>CM035839.1:469731285-472131285 GCA_020510985.1 Pholidichthys leucotaenia
ATACAGAGGTGTAACGCTGGAGTTTATGTTCAGGAACCCAATATCAGTTGATGTGACATATTACGCTGTTATCATCTGAATCTGTTTATTCATCATTTGAACGCTATGCCATGTAAACTGAATGAGTTTAATAAAAGGGTGAATTAGAGAAGTTGAAGCGTTTTTCTTTCGCATATACAGGTTTCCTAATCACGGCAGGACAAGAACTCACTGAAACTTTGAGACTGATTCATTAAGTAATTTAAGGTACAAAATTAAATAAAATTAAAGTTAATATTATTGTCCGTTAGGACTGGTGCCCCTTTTACGAGTGCTTTTATTTAATTTAGCGGGTGTAGAAGTGATGGTTTAACTCCGCCCCCTTTCACACCCACTATTAAATAAAATAAATAATTCCTGTACCTTATGACAAATATTTTTATAGGCAATTCACGCTACAGCTTCCTTATCGGCGCAGGCTCCACGCTGCAGTCTGCTCTCCTCCTCTGCCCACGGCGTAGCTGCGGAACCGGAACCAGGCTCTCCAGAACCGCAGGCCCCCTCCTCATCCAGCGACGTTGGCCTGGCGTCGAGGACTGCTCAGCAGAGGGAGACACAGAGGAAGCAGGGTTAATTCTTTCATCCACAGCAGGTGGAGGGAGCTCGGGGGGCTGCATACCCCAAACTCCACCCCCAGGAGTCAGACAAGGCAAAACAATATCAAGATGAGAGAAATTATCATGCACTTGCCTTTCTCCTGAGGTTGAGATGGTTCCTGCTGTGGGGGACGTCGTTCCTCCCTTTCCCCGCTGGATGGTGACAGAGGGCCCTCTGGGAAGACGAGGTGAGGCCACTCCAGATGGTTCCGGGATGGGACTCGCCGAAACGGAGCCCTTGCGGCGACCCGGAACTGGATCCAGACGGGGTTCTAACCGAGGTTGTGTGCCGGTGTGACGACGGTTCCTTGGAGGGGGAGAGATGAAGGTGAGATCCGGAAACCGCCGTTCCTGAGCAAAAACAGCGACAAGCAAGTCGGAAAACTCGGGAAACTCACGCAACGCTGGATTCCTCTCCACCAGTCTAACTGCCGCCACCACATGCTTCATAATGGATGAAGGATGCTCAGCGGAGCAAGCAGCAGTCACCCGGTCCCAGATCTTGATTGCTGTCAGCTGCAGCTCCTCTGAGGGAATCCCGAGTGACGACATGCTTGGTGGGGAAAGACCTCCGGATGGTACGAACTCCCGGGCTGGAACGGAGGCAGGAACGGGATCCCGAAGCGAAGGGCGACGTCTCCTCCTCTTCGGCTTCCTGCCGGGATTTCCCTCCAGCCCACAGAGTATCTTGCGCTGAGCAGCGATGTCATCTTTCCTCACGCTTACCTCTGGATGATTCGTGAAGCGGGGAAGATGATTCTAGATGTCCTCGGCTAGGTCCAGATACTGGGGCACGTCGCTGTTGAAGTCGAGGAGGGAGGCGGTGATTAGGATGTCGTCCATGCGCTTGAGGGTGTCAGCGAGGACATCATCCTGCCTCTGAGTGCGGGACCTCCACGACGGCATGCTTCAACACGGCACCCAGACAGGTAGGAACAAACAGTCCAATACTGCAAACTGCACGGTGAATGGTGTCTCAATACAACGCCTCCTCTCTGGGCGTTTGGCGGCAGTCTACTGTCACGATGGCCCTCACGGACCATCACAAGACGCCACAGTCACCAGTGAGTTTTGCAGTGATGTTTATTAATAGTGCAGGTAGGCAGGCATAGGATTACACACAAAGGAAAGGTGACGTCTGAGCCGGGGAGCGCCCGATGCGCCAGACGAGATAATGGACAAGGTGTAGTCATACAGAATGTACCTTACAAGCAGGACGGTTAACTGATGGGATTACAGGAGATGCCCGAGTCGGCTAACAGTGGATCACGGAGATCAGCAAGGATACAACAGGGATTAACAGGAATTAACAGAGACTGCCGCATTGGGGAACATTCAGCACCTGCTTTTATCTCTGGCAGCTAATGACCCCAATGCGGCGCAGCTGCTCGACATGACAGCAGCGCAGCAGCTAACTTTGACAGCAGGGAGCTCCCCCGGGCGCCTTCACAATAAGAGCCCGAGGAGCTAGAAGGAATCCTCTGCTGCCAAAGCCAGGGAAATATGATACAAGACCCGAGTGTGGACAGAACCGACACTCGGGCTATGACACTGGGATTTTGACAGTTTAAATAACCAGAGGGAGTTGATTCATTTAAACCAACATAATCCTCTTGCCCTAACCAAGTCTCTGTAAGGGATATTAAATCAATCTGATGATCAATTAACAGATCATGGACTAACAGAGACTTGGGAGTTAGAGACCTAATATTTAATAAACCACATTTAATTTTTAAATTATGAGGAGGAACAGAGGCCAAATCATTCAATTTAGAGGCTTTATGTTTAATTTGAGTTTTACCAATATTTTGCTTAATCACTTTGGGATGCTTATATATTATATTTTTATTTACTTTGGAGGGAGCAGACAATGATTCTCTGATGGGGAAGACAGGGGCTAAGCTGAGGGGTGGCGGATGAAGAGGAGCTGCAGAGAGGCGTGTAAGACTGCGACTCTGCTTCCTGGTCCCAACTCTGAGTAGTCAGGGTTTTGGAAATTTGGATAAAAAAAAATGCCAGATTGTTAGATAAATGAGAAGCACCATCCAAAGTGGGATGAATGCTGTCTCGTCTAATAAGACCAGGTTTTCCAATTGTCAATGTAGCCCACGTCATTTTTAGGACACCACACAGACAGCCAGCGGTTCAAGGATGACGAGCGGCTACACATGTCATCACTGGTCAGATTGGGGAGGGGCCCAGAGAATACTACAGTGGCAGACATCGTTTTTGCAAAGTCACACACCAATTCTACATTAAGTTTCGTGACTTCCGACTGCCGGAGACGGATGTCATTAATGCCGGCGTGAATAACAATTGTGGAGTTTTTACAGTTACTTTTAGCCAGCATTTTCAAATTTGACTCGATGTCGCCTGCTCTGGCCCCAGGAATGCATTTGACTATGGCCGCTGGAGTCTCTAGGTTCACGTTTCTGACTACAGAGTCGCCAATGATCAGAGTTTTTTCCTCAGCGGGTGTGTCGCTGAGCGGGGAAAAACGATTAGAAACGTGAACAGGTTGGTGGTGTACCGGGGATTTGCGACTAGGCTTCCTTCTCACCGTCACCCACCCAGTCTCCTCGCTGCTGAGGAGAGCCGGGGGACCGCTAAGGGGGTTAGCTATGCTAGCTAGCTCCGCTGCAGCTAAGGGGCGTCTGTCAAGATTAACTGGCGCAGACGGTGTTTCAATGCAGCGGAGCCAGGATTCCAAATCAGACAACCTCGCCTTGAGCGCCTCAAAAAGACAACATTTATTACATTTACCGTTATCACTAAAAGAGGCAGAGGTGTAGCTAAACAAAGAAACCCTGAATGAAGCCCTGAAGATAAAGACTGAAACATTTAATATAAAGACTGAGAGCCGTATTACAATGATGAGGTTGGTTGATCATTTGTCACTGAGCAGAACATGTTTATGGGTGTTTCCAAGTTCATTTCCTTATCACCACATGTAAAAATGGACTTCCTGCCAGCACATGATGCAAAGAGGCCGGTCTAATCATTCAGAGGTGTGATTTGGATAATCCAATCCAAAGCACTCCTTCCCATCCCTTTAATGCAAAGAGGCACATTATCTAAAGTGAATTGTGGTCATGACGGTTTGAGACGGGCTTTACACTGACCAAAGACAGTGTGTGAACCAAAATGCACACGATAGCAATACTGCTTGGTAATAAGGAAGACATCAGACACAGTTGATGCCCAGTTAGTTATGTTAGAAACAACAAATGGTGAAGAATGAGCTGAAAAAAAAAAATCAAATTAAAAAAAAAAAATCAGCTGAATGGTTTAATGTGCGTATGGTTGCAACACAGACATGAATCGGCTTGAAACTTAAGGGAAAAGAGCCTCTGCTGGGGGGTGACGGGTGGCTGTCGGGGAGCTTGCTGGGCTCGAAACCTGGGGCGCACGGCTGACAAAGATGTGGACGCGTCTCCTGTCTCTAATCCCCTAAAAATAAACACATTAATGCCTCATAAGTCTGTGATGAAAATGAAAATTCCCCCCTCCCCCGGTGTGCTGCACATCACATTGGAACACGCTGGCACACATGCTCTCTGTTCATTCATTCCTTCCTCTAAAAAAATCCTACATTAATGCCAAATCTATAGTTTCCAATGGTAAGTCTGCAATTTAAATGATAGTGTGGATGAAACAAACAAACAAAAAAACTAGTGTGTGATCATCATAGAATTACAATGACAGGCGATTATGACTGTTACAGCTCTCTCTATTAAAGTAAGATCCCAGTGCATGCTGTTTCCTGAGCTCCGGAGCTGCGCACTGTCAAAACATGCCACTGAAATATTACACAGTGCGCTTCTGACGATCCTCCTTTTTCCTGATCATAAGCGGATTCTCATGGAATGTACTGTAATAGTAATTAGTAACGCTGCCACACATTTTTGAAATGAAGCGCCTCCTCCTAGTGCAGAGCGGTTGCACTGTCTACTGGTAATTTGATGGCATGATGCAAGATGCAAAAAACAGACCATGTGCTGACAGAAACTAACAAAAACACTGGCGCACGGTGGAAAGTCTGTCGGAAAAGTATGCGATTGACCGCCAAAATAGGGCTCTGAAACTCTGAATATAAAGACTGAAATGCTGAATATAAAAAATGAGAAACTTTGAATACATTGAATGAAACTTGGAATATACATTACAAAAATGAATAGACTGAAGGAAACCCTGAATATAAAGACTGAAACCTTGAATATATTGAACAAAACATTGAATATACATAATGAAGGTTAATATACTGAATGAGACCTGTGATAGAACTCTATTATGTTATCATTACACTTTGTTCATTCCATCCCCTGTAGTGTATCAACATATGGGAATCATAAATGTCTCCAAGTTCAGCCCGTTTCCATTCAACCATGGTCAGAAGAAACACCATACAGCTGCACCCAGCTCAGCCTGGAACGGTCTGGAACTGAGCAGGCCTTCTTAAAACCAGCTGCTAAGTTCCCCTGAACTCTGCTAGGACTCTGTGCTTCTCTGCTGCCTGCCTGCGGTGTTTCCCCATTTTCCTTTCTTGATCAAGAAATAAATCTACAAAAAGGCATCACTGACTCCAGAATTTTGATTTATTCACCAGATCTGCAAAGGAGACATGTTAATGAAGAAAATCCACCACAGACCCACAATCTAAAGACTGACATAAATTCAGTGCTTTATCTGCTGAACCTTTCGTCACGGTCACATGGAGCGACTGGTCGTCAGGCTTTGTACACAGGTGTTCGTTACACAGGTTTGTAACGAACGTGTAGATTTTAGAATGTTACATGGCGTGTTATGAACTCACATCCTGTTCTCCTGAAACATCAGCAGGTCATTGGAGCCAGCCTCTGACTCTTTAATGATCAGCGAGGAGCTGTCAGTTATCTTCAGGAGGCTTTTGTACACCTGGTGAGTGGAGTAACCCGCCAGGAAGTTTACTCTGCCGTGCATCTGCAGGAAAACACGGATGTTTAGGTTAGCATCAAAACTAAAGATTAGGAACAATGTCTAATTAGCCACTGGTTCCCAACACTTTGTCGGACAAGGAAAGCTTGAATTTCATCCCCTAATGTAGTTCGAACTTTTATCCCTTAGAGAATCTCTCAACACTTCTGTCGTAGCCAGAGCCAGCTGAAGTTGTTTGGCACTGACAGACAGTAGCTACGTCACACTATTGAATATTTTTACCCACATTTTTCATAAAAATTTGTAAAATTTTTATGAAAATTTAGCACATTCCTCAAAAAAAAATGTATACATTTTTGTATAAAGTTTGCACATTTTTTTCTAGTTTTTGAGCAAATTTTGAAGATTTTTGACCAAATTGGACCAATTGCACATTTTTGGTGCAGAGTTTGATTTTTTTGTGCAAATTTTGAAAAGTGTTAGTACAAATTTTAGATGTTTTTTTTTTCAAATTATGCAAATTTTTAGCAAAAGTTTTGGTGAAAATTTTGTCAATTTTTACAGGAAAAAGTTTGCACATCGTGAAAATGCTTACAAATTTTTTGGAAGAATTTTGCCCTTTTTTGAACAGTTTGCACATTATTCATGCACATTGTCCATCCATCCATCTTCTACCGCTTTTCCGGAGGTCCAGGTTGCGGAGGCAGCAGTTCAAGCAGAGAAGCCCAGACTTCCCTCTCTCCAGCCACCTGCTCCAGCATTTCAGAGAGGATACCAAGGCATTCCCAGACCAGCTGGGAGACATTGTCTCTCCAGCGAGTCCTGGGTCTGCCCCAGGGTCTCCTCCCAGTGGGATGTGCCCGAAACACCTCAAGTGGGAGGCGTCCAGGAGGCATCCTGATCAGATGCCCAAACCACCTCAACTGACTCCTTTCAATGTGGAGGAGCAGCGGTTCTACTCTGAGTCTCTCCCAGATGACTGAGCTCCTCACCCTATCTCTGAGGGTGAGTCCAGCAATCCTATGGAGAAAGCTCATTTCAGCCACTTGTATCCACAATCTCGTTTTTTCAGTCATTACCCAAAGCTCGTGACCACAGGTGAGTGTAGGAACGTAGATTGACTGGTAAATCAACAGCTTTGCCTTAGAACTCAGCTCCCTCTTCACCACAACAGACCGGTACAACATCTGCATCACTGTAGATGCTGCTCCGATCCGTCTGTCAACCTCTCACTCCATTCTCCCCTCATTCGTGAATAAAACCCTGAGATACTTGAACTTCTCCACTTGGGGCAGGAACCTGTTCCCAACCCGGAGAGGACACTCCACCTTTTTCTGGCTGAGGACCATGGACTCGGACTTGGAGGTGCTGATTCTCATCCCACCCGCATCACACTCAGCGGCAAACCGTCCCAGTAAGACCTGTAGGTCATTGCTGGATGAAGCCTGCAGGACAACATCATCTGCAAACAACAGAGATGAAATCCTGTGGTCACCGAACATGACACCCTCCATTCCCTGGCTGCGCCTAGAAGTCCTGTCCATAAAAATTATAAACAGGATCGGTGACAAAGGGCAGCCCTGGCGGAGTCCAACTCTCACTGGGAATGAGTCCGAACGAGTGTTGGCAATACGAACCAAACTCTCACAATGGTCGTACAGAGACCGAATAGCTCATAACAACAAGCCCGATACCCCATACTCCCGAAGCACCCCCCACAAAAAACCACGAGGGATGTGGTCGAATGCCTTCTCCAAGTCCACAAAACACATGTAAACTGGTTGGTCAAACTCCCACGAACCCTCGAGAATTCTCGAGAGGGTAAAGAGGTGGTCCGATGTGCCACGGTCAGGATGAAAACCACATTGCTCCTCCTGAATCCGAGGTTCGACCAACGGCCGGACTCTTCTCTCCAGTACCTTGGCATAGACCTTCCCAGGGACGCTGAGGAGTGTGATCCCTCTAAAGTTGGAGCACACCCTCCGGTTCCCTTTTTTGAAGAGAGGAACCACCACCCCGGTTTGCCATGCCAAAGGCACTGCCCCCAACCTCCACACAATGTTGCAGAGGCGTGTCAACCATGACAGCCCAACAACATCCAGGGCCTTGAGGTACTCAGGGCGAATCTCGTCCACCCCCAGGGCTCGGCCACCAAGGAGATTTTTAACCACCTTGGTGACCTCGGCCCCTGTGATAGGCAAGTCATCCCACAAGCCCTGCTTCCTCTGTGGCAGGTGTATTACTGGGATTGAGGAGATCCTCAAAGTATTCCTTCCACCCCCCGACGATATCCCCAGTCGAAGTCAACAGCACCTCATCCGCACCATACACAGTGTGGACAGGGAGCTCTTTTCCCCTTCTGAGCCGCTGGACAGTTTGCCAGAATCGCTTCGAGACCGACCGAAAGTCTTGTTCCATGGCCTCACCGAACTCCTCCCATACCCAGGTTTTTGCTTCAGCAACCACCCGAGCTGCACTCCGCTTGGCCTGCCGGTACACCTCAGCTGCTTCAGGAGTCCCACAAGCCAACCAAGCCTGATAGGACTCCTTCTTCAGCTTAATGGCCCCCCTCACCACTGGTATCCACCACTTGGTTCGGGGGTTGCCACCACGAGATGCACCGACCACCTTGCGGCCACAGCTCTGGGCCACCGCTTCAACAATAGAGGTGGGGAACATGGCCCATTCAGACTCCATGTCTCCAGACTCCCTCGGAATGTGGTAGAAGTTCTTCTGGAGGTGGGAGTTGAAGACGTCCCGGACAGGGGCCTCAGTCAGACTTTCCCAGCACACCCTCACTATACATTTCGGTCTACCTGGTCTGAATGGCATCCTCCCCTGCCATCGGATCCAACTCACCACCAGGTGGTGATCAGTTGACAGCTCTGCACCTCTCTTTATCCGAGTGTCCAAGACATACGGTCGTAGGTCTGATGACATGATAACAAAATCGATCATCTACCTGTGACCTAGGGTGTCCTGGTGCCAGGTGCACATAGGGACACCCTTCTGTTTGAACATGGTGTTCGTTATGGACAAACTGTCTTTAGCACAGAAGTCCAATAACTGAACACCACTCAGGTTCAGATCGGGCAGGCTGTTCCTCCCAATCGCCCCCTTCCAGGTTTCACTGTCGTTGCCCACGTGTGCGTTGAAGTCCCCCAGTAGGACAATGGAGTCTCCAAGAGGAGCACCCTCCAGCACCCCAGTCAGAGACTCCAAAAATGGTGGGTACTCTGAACCATCATTTGGTGCATAGGCACAAAAGATTTTCAGGACCCGTTTCCCAACCCGAAGGCGCAGGGAAGCAACCCTTTCGTCCACCGGGGAAAACTCCAATATCGAGTCAGCAAGGTGGGGGGATACAAGAATACCCACCCCCGCTCGTCACCTCTTGCCCGGGGAAACTCCAGAGAAGGCCAAGCTCCTGCCCCTCTCCAGGAGACTGGTTCCGGAATCGGAGCTGTGTGTTGAGGTGAGGCCGACTATATCTAGCCGGTATCTCTCAACCTCGTAAACCAGCTCAGGCTTCTTCCCCACCAGAGAGGTGACATTCCATGCACCAAAAGCCAGTTTAGAAAGCTTGGGATCAGTTCGCCAAGGTCTTCGCCTTTGACCGCCACCTAATCCACATAGCACCGGACCCCCATGATCCCTCCTACAGGTGGTGAGCCCACTGAAGGGCGGACACATGTAACTCCTTCGGGCTGAGCCCGACCGGGTCCCATGGGTGGAAACCTGGGCACCAGACGCTAGCCATCGAGCCCCTCCCCCAGGCCTCGCTCCAGGGTGGGGCCCCGGTAACCCCATACCGGGCGGGGTACACTGAATCCTTGATCTAGATTTTATCATGAGAGTCTGTTGGATCGTTCTTAGTCTGGCCCTTCACCCAGGACCAGTTTGTCTTGGGTGACCCTATCAGAGGCAAATTGCCCTGGACAACATAGCTCCTGGGATCACTGGGGCACGGAAACCCCCCCACCACGATAAGGTGACGATCCATGAGGGGTCATGCACATTGCACATTGTACATGAAAATTTTGAAAAAAATTCCTTTGGTTAAAATTTTGCAGATGTTACATGAAAAGTTTGCAAAAGTTTGGTACAAATTTTGCACACTTGTCAAAAATTTTCCATATTTTTCATGAAAATTCTGCACATTTTTCGTTAATGTTTGGACATTTTTAATGAAAATTTTGCATATTTTCTATGAAAACATTTGCAACTTTTTGCCATGTAAATTGTCAACACTTTTTCCTCACAAAATTTCTAATTTTTTCTTGTAAATTTGCAATTTTTGTCTGATAAATTTTAAACTTTTTTCATGTAAATTTGCTAAATTTATTCTCCAACATTTGCAACTTTTTTCAAGTAAATTTGTAACATTATTTGTGATAAAATTGCTATTTTTTGTCAGTTTGAAGCTTTTTTCACATAAATTGTAATTTTTTTCCACATAAATTTGTAACATTTCTCTACATTTGCACATTTTTTCTTGTAAATATGCAACCTTTTTTACATCAATTTGCAACATTTTTTTTTCTGGCAACACTGCAAATTTTTCTTGCAAATTTGCAGCTTTCTTGTTCTGTTCTTGCTAATTAATCAGGCTAAACATGCAGTTTTAAGGCCCCCTAATGGCTGTGAGGGGCAATGCAGCATTTGCAGAAGTCCCAAAACTCTGACGTCTCAATTTACCCACAAACTACTGAGAAAGTTAACAGTGAGAACATTTTTTAGACTTTACCTTGGAGGTGTCCTCCAGAGAAAGCGGCTCCACCAATGGGGCGCATTCCTCAGGATTTGTGGCCGAGCAGACGAGGCACAGCGCCGCCGCCAACAGGAAGTAGCTGCAGAGCTTCATTTTTCTGATGAGATTCAGGCAGTAAGTTGTGAAGGTGTCGATGTTCAGAGTAGCGGGGCTTTTATAGGAGCTGCAGGAAGACAAATCTGGGTTTTTCCATTATTTATTCTGAGAGGAAAGTCTGTTGCGACCTTTAATCTGAGTCAGAGGTCAGCGGCCTCCACCAGGTAATGACACAATCACAGCAGAGGTGCTTTATGAAGAAAAAAATCTACATGGAGCCACAAATAAAACAGGAACAGTCCAGCGCAGCAGGAATGTGTTTGAAGGGAAACCACGTTGTTGTCATGCGGACGAGAGCTTTCCTCAAACCATTTCATATAAGAAAAGTTTAACCTGCGTACAGAGGAACACTGCAAATTTACAAGAAAAATGTGGCAAATTTACTAAACAAAATTTATAAGAAATAACCAAAATTTAAAGAAATAATGTAGAAAATTTACAAGACTGAAACCACACATTTAAGAGAAAAATATAACAAACTTACTGAAACAAAAATAGCCAATTTATGAGAAAAAAGTCTCAAATTTGTCTGAAAACTGTTGTACATAAATGAGAATAATTTGCACAGTCAAATTTAATGAGAAAAAATCTTCAGGTTTACGTGAAATAGGGATAAATTTTATGAGAAAAAAGTATCAAATTTGTGTGGAAAAAAAATTAAATTTATGAGAAAAAATAGCAAATTTTAAAGATAAAAGTTAAAAAACTAGAAAAGCACTCGGAGAGCGCAGACCTCCGCCAAGCGCCACAGTTCCCCTGTGGGCATGTTGTCCTGTATTTTTTTTTTCCAAGTGTTCTGTCGATTTTTTGGCCGAGTTACATGCACCAAAAAAAAAAAATATTAAAAAAAATATTGAAAATGGCCCTATCTCGCAATGTTAAATAAATTAAAAAAAAAAAAAAAAAAGAATCCTTTAAAAAATTCCTGGATCCAGACGGTGATCCGGATCACCACCAAAATGTAATCATCTGTAGGATACCCCATTTCTGACAATCTCTGAAAATTTCATGAAAATCCGTCCATAACTTTTTGAGTTATCTTGCTAACAAACAAACAAACAAACAAACAGACAAACCAACATCGATGAAAACATAACCTCCTTGGCGGAGGTAATTAATGAGACAAAAGTTGTTCTTGTTCCATGGCCTCACCAAAGTCCTCCCACACCCGAGTTTTTGCTTCAGCAACCACCCGAGCTGCACTCCGCTTGGCCTGCTGGCTCACCTCAGCTGCTTCAGGAGTCCCACAAGCCAACCAAGCCTGATAGGACTCCTCCTTCAGCTTCATGGCCACTCTCACCACTGGTGTCCACTACTTGGTTCGGGGGTTGCCACCATGAGATGAACCAACGACCTTGCGGCTGCAGCTCTGGGCCGCTGCTTCAACAACAGAGGTGGAGAACATGGCCCATTCAGACTCCACGTCTCCAGACTCCCTCTGAATGTGGTCGAAGTTCTTCCCGAGGTGGGAGCTGAAGACCTCCCGGACAGGGGCCTCAGCCAGATGTTTCCAGCTCACCCTCACTATATGTTTGGGTCTACCAGGTCTGAATGGCATCCTTCCTTGCCATCAGATCCAACTCACCACCAGGTGGTGATCAGTTGACAGCTCTGCCCCTCTCTTTACCCGAGTGTCCAAGACATACGGTCGCAGGTCTGATGACACAATAACAAAATCGATCATCAACCTGCGACCTAGGGTGTTCTAGTGAAAGGTGCACATATGGACAAGACTATGAACAAGTCTTTCAGTGGGCCTCGAAGAGATCCTGGCAAACTGTCCGGCGGCTAAGGAGGGGGAAGCAGCTCCCTGTCTACATTGTGTATGGTGTGGATGGGGCGCTGCTGACTTTGACTGGGGATATCGTCAAGTGGTGGAAGGAATACTTCAATGATCTCCTCAATCCCACTGACATGCCTTCCACAGAGGAATCAGGTCTTGTCGACTAGGGGGACGACTCGCCCATCACAGGGGCTTAGTTCACCAAAGTGGTTAAAAAGCTCCTTGGTGGCCAGGCCCTGGGGGTTGACGAGATTCACCCTGAGTGCCTCAGGGCCCTTAATGTTCGAGGGCTGTCATGGTTGATGTTCCTCTGCAACATTGCGTGGAGGACAGGGACAGTGCCTTTGGCATGGCAAACCGGGATAGTGGTTCCTCTCTTCAAGAAGGGGGACTGGAGGGTGTGCTCCAACTATAGAGGGATCACACTCCTCAACCTCCCTGGGAAGGTCTATGCCAAGGTACTGGAGAGGAGAGTCCAACCGTTGGTTGAACCTCAGATTCAGGAGGAGCAATGTGGTTTTCGTCCTGGCCGTGGCACATTGGACCAGCTCTTTATCCTCTCGGGAATCCTCAAGGATTCTTGGGAGTTTACCCAACCAGTTTACATATGTTTTGTGGACTTGGAGAAGGCATTCAACTGTGTCCCATGTGGTTTTTTGTGGGGGGGGTGCTTCGGGAGTATGGGGTATCGGGCTTGTTGTTACAAGCTATCTGGTCTCTCTGTGACCATTGTGAGAGTTTGGTTCGTATTGCCAACACTTGATTGGACTCATTCCCAGTGAAAGTTGTACTCCACCAGGGCTATCCTTTGTCACCGATCCTGTTAATATTTTTTTATGGACAGGATTTCTAGGCACAGCCAGGGAACAGAGGGTGTCATACTTGGTGACCACAGGATCTTATCTCTGTTGTTTGCAGATGATGTTGACCTGCAGGCTTCATCCAGCAATGACCTACAGATCTTACTGGGACAGTTGAGTGTGAAGTAGCTGGGATGAGAATCAGCACCTTCAAGTCCAAGTGCATGGTCCTCAGCCGGATAAAGGTGGATTGTCCTCTCCAGGTCGGCGGCAAGCTCCTGCCCCAATTCAATTCAATTCAACTTTATTTCTACAGCACCATTTCACAACAAGAGTCATCTCCTAGCACTTTCAACTGTAGGGGAAACCCCCACAGCTGCAGAAAAAACCCAGCAATCAGGTGATCCCCTGTGAGCAAGTGCTTGGTGACGGTGGGAAGGAAAAACTCCCTTTTAACAGGAAGAAACCTCCAGCAGAACCAGGCTGAGGGAGGGGCAGTCATCTGCTGTGACTGGATGGGGGGGGGGGATAGAGAAGATTAGAAGAACAGACATGTAAAGAGCAAACAGCAGGTTGGGGATTCAATCTATGGCAGAGAACAAACAGATGTTAATGACCAGCAAAAAAAAAAAATAAAATAAAAAAATATTTCATTGAGAGTGAAGAAAGGAGTGAAGCCCAATGCATTATTGGAGGTCTCCCGGCTGACTATACCTATTAGCAGCATAACTAAGGGAGGGTTCAGAGACACATGATCCCTCCCTAATTGTAGGCTATATCAAAAAGGAAGGTTTTAACCCTGTTCTTAAAAACAGAGATCGAGTCTGACTCCCAAATCCAGATTGGCAGCTGGTTCCACAGGAGAGGAGTTTGATAACTGAAGGCTCTGCTTCCCATTGTACTTTTGGAGATTCTAATCCAGCATTTTGGGAGTGTACTGCTTTGTAAGGATGATAGGGTACTATCAGATCTTTTAACCACTTGCACTCCGGGCAATTTTCCTAAAAATGCCCCAAAAAAAGTGCCCAAAGTAAATCGAAAGCTGTTATTCAACCCTTTGCAGCATCTTCATGGGGTTGGTCTCATTTAAAAGAAACCACTTTGAATTTTTTGGCAAAAAAAACATAATCTCTCTACGTGCTCCGGCCACTGAGTTACAGTCATCTAAACATACTGAACTTTAAGAAAAAAAATTTGGACACAGTGTTTTTTTGGATATAAATGCTTGTAAATAACACACAGCTGTCCGATCCGGCTGGAAAATGCAACAGAAATGTAGAACCAAGTGTTATCCAGCTGAGATCCAAATTTGGAAACAATACCACAAAAAAATGAATATTTTACACAGCTTTGTTCTCAGGCTGTTCCCAGGCGTTATGGAACTGTGCCAAATTGTGCCAAATGGCACAGTTTGGAAAAACGTCTGTAAGTTTTGAATAATTCAATGTAGAATCTTCATTTTAGGCTCTAATGAAAGGTCACACTCAGGGCTGTGTCTGTGTGTGTGTGTGGGGGGGGGGGGCGGGGGGTCGTCCCCGCCCCCCCGCTACCGAGGACCAAATTCGGCCCTCGCTACATGACGGAATACACTCTTTTTTCTTTTTTTTTTTTTCCTTGCATGTTTTCACAGCGCCCCCCCCCCCCTCGCTACTGTGTGTGTGTGTGGGGGGGGGAGGAACCGTGAACGGACCGTGAACGCCCCCCCTCCTCGCTACAGAAGAGGGCCATCACTCCATGATGGAATAGACTGATATGCTTCCTCCAGCGGACCGGGGAGCGTTCGGACCGTGCCCCCCCCCCCCCGCTTCTCTTCTGCAGCGGGGGGGGGAAGGGCGTTCACGGTCCGAACACGGCAAATGAACCGTTTATCGCGGCGCATGCACTTCGTGCGCAGTACAGTTGTTATTTACCGATCGGTCAAGAGTCATTTTTGGATTACAGTTTTCAGGGATAAATAATAATTTAGCTTATAACACCTTACCTCTTCAAAGCAGCAGAGTCGCGGCGAACAGCTCTTCCCACGCGTCAGACGAACGCGACGCTGCTCCGCTCGTGGATCCCGATCAAAACATAATTCCATTATTGCAGTTTTGGCGAATGATTTACGACTTTTGTCGTCGGCCTCCGTCTATTCTGCTGGAATGAGTGCAGGTCCCACTTGTGGGTGTTCTCCATGCTGCTGGGTGAGCCTGGGTCTGTAGTAGATTCATACAGAGTCCTTCTGCAGCAGTAAATATCGCTTCACCCAGCCTGAATTTCTGTGCTTCAATTGGCTCCTGCGTTCACAGTAGGCGGGTCCTCCTTCCTAGATTTTCATTCATTGGCTCCTCAAGGTTTCAGAAACCCAATTCAAGGCTCTTATTAGTCGAATGAGAGGTCAATCAGATGAACTAATCTGTTCGCGGCTGTTTGCAGATTTTTTTTTCAGTGGCGCTTGGAGGGCACACCACCTACACCATCACTATCAATACCCTTATCATGCGTCATGCGCACGAGGGCGCACGAGCGCACTCTCGCGCGCCCTCGTGCGTCATAGGACGCAGAGACTTGCCCGCCCGCGGAACAACGGAGCGCAAGTTTAAATAAAAAGGGGCCTGATTGTTTAGAGCTTTGAAAGTGAGAAGAAGGATTTTAAACTTAATTCTAAACCCTATGGGAAGCCATTGAAGGGAGGCCAGAACCGAAGAGATATGATCTGTCTTACTAGTACCTGTTAAAACTCTTGCTGCAGCATTTTGGATCAACAGAAGACTTTTTAGAGATGTTATAGGACAACCTGATAATAGAGTTACAATAATCTAACGTGATAGAAGGCAGTCTTAGAAACAAATTTAATATGTGAATTGAAAAACAGATCTTGATCAAAAATAATTCCAAGGTTCCTCACAGAGCTATTAAGAGAAAGAGTAACCGCATCCAAACTAAAAGTTTGATTTGGAAAGGTATTTCTAAGGTTTTTTGGACCAACAAGAATGACATCAGTCTTATCTGAATTTAATAGCAGGAAATTACAAGTCATCCAAGCTTTGATTTCCTTAAGACAGGCTTCTAACTTGGCTAATTGATTACTATCATCTGGCTTCATTGACAGGTATAATTGTGTGTCATCTGCATAACTATGAAAATGTTTAGAGTGCTTTCTAATAATGCTGCCTAACGGAAGCATATATAAACTAAAAAGAGTAGGGCCTAGCACAGATCCCTGTGGAACTCCATGACTGAGCTTTGAGTTGAAAGAAAACTCATTATTGACATGAACAAACTGGAACCTATCAGATAAATAAGATCTAAACCACTGCAACGAAGTTCCATTAAGTCCAACATAGTGTTCTAATCTATCAAGTAGAATATTATGGTCGATAGTATCAAAAGTTGCACTAAGGTCTAAAAGGACAAGTACAGAAACCAGTCCATTATCAGATGCAATAATGGGGTCATTAGTGACCTTCACTAAGGCTGTTTCAGTACTATGATGGATTCTAAACCCAGATTGAAACCCCTGAAACAAACAATTTCCCTGCAAGTGGTCAAATAACTGTGCAGCAACAACTCTTTCTAAGATTTTTGAAATGAAAGGGTGATTTGAGATTGGTCTATAGTTAGCCAAAACTTCTGAATCCAGTGTTGGCTTTTTGAGTAAGGATTTAATTACAGCAGTTTTAAAAGCCTGCGGTACATGGCCTAAAGTTGATGAAGAATTGATTATTTGAAGAATAGAGCTCCCAGTAAATGGGAAGACTTCTTTAAATAACCTGGTAGGAATAGGGTCTAAAAAAGTTGAAGGCTTGGATGAGGAAATTATTTTGTTTAACTTTAAAAGGTCAATTGGAGTAAACTCATCCAAACAGATATCAGTTGAAGGAGTTGTATTAGTTGTTATATTTAAGTTAATGGTGGGAAGAATCTGACTGATTTGATCTCTGATGGATGAAATTTTATTATTGAAAAAGTTCATAAAGTCCTGACTAGTAAGCTCTCAGGGAATGCTAGGATTGACAGAGTCCTGACTCTTTGTCAGCCTGGCTACAGTGCTGAAAAGAAACCTGGGATTATTCTTGTTCTCTTCTATTGATGCAGAATAATAACTCGTTCTAGCTTTTCTAAGAGATTTTTTTTAATGAAAAGATGATTTCTCCAAGCTAAATAGATTTCATCTAAATTAGTGGAGCACCATTTTCTTTCTAACTGACGAGTCTTCTGTTTTAAGCTACGAGTTTCTGTGTTGAACCAAGGAGTTAGAAATCTTTGATTAGACTTTTTCTTTTTTAAAGGGGCCACCATGTCTAGAGTCTGATGCAGAGAAGCTGTAACACTATCTACCATGCTATCAATTACAGAAGGAGCAAGCTGTCTATAGCTTATTTCTGTTGTGCTGACACATGGCATAGAGGAAACAATCTGCTTAAATTTGGTAACAACATCATCTGAGAGGCATCTGCTGTATTAATATTTTTCTTTGGGAGCCAAATAGTCAGAAATAGTAAAATCAAAGGTTAACAGACAGTACAGGGTTATGAGGAGACAGTACCAGATTTTCTGGGGTGTCTGGAGAGAGATAGTACCTCTGTAGGGGGTGCTTGCCATGTCCTTTTTAGGACAGCTCATTCTACATTGGTTCCTACCTGGCACCCAACTCTCACCTGTCGCTCCTCGAAGCTGTAGCATTTGCAGCAGCCATACCCCAGTAAACCGCTTTGTCAGGCGGACTGAACCAGGTGAGGGTAGCCGGTCAGGCCTCAAACCCTCCAGTGAGTTAAGCAGGGTATGCCTACCCAAGTATGTGAAGACTGTAGTCGGCAGATTGAGCGGATGAGGTCATCTTTTGTCCCAACAGTCATGAAGGCAGCGACAGCAGGTGTTGTGGAACGCAAGGGCACGGCAAGGCACTATAGACTTCCTGGTCATCCACTGCAGCCGAGGAAGTCCCTGGTCATGACGGCTGTTTTCGTTCCACCAGATCTTGGCTTTTGAGGCCGAGAGAGTGGGATTGCCCCTGTGCATCGACTTTCCCACTTTTAAAAAAACTTTCCCGCACAAGTTTTCATTGTGTGTGTTAGTCCTCACAACCCTACAACAGTCCTGCGGTGATGGGGAATGAGTGAAGCAACAGATGGAGGTGACCACTGGCAGTTGTATCTTGAACCCTGCACGCAGGCGGCTTGGTGGCAATAGTCACTCTCCTTCTAACCCCGGGACAACAGTGGAGTTCGGCGTTCCCCCAGGTGACTGAGCAACCTCTTTAGGACAGCACTGCTCACCCTCACATGAGGGAGGGGACAAGAAAATGTGTCCCAAACAAATGGTTGTCCCTTCCTTCTGGCCAGCATACCGCGGCTGGCAGTTCTATCCCCCAAGTGGTTGAAACCAAAGAGAAAGAAACTAATTCTTGGTGCGTGGAATATACGCATGCTCATGGACAGAGAGGCCTCCTCGAGGCCTGAGAGAAGAACAGCCCTCATTGCAAGGGAACTGGCCCACTACCGCATTGACATTGTGGCCCTCAGCAAGACCAGACTAGCCAAAGAAGGATCTGTGGCTGAACTAAAAGGTGGCTACACCTTCTTCTGGAAAGGCAAGGCCAAAGATGAAGACAGGATCCATGGAGTAGGACTGGCCATCAAGACAGCAGTTCTCAAGCAACTTCCTGACCTTCCAACGTCAGTTAATGAACGGCTGATGAAACTCTGTTTCCCCCTTAACTATAACCGGCACGCTACCCTCATCAGCGCGTCTGCCCCAACTCTCACCAGCAGCAATGAAGTGAAGGAAGCCTTTTATGAGGAGCTCAGTACCCTCGTGAAGGACACTCCCCCTAATGACAAACTCATTCTGCTAGGCGATTTCAACACCAGAGTTGGAATAGACTGCTGTAACTGGAAAGGTGTGCTGGGGCCACACGGCACTGGAAAACTGAACTCCAACGGCTTGATGCTCTTGAGCCTTTGTGCTGAAAACCACCTCACTATCACAAACACACTGTTCTGGCAAGCAGACAAATATTAGACAACATGGATGCACCCAAGATCCAAGCAGTGGCATTTGATAGACTTTGCCATTTGCCATCAGAGAGACATCTGTGATGTCAGAATCACCAGGGCCATGCGCGGAGCAGAGTGTTGGATGGACCACCGTCTAGTCAGATCCATCCTATCCCTGCATATTGCCCCAACACACCGCAAGATGCCAAAAGTCATCAGGCCAGTGTTCAACGTTGCCAAACTTGAACAACCTCAGCGACATAGTGAATTTGCAGAAGATCTGGACGGTCGACTGATTGCCCATGGACTCCTGACTGGCTGCCCAACACAAAGGTGGGAACAGTTTAGAGCACTGGTGACGGAGTCAGCACAAACTACCATCGGCCCCAGGAAACGAGTGCACCAGGACTGGTTCGACGAGAACAACGAGAACATCAAGACACTACTGGATGACAAGCAGAAGGCCTTTGTTTATGGTAGAATGACCCCACTTCCATTTCCAAGCGTGATCGCTTCAAGCACCTCCAGAGACAGGCACAAGCAGCGCTGTGAAAGATGCAGAATGAATGGTGGGAGAAGAAGGCAGATGAGGTGCAGAGATACAACGGCATGCAGAATTCCAAGATGTTCTTTAGTGTCATCAAGGAAGTATATGGACCTGCCAAGCCATGTACTACCCCATTCCTGTTGGCAGACGGTTCAACTCTGCTGAAGGAGAAGAACAGCATCAATGCACGATGGAGAAAGCACTTCAGCTACCTGCTCAACAGGCCCTCCACTGTAGACCCCCACGCCCTGGATCTGATCCCACAAAAACCCACCATCCACTGCCTCGACCTCCCCCCTACAATGGACAAAGTTTTGAAGGCGATTAGGCAGACCAATTCAGGCAAAGCACCTGGGATGGATGGAATCCTGTCAGAAATATTCAAATCAGCCGGTCCTGTGGTCCTTGAAATCTTCCATTCCCTCCTCACCAGCATATGGGATGAAGAACAACTGCCCAAAGACTTCAGGGATGCCACTGTTGTCTCCCTGTTCAAGAATAAGGGTAGCAAGTCAGACTGTGGCAATTACCGAGGTATCTCATCTACCTATTGCTGGAAAAATACTGACCCGGGCCCTCCTCAACCGACTGATTAACAACATCTCTGAAGGGAACCTGCCAGAAACACAGTGTAAATTCCACTCAAACCGCAGCACCGTGGACATGATCTTCTCCATCCGCCAAGTGCAGGAGAAATGTCTAGAACAAAACATGAACTTATACGCGGTCTTTATCGTTCTGACTAAGGCCTTCGACACGGTGAACAGGGAGGCCCTCTGGATCATCCTATCCAAGCTTGGGTGCCCAGACAAGTTTGTAAACCTCATACGCCAGTTTCACGACAACATGACTGGGCAGGTTCTCTCAGGTGGAGAGGAATCAGAGTCATTCAATATCAGCAACGGCGTCAAGCAGGGGTACGTTCTGGCCCCGGTCCTCTTCAATCTCTTTTTCTCTTGCGTCCTCAACCATGCCTTCAGGGACTTGGGCCTTGGGGTATACCTGCGATACAGACTTGATGGCTCACTGCTTGACCTCTGCCGACTGAAGGCAAAGACCAAGGTCACAGAAAAGATTGTCCTGGAAGCACTTTTCACTGACGACTGTGCCCTCATGGCCCACATGGAGTTTGATCTCCAGATCATCGTGAATAAGTTTGCAGAAACCTCCCGCCTTTTTGGTCTTACAATCAGCCTCGGCAAGACAGAGGTACTGTTCCAACCAGCACCCACCTCCACCGTCCTACCCCCCTCTATCTCCATCGAGGGTACCCAACTGAAGACGGTAGATGACTTTAAATACTTTGGCAGCACCATCAGCAATGACGGCAGCCTGGATAAGGAGATCAACGCCAGAATCTGCAAGGCCAGTCAAGCTCTCGGTCGTCTCCAAGCTCACGTCCTGAACCAGTACAACATCCAGCTGTCCACGAAACTCAAAGTGTACAGGGCCGTTGTCCTCACCAGCCTTCTCTATGGATGTGAGACGTGGACCGTGTACAAAAAACACCTGAAGCAGGTGGAAAAGTTCCACATGAGAAGTCTACTGATGATCATGAACATTCACTAGCAAGACCGGGTCACAAACCTTGAGGTCCTGGACAGAGCTAAGATGACCAGCATCGAGGCCGTGATTTTGAAAGCCCAGCTCCAATGGGTTGGTCATGTGATCCGGATGGATGGCCACAGGCTGCCCAAGCAGCTCATGTACAGCGAACTCTGCTCTGGGAAGCGGAACCAAGGCAGACCATGCAAAAGATTCAAAGACTTCGAGAAGCTCAACATCAGACACACTGTCATCCTTCCCAAACAATTAGAGCTGTGGGCTATGTACAGGCCAGGCTGGCGCGCCCTCACTACCCAGGCACGAGACTACTTTGAAGAGAAGAGGTGAGCTGATGTAGCTGAAGCACAGGCACGAAGAAAGGCGTTGTTACCTGGGCAGTTTCCTTGCCCCTACTGCAGCCGTGTCTGCCGATCGAGGATCAGCCTAAAGAGCCATCTCCGTGCTCATTCAAGAAGAGGACTTAACACATGAGGGACGGTCATCATCGGATCGATGGACAACCAAGAAGACCAGATTTTCTATTTCTATACCATATGCAAGAATGAGGTCCAACGTATGGTGGAGATAATGGGTAGAATTTCCTACTTTCTCAAAAAACCTATCGAGTCTAATATGGAATTAAATGCCATATTAATGCAATCACTATCTACATCTACATGCATATCAAAGTCCCCTACAATAATTATTCTATCCGATTTCAGCACTAAATCAGCTAAGAATTTGGCAAATTTAGATAAAAACTCTGAGTAGGCTGAAGGAGGACGATAAACTATGGCAAGGAAAATTAGGTTTAGCCTAAAATTGCTAAAATGCTCAATACTGAGGACCAGGCCCTCAAAGGAATTAAAACATGTTTTTTTTTGCTTTACATTAACTAGTAATTTGGAATGGTAAATTGTTGCTACTCCTCCTCCACAACCAGAACTTCTGGGATTTTGACAGTTTAAATAACCAGAGGGAGTTGATTCATTTAAACCAACATAATCCTCTTGCCCTAACCAAGCCTCTGTAAGGGAAATTAAATCAATCTGATGATCAATCAACAGATCATGGACTAACAGAGACTTGGGAGTTAGAGACCTAATATTTAATAAACCACATTTAATTTTTAAATTATGAGGAGGAACAGAGGCCAAGTCATGAAATTTAGAGGCTTCATGTTTAATTTGAGTTTTACCAACTCTTTGTTTAATCACTTTGGGATGCTTATAGATTATATTTTTATTTACTTTTGAGAGGAGTGGAGGAGTTTAAGTATCTTGGGGTCTTATTCACAAGTGAGGGGAGAATGGAGCGAGAGACTGACAGATGGATCAGGGCAGCATCTGCAGTGATGTGGACGTTGTACCAGTCCGTTGTGGTGAAGAGGGAGCTGAGCTCTAAGGCAAAGCTGTCGATTTACCAGTCAATCCACGTTCCTACCCTGACCTATGGTCATAAGCTTTGGGTAATGACTGAAAGAACAAGATTGCGGACACAAGTGGCTGAAATGAGCTTTCTTCGTAGGATTGCTGGAGATAGGGTGAGGAGCTCAGTCATCTGGGAGAGGCTCAGAGTAGAACCGCTGCTCCTCCACATTGAAAGCAGCCAGTTGAGGTGGTATGGGCATCTGATCAGGATGCCTCCTGGACGCCTCCCACTTGAGGTGTTTTGGGCACGTCCCACTGGGAGGAGACCCTGGGGCAGACCCAGGACTCGCTGGAGAGACAATGTCTCCCAGCTGGTCTGGGAACGCCTTGGTATCCTCTTTGAAGAGCTGGAGCAGGTGGCTGGGGAGATGGAAGTCTGGGCTTCTCTGCTTGAACTGCTGCCTCCATGACCTGGACCTCCAGAAAAGCGGTAGAAGATGGATGGATGGATGGAGAAAAAAAGTTGAAAAATTATGAGAAAGGTCACAAGTTTGCAAGAAAATCTTGCATATTTATTAAAAAAATACTTGAACTTTTTTGAGGATAAAGGGTCAAACTTGAAAGAAAAAAGTTGAAAATTTAGGAGAAAACCATCCCACATTTAAGAGAAAAATATAGCAAATTTGTTAAAAGAAAAATTGCCAATTTATGAGAGAAAATGCAAATTTACAAGAAAAAGTCTCAAATTTGTCAGAAAAATGCACATAAATGAGAAAAATTTGCATTCAAATTTAATGAGATAAAAGTTTCAAATTTACAAGAAATAAGGTTCAATTTTGTGACAAAAAAAATCACAAATCTGTGGGAAAAAAGTAAAAAAATATCTGAGAGAAAAAGTTGTGAATTTAAAAGAAAAAAACCTCCAAAATGTACAAGAAAAAATGTTGAAAATTTACAAGACAAAAATCACACATTTAAGAGAAAACTCTGGCAAATTTATTGAAACATCCATCCATTCATCTTCTACCACTTTTCTGGGGTCCGGGTTGTGGGGGCAGCAGTTCAAGCAGAGAAGCCCTTCCCTCTCCCCAGCCACCTGCTCCAGCTCTTCAGAGAGGATACCAAGATGTTCCCAGACCAAGTGGGAGACATAGTCTCTCCAGCGAGTCCTGGGTCTGCCCTGGGGTCTCCTCCCAGTGGGTCGTGCCTAAACCACCTCAACTGGCTTCTTTCAATGTGGAGGAGCAGTGGTTCTACTCTGAGCCTCTCCCAAACGACTGAGCTCCTCACTCTATCTCTAAGGGAGAGTCCAGCAATCCTACGAAGAAAGCTCATTTCAGCCACTTGTATCTGCAGTCTCTTTCTTTTGGTCACTGCCCAAAGCCCATGACCATACAGTGGTGTGAAATTTTTTTTGCCCCCTTTCTGATTTCTCATTTTTTGTATGTTTGTCACATTTAAATGTTTCAGATCATCAAACAAATTTAAATATTAGACAAAGATAACACAAGTAAAGACAAAATGCAGTTTTTAAATGAAGGTGCTTATTATTAAGGGGAAAAAAATTCCAAACCTATATGGCCCTGTGTGAAAAAGTGATTGCCCCCTAAACCTAATAACTGGTTGGGCCACCCTTAGCAGCAACAACTGCAATCAAGCGTTTGCCATAACTGGCAATGAGTCTTTTACAGCACTGTGGAGGAATTTTGGCCCACTCATCTTTGCAGAATTGTTGTAATTCAGCCACATTGGAGGGTTTTTGAGCATGAACCTCCTTTTTAAGGTCATGCCACAGCATCTCAATCGGATTCAGGTCAGGACTTTGACTAGGCCACTCCAAAGTCTTCATTTTGTTTTTCTTATGCCATTCAGAGGTGGACTTGCTAGTGTGTTTTGGATCATTGTCCTGCTGCAGAACACAAGTGTGCTTCAGCTTGAGGTCACGAACAGATGGCCGAACATTCTCCTTCAGGATTTTTTGGTAGACAGCAGAATTCATGGTTCCATTTGTAACGGATGCCAACTAGTACTGTTCGGCGTAGAACGTTAGTAAACCTCCCTCCCAAAGCCTCATACAGTATCGGTAGCGCTGAGCTATCGGTCGGACCTTTAGCTCAGCGCGATCGTGCTGTGTCTCCCATGCTCGAACTGTGTTAGTTGACTGAGAGGTCGCGGGTTCGTGTCCCGTGTGGGGCAAACTGCGCAGGATGATCTCTGTCACACTGGTGCCGTGAACCCGGCATGGGAGTGAGGTTTAAGGGGGAGAGTGTAACGGATGCCAACTAGTACTGTTCGGCGTAGAACTTAGTAAACCTCCCTCCCAAAGCCTCATACAGTATCGGTAAGCGCTGAGCTATCGGTCGGGACCTTTAGCTCAGCGCGATCGTGCTGTGTCTCCCATGCTCGAACTGTGTTAGTTGACTGAGAGGTCGCGGTTCGTGTCCCGTGTGGGGCGAACTGCGCAGATGATCTCTGTCACACATTTACACAACAAGTCTTCCAGGTCCTGAAGCAGCAAAACAGCCCCAGATCATCACACTACCACCACCAGATTTTACTGTTGGTAGAATATTCCTTTTCTGAAATGCTGTGTTACTTTTACTACCAGATGTAAAGGGGACCACACACCTTCCAGAAAGTTCAACTTTTGTCTCATCAGTCTAGAGAATATTTTCCCAAAGGTCTTGAGAATCATCAAGATGTTTTCTGGCAAAATTGAGACGAGACTTTATGTTCTTTTTGCTCAGCAGTGGTTTTCACCTTGGAACTCTGCCATGCAGGCCATTTTTGCACTCTTTCTCATGTCATTTCTCACTCTTTGTCTCTTTCTCATGGTGGAGTCATAAACACTGGCCTTAACTGAGGCAAGTGAGGCCTGCTGTTTTTTGTTTCCCCCCCTTGTCCTATCAGGCAACTAGGTGTGCAGAACAGAAATCTGCTACTCTTATTGTGCCAAAAGAGATTTACTTTGCCAAAAGAAGCTTTATGTAGTATCTATGTACTGTATATTGTTGTAAACACCTCCTGTAATAACTTTTAATACTTTATTTATTTATTTTTTTCCATGAAGGATCCGACAGGATTGGGAATGGGGAAAGGAAGTGTGGGGAAGGGGAAGGAAAAGGGAGAGGAATAGACAAAAAACATCCTCACCCACCCACACATACGAACCCACTCACACCCACACTCATGCGCACACACACACACACACACACACACACACACACATACATGCTCACCCACACCCGCAGGCCCCGGAGGACAGGGAGGGTGACCCCCCAGGATGCAGGCACCCATCCCAAAGTGCCGCCAGGGCCTGGGGAGGGGACGACACTGCCACGCAAGGACGCGCTGGGGTCAACCTGCATCACTGGTGCGCACCCGACCTTGACCCAAAGGGGGAATGCCCCCCCCCCCCACCAGCACCAGGGGCCCAGGACCAGACCCAGCCCTACCCGGAAGGCAAGGCCAGCTTGCCTGGGGCCACGGCCCACCCTCCCGGCCCACTCTGCAGCACCCCCACCCCCATCAGCCCCCCCAGGCAAGACACACAGCCACCCCGGAACAGGCTCCCCGGATACCGGCCCCAGTGGGTCACAGAAACCCCTTGCCATCAGGGCGCAGCCAGCCACCAGAGGTGCCAAGGAGAGTGAACCACCGCCCACCACCCCTCAGGTTATAGAATTAGTAAGTGGTACCAGAGAGAATTGAATTCAGCCAACTGGTTATTTGAGGATGTAGACATTCTCTCCAGGCTAATATAACACTGGTCAACACCAGATTTATTGTCAAAGGTTTTTTTAAACTGATTTAGGACAATTTTGATGTGCTGAATCCAAAAATCACATTGGTTTTGCTCAATCAGGTCAACTTTTTGAATTATGGCCACATGTTGTTTTATACATTTTTGTTTACATGTATGGGTATTTTCGCTTTATATGATGCAAAATTCTTTTTTATGTCTTGAAATTCTCTGAATTTTGAACAATGATGATGTAAAATTCAATTTACATGTACTTACCTTTATATAAAGGTAAGTACATTCACAGTACTAAGTAAGTACTAAGTAAGTACAGATTTTTACTTAGCACCTGATTGAGAGAAACAGATGTCATTTTCGGATTCAGTGGTACAAAATTGTCTTAAATCAGTTGAAAAAACACAGACGACTTACAAAAAAATTATTTTTGTAACCCTGTGTAATCTGATAGTAAGTTATTATAGTGGATCATGCATAAATGATTTCTTGATTTCCAATTCATGAGGATAGTTTTCTTTGTGATGCAAAAGGCAGTGAAAACTATGTGTGACATCATTGCCTGTATATTCACTTCACTTAAATCACCTAAAATGCAAAGTGTGGGTGAGGATGGGATATGATATCCAAGCCATGCTGACAAGTCCTCACATGTCCTCTGCCAGAACTTTTGGGCCAGTGCACAGGACAACATAGAATGCATATAACTATCCGGGATGTTGCTGGTGCAGTACGACCAGATATTTGTGTGACTCAGGCCAATTTTGAACATCCTGTGTATGTCATAAACTCCCCGTGTGCTTTTCCACAGCGCATGGAGGAGGAGAAGGAAGAATGGACTTAAACATGGGGTTACACCAAACACACATTTATTGACATGAAACAGTTCACAAATAGAGACTAACAGGTAGGTAACAATGTACTCAAAAAGGCTATTGCAAAAGCGAACAGTGGGCAGACCACTGTGTACCGTGGCCACAGAAAAATAAGGCAATAACAAATGCACTTGGGAGAGCAAGGAAGACTCTAGGAAGCTCAACTGACTCAGGGGACGGAAACTAGGCAACAGCCTAAGCATAGCAGCAATACTGCACAGAGAAACGCTAAACAATTTACTTACGAGCAGGAACAGTCCAAAAAGTCCAATTCTCCCAGCGAGCACAAACCATAAGTCCTTCAAAGATGTGACGGTCACAGGACGGAGAACAATTGTGTGACTCGTATAATGGTCCAGCGGTGTTTGACTAGCAAAGAGCTGCTTAAGTACAAACACTGCTGGCCTAACAAATTGGGAACACCTTGGCGAGGCGCGGGAAAGATAATTACCGTGGCAAACAGCTGACTGACAGAGAGAGGGGGGCGTGGTCGGACCGGCAAATGCTAGACAACACCCACCAGAAGGTGGGCCAAACAGCTGCCCAATGATCGCCGGCCAGAGCAGGGACCACAAACATAGAAATAAGACACAGGAGAGAAATCAAAACACAACATAAGACCAAGAATGATCAGAACCGAGCCCACAGGAGAACACAGGCTCGGTTTATGACAGGGCCCCCCCCTCTAGGGGTGGAAACCAGACACCCACGGTAACATCATGAAGACCCCCCCCCCTCCCCCTTCCCCCAACAGGAGCAACAGCAACCAACAACACAAACCTGGGTGGGAGATAGGGGGAACAGGAAAGGAGGGAACACAATACCCCACCCAGGGTATACCATTAACCCCCCCCCCCCCAAGTCCATGGGCGTTGGGGCTCAGGAGGCTGCCCAAAGTCCCAGGCCTGGCAGAAGGTCCGGTGGATAGAATCTGAAAACAAGGACCACTAGACCCGGGGAGTCAATCCGCCCAGCGGCCGGCCAGTGTTGTTCATTCACCAGGGCCAGTGGAATGAGACGGGAGGCAGCCTGCCTACCAGGAAACTCCCTGGTGGGTGATCGCACCAAAGGGAGGGGACCCCCATGGCGTAGGACCGGGAGGAGAAGGGAGCACCGGCATCATCAAGGCGATCTGCAGAGCCCTCGGTGACCCTGGCTTGAGGCCCAACTGCACCCACGGTGGACCCCGACCGGGCCGGCTCCGCTGCACCCACGGTGACCTCCGGCTTAGGCACCCGCGGTGGTCCTGGTCTGGGAAGTGGCTGCACCCACGCTGGTCTCGGTCTGGGACGTGGCTCCAGTTGGAGCACCGTTGCACCAGTGGTGACCCCGATTGGTGGCCTCATTGCTCCCGCGGTGGCCTCCCCAGTGAGGGAGGCTAGACCCCTATCCTCGGCGGCTTCCGGCGAGGTCAGCTGCTCTCCGGCGACACTGGCAGAGGGCTCCAAACCCAGAGGGAGAGAAAAAGAGACCGTGTCAGGGTTGCTGGCAATGGCAGAGCCTGGTGAGGCGGCCCTGAGGGCTACTCCAAGTTGTCCCGGGCCCTCCTCGCCATGAGTCGGGCAGTATGACATTGACATGTGCAGTATTGACACAGTGGAGCACACTTGCCTGAACTCAGGCTCCACCGCAGTCCAGGACTCCGGCGATTTGGGGTGCATTGACTCCGTTGTCTTGCCCGGTGCTGTGCCCCCGTCGACCTCCTCTGGGACCGCCAGTCTCCCATCGTCGTCTGTAGGCAACACCGGTGGTGGCAGCTCCTGTCCGGCGATCCTAGTGAGGCGCTCAATAGGCATGGGAGAGAAGGAAAGGTTAAGGTCACCGTCAGCGGCAGAGCCCGGCGAGGGGAGCCCAGGTGCGGCCGGGAGCCGTACGTGACTCTCCTCCCCAAGAGCCAGAGAAGATCTCTCGATCATAGGCGAATGAACTACAAGAGAGATAACTTGCCTGAGCTTGAGCTCTACTGCCATCCAGGACTCCGATGCTGCCAACAACGATGGTCTGGGTCCCGTCAGCTGGAGGTCTGGTCTGGGGAAAGACTGCAACAGGCATGATGGTGGTTGCAGCCCTGGTGATCTGGTGTTCCATCCTCCATGCCCCCGGCTCCTCTGGTGTGGTGACCAAGGGCGGCCTCTCCACTGACCCATGGGCAGGATCCTCCAGAACCTACGATCCCTCCCCCCTTGAGCAACCTGGTTCCCTCGTGGGCAAGCTCGTAGGGGCATACAAAGGAGGCTAGATGAGGTTGGGTGAGGGAACACTATGTGCTGCTGGGGCGGAGTGCTCAGGGAACTGCACACCCCGAGTCTCCTCGACAGGAGGCAGGCAAAATTGTTCATCAACAGGGAGAGTCGAATGAGAAAACACTTGCCTGTTCTAGCATTGGGCCTCCCCAGCGGCCTTCAGGACATCTCCTCCTCTCCCCCAGCGTTCCTCCTCGACCCAGCAGTTGACCGCGGTGAGCAGCTTCGCCCACTCCTCGTCTGATGGAGAGTCTGCGGGTTGAGCAGGCGTGGGGGGGGGGGGGACTCACAGCCTGGGAAGCACGTCCTCGGACCTCCCTCTCACGGCGCTCTTCTTCGACCCGGCGGTTGAGCGCGGCGAGCAGAGCTGACCACTCCTTGTCTGCCGGTGTGGCTGCAGGGAAATGCCTCCGTGCGGTCCCCTGGGCAGGATCATCCAGGGCCTCAACCTCCTCCACCATCTGATGGCTCGGTTCTTGAACCAGCAGGCCCTCAGGAATTAAAGGAGGAGACATGAAGAGGGGAAGGAAACAATCATTATTTGCAGCTGGAGGAGAGGACCCAGTGGACTGCTGATACTGGGCCTTTTCCTTGGGAGACAGGCAAGATTCAATGTTAATGAGTGATTTAGAATGAAAAAATACATGCCTGTCATCCCGGTTGATGAAATCCACAGCTGCAGGCGGCAGACACTCGTCCCTCTCTGTGCCAGCGGTGATGTAGGTCCTCTCGAGGGCTTGCAACGGAGCCATCTCCATGGCGACGGAGGTGGGCGTTCCTGGGATTACCTCAGCGGATCTCACAGCAGCCAGAACAGCAATGGCAGCTGCCAAAGAAGAGGGCTTCTCCCCGCGTCTCCTCGCGGGGCAACGCTGTCTTTTGTTCTCTGGAACAGACTGTGCTGGCGCGAGAGGAGGGTTGGGCGAAGCATCACAGAGGCAGTCGCTCTGCAGATTCTCGGTCCTCCATCTTGATGTGGTGGGGAATGCCAGACCGGGGAAAGAACGCGGGAGCGAGCAGACTGTGGAGAGCAGGTTGGCAAACTGTGGGTAGCTCCATAACCCGGGATGTGCCTCCAAGATCCCAACTGCTCCGTCCAGGCTCTCCAGCTTCTCCTTCGGTCCCTGGGTGGCGAGGGCATTGTTAACGAAGTCCCGGATGAACTCGGCGGCCCATTCCTCCTCGGTGAGACCGGGGCATGACGCTCTCCAAAAAACAGGTCAGTCCAGAAAAACAGTTTACTATGAAAAAAGTGATGTGTGGGTGAACCCGCTAAATCCTCTTAACTGGCTGGACCATTCTGTCATAAACTCCCTGTGCGCTGTGGAAAAGCGTACGGGTGAGGAGAAGGAAGAATGGACTTAAACATGGGGTTACACCAAACACACATTTATTGACATGAAACAGTTCACAAATAGAGACTAACAGGTAGTTATCAATGTACACAAAAAGGCTATTGCAAAAGCGAACAGTGGGCAGACCACTGTGTACTGTGGCAACAGAAAAATAAGGCAATAACAAATGCGCTCGGGAGAGCAAGGAAGACTCTAGGAAGCTCAACTGACTCAGAAGACGGAAACTGGGCAACAGCCTAAGCTTAGCAGTAGAACTGCGTAGAGAAATGCTACAAGATAAGCGTAGCAGCAATACCGCACCGAGAAACACTAAACAATTTACTCAGGAGCAGGAACAGTCCAAAAAGTCCAATTCTCCCAGCGAGCACAAACCATAAACCATAAGTCCTTCAACGACGTGACGGTCATATGACGGAGAACAGCTGTGTGACTCGTATAATGGTCCAGCAGTGTTTGACTAGCAAGGAGCTGCTTAAGTACAAACACCGCTGGCCTAACAAATTGGGAACACCTGGGCGAGGAGCGGGAAAGATAATTACAGGGGCAAACAGCTGACTGTCAGAGAGAGGGGGGCATGGTAAGACCAGCGAATGCTAGACAGCACCCACCAGAAGGTGGGCCAAACAGCTGCCCAACGATCGCCGGCCAGAGCAGCGGCCAGAAACATAGAAATAAGACACAGGAGAGAAATCAAAACACAACATAAGACCAAGAATGATCAGAACCGAGCCCACAGGAGAACACAGGCTCGGTTCATGACAGTGTAATGCATTCTATGTAGAACTTTGTACTGTATGAGTTGTAAATTCACCAAGGGGTTAATAAATGCATGTAAAAAGAAGAATACATTATAAACAATTCATTAAGGGCAGAACGGTGGACGCTGAGATCAAATATAAAAGATATAAAAATAAGCTTACTAATATAATGAGGACCTGTAAGAAAGAATATTACAACAGAATATTAGAGGATAATAAAAATAACTTAAGAGGAATATGGCAAGTACTCAATGGGATTATTAGTAATCGACCTAAGAATGCTAATTATCCAGAATATTTTATTGAAAATGGCAATTTGATAAATAATATGGAGGATTTGGTCAGTGGTTTCAATAAATTTTTTGTAAACGTTGGTCCTGAATTAACAAAATCAATAGTGACAACAGAAACAAACAACAGTGGTTCTGTAAATGAAATAGAAGATAGAAATCCAAACACAATCTTTTTGGGTGCAGTTACTGAAAAGGAAATTATCGAGACTGTGAGTAAATTTAAGAACAAAAAATCAACGGACTGGAATGAAATTGACATGACAATAGTGAAAAAAGTAATTGAAAGAATTGTTAAGCCACTCACTCACATCTGTAACCTGTCATTTCAAACTGGTACATTTCCAAACAAAATGAAAATAGCAAAAGTAATACCTCTATACAAAACAGGAGACAATCATTGTTTCACAAATTACAGGCCAGTCTCTTTACTCTCACAATTCTCCAAAATACTTGAAAAAATCTTCACTAAGAGACTGGATGATTTCCTTGAAAAACACAACCTCCTTACAGACAGCCAGTATGGTTTTAGAGCAGATAAATCTACATCTTTGGCACTGATCGAACTCATAGAAGAAATTACTAGTTGTATAGATAAAACAAGTTTGCTGTAGGAGTATTTATAGATTTAAAGAAAGCTTTTGACACCATTGACCACAGAATACTACTAAGGGAACTGGAAAGATATGGGATAAGAGGGGTCGGACTGAGTTGGGTGGAAAGTTATTTAAGTAACAGACAACAATTTGTACAAATTGGTGAGCACAAATCACCCTTCATGGACATCACTTGTGGTGTGCCCCAGGGGTCAGTTTTGGGACCCAAACTTTTTATTTTGTATATAAATGACATATGCCAAGTATCAAAAATTCTGAAATTTATTTTGTTTGTGGATGACACAAATATCCTTTGCACTGGTGAGAATTTGCAGCAGGTTTTAGATGTGGTCACAACTGAAATGAAAAAGTTAACGCAGTGGTTCAACAAAAATAAATTATCTCTAAATCTGAAAAAAACAAAACAAAAAAACAAAGATTATGTTGTTTGGAAATTATAAAATAAATAATGAAATAATGGTAACGATAGATGATACCAGAATAGAAACAGTACAGGAAAATAAGTTTCTGGGGGTGACGCTAGACAATAAAATCTGCTGGAAACCTCATATCAGCCACATCTGGGCCAAGTTGGCAAAATGTATAGGCATACTGGGGAAGACAAGACACATCTTGGACTATAAATCATTGGTCTTACTGTGCAATTCACTGTTTCTACCTTATCTTAACTACTGTGTAGAAGTCTGGGGAAACACCTACAAGACCAACCTACAGTCAACATGCACATTGCAAAAAAGAGCTATAAGGATAATAAATAATGTAGGATATAGAGACCATACCAATTTGTTGTTTTTAAAGTCACATGTCATAAAGTTCATTGATTTAGTTAAATTTAAGACAGCACAAGTCATGTACAGGGCAATTAATAATCACCTCCCAACTAATATACAAAAAATATTTAAAAAAGGAGACAATGATTATAATTTGAGAGGAGACTTAAACTTTACAAAACCCAAGATACGAACAACCAAGAAAAGTATGTGCATATCTGTCTGTGGGGTGGATTTGTGGAACAGTCTGGAGCCGGAACTGAAACTATGTACAAACAGAAATCAATTCAAAAAGAGGTATAAACATTATTTGCTGAAAGGATATATGTTAGAAGGGTAGTATTTATATGTACGATTCACTATGCTCACTCTGGGACACTATGGAATGGTGGGTGCGACAGCATTGTGTATATCTGTGTTGTTTGAGGCTGGTTTTGATGTATGGACATCAATGTATGTTAGGATGGATGGGTGTTAATGTTGATATGTACAAAATACAGTTAATTGTTTACTTGGGGTCTTAAATGTGGTAATTTGTATATAATTCACATGGGTGTATTTATGGAAAAGAGGAGTTGGAATTGATAAGTGTTCACTTCTTCCTTCTCCCTTTCGGACACTGTATACTGTTACTTTATTGCATTTGTCATTTGTTTTGTTTTTGTTTTACTTTTTTGTTCGAAATAAAGTATCTATCTATCTATCTATCTAAATTAGAGTTTTTAGTCATCTTAAAAGTGTTTAAACATATTTTTGTCCAGAAGCTTTCATCCTTATTGATCGATAAGTCTGTTTCCCATTTTGATTTTGGAAGAGATACTTACTCATCCAGTTTTGACAATAGTCCATGTATTTTCAATATCAATTTAGAGGAACGAAGGTTTAGAAGATTTAGAAACTCTGTCACCTTAACTGGTACCTCTAAATCTGTCTGATTAAGATTGAATCTTGCTTTTATTATGGATTTAAGCTGTTGGTATTCAAGAAACGTTTTATCACTGATGCCACACTGCTACACCATTTTCTGAAACTGATAAAATTTCCACCTCGAATAAGATGCTCTAAGTTTTTTTTATTCCTTTCTCATCCCATAGAGGAAAATTTAACATCCTCTTTTGTTGCAGGATATCAGGATTATTCCAAATGGGCGTGAGTTTGCAAGGGACAAGTGAAGACCTTGTTATTTTTAAAAATTTCCACCAGGCTGTCAGAGAAGAGCTGATGTTAATGCTTTTAAAACAGTCATGGCGTTTGAAACAGGGACTCATAAAAGGTAAGTCAGAGATATTTAGCGACCCACAGAGAGCCTGTTCAGGATCTAACCATGGGTTTCCTATTGAGGTTGATTTTGTCCATTTAGAAACAAACTGTCATCTATTGGCTAAGAAATAATAATAATAAAAAATGGTGGCTCTAAACCTCCGCACTCTTTTTCTTTTTGAAGAGTTTTTAAACTAATCCATGATGGTTTATCCTTCCATAAAAATTTACTTATATTTGAGTCTAGAGACTTAAACAAGGCCATAGATGGTTGAGTAGTAATCACTGAGAACAAATTGTTGATTTTAGGAAGGACCATCATTTTAATGGTTGCGACTCTACCCCTTAGTGATATAGGTAGTGTCCTCCAGCGCGCAAGGTTGTCTTGTATTGTTTTTAAAAGGGGAATGTGATTTAGTTGCAATAACTCTGAGAACCTGGGGGAAATATTTGTTTCTAAGTATTTAATATTACCTGATTGTATTGGAGTTGTGGATGTATTTGAAAAATTACTGTTTATAGTTAAGACTGTTGATTTACCCCAGTTAATAGTCTGATATTGATGGAAATTGATCAATGAGTGCCACTGTCTGAAGAAGAGATCTTTGGGAGTTTTCAAGGAAAATCAATACATCGTCAGCATAAAGACTTATCTTGTGTTCTTTTTCTCCAGTTTGGATACCTCTGATATCAACATTTTGTCGAATGGCTGCTGCTAATGGTTCAATAAAGATGGCGAAAAGTGAGGGAGAGAGTGGACGCCCCTGCCTAGTACCTCTCTGGAGATTAAAGTTTCGGGAAGTCTGATCATTTGTTTGGACAGATGCAGCTGGACAGCTATATAGTGTTTTAATTCAGTTTATGAAAGATGAACCAAACCCAAACTTGTTTAACCCCTTGCACTCCGGTCAATTTGCCTAAAAACGCCAAAAAATAATGTGCCCAAAGTAAATCGAAAGCTGTTCTTCAACCCTTTGCAGCATCTTCATGGGGTTGGTCTCATTTAAAATAAAACACTTTGAATTTTTTGGCAAAATAGTCATAATCTCTCTAAGTGCTCCGGTCACTGAGTTACAGTCATCAAAACATAGTGAACTTGAAGAAAATAAATTTGGCCTGGGTGTTTTTTCGGATACAAATGCTTGCAAATAACACACAGCTTCAGATCCGGGCTGGAAAATGCAACAGAAATGTAGAACCAAGTGTTATCCAGCTGAGGTCCAAATTTTGTAACAATACCACAAAAAATGAATATATTACACAGCTTTTTCCTCAGGTAGTTCCCAGGCGTTTTTGAACTGTGCCAAATTGTGCCAAATGGCACAGTTTGGAAAAACATCTGTAACTTTTGAGTGATTCAATATAGAAGCTTCATCTTGGGCTCTAATGAAAGGTGACACTCAGGGCTGTGTGTGTGTGTGTGTGTGTGTGGCAATGGACATCGCCCGATGCGCCACGGTCCGTCATGCAGCGATGACGCACAGCTGTAATTTACCGATTGGTCAAAAGTCATTTTGATTACAATTTTCAGGGATAAAGAATAATTTAGCTTAGAACACCTTACCTCGTCACAGCAGAAGCGGAGCTGGCGAACTTCTTCCTCATTGTCAGACGAACGAGACACTGGTCTCGCGACCCAATCAAAACATAATTCCATTATTGCGGTTTTGCGCTTCCATGATTGCGGTTTTTGGTGAACGGTTTTTCAAAACAAATAACAATAGTAATTAAAAATAGACTGGCGAACATGTGTGTGTCACTCAGTCTTCGTCGTCGGCCTCCGTTGGTCTATGATAACCATGGAAGAGAATCCTAAATGTCTACTCTGCTGGGACAGCACCGCCTGTGGCCGAACATGCCGATGCGCGAATGGCAGTCCCTGTCACACTGGTTGCACTTGTGGATGGTCTCCGTGCTGCTGGGTCTGTGGGGTTCTTCCTGCGGGTCCTTTTTTCATCTGCTGCAGCAGTCTCTCTTCACCCAGCCTTACACAAAAAAGCTCGCGAACTTCTGTGCTTCAATTGGCTCGCTGCATTCACAGCATTGGTAGGCGGGTCCTTCTTGCTAGGTTTTCAGTCATTGGTTCTTCAAGGTTTCAGAAACCCAATTCAAGGCTCTTATTAGTCAAATGAGAGGTCAATCATATCTGATCTGTTCGCGGCTGTGTCTGTAGTGGGAGAACCTTTTTTTTTTTCAGTACGCGCTTGGAGGCAGCGCCCTCGTGCGTCCTAGAGTGCCCTCATGCATCCTAGAGCGCACGAGAGCACCCTCGTGCGCTCTGGGACGCAGAGACATGCCCGCCCGCGGTACAACGGAGCGCAAGAGGTTAACACCATAAAAAAAAAAAAAATCCAATTAACATGGTCAAAGGGTTTCTCTGCATCCAGAGATAAAATTGTAGTTTCTAAGTTAATGATCTTACAGTAGTCTGTTAAAATAAATGGCCTGCATGTATTATTAGCCGAGTGCCTACCCTTGATAAAACCTGTTTGAACTGGGTATATGATAATCAAAATTGTCCTTTTCAGTCTTTTGGTGAGAGCTTTGCAAATTATTTTAAGATCGACATTCATAAGTGAGATGGGGCGGTAGCTGGATGGAAGTGTAGGTTCTTTTCCACGTTGTTGGTTGGGATGTGCTTAAGTGCCTCCTGGAGTTCAAACACCTGAAGAGGTGCATCCAGAGCTGCAATCTGTTCATTATTTAATCGTGTAAAGTTAATATTGTCCAGAAATTATTTATGCCTGAATCAGATGGGTTAATCTGAGATGAGTAGAGGTTTTCATAAAACTTTCTAAAGGAGTTATTTATTTCTTCAGGCTCATGGGTAATATTTCCAGTCGTATCCTTAATAGAGTGGATAGTTGTTTTTTCTTTGTTCAATCTAAGCTGGTTTGAAAAATATCTCCCCAATTTATTACTATATTCAAACTTCTCAAGATGCAGTCTTTGAATTAAAAACTGTGTTCTTTTGTTTGTAATTTCTTTTAATTCCAGCTTTAATTTTCTCAGATTGTTGAGTGTCTGTCCTTGTAGAGAAACAGCACAGGCCATCTCCAGTGATTTAATTTACTGTTCTAACTCCAGTACCAGTGATTTTTCTTTTTTATTCTTATGTGAGTCAGTAAGTCAGAGATTATTTTACCTCACATGACCGCTTTTGCTGCTTCCCAAAGTACACATGGGAATATTCCTGACACATCATTATATTCCAGATATTATTACCACTCTTTATTAAAGTAGTTAATAAAATCTTTGTCTTTCAGTGGTGATGTATTAAATTTCCAGCTCCTAGTTTTCCTCATAGCTTTTCTATTTACTAGTGTAAGAGACACTGGATGACTGATAACTTGATCTGAACAAATTTCAGTGGTTGTGGGGTCTTTTGTGAACTCTTGGATGAGTTGTCGCTGCGCTCTTGGGGTAATTTTGGTCGGCCGGCCACTCCTGGGAAGGTTCAACACTGTTCCGTGTTTTCGCCATTTGTGGATAATGGCTCTCACTGTGGTTTACTGGAGTTCCAAAGCTTTAGAAATGCTTAATAACCTTTTCCAGACTGATAGATCTCAATTACTTTCTCATTTGTTCCTGAATTTCTTTGGATCACAGCATGATGTCTAGCTTTTGAGGATCTTTTGGTCTACTTCACTTTGTCAGGCAGGTCCTATTTAAGTGATTTCTTGATTGAGAACACATGTGGCAGTAATCAGGCCTGGGTGTGGCTAGAGAAATTGAACTCAGCTTTCCAAAGATGTGGTGAACCACAGTTAATTTATGTTTTCATGGGGGGTGGTGGTGTCACTTTTTCACGCAGGGGCATGTAGGTTTGGATCTTTTTTACCCTTAATAATAAATACCTTCATTTAAAAACTCCATTTTATGTTTACTTGTGTTATCTTTGTCTAATATTTAAATTTGTTTGATGATCTGAAACATTTAAGTGTGACAAACATACAAAAAAATGATAAATCAGGAAGGGGGCAAACACTTTTTCACACCTCTGTAGGTGAGAGTAGGAACGTAGATTGACCGGTAAGTCGACAGCTTTGCTTGAGAACTCAGCTCCCTCTTCACCACAGCAGATCGGTACAACATCCACATCACTGCAGATGCTGCCCTGATCCGTCTGTCAGTCTCTCGCTCCATCCTCCCCTCACCCCTGAAGGAGACCCCGAGATACTGAAACTCCTCCACCTGGGGCAGGAGCCTGTCCCCAAGCTTCCCAAACTGGCTTCTGGGATGTGAATTTATTGAAACAAAAATTGTAAATTCGTTAGAAAAATTCATAAAACAGTTGGACATTAATGAGATATATGTACGATTATATGTTCGATTCACTATGCTCACTGTGGGACATTATGGGACATTATGGAATGGTGGGTGGGACAGCACTGTGTATATCTGTGTTGTTTGAGGCTGGTTTTGATGTATGGACATCAATGTATGTTAGGATGGATGGGTGTTAATGTTGATATGTAAAAAATACAGTAAATTTGAATGAATGAATTTATTTCGGATAGTACAGTACAGGTTAAAAGAAACTGTATAATATAACAACAAGGTCAAATTAGACAAAGACTCCTCCTACTATACAATTCCACGTGAGTTATCCGAAATGGGTGATGGCTGAAGCCGCAGCTTATATTGCCCACCCATATTCCATCCAAGAATTCAAAAGAGAAAACAAGACAAGAGCGATTACAATTTAAAACAAAGCAAAGACAAAATGTGACTGAGAGAAAAAAAAAGAAAACTAAGCTAGTCTAAGTTAAGCGGTTACTATTCAAAAACAAATCTAAGACAAAATGTCACAGAGAAAAAAAAACAACAAAAAACTAAGCTACAACACAACACAGGCTGGAAATGTCAATCCTTATGTGAGTTTACATGTCGTCTTGTAAATATGTTTGGAGTATTTCTTCCTTTAGTTTTTGTTTAAATTGTCCAAGCGTTGTACATGATTTTAATTCAGGTCCAAAATCATTCCATAATCTGACTCCTTGCACTGAAATACAGTGTTGCTTGGTGGCTGTTCTCACTGTAGGCTTTTGAAATATACATGTTCCTCTGAAGTGATATCGTTTCTCCCTTGTTTGGAACAACTTTTGGATATTTGCAGGCAGTGATAAATTCTTCACTTTGAACATTATTATTGCGGTTTTAAAGTCAACCAGATCTTTCAACTTGAGAGTTTTTTGTTTAAGAAAAAGTGGGTTTGTTGGTTCCCTGTAAGCTGCTTTGTTTATTATTCTAATAGCTCTCTTTTGAAGCATAAAGAGTGGATATATGTTTGTTTTATATGTATTTCCCCATACTTCATTACAATATGTCATGTATGGGAGTATTAATGAATGATACAAGGTGTATAGTGTGGGTTGATTCAGCAAATATTTCACTCTGTGTAATATTGCAATTGATTTGGATATTTTACCTTTAATATAATTAATATGTGACTTCCAACACAGTTTGTTGTCAATTATTACTCCAAGGAATTTAGTTTCAGATACCCTTTCAATCTCTACACCATTTACACTGAGTTTGGGTACTGGGTTGTTGTGATGGCTGCAGCTCTGCAGCTCCTCTTCATCCGCCACCCCTCAGCTTAGCCCCTGTCTTCCCCATCAGAGAATCATTGTCTGCTCCCTCCAAAGTAAATAAAAATATCATGCATAAGCATCCCAAAGTGATAAAGCAAAACATTGGTAAAACTCAAATTAAACATAAAGCCTCTAAATTGAATGATTTGGCCTCTGTTCCTCCTCATAATTTAAAAATGAAATGTGGTTTACTAAATATTAGGTCTCTAACTCCCAAGTCTCTGTTAGTCCATGATCTGTTAATTGATCATCAGATTGATTTAATTTCCCTTACAGAGACTTGGTTAGGGCAAGAGGATTATGTTGGTTTAAATGAATCAACTCCCTCTGGTTATTTAAAATGTCAAAATCCCAGAAGTTCTGGTCGTGGAGGAGGAGTAGCAACAATTTACCATTCCAAATTACTAGTTAATGTAAAGCAAAAAACATGTTATAATTCCTTTGAGGGCCTGGTCCTCAGTATTGGGCACTTTAGCAATTTTAGGTTAAACCCAATTTTATTTGCCATAGTTTATCGTCCCCCATCAACCTACTCAGAATTTTTATCCGAATTTGCTGATTTCTTAGCTGATTTAGTGCTGAAATCTGATAGAATAATTATAGTAGGGGACTTTAATATACATGTGGATGTAGATAGTGACTGCCTTAATGTGGCATTTAATTCAATATTAGACTCGATTGGGTTTTCTCAGAAAGTAGGAAATTCTACTCATTACCTCCACCATACATTGGACCTTGTTCTGACATATGGCATAGAAATAGAAAATCTGGTAGTGTCTCCTCATAACCCTGTACTGTCAGACCATTGTCTGTTAACCTTTGATTTTACCATTTCTGACTATTTGGCTCCTAAAGAAAAATATTATTACAGTAGATGCCTCTCAGATGATGCTGTTTCCAAATTTATGCAGATTGTTTCCTCTATGCCATGTGTCAACACAACGGAAATAAGCTATAGACAGCTTGCTCCTTCTGTAATTGATAACATGGTGGATAGTGTTTCAGCTTCTCTGCATCAGGCTCTAGACTTGGTGGCCCCCTTAAAAAAGAAAAAGTCTAATCAGAGATTTCTAACTCCTTGGTTCAACACAGAAACTCGTAGCTTAAAACAGAAGACTCGTCAATTAGAAAGAAAATGGCGCTCTACTAATTTAGATGAAATCTATTTAGCTTGGAGAAATCATCTTTTAATTTATAAAAAATCTCTTAGAAAAGCTAGAACAAGTTATTACTCTGCATTAATAGAAGAGAACAAGAATAATCCCAGGTTTCTTTTCAGTACTGTAGCCAGGTTGACAAAGAGTCAGGACTCTGTCAATCCTAGCATTCCCTTAGAGCTTACTAGTCAGGACTTTATGAACTTTTTCAATAATAAAATTTCATCCATCAGAGATAAAATCAATCAGATTCTTCCCACAGTTAACTTAAATACTGTAACTACTACAACTCCTTCTTTTGATGTCTGTCTTGATGAGTTTACTCCAATCGACCTTTGTGAGTTAGACAAAATAGTTTCCTCATCCAAACCTTCAACTTGTCTTTTAGACCCTATTCCTACTAGGTTATTTAAAGAAGTCTTCCCACTTATTGGTAGCTTTATTCTTCATATAATCAATTCTTCATTAACTTTAGGCCATGTACCGCAGGCTTTTAAAACAGCTGTAATTAAACCCTTACTCAAAAAGCCAACGCTAGATCCAGGAGCTTTAGCTAACTATAGACCAATCTCTAATCTCCCTTTCATTTCAAAAATCTTAGAAAGAGTTGTTGCTACGCAATTATTCGACCACCTGCAGGGAAATGGTTTACTTGAAGAGTTTCAATCTGGGTTTAGAATCCATCATAGTACTGAAACAGCCTTAGCGAAGGTCACTAACGACCTCCTCATTGCATCTGATAATGGACTAGTTTCTGTACTTGTCCTTTTAGACCTTAGTGCAGCTTTTGATACTATTGATCATAATATTCTACTTGATAGATTAGAACACTATGTTGGACTTAATGGAACTTCGTTGCAGTGGTTTAGATCTTATTTATCTGATAGGTTCCAGTTTGTTCATGTAAATAATGAGTTTTCTTTCAACTCAAAGCTTAGTCATGGAGTTCCACAGGGATCTGTGCTAGGCCCTACTCTTTTTAGTTTATATATGCTTCCGTTAGGCAACATTATTAGAAAGCACTGTATACATTTTCATTGTTATGCAGATGACACACAATTATACCTGTCAATGAAGCCAGATGATAGTAATCAATTAGCCAAGTTAGAAGCCTGTCTTAAGCAAATCAAAGCTTGGATGACTTGTAATTTCCTGCTATTAAATTCAGATAAGACTGAAGTCATTCTTGTTGGTCCAAAAAACCTTAGAAATTCCTTTCCAAATCAAACTTTCAGTTTGGATGCAGTTACTCTTTCTCTTAATAGCTCTGTGAGGAACCTTGGAGTTATTTTTGATCAGGATTTGTCCTTCAATTCACATATTAAATTTGTTTCTAAGACTGCCTTCTATCATTTGCGTAATATTGCCAAGATTAGGAGCATCTTGTCTCAGAGTGATGCTGAGAAACTGATCCACGCTTTTGTTAGCTCGAGATTAGATTATTGTAATTCTTTATTATCAGGTTGTCCTAAAACATCTTTAAAAAGTCTTCAGCTGATCCAAAATGCTGCAGCAAGAGTTTTAACAGGTACTAGAAAGAGAGATCATATCTCTCCGGTTCTGGCCTCCCTTCATTGGCTTCCCATAGAGTTTAGAATTAAGTTTAAAATCCTTCTTCTTACTTACAAAGCTCTAAACAATCAGGCTCCTCTTTATTTAAAAGATCTGATACTACCGTATTATCCTAACAGAGCACTACGCTCCCAAAATGCAGGACTACTATTCTATACCTAGAATTCTAGATTCTATACCTAGAATCTCCAAAAGTACAATGGGAGGCAGAGCCTTCAGTTATCAAGCTCCTCTGCTGTGGAATCAGCTGCCAATCTGGATTCGGGAGTCAGACTCGATCTCTGTTTTTAAGATTAGGGTTAAAACCTACCTTTTTGATATAGCCTACAATTAGGGAGGGATCATGTGTTTCTGAACCCTCCCTTAGTTATGCTGCTAATAGGTTTAGTCAGCTGGGGGACCTCCAGTAATGCACTGGGCCTCACTCCTTTCCTCACTCTCTATGAAATATTTTTTTTTGCTGGTCATTAACATTTGTTTGTTCTCTCCCATAGATTGAGTCCCCATCGTGCTGTTTGCTCTCTACATGTCTGTTCTTTTCATCTTCTCTGTCCCCTCACCCCCCAGCCAGTCGCAGCAGATGACTGCCCCTCCCTGAGCCCGGTTCTGCTGGAGGTTTCTTCCTGTTAAAAGGGAGTTTTTCCTCTCCACCGTCGCCAAGTGCTTGCTCACAGGGGATCACCTGATTGCTGGGGTCTTTCTGCAACTGTGGGGGTTCCCCCCTACAGTTGATAGTGCTATGAGATGACTGTTGTTGTGAAATGGCGCTATATAAATAAAGTTGAATTGAATTGATGGTTTTTTTGGGGGGGGGGGGGGTTTGTTACTTATTTGTACCCGTAGGTAGACTTGGTTTGCAGTCCGGTGACAAGCCACCGGCTGCTGGTCGCTGCGTGCGCGAGCGCCCTAAACCTACATGTTTTTGGTGTGCGGGAGGAAACCGGAGAAATCCCGGAGTAAACCCACGCAACACGGGGAGAACATGCAAACTCCACACAGCTCACTGTTGGTCGGGGGCTGGGATCGAACCCACGATCTCATGATCCCCGCGATCCCCCGGCCGAGGGTAAAACTGTGCTGCCACAGTGCTAAACCACTGCGCCACCGTGCAGCCCATGGTTGTTAAAGACTATAAATTTTGTCTTACTTAAATTGAGCGTTAATTTGTTTGAATCAAACCACAGTTTAAGCTTTCCTAATTCCTTTCCGAGTGTATCCAGAAGTTGTTCCAAATTGTTTCCACTGCATAGCAGATTAGTGTCATCGGCAAACAATATTAAGTCCATTTTTTCTGAAACTTTACATATATCGTTTATATACATATTGAATAATAATGGTCCCAAAACTGAACCCTGTGGCACTCCACAGGTGACCTTCAGTAACTCTGAGTTTTTGTTGCTAACACATACATACTGATATCTATTCTTTAAGTAACTACTTAACCAGGACAGTGCTACCCCTCTAATACCACAATTTTGTAGTTTCTTTAATAATAAATTGTGATCTACTGTATCAAATGCTTTTTTAAGATCTAGGAATACTCCAACTGAATACTCTTTATTTTCAATGGCTGTTGATATTTTTTCTGTAAATTCCATTAGGGCAAATGCAGTTGTCCTCTTGTGTCTGAACCCATATTGCTGCTCACACAATAAATCATTCTTCAGTATGAAGTTGTCAATTCTCTCATAGAATATTTTTTCAAGTATCTTGGAAAATTGTGGTAATAGTGAAATTGGTCTATAGTTTGAGAGTTCCCCTCTGTCGCCTGTCTTGTATATCGGAATTACTTTAGCTATTTTCTTTGCATTGGGAAATATACCTGATTGGAGAGACAGGTTGCAGATATACGTCAGTGGTTTTACTATGCATTCGATAACAGTTTTGACTAGTAGCATGTCAATACCATCACAGTCAGTAAATGTTTTACTTTTGAACGATTTAACAATTTCAATGACCTCTCTTTCGTCTGTGTTCTTTATGAAGATGGAGTCTTTTACAGCAGTGTTATTGCATATTGTATCACCTGTAGGCACCGTAGTGGGTATTTCTCGGGCCAGTTTAGGTCCAATGTTAACAAAAAAATTATTAAATTCATCTGCAGGTGAAGCTATATTCACACTCTGAGTCGTTTTATTATTTTTTGGAATATTAGTTGGGTAGCTTGTATTTCTGCTTTTATTTCCAAGGATACTGTTGAGTATTGTCCATGTATTTTTAATATTGTCTTTGTTTTTCACCAGTTCTTTACTGTAATAGTCTCTTTTACTACATCTTATTATATATGTTAACTTATTTTTGTATGTTTTATACCGCTGCTCTGCTTCTTTTGTCCTTTTCTTTAGGAAAGCTTTATATAATAAATTTTTCTTTTTACACACCTTTTGTAATCCTTTGGTTAACCATGGCTTATCAGCAAATTTGTGTTTAAGCTTTTTTTTTTACTAATGGGCAGTTTTTTTCATAAAGAGTGGTTACAATGTTTATAAATGTGTCATAGGCTTCATTTACATCTGATACATAAACTTCTGTCCAGTCTTGCTTCAGCAAGTCCTCTTTAAGAGAACTGATTGCGTTTGGTGATTTGTGTCTGAACGATTTTGAAATTTTTTCTGCGTTGGGCCCCGTGTGGCCATGGATAAGTGCAAAGGTTGGCAAGTGGTCACTTATATCATTTATCAATAATCCACTTTCTATTTTCTTATCAATAATATTAACAAACAGGTTGTCAATAAGTGTAGCAGAGTGAACTGTGATTCTACTGGGATGTGTTATTGTGGGATATAGACTCATGCTGTACATAGAGTTCATGAACTCTGTAACTACATTTTGTTGATGTGGATTCAGTAAATCAATATTGAAATCTCCACAAATTGCTACCATTTTCTTACTAGTAATATTATTGTACAGCTCGACTAATTTATCTCTGAATGTCTCAATGCAAGTTCCCGGCGTTCTATATATACAACTTATAATTAGATTTTTTGTTTTATCTTGTTCAATCTCAACAGTAACACGTTCCAAAATCCCTGGTAGTGCAAAGGACATTCCATTTACAAGCTTACACCTATACAGGTCATCAATATACAGTGCAACACCACCACCCTTTTTTTGAGATCTGTTAATATGAAACATCTGATATCCCTCTATTGCCATCAGGGGAGCCTGTTCTTCATTAAGCCAAGTTTCAGAGACTGCGATAACTAAGTTTTCTGTCCAGCTGTTTTAAATAGTCCTGAATCTGTGGAAAGTTTTTGTTAATGTAGGAAAAAGTCAATTTTGGATAACCTCTAGGGAAACCCCCAGAAAACAGTGTTGATTAGATGCTAAGGGCTAATATAGACATTCTTAATAAATGTATCTAAAAGACTGTAATTTAATTGTTGATGGTAAATAGGAGCATTTGTGGGAAATGTTACTAAAGGACTGAATCTGAACTGTTTGAATGTAAACTGTTAGTGAAAGCAGTAGCGCTTTTGCGCCACAGGTGGCGCTCAGTAGTGATAAGATGCTGTACAGTGTTAGAGAACAAGAGAAGAAGAGTAGAGAATGTTCCAGAGAGTGTGAAGAAAATGGTGTTGAGTGATGTGGCCGCTGTTGGCCGATGTGCCGTGTAAGAGTGCCGTGCCGTGTGTGGTGGAAAGTCAATAAACCGCTGAAAAGTCTGACAGCTTGGCCCTCATCCTTCCCCTTCGCCCTCCGGGGTGTAACATTAAGACTTCTGCTGTTGAAGTGTATTACTGATAGTTTTCCATCTAGTTGCACTTGACTTTTGAATTGCTTTTCAGTGTAATATTCACAATGGTTATGAATATTATTGAAAAAGTGGTTATCAGGATCAATATCATTCTCCATCTCTTGTAGTTTATGTTCAGCATAATGGCATATTTTCAGAGTTTGAGTTTCCTTACTCTGTGTCAAATGACTTCCTCCAACTGGGGATAATTGACGTCTACTCAAGTCAGTCATAAGTTTTTTGTTTGTTTTGCTTATTTTTTTTAAAGTACATTGACATGGTATATCAAAAGAACTATTCTTACCGTGTGTGTGAATATGGATTATCATTGTCTCTTAATTTTCTTAATCAGTGTTCATCTGTATTTATCTAAGTCAGTAACATCTCTGATCATTATACTCGTTGCTTGCTCAGGTGTTCCATTTAGTTTGATCCAAACTCTACAATTTCTTGTCCAGGTTGCCTGTATCTTATTTTGTCTTTTCAGCATCCGTGCTTGCCGTGCTGTTTCAGCATTTGTTTTAGTTAGGTGTTCATTTAGGTAAACTTGAGTTTCCTTTAGCTTTTTGGCCTGCCTCAGTATGTCATTCTTTACCCTTCTGTTCACAAAGCGCATCACAATTGATTTCTTTGTTTTGTTATCTTTCTTCGGTAGAGCATAACAGGCTGAAATTGCATTGGCTTCTACCTTAATGTCTCTATTATTAAGGAACTGAAGCACTTGATTTTCTAAGGACACTGATTCACTCATGGGAGCATCTTCACCACTCAGTCCTGTTGTGGCATGGGCGTATGATTGATATCTGATGTCTAGTCCACTTATAACTAGGTCATCAATACGAGAATCTTGCTCAAGATCCTCGACGCGTTGCTCCAAAAGACGCCCGTGCTGCTCCAGGCCCATAATTTTTAAAAAATTGTTTAAATTGTTTACTTGGGGTCTTAAATGTGGTAATCTGTATATAATTCGCATGGGTGTATTTATGGTAAAGAGGAGATGGAATTAATAAGTGTTCACTTCTTCCTTCTCCCTTTCGAACACTGTATACTGTTACTTTATTGCATTTGTCATTTGTTTTGTTTTTGTTATACTTTTTTGTTCGAAATAAAGTATCTATCTATCTATCTATCTATCTATCTATCTAGAAAAAAAAGAAATTTAAAAGAAAAATGTGCCAAATTTATGAAAATGGCAAATTTATGAGAAAAAGTCACAAATTTGCAAGAAAATGTTGCACATTCATTTGAATAAAACTTAAACATTTTTGAGAATAAGATTAAAACTGAAAAAAGGAGAAAATTTATGAGAAAAAAATTTCAACCTTAAGAGAGAAATGTGGCAAATTTATTAAAACACAATTAGATATTTATGAGAAAATAGTTGCACATTGAGAAAAAAATTGAAAATTTACGAGAAAAAAATTTTCAACAAAAAATGTAAAATTTTTGAGAAAAAATTACAAATTGACCAGAAAAATTGTTAATTTACATTTTTTGAAACCCAAATTGTTAATTTAACTGCTCCCCTCCCAAAAAACCCCTCAAAATAAAAAGTCAAGTCTTGCTTTTTTCAGGGAAAGTTGGAACTGTCACACTCGCCGTTCTTACCGGCGCTCAGGCCATATTCCTCTTCAGCCCAGCTCTTATTGTGACAGCGTCTCAGCGGGCTTCCAGCTGTCAAGCTCTACGGGACGGCTGGAGCCCTATTACCTCTCATCAGCTGAGGCGCTGTCAACCATTATAAAAGGGAGCAGCTCCGACCACTCGTGGCTGTGACCTTGCGCATGATTATCCACGCTCTTCTCCGGCGTGAGTAAGGCTGGAACCCCTACGTCCGGCGCCAGCCATCCTTCTATCATTCTGCATCGTGTGTAAGTGTTTACCCTTGTGTCATCGTTTGTGTTTTGGCCCCACAAGGCCCTGTTCCTTTGTTCCTTTCCCCTTGTTGCAATAAATAACGCAAACTCACTGGTCTGCCCTTGGCTTTCATTGTATGGCTCACGAGAGCCATACGTAACAGTAGGTCACAGCCAAGCGAGTTGCCGGCGGCCGTGAGTTTGCAGTATTGGACTTTGTTCTTCCCAGTCTGGGTGTCAACCCTGGGAGCATGCTGTCTCCCAGGAGCCGCGCTCGGCGCTTGGGCAATGAGCTAGCCAGCGCCCTGGAGTACGTCGACGGGACGCTCTTCGCCGCTAGTCTTGACGACGACCCAAACCAGATTCGCTGGCACTTAGACTACGCTGAGGTTCTCCTTAACAATCTTCCTCGCTACGCCGACCACCCCGAGGTCAGCGCGAGGAGGGCTGAACTCGCTGCACAGCGCAAGAGCGCAAGACACTCTGTGGGCTGGTGGGAAATCCCGGCAGGAAGCCGAAGAGGAGGCATCCCCGCTCCTCACGTCCGGATCCCATTCCTGCCTCCACTCCGGTCCATGCGTTCGCTCTGCCCAGGGGTGATCCCCACCAGAGAGCTTCGTCATTCGGGAATCCACTGAAGAAGCTCCAGCTCGCAGCTGCTTCCATATGGGACCACGTGGCGGTTACTCGTTCAGCAACAAATCCCTCTCTGGCTTTTGATCATGTGACGGCAGCAGTCAGACTGGTGGAGAGGAATCCTAGATTAAGGGTCTTCCCGGAGTTTGCTGACCTCCTCGCCTCGGTCTCTGCACAGGAGCGGCGATTCCAGAACCTTACCTTCGCCTCGCCCCCTGCAAGTAGCCGTCGTCACACCGGTCGTCAACCTCAGCACGAATCCCGTCCGGATCCAGTTCCGGGTCGCCGCAAGGTCTCAATTCCCCACACAGCTGTCACTCCTGCGTCTCATCAGAGGGGAAACCCCGCAGCCTCGTCTCCCGAGCCATCTTCCCCCGCTGTTACGTCAGCGCTCCGGGCCCGGCTCATCTCGGCTGTCGCCCCCTCCTCCTCGACGCATTCCCCGGCTGCTGTGCGCACCCAGAGTCCTGACTTGGCGAGCTCCGTCCCGGAACCATCGCTAGCGGCTCCCCGACGTCCTACCAGGGGGTCCTCCGTTACCGTCCGGCGGAGAAAGGGAGGAGCAACGTCCGCCACAGCAGTCACCACCCAGCCTCCAGGAGACAGGCAAGTCCCAGTTAATTCATCCACTCATTGTGATTTGCTCTGTCAAACTCCTGGAGGTGGAGTTCGGGGTTCACAGCTCCCCGAGCTCCCACCACCTGCTGTGGCTGTAATTATTAATCCCGCATCCTCTGTGTCTCCCTCCGCTGAGCGGTCCTCGACGCCAGGCCAACGTTGTGGGATGAGGAGGGGGCCTGCGGTTCTGGAGAGCCTGGTTCCGGTTCCGCAGCTACGCCGTGGGCGGAGGAGGAGAGCGGACTGCAGTGTGGAACCTGCGCCGACGATGAAGCGTCCCCGGGTCTCCACGGAGGAGCGGTCCGGTCCAGCGGGACGAGGTTCTCCTGCCACCACGCCGTGTGGGCCATCGGCGTGGGCACCAGTGCCGGAGGACTCGCAAGGTGCGCACACCATCATGCCAGCTGCGGAGCCCGACGCAGCTGAGTGGGATCCTGAAGACGACCTCCTGCCGTCTGAACCTGGATCTCCGCAGTCCTGGACGGCGTCAGAACCCGAGATCAGGTAAGTGCTCTACTTTATTTTTCTCCTTCTTATATTAGAGCATTTTAGCCTGTCTCTCGGGGAGATGAGCCGGGTGCAGCCGCCCGCTGGGTCCGAGCTTATCTCGCCGGGTTGTGGTGCTGCTGGTGATCCTGATCCCGGTTCTTCTCTCTCTCCTGAGCCTTCTCCCAGGGTCGCCGGCGAGGAGCTGCTATCGCCCGCTGTGCCAGAGGTTCCAGGTTCGGGATTGGAGGTTGGTTCTGGTGCGGCGCCGACCCAATCTGGGTCCGACGTGGGTGCAGCACCAGGGGTATCCAGGTCCAGTGAGGGAGCAGCAGGAACCCGGCCATCGGACACTGGACCGGATCATCATAATCTTCATTCCCCTTTTCACCATCATCATCTGAGTCACCCTCATCTTCCCCCCAAGCTTTCTCCACCAGGGCCCATATGGACCTCTCACTGTAGGCCCGGCTCGCCCTCACTATCTCTCTCCACAGGGAAGCCGTTGCCCCTCTCTCACCTACGGGCCTGGTGGCTGAGTGATGCGGGTCAGCCGCCAGAGGGACTGCCGTGCCCATTAGGCTCTTTGGTTCGGCCGCCCGACCTATTGGACTTTCTGTTCGACGATCTGGTCCGGCCACCCGAGATACTGTGTTTTCTGGCCTGGGATTCAGGTAGGCCGCCTGAACATTTCCCTTCACCCCTGTTGGCGGTCTGGACGCTGGGTGCGGGGAGACCCCCCGAACTGAATTATCTCTGCTGTGCCTAGTCTTTTGTGTTTTTGTGTGGGTGCAGCCATGTAAATTCTCGTAATTGTTTCACGTTTAGCGTGCCTTTTTTTTCTTTCCCCTCCTGTTTGAGGGATGCCATGTATCTGTTAGTTTTCGCCTTAGGAGCCTCTGCTCTCGTTTTAAGGTCTCCTGGGTTGTTTTTCTTTGTGTCTGTCTTTATATTGTTATGGGCATTTCATGGAGTATTGTGGGTTTTTTTTTCCCCCGTTCCTCATTCTCTGTAATTGCCACATTTGACCTCTGCTTAAGTAGTGGGGTTTTTTTTCCCCTTCCGTCCGCATATTGTTGCCTATGGAGTATTGTGTGTTCTTTTTTCCTCATAATCTGTATTGCTTCATTGTTCCCTGCTAATATTGTAGTTTTTCTTCTTCCTTTTTTTCCCCCTGATTCTCACCCCCCTGGCCTGCGCCCCATCCGCCTACCCTAGGTGGGGGGTCGGGGTGGGGTGGGGCTTGGGTGTTACTGGCCGTTCTGAGTCCGGCATGGAGGGGGAGGTACTGTCACACTCACCGTTCTTACCGGTGCTCAGACCATATTAATCCTCAGCCCAGCTCTTATTGTGACAGCGTCTCAGCGGGCTTCCAGCTGTCAAGCTCTACGGGACGGCTGGAGCCCTATTACCTCTCATCAGCTGAGGCGCTGTCAACCATTATAAAAGGGAGCAGCTCCGATCACTCGGGGCTGTGACCTCGCTCTTCTCTGGCGTGGGTAAGGCTGGAACCCCTACGTCCGGCGCCAGCCATCCTTCTATCATTCTGCATCGTGTGTAAGTGTTTACCCTTGTGTCATCGTTTGTGTTTTGGCCCCACGAGGCCCTGTTCCTTTGTTCCTTTCCCCTTGTTGCACTAAATAACGGAAACTCACTGGTCTGCCCTTGGCTCTCATTGTATGGCTCACGAGAGCTATACGTAACAGGAACATTTTATTCTCGTAAATTTAGAATTGTTTATTTTACACTTTCTTTTCAACATTTTTTGTGAAAAGTTTGCACTTTTTTTGAGCAAAATTTTCCAGATTGTTGACCAAATTTAATTTTTTGGTGCAAACTGCAAATGTTTTGTGCAAATTTTGAAAAGTGTTCTGAAAATTTTGTCAATTTTGTCCCTTTTTTTGTACTAAAAATGTTTTGGTGAAAGTTATGCATATTTTCCATGAAAAGTGTGCACACTGTAAAATTTTACAAAATGTTCATAAAAAAATTGTCATTTTTGTGAAAACTTTGCACATTTTTTAAGCAAAGCCATTACATTTTTTGTAAAAAAATTTGCACATTATTCATGAAAATTGTAGACATTGTACATGAAAAGTTTACAAAAATTGGGGTGAAAAATTTGCAACTTTTTTCCTCATAAATTTGTAATTTTTTTATTTTGAAGTTGCAACATTTTTCTCATAAATTAGTACATTTTTCCTTGATAAATTGGCTAAATTTTCTTGTAAATGTGCACCTTTTCTCTTGTGAATTTACATTGCTTCTTTTGTCTTCCTAACATCCTGTTTTCTTGTGTCATCCTGCCGTGCTGGTTTAAAGTTAGTGTTTCTGGTCTCATAACAAATCAATGATTTGCTGACTTGTTTGATCAACCTCAGACCGTGACGGACACTCAACCACCAGACCGGTCGGATCCGGATCAAACGTGAGACTCATCCTGACCTCTGATACCACAGCCACAGTCACGGAGAACACAGAATTCACATCCGAGGAAACGTTAAAAAGTCCCTATTCTGGTCTTTTCCCAGAGGTTGACTCAGCTCCCAGAGGTGTGAGTAAATGTCTGCGGTGTGATGTAGCAGAACACCTCAGGGGTTAATTACTGCAGTACCATTTTAGACACGAGGAAGGAACTTAACACATGTCGACAGTAATGGGCCCAATATGTGGACGCCACACAGTGAGCTCCTGTTAAAGGTTTTGTTAAAGAGGGTGCTGGCTCCTCTGTGGAGACCGAAGAACACGGTGGTGACTATTTAGTAGAGGCAGCAGGTTCATATTGATTGTAGCTGCTGCTCTTAGGTAACAGGTGTTGAATCCATCGGTGAGCTTGGGCTTCAGGCTCCTCAGCTCCAGCTCCAGTCCAGCAGAGACAGCAGGTTTTGTGACTTGACTGCAGATGAGCAGTGAGATACCCCAGGCCCAGGATCCAACAATGAAGGTGAGATTAAACTTACAGGTTGGAAATCCAATTCAATTCAATTCAATTCAGCTTTATTTATATAGTGGCACATCACAACAAAAGTCATCTCATAGCGTTACAAAATGCAGAGAAAACCCCACAATTTCAGAAAGACCCAGCAATCAGACGATCCCCTGTGAGCAAGCACTTAGCGATGGTGGAGAGGAAAAACTCCTATTTAACAGGAAGAAACCTCTAGCAGAACCAGACTCATGGAGGGGCAGTCATCTGCTGCGACTGGCTGGGGGTGAAGGGATAGAGAGGATGAAAAGAACAGACATAAAAAACATGAAACAGTGAAGAACCAAGTACATTATTGGCGGTCATCCAGGAGTCTGAATCTATTAACAGCAGAACAGACGTGGGGTTAAGAGACACGAAATCCCTCCCTAATTGTAGGCTATATTGAAAAGGAAGGATTTTACCCTGTTCTTAAAAACAGAGACCGAGCCTGACTCCTGGACCCAGAGTGGTAACTGGTTCTACAGAGAAGGAGCTTGATAGCAGAAGGCTCTGCCTCCCAATGTACTTCTGGAGATTCTGGGCACCACAAGCAATCCAGCATTTTGGGAGCGTAGAGCTCTATTAGGATGGTAGGGTAATATCAGATCTTTTATATATAAGGGGGCCTGATTATTAAGAGCTTTGAAAGTGAGAAGAAGGATTTTAAACTTAATTCTAAACTCTATGGGAAGCCAATGAAGGGAGGACAAAACCGGAGAGATATGATCTCTCTTTCTAGAACCAGTTAAAACTCTTGCAGCAGCATTTTGGATCAACTGAAGACTTTTTAAGGATATTTTGGGACAACCTGATAATAACGAGTTACAATAATCTAGTCGAGAGCTGACAAAGGCGTGGATCAGTTTCTCAGCATCATTCAGAGACAAGACACTCCTAATCTTGGCAATATTGCGCAGATGATAGAAGGCAGTCTTAGAAACAAATTTAATATGTGAATTAAAGGACAGATCTTGATCAAAAATAACTCCAAGGTTCCTCACAGAACTATTCACAATGAGAGTGGCGGCATCCAAATTAAGAGTATGATTTGGAAAGGAATTTCTAAGGTTTTTTTGGCCAACAAGAATGACTTCAGTCTTATTTGAGTTTAGTAGCAGAAAATTACAAGTCATCCAGGCTTTGATTTCCTTAAGACAGGCATCTAACTTAGCTAATTGATTACAATCATCGGGCTTCATTGACAGGTATAGTTGTGTGTCGTCTGCGCAACAATGAAAATGTATACAGTGCTTTCTAATGGTATTGCCTAACGGAAGCATATATAAACTAAAAAGAGTAGGGCCTAACGTAGATCCCTGTGGAACTCCGTGACTGAGCTTAGAGCTGGAAGAAAATTCATCATTGATATGAACAAACTGAAGTCTATCGGACAAACAAGATCTAAACCACTGCAACGGAGTTCCATTTAATCCAACATAGTGTTCTAGTCTATCAAGTAAAATTTCATGATCAATAGTGTCAAAGGCTGCACTAAGATCTAAAAGGATAAGAACAGAAACAAGTCAATTTTCAGATGTGATAAGGGGGTCATTAGTGACCTTCACTAAGGCTGTTTCAGTGCTGTGATGAACTCTGAACCCAGATTGAAACTCTTCAAATAAACCAATTCCCTGCAAGTGGTCAAACAATTGCGCAGCAACAACTGTTTCTAAGATTTTTGAAACGAAGGGCAGATTAGAGATTGGCCGATAGTTAGCCAGAACTCCTGGATAGAGCATTGGCTTTTTGAGTAAGGGTTTAATTACAGCAATTTTAAAAGCCAGTGGTACATAACCCAGAGTTAAAGAAGAATTAATGATAAGAAGAATACGACTACCAATAATTGGGAAGACAATTTTAAATAACCTGGTAGGAATAGGGTCCAAAAGGCAGGATGAAGGCTTAGATGTGGAGATTATTTTATCCAGCTCTAAAAGGTCAATTGGAGTAAACTTATCTAAACAGATATCAATTGAGGGAGTTGTAGTAGTTAATGTACTTGAGTTTACGGTAGAAAGAATCTGACTGATTTTATCTCTAATAGATAAAATTTTATGATTGAAAAAGTTCAAAAAGTCCTGACCAGAAAGCTCAAGGGTGATGCGAGGATTGACCAAGTCCTGACTCTTTTTCAGCCTGGCTATAGTGTTGAAAAGAAACCCGGGGTTATTCTTATTTGCTTCTATTAATGCAGAATAATAACTTGTTCTAGCTTTTCTAAGAGATTTTTTATAAATTAAGAGATGATTTCTCCACGCTAAATAGAATTCATCTAAATTAGTAGAACGCCATTTCCTTTCCAATTGACGAGTCTTCAGTTTAAAGCTATGAGTTTCTGTGTTAAACCAAGGGGTTAGAAATCTCTGGTTAGACTTTTTCTTTTTTAAAGGGGCCACCAAATCTAGAGTCTGATGCAGAGAGGCTGTAACACTATCTACCATGCTATCAATTACGGAAGGAGCAGGCTCTCCATCTTTTATTTCCGTTGTGTTGACCCATGGTATAGAGGAGACAATCTGCAAAAATTTGCTAACAACGTCATCTGAAAGACATCTGCTGTAGTAATATTTTTCTTTAGGAGTCAAATAATCAGAAATAGTGAAATCAAAGGTTAACAGGCAATGGTCTGACAGTATAGGATTATGAGGAGACACTACCAGATTTTCTATATCTATACCATAAGTCAAAATGAGGTCCAATGTATGGTGGCGATAATGGGTAGAATTTTCTACTTTCTGGGAAAACCCCATTGAGTCTAAGATTGAATTGAATGCCTTATTAAGATAGTCACTATCTACTTCAACATGTATATTAAAGTCCCCTACAATAATTATTCTATCTGATTTCAGCACTAAATCAGCTAAAAATTTCGGGAAATTCAGATAAAAACTCTGAATAGGATGAGGGAGGATGGTAAACTATGGCAAAGAAAATTGGATTCAAGCCAAGATAGCCAACATGCTCCATGCTGAGGACCAGGCCCTCAACCAGAGGGAGTTGATTCATTCAAACCAACAATCATCTTGCCCTAGCCAAGTCTCTGTGAGGGATACAGTATTAAATCAATCTGATGATCAATTAATAGATCATGGACTAAAAGAAACTTGGGAGTTAGAGACCAAATATTTAACAAACCACATTTAATTTTTAAATTATGAGGAGGAACAGAGGCCAAATCATTAAAGTTAGAGACTTGAAGTTTGATCTGAATTTTACCAACATTTTGTTTAATCACTTTGGAATGTTTATGCACCATATTTTTATTAACTTTTTTTATTAACTTTGGGAGGAGCAGACAAGGGTTCTCTAAGGGAGAAGACAGGGGCAAAGTTGGGGGGGGGGGCGGTGGATGAGGAGGAGCTGCAGAAAGACATGTTTTTTATCAAGTTGTGTTGTATTTGTTTTGGGTTATAATATTTTGGGTAACGGGAGACAGACACAATCTCTGTAGGGTTATAAGTCGAAGACTGATCCAAACAGTGAGGGTTATTTGGATTAAGGGGATTAATATGAGAAGTGGAAACAAGACCAAAAAAGGGCTGATTGGCAGACCCAGGAACTTCAGAGTGAGTTAACACACCAATTTTCAGTCACTGTACTAAAAAACACTGAATGGAATAGAAGAGATTGTCTCTTAAAACATGTTCACCAAGTCTATCCGGATGGATGCCATCAGGCCTCATAAGTGATGGGCGGTTCCAAAACAAGTTAAAATTGTCTACAAAACCAATGTTAAAAATAGGACATGTAAAACACAACCAAGTATTAAGATTGAGAGTTCTGCTAAAATAATTGCAATCTCGTCTGAGAGGTGCCAAAGGCCCATAGATAAACACACATCTGCCACAGTTCTTAAGAGTGGACAGAAGGTTCCTGAAGTCACTCTTTAAAATCTCTGATGCTTCATCTGGGATGGTGTTGCATCCAACATGTACTATGACAGTTTTAACATGGGGGAATTCATTTAGTAGGGCAGGGGTAAGAGCCTCAATGTCAGACACTCTAGCCCCAGGAAAAAAATCTCGTGATACAGTACCTGCTTTTGACGTTCCTCATTATCGAGTCACCAATTACCAGCATCATCTGGGGGGGTTTGTCGTTGGTGTTGTTGTGAAGGCGGGGTGATGCGCTCTCTTCTGTTTGGAGCTGGTGTGTAATTTGGCACACCTAGAGTAGTCTTAGTCCGTGGTTTGCTGGTTTGAGCCGCCGCTGAAGGAGAGGAAAGAGGAGGAGGGGCGGCCACGGGCAGGTGGCCAGTGTCCAGGTGGGGAAAATCCTCCAGAGAAAGGATGGTCAAATTTATTTTCCAGGAGCAGGGGAAGAGAAGAGGCGCGGCCCTGTCTGGCCGATCGGCGATGACTGCCGGCTGGTCCAACCAAGGTCCAGGGTGCACATTGAGTGTGAGAAGACCCAACCGGGGCTTTGGGTTTAGCCCTGAGACGAAACCAGTGTCTATTGCTATGGTCGTGGACATTTGAAGAAGCCGGAGCAGGGGTTGAAGTGGATGGAGATGCACTGAACTCCCCTAGGTAGGTAGCCATCTCTGCCAGCTGCGAATCGGTTGCCGGGGCCATTGTTCACCCGAGAATAATGGTGTTGAGATGGTCTTCAGACTCCCGAATCTTATAGAGACTGGAGAGTCTTGCTTCTAATTCAGAAACCTTACTAAGGAGGGATACGCAGCAGATACACATCGGGGATGGAGCCATAGCGTTCCAGGCGACAAGGTGGATAGCCAGCCAACCAGCCAAAAATAGCTAAAAACAGGTTAGCAGGTTAGCCTAGCCCGGTAAAAACAGCCCAGTCGGGGATCCGACCAACCCGCGTGTCAGATCGGAATTTTCAGCAAAGCCAATACTAAGCTAACACCAAACAAAAACTAATATCAGCAAACAGAATTAAAAAATTAAAAACGAAATCAATAAAAACAAACAAAAGTGGACAAGATAGCTCTCTGACGCGACAAACATTAACAGACGCCAGCGCAGGTCACTGTCCAATGTCCACTGCTGATCCACATCCACTGAAAGCCCCCCCCCCCCCGCCCGCCGGTGTCAGACTGTTACACTGATTTGAAAAAGTTCATTTAATGCTAAGAGCTAATTCAAACTATGTGTCACCTGAAGCACTGGCCACTCCCCACTTCTGCTACAATTAAGCAATATTACACGAGAGGGAGTATGGTATCAATTTATATACTAACTGCTGGTTTGATCAATCAATCAATCAATCAATCACACTTTAATAATGAAGTACTTTTCATACGGTATAGCAGCTCAAAGTGCTGTACAAAATAATAAACAGCATACACCAAAAGCCAAAACATAGTCTCACCCAGGCACACACACATACACTCACAACACACCGACTAATCACCCAGTCCTCCTTTCTAAACTATCAGGATATAAACTGTCCATGAATACCCTTTGCTGGTTAAAATCTTATCTGTCTAGTCGCTCCCAGTGTGTGTGTGCATAAACAATATTGTATCCCGTTCAAAGGTTTGCACCATGGGAGTACCACAAGGTTCAATTTTAGGTCCACTGCTGTTTACTTTGTATATTAACGATTTGCCATCAGTATGTGAAAATGACATAACAATTCAGATGTATGCAAATGACAGTCATTTATACACATGGGAAGGATGCCAAAAAAAGTGGCTGACAAGTTAAGGGTAGCAATTGAGAAAGTGTCAAAATGGCTTAATCAATCAGTCCTCAGTCTAAATGTAGGGAAAACAACTACCATGTACTTTACCAACAAACAAAATTGTACGCACTATCCGACTATAACTATAAATGGAGCAAATATAGAAAATGTAACAGAGTTTAAGTATTTGAGTGTCACATTAGATCCCACGCTCAGCTTTACAAAGCACATAAAACGGATTAGCCACACTGAAATATAACCTTGCAAACTTTCATTGCATCAGAAACTCACTTGCTCTTAAAGGAACAAAAACCTTTCTGAATGCCATGATTTTGACACATTTCTCCTATTGCATCTCTTGCTAGTCACTAGCCAACAGTATGACCCTGAAACCCTTGGAACCCCTGTATAAACAATCCATCAACATTCTGGATAAGAAGACACAGCACTTTCACCATTGTGGTATACTTGGCCAACACAAGATGTTAAGCTTTGAAAATATGATCATGTATGCAAATATACGGTTGGTCCTTAAAATTATCCATGGTTCTGCACCCCCGCCCCTTAAGACTTTTGTGTACCTGACTTCTGAACAAAATACCAGAGTAACAAGGACTTGGTCTAGGTGGCATTGTTGCATCCCTCTTCGTAAAACTGCTTTTGGACAGTCAGCGTTCTCATACATCTTTTATATTCTCATTTCATCTTTCATACTTCAAAGAAGAAGTAACCATGTCTGGAAGAGGAAAGGGTGGCAAAGGTCTGGGTAAAGGAGGCACTAAGTATCACCATAAAGTTCTGTGTGATAACATCCAGGGAATCACCAAGCTCAATATCTGCCATCTGGCTCGCTGCGGTGGAGTGAAGTGCGTCTCTGGGCTAATCTACAAGAAAACCCATGTTTCACTGTTATGTATGTTTCAATGTACACGTCTTGCCAATGTTTACACATTGGCTAGACATGTGTAAATGACTTTTTTTTTTACCTTCTGTTCTTTTTAAAGACAAAAATAGAAAGAAGATGATTTTACATTTACATGTTTCGACTGTTCACTGCAGCCTTTGTCAGAAGTGTCAGCTGATTGCTGCGAGGTGTCATTTTATCAGCTGACTTTTCGTAGGCGGGGCCAGCCCAGCAGACCTGTCAGATCCACCGAGCTGACCCTGCTTTCAGCCATCCGATGGTCTCTGGAGAATGTAGTCCAAGGTTTGGGAAAGCATAAATGCCCCCTCATTTCAGTTCATGCTGTCTTTTCCCCGCTCCATTATTTCTATGGCCTCCTTGATCCAGCGTTTGTGTCTGTTGCTCTCCGATCCAATAATTTTTGCGTTGTCTCAGTCCATGATGTGATTATTTCTTTTGCAGTGATCTGATATTGCTGATTTTAATGTTTCTTGTTCTGCCTTTTCTTTTTGTGGTCTTGTGAGTCGTCCTTGTGTTTCCTTCTCACATTCCTTCTGGTGTTCTTTTTTTCCTTGTGATGAATGATCTTCCGGTTTCTCCATTGTAGGTTTTGTTACATGATCTGCATGACATTTCATATATTCCATTGCATTTTTTGTCTTGTTCTATTTTGTCCTTGGGGTGTACTAATAACTGTCTTAATTTTTTGTGTGGCTTTACTGCTGTGTTTATTTTGTATTTTTTTCATGATCCTTTGAATTGGTTCTGTTATTCCTCGGATGTATGGTATAGTTATGGTGTCCTTGTTTCTGACTTCGGCTTTTGTTCTGTGTCTTGTTTTCTGTTTGTTTTCTTTGTTTTTGACTTACTGTTTCCCTTTGTTTATGGCCCATACTGGATATTGGCAGCATATGAGTGCATGTTTTATGTGGTTTTCCTCCTCTTGTCTGTCTTCTTGGTCTGTGATGATAGTGGCCCATTCGTATAACATCCTGACAACTGATAGTTTGTGTGCTGTGAGGTTTTCTGATGTCCATAGTAGGTATTGATCCATGTGGGTTGGTTTCCTGTACACTGTGATTTTTATACTGCTGTCATCGTTGTGGTGGATTTTCATGTCCAGAAAGGCTATGGTGCCATTTTCTTCCTCTTCATGTGTGAATTTTATGTTCCCATTGCTGTCCGTGCGATTCAGATGGTCAGTGAGTTCTTGCATGTGTCCTTTCCTTATTTTTTCCAGAATGTCATCCACGTATCTCTGATAGAGGGTCTTCCATTGCAAATCTTTCTTTTGGTCTGTAGATTTTTTTTCTCTGTATTGAAAATAGGTGGATTTTGCAACAAATTGTAATAGTTCAGATATGTTGTCAACTGTGAGATTGGTGCGTCTTTTTAGGGTCCTGTCATTTCTGAGGCATTCTTGCACTATATGTAGTATGACATCAATAGGGGTCTTTGTGAATAATGAAATGACATCATGTGAAATGAGGATCTCTTCTGATTCTATTTTCATATTTTTGAGTTCTTGTGCCAGCTCTTTTGAGTTTTTGCAGTGGAAATCTGATAGTCAAAGGAGGGGTTTGATGATTTCAACCAGGGCTTTTGATAAGTTGCATGTAACTGATCCGATACTGTCTATTATTGGCTGCAGTGGGATATCCTTATGTATTTTTGGGGTTCCATAGATCTGGGGGTTGATGCTGGCTGTGGGTATCAGGTGATCATGTGCGTCCTTTGTGACTTTTTTTTTTGCTTTCTAATAGGGGTTTAAGAAGGGTTTTTAGTATTTTTTTTCTTTTCTTCTGTGGGGTTTGTTTTAATGATTTCATACTGTATGTGCTGTTATCTGCCAACATGGTTTCCATCTGTTTTTCATATGTTTCTGTGTCCATTACTACTGTTGTTCTGCCTTTATCTGATGGGAGGATTGTGATTGTTTTATCTGTCTTGGGTGAGTTTAATGCTTTTTCTTCTTCTTTTGGAACACTGCTTTGTAGTAATTTGGCAGTTTTGAGGATTCCTGCGACTGCGTTCCAGAGTGATGCTTTTTCCTCTTGGTCCTGGATTTTTTCACATGCAAGTTCTGTTGTGAGGATGTATTCTTCATGGGGTATTTTGGCTGGTGTGATGGTGAAATTCAGTCCTCTGCTCAGCACTGTTTTCTCCATGTCTGTGCGTTTTGATTAAGTTTTTCACCCACTTAGCGTTCATTTCCGTATGCGTTTGTTTTCGCTCGTTCTTCCTTTCTACATTCTCCAGAGACCATCGGATGGTGGAAAGCGGGGCCGGTGTTCTGACATTTTACCATAGGTCATCAGAATACCACAGCCCTATGCTAAACTGAGAGCTATAGCTATTAGTTTAGCATACTTTTTCAGAATAGCATAGCTATAGTTTATACAGTGCTATGATGTTCTGATGGGTATATTTAAGGTCAAACAGGAGTATTTCTATAGTTTATAGTTATATAACGTTCTGATAGATATATTTAAGATTAAAGAATAGCATTTCTATAGTTTATAGAAGGGGTCTTCCAAAACCCAAAAAAATTCAAAGAAAAGGTAATATACAGCATTTTCAAGCAGAGGGGGTTGCACATTCATGAGGAAAAAATAGGTTCTTTTCACACAGTTTTTATTGTGATACATATAAGGATAAGGACCTGCATTGATATAGCACTTTTCTAATCTCAAAGCGCTTCACTAGCACGAACCCTCTACTCTAAGGGCCCATAGGAAACATATCTAGGGACAATTTAGAACAACCAATTAACCTAACATGCATGTCTTTGGATTGTGGGAGGAAACCAGAGCCCCCGAAGTAAACCCACGCAACACAGGGAGAACATGCAAACTCCACACAGAAAGGTTCCTACCCCTGGCAGCCTGGGGATTCGAAACTGGAACCTTCTAGCTGTTAGGCAACAGTGCTAACCACTGCACCACCTTGCTGCCCACAATATATACAACACTAATAGTGTATAAACAAGACAGCTATGATTTATCTATGTACAAACAAGACAATCATGTTTGTACTAGGTAAATTATAGGTTCACAAAAATTACCCTTGGCTGGGGGATCCTGGGTTCGATCCCAGCCCCCGACCAACAGTGATCTGTGTGGAGTTTGCATGTTCTCCTCGTGTCTGTGTGGGTTTACTCCGGGATTTCTCCGGTTTCCTCCCACATGCCAAAAACATGCAAGTTAGGTTAATTGGCATTAAACTGGGGATTCTAAATTGTCCTTAGGTATGACTGAGAGTGAATGGTTGTCTCTCTGTGTTGGCCCTGCGATGGACTGGCGATCTGTCCAGGGTGTACCCTGCCTCTCGCCCAAAAGATGCTGCGATAGGCTCCAGGCCCCCGCGACCTGAAAAGGATCAAGTGGAAGAAGATGAATGAATGAATGAATGAATGAAAAATGATCTACATACCACTTAACCTGCTTATGGAGTGAGAGGATTTACAGCTTGCAGTTCCTTCAATGACTAATAAATAGTATACAAAATGTTGGAGTACAAATAATACTAATACAAAGGTATAGACAAATATATACAAATATATAATGTATATCGTTTGCTCCAGCTCATGTCCAAGCATTGGTTTCATTTTAGTTTTCAGGACGTTGCCATCTGTGATAAATGTCGATGGCGGATGTGGCTCTGAAGGCCCAGCCTATAATAGAATTGTCATGGGCAGAAGTCACATTTTATTGTGGGTGGGGGACGTGGTTGGTTTTGTTTTTCTTGTCTTCGTTTGTGATTATCATCATCCTGTTGTTTTCTGAGCCTCTCAAATGAGCCTGTGCCTTCTCAAGTTGTTCTTCTCCAGGCTGCTCTGTCGGTGGCAAGTTATTCCCAGGATCTTTTGTCTATGTTGGCTTGCTTCAGGGAACATTTTAGCTGGTCCTTGTACCGCAGTTTTAGCTATGTGGTCTTTTTTTCTCAAGCTCCCCCTGGAGCATGATTGGTGGTAGTCTGGTGGGGTCCATCTGTACAACATGTCCTGTCCTTCAAAGGCGGTGCTGCAAGATGGTAGCTTCCACACTAGGCAGCAGAGCACACTTGAGAATCTCATTGTTTGAAAGTCGATCCTCCCAACGAATGCCAAGTATTTGTCTGAGCTTTCACTGTTGGAAGTTCTCAAGGCGCTTGATATCGCGACGATACAAGGTCCAGGCTTCACAGGCATAAAGTAGGGTGGAAATAACAACGGCCCGAAAAACCATGATTTTGGTGCGGATGGTTATCGCATGATTATTGAAGACTTGATGACAAAGGCATCCATATGCGGACTGTGCAGTTTTTATGCGGTTTTCTATGTCCGTATTTTTGAGAGGATGCTACCAAGGAAAGAGAAATGCTCCACTTCGTCGACAGGATTTCCGTTAATCTTAAGGTTGGTCCTTGAGGAAGTTTGACCAGGTGCTGGTTGGTTGAGGATTTTGGTTTTGTCAGTGTTTACTTCCATTCCAAAATGCTGATAAGAGTCATTATAAATGGTAGCTATCCTCTGGAGGTCATCAACAGTCTGAGCTGGTGTGGCATTATAGTCTGCAAACTGCAATTCATGAACACTGGTGACCGAGGTTTTGGATTTCATGCGAAAGCGAGCAAGATTAAAAAGCTCCCCATCCAAGCGGTATCATAGATTGATACCAGGGGTTGTTGGTGGTATTTCATTTAGCATTGCAGCCATATACAACGAAAAACAGATTGGAGCAAGGACACATCCCTGCTTGAGACCACTAGTGATGGGAAAAGGGTCTGAGAGGGTATTTTGGTGGCAAACCCTACCAACCATGCCATTGTGGAGAGCGCAAACAAGAGCGATGAAATCATCTGGACATCCAAAACGAGCAAGAACAGCCCACATAGCAGGGCAAGGAACTCGATCAAAGGCCTTCTTGAGGTCTCAGAAGATGAACATGAGTGGTTGTTGTTGTTCTCGGCTTTTTCCTGGAGTTGTCGAGCACAGAATATCATATCTACTGTACCATGAGAGGGTCTAAAGCCACACTGGGACTCAGGAAGTATATCCTCGGCTACTACAAGAAGATGGTTGAGAAGGATATGAGCAAAGATCTTGCTTGCAATGCTTAGTAGTGAGATACCGCGGTAGTTACTGCAGTTCTCTCCATCTCCCTTCTTGAAAATGGTGACTATATTTGCATTTTTAAAGTCACTTGGTAACGTCTTGGTTTCCCATATTTTAAGTAGAAGCTGCATTATATAGTTTTTCACCTTGGGACCTCCATGAAGATAGAACTCCAGCGGGATGTTATCTGGTCGTGGTCCTTTGCCTGTCTTCATGTGCTTTATAGCTTTATTTAGCTCATGTAGACATGCACTCACGTGTGGGGTGTTGCGGGGTCTTGCAGAGGAGATCATTAGGGGTGCAAAAGTGACTATTTAACAGACTCTCAAAGTGGGACTTCCAACGGTCAAGGATCCCCTTGGTGTCTGTGAAAATGGTGGAGCCATTTGCATCTTTTAGGCTGCCCACAGATGATCTGGTGGGGCCAAAGAGCTCCTTCGTTGCAGCATGAAAATGGCACATATCCTGTTGGTTGGCATATTTTTGCAAATCTTCTGCTTTTTGCTGCCACCAAGTGTTTTGGGCTTTACAAATCCTTCTCTGGCATGCCACTTTTTTTTTTTTTTTTGCTGGTGTTTCTGTTGATTCTTTGCAGACAGATCATTTTCAAATGCAAGACGTGCATGGCGTTTAGCCTCTATGAGGTCAGTGATTGTTTCATCATTCTCGTTGAACCAGTCTTGGTTTTTCTTGTGTTTGTGACCAATCGTTTCTTTGGCGGCAGCAGTCAATGCATCACGGAGAGTGGTCCATCGGTCTTCAACTGAGGCATTGTCTGGAAGGCACAGTTCATTCATGTTTCTACCAATGGCCTCTCTAAAGGACTGCAACATTTAGGGATCATGGAACTTGTCACAGTCGAAGCGACAATGAGGGACGTTTGCCAAAATGCACTTTGGTGGTCGCCAGATCATAATATTGAGTCGGGAGATCAAGAGGCGGTGATCTGTCCAGCAGTCATCTGCTCCAGGCATGGATCGCGTGATGTGGACATCATTTCGGTCTCTTATTTTTGTGAGGACATAGTCGAGGGTGTGCCACTTTTTGGAGCGAGGGTTTTTCCAGGTCATCTTCCGGCGATGGGGGAGTTGGAAAAGGGTGTTTGTTAAAATAAGATTGTGTTCGGCACAAAGACCCAGTAAAAGTTCCCCATTTGCATTGCATTTTCCCACACCATGGTGGCTTATGATGCCTTTCCACAGCTGGTGGTCACTGCCAACTCTGGCATTGAAGTCAACCAGAATAACAATCTTGTCAGATTCTGGGACTGTCAGAATGGTATGTGTGAGCTGTTCGTTGAAGGAGGTCTTGCTTTCATCTTCAGATGTAAGTGTAGGTGCATACACTGAGATCAGCGTGAGGAAACGTTTTTGGGTGAGCGGGATTCGGCTGGTCATTATTCGCTCATTGATTGCAGTTGGGACAAGGTTGTGTTGGTCCACAAGCTGGGATTGGATGACAAAGCCTACACCATGGGTACGTGGATCTTCTGTATCCTTTCCCTTCCAGAAAATGGTGTAGGTTGATCCAGTTTCCTTGATGTTGTCTTCCTCAGCACGTCTAGTCTCACTTAGAGCGGCTATGTCGATGTTAAAGCGTGCAAGTTCTTGACATACCAGAGCTGTACAACGTTCTGGACACTTGCTGTTCCTCATGTGCTGCAGTGTGCGGATGTTCCAAGCACCCAGGATGAAGGGTTTTGTAATGAGAGATCCAATCGGTGGTCGAGAATCCAGGCGGTAGTCAAGAGTGGTTGACTGAGTTTTTATGGTTTTGATATGTAGGTCGACCGCTGTGATGGGTATATTTGCCAGCCGCGGCATGCTAGCCAGATAAGTCTGCAGTGTCCGATGTTTGCCCCACCTTTTCTAGGGGCCTCCCCATATGGGGTGGGCTGCGGGAGTCCTAAATAGGCCAGCCCAGTCACGGATCCAGCTACCGAAATCCAATGTCACCGCAGAGTTCATTGGAAGGCGATCATCTTAGATCCGCCGCCAATGTATGGTTGCGAGCTAGAGGCTTCCAGTCATACCAAACCTGCCCCCGTTACTCACAGTTCCATCTCCACTGGGCTTGAAGGGATAGTCTGAGTTGAAGAAGAAGGCCAATCGCTTGTGAATTTGTTCAGGGTGGTCGAGGCTGCGCGAGGGCCCTGCACACGCTCTTGGCCATCAGCATGTCCAACGCGGTTTGGCAGGCCGAAACATGCGATTTTCATGAAGTTGGCTGCAATGGGCTGCCGGGTGCTTTGTTTATCAAGGCCCGCCTCTCAAGCACTTGCCTACCTGGCACTGCCCTCATCCACCGAAGTAGTAGACTACTCGCCGTTGGGGACTTTCCTAATGGACTATGTAGTCCGTGTACTATTTAACCCATAGTTGGGGATTTGGTTCATGGGTATCAGGGCATATCCACACACCGGTGGGCTCTGAGTACCACAAGTCTGGGGGCCAAACCTCCTCCGAGTCCCTGCATTTTAGCCTGGAGCCTCACGGTACCCAGTTTCCATCCATTACCACAAGGAGGTATGCATGGGGCTTGCTGTGGAGAGGCTGTGGACTAGCAGAGGAGACTTACGCACTTGGCTCTCTTTTCGCTTGTTGTAAGCAGCAGGCTAGCTAGCGGCGGGACAGAAGTATACACTTCTATAATGCACTAGACACATCACACAGCCTTTTAATGGACATAATGTATATTTTTAGATTTTTTTTTAGATTTAGTATACTTTATTGATCCCCAGAGGGGAAATTGAGGGTCATCTACCACCTGGATAGATGAAGCAGCCACGATACGGCGCTATCCCTTAACCATTCACAGACACATTCACACCTAGGGCCACTTTAGAGTCTCCAATTAACCTAACCTGCATGTTTTTGGCATGTATAACATTATGCATAGAACAGACTGACATTTTGTCACTATGACAGGTGAACCAATCAGGACTAAGCACTGACAGTTAATTTTTTTCCCCCCCTTGTCCTGTCAGGCAGCTCGGTAAGCAGAATGGGGATCTGTCACCCTTATTGTGCCCAAACAGATTTACTTTGCCAAGAGGAGCTTATACAGTACCTAACTATGTACTGTACACCACCCTGCACTCTGTCATTACCCACCTGGATCAGAAAGACACCTATGCCAGACTCCTGTACATTGATTTCAGTTCAGCATTTAACACCATTATTCCCCAGAGACTAATGGAGAAATTACTCCTCCTTGGTGTGAACACTGCCACATGTCTCTGGATCCTGGATTTCCTGACCGAGAGACCTCAGTCTGTCCAGGTTGGAAACAACATCTCCAACTCTATCACGCTGAGCACTGGATCCCCTCAAGGCTGTGTACTCAGTCCACTGTTGTTTACACTCCTAACACATGACTGTGTGTCTAGACACGAGGGGAACCAGATTATTAAGTTTGCAGATGACACCACAGTGGTGGGACTTATTCAGAGGGATGAGGAATCAATTTACAGGGAAGAAGTTAGACACCTGGAGGGCTGGTGCAGGGAGAACAATCTGGTGCTCAACGTGGACATAACGAAGGAGATGATTATCGACTTCCAGCGGTCACGGCCTGAACACGTCCCTCTCTGCATCAGCGGCCGTTCGGTGGAGAGAGTGGAGAACATCAAGTTCCTCGGAGTGCAGATCTCGCAGGAGCTGACCTGGAGCAAGAATTCCTTGGGGATCAGGAAGCGGGCCCAGCAGAAACTGCACTTCTTGAGAAAACTCAAACAGGCCTCTCTTCCCATCTGCATCCTCAGGACCTTCTACAGAGGTGTGGTGGAGAGTGTTCTGACGTACTGCATTGCAACATGGTACTCCAGTTGCAGTATGTCAGACAAAAAAGCTCTGCAGAGGATAGTTAAGGGAGCTGAGAAGATAATTGGAGTTTCCCTCCCCTCTGTTCAAGAACTTTTTCAGAGCCGTTGTAGGAGCAGGGCACTGAACATTGTCAAGGACCACTCTCACCCTCTGCACAAACACTTTGAACTGCTGCCATCTGGCAAACGATTCCGGAGCATCAGAGGCAGAACCACCAGACTGATCAACAGCTTCCTTCCACAAGCTGTTAGGATGCTGAACAGTTGATCCGGAATCCTTTACACATATTACTGCACTTTATGGACATTATGTATATTATAGGTTGTCGAAGACCCTTTGACCTTGTACCTCAGGAGTGAAGTTTGGGTTCACCAGCTTGCAGTTCCTAGAGGGATTCCCCTCACAGGAAATTCTGTTACATGTATGAATGTACTTGGTGAAAACTGAGAGTGATCCCAGTGTCTACCATCTCCTTCTGCTGGAGGACCCCCACTTCCTGTAAACCAGACTTCTGACTGAGTGACCTGTCCAGCCAGACACCTGGATTACACCCCCAACATTAACGACGGCCTCTCATGGTCTTACATTGCTCTTGGTAATCTGGGTAAATGTTTAAAACCAGGAAAAATGGTTTATAGGGGATCTATTTTTAAAAACACCAAAAAAATAAAAAATAAAAAATGAGTAACCTTTAAAAACTTGAAAATATAACACCACTTGAGAAATATCTCTTGAATTTTACCCAAGAAAAATGAACACTGAATCAGTGATCTCACAGAGTCCCATACTGTCTTAAAATGCTGTGGTATTTATTAAAAATCAGCAAAGCTCAGCCAAAACAGGATAAACTTGCATTAAACAGTCAATAAAATCAAAAGGATAAAAAGTAAAAATCAAAACCAAGACCCTGATCGTAAAACCTTGATTCAAAAGTCAAAAGTTGTAAAGTCAGTCATTTGATCAAAAATCAAAAGTTTCAAAAACAAAAAAACAAAGTTCAAAAATCATCACAACCAAATCAAAATGATGAAAGTTAAAAACCAAATCAAAAAACTGAAAGTTGAAAGTTGTAAAATCAGTCATTTAATTAAAAATCAAAAGTTTCAAAAAACCCCAATAATGTTCAAAAATCATTAAACAGTTCAAAAATCAGAATGAAAAATCAACCAAAAACATACAGAACTTGAATAAATTCAGAATAAAACCTGATAATGACAATAAAGTTGAATCTCAATCTCAATAAAAACATTTAATTAATCTGTGGATAAGTGTCTAAAAAGCCTAGATGGTTAGATTTGGGGAAAAGGATATGCATAAGGATATCCTTTGCATATGCAAAGGATATTCTTCATTGTGACCGGATCGTCACTTCCTTGTGGTAACGTATCGTCACTTCCTGTTTTGCTGTCTGCCTGTGTGGTTTGCTTTCCAGCTCTCGATCCACTAGCTATGGCTACTAGCTCTCTTTCCTCTCCTCCTCTGGTGTGCTCTCTCTGTCAGATGTTTAGTTACACCTCTGCCTCTTTTAGTGATAACGGTAAATGTAATAAATGTTGTCTTTTTGAGGCGCTCGAGGCGAGGTTGTCTGATTTGGAATCCCGGCTCCGCTGCATTGAAACACCGTCTGCGCCAGTTAATCTCGACGGACGCCCATTAGCTGCAGCGGAGCTAGCTAGCTTAGCCCCCTCTGTCACCGGTTCCCCGGCTCTCCTCAGCAGCGAGGAGACTGGGTGGGTGACGGTGAGAAGGAAGCCTAGTCGCAAAGCCCCGGTTCACCACCAACCTGTTCACGTTTCTAATCGTTTTTCCCCGCTCAGCGACACACCCGCTGAGGAAAAAACTGATCATTGGCGACTCTGTAGTCAGAAACGTGAACCTAGAGACTCCAGCGGTCATAGTCCAATGCATTCCTGGGGCCAGAGCAGGCGACATCGAGTCAAATTTGAAAATGCTGGCTAAAAGTAACTGTAAATATTCCACAATTGTTATTCACGCCGGCATTAATGACATCCGTCTCCGGCAGTCGGAAGTCACGAAACTTAATATAGAATCGGTGTGTGACTTTGCCAAAACGATGTCTGCCACTGTAGTATTCTCTGGGCCCCTCCCCAATCTGACCAGTGATGACATGTTTAGTCGCTCGTCATCCTTGAACCGCTGGCTGTCTGTGTGGTGTCCTAAAAATGACGTGGGCTACATTGACAATTGGAGCTCTTTTTGGGGAAAACCTGGTCTTATGAGACGAGACAGCATTCATCCCACTTTGGATGGTGCTTCTCATATATCTAACAATCTGGCATCTTTTTTATCCAAATTTCCAAAACCATGACTACTCAGAGTTGGGACCAGGAAGCAGAGTCGCAGTCTTACACGCCTCTCTGCAGCTCCTCTTCATCCGCCACCCCTCAGCTTAGCCCCTGTCTTCCCCATCAGAGAATCGTTGTCTGCTCCCTCCAAAGTAAATAAAAATATAATGCATAAGCATCCCAAAGTGATAAAGCAAAATATTGGTAAAACTCAAATTAAACATAAAGCCTCTAAATTGAATGATTTGGCCTCTGTTCCTCCTCATAATTTAAAAATTAAATGTGGTTTACTAAATATTAGGTCTCTAACTCCCAAGTCTCTGTTAGTCCATGATCTGTTAATTGATCATCAGATTGATTTAATTTCCCTTACAGAGACTTGGTTAGGGCAAGAGGATTATGTTGGTTTAAATGAATCAACTCCCTCTGGTTATTTAAACTGTCAAAATCCCAAAAGTTCTGGTCGTGGAGGAGGAGTAGCATCAATTTACCATTCCAAATTACTAGTTAATGTAAAGCAAAAAACATGTTATAATTCCTTTGAGGGCCTGGTCCTCAGTGTTGGGCACTTTAGCAATTCCAGGTTAAACCCAATTTTATTTGCCATAGGTTATCGTCCCCCATCAACCTATTCAGAATTTTTATCCGAATTTGCTGATTTCTTAGCCGATTTAGTGCTGAAATCTGATAGAATAATTATAGTAGGGGACTTTATCATACATGTGGATGTAGATAGTGACTGCCTTAATGTGGCTTTTAATTCAATATTAGACTCGATTGGGTTTTCTCAGAAAGTAGGAAATTCTACTCATTACCTCCACCATACATTGGACCTTGTTCTGACATATGGCATAGAAATAGAAAATCTTGTAGTGTCTCCTCATAACCCTGTACTGTCAGACCATTGTCTGTTAACCTTTGATTTTACTATTTCTGACTATTTGGCTCCTAAAGAAAAATATTATCACAGTAGATGCCTCTCAGATGATGCTGTTTCCAAATTTATGCAGATTGTTTCCTCTATGCCATGTGTCAACACAACGGAAATAAGCTATAGACAGCTTGCTCCTTCTGTAATTGATAACATGGTGGATAGTGTTTCAGCTTCTCTGCATCAGGCTCTAGACTTGGTGGCCCCCTTAAAAAAGAAAAAAGTCTAATCAGAGATTTTTAACTCCTTGGTTCAACACAGAAACTCGTAGCTTAAAACAGAAGACTCGTCAATTAGAAAGAAAATGGCGCTCTACTAATTTAGATGAAATCTATTTAGCTTGGAGAAATCATCTTTTAATCTAGAAAAAATCTCTTAGAAAAGCTAGAACGAGTTATTACTCTGCAGTAATAGAAGAGAACAAGAATAATCCCAGGTTTCTTTTCAGTACTGTAGCCAGGTTGACAAAGAGTCAGGACTCTGTCAATCCTAGCATCCCCTTAGAGCTTACTAGTCAGAACTTTATGAACTTTTTCAATAATAAAATTTCATCCATCAGAGATAAAATCAATCAGATTCTTCCCACAGTTAACTTAAATACTGTAACTACTACAACTCCTATTGATGTCTGTCTTGATGAGTTTACTCCAATCGACCTTTGTGAGTTAGACAAAATAGTTTCCTCATCCAAACCTTCAACTTGTCTTTTAGACCCTATTCCTACCAGGTTATTTAAAGAAGTCTTCCCACTTATTGGTAGCTTTATTCTTCATATAATCAATTCTTCATTAACTTTAGGCCATGTACCGCAGGCTTTTAAAACGGCTGTAATTAAACCCTTACTCAAAAAGCCAACGCTAGATCCAGGAGCTTTAGCTAACTATAGACCAATCTCTAATCTCCCTTTCATTTCAAAAATCTTAGAAAGAGTTGTTGCTACGCAATTATTTGACCACCTGCAGGGAAATGGTTTACTTGAGGAGTTTCAATCTGGGTTTAGAATCCATCATAGTACTGAAACAGCCTTAGCGAAGGTCACTAACGACCTCCTCATTGCATCTGATAATGGACTAGTTTCTGTACTTGTCCTTTTAGCTCTTAGTGCAGCTTTTGATACTATTGATCATAATATTCTACTTGATAGATTAGAACACTATGTTGGACTTAATGGAACTTCGTTGCAGTGGTTTAGATCTTATTTATCTGATAGGTTCCAGTTTGTTCATGTAAATGAGTTTTCTCTCAGCTCAAAGCTTAGTCATGGAGTTCCACAGGGATCTGTGCTTGGCCCTACTCTTTTTAGTTTATATATGCTTCCGTTAGGCAACATTATTAGAAAGCACTGTATACATTTTCACTGTTATGCAGATGACACACAATTATACCTGTCAATGAAGCCAGATGATACTAATCAATTAGCCAAGTTAGAAGCCTGTCTTAAGGAAATCAAAGCTTGGATGACTTGTAATTTCCTGCTATTAAATTCAGATAAGACTGAAGTCATTCTTGTTGGTCCAAAAAACCTTAGAAATTCCTTTCCAAATCAAACTTTCAGTTTGGATGCAGTTACTCTCTCTCTTAATAGCTCTGTGAGGAACCTTGGAGTTATTTTTGATCAGGATTTGTCCTTCAATTCACATATTAAATTTGTTTCTAAGACTGCCTTCTATCATTTGCGTAATATTGCCAAGATTAGGAGCATCTTGTCTCAGAGTGATGCTGAGAAGCTGATCCACGCTTTTGTTAGCTCGAGATTAGATTATTGTAATTCTTTATTATCAGGCTGTCCTAAAACATCTTTAAAAAGTCTTCAGCTGATCCAAAATGCTGCAGCAAGAGTTTTAACAGGTACTAGAAAGAGAGATCATATCTCTCCGGTTCTGGCCTCCCTTCATTGGCTTCCCATAGAGTTTAGAATTAAGTTTAAAATCCTTCTTCTTACTTACAAAGCTCTAAACAATCAGGCTCCTTTTTATTTAAAAGATCTGATACTACCGTATCATCCTAACAGAGCACTACGCTCCCAAAATGCAGGTTTACTTGTAATACCTAGAATCTCCAAAAGTACAATGGGAGGCAGAGCCTTCAGTTATCAAGCTCCTCTCCTGTGGAATCAGCTGCCAATCTGGATTCGGGAGTCAGACTCGATCTCTGTTTTTAAGAATAGGGCTAAAACCTACCTTTTTGATATAGCTTACAATTAGGGAGGGATCATGGGTTTCTGAACCCTCCCTTAGTTATGCTGCTAATAGGTTTAGTCAGCCGGGGGACCTCCAGTAATGCACTGGGCCTCACTCCTTTCCTCACTCTATGAAATATTTTTTTTTTGCTGGTCATTAACATTTGTTTGTTCTCTCCCATAGATTGAGTCCCCATCGTGCTGTTTGCTCTCTACATGTCTGTTCTTTTCTTCTTCTCTGTCCCCTCACCCCCCAGCCAGTCGCAGCAGATGACTGCCCCTCCCTGAGCCTGGTTCTGCTGGAGGTTTCTTCCTGTTAAAAGGGAGTTTTTCCTCTCCACCGTCGCCAAGTGCTTGCTCACAGGGGATCGCCTGATTGCTGGGGTCTTTCTGCAACTGTGGGGGTCCTCCCTACAGTTGATAGTGCTATGAGATGACTGTTGTTGTGAAATGGCACTATATAAATAAAGTTGAATTGAATAATAGCTGATCTTCCCTGTCGAGGCTCCTCTTCAGGGGAAGAGGTGAGGAGGTAGGAAGGGGACAAGCAGCTGTAGCCCGGTGTTCCTCTTTAGGTTGGGCAGTGGGGCCTTCTTGGCTGGGGAAGAGCGGTGAGTCGAGTTCCCGAAGCGGTGCCTTCAGCCCGGGGAGATTTCAATGCTTCTGCTTTCCTCGCTGCTGATCCACGGCGGAGGTGACTCACAGCCTGGCCTTCGCTTCCTCTTTCCAAAGTGCTATTATTGCAGTTCACAGCAGAGGATTTAAAGCTGTTAAAGAGTTGAAGAGATGAGATGGTGAAATGGTCCACTTCTTTCCCCTTGTGAGATGAGATGAGATTCAACTTTATTGTCATTACACATGTATGAATACAAGGTAACGAAACGTGACTTGGCATTTGGGCACGCTCTGCAGAGCGCATCCAAGGCCGGGGCAGCCGCTAGGCGCCAGTCATAAAAAAGAAAGGGGAAAAAAAAGAAAAAGGGAATGGATATGACACAGTAGGCGAGAGAAATAAACATGTTATCAAAATGGCGCTCGGCAAGTGAGCGAAATTTTGATTGCAGGCAAAAAAACCCTCAATGCACATTTAGCAGACATTTAGCAGGAGATCACACACAAAAGTTGAGAGAGGCAGTGTATTGTATGAGTCAATATTTGTATCAGTCATGTAATGTTGTATGCATTGTGTAGTGTAAATGTGACAGTTGTTAGTGAGCAGCAGAGGGTGCCTCCTGGCAGTGGATGGATGTTATAATCATGTGACTTATAAACAAGTCCAGAGTCTATCTCTCTTGCTTGCAGAAGGCACATGGGCACTGTCCTTGAGGGTCCAATCCGCTGATACGACAACAACTGATTGTCGATTGGGTTAAGAGCCGGTCCTTCCGCTTATCTTAATCAGGAGGAATGTAAACACGGGGCACCAAACAAGGTCAAATCAAATCAGCACAGTGCACTCAGAATAGAATTTGTCTTCACCCGTGCAATTCTGTGCTTTCATATGCGCAGGCTTAAACTGTTTTTCCATGGAGAGCACAGGGCTCCAGATGTATTCCTCCACTGAATCAATGTCATTCAGTTCACCGTTTGCCGCTACTCGTGCCCTCCCCAACTGGTCGAATTTGATGAAGGAGCTTGCCGGGTCTGCTTTGATCAGCTCTCTCACCTTCCTTCAATTTCTGATGCATCAGGGAACTTCACAGCCAAAAATAGAAGTCCTGAGATCATAACCAATAATGTTTCCACAGATGCATGAATTCCAATGTCCATGAGTCTCCTCGCAGGTTCCAATTCTTGGGCTCCCCCTTGGCCCAATTCTTGTTGAAAAATAGTGACAATAGCACATTTAAGCTGCTTCCAAATCCATAATTTCCGTTTAGATTAAGATTCAGCAGAAGAAGAGCGACTAAACAGACAAAAACGCAACATTGCAAAGCTGGGAATAGGTCAGGAAGGCAGACGAGAGGAGGGAAGAAAAATGCGACTGCTCTCTCTCAAGGCAAGTCCCTGGTCTTCAACTTGCTGCTGTGGATGTATGATGAATCTTGAGAGTCTGCCGAGAAGTGAACATTTTAGAGAAGTTGAGCTTGGTTTAAATAACTTTTTCCCAAGTTACTATGATTGGTTCCCCACTCACCCTAGGCTTCTTGGCCTCTTGTGATTGGCTTAAAGTTTAAGTTTTATATAACAATTACCTCATTCTGCACATGTTCTAGCTAGTCAATTCTCGTAAACCATGAGACTGGTCAGGCGCTCATGACTCATGGCACATCTCGGGACTTTCTTGCTAGCCTCTCAGCATTTTCCATCACCAAAATACCCCAATTTGCTGGACATTCAACTTTCACTTCCTCATTTCTCATACATTTCCAGTAAACAGGGTTTTTTCCAACATTTCACAATCTGTCCTCACATAAATCTTTTGTGCAGTTAAAAAACACAATCATACAGTTTGATTACACTCATGATTTCAAGTGATTACATACATGTACTTCTTAATCACTGAGTATACATTTGCTTTACTGATTATACATAGAATATCACATTTCATAGCATATGCATTTAATATTGCATTCAGTATTCAGTTCTATGTTTCACCAGGCATGTCTGCTTCCATCTTTCCTGACGGCTAATGTATGGGCCTTTTGGTAATTCCTTGGCTCTTGCTGGTTACCCTGAATAGAGCTTTGAAGCCTGTTATGATCTGCAGCAGGATTGCTCATTTTCCTTCCATAAGGGGTATATCGGTGTGATTGGGAAGGCCGACCGCTTTCAGCCTTTCTACGGTGAATGGGGTCATGTCGTGGGGTACTCGAACACCCCTCGGTTGAGCAATTCTGCTGAGTTTCACCTTTGTGCACCTGTGGAGTGTTCTCCATAAGAACATCTTCATCATCTGCTGTGAGGGTGATGATATCCTCTCTTGGAGCTGAACTATGAAGTGCTGCTGCTGGTGAAGTGTGACGCCTATGAGACGAGGCTGAACTTGCTCCCTGCAAAGGTGTTTCCTCAGAAGTCCCGTCTCCAGCCTCATCTATTACAAGAAGCTGGCCTGGAGTCGGTGGTTGTACTTCCGGCGAAGCAAGCTGTGTAGAAGTTGGCTGATCAACTCGTGGGGATGCAATGGGAAAACCAACAACCCCCGGATTGCAGGTCACGGTTTTTGCTAGAACCTGGGTCAAAGATGATCGAGACCCCGAGGATTGTGGAGGTGATGGCTCCTCACCTAGCACCTGCGTCAGCTGTGAAAGAGCATCCATAGTTTCACTGTATATGTTGTCATCTACTTGAGGTTGTACTGGTGCAGCTTGGAGGTAAGCCAGCCAGGCGTCGTCGTGTGTAAGATGAGCAGAGAATTCAGCAGAACCATCTGGGAGCTCCCATACGTTCTGAAACAGAGGATGTAAAAGCCATTGGTGTACCTGATAGGCTTCCACTGTGTTTGAAGCCCTTGACTTGAAGTGTCGTAAAGCAACTTCCCTGTTGTTCTTATGGACCACCTTATGTCAGGTGCAATCGGGGGTATAGAGATGCGTTCTTCTCGACTGAAGAGACCAGTCAGAGTCACCGGTGGGATTGTTGTGGGGCCTGGACTAGGGCACCACAGAGTTCCCATAATGTCCCACAGGTACTTGACTTCAGCCAGTGGAGTGTGACAGTACAGGCAGGCGACTTTCCCCTCCTGCAACAGACAGGTGAAACAGAGCATTTTTTATAATTGGGAAGTCTGTTAGGCAAAATAGCAGGCTTGCTGGTTAGCTGTGAGCGAATCTTCAGGAGGTTTTACCCTCCCCTTTTATGCTGAATCATAGATCTTAACATCACTTACAGACTGCACAGGCTTCGGCTCTGTGTTGAGTGTGGTGATGTCTTTCATGTAGCCTTCCACCTTTGTGGGGAAGAACACTGCATAGGACATCATCCAGGCTATCATGGCTGAGGCACAGATGAAATCCATCCACCATATTGCTGTTAGGACCCCCCCAAATCACTCCCCAAAAGGCAACAGCTGCCAGCCTACTGACCCAGATGCTGCGGCCACTCTTTTTCAGCTTCAATACTAGCCATACTTGATGACCCAGCAATGCAGCTGCCATTAATCCTATCCAAGTCACATTTACTAGGTCAACGGCATGGTAGAAGATGGCAAGCATGTCGATAGCAACCCAAAAAAGGATCACCACTGCGCGGGCAAGACCTCCGGAATCACATTGTGGTGTAATACGACCCAGCATGTAGGTGACGAACAGAGTCAAAGTGTAATCATATTTGCAAAATATGATGTTGACCAAGATGATGCGGATAACTGCTGCCAAGGTTGTCAATATTTTCAGGACGTGCCCCTTAGACCAAGCTCCAGTGAAGCAGAAACATGTCCAAATGGCTTGCAGTACCCAAAACTGTATTTTGGCCTTTGTCATTTCAGTGACCCAAGCAGGTGGAGATGCTGTACTCACTCTGTATGGGGCGCTCACTGCAGTGTAGAGATCATCTACTGCTGCTGTTTCTGTAGTCATGTTGCAGTAGACTGTGCTGTGCCAGTTGATCCTGATGCTAAGTCTGAGGAGCGGGGGGTAGCTGAATGTTGAATGGTCGCCAGCCGGAGTCCAAATGAAGTCTGCAACTGGATGGTGCGGAAGTTTTATCTATACTTCCTCTTTTAGTGGGTGGAGTTCCCCCACCCCTCCTCTCTTCGGCGCCCTTTTTCAACGAAAGATGGATGATACAGCAGCTCGGGCGCCACCTTTGATGACTACCAGTAGGATTATTCCTGCAATCAGCAGGCCTAATCCCAGCAACAAATAGGGCCATATCCAGCTGAACAATGTTCCCAGCCAGGAAGCAATGACTTGTAGCCCTTCTTCAACTATTTCAGCTGCTCCTTGTAGAACTGTAGTTACAGTCCCCTTAATTGTCTTTCCCGCTATTTCTAGGAAAGTACACTCATGTTCATTTCTTCCTGTGCCACAACGAAGCCAATGCTCAGCAGGAGAGTGACAGGTGCCATTGTTGTAGATGCCATTCTTGCCCAACCATTCATAACCCACTATTTCCTTATCCTCACAGATGCTCTTCCTGAAGGCATGGCTCTCTGCAACATAAAACTGTGGATCATCTACAACTTGAGGGATAATTAGGCCCAGAATCTGCTTTCTCTTGTGCATGTTATGCCCCATAATTGCTTTAGTACACCCCACATTTTAAGGGGGTATTCTGCTCCACTTCCCATTAATCTTCTTCCAGACTGTCTGCAACCCATAAGTTTCATATTCTTCCTCATAATAGTCTTTACAGTCCTTTTCCCAAAAAGGGACTTCCTCACAATGCCCCCTTGATAAGCTGATTGTGCAGGTGGTATTCTTTTTGTTGCAGATCATCTTCCATGGTGTTGGACTGATGTAATAGATGGTGTAGAACGACCAAGGCCAAATACTTCGATACTTTGAATACACCGTTGCCAGAAACTGATATTTTACCCAATAATTTGAGGATTGAGAGAGACATGGCAGGACCCATTTCCTCACTTCTTCCATTCCTCACCAGGTCTGCCGCTCCTCACGTTTCCATTGCTCATGCCACGACTGTAGAATACCTTTAACTGTTTGATTCTTCTTCAGTGACGTACAATCATACACCCATGAACTCCAGATGCGGTCCCATACTTGCCACAGGGGGCATCTGGGCGATTTTTTTGTCATATACCCATTCAGTTTCATTGAGCGTGTCAAATATCTTGTTTACCACACATTCATCAGTTTTTTTGAAGTCTTCTTGGGGGACCTTTAACAGGTCATCTGGAGTAGGTAACCTTTGCACGTAAAACAAAGATTTGTGAACTTCACCAAGGCCATGCGGCCTAACAGGCATACTAGGTGCAAATGTAGCTTGGAAGTAGTTTAAGTTGAACATCCACAGCCAAGGGAAGGTGTCATTTAGCCAGTCCTCATGGTATGCCTGTGGTACCGTCTTGAGGGATGTGCCAGGTATTAACCAGTAGAAAGGTTTGTACACCCTAGTGATAACCATATAATGCTTACCACTGGGGCATTTGCTGTTGATGTTCCAGAAACATGGGGCTAATTTACTTCTTTTTTCTTGCATACAATAGGTGATCAGCTTCCGGTCGTAGTCTGTTTGACCCTTTCTGGAAACAGGCTTGAAGTTGTTCACAATTTCTTCTGTAAATTTTAAGATTGTTTCTGGCAAAAGTGGTTTTGTTGTTGTGTTACCGGAGTGGGGTCTTCCTAGGGTTGGAGTTATGGCGAATTGAGGTGAACGTGTTGGAGGTGTCTTGTTAGTTGATGCGATGTCCCTCTTTGTTCTTTTCTTAGGTGGCTCTGTACCCGGGCAGGTGAGGTTATAATAACCCCAGAAGGGCCCATAATTTGGGAAAATTCCTTCGCAGGTCTCGTTGCGATAATGGGCTGGTGAAATAACCACTTCGGCCTCCCAGTACCCTGTTTTATTCATACCTGGTACGGGTCTGCAACTCCAGGTGCAGTACCATGCTGAAGAATACAGTTCTGGCTTTATCCAGTTGCATCGGACTTTTATTTGTTGTTTCTTCATGAGGACGAGTAGCCTTAATAGGCCTCCTCCTTCTGAGAGGTCTTGCAAATCTTCAATGGCCCATCTTCCAGGTTGGGCACCTGTGATGTTAAGTTGGTCATCAAACCATAAAGTGTTGTTCCATTTCTTTCTCCATTCTTCAAAGCCGAGGTTGGTTATCTGCTGTTGCACCTCGGTTAAGTTGAACTGAGTGTCATTGCTGAGCTGTGCAATGTAAACTCTTCTTCTTTCTGCTGCCCAGCAGGTTTGTCGAAACCTCTTGGTGGTGACAAACTGAGCCCTTGTATGAGTGAGGGCCCATGGCTCATAACCCAGCCAGTCTAGTGTGGAGACCATCACTACCATACCAAAAGTTATGGCCATAAACTTGAGCCAAAGAATAAAACAAAGCTTCTTTGCACTCATTTGTTGAGGCTCCCCTTCCTTGGGTTTCTTCTTAGGGAGCTCAGATTCTAATTCGTATTCTGTTGCTATCTTCCTTTTTCGACCCATCTCTGAGGTAGTGGATGTTGAGGTTGTATTCAGAGGCGTCCCTTGACTAAGTGAACACCCATGAAGGCAGACGTAACTTTTATGCTGCACTAGTGACGTCATCGCTTCTGCTTTTCTTCCTTGAGGGGGTGTTGCCACCCCTCGGTTGGCTTAAACAGTGCAGCTCAAATAACATTAAAATAAAACAAAGAAAATTTGTGTGTTTATGTTTATGTTTGTGTGATGCTTCAGTGAGTATATGTTGAATTTCATGTGTAAATTGTGCATGTAAGACGTGAAAAGTGTATATGTTTGTGTGTAAACTAATGTGATGTATATGTAATGTGGTGCATTTGTGGTTATGTTGTGTGTGTTTTGAGGTAGAATTTGTGCTAGCAGCTTGCAATGTGGAGCCTACTCAGGGGGTGGGGATGACGTATCCCGACTTCTTCTCTGGAATAAGGGCCACCTTTTAGCCTTCACTAGAAGTCTTCCAAGCCAACCCTTACCCTCAGTAGCTTTAGAGCATTTTTGCCATTTGGGCTCATCGAAAACCTGGATACCAGCACCCACCGAGTAGATACCCTTCAATGGCACAGATACCATAGACACTGTCAAAATTATCCTGCGAGTGTCTTCTGGTCGAATTGGCTCTGGAGCTTGGCCAACCCAAGTGCCCGGTTTCTGCGCCCGACCCCCCCCTCACCCAATCTTCAGATGTCACTATGAATGTGGCAATTTTGGCTTGTGTCTTGACCCCTGTAGGCATTGCAGCATCAAGCAGTGTTATCCAAGTATAAAGGGCTGTCGTAAGGACATCCTTTTCCTTAGGGACCAGATCAAGATCTTGTATGGGGAGGTAGGGGTTTTCAATAACTTCCTTAATCAACATAGCCCATGTGGTCAGCTGCCATGGCCCCTCGAAGCCATGGTTACGTGCTTCCTCCTGCTGTGCTTCAGAAAGGTGCCTTGGAAGCGGTATATAGTCAGGGTGGTTCGGGTCACAGTACACCCTGAAAACCTGAGGATATTGAAGAGTACCCAGTGGCGGTGTCAGCTGTAGTGCGGCATGAGGATTGCAGGGCCATCCGAGGCATATTGCTGCTTCCAGGTGGGTTAGACCCACAGCGAGATCGACCTTAAAGACTCCTGTACCTGCTGGACTCAACCCTGGGGGCGGCGGAACTGAGGAAAGGAGGGGGCAGCAAGGTGCAGATGGTGTTATAGGTGAACTGGGTGCACTTGCTTGATTTGGGTCTTTCCTTTGTGTCATCTCCTGTTCTCCATACACCTACCCCTGGGCAGGTGACAGCACTTGCAACGGACTCACCATCTTCCTAATTTGCCAACCCTCTGCCTTTGCTACCATCAGAAGAGTCCCTCGCCCCACGGCACTCTTACAAATGCTGCATGGATGCAAATATTGTCCATCCCACTGACAGGTGCACCCATGAGGTGATATACTGGCGCCGTCCCGATGACCCCACTGCATCATGAACACCACCCTGGGTAAGGTTTCCAAGTGACACTGGCCACAAACTTGGCCATCCAGGACCTGAACCAGCTTCCAGGCCATCCCATGAAGCCCAGCGGTGCTAACAAACCTTTTTTGTTTTTCTGTAGGCTTGGCCTTCCCATATTATGTCAAGATGAGAAGGCTTTAGACATATCACACACAAATTTCTTCCTTGGGTCCAGGTTAGGGTTTCTTTTTCTGGGGATATATAACCTTTTTTAGCATACTTCAATAAATCTAGGGCTCTGGCTATCCAAAACACATATGAAGTTCTTCTCATGATGATCAAGCCCTTCACCGTTGCCAGCTTGATGAAGGGAGGTATTGTAGAGGTGTTAGACATTTTCAGCTTCTGGTTTTCTCTTAAATGGAGATTGCTTTCAACTGCTCCACTCCTTGGATCCCGTTTTCTTCCAAAAGGACAGTATTGCTGTCCAAAACTTGCTTAAGAACGTCAGCTCGGTCCTACTTTGGCTTGACTGCAGCGGTTGTAGGCTGGTGTGCTCTTATCCATACTCGTTGACCCACCTGAAAAGGCACCTTAGGTTGTTGCGACTCCTTTTTATCTTCAGGGCTCCACCCTACTTCCTGAGCTGTGAAGGGGTGTTGGTTTAGCTCTTGAGATGGGGATGGCCTACCTGTGCGGTGTCTGTCATTCAGTTGCTGAGCCATTTCCAACAGCTTTGTGCTCCATCTCTGGAGTTTTCATTCTTCCCAATCCAACTCTTCACCAGCCCTATTGTTCTTTCCACCACCCCATTTGCTTGTGGGGTGTATGGGGGGGAATAAACTCTTATTACCCCAAACCGCTGACACCACTGATCTACCCGTGCATTGCGAAAGTGAGTGCCATTGTCTGTTCTCAGTTCTTTTGGCACCCCCAAGCATTTACAGGTTTCTTCCAACATTGTTGCCATTTGCTTTTCGCACTGCTTTTGCAATCATGTAACCAGACATGGAGTCAGCTAAGACTAGGATGTACTTTTCACGCTTCTTGCCGTTTACCCCCATTGGCTCAGCTACATCCATGCATACTGAACCCCATGGCACAGTGCTCTTTATTGTCAACCCATCCACCCTCTGCCCTCTCCTACTTGCGTTGTATCTCCCACATACTTTACAGTTCTTGAGGACTTGACGGATGCGATGCATAGGGACCCAAAGCTGCAATTTCACCAACTCTCTTCGTGTAGGGATGGTACCTGCGTGACCCAGTGACTCATGCACTGCAGCCACTACTCCCTGAACGGAACCTTCTGGGATCACCCTTCCTTTGGGTGTATCTTCCCAGCTTTCCTGACCTACTAGGATGATTCTCCTCATCTGCACATAATGATCAACCTCATCGTTACCTTGCCAGTGAGGACCTGTCTTCTTGTGAGCTTTCTGGTGCACCACCTCCAGCTCCATATTCAACCTGATTTCTGCAATCTTCTTCCACAAGTCTTGATGCGCCACCGGCTTTCCTTTTGCTCCTTCAAAACCATTTTCTTGCCAAATGGTTAAATCTTCTTGCAATGCTCGTGCACAGTAATCACTGTGATTATTGTTGCCTTTTTTACTTTCCTCTTTTCTAACTAACAGTCCTTCCAGGACTGCTGTGACTTCTCCGGTTTGTGCTGTACTGGGTACTTTACCCTTTTTTCTCCATCTCTCTTTTTCTCCTTCTTTCAGGATAAAGCCCCAGTATGCTTCGTCATCTGGCCCTTTTCTAGACCCATCAGTGTAGAGTGTCCATTTTGGTAGATGCTCTTTGTCTTTGTCAGGTTTTACTGTCTTCTTAGGGACAGGTCTTGCAGGGCCTATTTCTAGGTCAGGGTCTTGTAGCAGATCTTCCCATCAGCCCCATCTTGCATTTGTGGCTTTTGTGCTTTCTGCTGTGGCTTTTGTCAGATACCTGTGCACCTGACTTTGAGTGATTACTTTGATACCTTGCCCTTGAGCCAACTCTTTAAGATGACTCCAGTATTTGGCTATAACAGCCAGCTCCTTCTCCTCTAGTGGATACTTCTTTTCCACAGATGACAGAGTGTAGCTCCAAAGGGCCACTAGCCCACCATTTTCATTGGCCACAGTGACAATCACATCTTCATCACAACTTACTTCTGCCACTAAACAAGTGGTGAGGCTTCGGGGCTCTAGGGTAACTGCATTTTGAATGGCTTTCTTCAAACCTTCCAGATGCTGTTGATCTGATGCCGACCATTCCCATTTCTTCTTTGCATTTGGACATTTGTCAGTCCTCCTAAGTTTTGTGTAGAGAGGCCTAGCATATTTCTGATAGCCAGGAACATGATCTCTGACGTAGTTACAAAGCCCTAAAATCTTCTGTAACTCATTCTCTGTTGTGGGGGGCCTAATCTTCTCCAACTTCTCTCTGTAACCACCCGAGAGCCCCAGTTCAGATGAGATTTGGAACCCCAGGCAGTCTACTTGGAAGCGGGCAAACTGACATTTTGGAAGGTTAAGTTTTAACCCTGCTGTTGTGAGTCTGTCAATGACTGTAGTTTTTTCAGATGTTCTTCTTCGGTATCATCTGCAATGAACACATCGTCAATGTAGATAGTGGCCTCTAAATCTCGCAGTATATCCATTACTGCCGGCTGGAACACGTTTGGTGAATTCTTGTACCCCTGGGGGAGGCGCTGCCATACATAAGATTGGCCTTTGTGTGTGAATGCTGTTTTACCTTGTGACTCTTTTGCCAATCTCAGTGAAAAGAACCCATTTGCTAGATCGATGCAGGATTTGTATTTTCTCACTTGTAAAGTCTTCAGAGTGCCTTGTGGGTTTATCAAACTTGCTTTGTTGGCTATTGTTCTTCTGTTGAGGGCATTGAAGTTGATGACTAGCCGCCAGCCTCCTCCAGCTGAATCTGGTTTTCTTACCGCTTGAATGGGGCTGTTGGTTGGGGGGTTTGCTTCTTTCTTAATTATGCCTAAAGCATGCAATTCCGTCACTATTTTGTCCAATTCCTCAACAGCTGCAGGGTTCAAAGCATATTGTTTTACTGCAGGATGAATCCCCCCTTCTATTGTGTGGGTGTATTTTGCACCCATGTCCCCACAATCATTTTTAAAATAGGCCACATTTGCAGTTTGAAGGATTCGCTTTAGTTCTTCTTTACCTTGCGGGGAGAGGTCACTCTCCTCCACTTTTTGCTCTCTCACTGCAGGCACATTTACTGGCTTGTACCACTTTTTGTCTGTCAGATTACTCAAATACAGCAAAAAAATACTGAAATCTTTTACCTTGATGGACTGCAGGTGCTGTATTCTTGCTCTGAGTCTCTTCTTCCAACCTTCAGGATCTTGCAGGTCCTTTAGGTCTCTGTAGGAGATCAAGTTGTGGGGCCCTCTTAGAAACACAATGTCATTCCATACCCCATATGGTATTTTCGTAGTCCGCCCATCTGCGAGTATCACTGTTAGGTGTCCTTCTATTTGTAGGGGTTGGCAGGTCATCGACACCTCTGCTCCTGTATCTACCAAGTAGCGGACCCCATTGATGTTGGTGTAAAACATTTCTTCATCTTGGTAGGCATCATTTAAAACGACCTGCCCCCGAGCTGCCATTACTTTTTAGCCCCCGAGAGGCTCTTCTGATGTTCCTCTCGGTGGGCTCATTTCTGTTCTGGAGTCAGTTTCTGATATTCTTCTGGTGGCAAATAACTACTTTCCTTCTTTACTTCACCTTTAGAACTTGTAGCTGAAGTAGCTCGTGCAGTTGTAGACAGCGGCTTGGGCCTTGGCCCTGGGGATTGTTGAGGAGGGGGAGTTCTTTCAGGTGATTTGTTTGTGTTGTTGTTCACCACATTTCCTTTTCTTCTCATAGTACTGGCTTTCCAAATCCCAATGTGACAACTTCTCATCAAGCTGTTTTTCTGTGACAGCGGAGGGCAGGAGTTTGTGGAATGTCACCTCTCCTCTCCTGCCATCGGTGATCTTCCTTAAAACCTGTAACCATCTCGTCGGCGGTATATCTTTCTTGACTAGGTGCCAAACATATGTGAGGGTGCTGCCTGAGTCTAAGTGCTGTTTCATCTTCACCACCATGCTGTCTTCATCGTTGTCGTCTTCCAGCACCATTCTCAAATAATACGTTTTGGCTGGTTCTGAGTTGTCTAAGGGCACCCTACTGTTGATTACACGGCTTAACCAGAGTTTTTTGGCCAACTCATTTGAGGTACTACCTTCCACCACCTCCCAAACACTTAAGGTAGTCTACCACTGCTTGATTGGTCTTTGGCGGGGGGACTATTGTGTTTAAAATCTTGATATCTTTGTAGGCCCCATCTTGCAGGTGGGATACTGTCATAACAGTAGGATTTGTGCTTTGCAACTTTTGTTTTACCTGTTCTTTTTGCCTTTGAGGGGGCTCGTCATCATCATCTGCAGAGATTTCTTCTTCTGCTAGCACTTCTTTTGAGTGTTTTCTTGCAGCTTTGTTCATTCTTCTAAGCATGACATGTGTTATTTCAAAGAAGGACTTTTTAAATGGTTTGGTGAGAGCTTTTGCTTTATCTATTTTAGCAGAGGATGGCATTATTAACAGATTAGCCCACTCACCATATGTAGCCGTTACTGGCAGGGCTTTGAAGGTGTCTTGACTCTGACTCCAACTTTCTGGAATTTCAAAATCTGCTTGGTTGACTTCGGGCATGTATGTCTTGCACTGGTCTTTTGTTGCTATGGGGCCTATGTTGAAGTCACGGGCTACGTTCCTTGAGACTTTTTCAATGTCTACTCTTGGATCTTTTTTCTTCTCACACCTGCGGCTACCAACTCTTAGCCGCTGCATTTGTCGAAGTGGGGGAGGTTCTTCGGATAACACACTTTCGGTGTCACTTTTAGGGTTATCTTGCTCAAGTTGTTCTTGCTCCCTTTCCAGGGAGTCAGGATCCTCTTCTGAATCTTCATATTTCTGCCTCCAGCCTCTTCTGCATGCCTCTTCATCATAATACCTGTCGGAACTGTCTTGAGATTCTTCAAAGTCGCTCTCTGGATTGTGTTGTACCCAACTTTACTCTGCTAATGGGGTCTGTCTGTTGTTCTTAGCGGCTCTCTACCTCTTGAAGTTGATGGCCTCTCTTGCTGTGAGCTGGTGTCAGCTCTTTGATGTGATGAGCTTCTTTGTTGATTTCCTGCCCTGCCTTTCCACTCAGCTCCCATGCCTTCACTTTTTGGAGTCTGAGTTTGTTGTACCTTCTTACTGCCAGAACTCTCTTCTCTCTTCACCTTTTTGGTGGCTTCTTCTCTGAGTCGTTATTCTGTATCTTGTTCCTGCAAAAGCATCATAACTATTTCGCTCAGTGAGTGCCAGTCTCCCAGCCTCTCCATGTACTTTTCTACTGCTGCTCTCACTACCTTTTCTGCTTCACTCAAGTGGTGAGCGCCAGAGATCAACCCACGTAGTGGCAGCACTACTCTTCTTAGCTGGAAATCTGAAACTCGGTTGGGGGATCTAAATATATTTGAAGCCATGAGCGATCGATGAAGCCCAACTGCATCTCCTTTCTTGTATTCTTGCATAGGCACCAGCAGGATCATAAAGTAAGGAAGATCACCTCCACTTACCACTCCTATTGCTGATTCTTCTCTTCTTTGATCATGCCAGTCTTTCCTGACTGCTTGGATCTCTTCTTCATACTTTTTACCAATTCTTCCATGCAGCTCTTTTCTGAAGGAGGCATTTCTTATCTTCAGCTCATGGTCAGTGAACACCACCAACCCATCTGCCTCCAGCAGCCAGGGTCTTGCCACCAACCGGAAAGCCCTGATCTTCCCTTGTGACAGGATCAGTTGAGCTTTTTCGGGGAGAGGGGAGAGCGGTTTCTTTTCATCTTCAGAGTCAGGGGTAACTGCTGTGTGGGGGTTTCTTTCACACCCCCTTCCCCCTCCGTTGTAGGGGAGAGGATTTTGATCTTGAAGGGAGTGAGGTTTGCCGTGGGATCTTGATTACTGAGCCCCACTATGTGCTTGTGCATTTTCCTTACCTCTCACCACTGTTGCTGGTGTACTAGGTGTCTCTGCTGGATACCACTCTGGACTTATACGACAGCGACGCTGCTCTTCCCTTTCTATTAGAACGTCTGAGTTTTCTCAGAAGTATTGGGTCGACAGCCGGCCTCTTCTTCACCGTTGTGGCCTGGGGGTCTTGATCCCCCTGCCAGGCTGCTCCTGTTTTCTGTTGTATTTGTTCTTCTTTGTCCATCTGGCTGCACCCTGGAGTCAGATGCCTCTGCAATGTTTCCAGCGAGGCAGCCAGCTGCCCTGTTCTTCTTAACGTGGCTACCGCGCCCTCTTCCTCCTCAGAGGCCTTTCTATGCCCTATTTGTTTCTCTTCATCGCTGTCTGAGGAGGAATGTCTATCTTCTGACTGCTCGCCTTGCTCTTCATGTTGCTCTGTGAAGTAGTTTGAATCTAACCTGGCCGAACTTGAATAAAGGGTATTGTCGCTGTCGCTGTCCTCAGCCCTCTGAAGAAGCTGTACTTGTTGGCGCTTCTTACATTTCTCTTCATATTGCTGGAGTTCTTGCAGATGGTCAGCGTAGTCGTCATACCTTTTCACCGCTGTAGTCTCTTCCCTAATCAGACCTGCAGACACTCGCATTTCCCTGGCTACCATCTTGACCAGGGGGTTGAGATCTTGACTGGAGCTGTAGAGCTTCACCACTTCATACTGATCTCCTCTAGCTGCCTAAGCCACTGCACCCACCACTCCAGCCACTGCCCGACTCCCTTTTTACGGCCAGTAGCTGGAGGGCACTTCACCACCAGCAAAGGGATGTGCCGATAACTCGTTAGCAGGAGACTCTGGCCTTTGCTTGCCACTTCAGTGCTGATACTTTCCCCCAAATTCTCAGGGGTGAAGTGGATGCCCGCTTGATTGTAGTCTTGATTCATTTCTTGCAGGACTTTGCTGCTCCAGGTGAGCGGGTCACCTGTATGCAGCATAACCCCCACTTTGAAGTGGACCTTGGGGATTTGTCTTCTCTCTGCCGGTTCTTTGCTTACCTTTGATGTTCCCCCTTGGGGCTGTGGCTGTTGACTTGCTTCAGAGCCTTCCTCTTCACTCCCAGACCCCCCGTTGAGCCCTGCTGGCACAGAGCTCCCAGGAGTTTTGTCTTGCTGTGTGTTGAGGTCAGGGTTTCCCTGGCCTCCTGCGTGTTGAACCCTTCTGCCATCTTCCTTGTAGGTCGCCTTGTGTCTTCCCTTCAAAGCCTCCCCTTAGCACGTTGGGGCACAGGGATGAGGGGAGAGACCCAGGTCACTGCACCTCCACCTGGACCTCGTCAGGCCCAGCTGAGTCGATACTCCTAGCCCTGTCAGCTTCTTTGACAGAACTCTGCAGCCTGAAGCACCCACATTGCCTATCAATTTCTTGATAGGTTGGTACCTGTTGTGGTGCTCCCTCATAGGCTACCACTGTAGCAAGACCCAGGCAGGACGCCGCCTGCCTGCGCCTCAGGTCAGGATCTCTTGAACAGCACAGCAGCCGCTCTTGACTGCTGGACTCTTCTTAGCTGCTCAGGCATCTCGAACCCAACAGCTTGTGGACCCCAGTGCTCCTTCAGGGCCCACCCAGGGACGCCACCGTGTTGAAGACCCTTTGACCTTGTACCTCAGGATTGAAGTTTGGGTTCACCAGCTTGCAGTTCCTAAAGGGATTCCCCTCACAGGAAATTCTGTTACATGTATAAATGTACCTGGTGAAAATTGAGAGTGAGCCCAGTGTCTACCATCTCCTTCTGCTGGAGGACCCCCACTTCCTGTAAACCAGACTTCTGACTGAGTGACCTGTCCAGCCAGACACCTGGATTACACCCCCAACATTAACGACGGCCTCTCATGGTCTTACATTGCTCTTGGTAATCTGGGTAAATGTTTAAAACCAGGAAAAATGGTTTATAGGGGATCTATTTCACTTCCGGCGCCACATGAGTCAGCTGCCTTTTGCAGCAGCGGCTCAATTCTGAGTTTTTTTTCCCCCCTTTCTTTCTTTACACACTTTATACATCACGGACACACAGATCGCCCCAAAATGCCTCCCGAGCCAGCGGACGGAGCCACTGTTTACAGCAGGAGACGGTACAGCAGGGAACAGCTGCTTGGACTTAATCACCACTCGGTGCTGACGAAAAAACTCGACGTACCGAGAGAAATAAGGCGAAAACGACGTGGTTGTCGGGCTGGTGTTAGACGGCGGACAAGGAGTATAAGGTACAGACCCACCTTCCCATCCGTTATTATGGGGAATGTACGCTCTATACTGGGAAAGGTAGATGAGCTAGCGGCTATCTGCCGTTATGCTAGCACATACCGGGAGTGCTCTCTCCTTTTGTTTACTGAGACGTGGCTAACTGAACTAGCAGCAGATGCCAACATTGAGCTGGAGGGTTTCCACATGATAAGGGCAGACCGAACACCAGACAGTGGCAAAGCAAGGGGCGGTGGAGTGATAATGTATGTTTACAACAACTAGTGCAGACCGGGACATATCACTGTTAAACAACGTCACTGCAGCAAAGACATTGAGTTGCTAGCTGTTAGCATGCGGCCTACATATCTCCCGAGAGAACACTCACACGTGATCTGCATTGTTGATTATGCAAATCCGACAGCGAACGCTGGGACAGCGCATGACGTCATCCATTCAGTAACCAGCAGGCTGCAGACAGAACACCCAGATGCTCTTCTCCTCATCTCAGGCGATTTCAACCATGTTTCACTGTCTCCCATTCTCCCATTCTACCCACGTTTACCCAGTATGTCACATGCCACACTAGAGACAATAAAACACTGGACTTATTCTACGCAAACACTAAGGAGGCGTACACCTCATCACAACTCCCCCAACTCGGGAGATCGGATCACAACTTGGTTCATCTCCGGCCGGTGTACAAACCCCTAGTGCACAGACAACCCCTGGCCATGCGCACAGTGATGTTATGGTCTGAGGAGGCAATGGACACTCTAAAGGGCTGTTTTGAAGCCACCACCTGGAAGCAGCTCTGCGATCCACATGGTGAGGACATTGATTGCCTCATTCGCACCTTCACGGGCTACCTCAGCTTCTGTGCGGACAAATCCATTCCCACCAAGACCATACGGTGTTGCTCAAACAACAAACCCTGGATCAACCCTGAGATTAAAACACTTCTGAGAGAGAAGAAGAAGATCTTCAGGTCGGGGAACAGGGAGATGCTGAAGTCCGTACAGAGGGAGCTGAGGAGAAAGATCAGAGAAGGCAAGGACAGCTTCAGGAGGAAGATGGAGGACAAGCTGCAACAGAGCGACATCAGCGGGGTCTGGAGAAACCTCAAAACCATCTCTGGGCTCCAGAATACCTCCCCCCAGGCCACGGGGGGCAGGGAGTGGGCGAACAATCTGAATTTGTTTTTCAATAGGTTTGACCAACCGCCCTCCCCCCTGACTGCACAACAACCACTGCTGCCTGTAAAGACATCAAGTCCTGCTGCCCACTCCCCACTCCAACAACACCTCCCCCACTCCCAACACACAGCCCCCCCATCCTGACCTTGACCAGGACCCAGGTGAGGACGGAGCTGAGGAAGATCAAGGCGAGGAAGGCGTCGGGACCGGACGGCATCAGCGCAAAGCTCCTCAAGTCCTGTGCAGACCAGCTGTGTGGGATTGTGACGTACATCTTCAACCTGAGCCTGAAGCTGGGGAGGGTACCACAGCTGTGGAAAACATCTTGTGTGGTACCTGTACCAAAAACTTCCCACCCCAAAGACCTGAACAGCTACAGACTGGTGGCCTTGACGTCCCACTTGATGAAGACCCTGGAGAGACTGCTCCTTGCTCACCTCCGCAAAAAGACGTAACAACCTAATAGTTTTTTGAATGCGAAAGATGCAATAGACTTACACAATGGTCCCCTCCGGCATACAACTAGGAAAATACCGGTAGCTACGGAGGGTGAGAATATGTATGGGCACATAATCATACCATGTAGGATAACTAAGTAGACGGTTGTGCTGTTTCATCCCATCTAGCAACAATGCTCTGCACTGTGTGTGTTTATACATTTACATATTTATTCCATCTAGCTACAATGCTCCGCACTGGGTGTGTTTATGTTTATGTTTATATTTATTTATCTATATATTCATTCCATCTAGCTACAATGCTCCGCACTGTGCGTTTATATATCTACATATCATTCCATCTAGCTACATTGCTCCGCACTGTTTATATATTTACATATTTATTCCATCTAGCTGCAATGCTCCGTACTGTGTGTTTATATACTCATATTTATCCCATCCAGCTACAATGCTCTACACTGTGTGTATATATATATATTTATAGTAATATGTACATATGTATATTAGCTGCTCTTGCTTTTTTTTTTTTTTTTTTTTCCTTGCCTACTGATTGTTGCTCTTAGTGTTGCTATCCCTGTGCTGTTGCAATCCTGGAATTTCCCCGTTGTGGGACTAATAAAGGCTTATCTTATTTTTAAAAACACCAAAAAAAAAAAAAAAAGAGTAACCTTTAAAAACTTGAAAATATAACACCACTTGAGAAATACCTCTTGAATTTTACCCAAGAAAAATGAACACTGAATCAGTGATCTCACAGAGTCCCATACTGTCTTTTAAAATGCTGTGGTATTTATTAAAAATCAGCAAAGCTCAGCCAAAACAGGATAAACTTGCATTAAACAGTCAATAAAATCAAAAGGATAAAACGTAAAAATCAAAACCAAGACCTTGATCGTAAAACCTTGATTCAAATGTCAAAAGTTGTAAAGTCAGTCATTTGATCAAAAATCAAAAGTTTCAACAAAAAAAAAAAACCCAATAAAGATCAAAAATCATCACAACCAAATCAAAATGATGAAAGTTAAAAACCAAATCAAAAAACTGATTCAAAAAGTTGAAAGTTGTAAAATCAGTCATTTGATCAAAAATCAAAAGTTTCAAAAAACCCAATAATGTTCAAAAATCATTATACAGTCCAAAAATCAGAATGAAAAATCAACCAAAAACATACAGAACTTGAATAAATTCAGAATAAAACAAACCCTTTGAATAAAACCTGATAAAAACATTTAATTAAACTGTGGATAAGTGTCTAAAAAGCCTAGATGGTGAGATTTGGGGAAAAGGATATGCATAATAGCTGATCTTCCCTGTCGAGGCTCCTCTTCAGGGGAAGAAGTGAGGAGGTAGGAAGGGGACAAGCAGCTGTAGCCCGGTGTTCCTCTTTAGGCTGGGAAGTGGGGCCGTCTTTCCTGGGGAAGAGCAGTGAGTCGAGTCCCCGAAGCGGTGCCTTCAGCCCAGGGAGATTTCAATGCTTCTGCTCTTCCTCGCTGCTGATCCACGGCGGAGGTGACTCACAGCCTGGCCTTCGCTTCCTCTTTCCAAAGTGCTATTATTGCAGTTCACAGCAGAGGATTTAAAGCTGTTAAAGAGTTGAAGAGATGAGATGGTGAAATGGTCCACTTCTTTCCCCTTGTGGTCCCTGGTCTTCAACTTGCTGCTGTGGGTGTATGATGAATCTTGAGAGTCCGCCAAGAAGTGAACATTTTAGAGAAGTTGAGCTTGGTTTAAATAACTTTTTCCCAAGTTACTCTGACTGGTTCCCCAGTCACCCTTGGCTTCTTGGCCTCTTGTGATTGGCTTAAAGTTTAAGTTTTATATAACAATTACCTCATTCTGCACATGTTCTAGCTGGTCAATTCTCGTAAACCATGTGACTGGTCAGGCGCTCATGACTCATGGCCCATCTCGGGACTTTCTTGCTAGCCTCTCAGCATTTTCCATCAGCAAAATACCCCAATTTGCTGGACATTCAACTTTCACTTCCTCATTTATCATACATTTCCAGTAAACAGGGTTTACAATCTGTCCTCACATAAATCTTCTTTTGTGCAGTTAAAAAACACAATCATACAGTTTGATTATTGGGGGGGACCTCCAGTAATGCACTGGGCCTCATTCCTTTCCTCACTCTCTATGAAATATTTTTTTTTTGCTGGTCATTAACATTTGTTTGTTCTCTCCCATAGATTGAGTCCCCATCGTGCTGTTTGCTCTCTACATGTCTGTTCTTTTCTTCTTCTCTATCCCCTCACCCCCCAGCCAGTCGCAGCAGATGACTGCCCCTCCCTGAGCCTGGTTCTGCTGGAGGTTTCTTCCTGTTAAAAGGGAGTTTTTCCTCTCCACCGTCGCCAAGTGCTTGCTCACAGGGGATCGCCTGATTGCTGGGGTCTTTCTGCAACTGTGGGGGTTCCCCCTACAGTTGATAGTGCTATGAGATGACTGTTGTGAAATGGCGCTATATAAATAAAGTTGAATTGAATTGATTACACTCATGATTTCAAGTGATTACATACATGTACTTCTTGATCAATGAGTATACATTTGCTTTACTGATTATACAGAGAATATCACATTTCATAGCACATGCATTTAATATTGCATTCAGTTCTATGTTTCACTAGGCATGTCTGCTTCCATCGTTCCTGACGGCTGATGTATGGGCCTTTTGGTAATTCCTTGGCTCTTGCTGGTTACCCTGAATAGAGCTTTGAAGCCTGTTATGATCAGCAGCAGGATTGCTCATTTTCCTTCCATAAGGGATATATCGGTGTGATTGGGAAGGCCGACCGCTTTCAGCCTTTCTACGGTGATTGGGTCATGTCGTGGGGTACTCGAACAAATGTATACTAGTTTTAGTCAGTTTTAAGTATTTATTTCTCTTAGCTACTTATATTCACTTAGCCATTTTAATTGTTTTATATATACACAGTACATAGGCAGTTTTTTATAATTTAACTACAACTGTAATAAGTCAACATTACTGTAATATGCAAATGTGTCTCAGGGATGTGTGAATGGCTGTCGGGGTGGGGTGTGTGTGTGTTTAAATTATGTTCTTTTTACAACACAGATGCCTAGAGAAACGCAATTTCCTCTTGCTTGCACTACAGTTGTATGCATAGCATCATGGCTCTCCCATCACCACTGCTGATTCCTTCCGCTTCCTAGGCACTACCATCACCAGGGACCTCAAATGGGAGCTGACCATCAGCTCACTCATCAAAAAAGCCCAGCAGAGGATGTTCTTCCTGCGGCAGCTGAGGAAGCTCAAGCTACCCACCAAGATGTTAGTGCAGTTCTACACAGCCATCATCGAGTCCATCCTCACCACCTCCATAACCGTGTGGTACGCAGGAGCCACTGCCAGGGACAGACTAAGGCTGCAGCGCGTCGTGCGCACTGCTGAGAAGGTGATCGGCTGCAAGCTCCCATCTCTCCAGGATCTGTACATCTCCAGGACCCGGAGGCGTGCTGGCCGGATCATAGCCGATCCCTCACACCCTGGTCACGTACTGTTTGCCCCCCTCCCCTCTGGTAGAAGACTTCGGTCCATCCAGACTAAAACCTCCCGTCACATGAACAGCTTCTTCCCCTCTGCCATTAGACTGCTGAACACTAAGTGACTCTCGTGCACCATGTACAGCAGCTCAACCAGACTCATGTCAATCATCACTGTTTTCTTCCTGCATTACCGACTGCACTATATAGTTCTCCACAGTATCTGCTGCTGGCTAATATATATTTTAACTGTTGACCAGTATCACTTAATCTTATCCTACACTTTATTACATGTATAGTTTATTTCTCTTATCTTATCATGTTTAATGTTGCAGCATTGTACCGAGACAAATTCCTAGTTTGTGTACTACATGAACAATGGCAATAAACCTGATTCTGATTCTGATTCTGATTCATGACAATAAAGGTTGATTGATTTATTGCTGTAAACTCCTCCTGTATTAACTTTTAATACTTTATTTTAATTATTTTACCCATGGAGGACCTGACAGGATGGGTAAGAGGGAAAGGAAGTCTGTGGAGGGGGAAGGAAAAAGGAGGGGAGGAGACAAAAAGACAAACAAACCAACAACTACAACAAACATAAGAAAAACTGCTTCTTCCACCGAAGATGTCTCAACATGATTCTGGTTTCTGCACTTATTAAAGGAGAGAGACTTGAGCGTGTGCGTCTGTGTGCGTATATATGAGAGCTCACGCAAAATAAGTGTGTGATTTGTCAGGAAAAATATAAAGCGGGGGCCATTCACAGCAGCTCCCCCCCCCCCTTCCCGGGAACCCCGAGCGGTCAAGGCAGCGCTACCAACCCCCACAGGGCACAAACACCCGAGGTCTGCAAGCCCCAGGAAAGCCAGGCATCTGCCCCCAGAGGGATGATCAAGGTAGGCCAGGCCGCCAGGCCGTGAGCCCACACCCCCAGACTCGCCAGCCCCCTACTCCCCCAGCGGTGCCAATGCCCACCCCCAGGCGGCCAGTGCCCCCTCCCAGCGTGAGCCCCCTCAGGCACCCCCACAGCGGGCCTGACCCCACCCCCCCAGCACCACCGCCGCATCCCCCCGGGACCCCCATGCTCAAAGAAATCCCCCCCGCCCAGGGGAGCCCACATAGCCGAGAGGCACTACCCCCCTCAATCCAGCACCTCCCGACTCGCAGACACACACCTTTACACCCACATGCTCCCATACACACCCACATGCATTCCCTCACTCTCACTCACTCCTGTACCTGTTCAATCTCACCCCTCATTCACCCTTATTTCTTAAGGTGGCTGCAAAGCAGATGCAGCAAGCCTGTATGCACACCAGTGCCCGGCAGTGGCTGGGGAGACCGCTGGCACAGGCCAGCGGCAACACCCCCACCGACCCACCCCAGGGCGGCGGTGGCCACAAAAGCAGAGCCCCACCCCCAGCACCCACCCAAGCTACTGATCAACAGACCACTGCAGGTGCCCGAGGTGTCACCTGCTAATAAAATTGTTGATAAAATTCTATGGCACACTGAATCGGTTTTGCCCTCAGGCGAATTGACACACAGAGGAAAAATGCTGATACATGTGAGGGGAGCCCTCCCTCCTGCGCCAGGGAGTGGCAGAGTTTTATAAAAGCTTTAGGGCCCACTTTTTGGGTAGCACTCTCTTGTGTTATGTTGTGAGAGCTGCGCTCCAGCGCTGTCCTTGTACCATATCTCAGCGTTAGTAAAACAAGTGGAACTATATTTCATCTCTCTGCCTGGTCATTTAGCCTTCGTATAAAAGAACTGAAGGTTAAGACAAAATAGCGCAACAATTTGGTGTTTCCGCCCGGTTATGAGGCTAAATTTTAGTTTTGTAGACGCTGTGAGGATTTTTCTCTACAGTTTGGCGGCCGCGAAACCCTAAAAGGTAAGCAGAAACCTTTTTCAACAAACTTCTGCCTGGCCCTTCGGGGACAGACCTTTCTGTAGAGATTAAATACTCGCGTACGTGTGATTTTATTTGTGGACTAAACCTGAGATATGGTCCTGTATTTATGATATGTTTTAATTAATGTTTACTGAGTTTGACAAAAGAGAAAGATATGGAAATCTCCAAACTGTTTTAACCCCGTGGGATAAGTCGTGCGCGTTACCTCTGTCCCTAAAAGTAGAGTTGGAGATAGCTTAGCCAAAAGGTTTTAACCCCCTGGAATTATTGCTTAATTCCTAAAAGTAGAGATGGCACCCCTAGCTTACTTAGCTTAGCCAAAAGGTTTTAACCCCTTGGAATTATTGCCTAATTCCTCAAAGCCGAGTTGGCACCCCTAGCATAATTAGCTCAGACCAAAAGGTTTTAACTCCTAGAGAACTGCAACGAGCGTGTCTCTAAAAGTAGAGTTGGTCTTAACGCAAAGAATTTACTGTGGAAAAATCCTGTTGTGTGTGAAATAGGCATTAGATAAATTACCATTAAACACAGATATATAATAAAATAACTAAACTAATTATAGTAAAATATATAGAATCTAAAAATTCATAAAATGGCGGAGGAGGCGAACAAAAATAAAATGGAAGATGAGAAACAGCTATTATTACCCTCTGGGTACTCTGGGATATGCAATGAAAAATGGATGAAGTGTTAAATGCTACAGTGTGCCACGAAAAATTGGAAGAGGAGCACAAACAATTTAAAACTTGGGTAAAGTGGCTACAAAGAGATGGCATATTTAGCCACTTAGGGGATCCCCTACCACTCAAAGCAGACAAAGCCGCATATATAAATAGATTGCACAAGCAACAAGAACAGGCAACCGAAGAGGAGAAAAAGACTGGTCTCCTTAGGAAGAGCAAGAAACGCGAGGCAAAGATCATTATACAAGATAGATTGGCATTAACACAACATAAAACCTTACCGGGTCTGCATTATTGCCCATGGGACTTTCCCCGCTGTGGTGAGCTATTGCAAGATGCCAGGGGAAGAGGTCTTACTTTGGGCTTTAGGCACACAGCGGAGGGGTTAATGTGACCATTGAAATATTTTATTTTGTGAGTTTTAGATAAAAGTTGCTGCAGTCTGGGTTGTTTTGTCTCTGTGTAATCTGTTCTGGTGTGGGGGAAAAAAAAAAAAAGTGAGAGTTCTCCGCGGAGGCGGAAGGAGCAGGTTGTAAACCTGTTTGTGATTTTTTAGCATAAAAGGATTGATTAGTTAATTGTTATCCTTTTGAGAAGTGATTAAAATTATCGGTATTGTGGCTCACATATTTTGACTACATATGTATAAGCACAAGAGTGAGATGCTTAGGACTGCATGTGTTTTGTGACCTCACGTCTTTGAAGGAACAATACGTCTGGACCTCCTGAGGACAACAGCAGGAGGTGGAGGTGCCGTGATGTGGACTCGGAGAGGACTTCCTGACCTCCTGGGGTCAGACGGATGACGAAGAGAGAATTATTGTCAATGGGGGGTTTGGCACCAATGTGATTCTGTTCTTTGATGTCCCAGGTATAAATGTGGGGGTTTGGGGGAGTTCGCTCTCTTTTTCTCTTTGGAGAATGCTGGAGATGTGAGACCTTGAATAAATCTGAACTGAGAAATAAATTCAGCCTCCTTATTTCATGCTCTCCACATTGGTGACCTAAGACGTGCGATGTCCAGAAGCAATTCCCCCGAACCAGACTCGTCAGGGACCGCCCGAGCAAGCGCGGTTTCGATCAAGCTACCAGAGTTCTGGCAGGACAACCCGGACTCGTGGTTCCTCCTGGCCGAAGCCCAGTTCACACTCGGGGGAATAACAGCGGACGAAACCAAGTTCTACCACGTCATAGCCAAGCTCGACAACTGCACAGCCCGATACGTGCGGAGCTTGGTGCAGCAACCGCCCGCTGGCGACAAATACAGTGGGCTGAAAGCTGCCCTCATCCAGTGTTTCACGCCCTCAGCCGAGGCGAGGGCTAGGAGACTCCTAGCCCTACACGACTTGGGAGGACGCAGGCCTGTCGACCTGATGGAAGACATGCTCCAGCTGAGAGGCACAGACAACGATGATTTCCTCTTCACACACATCTTCCTGAGAACCCTTCCGTCGCAGACGAGGGCGACCCTGGCAGGCACGCATTTCATGACCCAACGGGACTTCCGAGCACTGGCCCGAGAAGCGCAGCAGATCCTTGACTCCTGCGAGGAGCAGGCAGCCACTGCAGCAGCGGCAGACCTCAGCGCAATGGCTGGGAGCAGTGGAGGGCCAGAGGCGGCGGAATCGGTCCCACCCACAATGGCAGCAGCGAGGTCCCGATGCAGCGGAGGAGACGACCTCTTCTTTTATCATTGGCGCTTGGCAGAGAGGGTGCGCAAGTGTGTACCGCCGTGCCAGTTCAAGAGCTCGGGAAATGCCAGGACCGGGAGTCGTTAGCAGCATCAGCCCTCGGCGAGCGAAATAAGCTGCTCTACCTCACGGATGCGTGCTCTGGGCGGCACTTCCTCGTGGACACGGGAGCCCAAGTGAGTTTCATCACCCCAACCTACGCTGACCGGCTGGCAGGTCCCCGTGGTGATGGAGCAACAGCGGCGAATGGCTCGAGCATTAAGACCTTCGGCGAAAGGACTCTGCTTCTGTCCTTGCACGGCTGCACATATGAATGGACTTTTATTGCAGTGGCGGTGAGTTTCAACATGTTAGGCGCCGATTTTCTGTGCTCACATGGGTTGTTAGTTGATCTTGCCAATAGGCGCCTGATTAATGCACTCTTTTTATTCAATTCCTTGTGCAGCTCGAGTGTCCCCGCCACCAGCGCAGACCAACGGTCGCCACAGCAGGCGGTAAGTTTCACACACTCCTCACCCAGTTTCCAGCACTCACAGTTCCCACTTTTTCGGCAACAGTTGCGAAACACGGGGTGGAGCACTTTATCACCACAACTGGCCCCCCCGTCTTCGCGAAAGCTCGGCGCTTGGATGCAGCTAAACTGTCCATAGCGCGCGAGGAATACGCCAACCTGGAAAGGCTGGGCATCATTCACCGTTCAAACAGCCCCTGGGCCTCCCCACTGCATCTGGTCCCTAAAGCTGACGGCTCGTGGAGACCTTGCGGTGATTTCCGCAGGTTAAACAATGCCACAGCGCACGACCGCTACCCAATCCCACACATTCAGGATTTTTCGGTGCATCTGGCGGGGGCGCGCATTTTTTCCTAAAATAGACTTGGTCCACGGGTATCAAGTCCCAGTGCGCGCAGAGGATATTCCCAAAACAGCGGTAATAACCCCGTTCGGACTTTGAGTTTTTACGCATGCCGTTTGCCCTCAAAGGTGCCGCGCAAACCTTTCAACGCATGATGGATGCCGTGTTACGCGATCTCCCTTTCGTGTTCGTCTACCTAGACGACATTTTGGTCGCCAGCACATCCGAAGAAGAACATGAAAAGCACCTCACAGCAGTTTTTCGGAGGTTGGGAGAGCATGGGTTAATAATCAATCCAGCCAAGTGCCAGTTCGGGGTGGCGCAGATCGATTTTTTTGGGACACCGCGTCTCCCCAGAAGGGCCAGTTCCACTACCGGACAAAGTGCGCGCAGTGGCAGATTTTCCCCGGCCTCAAACGGTCAAAACATTACAGGAGTTTTTAGGAATGGTGAATTTTTATAACCGTTTCCTTCCCCACGCAGCGCAGCTCATGCAGCCACTATATGCCGCGCTTAAAAAGCAAAAACCCTCCAATGCAATCGAATGGTCCCCGGAGCGGCAGCGCGCATTCGCGGAGGTAAAAAAAGCCCTGGCAGACGCTGCGTTGTTGGCTCACCCAGACCCAACGGCCCGCATAGCGCTCACCACTGACGCGTCAGATTTGGCCATAGGGGCGATTGTGGAGCAGCACATTGCCGGGGTTTGGCAGCCACTGGCCTTTTTCAGCAGATCCTTGCGTGAAGCCGAGCGAAAATACAGTGCATTTGACAGGGAGCTGTTAGCGCTCCACTTAGCCATTCGCCACTTCCAATTCTGGCTAGAAGATCGGCGTTTCACCGCGTTTGTCGACCATGAGCCGCTTACTTTTGCGATGGCCAAAATTTCGGAGCCTTGGTCAGGCCGGCAGCAGAGGCAACTAGCCGCAATTTCGGAATTTACTACCGATATTCAACACGTAGCGGGTAAACTCAACGTAGTAGCAGACTGCCTCTCTCGCACGGTAACAGCACCAGTCCGCGCAGAGGTAGATTATACTACCACAGCCGCAGAGCAGAATAACAGTGCGGAAGCGCACGTGGCCCCAGTTCACATGGGGATAGATTATGCGGCCGTGGCAGCGGATCAGGGTAGAGATGCGGACGTGTGCGCGCTCTAGTCTGGACCAACAGGGTTAAGGCTGGAGAGCAGGAGCTTACAAAATTGTATGCCCCCCCCAATCTGCAATGTCTCTACCGGGCGACTGCGCCCGGTGGTGCCGGTTGCTTGGCGCCGCCGTGTATTTGACTCGGTTCACTCCCTGGCACACCCGGGGGTGCGTGCGTCTGTGAAAATGGTAGCAGAAAAGTTTGTTTGGCCGAGCCTGCGCAAGCACGTGAAAGAGTGGGCAAGAGCCTGTATGGCTTGCCAGCGGGCCAAAATTCACAAGCACACAAAAGCCCCCTTAGAGCCATTTCGCATCCTGGCCAAGAGATTTGATCATTTACATGTCGACCTCGTGGGCCCCCTACCATCATCACAGGGGTTCACACTTCTTTTAACAATGGTGGACCGAACCACACGTTGGCCGGAAGTGGTCCCACTCGCATCAACCACGGCTGCAGAACTGGCCCGCGCATTTTTGACGGCTTGGATAGCGCGTTTCGGGGTTCCGGCGGATATTACGTCCGACAGGGGACCTCAATTTGTGTCTGAGCTTTGGGCAGCGATGGCCAACAGCTTGGGTGTGATAATTTACCGCACTACCGCTTACCACCCCCAGGCTAATGGTTTATGCGAGCATTTTCATAGATCATTGAAGGCAGCCCTCAGAGCGTCGCTCACGGATGCAAATTGGGTAAACAGGCCACCATGAGTTTTACTGGGGTTGCGTTCTGCGCCCAAAGAGGACTTAAAGGCCTCCCCAGCGGAGTTGGTTTTTGCGCAGCCTCTCTGGCTGCCAGGCGAGTTTCTGCCAGATCATCCGGTGCCGGGGCATCCTCCGGCTCAGTGGTCACTGATCGGCACGGGAGCAGACATGCTTCCGGGCCCCGTTCATCACACTTTTCTGCGTGTTTTTGTCCCCAAAGCTTTAAAAAAAATGCCGAATTTGTTTTTGTCAGGCACGAGGCTATGCACCCAGCCCTGCGCCCACCCTACGATGGCCCATATAGGGTGCTGGAAACAGGTGACATACCTGTCGAGGCATACCTCATGCCTCCCTTATTGGGGGGGCCTTCACACCTGTACTGACCTCATGCCTCCCTTATTGGGGGGGCTTTCACGCCTGTACTGAGTACTTAAAAACTGTATTTATCGGCAGATGAAAGAAAACTGAAGCAAAAAAAAAGCAAAAAAAACCAAACAAAAACCAAACAAACAGCAACTGCAACATGAACTATTTCAAATTCATTTATGCTGCCAATGCTGAAACAAAAGCAGAATGGATTTTTGTTTCATAAGTTAAGTATCAGAAATAATTCTCTTTGAAATTGTGTTAATAATAATAACAATGAAAATATCAATCTTATTCAGCCCTTTCAATATAATGCTATACATTCAGATGTACATTCTGCTGGGGGTTTCTTCCTGTTAAAAGGGAGTTTTTCCTCTCCACCGTCACCAAGTGCTTGCTCACAGGGGATCGCCTGATTGCTGGGGTCTTTCTGCAACTGTGGGGGTTCCCCCTACAGTTGATAGTGCTATGAGATGACTGTTGTTCTGAAATGGCGCTATATAAATAAAGTTGAATTGAATGTAAAGCAAAGTTCCAAGATACAAAATAACAGTACACTATAGGGGATTTGGGCTACCTCTAAGCATGTTTAAGATTTTAAAGCATTTTTTTTGTTATATTTAGGTAATATTTGAAGGTGAATAATACTGCCCATACCTGAAAACATTTGGAGAGTTCTCCTTCAGTCTGGAAAGGTCTCGACCCACCATCGTGTTGCAATTGTCCGAACCAAAGCCCACAACATTCTGCCGCGGAATATTGTGCAATCTAAAATAAATAAATAAATAAATGGTGACGGTGAAGGAGAACGGTGACGTCCAGTCCCTCGATTTCCCTTTTCTTCAAGCTTTGTTTACATCGCCGGCGGCACGCTGCAAGAAGCCATTTTGAAACTCTCAAAAACACTGCTTAGGTGCGCTTGTGGAGGATCGAAATAAGTGCAGGCGGACGCTGAGAGCACTGCCAGCCCTGTACGCTATGGGGGTCACACACGAGGTGTTCCTCCACACTCAATTTTTTTTCCCGTATATTTTTCTTTTTGGCGTACAGAAATGGCAATACGCCCGTATTTGCTAAAATTGCATTTTCCCCGTATTAAAATACGGCGAAACCGTATCACTTGACAGGTATGAGGTGATAAGCAGTTTGTGCTAGATTTGGGAGACAGAAAGGAAACAATTAGTATAGTCAGACTAAAGCCTGCTTTTGTGATGAACGACGAGTCTGTACGGGTGGCGAGGACTCCTCAACGTGGCAGACCCCCCAGGAAGCACGTCCTGGAGCCCCCGCAGGGATCAAATAACGATTCTCATCCTCAGTTAGCAGATTCACTGCAAGACGGCGCCGCAGGGGCTGCGAAGCCCTCTTACAGCAAGTTTGGAAGACGTTTGAAGCCCAGGCGGCGTACAGACTAATGTGTGGTTTTATCATGTTGTGTGGACTATACTGTATTGTTTCATTCTTCGACGTTTGGGGGGGGGGGGGTTATGTGGCTCACATATTTTGACTACATATGTATAAGCACAAGAGTGAGATGCTTAGGACTGCATGTGTTTTGTGACCTCACGTCTTTGAAGGAACAATACGTCTGGACCTCCTGAGGACAACAGCAGGAGGTGGAGATGCCATGATGTGGACTCGGAGAGGACTTCCTGACCTCCTGGGGTCAGACGGATGACGAAGGGAGAATTATTGTCAATGGGGGGTTTGGCAACAATGTGATTCTGTTCTTTGATGTCCCAGGTATAAATGTGGGGGTTTGGGGGAGTTTGCTCTCTTTTTGGAGAATGCTGGAGATGTGAGACCTTGAATAAATCTGAATTGAGAAATAAAGTCAGCCTCCTTATTTCACGCTCTCCACAGGTATAAGAAAATAGTAGCTTTGAGCAAAAACAGTGGACTGGTGTTGTGTTTTTACGGCAGTGTAAAACAAAAGGGAGCTTCAAGCTGTAGTGACAGTGTGGGGGGTTGCCATGTGTGCGATTTCTCCACTAAGAGTTGCCAGTTCCTGAGATTAATTGAAGTAATTCTCATGCTGTTTTGGCATGAACCTAAAAGTCTTTATTGAATCAGAATCAGAAAAGGATTTATTGCCAAGTACATTAACAGAACACTGATAACATACGAGAGAATTTGACTTGACACAGTAATGACCTGCATTTCCGTGCCGCGGCGCATCTGAAACGCGCCTATCAGCAGGAGGGTACAGGTAGCATAAAGATAATACAATGGGAAGGAGCAAAAAAATCATTGATTCAAAATACTGGTTACATACTTAATCAATATTAAGAGTTCAAGGAAAAAAAAAGCTCTCATGCACATACATTCGCTACACTCAGAATTTCACAAGACACAAGAGAGCAGTGTACAGTATATCTTTATTCAGTTCATGAATCAATGTGTGTGCGGTGTTGAGCAGTGTTGATGATAATAAGAGAGACCCAAGGACCCTTGGCAGAAGATGTTTTGTCTGTCTGGCGCCCAGTCTCATCTGGCACTGCAGCTGGCTGTCCAAGGCCTTGTGCTCATGATTTTGAAAAAACACAGTCTGCAGACAGCCAGGAGGAATTTTCATGGGGAATAATAATGCCAAATAGGACTGATCACAGAGAAGACTTGTATTTCTTCTGTAGATTCAGTACATTAATCCTTCATTGCGCAGCTTTGAATTCGTCGTGGTAAGACCTGAGCGAACCCATGATGTAATCCACCTTACGAGACAGTTCTCCAGTAGTCGCTATCAGGGTCTTCTCCAGTTTTTCAATTTGTTGGATGCACCTCGCCTGGCCAGCATTTTGATAGGTTGAATCCATCTTCAGCAATTTGCGGTAAACCAAGACAATTCCCGTCCCAATCAGAATTATCCCAATCACCAAGATTACGAAGATAAACAAATCTTCAATATCTTCGATAGAGAGATTAGAGAGAGACAGCATTTTCCAATTACCTGTGTCACATAAATAGCCCACTGGAGCCGTTCCAGCGGGGCAGACAGCTTCCCCCGGAGCACTTTTCCTTGTTGAAAAAATAGTGTCAATTGTGTTCAAAGCCCAGCTTATTAACTCCATAATTTCTTTTCGGCGGTCGCAGTTAGACGCAGACAGACAACAGCAAGTTGGGATCCAGTAGTAGGAGGGGAGGAAAAAGTCAGCAGGAGAGAAGAAAAAAGCGTCTGCTCTCTTGGGAGGGCGGAAGTGACCTTGTAGACATAACGCGAAAAGAGAGCTTTCTGTGTGGGCCCTGTGTCTGTTTATCTGTGTCTGTGTCTGTGTCCTTGGGTGAAAGAAAAAGACAGAGAGAACTTTGGAAAAAAAATATATAGAAAAGGTTGTGTAGCTACTGATTTGTGTATAAAAACTTGGCAAAAGGGAAAAGGAAAAAAAAAATTATATATGGGTATTTTTGCAAAGTTTTGGGGTTCTACTTTTTCTTTCAGTTTGTAAATTAGTTCAAGAGACGTCACAAAAGAAGCCATGATTAAACAATGAGAACAGGCGATTATTGAAACATCTGGATTTTAATGGGACACACGCCAGGCTTTTATTTGTGGACTTTTCCTCTGCTTTTAATACAATCCAACCTCATTTTAGTTGAAAGGCTCCTGCAACAATTTGATTTGAGCAATAATCTGGTGGGTTGGATTCTGGACTTCTTAACCAACAGGACGCAGAGAGTAAGGGTCAATGGTACATTGTTTGACCAAAAGTGCTCTTCTACTGGCTCTCCTCAGGGGTGTGTGTTGTCACCACTACTCTTCATCCTGTACACAAATATGTGTCGGAGCAGACATGACAACAGACGCATTATAAAGTATGCTGATGATTCAGTTATTGTCAGTCTCCTCCAGGATGGTGAGAGTGGCCACGGCCCAGTAGTTGATGATTTTGTTCACTGGTGTGAGGATTCCTACCTGCAGCTGAATACGACAAAAACTAAAGTTATGATTATTGACTTTAGGAGGAAAACTCCCAGGCACAAAGTCACCGTACTAAAAGGCCAGACCACCGAATGTGTACAATCCTACAAATATCTTGGGACGATTATTGAGAGTAATTTAAACTTTGAAGAGAACTGTGAAAGGGTGTGCAAAAAGGGTCAGCAACATTTGCATTGCTTGAGGAAACTTGCACGCTTCCAAATTGACCGAACCATAATGACAATGTTTTATCGGGCTTTTATTGAATCCGTTTTATCCTTTTCTTTAGTGTCATGGTTTGGTCAGATAAAACTGAAACAGAGGAAATCCTTGGATCAGGTAGTTAGATGGTCCAGTCGTTTGCTTGGTGAGTCACAGCTGAGCCTGACATCCCTGTACACTAGACAAGGACAGAGGATGGCTACCTCCATTTTAAATGATGACTCCCACCCTTTGCACTGCAACTTTCAGCTTCTTCCCTCAAGATGGAGGTTTGCTGTCCCAAAAAGTCTTTATACCCTGTCTTTATACCCTGATTGATGGAGCCTTGAGTATTTTTATCATGGTTATAGTCAGCTTCATGTGTGCCTGTGTTTGTGTTTATGTTGAATGTAATTGTGGCTTGTAAATATGGATGTCAGACTGCAAAACAAATCTACCTATGGGTACAAATAAAGTAACCTGAACCTGATGACTATGGAAACCTCATTTTGAAGGCGCTGAACTACTAACAAATTTTCATCTAAATTAACTGTGTGTAACACATAAAAGTGGTAACACGCTTCCTTCCAGTAAACTACACTACCCATCAAGTAAATACCCTGTAACTTTGCTGCATGTGCATCTCCATGCATCAAAAGGGGGGTACCAAAGAAAGTAATTAGCAAAAATAATTAGCAATCCTCAAAAATAGATAACACATAAAAATTATCAATAGATGATCAATAATGAAGAGAAAAATATAAATGAAACCGCTTAGTAATGAAATCACAACATTCAATAGGAGAAAGTAAAAGTTACATCAATAAATTTCCAGATATTTAAGGAAATATCTGTAGATTATTGTAAAGGAAATATCATGTTTATAAGGAACAAGGTAAACTGATGAGGAAGAAAACCATGCAAATATATGAGAAAAGTTCCAAATGTCTAAGGCAGGGGTCACCAACGCGGTGCCCGCGGGCACCATGTCGCCCGCAGGGACCACATGAGTCGCCCGCAGGCCTGTTCTAAAAATAGCACAACTCGCAAGTGAGCTGCGTCTAAGATGTAATTTTTTCTGCTGCTATTTTTTAAAATCCCACTTGCATTTATATAGATTTTAAAATGACAATGTCTTAAAATAAAAAAAAAATGAAAATATGTTTATTATACGTAAAGTTAATGTGAACTCTGACCTAGTTCAAAGGTCAGTATTGTGCGCATGACAAAACCTTCGCGCTTGTGGAGAGTAAGCTGGCGACAGTGAAAATGTGAGTGGAGTGCAGTTTCCTACACAGTTCTTTTTCCAAAAAAAAAAAAAAAAGAAAATTTATCATTTTCAAAGTGAGCGGGAGGAAGAGTTCTTTGTTACTACCGTGAAAGGAAGCTGCGTGTGTTTCATTTGCGGGGCGACTGTGGCCCACTGCTGCCCACTTTTTTTTTTTTTTTGACGGAAGGTAGATTTCTTCTGCAGTCCGGTGACAAGCCACCGGTTGCTGTGTGCGCAAGCGCCCCTTAACTCCCTAACCTGCATGTTTTTGGCATGTGGAAGGAAACCGGAGAAATCTCGGAGTAAACCCACGCAAACACGGGGTGAACATGCAAACTCCACACAAATCACTGTTGGCCAGGGATCGAACCCACGATCCCCCGGCCGAGGGTAAATTGTGCTGCCGCGGTTCCACCGTGCATATAAGCACTCTGTGCTGTTTAGCTTCTTCTCAAGCATGATTCTTGGCAAGAACTGTATGGATATAATTCCAGTGAAGAAGAACACACAAAAGTGTGTTTATTAAATGTAACAGATTTTGAGCAGAATTGCAGCAGATTTGTTCAGTTAAAAATGTGATAAGATTTATTTAACATGAAAGTTGATTTTTCTTAAATGTTGCATAACTTTTTCAAACATGGTTCAACATAGTTCATGAATTAACAGGGTTTAGTTTTTTATGGTTAAAAGGGACTGGTGAAAACTGGACATTTTTTTAATGTAGAAGTGATCATCTGAACAATTGCTGAGATTAATAAAAATAAAGTGTTGAATGGGCTGCACGTTGGCGCAGTGGTTTAGCACTGTGGCAGCACAGTTTTACCCTCGGCCGGGGGATCGCGGGAATCATGAGATCGTGGGTTCGATCCCAGCCCCCGACCAACAGTGAGCTGTGTGGAGTTTGCATGTTCTCCCCGTGTTGCGTGGGTTTACTCCGGGATTTCTCCGGTTTCCTCCCGCATACCAAAAACATGTAGGTTTAGGGCGCTCGCGCACGCAGCGACCGGCAGCCGGTGGCTTGTCACCAGACTGCAAACCAAATCTACCTACGGGTACAAATAAGTAACAACAAAAAAAAATTGATCTTGTCTGTTACCCACTCTAAGTTATTGATAATTAATTATATATATATATATATATATATATATATATATGTGGCCGACACACATTGTGGGCTCACGTTGCCACAGAGACAGGACTGTATGTGTATTGTGGGGTGTCACGTCTGCAAGGACAAGAGAACTCGAATCTGCAGTAGATGACAAGGAAGTGCGAGATTTGTCTCTTTGTCCCACAGAAGATGCCCCGGAGGGAATTCCGGTTCATCAGGGAATGAGAGACAATGGGTGAAGCTTCAAAGGGATGCTTTGTAACTGTATGTTTACTGAAGACACCATGTGACTTGAATCCTGATGCTGGAAATGTATAAAAGGGGTGTTGAGATATGATTCTTTCCCTTTCCTGCTTTGAGAATGCTAGGAGCTGTGTTCTGTCAAATAAAGCTGGTTTATGACTGAAACTCAGCCTCGTTATTTGAGCATGCTCCTACACTGGTGACCTACGACGGAGAATGAGCAGACAGAATTCTCCCGAGCGGGGCTCGGTGGAAGCCAGCCTGATGGCCGCCTCCACGATCCAGCTGCCCGATTTCTGGCAGCACAGCCCACGCTCATGGTTTAGCGCAATCGAGGCGCAGTTCAACCTCCGGAGAATCTTCAACGACGACACAAGATTCTACCACGTGGTAGCGAAGCTGGACAGCGACACGGCCCAGAGAGTGGAGGATCTGGTTAATCATCCACCAGACAGCGACAAGTACAGCGCATTGAAGGACGCGCTGATCAGTCATTTCACCCCCTCAGTCCAACAACGAGCAGAGGGGCTCCTGGCACTGACGGAGGCAGAAAACGATAGACCTGCGGACCTGATGGTGAAGATGCTGCAGCTCAAAGCCTCTGAGGACGGCAAATTCATTTTCGCCCACCTTTTCCTTCGAACCCTACCACCAGCAGTGAGAGTGGCCCTGGCAGAGTCGCCCCGATTGGCCAAGCGAGACTACCATGGGTTGAGCAAGGAGGCGCAGAAGTTGGTCGACGCCCACAAGCGGAACGCGGTTTCGGCCGCGGCGGCCAGTCCGGGAACGTCGTCCGGAGACGGCGCGAGTCCAGCGGCCGCGGCGCCAGACGCACCAACAACGGCGGCGACAGGAGCCAGACGACGCGGAGCGGAGGACGGCTCGTGCTTCTACCACCGCCGTTTTGCAGAGAGAGCGCACAGGTGCGTCCCACCATGCAATTTTAAGCGCCAGGGAAAACGCCAAGACCGAAGGCCGGTAGCAGCTGCGACCCTCGGCAAAGAGAACAGGCTGCTTTACCTGACGGCTGCACGCTCAGGGAAACAGTTCCTCGTGGACACGGGCTCTCAGCTGAGCTTCGTCACACCCACCTACGCGGAACGGCTGTCGCCTTCTAAAGCACCCTGGGTGTCAGTGTCAGCAGCGAACGGCTCCACGATTAAAACGTTTGGTGAGAGGACCATGCTTCTGTCCTTACAGGGCCGTTCATTTGAGTGGACATTTATTGTAGCAGCAGTCAGTTTCAACATGTTAGGGGCTGATTTTTTGTGCTCACATGGTTTATTGGTTGACCTTGCTAATAGACGTCTGATTAATGCACTGTCCTTTCATTCTATTCCCTGCACAGCTCGGGTGGCCCCGCCAACTGCACATGCCAGCGTCTCAGCCGCGGGTGGTAAGTTTCACACTCTGCTTGCTCAGTTTCCAGCACTCACAGTCCCCACGTTTTCAGCAACGGTGGCCAAACATGGGGTAGAACATTTCATAACAACCACAGGCCCTCCCGTTTTTGCAAAGTCTCGGCGCTTGGACCCAGCTAAACTGGCCATCGCGCGCGAGGAGTTCACTAATCTGGAAAAACTAGGCATTGTTAGACGCTCCAAGAGCGCTTGGGCTTCGCCGTTACACATGGTCCCAAAGGCTGACGGCTCGTGGCGACCTTGCGGCGATTTCCGCAGGTTGAACAACGTTTCAGCTCATGACCACTACCCGATTCCGCACATTCAGGATTTTTCTGTTCATTTGGCGGGAGCGCGCATTTTTTCTAAAATAGACTTGGTGCGCGGCCATCACCAGGTTCCAGTGCGCGCGCAGGATGTACCCAAAACAGCGGTCATAACGCCTTTTGGCCTTTTTGAGTTCTTGCGCATGCCTTTTGGCCTCAAGGGGGCCGCGCAGACTTTCCAACGCATGATGGATGCAGTTTTACGCGACCTGCCTTTCGTGTTCGTTTATTTGGACGATATTTTGGTAGCCAGCGCGTCCGAAGGCGAACATGAAAAACACCTCACAGCAGTTTTCCAGAGGTTGGCAGAGCACGGGTTAATAGTTAACCCAGCGAAGTGTCAGTTTGGGGTGGCACAGATTGATTTTTTGGGACATCGCGTTTCGGCAGAGGGAGCAGTTCCCCTCCCAAATAAAATGCGTGCCATAACTGATTTTCCGCAACCTCAAACGGTTAAGGCGCTTCAGGAGTTTCTAGGGATGGTTAATTTTTACAACCGATTCCTCCCAAGCGCAGCACGACTCATGCAGCCATTGTACACCGCGTTAAAAAAACAAAAGCCCGCAAATAAAGTTGAATGGTCTCCGGAGCGGGAGCGCACTTTTGCCCAGGTCAAGTCAGCCCTGGCAAAAGCAGTTTTGTTAGCGCACCCAGTTCCAACGGCCCGCATGGCACTCACCACTGACGCTTCCGATGTTGCGGTGGGGGCGGTAGTTGAACAGTTTGTGGCAGGTACCTGGCAACCCCTCGCGTTTTTCAGCAGGACTTTGCGGGATAGTGAACGGAAATACAGCGCGTTTGACAGGGAGCTTTTGGCCCTACACTTGGCCATTCGTCATTTTCAGTTCTGGTTAGAGGGGCGACGTTTCACCGCTTTTGTGGATCATAAACCGCTAACGTTTGCGATGGCCAAAATTTCGGAACCCTGGTCAGGCCGGCAACAAAGGCAACTAGCCGCAATATCGGAGTTCACTACTGATATTCAGCATGTCGCGGGTAAACACAATGTGGTGGCAGACTGCCTCTCGCGTGCGGTAGCACCGCCAAGCCCCATAGGGGCAGACTCTGTAGCCATGGCCGCGGGCCCGGGCAGCGACGCGGGAGCGCGCGCAGCCCCGGTCTGTGTTGGGTTAGATTATGCTGCCATGGCTGCGGAGCAGGTTAACGACGCGGACGTGCGCGCGCTCCAGTCTGGACCAACAGGGTTAAGGCTGGAGCACAGGGTGCAACAAAACGGTATGCCCCGCTAATCTGCGATGTCTCCACGGGACGGCCCCGCCCTGTGGTGCCAACCGCGTGGCGTCGTCGTGTTTTTGACTTGGTCCATTCTCTCGCGCACCCAGGGGTGCGCGCATCGATCAAATTGGTGGGGGAGAAATTTGTTTGGCCCGGGTTGCGCAAACAGGTTAAGGAATGGGCAGCAGCCTGCGTAGCGTGTCAGCGAGCCAAAATACACAGACACACTAGGGCCCCGTTAGAACCTTTCCACATCCCCGCTAAGCGTTTTGATCATGTGCATATTGACCTGGTCGGCCCGCTTCCATTATCACACGGGCACACACATCTTTTGACGATGGTAGACCGCACCACGCGCTGGCCAGAGGCAATTCCTCTGACATCAATCACAGCGGAAGAAGTTGCGCGAGCATTTTTAGCAGCGTGGGTTGCGCGTTTTGGTGTACCGTCGGACATAACGTCCGACAGAGGTCCCCAATTTATTTCCGAGCTATGGTCATCGATGGCCCGCAGCTTGGGGGTGAAGATTCATCGCACCACCGCGTATAACCCCCAGGCTAATGGTTTATGCGAACGCTTTCACAGGTCATTGAAAGCAGCCCTCAGAGCGTCGCTGACTGATACAAATTGGGTAGACAAACTTCCATGGGTCTTATTAGGGTTGCGTTCTGCACCTAAGGAAGATTTGCACGCTTCCCCGGCTGAATTGGTGTTTGCTCAACCGCTCCGTTTGCCCGGGGAATTTCTTCCCGATAATCCCGCACCTAATGGCCTCCCCGCTCAGCTGTGGCAGAGCGGCTCAGGAGCCAACGCGCTCCCTGGCCCAGTCCATCACAGTTTCCCACACGTTTTTGTGCCCAAGGCTTTAAAAAATGCAGAGTTTGTTTTTGTTAAACATGACGCCCAGCGTCCAAGTTTGCGGCCGTTTTACGATGGACCGTTTCGAGTGCTGGAGACCGGGCAGAAGCATTTTCTGCTAGATTTAGGGGGCAGACGGGAGCTGATTTGCATTAACAGGCTCAAACCCGCTTTTGTTCTGGCTGACGAGGGGGTGCAGCTCGCGAGGCCCCCCCGCCGGGGCAGGCCGCCGAGACGACAGTCTCCAAAGTCTTCACAGAAAGGTGCTAACAGCTTTAATCCACAGGTGCAGAGAGATGTTGCAGAGGCAGCCAAGCCGGGTTGCAGCAGATTCGGCAGAAGGTTAAAACCTAGGCAGTTGGTGGATTGATTAGTGATGTATGGAGTGCTTTGTGTCTTTTTTTTTATGCCATGCAGGTTCTGCCTTACTAGACTTTTGGGGGGGTTAGTGTGGCCGACACACATTGTGGGCTCACGTTGCCACAGAGACAGGACTGTATGTGTATTGTGGGGTGTCACGTCTGCAAGGACAAGAGGACTCGAATCTGCAGTAGATGACAAGGAAGTGCGAGATTTGTCTCTTTGTCCCACAGAAGATGCCCCGGAGGGAATTCCGGTTCATCAGGGAATGAGAGACAATGGTGAAGCTTCAAAGGGATGCTTTGTAACTGTATGTTTACTGAAGACACCATGTGACTTGAATCCTGATGCTGGAAATGTATAAAAGGGGTGTTGAGATATGATTCTCTTTCCTGCTTTGAGAATGCTAGGAGCTGTGTTCTGTCAAATAAAGCTGGTTTATGACTGAAACTCAGCCTCGTTATTTGAGCATGCTCCTACATACACATATATATATATATATATATATATATATACACACATACATACACACACACACACAATTTGTTATTTTAGAGGAGTGTGTCAAGCTGGTGCCCTTCACATGACTCGATACCCATGAAGTAGCTCTTGGTTTCAAAAAGGTTGGTGACCCCTGGTCTAAGGAAAGTCCAACTTGTGCTAAATTTATGTTTACTGTGGGACTTGATTTAGAAGCTACTACAAAGACAATACAGATTCTTACTCAATTAAGGGAGCAATGCCTTAGGGAGCTCAAAGCAAAATAATTTGATCTTCCCTGCATAAACTTATTTTTTTTCAAAACCTTTGCATGGATCTCATTGAACTAAATGAGTGAAGGTAAAAATGTTTGAATGAATGAATCTTTATTTCGGATAGTACAGGTTAAAAGGAACTGAATAGTATAGCAAAAAGGGGGAAATAAAATCCAACAAGGTCAAATTAGGCAATAACTCCTGATTATACAGTTCAACAAAAGTTATCCAAAATGGTTGATGGCTGAAGCCGCAGCTTATATTGCCCACCCATATTCCATCCAAGAATTCAAAAGAAAAAAAAAAAAAACAAGAGCGATTACAATTCAGAACAAAGCTAAGACCAAGTGTGACAGAAAAAAGTAAAAAAAAAAACTAGGCAACACAGCACAGGCTGGATATAACAATCCTTATGCGATTTTACATGTCATCTTGTATATATGTTTGGAGTATTTCTTCCTTTAGTTTTTGTTTAAATTGTCCAAGCGTTGTACATGATTTTAATTCAGGTCCAAAATCGTTCCATAATCTGACTCCTTGCACTGAAATACAGTGTTGCTTGGTGGTAGTTCTCACTGAAGGCTTTTGAAATATACATGTTCCTCTGAAGTGATATTGTTTCTCCCTTATTTGGAACAACTTTTGGATATTTGCGGGCAGTGATAAATTCTTCACTTTAAACATTATTGCAGTTTTAAAGTCTACCAGATCTTTCAACTTGAGAGCTTTTAGTTTAAGAAAAAGTGGGTTTGTTGGTTCCCTGTAAGCTGCTTTGTTTATTATTCTAATAGCTCTCTTTTGAAGCATAAAGAGTGGATATGTTTGTTTTATATGCATTTCCCCATACTTCATTACAATACGTCATGTATGGGAGTATTAATGAATGATACAAGGTGTATAGTGTGGGTTGATTCAGCAAATATTTCACTCTGTGTAATATTGCAATTGATTTGGATACTTTACCTTTGATATAGTAATATGTGACTTCCAAGACAGTTTATTATCAATTATTACTCCAAGAAATTTAGTTTCAGATACCCTTTCAATCTCTACACCATTTACACTGAGTTTAGGTACTGGGTTGTGGTGATGGTTGTTAGACTATAAATTTTGTCTTACTTAAATTGAGCGTTAATTTGTTTGAGTCAAACCACAGTTTAAGCTTTCCTAATTCCTTTCCGAGTGTATCCAGAAGTTGTTCCAAATTGTTTCCACTGCATAATAGTGTCATCAGCAAACAATATTAAGTCTATTTTTTCTGAAACTTTACATATCATTTATATACATATTGAATAGTAATGGCCCCAAAACTGAACCCTGTGGGACTCCACAAGTAACCTTCAGTAACTGAGTTTTTGTTACTAACACATACATACTGATATCTATTCTTTAAGTAACTACTTAACCAGGACAGTGCTACCCCTCTAATACCACAATTTTGTAGTTTCTTTAATAATAAATTATGATCCACTGTATCAAATGTTTTTTTAAGATCCAGGAATACTCTAACTGAATACTCTTTATTTTCAATGGCTGTTGATATTTTTTCTATAAATTCCATTAGAGCATATGCAGTTGTCCTCTTGTGTCTGAACCCATATTGCTGCTCACAGTAATTCTTCAGTATGAAGTTGTCAATTCTCTCAGAATATTTTTTCAAGTATCTTGGAAAATTGCGGTAATAGTGAAATTGGTCTATAGTTTGAGAATTCCCCTCTGTCACCTGTCTTGTATATCGGAATTACTTTAGCTATTTTCATTGCATTGGGAAATATACCTGTTTGGAGAGACAGGTTATAGATATACGTCAGTGGTTTTACTAGGCATTCAATAATAGTTTTGACTAAGAGCATGTCAATACCATCACAGTCCGTAGATGTTTTACTTTTAAACGATTTGACAATTTCAATGACCTCTCTTTCGTCTGTGTTCTTTATGAAAATGGAGTCTTTTATAGCAGTGTTATTGCATATTGTATCACCTGTAGGCACCGTAGTGGGTATTTCTCGAGCCAAATTAGGACCAATGTTAACAAAAAAGTCGTTAAATTCATCTGCAGGTGAAGCTACATTCACACTCAGTCATTTTATTATTTTTTGGAATATTAGTTGGGTTGCTTGTATTTCTGCTTTTATTTCCAAGGACACTGTTAAGTATTGTACATGTATTTTTAATATTGTCTGTTTTTCTCCAGTTCTTTACTGCAATAGTCTCTTTTACTACATCTTATATATGTTAACTTATTTTTGTATGTTTTATACTGCTGCTCTGCTTCTTTTGTCCTTTTCTCTAAAGAAAAGGTAAAAATGTTTAGAAGTTATTTACACACTTAAATATACAAAGGCTTTACCCTACACTACTTTAAATATTGCTACTTGTTTATATTGTTTTAACTAAAACAATATCAAGATTTAAAATAGCTGAAATGATTTACTTAGATAATGGAAATGGAATACACTTTGTAAATCAAATCATGTCACATTTAAGTGTAGTTCCTAAATTATTAGTACCAAACATTTACCTAGGAAACCTTTTAGCTTACCATCAACAATTTACAAGATTAGTATAATATTCAAATAAGAAAATAGGGAGATTGTGAATGACAAACCCTATTAATAAAGCCATTTAACTTAGGTGATGAGGAAGGGTTTCTGGGTGGTTATATGCAAAGAATGACAACTGACAGCAATGCCATCCATACTGCCCTTCCCAGGAGGGACCATGTGACGAAGGAACAGTAAGAGGTGCACCCATCTCTTGAGCAAACCAGGGGATCTGGTCATCAAAGGAAACTGGACCAAAACTCCCTGGCAAGGACAGCACAAAGGTTATCCTGCTGACCTAAACAGCCACAGAAAGTGAAGGGCATGGCACTTGGGTGCATCTAATGTATTACCCCACCTGAAATAGAGACTGCTTAATATATATATATATACACACACACTGCTCAAAAAATAAAAGGAACACTTTTTAATGTGAGTAAGTTTTGGAGTGTTTTGAATTCAGCCCTCTGTAGGTTGTAGGTTGATAATTTTCATTTCCATCAAAAGATGTGGCATCTTTTCATTCTTAACACATTATCCAGTCCATATCAGTGCAGATATCCAGTTTATTTTTTCCATTAAAATCTGATGTGTTTTCAAAGTGTTCCTTTCATTTTTTTGAGCAGTATATGTGTGTATATATATATATATATATATATATATATATATATACACATACACACACCCGTTCAAAAGTTTGGGGTCACCCAGACAATTATTTTGTGTTTTCCATGAAAAGTCACACTTATTTACCACCATGAGTTGTAAAATGAATAGAAAATATAGTCAAGACATTGACAAGGTTAGAAATAATGATTTGTATTTGAAATAATTTTTTCCAGATACTCAACCTGCTCAAAGGAAGGTCAGTTTTATAGCTTCTCTAACCAGCTAAACTGTTTTCAGCTGTGCTAACATGATTGCACAAGGGTTTTCTAATCATCCATTAGCCTTCTGACACAATGAGCAAACACATTGTACCATTAGAACACTGGAGTGATAGTTGCTGGAAATGGGCCTCTATACACCTATGTAGATATTGCACCAAAAAACAGACATTTGCAGCTAGAATAGTCATTTACCACATTAGCGATGTATATTAGATATTAGAGTGTATTTCTGATGAGTTTAAAGTTCGTCGTCGGCCTCCGTCGGTCTATGATGACCATGGAAGAGAATCCTAAAAGTCTACTCTGCTGGAACAGCACCGCCTGTGGCTGAACAGGCCGATGCGCGAATGACAGTCCCTGTCACACAGGTCACACTTGTGGGTGGTCTCCGTGCTGCTGGGTCTGTGGCGGTTCTTCCTGTGGGTCCTTTTTTCATCTGCTACAGCAGTCAGTCTCTCTTCACCCGCCTTGAGCTGTCTGGTCAGGGTGCCTCTCCATTTGGAGCGGTCCGTTGCAAGGTCCTCCCAGCGCTCTGTGTTGATATCCAGGGCCTTCATGTCTCTCTTGCAGACATCTCTAAAGCGCAGCTGTGGGCGGCCAACGTCTCTCCTGCCAGTTGCCAGTTCTCCATAGAGGACGTCTTTGGGGATTCTGCCATCCTCCATACGGTGAACGTGGCCTAGCCAGCGGAGCCTGCACTGCCTGAGTAGAGTGAACATGGAGTGAAGGCCGGCACAGGACAGAACTTCTGTGTTGGGCACTTTGTCCTGCCAGGATATGTCCAGGATGTGGCGAATGCAGCGCAAGTGGAAGGAGTTCAGTCTCTTTTCCTGCCGGGCGTATGTTGTCCACGTCTCACTCCCATAGAGCAGTGTGCTGATGACGCAGGCGTTGTACACTGCCATCTTCGTCTTGACAGAGAGTTTGGGATTCTCCCACACTCGTGTGGTGAGGCGAGCAAGTGTGAAGGCTGATTTTCCAATCCTCTTGTTGATCTCTGTATCAAGGGAGAGGTTGTTGCTGATCGTGGACCCCAGGTACGTGAACTGATTCACGACCTCCAGCTTGTAGTCATCAATGGTGATGGTTGGTGGTGCTTCCGTGCCTTGCGCCAAGACGTTAGTCTTCTTCAGGCTGATGGTAAGCCCGAAGTCCTTGCATGCCTGGGAGAAGCGGTCCATCAGGGTCTGAAGCTCCTGCTGTGTGTGGGTTGCGACTGCAGCGTCGTCTGCGAACAGCACGTCTCTGAATACAGCCTCGCGTACTTTGGTTCTGGCTTTCAGGCGGGCGAGGTTGAAAAGCCTGCCGTCAGATCTTGTGTGCAGGTAGATTCCCTCTGTTGCTGTGCTGAAGGCATGCCTCAGGAGCATAGCAAAGAAAATCCCAAAGAGGGTTGGCGCAAGTACACAGCCCTGTTTCACTCCGCTGCATATGTTGAATGGCTCTGAGACGTTGCCATCGTGCTGCACTATCCCCTGCACGTTGGTGTGAAACGATTCGATGAGGCTTTGCAACTTTGGTGGGTATCCTATCTTTGGCAGGATCTTGAAAAGGCCCTCTCTGCTGACCAGATCGAACGCTTTGGTGAGGTCGATGAAGGCGACGTACAGAGGCATGTTCTGTTCTCTGCATTTCTCCTGGAGTTGGCGGATGGAGAATATCATGTCTACCGTCGATCGCTCAGCGCGGAAGCCACACTGAGACTAGGGGTAGACACGTTCAGCAAGCTTCTGTAGACGAACGAGAACAACTCGTGCGTAGACTTTGCCAACAACGCTGAGGAGGGAAATGCCCCTGCAGTTGTTGCAGTCGCTTCTCTCCCCTTTGTTTTTGTAGAGGGTGATGATCTTGGCGTCCCTCATGTCCTGTGGTACAGCACCTTCCTTCCAGCACTGGCAGAGGACGACATGCAATGGCAGCAGTAGGGCGGTCTTGCAGTGCTTGATCAGGTCAGGGGGTATGCCGTCGTTGCCGGGTGCCTTGCCAGCGGCCAAGCTATCAATGGCCTTACTGAGTTTGTCGATGGTTGGCTCGGCATCAAGTTCGGCCATGGATGGCAGGCAGTCAATGGCATCAAGGGCTGACGGTGTCACGGTGTTCTGTCTAGAGTAGAGGTCGGAGTAGTGTTCCACCCATCTCTCCATCTGCTTGTTCTTCTCTGTGATCATCTGCCCAGTGGAAGATTTGAGGGGGGCCGTCTTGCTCTGAGCCGGACCAAGTGCTTTCTTGATGCCATCGTATATACCGCGGATGTTCCCTGTTATGGCAGCGGTTTGAATGTCTTGGCTGAGCTGAGCCCAGTACTCGTTGGCACAGCGCCGAGCAGTCTGCTGAACTTTGCTTCTCGCAGCCCTGAGAATCTGGAGATTCTTCTCGTTTGGGTACTTCTTGTACTCAGCAAGTGCTGAGCGCTTGGCTTCAATGACGGGGGTCATCTTGGTCAACTTGGCATCAAACCAGTCCTGTGACTTCGAGGTCTTCCTCCCAAAGGTAGCCAAGGCTGTGCGGTAGAAGGTGTTTCGCAGCTCTTCCCACTTCTGCTTTGCAGATTCTCCTCCTTGTGGTACACCAAGTTCCTTCTCAAAGGTGGAGGCAAACTGCTCAACAAGTTCTGGTTGAGCCATTTTGCTGGTGTCAATCCGTGCCTTTCCAGGTTGTCTAGCACGATGGAATTTCTTCAGCTGCAGCTTGACCTTGCAACACACCAATGAATGGTCTGTGTCGCAATCTGCACTCTGGAACGAACGGGTGATTAGCACGTTCTTCAGTGAGGTGCGCCTGGTCAGGATCAAGTCTAGCTGGTGCCAGTGCTTTGAGTGCGGATGTTGCCAGGAAACCTTGTGTTGGGGCTTGGTCTTGAAGAACGAGTTTGTGATGCACAGATCGTGATATGTGCAGAACTCGAGCAGCCGCTGTCCGTTGTCGTTCATTCTGCCCACGCCAAAAGGTCCAAGACAGGAGGGCCAGGAGTCGTGGTCAGCACCCACTCTGGCATTGAAGTCTCCAAGGAGAATGAGTTGTTCAGAGTTGGGGATGATCCTGACAGTTGTTGCGAGATTCTCGTAGAACTTGTCTTTTGCCTCTGGTGTGGCTGTCTGTGTTGGGGCATACACACTGACGAGGGTGACTGGGCCTTCAGTGGTGTTCAGGCAGAGGGTGAGGAGTCGTGAAGAGCCAGTGCTGCCCGGTTCCACCATCTTCAGCAAACTGTTCTTCACTGCGAAGCCCACTCCGTGTTCCCTGTGTTCGTCACTGCCCTTTCCCTGCCAGTAGAACGTGTAGTCCTCTCTCAGTGTGCCTGCATCAGCTAACCGTGTTTCCTGGAGAGTGGCGATATCCACTCCCAGTCTCTTCATTGAAAAAAAACAGTGCTTTTCTTTCAAAAATAAGGAAATTTCTAAGTGACCCCAAACTTTTGAACGGTAGTGTATATATACTTGCCTCCGTTAAAAATGCACGGGTCAGATTTCTGGGCATAACCAGGGATACATTTATTTGTTTTATTCCAGGAAATACATTATCGAAGAATGACTTATTAACCCCACGTGAATTAATTTTGAACAAATTTGGATCAATTTAAGACGTTTATTTAGTGCATTGCATACAACCACTCGAAATTCAGAAGTGTCATGAGTCAATACTGGGTGTGTCCACCTCTGGAATTCACACAAGCAGTACATCGACGACGCATGGAGCTGACGAGCCTCATGATCCTGTCCTGAGGGATCCTCTCCCACTCCTCCTGTATGGCCTGGACGAGTTCACGCTGCGTACGTGGAGCTGGTTGACGTTGGGCAATAGCTGTCTTAAGCTGGTCCCAAAGATGCTCTCTGACACCCAGATGACTGATTGTTGTGCGATGACAGTGCAGTTGCCCGGCAAATGCGCTATGACTGAGACCCGCCCTTAACATGCCAATGGCATGTTCTCTCTGCTGCGTCGTGAGTCTCGGCATTTCAAGCTGGATGAAACCTTTTGGCGTTTTTTTATACTGGCCTTATATAGGCTATTCACCACAACTCAAAATTTCAGTCAAGCGTGACACTGAGTATGGGATTCTGCTTAACACTCAAATTTTAAGGTGTGGCCTGTACACAGAATTCTGTAACTTAGAAAGAAAAACAAAACACCCTAGCAATCAGACCTCCCATTTCTAAATCAAAATATACAAAATAAAAATTGGGAATACCATTAATGCACATTGTACCATATGTGTATGGGGGGTGCGTTTCTAATGGAGGCAAGTATATATATAGCATACTTATTTGGGGGGAAAAAAAAGAAAACAAATGACTGTCTAACCGTTTCTCTATGCAAGTGTCAGCTGATGACTTGCTGTCCAGTAACGACCTCTGCTAATAGAGAAGCAGGCTGTTTGCTTATCATGACAAGGGAAAAAAATAATCTTAAGGAAAGGTGTGGTCAGTGTTGTTATCTTATCCTCATCATCCTCTAGTAATACTTTAATATTGACCATTAAGTTGTTCCATTGCTTTTACATTGTAGAGAATGTTTGCTCCTTAATAACACTAACAGTCAGGCAAAATATCTTTATTGCTAAAATAATGCAGCTACTACAGGTTCTTTGTTTTTTTGTTTGTTTTTTGAAGAAAGGCTATATACAGAAATAACATAGCAAACATCATTTTGAATCACACCTGACACAACAAATCACTCCACTGATTAGAAACATGACACTCCTTACTCTGCGAATGCAAGGTTAATTTCATCAGGGAACTCCTCTTTTTGAAGTGGATGTCCCCTTTTCAACAGTTTAACACTCTCTGAGTATGTAATGGCTTACAGTGCATCTCTCCCCTGTACTGCTACCCTGCTTGACCAACGAAGCGAGCAAGTGTTATACCAAGGATCTACATTGTCAAAGGTCATTGAATCATTGGGGTTATTCAGATCTGGCTGGACAGATCTGTGTACCCGTTTTGGCAACTGACTGTATCCTCATGTCGGCAGGGCAGGTGGGCAGGGTGAAGAGAGATGCTTTTCTACCACATGATGCCATTCATGAAGCAATGGGCAATACTGGCCTGAGGATGTTTTTGAAGGTTGCAATATAATTTAAGGCCGTTTCATATTTTTTTTTTTCCTATGTTCTTATTTGACACAGATTACTTTTGGTCACATCACACATTCATTTTTGATATATTCTATACATGTTTTTAACTTACAAAGACATAACAGCATGTAAATTCTTACACATATCCTCATATTAATTCAATCAGGACCATGTGTTTATTGATGACTTAGGACAATTCAGGAACCTACCGAATGAGTACAAACTGGTTGATGAGGTGGCGGCGGGATTTGAATCCTTCCCTATTTTTAGGGCCATATTTCCCATTACGGTTATTAAGAATGTAAACCGCAAAAATGGAATTAATTACAATGTTCAGAGACTAGCAAATTACATGTGTGATGCCTTCAGTGCAGTGCATGAACAAACTCAGTGCTCCTTTACCATACCAAGGCGTCCAAGAAGCTGCCCACCTGCTTTCTGACTGCGAGGATGGCCAAGGGGGGTGCCAAGGCTGACTCCGGATGAAGACGAGGAAGACGAAACAGAGGTAGTTTAGAATCTACAACAGGGTCTACAATTCACACTTACATTGTGTTAGATTTGCTTTGCTGTGCTTCTGCTCCACAGGTTTCCATTTGCTTTAGGTTGTTTATCTGTGTGGGCTAGGTATTAGAAGGTAATGAGCTTTTAGTGGTATTACACACATAGCAATGTTAGCTGAATTAATCCACAATGTTTGCGCTACACCTGATGTCCACCAGAGAAATGGCGACCTGATGGGGGCAGGTCCACGTGACTGCTGGAAGGGGACATCAGATACATATAGCACTTAGGCACACGATACACAGGATTAGATTAGGGTTATGAGATGAGTTTGAGCCCATCTCAACAGGGGGAGATGCAAAAACCACGGATAGGTATAAACTGCTTGTACATGATGTAGTGAGGTGCCCCATAAGGACACCTCAACAGGGGGAAGTGTTGATAAAATTGTTGATAAAATTCTATGACACTCTTGTTTTTCTTATAGAGTTGCTATTCTCATGTTGTACAAACTGTTTCTGCTTGCTTTTCATGCTACACTGCAGTCTTTAGATTACACCCAGTGGCCCAATAGCCAACTCAGAATCGGTTTTGCCCTCAGGCGAACTGACAGAGAAAAAATGCTGATACATGTGAGGGGAGCCCTCCCTCCTGCGCCAGGGAGTGGCGGAGTTTTATAAAAGCTTTAGGGCCCACTTTTTGGGTAGCACTCTTTTAAAAAAAAAAAAAAAAAAAAAAAAAAAGCACTCTCTTGTGTTATGTTGTGAGAGCTGTGCCCCAGTGCTGTCCTTGTACCATATCTCAGCGTTAGTAAAACAAGTGGAACTATATTTCATCTCTCTGCCTGGTCATTTAGCCTTCGTATAAAAGAACTGGAGGTTAAGACAAAATAGCGCAACACACCCGACATGCAAAGCGCCACACAAAACCGACCCACCGTCACCACCTCCATACATCACCCCCTCACTCTCACTTCCTCTCATATTCAGGCCTGCTCTCACTCCCTTGGTTGTATCTATACATTCAGCAGCACCAGGGATTTTGACAACAAGATGGGTCCCAGGCTCTCCACCGGGCTCCCACGCCCCCAGCAGGAGAAGGATAACAGTCCCCCCTGCACAAAACATGGTAGATGCATGTCGGTTACATGATGTGATTGTATATAAATGTGTGGACTACCGTGTGGTCCTGGCGGAGAGGCAGTGTGTCAGTGTCCTGGTGGGTGGGATGTGAGTGGGCCTAATTAGACCCTGGTGTCTGAAGGAGGAGGAAAAGGGACAAGATTTTTTACAAACAAATGTAAGATAATGAGGTTTGTTCTGTGGGAAAATGAGCATAAGATGAAATTTTAGACAATTTAGATGTTTTTAAGGGGATTTATATCCACTGCAGCAACTCTTTAAAATTAATCAAGACTTCATTTTTGATCAGGATTTTGATCAGGATTTGTCCTTCAATTCACATATTAAATTTGTTTCTAAGACTGCCTTCTATCATTTGCGTAATATTGCCAAGATTAGGAGCATCTTGTCTCAGAGTGATGCTGAGAAGCTGATCCACGCTTTTGTTAGCTCGAGATTAGATTATTGTAATTCTTTATTATCAGGCTGTCCTAAAACATCTTTAAAAAGTCTTCAGCTGATCCAAAATGCTGCAGCAAGAGTTTTAACAGGTACTAGAAAGAGAGATCATATCTCTCCGGTTCTGGCCTCCCTTCATTGGCTTCCCATAGAGTTTAGAATTAAGTTTAAAATCCTTCTTCTTACTTACAAAGCTCTAAACAATCAGGCTCCTTTTTATTTAAAAGATCTGATACTACCGTATTATCCTAACAGAGCACTACGCTCCCAAAATGCAGGATTACTTGTAATACCTAGAATCTCCAAAAGTACAATGGGAGGCAGAGCCTTCAGTTATCAAGCTCCTCTCCTGTGGAATCAGCTGCCAATCTGGATTCGGGAGTCAGACTCGATCTCTGTTTTTAAGAATAGGGCTAAAACCTACCTTTTTGATATAGCCTACAATTAGGGAGGGATCATGTGTTTCTGAACCCTCCCTTGGTTATGCTGCTAATAGGTTTAGTCAGCCGGGGGACCTCCAGTAATGCACTGGGCCTCACTCCTTTCCTCACTCTCTATGAAATATTTTTTTTTTGCTGGTCATTAACATTTGTTTGTTCTCTCCCATAGATTGAGTCCCCATCGTGCTGTTTGCTCTCTACATGTCTGTTCTTTTCTTCTTCTCTATCCCCTCACCCCCCAGCCAGTCACAGCAGATGACTGCCCCTCCCTGACCCTGGTTCTGCTGGAGGTTTCTTCCTGTTAAAAGGGAGTTTTTCCTCTCCACCGTCACCAAGTGCTGCTCACAGGGGATCGCCTGATTGCTGGGGTCTTTCTGCAACTGTGGGGGTCCCCCCTACAGTTGATAGTGCTATGAGATAACTGTTGTTGTGAAATGGCACTATATAAATAAAGTTGAATTGAATTGAATTCATTTCACTTTTACTTGGACATACTCCCGCTACACACTATTCAGACTACAGTAGTTGTAGATATACTTTATAGTGGTTACCTCGGCATTTCAGAAGAGTGGTTGCAATTTCAAGTCTTGCAGCAGAGATCTCTTCTTTGTTGGTTACAACAAGGTTGAGTTCTCTGCCTTTCAGATACTGTTCTGCAAACTATGTAAGGGCAGTGTAAGTGCTAAGCTACACATTAAACATTCACAGATACACATTCACCTCAACTGCATAAATAAATATTGTTCATACCCTCAAAATTAAGACACTGCAACTTGGCATGTGCTGCTGCAGTTTGTATGGAATGGTCATCATTCTCCACTGCTCTTCACCAGGACTTCTTGTGCTCCAAAAAATTCTGTGCAATTGCCCAAATTAAGGTTTTATAAACATTTTACAGTTATTCAATTGACAAAAAGTATAACAAAGTGAATTACTATAAAGATTTATGCCACATTACCTCCAATTACAGAGCATTTTCCCTTCATAAAGCTTTTCATTCCCGAGGGGTCTATCACATTGATCAACCTTTCAACCATCCTTATATTTCAAAATTTTACAGCATGAATTGATTTTAAGTCTCACAAAGTATTAAAAGTTGTGGTATGTACATAGAAACCTTTCTGTGGAAACTATGTTGTTTAGTGAAACCACAATGAAGACAAGAAGTACCACTAAAATCCAGTGACTTCCGACATTTACAGGGCAAATACAAGCTGTAGAATTGGGTAACTTCATCTGCTAAAACAGCAGAGAGCACTTGATACAGTGGATCATAATTTATTATTAAAGAAACTACAAAATTGTGGTATTAGGGGGGGGTAGCACTGTCCTGGTTACGTAGTTACTTAAAGAATAGATATCAGTATGTATGTGTTGGTAACAAAAAACTCAGTTACTGAAGGTTACTTGTGGGGTCCCACAGGGTTCAGTTTTGGGGCCATTGTTATTCAATATTTATATAAATGATATACGTAAAGTTTCAGAAAAAATGGATTTAACATTGTTTGCCGATGACACTAATCTATTATGCAGTGGAAACAATTTGAAACAACTTTTGGATACACTCGGAAAGGAATTAGGAAAGCTTAAATTGTGGTTTGATTCAAACAAATTAAAGCTCAATTTAAGCGAGACAAAATTTATAGTTTTTAACAACCATCACAACAACTTAGTACCTAAACTCAGTGTAAATGGTGTAGAGATTGAAAGGGTATCCAAAACTAAATTTCTTGGAGTAATAATTGTTAAACTGTGTTGGAAGTCACATATTAATTATATTAAAGGTAAAATATCTAAATCAATTGCAATACTACACGGAGTGAAATATTTGCTGAATCAACCCAAATTATATACCTTGTATCATTCATTAATACTCCCATACATGACATATTGTACTGAAGTATGGGGAAATACATATAAAACAAACATATATCCAGTCTTTATGCTTCAGAAGAGAGCTATTAGAATAATAAACAAAGCTGCTTACAGGGAACCAACAAACCCACTTTTTCTTAAATTAAAAGCTCTCGAGTTGAAAGATCTGGTTGACTTTAAAACTGCAGTAATAATGTTTAAAGTGAAGAATCTATCACTGCCCGCAAATATCCAAAAGTTGTTCCAAATAAAGGAGAAACAATATCATTTCAGAGGAACATGTATATTTCAAAAACCTTCAGTGAGAACTACCACCAAGCAACACTGTGTTTCAGTGCAAGGGGTCAGATTATGGAACGATTTTGGACCTGAATTAAAATCATGTACAACGCTTGGACAATTTAAACAAAAACTAAAGGAAGAAATACTCCAAACATATATACAAGATGACATGTAAAATCACATAAGGATTGTTATATCCAGCCTGTGTTGTGCTGTTGCTTAGTTATTTTTGTCACATTTTGTCTTAGCTTTGTTCTGAATTGTAATCGCTCTTCTTTTGTTTTTCTTTTGAATTCTTGGATGGAACATGGGTGGGAAATATAAGCTGCGGCTTCAGCCATCACCCATTTCGGATAACTTATGTTGAAGTGTATAATCCGAGGAGTTATTGTTTAATTTGACCTTGCTGGATTTCCCCCCCCCCCTTTGTTATATTATTCTGTTTCTTTTTTAATCTTTACTTTTAATCTATCCGAAATAAAGATTCATTCATTCATTCAATGACTCTGAACTGGCCCCGATAAAAGACAGATGATCCAATTACTGCATCCAACTTAGGCACAGGTGTCTGTAAAAGTATTCTGTTATTAAAAATTTCTGACACATTTACAAACGAAAGACTTGGTTTAAGAAACTGTTGACATGCTTTCCCCTTACCTCTTGTTTCACAATACAGTGAAGGTATGCATTGATGATCTGTTTAAATGAAGAATAGTTCATATAATCAATGAATGTGTCATGAGCCGAGCCGGCTTGGCTTTCCCCGGCTCGGCCCTGATCTCTCTGTGGGTTTTGGTTCTGCTGTATATGTGCATTATGTGTATTTCTGTACTTATCCTACTACCATAGCCACTGCCTGACTGGCAGCTGTTAGTCAGCGCCTGTGATCTTTTTCCCATGCTGCTGACAGTCTGTTGGTCCAACTGTGTTCCGTCCAACTGTTGAACTGTTGTTCCCAATTTGTGTGGCCAGCGGTGTTTGGATTTAAGCAGCTCTTCGCTAGACAAACACCGCTGGGTCATTGTACGAGTCACACTCTCGTTCTCCGTGGTGTGACCGTCATGTCAGGAAGGACTATTGTTTATGCTCGCCGAGAGAACTGGACTTTTTGGGACTACTCCTACTTGTGAGTAACTTGTTTGCGTTTCTCTGTGTGGTTAGTTGCTACGCTGGACCATAAGTGTTTCTCCCCTGCAGTATTCTGCTGCACTTCTGGCGGCATCTCTTTTCGCAGCATTACCGCTATGCTTAGGCCGTGCCCAGTTTGCGTTCCCCCAAGTCTGTTGAGCTTCCCGTTCACTTGTTCGTCTTTGTCAGTGAACAGTATGTCAATAAATGTGTGTTTGGTGAAACCCTGCACTTAAATCCTTTCATCCTTATCCTTCTCCGTGCGCCATGGAAGAGTGCACAGAGAGTTTATGACAGAATGACCCAGCCCGAAAAGAGGATTTAGCGGGTTCACCCACACATCCCTTTTTCCTTTTTTGTGTCATTTTCTGAACTGTTTTTCCACCCACCAGTTTTTGAGGATTCATTATGCCTCAAGCTGGTGAAGCAGTATGGAGGGAACAGTGGAGCGGGAAGGACCGCCAAGCCATTGTGGCGATCAAGGGTTTGCCAGCCAGCGCATGCAGCTGTACCTCCCGGAGGGACGAGATGGATTGCTGGAGTGGAATAACCAACTTGGTGGAGCAGAGACATTACCTGCGCCGTCATCCCCGGGTGATTGCTCTATCACTCCCTCCGCTGCCGCCTCTGCCTCCACCCGTTTCCTCACCGTGCGTAGCGAGGCTGACGTCCACATGTAGAAGAATTCGGCGAGAGAAGCCTGGTCTCGTCTCCTGCGTGTTGGCTCCTGTACTGCCGGCTTTGCCTCTTCCACGGCACCGTGACTCAGCGTTGGACTGCAGGAGGAACTCCTCCGCTACTCTGCGGTCTTCCAGTGTGCGGGGGCGACCCTCCCTGAATTTTCCAAGGGACTCAGGAGCGCCGCAGATAAGAAGCAGGAGGCTGGGTGTACTGCAGCTAAGACCACTGCTCCCGGGATTAACAGGAAAGTGTGTTTTCATTTGATAAATCATCTTGCCTTATGCCCGGGAGTGAGGCCCAGTTTGTACAGTCCACTGCATCCTCTCCTCCAGCTGCAGAAATTAATTCATTTCTCCCCCTCTCCGTGTCTCCTCCCATTCTCCCCGAGGGCCTGCCGGTCCAAGAACTGGTCCACCTGACGATGGAGGAGGTTCAGGCCCTGGATGAGCCTGCCCAGGAGCCTGCACAGAGGCGTTTCCCCGCAATCACACCGGCGGACAAGGAGTGGGCGAATCTGCTTGCCTTCGTCAACCGCTGGATCGAGGAGGAGTGCCGTGAGAGGGAGGTCCAAGGACGTACTTCCCCGGCTGTGAGTGTTCCACCCGCTATGCCTGCTCAACTCCCGGATTCCTGCCTTCAGACGAGGAGGGGGCAAACATGCTCGCCGCAGTCAACAACCGGGTCGAGAAGACGCGTCAGAGGATCAGAACTGCAACCACCATTACACCTGCTGCGGGGACCGCCCCAGTAGAGTCATCCCCCCGACCAGACCCCCAGCCAACTGGACCCAGACCATCATCGTAGACAGCGTTGGAGTCCTGGATGGTGGTGGAGCTCGAGCACAGGCAAGTTATCTCTCCTGTAGTTCAACTGTCAATGATTGAGAGATCTTGTCTGGCTTTCGGGGAGGAGTGTGGGTGCGGCTCTTGGCCACACCTGAGCTTCCCTCACTGGGCTCTGCCGCTGCTGGCGACCGTAACCATTCCTCCTCTCCCATTCCTGTCGAGCCCCTCACTAGAGTCGCCGGAGAGGAGCTGCCATCACTGGGGTTGTCAACCGACGACGACGAGAGGTTGGCAGTCCCAGAGGAGGTCTACAGGGGCACAGCACCGGGCATGACGATGGAGGCTACGCACCCCAAATCGCTGGAGCCCTGGACGGCGGTGGAGCCCGAGTTCAGGCAAGTGTGCTCCATTGTGCCAATTCCGCATATGCTAAAGTCACACTGCCCGACTCATGGTGAGGAGGGCCCGGGGCAGCTCTTAGGAGCCCTCGGGGCCGCCTCACTGGGCTCTGCCGCTGCCGGCGACTCTGACCCAGTCTTTTTTTCTCTCCCGCCGGGGTTGGAGACCTCTGCCAGGGTCGCTGGAGAGCAGCTGACTTCGCCGGAGGGTGCCAAGGATTGGGATCCAGTGCCAGGTGGTGTTAGGAGCACCACCTCTCTTGCTGGGGAGGTCACCGCGGGAGCAATGAGGCCCCCGATGGGGGTCACCACTGGTACAATGGTGCTCCAACCGGAAACCATCGTGGGTGCAGCCACGTCCCAGACCGGGACCATCGTGGGTGCAGCTCTGGCCCAATCAGGGCCCACCGCGGGTGCCGCCTAGTTGCCGCTGGAGGTTGCCGAGGGTCTAGCCTTGCTGAAGGAGGACACCGCTGCTTCAGCCCCTCCTGCCAAGGTCGTCAGGGCTCCCCCCATCGATTGCCTCTTCAGCCTGGTGTTTCCTGTGGGTTGGCCCGCTCGCTGTGGGTGCAGCCACAATCAGGCCCAATCAGGGTCCATCGCGGGTGCAGCTGAGCCTCAGCCGGAGGTCACCGCGGGTGCAGCAAGGCTCCCGCTGGAGTCCATTGTGGGTGCAGTGTAGCCAGCCCAGTTGGGGGCCTCCGCAGGTGCAGCGGAGCCGGCCCGATTGGGGTCCACCACAGGTGCAGTTGCAGACCACCCTGAGGATGCCGTGGTCTCCTTATCCCTGCCCTATGCTGTGCAGGACCCCTTCTCCGGTCCTGTTATCCACCAGTGAGCCTTCCGGTGGGCAGGCCGCCTCCTGCTTCACCCCTTTGGTCCTGGTGGCTAATCAATGCAGGCTGGCCGCCAGAAGAATTGACTTCCTGGGTCAGGTGGCTCACGTTTTCCGGCAGGCTGCCGGATTCAGGTCACTGGACCTTCTGTTGGGCCTGGGACTCTGGGCGGCCTTCTGAGCCCCAACACCCATGGACATGGGGGGTTAATCGTGGGCCCTGGGCGGGGCATTGTGTTCCCTCCTTCCTGTTCCCCCTACCACCCACCAGGGTTTGTGTTGTTTGTTGTTGTGACAACTGTTTGGGGGGGACTTCTTGATGTTTCCTTGAGTGTCTGGGAATCCACCCCTTAGAGGAGGGGGGGGGGCTCTGTCATGAGCCAAGGTGGCTTGGCTTTCCCTGGCTTGGCCCTGATCTCTCTGTGGTTTTGGTTCTGCTGTATATGTTCATTATGAGTTTTTCTGTATCTATCCTACTACCATAGCCACTGCCTGACCGGCAGCTGTTAGTCTGCTCCTGTGATCTTTTTCCCACACTGCTGCCAGTCTGCTGGTCCAACAACACTCCCTGCTCTCCCGAGTTCCATCAGCTGCTTCCAGCCCCGGTAATGATCTTTCCCACGCCTCGCCCAGGTGTTCCCAATTTGTGTGGCCAGCAGTGTTTGGATTTAAGCAGCTCTTCGCTAGACAAACGCCACTGGGTCATTGTATGAGTCACACTCTCGTCCTCCGTGGTGTGACCATCACGCCAGGAAGGACTATTGTTTATGCTCGCCGAGAGAACTGGACTTTTTGGGACTGCTCCTACTCGTGAGTAAACTGTTAGCATTTTTCTGTGTGTTTAGCTGCTATGCTGGACCAGAAGGGTTTCTCCCCTCCAGTATTCTGCTACACTTCTGGCGGTGTCTCATTTCGCAGCATAACCGCTATGCTTAGGCTGTGCCCAGTTTGTGTTTCCCCGAGTCTGTTGAGCTTCCCGTTGTCTTCCCTGATCTCCTGAGCGCATCCATATTGTATTATAATTCACTTGTTCGTCTTTGTCAGTGAACAGTTTATCAACTGGTGAAACCCAACACTTAAATCCTTTCATCCTTCTCCTTTGTGCGCCATGGAAGAGCACACGGAGAGTTTATGACAGAATGGATGCTACCAAACCATTCGCTGTGTCACCCTAGGGACTAGTGGTCAAGGACCCTCACTCATGGATGGTCAATACCTCATGGAGTCTAGGGTGGCATGGTGTTTAGTTTGGTAGCCATGGACCACTCATTTTAGCCTCACTGGTGGAAACTGTATTAGAAAATATGGCTATGTTGGCACATGTGTGGCACATTTCTTTAACACTGGGCCACCTTAGACTCCATGGTGTTGAGGGTTCTGGAGGACTCGTACTTAGGATGGCACAGCGCATGATCTGACAGGCACGGATTCTGCTCCCACACCATCAGCCCCATATTGGAATATGAAAATCAAAGCCGATGCTACCTTATCGCCCCATTTTCTGTAAGTGTACCATATTAACTGTCAGAGAATGCTCGTCAGCGTCTTATTGTAATTTTCATTGTACAAGGAGCTATAAAAATCACATGCTTTAGCTCACAAGCTGGTAAGGTAATAAGCTATAGGGACAATAGCTATAGGTCTCATGGAGCTGATTTACTGTTGACAAGTTTTAGCACCATGCTGCTGTGTTTGAGTAAAATACTTCAGGAGTTGAAAGAGAACATTCACTTTAAGATAGAAAACAAGAGACCTGCATGTGGGACAGGTTCCAGGGGATTGTACTGTAGTGGGACCAGCGGAGCCTTTATCTGAACCCAGCACAAGTTCTAACAATGAGTGGCATAGCCTCACTTTATCAGAGCCTTGCATTTGATTGTATTCATTTGATCTGGAATTTATTGTCTTTGATCAACCATGAATTTTACCTGTACTGTAATTAATGATCAATGTAATTAATTAATGATGTAATTGACATAATTACTGTAATTATATGATGTTTGCAATTGTATACAATACAGTATGATGCATACACCAAAACTTTGCTTTTATAATGAATTTCTTGGGAGGTTTCGGGTCCGCTCTCCCTGCACTGATATTTAATTACATAAGAACATTAAGCTATGTTTAATAAAAAAGGTTAACATTCTCAAAGATGAGGACAATTTGAAAAGTTGAAAGTTTTTTTTTCCCCACACAAGTTCCCAAAAGATTGTGGCTGTACAGACACCAACTGCTGTCATAACTTGGTCCTTTTTTACTTATTTTCCAAATGAACAATGTGGTTTTTGTATGATTGTGTGTACTCAGTAGATTGGGAGTGTTACTGTAAATATCACTTTAATCTTGTGTACATTATATCGCAATAGTACAAAAAGTAATGATTGTGTGTGGATAAGTTATCGCACTGTAAACTAACAACTATTTTTACTGTAGAAATGGAGAAGAACCTAGAGGACTTCCTGCAGCCAAGCCATGTGGCAGAAGAGGATATAAACAGGAAGAAAAGGGATAAGGTCATTTTTCAAGCATTCTTGAATATCCCCTCCCAAATTTGTAACTGATTCAGCCTACATAGAATATGTTTGCACAATACTAGCTTTACGGACACACAGATCGTCCCAAATGTCTCCTGAGCCGGTGGACGGAGCCACTGTTTATAGCAGGATACGATACAGCAGGGAAGAGCTGCTAGCATTCAGCTGCACAGTTTACCCTTGGCCGGGGGATTGTGGGGATCGTGGGTTCGATCCCAGCCCCCGACCAACAGTGATCTGTGTGGAGTTTGCATGTTCTCCCCGTGTTGCGTGGGTTTACTCCGGGATTTCTCCGGTTTCCTCCCACATGCCAAAAACATGCATGTTAGGTTAATTGGCTGTTCTAAATTGTCCCTAAGATATCCGTTTCCTATAGGCCCTTAGAATAGAGGGTTAGTATTAATGAAAGCGCTTTGAGTGGTCTTTGTGACTAGAAAAGCGCTATATAAGTGCAGGTTAGTTAGTTAGCATTCAACCGCCACCCGGTCCCATTGGAAAAACTCGACATACCGAGAGAACTGAGGCGAAAACGCCGCGGCTGCCGGGCTGGAGTAAGGCGGAGGACAAAAAAATATAAGGTACAGACCCTCCCTTCCATCTATTGTCATGGGAAATGTACGGTCGTTACTGGGAAAGGTAGATGAGCTAGCGGCTATCTGCCGTTACGATAGCACATATCGGGAGTGCTCTCTCCTTTTGTTTTCTGAGACGTGGCTAACTGAACTAGCAGCAGATGCTAACATTGAGCTGGAGGGTTTCCACATGATACGGGCAGACCAAACACCAGACAGTGGCAAAGCAAGGGGCGGTGGAGTGATAATGTATGTTAACAACAACTGGTGCAGACCGGGACATATCACTGTTAAACAACGACACTGCAGCAAAGACATTGAGTTGCTAGCTGTTAGCATGCGGCCTACATTTCTCCCGAGAGAACACTCACACGTGATCTGCATTGTTGTTTATGCAAATCCGACGGCGAACGCTGGGACAGCGCGTGACGTCATCCATTCAGTAACCAGCAGGCTGCAGACAGAACACCCAGATGCTCTTCTCCTCATCTCAGGCGATTTCAACTATGTTTCACTGTCTCCCATTCTGCCCACGTTCACCCAGTATGTCACATGCCACACTAGAGACAATAAAACACTGGACTTATTCTACGCAAACACTAAGGAGGCGTACACTTCATCACAACTCCCCCCACTCGGGAGATCGGACCACAACTTGGTTCATCTCCGGCCGGTGTACAAACCCTTAGTGCACAGACAACCTCCGCCCATGCGCACAGTGGAGTTATGGTCTGAGGAGACAATGGACACTCTAAAGGGCTGTTTTGAAGCCACCGCCTGGAAGCAGCTATGCGATCCACATGGTGAGGACATCGATGGCCTCACTCACACCTTCACGGACTACCTCAGCTTCTGTGTGGACAAATCCGTTCCCACCAAGACCATACGGTGTTGCTCAAACAACAAACCCTGGATCAACCCTGAGATAAAAACATTTCTGAGAGAGAAGAAGAGGATCTTCAGGTCGGGGAATAGGGAGATGCTGAAGTCTGTACAGAGGGAGCTGAGGAGAAAGATCAGAGAAGGCAAGGACAGCTTCAGGAAGAAGATGGAGGACAAGCTGCAACAGAGCGACATCAGCGGGGTCTGGAGAAACCTCAAAACCATCTCGGGGCTCCAGAATACCTCCCCCCAGGCCACGGGGGGCAGGGAGTGGGCGAACAACCTGAATCTGTTTTTCAATAGGTTTGACCAACCGCCCTCCCCCCTGACTGCACAACAACCACTGCTGCCTCTAAAGGAATCAAGTCCTGCCACCCACTCCACCAACACCCCCCCACTCCCAACACACAGCCCCCCATCCTGACCCTGACGAGGACCCAGGTAAGGACGGAGCTGAGGAAGATCAAGGCGAGGAAGGCGTCGGGACCGGACGGCATCAGCACAAAGCTCCTCAAGTCCTGTGCAGACCAGCTGTGTGGAATTGTGACGTACATCTTCAACCTGAGCCTGAACCTGGGGAGGGTACCACAGCTGTGGAAAACATCTTGTGTGGTACCTGTACCAAAAACTTCCCACCCCAAAGACCTGAACAGCTACAGACCAGTGGCCTTGACGTCCCACTTGATGAAGACCCTGGAGAGACTGCTCCTTGCTCACCTCCGCCCCCTGGTGGAACCAGCAATGGATCCACTCCAGTTCGCCTACCAGCATGGCATTGGGGTGGAGGATGCGGTGATCTTCCTCCTTCACCGTTCTCTGTCCCACCTAGAGAAGCCCGGGAATATGTTGAGGATCATGTTCTTTGACTTCTCCGGTGCTTTCAACACCATCCAACCGATGATCCTGAAGGACAAGCTGCTGCGCGCAGGGGTGGACCAGCACCTGTCATCATGGATCCTGGACTACCTCACGACCCGGCCTCAGTTTGTGAGAACCCGGGACTGTGTGTCCGACACGATCATCGGTAGCACGGGGGCCGCCCAGGGAACGGTGCTGGCTCCCTTCCTGTTCACCCTTTATACTGTGGACTTCTCACACAACACAACACACTGCCATCTACAGAAGTTCTGACGACCCTGCAATTGTTGGCCTCATCTCCGACAGAGATGGTGCCGAGTACAGACGACTTATCCAGGACTTCGTGGACTGGTGCCATTGGAACTGCCTCCAGATCCAAGCAAATGAAATCAACCTGATCACTGTTTTGAGCAACAGAAAATACTCTAAAATAACACCAAAGATTGTAAAATACTGGTTTAATTGATTTAGAGTCAATTTTACTGAACCTGTGGGCAAAAAGTTGTGATTCTCAGCCATTTTAGATGCAACTGTGTAACTGTATTGAACAAGCAAATGCCCACATATATTTTGTTCTTTTAATAAGAGTCCGAACAATATCAGACTGTGTGATCAACAACCATTCTACCAGTGCAACCACAGCTCTGACAAGCCCAGGACAAAGCCCAGCACCACAAGCTGAAGAACATTTGAGTCCACCGCAACACTTGGTCACTGACAACGTAGCATCCCAGAACCCAGTTCAGGATGCTACACCAGGTGAAGTTGAGGTCCAGAGTCCGGTCTACTACAAGCATCCAGATGATGAAAAATTCTTTTGTCTAGTTCTCCATTCTACACCAGATACATCAGGGAATGGAAATACAGTCCATTACTTTATCACCGATGATGACATTGAATACCACGATGTTATGCTCAAAGTCCCAGTGATGCCAACCAATGACAGTGAAGATTTGCTTGAAGACTCAGGAGTGGTGCATATTGGAACACAATCTGTAGACAGTGATGATGACTTTGCATCAACTGTTCCATGGACAGAAAACCAGTTGGAGGAAAATGGTACTGATGCCTTACAGGTAAGTGTATAAATTATTTGTTCTAGCTTGAAGTCAAGTTTTGTTTTTTAGAAATGCACTGAAGTAGCTGATGGAGGCATCATCTGTGTTCTCCATCTCCCTAAATCTAATGCTGCAACTCCACTAACTTGCCAGTTAAAGTATCATGTTCCTTTTCTTTTTTCTTACTTTTTTGGGCCATGACAGTTGTGTTAAAAGACTGAGCCTCACATATTTACATACATTTATACTTAACATTATGTAATGGTCATAATGCAGGCGTTATTGAATGCATGTATATTACCATCACAGTCTTGGAAAAAATAACTCATATTCTGGATTTTGAATATCCTGCAATGTCAACATCAATCCAGCCACTGTTTTATTTCAAAGTAAAATCCTTCCAAACAGTGAGGGTCTGGCAGTTAAACATCAATTTTAACAGTCAGTCCTACTTTTTAAGGGAGAATTCATTACAACTCTCCATAAACCTGCAAAATTTCTAGATAACTTTTCCCACCTGTTAGCCTGACAGATACATTCAAACCTGTACACCGTCATAACAGTATAACTCCCTGTACATCATGTGATCTAGAACACACCGACTCTTCTGTATGAGGAAAAATGCTCCCACCAAAAACCGCAATGTCTTCAGGATATGCATTATTCTGTATACTCATCACATTTTGTATGTGTTGTATTTTTTGTGTTTCGGCTCCCAAGATATTCCAGTGGTCAGCGTGCCTGCGGCAACTGTGCCAGAACTCCTTTCTGTGCCACCCTCTTCTCTTTACGGACCACAAAATTCCAAAGAGATGAGGCATGCACACATTGGCCAAGTTATGATTATGGACAATCTCCTGGAAGTTTTCTCTGACAAAAATGTAATCAACATTAAAGATGGAGTTCAGAAATGAGATGGCCATTGATGACAATGGTTTTTCTAGAGATGTTTACACAGCTTTCTGGGAACGTTTCCTGGAAAACTGCCAAGGGGAAGAGGAAAGAGTACCAAGACTCGGACCTGATTTTTCAGAAGCCCAGTGGCAAGCACTTGGAAGGATTTAGGCAAAGGGACTCATGGACCGTGGTTTGATTCCTGTATGACTGTCAAAGTTGTTTGTTTTGGCCTGCATCCATGGCATTGATTCAGTTGATACTGCATTGCTTATGTCATCTTTCTCTAATTACTTATCTGATGGTGAGTGGATTACTGTTGACAAGGCGCTTCAGGGCACGCTGGACAAGACAGAAAAGGAGGATTTGCTTGACTTGTTCTCACGAATGGGCTCACGTTCCCTCCCTTCTGAGCAAACCTTAAAGGTAGCCATCGAAACAACGGCTCACAAAGCCATACAGCTGATGTGCTGTATTTGTATGAGTCCAAAAAACCAACAAAGAAGGTAGTTGAAATGCTCCAAACAGAGTCAGTTGTTCTGTCACAGAAAGAGCAAACAACATTCAGTTACTTGCAGAGATGCATCAAGAATGTAGACCAACCCAAGTTGGAAAGTTTTTTACGTTGTTGCACTGGATCCTCTGTGCTCTGAACAAAACAGATTAAAGTCACCTTCAATGCTGAATCTGGCTTTGGAAGAAGGCCTGTTGCTCACCAGTGTTGGGGGTAGTTACTCCAAAAAGTAATCCATTACTAATTACTAGTTACTTTTTAAAAATGTAATCCCTTACTTTACTTAATTACTCATTGTCAAAAGTAATCAATTACAGATTACTTCTGGATTACTTTCAGATAATGTCAGTGAAATTTATACCATATTTCCACATAAGTTAAACTGTATATGTCCAAACTATACATTTTTACAGCTTATACTAACAAATAAGAAAGAAAAAGATTTTTTACTCTTCTGTCTTTAATGTAAAATTAAAATCTCCCTGATGGCACTTAACAGAAATGTAAAACAGTACTGGGAGTATGCAAATTTCACAAAATAAAAGCTTGAAAGCATTGCACAAAGCTATATCCCTTTTATATATTGTGGCCAAGTGCAAACTTCATTTTTCAACATTTTAAGAATTAAACCTTTAAAAAAAAATGGGCAGTTCCTGCCATACAGTGGAAACATTTATTCATTCATTTTTTTCAGACAAAAGGAAACAAGAAAATCCAACAAATACACCAAAAGATACAAAAACAATGCAATGTGACAAAACCCTTTCCTTGGGTTCCTGAAAAAGAGCAGGAAGAAGCAAAAGCTTTTCAAGTCCTACCCCTCAATACTGTAAGTGCTTAATACTTAAATGCAAACAAGCTGCTGCCTATACAGACCAATCCAGAATGAAGAAAAACACAATTAAAACATGAACAATGTACATCATTATTCCTTTCCCATTAGGGAGCAAAACAATTCCCTTCCTCAAGTCTAGACCTTTCAAGAATAATATTTTTGTACTTTTTCTTAAACTGTGTGGCATTGTTACTGTTTAATGTCCTCATCCAAACCATTCCACAAAATCACCCCACAAACCGAAATGCACAACCTTTTCTGCCATAGTGTGAAAACAAGAAACTTTTAAATTAAATCTTCCTCTCAAATCAGACACTCCCTCTTTCTCCAGAAACAAATTCTGTACATTTCCAGGGAGTAAATTATTTCTCGCTTTATAAACTATTTGTAAAGTTTTTAATTTCACCAGATTCATAAATTTCAATAATTTTAACTTTAAGAACAAAACAGTGTGATCATAGTAGCCTACATTGTTTACCATTATTATTGTTCTTTTTTGTAATATATATAATTTCTGTAGGGTGCTTTTGTAGGCGTTACCCCAGACTTCAATACAATAAAGCAGATATGGTAAATCAAGTGAACAGTATAGTGTATACAGTGCGGTGTGGTTTAGAATCTGCCTAACTTGACCCAAAAGTCCAATATTCTTAGCCAGCTTTGAGCTCAAGTGTTTTATGTGAGCTTTCCAGCAGAGTTTGCGGTCTAGTATTATCCCATCCATCCGTCTTCTCCCACTTTTCCGGAGGTCCGGGTTGCGGAGGCAGCAGTTCAAGCAGAGAAGCCCAGATTTCCCTCTCCCCAGCCACCTGCTCCAGCTCTTCAAAGAGGATACCAAGGTGTTCCCAGACCAGCTGGGAGACATAAGGCGCTTTTCCACTAGCCCAGCCCCGGTTGAAAACCCGACTCTACTCACTTCGGTTCGGCCTCGATTGCGTTTCAACATTACTGCTGGCACACCTGCTGTTGGTGGGATTTGTTGAACAGCAGGCGGCGCCACACCCTCGTGACGTCAAACACGTGACCGAATCCTCCACAACAAACAAAATGGCTGATGACGAGGAGAGAAGGAAGGAGGAAGGAGAGAGGAATGACTGACATGAAACTGGTTAAATCTATGGTGCCGACTTGTGCTTTGCCTAATCTGTGTGAGAGTCATGGAGAGACGTTTGACACTACATTGGATGATGCAGTAGATGAACCAGTGGTGGCAGCGGCACAGAGCAGAGGAGCAGGGTGCCGATATACGAGATGCTGTACTTGTCTAGCAATAGGTAGAAATGTAATTTCGCCCACATTTATGTGCATACATATTTCAAAAATGTTTTTTGTAAATAAAATGTTTTGCATGTTCCATCTACCTGTCCTGTTGTTCATAACGCTTATCTGTTAAGGTACGGGTAATTAGATTTGTTTATTTGACAGGGACAGTGCAATAGACAGAATCAATGACAATCTGTGTTGCACAGAGTGTATAGCTATTAGCTAATTTGCAGGAGCCACAGGACAACAGAAGAAGGTGCGAAGCATCAGCCTAATGATGAGTCCACACTTCTCACTGTTGTGATAATTGCTCACGCTGAGCGCTCTGCCCGCCCATACGCTGTGGGGGTCACACACACACGTGTTCCTCACTCATTTTTTTCCCGTATATTTTTCTTTTTGGCGTACAGAAATGGCAATACGCCCGTATTTGCTAAAATTGCATTTTCCCCGTATTAAAATACGGCAAAACCGTATCACTTGACAGGTATGTAATTACATGCAGAAACACCGCACAGGCCATCTTCACAAAAATCAAGCTCGACAAGCCACTTTTGCTTAGGTGGAAATGCAAATTGAACTATAAATCATGTGCTGATACACGTCATATTTTCCCATGTAAAGGTCTCCCACTTTTACTTAAATTGATTTTTAATTTTTGGGAAAAGGGAATATAAATTTTGCACTTGTTGGTAACAACAGTTGTGTGCAACAAAAACACAGTTGTGTATCCTCGTCCGATTTGTCTACTGTTATTAGTGCCAAATTTTTGCTAGATTCCTTCTTAATTTATTAAATTTTGACTGGTGATGCAACATTCAACTTACACGTACTTACCTTTATCAGTGTCTACAAGTTAAAGTACACCTGTACAACTGCTTATAACACAAAAAATGTACCCGTTCAAGAGAAATGGATTCAGCATTGCAAATTTGTTTAAAATTAAAAAAAAAAAAAAAAAACCTACCAAGACATTACATTTCGTTGTGTTAAAAATTAAATTACCATTAGAAGGCTATACACCTGACCTGATGAACAGCAGCATGTGGAGTGAACAGAGAATGGAATGGTTATGTAATTATTGGCTTTTCTCATACGGTGTCATAACAGATAAACCAGACTTTTGGTGCTAACAATACAATTTTATTCCAGAAGCAAAATTTACAAACAAAAAAACAGACTGGGCGTGGGGAGACATGGTTAGACACGCCGACTGCTAAATGCATCCACAAGCCTGCCAAATAGGGTCAGGAAATCTCTGTTGAATGATGACATCTCTGCGAGCTCTTCCCTTTGTAAGGCAGCGTCCTGCTCCAGGGCCTCACGCGCACTTGCCCACACATCTGCGGCCACCTGTCGCAAATGCTGCATGTACTCCTGATGGTGTTCTTGCCGCTGGTCATGTTGCCGTTACAAGAGCCGCATCTCTTCGTCATGCATGTTGACCATCGTTAATGTAAGGTCAGCGATTGGAGTTGTCTGTTTTCGTCTTGCCTAGATGGAAAGACAGAAAGGCATGGTCGTTAAAGCTGGATCACTACATATATTATGGAATTACACAGGTGAAAGTCTGTGGTGGAATGTCACTATTATATTATGCTTCATTGCTGTATATAAGCTGAACTGTCATGTTGCTGCCCCTCAGAGCGGATTTTGCAACACAGGGTGCTGTCTTCGGCTGCAGCCCCCCTGCAAAACTAAAAAGGATTAAGATTAAGAATATGGATGGATGGATGGATGGGTAATGTTTAAACTAGTTGCTTGTAGTTTGGCAGCAGAAATCTGAATGGGTTAATACAGTCAGCTGACACGAAGCATTTCAATGAAGCATGTTGATTTCAACGGCTGTTCATGCGCTTTGTTTTTCTAAAAGGAGTTACAACAGCACCAATCACCACACCTAAAAATGGTTGTGGGACACCGATAAGTGAAGACCAAAGAATAACCTTTTTGTACATTTAAAAAGACATTTTCAATTAATTAATATGCAGCTACAGGAAACTGCATTTATCAATTTGGTACATAACTTGTTAGGCTCCAGCCCCCCCGCGACCTGTAAAGGATTAAGCGGTAGAAGATTGATGGATGGATTTTCGACCCTGGTTTCTGCTGCTGGACCTGTTTCAACCAAAAAAGAAAATCGTGGTTATTGTGCCTTACCTGCACTTGAACGTGATCCAGATGGAGCTGGTGATGTGGCTGACATCGGAGCCGATCCAGCTGGCGCTCCGCCAGACGCAGCGCCAGGAGAGTCCAGTGTGTTCATGTGCACTGAGGTGGACCCCTGTGATATGAACTGCAATTCTAGAAATAAAATGCACGCAATTTAAAACTTAACACCAAAGTCCAACATGTACACAACACTCAAGTTTTTAACTGGAATACAATAAGCGTAATTCAGTGTTTTGTTCGCGCCAATACTTAACACAAAGCAAGTGTGAATCTGCAGTTGGCTGCAAAACAATAGGCAAGCCTCAGTAACAACCATTACCCACAATCTAACAACCTTCCTATTTCTTAAAAACAGTCAGCTTGGCACAGAAAGGATAAAGTGGCGAAAAGATGCGCAATATCAAAACAACACTCACCATCCATGGTTTCCAAGGCCGTGACAGTGGCCGTGTCGAGCCCAATGTCTCAGCGAACCACTTCCACTCCTTCCGATCCGCTGAACTTCGAGCAATGTGGTCCTTCACTGCTCGGTAATCGCTTTTCAGCTTTTTCAGCTTCTCCCGACACTGTTTGGCAGTACGGATGTGCCCTTGGGAAGCCATCTGCTCAGACACCTGCATTTCGAGTAGATCCATCCAACTCGCGCTGGATGCGAGCATCGCCTAATATAGAAAGAAAATTGCGCACCTCCTAATGTATAATATTAGGAGTATATTATTATATAAGTATATTATACAGTATATTAATATAATATACCGTATTAAAGGGGCGCACTGTGTTCACTGGCTGAACAATTACAAATGGCGGTCGTGGAGTAAATTCAGCAGAAAAAGTCGCTTTCGTGATGTTACGACCTGACCAATCAGCGGCGACCAGTCTCTTAAAGTCATATCACAGCCATACTCGGCCCTACTCAGCTCGGTTAGACCCTGCCCTGGATCAGGTACGAAAAAAGTACCTGCTAACCGGTGCTGGGGCTAACGGAAAATGCTCAAACTCGGGCTGAGTGGTGCGGTGTAGGGCTAAGTGAGGCTAGTGGAAAAGGGCCTATAGTCTCTCCACCGAGTCCTAGGTCTGCCCCAGGGTCTCCTCCCAGTGGGATGTGCCTGAAACACCTCAAGTGGGAGGTGTCCAGGAGGCATCCTAATCAGATGCCCATACCACCTCAACTGACTCCTTTCAGTGTGGAGGAGCACCAGTTCTACTCTGAGCCTCTCCCGGATGACTGAGCTCCTCACCCTCTGACGGTGAGTCCAGCAATCCTATGGAGAAAGCTCATTTCAGCCGCTTGTATCCACAATCTTGTTCTCTCGGTCATTACCCAAAGTTCGTGACCATAGGTGAGTAGGAATGTAGACCGACTGGTAAATCGACAGCTTTGCCTAAGAACTAAGCTCCCTCTTCACCACAACAGACCGGTAAAACGTCTGCATCACTGCAGATGCTGCTCCAATCCGTCTGTCAATCTCTCAATCCATTTTCCCCTCACTCGTGAACAAGACCCCAAGATACTTAAACTCCTCCACTTGGGACAGGAGCCTGTCCCCAACCCAGAGAGGACAATCCACCTTTTTCCAGCTGAGCACCATGGACTCGGACTTGGAGGTGCTGATTCTCATCCCAGCCACTTCACACTCAGCGGCAAACCATCCCAGCAAGAGCTGTAGGTCAATGCTGAATGAAGCCAGCAGGACATCATCTGCAAACAACAGAGATGAGATCCTGTGGTCACCAAGCATGACACCCTCCATTCCCTGGCTGCACCTAGAAATCCTGCCCATAAAAATTATGAACAGGATCAGTGACAAAGGGCAGCCCTGGCGGAGTCCAACTCTCACTGGGAATGACTCCAACAGAGTGTTGGCAATACGAACCAAACTCTCACAACGGTCGTACAGGGACCGAATAGCTCGTAACAAGCCAGATACCCCATACTCCCGAAGCACCCCCCCACAAAAAACCACGAGGGACATGGTCAAATGCCTTCTCCAAGTCCACAAAGCACATGTAAACTGGTTGGGCAAACTCCCACGAACCCTCAAGAATTCTCGAGAGGGTAAAGAGCTGGTCCGATGTGCCACGGCCAGGACGAAAACCATATTGCTCCTCCTGAATCCGAGGTTCGACCAACAGCCGGACTCTCCTCTCCAGTACCTTGGCATAGACCTTCCCAGGGAGACTGAGGAGTGTGATCCCTCTTAAGTTAGAGCACACCCTCCGGTCCCCTTTTTTGAAGAAAGGAACCACCACCCCGGTTTGCCATGCCAAAGGCACTGCCCCCGACCTCCACGCAATGTTGTAGCGGCGTGTCAACCATGACAGCCCAACAACATCCAGGGCCTTGAGGTACTCAGGGCGAATCTCGTCCACCGACGGGACCCGGCCACCAAGGAGATTTAACCACCTTGGGGACCTCAGCCCCTGTGATAGGCGAGTCATCCCCCTCATCCCCAAACCCTGCTTCCTCTGTGGAAGGCGTATCAGTGGGATTGAGGAGATCCTCGAAGTATTCCTTCCACCGCCCGACGATATCCCCAGTCAAAGTCAACAGTGTCCTATCCGCACCACACACAGTGTGGACAGGGAGCTTCTTTCCCCTCCTGAGCCACCGGACAGTTTGCCAGAATCTCTTCGAGGCCGACCGAAAGTCTTGTTCCATGGCCTCACCGAACTCCTCCCATACCAAGGTTTTTGCTTCAGCAACCTCCCGAGCTGCACTCTGCTTGGCCTGCCGGTACACCTCAGCTGCTTCGGGAGTCCCACAAGCCAACCAAGCTTGATAGGACTCCTTTTTCAGCTTAATGGCCCCCCTCACCACTGGTGTCCACCACTTGGTTCGGGGGTTGCCACCACGAGATGCACAGACCACCTTGCGGCCCCAGCTCTGGGCCGCTGCTTCAACAACAGAGGTGGAGAACATGGCCCATTCAGACTCCATGTCTCCAGACTCCCTCGGAATGTGGTTGAAGTTCTTCCGGAGGTGGGAGTTGAAGACCTCCCGGACAGGGGCCTCAGTCAGACATTCTCAGCACACCCTCACTATACGTTTGGGTCTACCAGGTCTGAATGGCTTCCTCCCCTGCCCTCGGATCCAACTCACCACCAGGTGGTGATCAGTTGACAGTTCTGCACCTCTTTACCCGGGTGTCCAAGACATATGGTTGCAGGTCTGATGACACGATAACAAAATCAATCATCGACCTGTGACCTAGGTTGTCCTGGTGCCAGGTGCACATATGGACATCCTTATGCATGAACATGGTATTCGTTATGGACAAACTGTGGTTAGCACAGAAGTCCAATAACTGAACACCACTCGGGTTCAGATCGGGCAGGCCGTTCCTCCCAGTCACCCCCCTCCAGGCTTCACTGTCGTTGCCCACGTGCGCATTGAAGTCCCCCAGTAGGACAATGGAGTCTCCAAGAGGAGCACCCTCCAGCACCCCAGTCACAGACTCCAAAAAGGGTGGGTACTCTGAAACATCATTTGGTGCATAGGCACAAATGATGGTCAGGACCCGTTTCCCAACCCGAAGGCAGAGGGAAGAAACCCTTTCATCCACCAGGGAAAACTCCAATATAGAGGCAGCAAGGTGGGGGGATACAAGAATATCCACCTCTGCTTGTCGCCTCTCACCCGGGGCAGTTCCAGAAAAGGCCAAGCTCCTGCCCTTCTCCAGGAGACTGGTTCCGGAACCGGAGCTGTGTGTTGAGGTGAGGCCGACTATATCTAGCTGGTATCTCTCAACCTCGAACACCAGCTCAGGCTCCTTCCCCACCAGAGAGGTGACATTCCACGTACCAAAAGCCAGTTTAGAAAGCTTGGGATCAGTCCGCCAAGGTCTCCGCCTTTGACCGCCACCTATTCCACATAGCACCGGACCCCCATGATCCCTCCTGCAGGTGGTGAGCCCACTGGAGGGCGGACCCATGTAACTCCTTTGGGCTGAGCGCGGCCGGGTCCCATGGTCTGAAATCCGGCCACCAGATGCTAGCCTTTGAGCCCCTCCACCAGGCCTGGCTCCAGGGTGGGGCCCCGGTAACCCCATACTGGGTGGGGTACACCGAATCCTTGATATAGAATTTATCATGAGTCTGTTGGATTGTTCTTAGTCTGGCCCTTCACCCAGGACCAGTTTGTCTTGGGTGACCCAATCAGAGGCAAATTGCCCCGAACAACATAGCTCCTGGGATCATTGCGGCATGCAACTCCCCCCCCCCCCCCCACCACGATAAGGTGACGATCCAGTGTCATTATCCCCACGAACTTATTTTCATACACTATCATGTCTCTGGATCCTGGATTTCCTGACCGAGAGACCTCAGTCTATCCGGGTTGGAAACATCTCCAACTCCATCACGCTGAGCACTGGATCCCCTCAAGGCTGTGTACTCAGTCCATTGTTGTTTACACTTTTAACACATGACTGTGTCCAGACATGAGGGGAACCAGATTATTAAGTTTGTGGATGACACCACAGTGGTGGGACTTATTCAGAGGGATGAGGAATCAATGTACAGGGAAGAAGTTAGAGACCTGGAGGGCTGGTGCAGGGAGAACAATCGGGTGCTCAACGTGGACAAAACCAAGGGGATGATTATCGACTTCCGGTGGTCACGGCCTGAACACATCCCTCTCTGCATCAGCGGCCGTTCGGTGGAGAGAGTGGAGAACATCAAGTTCCTCGGAGTGCAGATCTCGCAGGACTTGACCTGGAGCAAAAATTCCTTGGGGGATCAGGAAGTGGGCCCAGCAGAGACTGCACTTCTTGAGGAAACTCAAACAGGCCTCTCTCCCCATCTGCATCCTCAGGACATTCTACAGAGGTGTGGTGGAGAGTGTTCTGACGTACTGCATTGCAACATGGTACTCCAGCTGCAGTATTTCAGACAAAAAAAACTCTGCAGAGGATCGTTAAGGGAGCTGAGAAGGTAATTGGAGTTTCCCTCCCCTCTGTTTAAGAACTTTTTCAGAGCTGTTGTTGGAGCAGGGCACTGAACATTGTTAAGGACCACTCTCACCCTCTACACAAACACTGAACTGCTGCCATCTGGCAAACGATTCCGGAGCATCAGAGGGAGAACCACCAGACTGATCAACAGCTTCCTTCCACAAGCTGTTAGGATGCTGAACAGTTGATCCAGAACCTTTACACATATTACTGCACTTTATGGACATCATGTATATTATATGTATACTATAGTTTTAGTCAGTTTTAAGTATTTATTTCTCTTAGCTACTTAGATTCATTTAGCCATTTTCGTCGGCCTCCGTCGGTCTATGATGACCATGGAAGAGAATCCTAAACATCTACTCTGCTGGAACAGCACCGCCTGTGGCTGAACAGGCCGATGCGCACCGGTGTTCTACCTTCCGGCGTTGGTAGGATTCAAGCCTGGGCAGGAAGATATGGAGGACAAGATGTTACCCATGCAGCATGTCCCCCCTCTCCACGTCACTGATGAATCCAAAGTAACAGCAGGGCTGCTATAGTTTGGCACCAGCGCTGTCGCAGGAGCTGCCAGAACGATGTTGACCACAACCGAGAACTGCCTTAGGGGCTCCGACTCCGGATTTTTCCTCAGGGTTGACTCCCGAAGCCTTTCCCGTGACCGGGTGTGCCGCAAGGCAGCGGAGGTTTGAAATCAGGGTTTACCTTCCCCTAGATGGGCTACCTTCCCAGGTTGATGAGCCACCATCTACCCCAGGGGTGGGCAATCATGTGCCATGGAGGGCCATTCCACTGCGGTTTTTCTGTTCCACCTAGTCTCTTTAGCTGGTGTTTCCAATGATTAGCAACCCTTGAAGCTGATCAGAGCAAACACCTGCTTAAAGAGACTGAGTGGAACAGAAAACCTGCAGTGGAATGGCCCTCACTGCCCACCCCTGATCTACCCGAAGCATCTGGTTTTAAGGCGCCAGAGATCCGCCCTCGCCCCTTCTCCTATTAGTAAAAGCAGTTCCGCCGGGCTTAGAGACTAAACCACACGGGCAGGCTAGGAGTTGGACTTAGTTGTCAGAGGCTTCGAGACGCACGCCGTAAGGAGCATTTTATGAGCACTGGGAGCTTAACCCCAGTACCGCTCCGGGCTATGACAACCTTGGAACCATAGCCATTTTAATTGTTTTATATATACATAGGCAGTTATTTTAACTGCAACTGTAATAAGTCAACATTACTGTAATATCTAAATGTGTCTCAGGGATGTGTGAATGGCTTTCGGGGTGGGGAGTGTGAGTGTTTTTAAATTATGTTCTTTTTACAATATGGATGCCTAGAGAAACGCAATTTCTTCTTGCTTGCACTACAGTTGTATGCATAGCATCATGACAATAAAGGTTGATTGATTTAATCATCACTTTCACTAGTTCATGTATATGGTTTTCAAACAACACAAATTTAGTTTTATCAAAAATTAAAGATAATTTATTTTTGTCAAACCATAATTTTAATTGACCCAATTCATTTGTGACCACATTCAACAACTGCTCCAAATTCTCACCAGCACAAAAGAGTGTTATCTGCAAAAACTACTAGTTTCAAAAATCTGATACCTTGCAAATGTCATTAATATACAAAACAATTTGGGGCATAGTACTGATCCTTGGGGAACTCCACAAGTAATTTCTAACTGACTTGATCTAAATTCACCCAACTGCACAAACTGTTGTCTATCATAAACATAAATTACTGTTTGAAATAAAAATAAAACACTACCCTTAAATGTCAAGTTAGAATGAAAGTTTTAAGGAAAACAACATGGCTTATTGAATATACTTTTAAACTAAGTTACCAGGGTAACTTTGTTTAAAAGTTTGCCCGAACAAAGTTTACACATTGCCATCATGTTCTTGACCTTTCACTCAACATATTCGAAGTAATGAGCATACCTCCAGCCACCAAACGCCGATTTACTCAACTCTTCCATCTGCATGATTCTCCTCGGCCGCTGCAAGCACCATTTGTGTTATGTCTGGAATTACCGTATTAGTTTTATTACCGAATAAATTACCGAACTTAGTTTTATTGCAGGGGTTGGCAACGCACAAGATACAGGCACCAGGTAGGGGCATCGGATTCAGAACGAGGCCAAACTTACGTGCCCACTGATATTTATAGGAGCGTGGCGGAAACGGAAGTGGGCGCCACTACTGCTTCTTCTTCTACTGTTTACTGGCAGTGCAGTTGTTTTCCTGTTTTGTAAGTCATTAAAAAGAAATATTAGTAAGGCAATCTTTTCAGATTAGTAGCTGTAACTGGATTACTACATTTATCAGACTAACGCATTACATTACTGCGTTACTCCGAACAGTAATCAGATTACTGTAATGCTTTACTTTGTAACGTGTCACACCCAACGCTGTTGCTCACACATGTGGCGCTACCATTGATGTTCCTTATATTTACAGCTCCTACCCAGAATTCAGAACAGAGTTTGACAATATTCTATCTGGGAACTTCCTCCAAATGGATATAAGAACTATGAAAGATATTCATTAAAGAATACAAAATGCATTTATTTAAACATTCCAACCATCTACTATTTTCACTACAGCTCTGGAAAAAAACAAGAGACCACTACAAAATCTTTCCTAAATTATCATCCCTACATGTACAGTGGGGAAAAAAGTATTTAGTCAGCCACCAATTGTGCAAGTTCTCCCACTTAAAAGATGAGGTCTCCAATTTTCATCATAGGTATACCTCAACTATGAGAGACAAAATGAGAAAAAAAAAAAATCCAGAAAATCACATTGAAGGATTTTTAATGAATTAATTGGTAAATTCCTCGGTAAAATAAGTATTTGGTCAATAACAAAAGTTCATCTCAATACTTTGTTATATACCCTTTGTTGGCAATGACAGAGGTCAAACGTTTTCTGTAAGTCTTCACAAGGTTTTTGCACACTGTTGCTGGCATTTTGGCCCATTCCTCCATGCAGATCTCCTCTAGAGCAGTGATGTTTTGGGGCTGTCGCTGGGCAACACGGACTTTCAACTCCCTACAAAGATTTTCTATGGGGATGAGATCTGGAGACTGGCTAGGCCACTCCAGGACCTTGAAATGCTTCTTATGAAGCCACTCCTTTGTTTCCCAGGCAGTGTGTTTGGGATCATTGTCATGCTGAAAGACCCAGCCACGTTTCATCTTCAATGCCCTTGCTGATGGAAGGAGGTTTTCACTCAAAATCTCACAATACATGGCCCCAGTCATCCTTTCCTTTACACAGATCAGTCGTCCTGGTCCCTTTGCAGAAAAACAGCCCCAAAGTATAATGTTTTCACCCCCATGCTTCACAGTAGGTATGGTGTTCTTTCTCCTCCAAACAACAAATTGAGTTTTTACCATAAAGTTCTCTTTTGGTTTCATCTGACCATATGACATTCTCCCAGTCCTCTTCTGGATCATCTAAATGCTCTCTAGCAAACTTCAGACAGGCCTGGACGTGTACTGGCTTAAGCAGGGGGACCCGTCTGGCACTGCAGGATTTGAGTCCCTGGCGGCGTAGTGTGTTACTGATGTAGCCTTTGTTACTTTGGTCCCAGCTCTCTGCAGGTCATTCACTAGGTCCCCCCGTGTGGTTCTGGGATTTTTGCTCACCGTTCTCATGATCATTTTGACCTCACTGGGTGAGATCTTGCGTGGAGCCCCAGATCGAGGGAGATTATCAGTGGTCTTGTATGTCTTCCATTTTCTAATAATTGCTCCTACAGTTGATTTCTTCACACCAAGCTGCTTACCTATTGCAGATTCAGTCTTCCCAGCCTGGTGCAGGTCTACAATTTTATTTCTGGTGTCTTGACAGCTCTTTGGTCTTGGCCATAGTGGAGTTTGGAGTCTGACTGTTTGAGGTTGTGGACAGGTGTCTTTTATACTGATAATGAGTTCAAACAGGTGCCATTAATACAGGTAACGAGTGGAGGACAGAGGAGCCTCTTAAAGAAGAAGTTACAGGTCTGTGAGAGCCAGAAATCTTGTTTGTAGGTGACCAGATAATTTACCAAGGAATTTACCAATTAATTCATTAAAAATCCTTCAGTGTGATTTTCTGGATTTTTCTCATTTTGTCCCTCATAGTTGAGGTATACCTATGATAAAAATTGGAGACCTCTCATCTTTTAAGTGGGAGAACTTGCACAATTGGTGGCTGACTAAATACTTTTTCCCCCCCCACTGTATGGCAGCCACTCAATTTGAATATTTGTTGAGTTCCAACACAAGTCTACTTAAGGAGGTTCTGATTTGGGAGGATCTGAGGTGCAGATCTCGCAGGACCTGACCTGGAGCAAGAATTCCTTGGGGATCAGGAAGCGGGCTCAGCAGAGACTGCACTTCTTGAGAAAATTCAAACAGGCCTCTCTCCCCATCTGTATCCTCAGGACCTTCTACAGAGGGGTGGAGGAGAGTGTTCTGACATACTGCATTGCTACATGGTACTCCAGCTGCAGTATGTCAGACAAAAAAACCCTGCAGAGGATAGTCAAGGGAGCTGAGAGGGTAATTGGAGTCTCCCTCCCCTCTGTCCAAGAACTTTTTCAGAACCGTTGTAGGAGCAGGGCACTGAACATTGTCAAGGACCGTTCTCACCCTCTGCATAAACACTTTGAACTTCTGCCATCTGGCAAACGATTCCGGAGCATCAGAGGCAGAACCACCAGAGTGATCAACAGCTTCCTTCCACAAGCTGTCAGGATGCTGAGCAGTTGATCCGGAATCTCTCATATTCACTACTGCACCTAGGGACATTATGTGCATTATTTGTATATTATAGTTAGTTTTTTTCAAGTATGTCTCAGGGATGTGTGAATGGATGGGGGTGGGGGGGGGGTGGGGGTGAAGATATGTGTGAGTGTGTCTTAAATCATGTTCTTCTACTTATATGGATGCCGAGAGAAACAATTTCATCTTACCTGCACTACAGTTGTATGTACAGCAATATGACAATAAAGGTTGATTTGATTAGCTGATCATCTAAGTATGGCACGACACATGAAAGTGGTGAACAAAAATCAGTTACAGTATCTCACAAAAGTGAGTACACCCCTCACATTTTTGTAAATATTTTATTATATCTTTTCATGGGACAACACTGAAGATGGGCAGCGCAGTGGCGGAGTGGTTAGCACTGCGGCAGCACGGCAACTCACCCTTGGCCAGGGGATCCTGGGTTTGATCCCAGCCCCCAACTAACAGTGATCTGTGTGGAGTTTGTGCCACAAACATGCAAGTTAGATTAATTGGCATCAACTGGGGATTCTAAATTGTCCTTAGGTATGACTGTGAGAGTGAATGGTTGTCTGTCTCTATGTGTTGGCCCTGTGATGGACTGGCGATCTCTCCAGGGTGTACCCTGCTTTGTGCCCAAAGATGCTGGGATAGGCTCAAGCCCCCCGTGACTCGAAAAGGATTAATCAGAAGAAGATGGATGGATGGAACACTGAAGATATGACACTTTGATACAATGTAAAGTAGTCAACGTGCAGAGGTTTGTGCCATGAAACAAACCATGCTGTTACAGATTAGCTCCAGTGAAGATCTACGCACGATAACCTCGGATATTGCCCGCCGTGTAAGTGGCCTGGAGCAGTCTGCCGCACGAGCCGTGGATAAGGAAGCGCCCGCCCTGGGAGGGCCTGCCAGCCCCGCTAATGTCGAAGCGGAGGAGGTGGCCTGCCTGACGATCGACTCAAGACCTGGAGACACACGGAAATCTTACTTGACCGCTGGAGAGAAGGCTCTGGATGTGAATTCGGAGCCGGTGGATCAGCCTATAACCAGAGAAAATTCTGGAACAGTAGCCTCTGAACCAGGATCTCAAACATGGAGTCAAGTTGTGAAAAAGGGACGAAGGCGATCTGAGCGCGCTGCGGTTAAACCCAAGCCATCCTCTGCTTCAGACAGCCGCAGGAATAAAGGCAGCAACGCGGCCCCTGTTGTGGGTACGGGCTCTGGGAATATTAAAACAGTTCGGACCAAGACGGTGAGTGTGTTTGCTCCCCGTTTTCATCGTGATTTGGAAGCTGACACTTTATCTGCATATCTTAAAGATAAGCTTGGACGAGAAGTTTTATGTCAGAAAATCATCACTGGGAACGGCAGGGTTAGCTCGTTTAAAGTAACGGCGGAATGCTCTGAGGTGGGGGACATGTACCAGCCAGAGCTCTGGCCAGAGGGCGCATTGGTGCGGCGATATTATGAGCCCCGGGGGGCAGGGAGGGCTGGAGCTAGTGGAGCGGCTGCTGTGGAGAATATGCGGGCACCCACGCATGATGGCGATCTTTCTTAACTCTTCCTCCTTTTTTGATGGGTATTAAGGTCATGTCTTACAACTGTCGTGGCCTTAAATTGGGGCAAAGCGCTGGGGAGAAAGCTCGCCGGTTAGTTATTGACAATCTATTGAACAATTGTGATATTTTGTGCCTTCAGGAGACGTTTCTTTCAGAACAAGACTTGGAACGTTTGAAGTGTCGTAACCCTGATTTCCATGGTGCTGGGGAGTCTACAACTGACCTCAGCAAGGGAATTATCAGGGGGAGGATACCTGGAGGTGTGGCTATTCTCTGGAGAAAGAAGCTGGACTCCTTGATAAAAGTGGTCCGACTTGGTGTAGATTGGTGTATTGGTGTGCAGTTTAATTGTAATGATAAGGAATTCCTTATTATCAATGTATATACGCCATTTGAATGTCAACAGAATGAGGATGAATATTTAAATAAGCTTGCCTTTATCAATTCTTATATGCAAGACTATAATAATACCTGTATTTTTATTATGGGGGACTTGAATGCAGACATATCTGACACTGACTCCTTATTTGCAAAACATATGTATCATTTTTGCTATGAGAACAACTTAATCTTGTCAAGTAAGGTACTAATGCCTCCTGATAGTTATACCTATATAAGTGAGGCTTGGCACACTACGTCCTGGCTCGATCATTGCATCAGCACGGGTGATGCACATGCTTCTTTGGGTGGCATGAGTATTTATTATGGGTTAGCAATGTCTGATCATATACCGTTTGAGATGATAATGTTGACTGTCTACCTGCACTTTATCAAAATGTCAGTCAGGATGAGGTGGGAAAATTAGACTGGGACACTCTGAGGAAGAAATTGTAGAATATTGTGGTCGTACAGATAAATCCTTGAGTAAAATATGTCTTCCTAGAGATGCTGTAATGTGCAGCGATGTGAACTGTAGCATTGTTGAACATAAGAAAGACCTTTGTAGTCTGTACGATGCTATAGTTAACTCCCTGTATAAGGACAGCAAGCCTTATAAGAAAATACGTAAAACACATAAGGTTAGACCTGGCTGGAATGAGGCCGTAGCTGTGCCTTATTCTGAAGCTCGGGAAGCATATAAAGCATGGGTGGTGGCTGGGAGACCCAGACAAGGGCCAGAATTTGAGATGAAGAAATGTACAAATGCTAAGTTTAAGTATGCTATTCGTCATATCTCTAAAAATGAGCAGCTTATGAGAAGTAATTCCCTGGCCAAGAAATTGTTAGATAAGAATGTCACAGAATTTTGGAAGGAGCTTAGATGGATTAGTAACAGTAAAACGCCTTTGCCCTGTACTTTGGAAGGCATTTCAGGTACAGAAAATATTGTAGATCTTTGGCGGCAACACTTTTACTCATTATTTAATTCAACTAAGGATGAAACTTACAAGGTAGGGAAAGTAGAAAGGGACGATTCGCTCCTGATCGACACTCATGCAGTGATCAAAGCCATTAGAGAGCTATCAGATAAAGCGAGTGGTTTAGACTGTATTTCTGCTGAGCATCTTAAATACGCTAGCTCAAGAATTGCTCCTCTTCTTGCAATCTGTTTCACCAGCTTCATGATTCATGGGATGTTACCAGAATCATTATTGTCTGTTGTGTTGGTACCAGTCATTAAAGATAAAGCTGGCAAGCTGTGTAGCCTGGATAATTACAGACCCATAGCTTTAGCCAATATAATATCTAAAGTACTGGAAAAAATCATGTTTGAAAAATTAAATGTATTCATCAAATCTACTGATCATCAATTTGGATTCAAACCCCATCATGGAACAGATCTGTGCATATATGCCTTAAAAGAAATTATAAATAAGTACAGAAATCAAAATTCTTCAGTTTTTGTGCTTTATTGACGCCTCCAAGGCATTTGATCGTGTTAATCACAGGATACTGTTTAGGAAAATGATTGACAGGGGGGTTCCCAAGTACTTAGTACGTATCCTGATTTACTGGTTTGCACAACAGAAGATGCTGGTGAAATGGGGGAAGAGTCATTCATCACCATTTGGTGTGAGCAGTGGTGTCAGACAGGGCAGGATATTGTCCCCTATTCTATTTAATCTTTACATGGATGAGTTGTCAAAGCAACTGAATGCCTGTAAAACTGGGTGTTTAATAGGGAATAAGTTAGTGAATCATTTTATGTATGCTGATGATCTAGTTATTCTCAGTCCAAGTAGTGCTGGTCTTCAGGAGTTATTAAGAGTGTGTAGTGCTTATGGAGAGGAAAATGACAAAATATAATACAAATAAGAGTTGTGTGCTGATCTGCCGCACTAAAGAAGATTTGTTAATGAAATTCCCTGTCTTTGAATTGGCAGGCAGGGAATTAATTGTCAGGGATAAAATTAAATATCTGGGACATGTTATTAATGATAGAATGACTGATGATGATATTTTCAGACAACGCTGCAAAATCTACATGCAAGCAAATATTCTTGCACGCAGATTTGGTTTTTGTTCAGATGAGGTGAAACCGGTTCTTTTTAAAACCTATTGTACACCTTTATACACTGCTCATTTATGGATAAATTATAGGAAACTAAGTATGCAGAAATTACAGGTTGCCTACAATGATGCCTTAAGAATTTTACTTAAAAAGCCTCGATGGTGCAGTGCTTCCGAGTTATTTGTCTCATCACGTGTAAATACTCTGCATGCAGTAATAAGGAATTTTATGTATAAATTCATCTGTCGGCTTGATGCATCTAGAAATGAAATCATTCAAGTCATGTCTAGCATTAAGCTCAGTTCTATTCGCCGTCGGTCACAGTTTAGAAGGCACTGGTACAGTTGTCTTTTTAAAGTCTGTACTGTCTTTGTACTTCTTTAAGCAGTTATGTCTTAGTGTTTCTTGTAACTTTTTGATTGTTTCAACTGTCTTGTTTTTTTTACTTTACTTGTTTATTTTTCTCTTGATGGACCTTGAGTCTGGAATAAAGTCTTTGATTGATTGTACACTTGTATAACAGTGTAAATTTGCTGTCCCCTCAAAATAACTCAACACAGCCATTAATGTCTAAACTGCTGGCAACAAAAGTGAGTACACCCCTAAGTGAAAATGTCCAAATTGTGCCTATAGTGTCAATATTTTGTGTGGCCACCATTATTTTCCAGCACTGTCTTAACTCTTGAGTATGGAGTTCACTAGAGCTTCACAGGTTGCCACTGGAATCCTCTTCCACTCCTCCATGACGACATCATGGAGCTGGTAGATGTTAGAGACCTTGCGCTCCTCCCCCTTCCATTTGAGGATGCCACACAGATGCTGAATAGGGTTTAGGTCTGGAGACATGCTTGGCCAGTCCATCACCTTTAACCTCAGTTTCTTTAGCAAGGCAGTGGTCGTTCTGGAGGTGTGTTTGGGGTTGCTATCATGTTGGAATACTGCCCTGCAGCCAAGTTTCTGAAGGGAAGGGATCATGCTCTGCTTCAGTATGTCACAGTACATGTTGGCATTCATAGTTCCCTCAATGAACTGTAGCTCCCCAGTGCCAGCAGCACTCATACAGCCCCAAACCATGACACTCCCACTACCATGCTTGACTGTAAGCAAGACACACTTGCTGTGACCTCACCCTACCAGACTGGAATCCCCAACCCTGGTCCCAGTCCTTTGTTCATCGTTGGGTTTTGCCCTCGCTAAGTATATTGTGCATGGGTCGGCATCTGTTTGTAAACTGTCACGACGCTGTCAAAGCATTATCTTGTCTGTTTTTGTTTGTTGTACTAGCTCCGTTTTAAATTTTTATCTCTCTTTTACCGATATTAACTTTTTACTTAGTGTTAGCTTAGTAAATACAAAAGCCCAATCAGGCACATAGGTGAATCAGACCCCAGGCAGGGCTGTTCACCAGGTTATGCTAACCTGTTTTAGCTAGCTAGCCACTTCTGGCCTGGAAAGCCATGGCTTCCTCCCCTACTTGTGTCAGCTGTGTCTCCCTCTCTAGGAAGGTTTCTGAGTTGGAACTGAGACTCTAACCTTTATAAGATTTGGGTTGCTGAACACTACCTTGACACTATTATTTTTGGATGGACATCGGCCCCAATGACTGACTTGCAGCTAGCAGGGACGGCTACTTACCTGGGTGAAATTAACACATCGCCATCCTCTTCCACCCCTGCTCTGGTCACCTCAGCTGTCCAGGACTGCAGCATCAAACACTGGCATCAGCTCGGAGCTAAACCCAATGCCCCGGGTGGTTTGTCAAAGCCTCAATGCGTGCCCCGGACCATGGTTGGGCCAAATAGCAAACGATGATTGACAAGACATGGCCATGCCTCCTCCCTTCCCCTTTTGCTGGAAAACAGATTTGACATCCTTTCCCTGGAAGATTTCCCCCACTTGGACGTCGCACATCCTCCCATGGACGCCCCTATTCCTTCAGCAGCGGCCCAAACCCGCAAGTCCTGGATCAAAACTACTTTAGGTGTGCCAAACTATACACCAGCTCCAAAAAGAAGAGAGCACATCCCCCCACATCCCCCCCCCCACTGCATCCACGCTTCCGCACCCCGCCGCCACAGCAGCAACTACGGCAAAACTATCCACCATTTCAGAAGCCACTGACAAAGCCCCTCCAGATGATGCAGGTAATTGGTGATTCAATAATGAGGAACATCAGAAGCACGTACTGTGCTACAAAATTTTTTCCTGGGGCTAAAGTGTCTGACATTGAGGCTCGTACCCCTGACCTATTAAATGAATACCCCTCACTAAAACTGTTATTGTGCACGTTGGATGCACCAACATCCCTAATGAAATGTCGGAGATCTTAAAGAGTGACTTCAGGAACCTTCTGTCCACTCTTATGAACTGTGGCAGACGTGTGTTTATTTATGGGCCACTTGCACCTTTTAGAAGAGGTTGCAATTATTTTAGCAGAACCCTCTGTCTTAATACCTGGTTGTGTTCAACATGTCCTATCTTTAACATTGGTTTTATAGACAATTTCAATCTGTTTTGGAACCGCCCATCATTTATGAATCCAGATAGCATCCATCCAAATAGACTTTGTGCACGTGTTCTAAGGGACAATCTGTTTTATTCCATTCAGCATTTTTTAGTACAGTGACTGAAAGCTGGTATGTTTACTCTCTCTGAAGTACCAGGGTCTGCCAACAAGCCCTTTTTTGCTTCCACTTCTCATATTAATCCTATTAATCCAAATAATTCTCACTGTTTAGATCAGTCTTCAGTTCATAACCCCATAGAGATTGTGTGTGTCTGTTACCCAAAACATTTTAACCCAAGACAAATACAACATAACTTGATAAATACACGCCTCTGCAGCTCCTCTTCATCCGCCACCCCTCAACTTAGCCCCTGTCTTCCCCATCAGAGAATCATTGTCTGCTCCCACCAAAGTTAATAAAAATATAATGTATAAGCATCCCAAAATGATTAAACAGTTGGTAAAACTCAAAATAAACATCAAGTCTCTAAATTTATTGATTCGATCTCTATTCCTCCTCATAATTTAAAAATTAAATGCGTTTTGTTAAATATTAGGTCTCTAACTCCCAAGTCTCCGCTAGTCCATGATCTGTTAATTGATCATCAGATTGATTTAATTTCCCTTACAGAGACTTGGTAAGGGCAAGAGGATTATGTTGGTTTAAATGAATAAACTCATTCTGGTTACTTAAACTATCAAAATCCCAGAAGTTCTGGTTGTGGAGGAGGAGAAGCAACAATTTACCATTCCAAATTACTGGTTAATGTAAAGCAAAAACATGTTTTAATTCCTTTGAGGGCCTGGTCCTCAGTATTGGGCGTGTTAGCAATCTTAGGTTAAACCCAATTTTCCTTGCCATAGTTTATTGTCCTCCCTCAGCCTACTCAGAGTTTTTATCTGAATTTGCTGAATTCTTAGCTGATTTAGTGCTAGTGCTGAATTCAATATTAGACTCAATGGGGTTTTCTCAGAAAGTAGAAAATTCCACCCATTATCTCCATCACACATTGGACCTTGCTCTGACATATGGCATAGAAATAGAAAATCTGGTAGTGTCTCCTCATAACCCTGTACTGTCAGACCATTGTCTGTTAACTTTTGATTTCACTATCTTGACTATTTGATTCCTAAAGAAAAATATTACTACAGTAGATGTCTTTCAGATGATGTTACCAAATTTATGCAGATTGTCTCCTCTATGCCATGTGTCAACACAACAGAAATAAGCTATGGAGAGCTTGCTGCTTCTGTAATTGATAGCATGGTAGATAGTGTTACAGCTTCTCTGCATCAGACTCTAGACATGGTGGCCCCTTTAAACAAGAAAAGGTCCAATCAGAGATTTCTAACCCCTTGGTTTAACACAGAAACTCGTAGCTTAAAACAGAAGACTCATCAATTAGAAAGAAAATGGCGCTCCACTAATTCAGATGACAACTATTCAGCTTGGAGAAATCATATTTTAATTTATAAAAAATCTCTTAGAAAAGTTAGAACAAGTTATTACTCTGCATTAAAAGGAGAACAAGAATAATCCCAGGTTTCTTTTTAGCACTGTAGCAAGGCTGACAAAGAGTCAGGACTCTGTCAATCCTAGCATTCCCTTAGAGCTTACTAGTCAGGACTTTATGGACTTTTTCAATCATAAAATTTCATCTATTAGAGATAAAATCGTCAGATTCTTCCCACCGTTAACTTAAATACAGTAACTACTACAACTCCTTCAATTGACATCTGTTTGGATAAGTTTACTCCAATTGATCTTTTAGAGTTAGATAAAATTATTTCCTCATCCAAGCCTTCAACTTGTCTTCTAGACCCTATTCCTACCAGATTTAAAGAAGTCTTCCCACTTATTGGTAGCCATATTCTTCAAATAATCAATTCTTCATTAACATTAGGCCATGTACTGCAGGCTTTTAAAACTGCTGTAATTAAACCCTTACTCAAAAAGCCAACACAAAATCCAGGAGTTCTAGCTAACTATAGACCAATCTCTTATCTCCCTTTCATTTTAAAAATCTTAGAAAGAGTTGTTGCTACGCAATTATTTGATCACTTGCAGGGAAATGGTTTATTTGAAGAGCTTCAATCTGGGTTTAGAATCCACCATAGTACTGAAACAGCCTTAGTGAAGGTCACTAATGACCTCCTTATCACATCTGATAATGGACTTGTTTCTGTACTTGTCCTTTTACACCTTAGTGCAGCCTTTGACACTATCGACCATGATGTTCTACTTGATAGATTAGAAGACTATGTTGGACTTAATGGAACTTCGCTGCAGTGGTTTAGATCTTATTTGTCTGATAGGCTCCAGTTTGTTCATGTCAATGAGTTTTCTTTCAACTCAAAGCTCAGTCATGGAGTTCCACAGGGATCTGCGCTAGGCCCTACTCTTTAGTTTATATATATATGCTTCCACTAGGCAACATCATTAGAAAGCACTGTATACATTTTCATTGTCATGCAGATGAGACAATTATACCCGTCAATTAAGCCAGATGATGGTAATCAATTAGCCAAGTTGGAAGCCTGTCTTAAGGAAATCAAAGCTTGGATGACTTGTAATTTCCTGCTATTAAATTCAGTTAAGACTGAAGTCATCCCTGTTGTTCCAACAAACCTTAGAAATACCTTTTCAAGTCAAACTCTTAATTGGGATGCAGTTACTCTCTCTTAATAGTTCTGTGAGGAACCTTGGAGTTATTTTTGATCAAGATCTGTTTTTCAGTTCACACATTAAATTTGTTTCTAAGGCTGTCTTCTATCATTTGCGTAATACTGTCAAGATTAGGAGTGTCTTTTCTCAGAGTGATGCTGAGAAACTGGTCCACACTTTTGTTAGCTCGAGATTATAGTAACTATCATCAGGATGTCCTAAAATATCTTTAAAAGGTCTTCACTTGATCCAAAATGCTGCTTCAAGAATTTTAACAGGTACTAGTAAGAGAGATCATATCTCTCTGGTTCTGGCCTCCCTTCATTGACTTCCCATAGAGTTCAGAATTAAGTTTAAAATCCTTCTCACTTTCAAAGCTCTTACCAGCCAGGCCCCTTTTTATTTAAAAGATCTGATACTACCCTATCATCCTAATAGAGCATTACACTCCCAAAATGCAGGATTACTTGTAATACCTAGAATCTCCAAAAGTACAATGGGAGGCAAAGCCTTCAGTTATCAAGCTCCTCAATTGTGGAACCAGCTGCCAATCTGGATTCGGGAATCATATTCAATTTCTGTTTTTGAGAATAGGGTAAAAACCTTCCTTTTTGATATAGCTTGCAATTAGGAGGGATCTTGTGTCTCTAAACACTCCCTTAGTTATGCTGCTAATAGATTTAGACAGCTGGAGGACATCCAATAATGTACCGGACTTCTCCCATTTAATGTTTGCTCTCTACATGTCTGTTCTTTTCATCTTCTCTATCCCCTCACCCCCCAGCCAGTTGCAGCAGATGACTGCCCCTCCCTGAGCCTTGTTCTGCTAGAGGTTTCTTCCTGTTAAAAGGAAGCTTTTCCTCTCCACCGTCACCAAGCGCTTGCTCACAGGGGATCGCCTGATTGCTGGGGTCTTTCTGCAATTGTGGGGGTTTCCCCTACATTTTAAGATAAGATAAGATAAGATAAGCCTTTATTAGTCCCACAATGGGGAAATTCCAGGATTGCAACAGCACAGGGATAGCAACACTCAGAGCAACAATCAGAAGGCAAGAAAAAACAACATCTAGTAAACATATGTCCATATTACTATAAATGTATTGTAACGTGCTGCTCGACATGGCGACGTCCCACCGGGAGATTTGAACTCACGCCTCCCGCTCCGGAGTTCCGCACCCTACCTGTGTCGCCAATAGGGTCAACCCACTTGGCAAGCCAAGTAGGGTTAAAGTGCTATGACTGTTGTTGTGAAATGGTGCTATATAAATAAAGTTGAATTCAATTGAATTCGAACTTGTCTTTGTACTCCTCACCTGGTTGCTGCCACACACGCTGGACACCATCTGAACCAAATAACTTTGTCTCATCAGACCACAGGACATGGTTCCAGTAATCCATGTCCTTATTCTACTTGTCTTCAGCAAACTGTTTGTGGGCTTTGTTTTGTATCATCTTTAAAACGGGCTTCCTTCTGGGACTACAGCCATGCAAACCAATTTGGTGCAGTGTGTGGTGTATGGTCTGATTACCGACAGGCTGACCCCCCCCCCCCCCCCAACCTCTGCAGCAATGCTGGCAGCACTCACATCCATTTTCAAAAGACAACCTCTTGATATGACGCTGAGCACGTGCAGTCAACTTCTTTGGTTGACCATGGCAAGGCCTTCTGTGTGGAAATTGTCCTGTTTAACTGCTGTATGGTCTTAGCCACTGTGCTGCAGCAACAATTCTTTTTTTCAGATCCTCAGAGTTCTTTGTAGTGATGGGATGATGATACCTCAAGGAGTGTATTGACACATTACCCAGACTGTGTTGGCACTGTATTGACACTGTGTTGGTCACTCAATAGTGACCTCTGCAGTAGTTCTAAAGTCATTGCAGGTAAACAAAATGAAAATAAGATGGAAAAGCTTACATGCTGCAAACCCAACAGCCTGTGAAATAATATTTAATTTTTATTTAACTGTTAGCCTTTTACTTAAAATCTCATAATTTCATTTGCTCAATTTGTTTGCCGAGTTAAGTCGTTTGAGAAGATTTTAAAATTTGTTTAAATCCTTGTTTGTGTAAATGCTAAAATGAGTTGATATGTAAAATATAGCAAATTTGTCTAATAAAATTCAGAGTTAAAATTTTTAACTTATGTATGAATTGTTTTTAACTTAAGTGATCAATCATAAGAAATAACAGACTAAAAATGGATTCATTCATACATTTTTATTGAGGAACAAAAGTTTTTGTAATCTTTGCTCCAAGGCAACAGATTTCTCTTCTTAGACACCAGTTCCCCTGCCTTAGAAAAAAAACTCTTTCACAGGGTACAGATGAAGATGGTGTGCATAAAAATTTAAGTGTGAGTTGATAAAGGTGTGGCCATGTTTTCTGCAGTGTGTTTCTGAGGAAAATGCTGCACTCCCAAGACTGATGAACGGAGTTCATGGCTTTCTTTGCCCACATAGTAGCAAGTAACAGCAAGATATGCCTCCATATTAATGGACGTTCACATATCAGCTGTTAAACAGCAACGACGCTCTGGAGGTCCTTTTTTGTTTTCTCCTTTTCCTCCTGATATTTCTGGCTCACCAAGTCCTTGATGGCCTAAAAATAACCATACAAATACTGTAATACATTTTATATAAGATAAGATAAGCCTTTATTGGTCCCACAATGGGGAAATTCCAGGATTGCAATAGCACAGGGATAGCAACACTCAGAAGGCAAGAGAAAACAAGAACATCTAGTAAACATATGTACATATTACTATAAATATACAGTATATAGACAGTGCGGAGCATTATGGTTGGTGAATGTGCAGCAGAAAGTCTAAGCTCTCTCTCCGCGGATGCGGCGGGCCAGCTGGAAGTCTTTGGGCATGATGGTGACCCTCTTAGCAAAGAAGAGACCCACCAGGTAGGCCTCGCTGGCCTCCTGCAGAGGCATGACGGCGAAGCTCAGGTCGGTCTTGAAGTCCTGAGCGATCTCCCTCACCAGGCGCTGGATGGGCAGCTTACGGATGAGCAGCTCCGTGGATTTCTGGTAGCGACGGATCTCTCAGAGCCACGGGCCTGTAACGGTGAGGCTTCTTCACTCCACCGGTGGCCGGAGCGCTTTTCCGAGCAGCCTTGATGGCTAGCTGCTTCCTGGGGGGCTTTTTCCTCCAGTAGATTTTACGGGCGGTCTGCTTGGTTCTTGCCATTGCTCTTTATTATTCTGTCTTATATTTCTTGCACGCCGCCTAAACTCCAGCCCAGCACCCGCGTCGTTTTCGTTACAGCTCCCGGTATATTGAGTTTCCCCATTAGCACCGGGCGGCGGCCGAGTGCTAGCTAGCACCAGCTCCTCCCTGCTATAACGTCTCCAGCTGTAAACAGTGGCTCCGTCCGCCGATATATATAACAGTACTCCTTAATTCAACCATACATTTCTTACACATACCTTCCTGCTTGGTAGAACATATGAGGGTGCAATAAGCATCAGGAGCTCCCTGAATCCCTCATTTTCAACAATAGTGAGTGGCTGACAGTCTTTGATGATCATGTTGACTACAGCTTCATCCACTGCTCGCTTGTTAGGAACTGCAAGCCAAAAGGAAATATTTTGTTTAAAGCTTGTTAAAGGACTGTAATTTTTTACAAACAATATTATAGAGTCACACAAAGCCTTTTGTGTGTAATACACTATTTTTGAAAATTCAAATTTTTTGTGAGAATTTCAACATACCTGGGGTACTCACATGAGTATCTGACAATTCTTCATTGCCATGCCGAGCTCTTTAATGCCTCAGCATTGATGTGCCCTTATTGATGTAAGATAGCTCTGTGGAGCAGAGCCGACACTGCACCTACAATAAAATAAAAAGTTAATTTATCTGAAAACAATTCAAACCTCTTACAGAAAAGAGTAGAAACATATTTAATTCAAAAACTAACAGTAAACAATGCCCAAAGGAGAAAAAGATTTACCTTATTTGCCGTCAAAAGATCAAAAATGATTCCAGACTGGGGAAAACTTCTTATTGGAACGATCCATGAAGTCAGAAGTTGAACAAGGTGAGGGCAGGCAAAAATCCAACAGACACAGCAACAGCAAACAGTTTCATCTCCATTCAACAAATCCACAACAATACATGTCAATACAGTTTGTTTCCTTATAAACAATTTGGCACGGCACATCCAAATGACACACTTCCTGTATCGGTCACATGATTTTTTTCTTAAAGCGATACACGCATCAATACGGGGTTTCACTCTTGTGCGCTCTGCACAGTGCTGACGCACCAGTGTTGTTCGTCCCATCACTAGTTCTTTGCCATGAGGTGTCATGTTGAACTTCCAGTGACCAGTATGAGAGAGTGAGACCGATGACACCAAATTTAACACACCTGCTCCCCATTCACACCTGAGACCTTGTAACACTAACGAGTCACATGACACCGGGGAGGGAAAATGGCTAATTGGGCACAATTTGGACATTTTCACTTAGGGGTGTACTCACTTTTGTTGCCAGCCATTTAGACATTAATGGCTGTGTGCTGAGTTATTTTGAGGGGACAGAAGATTTACACTGCTATGCAAGATGTACACTGACTACATTGTATCAAAGTGTCATATCTTCAGTGTTGTCCTATGAAAAGATATAAAATATTTACAAAAATGTGAGGGGTGTACTCACTTTTGTGAGATACTGTATATAAAAATGTTACAAATACAGATTGGAGTTCTTCCTAAGTAAAAACTTAAGTATTGTAGTTTTTAAGAATAAACATGAAACTGTTTGTTTTTGCATTATTTGATTAAAAATTACATCTTTAAACAACATCTTTTTTGAGCAGTTAGAAACTAGTTCAGTTTACTCAACTACATTTACTCACTTTTTCTTCGTTTCTTTAAACAAAAACACTTGGTCACTGTCTTTAAGTTACTTTTGTTATCAACTTGAATCGATTTCCATTTTTAAATGTTGTTCAGATGTGTTAAAATATCAGCAGAGCTGTGTTATAGAAGCAATGCTGTTTATGTCTGCGTGCAGTACATGAAAATACTGAAACACTTTCACAGTTTAGTCTCACAATACAGAAGTAGAATTCACTAATTTGTCTTTGCCCTGCAGCTACATCAATCCATGTTCCATGGTTATGTGTAAATATGCTGCATTGAGAGCGACTGTTCGTGAGCTTGTTCAGACGTTAATGAATTTACTTACCAGAACTAACTGCATCTATATTCATTTTTTATGAGTTTTACTTTACTGAAATCATTGTTCTTCTTTTCCGTCTCAGTAAATAGTTATTACTGTCAGTTTTTATATGATATGATTTGGATTATAATAGCAGGAATGCGTTTTCAGATTGTTGTTTTTCTTCAGACAAACAATGGTTTGTTAAATATTCAGAAGGCGGGCAGTAATGAGTTACTCCATGTTATCAAGTCACGATCAAAATTGTACTTTAGAGTGAAATTTTATTGTGGGATACATTTTTAATATTGACCTTCAAAAAGTATGTGCATTTTATACAGTAATATGTAAACTCTCAGGGTTTAGATAATGTTTAACAGGATAAAATACCTTAATTCAAAGTTTTAAATTTTTCTACAAAGTTGAAAAAGTTCAAGAATTTCTTAATTTTAAATTCAATATAGTTCTTGAGGAAATGGTAGTTAATGTGTAGGCATACTGTAATAATTAATTTTGCACTTATTTTTCAGACTGACAATTTGGTGTCCCATTTTTAAAACCAAATTATACATGTCCCTGTGTCTGGCAATTTAAAGCAATGCAGAGGGATTTAACCTCTAAAATTCCAGTGTTCCACCCATGGAACATTTCATATTGGCTGGAAAATGGCTGGAATGCTAAGGAGTTTTAAATATACATTTATTTAATGACAGAGCAGCAAGTGTTATTTTTTCTCAAACAGGTTAATTTTTTCCTACTTAACTCTGATATTGTTCTTCTATTAAGAAAGCGAAGGGGTCTCAAACCTTTGACGTGTTTCGACTGTCGTCTGCAGTCTTCTTCAGAAAGCGTTGTCTGACATCCATGACGTGTCACGTCAGCTGTGTTATCCTTTCCGTAGATGTGACCAAGCAGACAGATTTGACAGATCTGCCAGGTCGGTCATGCCCCCCACCATGTGATGGTCTCTGGAGGAGAGAGTCCCAGGTGTGCGAGAGCATGAAGGCTCCATCATCTCAGTTCACTTCCTGATTTCAATTGCTTCTTTGATCCAGTGTTGGTGTTCATTGTCTTCTGATCCAGATGGATCTGATCCAATTGGTCTTCTGATCCAAATCTGATTCAACTTGGATCAGAAGACAGCAAACACAAACACTGGATCAAAGAAACAATTGAAATCAGGAAGCAAGCCCACAACACCATGAACTGAGATTTTTTTTTTTTTAATTTTTATTTTGTATACTTTATTGATCCCCAGAGGGGAAATTGAGGGCATCCACCTGGATGGATGAAGCAGCCACGGTATGGCGCTAACCCTTAACCATTCACACACACATTCACACCTGGGGCCACTTTAGAGTCTCCAATTAACCTAACCTGCATGTTTTTGGTCTGTGGGAGGAAACCGGAGAAATCCCGGAGTAAACCCACGCAGATACGGGGAGAACATGCAAACTCCACACAGATCACTGTTGGCTGGGATTGAACCAGGGATCCCATGGCCAAGGGTGAGTTGCTGTGCTGCTGCAGTGCTAACCACTGAGCCACCGCACCGCCCAATGATGGAGCCTTCATGCTCTCGCACACCTGGGAGACTCTCCTCCAGAGACCATTGCACGGTGGGGGGAGTGACCAACCTGGCAGATCTGTCAAATTTGTCTGGTCGGTCACACCTACGGAAAGGATAACACAGCTGATGTGACATGTCACGGATGTCAGACGACACTTTCTGAAGAAGACTGTAGACGACAGTCGAAACACGTCAAAGGTTTGAGACCCCTTTGCTTTGTCTTAATAGAAGAACAATATCAGAGAAGTGCTGTTTTAGGCTTAAAAAGGCATAGCACTATTAGAAGAATATGAGAAATTATGCCGATTTTGTAGTCAGTCACTACCTTCCTACTGAATAAAAGTTATTACGCAGCGCTGTGGTCTCTACTCAGAGTCCACAGGACCACAAGGCATCTTCAGTCTTTTACCCACTTTGGTACTGATCAGCCGCTATGAACTGGCTGTTTGATAATCAGAGCCCCCTGGTCTCTACACATCAGTCACTGCAAAAGAAATGGGTGACCTTACTGTGACAATGTGCACCTTTAATATTCAGTCTATAGTCCCAGTTCAACAACACAAGCTTTACACGGTTTTAAAATGAGAAGTGACACCACCGTTACATTTGAGTCATTTTAAAGACTAGTCTGAACAACAGCTGGAGCCAAAGTTTTTGTATTCACAACAATAAGTGTCAAGTGGCCCTCACTCTTGTGAGGTTTGACCAGCAGTTTCCCCCACTTGAACAGGATGCTTGCTTCAGAAGATAGAACTGGAAATCACTCAGTGACCAAGACTCAGCTTTTCCTTTTCTTTCCTTTTATTTTTTGTAAAGTCATCAAGGCCAAGCACAGGCACAGGTGAAAAACCTTTAAATACAACACAAACTAGAAAAGCACTCAGAGCGCATACCTCCGCCAAGGCTCCTTCCGTTTCTCATGGATCACCTCCCAAATGTAATGGGCTTGTGTGTAGGCCTATCACCACTTGTGGTGAAAATTGCATCCAAGTCTGTCCATTAGTTTTGGAGCTTTGTGGCTGACACACTGAGAAGAGCCTTGGCTGAGGTATGCATTCCCAGATCATCCCCAAAATGTAATGGGTTCCTCTCTCGGCCAAGAACCACCTCTGGTGAAACAGACAGAAACAGACAAATGGCAGTAAAAGCATTACCTCCTTGGCGGAGGTAATAAACTCAAGTGTTGCTGTTGTGTCCATCTCCTCCATCTCCAAACTCCCAGGCTGCGGGCGTTGTGATTCATCGCACAACCGCGTACAGCCCACAGGCCAATGGGTTATGCAAGCGTTTTCATAGATCACTGAAAGCAGCACTCAGGGGTTCACTGACTGATACAAATTGGGTAGACAGGTTGGCGTGGATTTTATTGGGGTTGTGCTCCACGCCAAAAGAGGATTTGGAAGCTTCCCCGGCAGTGAGCTTGTTTTTGCGCAGCCCCTATGGCTGCCCGGGGAATTTCTGCCAAATAATCCCGCGCAGGTCAGCTGCCCGTCTCAGCTTTTGCAGCGTAGCGGAAACACAGGCAAGCTGCCGGGCCCGGCCCACCACTGTTTTCCGCGTGCTTTTGTGCCTAAAACTTTGAAGAACGCAGAGTTCGTGTTCGTCAGACACAACGACCAGCGCCCTCCATTGCGCCTGCAGACATGTTGAAAATGGCCCCATCTCACAATGTTAAAGAATCTTTTAAAAAATTCCTGGATCCAGACGGTGATCCGGATCATCCCCAAAATTTAATCAGTTCTTCCTTGTACCATTTCCAACAACGCCTGAAAGTTTCATCGAAATCCATCCAAAACTTTGAGTTATCTTGCTAACCAACAGACAGACAAACAAATGCCGGCAAAAACATTACCGCCTGCGGCCTGGCGGAGGTAATAAAGGGTCAAGGAGAATGTAACCCAAGAACCCATAATAAATCAACATAGCCCAAAATCAAATACTCAGTTTTTAAATTACTAAAACCCAAAATAGGAAATACTCACATCTAAAGCACCCCAAATACTAAACACATCTTAAAACACTGTTCAACTAGAAAAGCACTCGGAGAATGCAGACCTCCGCCAAGCACCACAGTTCCCCCATACAGTGTTTGTGTGTCCGTTTTCAGATTCCTTGACCACGAAAACATATGACTAGCAATTGGATTGACAATGATAGGATTAGTGGTTCAGTAGTTCTTCACGAAAATGGCATTTTCCGTAATGGCGGTTTTCTTCTGGACGGTGATCCGGATCACCACCAAAATTTAATCAGTTCTTCTTTGTACCATTTCCAACAATGCCTGAAAGTTTCATCAAAATCCGTTCAAAATTTTTTGAGTTATCTTGCTAACCAACAGACAGACAAACCCCGGCAAAAACATTACCTCCTTGGCGGAGGTAATAATGATTTTTAACCTTACAACTTTAACAGCTTTTAACTTTTAAACTCTTAAAATACACTCCATTTTAACTATACTTTTAAACCCACATAATTTTATAAATATGACATTTTAACTTACATTTCAAACACACATTTTTTTTTTTAACACATCACACTTAACCTAAACTTAATCAAATTGCTTTTCAAATGCAGCTGCAAAGACATATTACAAATGGATGCTCACCGGCTCCTTCTTCCTTGCTTGAAACAAGCTTTAGTCCTGCAGTCTTTTCCAAAGTCCAAATTCTCCAACCATTTCTCTCACACGCTGCTTACTCTCCACTGCCCTGTGAGTAACTGCCTCCAGACTCTCTTAATCACCAGATCACTCCCACCTGGTGCAATCAACCAACTGCTCTCAGGCTGGGAAGCACACCCAGACCTGAAGCACTCAGGCAGAGAGGGTGTGGCCTGCAGCACAGCTCAACAATAAGAAAAACAAAATGCAACAATTTAACATTTTTATTTATAGAATTGTGATTGTGTGCTAACTTACTACAGTCTCAAAAATGATTCTAAATGTTACATATTCAGGTTCACTTTTAATACAGTATGTGTTACTTTAAAGCACCTCTGCTGATGTTTATTTATGTGGCATTTTGATCAATTCACCACAATAATAAACTAACCTATAGCATGGCAACATTTTGATAAAGAACCCACTCTTTATATACTGAATAAATCTCAGTTCATGGGAGAGACAGCAGTGAAAAACGTAAACTGATTTTGTACTGGAACTGATTTGATCAGCCCTACTTTAATGTCTGATTCAACTGAGGCGTTACATTAATTTCTCCCATACATTGGATGTGTGAGGTTTTACAGAGATGCAATAATGGCCTCTCTCTAAGCTGTATGTACACATTCACAGCTTGATGTGGATCTGTGGGTGGAATCAGATGGGTCTCTTTCATAATAATATTGCACAGTTCATAAATATCTGGATCACATGGTTTGGTCAGACGAAAGGCACATTCAGTTTTGCATCACTGAACATGCTCATCTTCAACAGGGCAAAGGAAGTCTCTTGTCCTGTAGAGTTCAGGTAAAGCATACTTGCCACTGGGCTGACAACTGGGGACACTGATGTTTCTGATGGTCTGATGGGGTGTGTGTTCCACACCTGTACTGTGTCATCCAGCTCCTCCTGTTAAAAATCCAGAAATACGTTAGGAAAGGACCGTACATAGAATTCAAACAAACATCAAAGTAACAGTTTTGATTTTATATAGCCAGAAAGCCTGAAATTTCCCCCTCCTCTTTCTTTGATTCCCTCCCCCTTTCTCCCATTCCACATGTTTTTCCCACTCAACTTGCTTTCTCTCTCCCCTGCCCCCTTTACTCATGTCCAACCCTCTTCTGTTGCTCTTCCTCCTTTTATCCATTACCATCTCTTTGATTTCTGCCATCCTATGTCTTCCCCTACTTTTTAACCCAGTTTTCCCTTCTCCCCCTCTATTCACTCTTCCTGTCTTTCCCTCTTCTAGCTATCTCTGTAAACATCATTTCTCCCTATTGCTCACCATTCTTCCATATTTGTCTCCCTCTTTCTCTCTTCCATCTGTTACTCATAGCGTTTAGCATCAAGCCCTCCACTCTTGGCCACATACAGAGCTGGTTCTGCATAGAAACAGTATGCCCCCCCCCAGCCACTAGGGGGTCCCCAAACTACAAGTTCATCCTAATATTGTTTGGGGAAAATTTAAAAATGCCTTCATGTTTTTTCTTGTAAATCTGCAACTTTTTTTCTTATACATTTGTTACTTTTATTGCAAATTGGCAACTTTTTTCTCATAAAGCAAAACTATGAAAGACTTTCACCTTAAAATAATGTTTTCCAATATTACTTTTTGGTACATCAACCTTTGATAGATTGTCATATGTCATCATATGTCATTTCCCCCCACAGCCTGGGTGGGCCTGCATTGCCTACAACAGATGTATTCTTGGTAGGAACACTGAGCAGACTACAACTATGGTGAATACAGTTTGACCTCAGTCCCAACAGCCAATCACAGGGCAAAACTGTGTCTATTTTATTTAACCTTTATTTATACAGGGAAGTTCCATTGAGAGGCAGCATCTCTTTTTCAAGAACATCCTGTTCACACTCACACAGTCACACATTCACAGCAGGAAGTTGAACAGTCCAACCACAGACTGACCTGTGGCCACTGAGCAGCTCCACTGGAGCAGTTGGGGTTCAGGGCCTTGCTCAAGGGCACCACAGTGGGATTAAGGAGGGTGGGGCAAACACTGCTATGTTATCTGTCCCACCCAGATCTAATCCTACCGCTGATGGACTGAACCAGCAACCCTTTAGTCAGAAATTCAGACCTCTAACCATTAGGTCACCACTTCCCAGACTGTAACCAAAAACACAAAGCACTCTGTGATTGGCTGTTGGGACTGCGGTCATAGCACCATACTTGTAGTTTTTTCAGTGCTCCTACCTGGTATAGAAAGTTATAGAAGGCTGCTTTAAATTGTCACCCTTGTTTCATAAATTTGACTTTGTTTCATTTTAAATTCCCTTTTTAATTTAAGTGTGCAATGTTTTTCTTACAAAATGCATCATTTACATGGATGCCGGTTACATTTTTATTCTGAGTAACGGTTTAATTTACTGCTGTTCATCTAGACAGTGATCCACGTTTATTTCTTTTAATGCGGTTGTTTATTTTTTACCCCCCAACACACACACACACTCACACAAAATATTCCCCCCAACACAATTTTCCATAGCCCCCCCCCCACCCCCCACCACCACCACCACCAGGAAGTGAGAAACAGCCCTGGTTACATGCATATTGTCAGGAATCTCTGAAAACACTCAGAATATGATCATATATTAGTTTGTTACCTCAATAAAGATTCGAGACACAAGAATATTCTATTAAGAGTTTTTACTTGTATATATTGTAGGATCACGAAGGAGCACGAACCTCAGGTTGCAGGAGGTCAGTACTGAAGGCTGCCTTCAGTGGGCAAGCTTATATACAAGGAGCAGTTGCAACATACAAACAGAAGCAGGACAAAGCGGTTTCAGCTGAATACCTCACGGGCAAAAGAGTGTAACAGATTTGGCACATCATTAACAGCTTGAAAGGACGAAGCAACCTGTTCCTTCTCTCGCTATGCAGGGGGTATGTCAGTATCAGTACATTTCCTCCAGAACTGGCCCCCTGCATGCAACCTCAGTATTCTTCCAGTATTCTTCCAGTAGAACTCGCTCCCTGAGTGTTGCTTCAGTGTTTTTCCAGTAGAGCTCACTTCTACGCTTGCATAAGGCATAGACATATAAAATGATAACACTGTACATTTTCATAGACATATAAAATGATAACATTGTACATTTTTCTGACAATTCCCTCCTGTTTATCATTTTATCATTGTTGCATTCACATGCAAACATCAGTGCAATGTATCTTCTCATGATTTTCTACATTGTCATCATTGGACATCACTTCCAAATCTAAACAATGGTTCTGTCATCACAATCACCATCACTTCGTTGTCTCAAGGCAGTATATTGTACAGGAACTTCCCTTTGGAGCATAACAGATTGTAATGTGAAAGTGTGTTGAGCAAGAGCTCTACTTATCATGGACCCAATACAGGGAATGACACACATGAATAGTACACAAGATAGAATCAATGCAACTGTTACTGGGGTTAACTACTTCAATAGAACTTGCCACCATTGGCCAGAAAGGAACCAAGAGGACAGGTCCCAATTTTGTGGCACATCCTTCAAGCCATTCAAGTGTTGTTGCAGTCCTCTCAGCCAATCGATTACACCTCCTTTCTCTCAGTGAGGTCCTCCAAAGCCCAAAATACATCATTCATTCTGTGACTCAAATAGGCCACTCCAAATGAGGGGAATGCTGTCATAGGCTGTCGTGACGTCTCCATCTTGGTTATCAAGTTGGCGTCGGGGGAAGTGATCCATATTACTTCTGCAAATACACCTGTCACACCAGCGGCAAGTAGCAGTGCCTTCATTTTTACTTCCACCTGAGAGAGTATCCCTCCGGGCCTCTGTCTTCACCAGGTTTGAGATGGCCGTGTCCTTAAAAGGACACGCCCCCTTTGTAACTGGACTTACTCAGGGAAGCAGGTTAGTTCACTTACAGGCACTTTTAGTCTCTTCACGTGTGAAAGGTGGATCCAGGATGGTCGTTCAGCGACCCTTACTGAGTCCCACTGCAGTCTGGTGATGATTTTTCATGAAGATAAAGTCACCAGACTGCAGTGGGTTGATCACTTCCTCCTGTGGAGTGGAGAGAGCTCTAACAGAATCGATGTATTTGTGTGGTATTAGTAATGACAGACCCGTCAGTCCATAAGGGCAGTGAAAAGCACAGTCCCGTTTTCTTATGTGGGATGGTATTAATTGTTTAGTTTCACTATCTTAAGAGCTTCAGGCCATGTAATGGCCTTACCATGCGTGGTTTTTGCCAGCATTTGTCTGATTGTCTGCATAAATGATCTCTGGTATTCCAAAAGTTGGGAATATACTATTTTGCAAAAACCTTACAGAAAAACTTTTGCATCTGCCTTAGTAGTAGGATGTATTTCTGTCCATTTTGTAAATGTGTCAATGAGAACAAGGCAGTATTGGAGTTGACCCACTTTTGATAATTCTATAGTGGAAAACTCCTCTGTCTAGTTCTCATTGCACCCTGGAGAATTCCTGGACAGAAGAAGTGTTTTTCAGCTATCTTAATCATATCCCTCCTGTTGAGGAGGAACATAACTGGGTGTTAAGATTGATTTTAAATAACCAAGTATATAGTAAGGCTATAATCTTCGCTGTGAGTGTTTGCTCATTACTAAATAAATGTTCATATTCACAATTAAGGAAATGCACTGAAAGAATGGACACCTAATGCCTCATTGCTGCTTTAAGTATTTGGAAACATTTAAGAGGGCTGCCTGCATTTGTGCCTTCTTCCTCGCACTCTTAGCCAAAAATTTAATTTATTTATTGTTGGTTTTCTGTTTGTTTGGTTTTTAAAGCTACAGCTTCAAATCTTACGTGGATCTTTATTTTTCTTTGGTTACACATGCTCTGCTTTCATTTCTTTTTTTCATTTCCATCTCAACATCAGAAATATTTTCTACACTTGCTAAACCCACCGTTCTTCTTCTCTTCCCCTATGTACTTTTTCCATCAGAAACACTCACTCAATTCGTTTCCATCCACTATCCATCTGTGTACAAGACTTCACCTTTCCCTGGACTAGTTGATGAAACATCTCACATCTATAATCTCTTTCAGTATTAAAACTTCCTTCATCCATCTGGTCTCCGTTCTCTTCAGCCTTCATCAACATTCTGTTACCACCTGTTTGTCTTATTCATGATTCACTGTTCTGTCATTCATGCTACTGACTACTGTCCACAGCTAATGCTACATGCAAGATCCTGAACATAAAAGTGATCGGTTTCATTCTGGAAAGTCAGCTTTATACCAAACCAACATGGCTCGATTCAAAATTCTGTTTTGTGGCAAAACTCATGTCTTGATTTCTACCCTGGCATTGGGTGTTTTTCCATTACTGACCTTTTGAATTTGTTTTGGAATTAAATAATGCCTCTGGGTCTGAACACCTGCCTTTCAAGGAATGTATTAAAATAAGACATCTGCTGGTTGCTCTGAAAATTAAAGTTAACAGAGTCATCTGTATCTTGGTGTGGTGGATTCTTGTCTTTTTCTCCTGAACAGATAACTCCATGTGAGCTAACACCATGCCTACAAGACTATAACCTGGTGAGAAGAGTACAGTAGCACTTTCTAGAAATTCCTTAATTTTCTCACTACCATCAGGCTCCCCCTTAGCTGTTTGTGATGGCCCGTTTTTAATCACCATCCCCCTGGTTGGGGGGGGGGGGGGCTGTTTTCACATCCTGCAAACATTCCTCTGTCCTGCATTTGTTTGACCCATCTGGCAAATCTCTCCCTTCCTTTCTTTTAATCTATGACTGGGACCTTTGTCTGATAATCCATAGCCTCTTGCAGATCATATGCACAGATACATTAATTATCGATCTCTTTTGAACCTCTGTGCTCTAAATCTCACGTTGCCACACGTCAGTCCTTCCTATAAAGTGCACTGTCATGCTTCAGTCAAAGAAAAAGGTCAGTTACAGCGCTTCAAAACCTTCCGCCGCTGAGGCCAAAGGGGACACAGAGAGAGAGAGAGAGAGAGAGAGAGAGAGAGAGAGAGAGAGAGAGAGAGAGAGAGAGAGAGAGAGAGAGAGAGAGAGAGCTGCTCCTTCAGCAGCCCCTCCTTTCACATTTACTGTTCATGCTTCTATTTTTACAGAGCAAGCCTGTTGCTCACCTCTCTGATCATCCTGAAATCTTCTTCTACCTCTACTTGGTACCCTGCCACAGAACAAGCCTGTCGCTTGCCTCTCTGATCATTCTGAAATCTTCTTCTACCTCTACTTGGTATCCTGCCTCCAAATCCACCTCTTTGGCCAAACCTGCAATCACGGGCCCAGTGACCAGGTTTGCCACAAATATTCCAATTTCCATCATTCACTTGCATTGACCTGCCTGTCTTGGGTCTAACCCCACAGAGTTATCGAAAAAATAAAAAACCAAAACCTTGTAAAAGTACCCATATTTAGACCACTTTCTTCACAGATCAACCACACACACACAAACAGAGAACAGAGGAGTTTTGTTCTCTCTACACTGCCGCTGCCTCTATCTAAGGCTCACACACAAAGAATAGATAAAATAACTTTCTCATTGTCCATTTTAAGGTTATCCGGTTTTGTTGCCATTTAATCCGTCCGTCTTTTAATATTATGGTCTAATTATTATGATTTTATTTACTTCCTCCTTTTCCCAACCTCTTGGGCTTCTTTAAATAATTTGCCGTATGGACCCTCCTTAGGATCGCGGCATTGATAAGCTGGGGGAGGATTATCTTTTTCATTTAATAATGGTTCGATGCTCGGTTGGTTTTGATATTTATCTTTTTTTGTTGTAAGTTTTTCCGTCGACGTCAGACTGTGCATTCATCCACATCCAGTGTGGGTTTAAGGGAATAATCTTTTTCCCCATTTGTTTAAATATTTTTCAGGATCCTTTATCTGATCTTTTTCTTTTAACCGGTTATTGTAATTTTTTACCATTCGGTGCACAGTTTCCTCTTTTTTCTTTTGCTTATTTTTCGCTTTATTTGTTTTTCCTGTACAGTTACCCCTTTTTTTTTTTTTGTTAGTCAGGGATGTTGCTCTTTTGAAGTGCGCTCACTTGTTGATTGGGACTAGATCTTACGCCTTCAGGATATGCTCACTTGTTGATGGGACTAGATCTTACGCAACCTATATTGCAACACTATTACTCTTTTGAAGTGCGTTCACTTGTTGTTGGGACTAGATCTTACGCCTTCAGGATACGCTCACTTGTTGATGGGACTAGGTCTACGCAACCTATATTAAAAGGCACTATTATTCTTTTGAAGTGCGTTCACTTGTTGTTGGGACTAGATCTTACGCCTTCAGGATACGCTCACTTGTTGATGGGACTAGACCTTACGCAACCTATATTAGGACTCCTGTAATTTCTTACAGGATCATTACCTGGTATGATCAGATAGGAAAAATATATAGGACGCTGCCTTATATTACCATTACTAGCTAAAGCTTGACCTATCAGTCAATACACAGCACCTTTTACTTTTATTACTCTTTTGAAACCCGACTCTTCAGCCGGAAAACAACACAATCGGGACTTTTACCTGAACAAACCTTTTTTCCTCGTTGCAACTACTTGTCCGCGCGCTTCATTCGTGCTCTTCACTCTCTTATCGCGTTAGTCACTCGTGGTTGGGTTTAGGTGTCTTCACTTCCACCCTCCAAAGACAGCAGACGCCTTTTTTCTTCTCTCTTGCTCTGACTTATCTCCTTCCTCCCCTAACTAACTGGATCCCAGCTTGCTGTCGTCTGCGTGTCTTTACTGCTGATTATCGAAAGAAATTATGGAATTAATAAGCTGGGCTTTGAACGCAATTGACACTATTTTTTCAACGAGGAAAAGTGCCCCGGGGGAGGTTGTTTGCCCCGCAGGAACGGCTGCTGCGGGCTATTTGAGGGACACAAGTAATTGGAAACTCTTGTGCCTGTCTGATCTTTCCATCGAAGATGTAGAAGATTTGTACGTCTTCGTAGTAATGGTGATTGGGATCGTTCTGATTGGATCTGGGATTGTCCTGGTGTACCGCAAATTGATGAAGATGGACACAACCTATCAAAACGCTGGCCAGGCGAGGTTCAACCTTCAAATTGAAAAAATGGAGAGGACTCTGATAGCGGCAAATGGAGAACTGTCTCGGAAGGTGGATTACATCATGATTACGCTTAGAGCCGTCCATGAAGGATTCAACGTCCAGCAATGAAGGATTAAGTACTGAATCTGTAAGAGAATATAAAGTTTTTTCTCTCTGAGATCAGTACTATTCGACGAATCTGACTTCCCTCACACAAATCCTCCAGATTATCTGCAGTTTTTTTTGTTTTCAAAACATTGAGCTCACGGCCTTTTGGACAGCCAGCAGCTGCATGGCCCAAGGACAATGCCAGCAGCTAGACAAAACATCTCCTGCCAAAGAGACCTTGTTGTTCATAACTGATACAAACACCTACATTCAACATTACACCCACACTGATTCAAAAAACTGATGATAAAGATGATTCACTCACTGCTCTCTCTGTGTCCTTGTGAACTTTTTTGTCTGCTAACTGTGCATTGAGGGCTTTTTTTTCTTGTAATCATAATATTGATCATATATGACCACTATTCTGACAATCAATGGTTTTTTTGCTCCTTCCTATTGTATTATCCTTTCTTCCCTGCATCCTGTACCCTTCTGTTGACAGGCGCGTTCACAGATGCTGCCGTGTCACAGGAAATGCAGGTCGTTTTCTGTGTCAAGTCAAATCCCTCGTATGTTATCAGTCATCTGTTATCAGTTATCTGTTAATGTACTTGGCAATAAATCTTTTCTGAGTTCTGAGTTCTGAGTTCTGAGGTGGATCTTGTAACATTTAGGAGCGCATCCTATTTACATTAGTAATATGTTGGAGCGGCCTATTTTACATTAGTAATATTTTTAGGAGCGCATCCAATTTTTCATATTGGAGAGGCCTATTTTACGTTACTCACTCAAGGCTGGATTTGGGAGGATCTTCTAACGCATGTAGTGTATACTATATCTTATTTTTCTTTAATAATAAAAAGACATCACTTACTTTATGACTTTATGACCCTACTAGTGAGGATGACCGTCACTTAGACAGAGTCAGGAGCCAGTCTCCTCCCCGGCGTTCCCTGAAGGCGGGTTTCCAAAACTGACCGTTGGTCAGACCATGCATGGGTTTGAAGACCGGGGAAGGCTTGGTTGTCCTGGCTCGTCTATGGTATTGGTCATCTGGGTCACAGCACCACGTATGTCAGGAATCTCTAAAAACACTCAGAATATGATCGTATATTAGTTCCTTACCTCAATAAAGATTCGAGACACAAGAATATTCTATTAAGAGTTTTTACTTGTATATATTGTATACAAGGAGCACGAACCTCAGGTTGCAGGAGGTCAGTACTGAAGGCTGCCTTCAGTGAGCAAGCTTATATACAAGGAGCAGTTGCAACATACAAACGGAAGCAGGACAAAGCGGTTTCAGCTGAATACCTCATGGACAAAAGAGTGTAACAGGTTTGACACATCATTAACAGCTTGAAAGGACGAAGCAACCTGTTCCTTCTCTCACTATGCAGGGGGTATGTCAGTATCAGTACATTTCCGCCAGAACTGGCCCCCTGCATGCAACCTCAGTATTCTTCCAGTATTCTTCCAGTAGAACTCGCTCCCCGAGTGTTGCTTCAGTGTTTTTCCAGTAGAGCTCACTTCTACGCTTGCATAAGGCATAGACATATAAAATGATAACATTGTACATTTTCATAGACATATAAAATGATAACATTGTACATTTTTCTGACACATATAAAATAAAAATCTTTAAGTCTCCTGGATTAGACCCGTGAAGCAATACTGAAGGATGCTTTTGTCCAGAAACCACCATCAGAATCAGAAAAGATTTATTGCCAAGTACATTAACAGATCACTGATAACATACGAGAGAATTTGACTTGACACAGAAAATGAACCTGCATTTCCAGTGACACGGCTGCATCGGGGACGCGCCTGCCAACAGGATAGAGGGTACAGGTAGCATAAGAATAAGAATAATACGAGGAACAATAGGAAGGAGCAAAAAAATCATTGATTCAGAATACTGGTTGCATAATCAATCAATATTATGATTACAAGGGAAAAAAAAAGCTCTCGATGCACATACGCAAAAACAGGATTCACAGGACACAAGAGAGCAGTGTGTGTATCTTTATTCAGTTCATGGATCAATGTGTGTGCGCTGTTGAAGCAGTGTTGATGATAATAAGAGAACAACAAGGGCACTTGGCAGGAGATGTTTTGTCTGGCTGCCGCCAATCGTCCTTGCGATTATCTGGGCAGGCTGTCCAGATGGCTGTCCAAGGCCTTGTGCTCGATGATTTTGAAAACACAGACTGCAGACAGCCAGGAGGAATTTTCATGGGGAAATTGAGCCAGATAGGACTGATCACAGAGAAGGCTTTTTATTTCTTCTGTAGATTCAGTACATAATCCTTCATTGCGGGGCTTTAAGTCCGTCGTGGAAAGACCTAAGCGAGACCATGATGTAATCCACCTTCCGAGACAGTTCTCCAGTTGTCGCTATCAGGGTCTTCTCCAATTTTTCAATTTGATAGATGCACCTCGCCTGGCCAGCATTTTGATAGGTTGTATCCATCTTCAGCAATTTGCAGTACACCAGGACAATCCCAGTTCCAATCAGAAAAATCCCGATCACCATTATTACGAAGACATACAAATCTTCAATATCTTCGATAGAGAGATTAGTGAGACACAAGATCCTCCAATTACTTGTGTCACGTAAATAGCCCGCTGGAGCCGTTCCTGCGGGGCAGACAGCTTCCCCCGGAGCACTTTTCCTTGTTGAAAAAATAGTGTCAATTGTGTTCAAAGCCCAGCTTATTAACTCCATAATTTCTTTTCGACGGTCGCAGTTAGACGCAGACAGACAACAGCAAGCTGGGATCCAGTAGTTGGGAGGGGAGGAAAAAAAAAGTCAGAGCAAGAGAGAGGAAAAGGTGTCTGCTCTCTTGGGAGGGCGGAAGTGAAGTGAAGTCCGTTGTCCTGGAGGTCTGGAAACAAGGATAACCAGAACTGTGTACACGGTCTCCTCAGAAAACCCCACCAATATTCAATCCGCTGGTTGGCCGTGCTGGCTCCCTCCAAGTAGCTCTCAGTTGTGTCTGTTTGATTGGAAACCAGGAAGCGCTGAAAGCATCTCACATGTCCATTCGCAGTTCCGAGATCACCTCTCACAACCTGAGGGCAGCTCTAATTGCTGCACTGCTTCTATGAAATACCCGCCTATCAATTTTGGCTCACTGTTTGTTGTGTAGACATTAAGCCAGATAATTTTCCTTGAAAAACCATCAATACACCCATTAATATAAATGCCACATGGCTTCAGTTTATCATAGGAGTCCAGACACCAGATGAAATTCGGCCCATTTGAGAAGTAATTCCTTTGTCTCAGCACCTTGCTTGCCTCAGCGAAACTCCTCTGGGATGAAGTTCATTCAGCACTGGACATACATCTTCTTTTCCTACACGGAGTCCATGTTCCCTGCAGTTAGCAAACATCCATCGGTACTGTGGTGTAGTGAGTGTGGTGTGTGTGTGCTGCCGTACCTGCCCCTGGTGTGACGTCAGGCGGGCACGGCCCTTGTGTGTAAATAGTTCGGTTCTAATAATAAAGGGTGAACTTGCGGCATGACAGAGACTCCTGCCCCTCATTTTACATACATAACATTTGGCGATGAGCATAAAAAATTATGGGAGCATACGAGCTACCTTCACCACTAGCACCGTCTCTAGAGTACACGGGAAAGCCGATGATCCTGTGGCCACAGTGGAGGGCCATGTTCGAGGATTACATCAGGGCACTGGGCTTAAGTAGGCTCGACGGGAGACGACAGCGAGCACTCCTGGCCCACAACCTTGACGCGGCAGGCCGAAGAATTCTTGGTACATTGGGTGAAATGGAGTACTATGAGGATGCTGTCAAGCGGCTGGCCGAGTACTTCGACGAGCAGATGAGGACCACAAAGCTGTGGGTAATGGAGGTGTTGACGCCAGGAACAGCTAAGCTAGTTAGCTGGGGGAAGCTAACAACCCATTCTGTGCCTATGGACAGGTTTGCCGCTAAGCTAACTTCGCGCCAAAACCAAGCTACCAGCTAGACCTCGAGGTCGGACCAGGGCCACAAGTGGAAGAGTCCCCGGTCACTGAAGACGGTGGGCCAGTCAAGGAGTTCAGCATGGTACAGGACCATAGAGCTTATGAGTTGGACGGTGCAGTGTGCAGCGACAGCCGAGAGGGAGAATCAGAATCAGAATCAGAATAAGTTTATTGCCAAGCACATTTACAAGTAAATAAACAGGTAAATATACGAGGAATTTGACTTGAAATCGAAAACGCCTAAATGACGTTCCCAATGACGCGGCGAGCCATGGAGGCGCCTGTCAACAGGAGGGGAATAGAAGGTGGGGGGGGGAGGAGACACAATAGGAGAGAGAAAAAAGCATTGTTGATCAAAATAGAGTTCATTTATATGACCAATATTGTAATTACAAGAAAAAAACTCTCAAATGCACAATTAGCAGACAATAGAATCCACACAGTGACAAAGCATAGGCAGTAGAGAGCAGTGAGTGATTGTTTTCGTCAGTATAGTGAGTCAGTCATGTGTGTGTGTTGGATGCAGAGGTGGTGGTTATCAGTTGTTGGTGAAACAGTAGAGGTCTCTCTCTCAGCAGATGTTATGACTAGTATCTGAAAGTCAGAGGCAACATGTCCTTGGCATGGCAGATGGAATTTCTCTGTGAGTCAGACATAAGGCTGTCCCTGGGAGATCAGATACTGTTCGCCAATGTTTGTGAAGAAGAAAGTCAACATTTATACTGATATCATTCATCAGGAGGACTGAGTGCTGAGGGCGCCGAAAACAAGGTCGAATAGCACTGACTTCAGAGAAAAAAACTTTCTATTCTCTTACGGATTCAGTGCTCCAAATCCACCATGATTATCATTACCAGGCTTTGAAATCAATTCCTGGACAGCTCTTAGTGTGATCGTGATGTATTCCATTTTCCTGTACAGTTCTCCATTGGCCGCTGTCAGAGTCCTGCCCAGCTGGTCAAATTGATGAGAGAGCTTCGCCGGGTCCGCTTTTTGATAAGATCTGTCCATCTTCTTTAATTTGCGGTACACCAGAACAATCCCAAAGCCGATCAGTAGAATTCCAATGACCATTGCTCCGAATAGATAAAGATCTTCTATATCTTCAATTGAAAGATCACACAGGCACAAGAGTTTCCAATTGCTTGTGTCCTTAATATAACCCGCAGCAGCAGTCCCTGCGGGACAAATAGGCTCCCCCGGACCTGATTTCCTCGTTGAAAAAACAGTGTCGATTGCGTTCAAAGCCCAGCTTATTAAATCCATAATTTCGTTAGATGAAATCACCAGTAGAGAGACACGCAGACACAGACAATAGCAAGCTGGGATCCAGTCAGTTAGGGAGGGAGAGACAGGGAGCGGGAGCAGAAGAAAAGCGTCTGCTCTCTTTGGAGGGCGGAAGTGAAGAGCAGCAGGAGTCATCCCCACAGCTGGAGGCTAGACAGTGAGTGAGCGGGACCATGGAAGCTGAGAGCCCCAGGGAAGAACAGCGACAGCTGGGCATGGAGACGATGCAGCGGAGTACCTGGAACAAAGGTAGCGAGAGCAGCGATGAAACGCCCGGGTCGGAAAGTGATACCGACGAGAGTGACTCTGAGAGCCTCAAGGGAGAGCAATGGCAGCCGGACACGGAGGCAGCACAGCAGAGCGCCTGGAACGAGGGTGCTGGGACCAGCAGCGAGGTGCTGGGGTCGGGAAATGATGCTGGCAAAAGCGATGCTGTGAGCCCCAGGAGTGAGCAACAGCAACCGTGTGCCATGGAGGTCGGGCAGTGTCTCAGTACCGGAGCTCAGGCCGCCCTGGATGAGGGTGCCGGGCGTTATGGCAAGGTATCTGAGACAGCGAGTGGTGCCGACGAGCAGGCTTCAGGTCTCCCCGGAGTTCGGCCATGGGGGGCCGGGGTATTCGGGACAACGATGGCAGCTGCGGTGGTGTTGAAAGTGATTGGGAGCTGACCGACAAGCATGGAGAGACGGTGTGCTGGACAGCAGCGCAGCGGGTCCTGAAGAATGAGGCAGTCTGTGGTGAAGAGTGACATTTTTGCAGAAGAGGTTGGTTTTGATCCCGGAGGCAGACGGTGGTCAGGGACGTTCATGTCATGGGGCTGCCCGGGACCTCCCAGCCAGTCTTATCTACAGTGGCCAGGGGCATGCATGATTTGGGGCTGCCCTGGTCTCCCGGGCCGGTGTTACCTCTGGCTGCCAGTGGACATAGGTGTGACTTAAATATCATTGATGTAAATATGTAGAGATATACTCTGCTGGTGTGTATGTGAGTATGTATGCATGCTAAGGGAATATTTTACTTATTTTAGAGACATGGTCCGATTTAGTTATTTTTTGTGTGTATGTTTTGAAAAAAAAAAAAGGAAAAAAGCTGGTTTGAGTTATTTTGTGTGAATGTGATAGGCCATTTTCCTACAGTTCATGATTCCTTGTTCTTTAGTGCACGATTCAGGTCCTAAATTGGGGAGAGTCTTGATTGTGTGTGTGGTTTGCATTTTTGTAAAGGGGAGGGGAATTATTGTGTAGTGAGTGTGGTGACCATATGACATTCTCCCAATCCTCTTCTGGATCATCCAAATGCTAGCTAGCAAACTTCAGACAAGCCTGGACATGTACTGGCTTAAGCAGGGGGACACATCTGGCACTGCAGGATTTGAGTCCCTGGCGGCGTAGTGTGTTACTGATGGTAGTCTTTGTTACTTTGGTCCCAGCTCTCTGCAGGTCATTCATTAGCTCACCCCGTTGGTTCTGGGATTTTTGCTCACCGTTCTCATGATCATGTTGACCCCACGGGGTGAGATCTTGCGTGGAGCCCCGGATCGAGGGAGATTATCAGTGGTGTTGTATGTCTTCCATTTTCTAATAATTGCTCCTACAGTTGATTTCTTCACACCAAGCTGCTTACCTATTGCAGATTCAGTCTTCCCAGCCTGGTGCAGGTCTACAATTTTGTTTCTGGTGTCCTTTGACAGCTCTTTGGTCTTGGCCATAGTGGAGTTTGGAGTCTGACTGTTTGAGGTTGTGGACAGGTGTCTTTTATACTGATAGCGAGTTCAAACAGGTGCCGTTAATACAGGTAACGAGTGGAGGACAGAGGAGCCTCTTAAAGAAGAAGTTACAGGTCTGTGAGAGCCAGAAATCTTGCTTGTTTGTAGGTGACCAAATACTTATTTTCCACCATAATTTGCAAATAAATTCTTTAAAAATCCTTCAATGTGATTTTCTGGATTTTTTTTCTCATTTTGTCTCTCATAGTTGAGGTATACCTATGATGAAAATTGGAGACCTCTCTCATCTTTTAAGTGGGAGAACTTGCACAATTGGTGGCTGACTAAATACTTTTTTTCCCCACTGTAAGCATCCCAGAGTGATTAAACCAAAAGTTGGTAAAACTCAAATTAAACATGAAGCCTCTAAACTGAATGATTTGGCCTTTCTTCCTCCTCATAATTTAAAAATTAAATGTGGTTTGTTAAATATTAGGGCTCTAACTCCCAAGTCTCTGTTAGTCCATGATCTGTTAATTGATCATCAGATATGATTTAATATCCCTTACAGAGACTTGGTTAGGGCAAGAGGATTATGTTGGTTTAAATGAATCAACTCCCTCTGGTGATTTAAACTATCAAAATCCCAGAAGTTTTGGTCGTGAAGGAGGAGTAACAACAATTTACCATTCCAAATTACTAGTTAATGTAAAGCAAAAAACACGTTATCATTCCTTTGAGGGCATGGTCCTCAGTATTGGGCACTTTAGCAATTTTAGGCTAAACCCAGTTTTATTTGCCATAGTTTATCGTCCTCCATCTGACATGGCTGTTTGACCCAGGAGACAGACACTGACACGAGTAGGCTGTTTTAGACAATTATTTATTGAATTAGGTAAGTAATGCGTGTGAAGGTATGAGTGAGTGTGGCGCTGTGGAACCGCTGGGGCTGAGCGAGTCCTGGCGCGACCTGGCAACCTTGGAACACACAAGCACAGAGATGTAATGATGAGTACTGCTTATTTGCAGGTGGCGCTGGAAGGCTCGCGCTGGTTCTGCGGCTCGCAGTGGCTCGGTGTGGGTGACGCTTGGTGCTGTGGAGGGGTGGAGGAGTTCCGAGGAGGAGGAGGAGTGGCTCTGTAATATGGGGAGACTGGTCCGCCACCAGGGAGGTCCACCTGTGCACAGGGGATTACACTTTGGCAAGGTAAGTTACTTTGACACTTATGTGACGAAGCTTGGCGAGACTGCGTCGTGGATGCTCTGGCAAGAGGAAGAGTCCGTGACGCGTTGCGTGGCAAAGTAGGCAGACAACTCTGTGCTGAGCCATCACAGACGCCAGCTTTTAAGGTCCGCTGATGATTGGCGGCAGGTGTGTGCGCAGCCGAGGCTGATGACGGCCTAGTGGCCGCCATGACACCATCAACCTACTCAGAATTTTAATCCGAATTTGCTGAATTCTTACCTGATTTAGTGCTGAAATCAGATAGAATAATTATAGTAGGGGACTTTAATATGCATGTGGATGTAGATAGTGATTGATTTAATGTGGCATTTAATTCAATATTATACTCATTGGGGTTTTCTCAGAAAGTAGGAAATTCTACTCATTATCTCCACCATATGTTGGACCTTGTTCTGACATATGGCATAGAAATAAAAAATCTGGTAGTGTCTCCTCATAACCCTGTACTGTCAGACCATTGTCTGTTAACCTTTGATTTTACTATTTCTGACTATTTGGCTCCTAAAGAAAAATATTACTACAGTAGATGTCTCTCAGATGATGTTGTTACCAAATTTATGCAGATTGTTTCCTCTATGCCATGTGTCAACACAACGGAAATAAACTATGGAGAGCTTGCTCCTTCTGTAATTGATAGCATGGTAGGTAGTGTTACAGCTTCTCTGCATCAGACTCTAGACATGGCGGCCCCTTTAAAAAAGAAGCAGTCTAATCAGAGATTTCTAACTCCTTGGTTCAACACAGAAACTCGTAGCTTAAAACAGAAGACTCGTCAATTAGAAAGAAAAATGGAGCTCCACTAATTTAGATGAAATCTATTTAGCTTGGAGAAATCATCTTTTAATTTAAAAAAAATCTATTAGAAAAGCTAGAACGAGTTATTGTTCTGCATTAATAAAAGAGAACAAGAATAATCCCAGGTTTCTTTTCAGTACTGTAGCCAGGCTGACAAAGAGTCAGGACTCTGTCAATCCTAGCATTCCCTTAGAGCTTACTAGTCAGGACTTTATGAACTTTTTCAATAATAAAATTTCATCCATCAGAGATAAAATCAATCAGATTCTTCCCACCGTTAACTTAAATACAGTAACTACTACAACTTCTTCAACTGATATCTGTCTTGATGAGTTTACTCCAACTGACCTTTTAGAGTTAGACAAAATAGTTTCCTCATCCAAGCCTACAACTTGTCTTTTAGACCCTATTCCTACAAGGTTATTTAAAGAAGTCTTCCCACTTATTGGTAGCTTTATTCTTCATATAATCAATTCTTCATTAACTTTAGGCCATGTACCGCAGGCTCTTAAAACGGCTGTAATTAAACCCTTACTCAAAAAGCCAACGCTGGATCCAGGAGCTTTAACTAACTATAGACCAATCTCTGATTTCCCTTTCATTTCAAAAATCTTAGAAAGAGTTGTTGCTATGCAATTATTTGACCACCTGCAGGGAAATGGCTTACTTGAAGAGTTTCAATCTGGGTTTACAACCCATCATAGTACTGAAACAGCCTTAGCGAAGGTCACTAACGACCTCCTCATCGCATCTGATAATGGATTTGTTTCTGTACTTGTCCTTTCAGACCTTAGTGCAGCTTTTGATACTATTGATCATAATATTCTACTTGATAGAACACTATGCTGGACTTAACGGAACTTTGTTGCAGTGGTTTAGAGCTTATTTATCTGATAGGTTCCAGTTTGTTCATGTCAATAATGAGTTTTCTTTCAACTCAAGACTCAGTCATGGAGTTCCACGGGGATCTGTGCTAGGCCCTACTCTTTTTAGTTTATATATGTGTAGTAGTCTTAAGAATAAATATGTTCCTGCAGTAATGAACTTCCCAAAATGTCCGTGTTGTAAATATGTCAAGTGTTTCTGATGGGGCGATAATTAGTGTGACACATCTGGGAACTTCCTCACACTCTGGAAGCCTGGGAAGGGGTAAGTTGTGTGTAATTCCTCAGGGAACGAAATTGATTAATGTGATTGATTTACTGTAGTTTTCTTGAAGTTATTGTACTAATTTTGATTGTAAGATTTTCTGTTACATTTTCGTTTGCAATACCGATGTAAAATATTCAAAGTAGCGTCATAAATAGCGATGATTGATGGCTAGTTAAGCAGGCGCTAACGAGTCCATTGTTCTGTAGGAATGCCAGCACTTGTCCCCATTCCCGTGTCATGTGTAAATTGTCTGCCCCAATCTGTTTCAGGTATGTTAAAATGTTAAATGTACTGTTGTAAAAAATAGAAAAAACGATCAGTCATGTAACTCTGTCATGTAATGCTGTCATGTATTTGGTGCTAAACTTTTTCTTTGCTTGTGGTATACTGTAACTATACGATCTAAAGTTATGTAGTCCAAGTAGCTGTAAGCTATGTTTCTCACACGCTGGAAGCCTGGGAAGGGGAATGCCAGCACTTGTCCCCATTCCCGTGTCATGTGTAAATTGTCTGCCCCAATCTGTTTCAGAAATAAACAGACTACTGACTGATCGAGATCCTGCCTGACGTCTACTTCTCTGCATCGGCCAAGATTTATTTTATTTTGTTATTTTAATGTAGCTGACTAGTTCGAGTCCGTTACATAAACTGGTGCCGTGACCTTTCAAGGATTCTTCTGATCAGCCACAGCTGATCTCCGGGGTCCAGCTGCCTGCTGAGTGGAGGTTCGCAAGGAGAGTCCAGTCTTCATCAACACAACGCATCCTTCAGTTACTTAAGGTTTTTGACAGAAGCTCATTCAGTATTATTTGGCTTTGAATTTTATTTTATGTGTGTTATATCAGAGTAGCCTGTTTTGAAATTTCTATTTTGTGTTTATTACCATTTAATTGAGCTAGTTTTTAGTAATGGATGGTGATATGTCTCATAGCCTTTATTCTCACACCCCTGTAGCTGGGGCAGGTAGAGGCAGGGGTCTTTTTTTGTTGAGGGGTGGGGGAGTTAAACAGTTAACTTTCACTGACATGGTGGGAGAGGGTGGTACTATGCATACACACCCAGTGGGGGCTACTTATGTTGTACAGACACCACAGCCACATATCAGTGATGGGGAGGGGGATTTACCAGCACAGGCATGTGAGGTAGGGCCCGCATCCTCCACGCCCATGTTTCCTCCTGGTAGCAATGACCCCTCAGCTGAGCTGTGTGATCTAATTACTGAATTAGGGAATCGTATTGGAGATTCCATAGCCAGTCGGCTGTTACCTTCTACTCAGCCTGTCACACAGTCATGTGACCCAGTCTCTCCAATGGCGCCAGACAGGCATGAACAATCTAGTAACATCAGTGGCACTCTTGATCTCACCAATGTCAATGTGGTAGTCAAGTCAGATGTTCGTGAGCCTGCTGTGTTCAGAGGGGAGGGGTCTGATAAATGCTCAGTACAGGAATGGATAGAGCTGATGGAAATGTATTTACGCAAAAAGAAATTCCCCACTTCGGATCAAGTTGATGAGATCCTGAGTCATCTGATGGGAAAGGCCAAGAAAATAGTTAAAGTGGGAATAAGGAGTAGCTTAACCCCAGACCATGCAGTCCAGCCAGACATGATCTATGATATCCTGCGGAAGTATTTCAGTGGGTCCCCTGCATCATGCTTACCGTTGGCTGATTTTTATGCCACTCAGCCCAGTGGGGGTGAGAATCCAGTGGATTATTGGGTGCGCTTGAATACAGCAGCAGAGCAGGCAGATCGTCTCCTGAAAAAGCAAGGCAGGAAATTGGAGAACATGAATGCTGAAATATCCATGATGTTTATTAGGAACTGCAATGATCCTGAGCTGTCCAGTGTATTTAAGAGTAAACCTATGAGCAAGTGGTCTTTGACAGAGGTGCAGGAAGCGATCGATGAGTATCAGAGGGTGTTCCTGTCCAAGAGGAAGCCAGCGGAAGTTAAACCATCTAAGGTGACTGCGGCTGTCGCTTACTCCATGCCAGACGTTAAGGAGGAAGTGAGTGTTCGTGAGCCTAGTGCGTCTAGCACGTCCAGATTCAGCGAGTCCTCCAGTGCGGAGGGGGGTGCGTTTGAGCGTGTCCTGTGTATGCTGGAGAGGGTGCTGGAGAAGACAAACCAGGCCACAGCACCGGGTGTTGCGCAACCAGCCCAGTGGGTTCGAGTCACTCCCTGCCGCGTCTGTGGCGACAGCACCCACTCTACAAGATCGCACTGCATGAGAGAAAAGCGATGCCTTGCTTGCTCTGAAACTGGACATCAAAAAAAGGACTGCTCCAAGCGCAGGACAGCAATGCCCAATACCACTGCGCCTGCTCAGGGAAACTAGGCCACCCACATGTGGGAGGGGATGATGTGGGTGCATTTAGTCAGTCCCTCAGTTTTGAAGATGATGTGCAATCTACTTATGAAGAAAAATGCAAGTGTGCTCCTGCTGGAAATAAGATTGTTTATCAAAATGTGCACAAATTAGCAAATTCCGATAGTCTCTTTTATACTGACGTCTCAGTGAAGAACCAAGTTTTGTTGCATGCATTAATTGACAGTGGGTCCATGGCCTGCACAATGAATGAAGAGGCCGAACAGAAACTACGTAGTGTGGGCTTATGTGCTGAGAGCATTACTGCAGACACAGGCATGGTACTGGTGGGGTGTGGTGGGGTTCAAGTGAAGCCGAAGTGCATTTATCAGCTGGAGATGACTGTGTATGGACAGGATGTGAGTGTTCCCACACTGGTCGTGCCAGGTCAGTGTGACGAAATGATCCTGGGCTCCAACGTGATAAAGCACTTGATTCATCACCTCAAACAAAACTCCAGTTACTGGAAAGTGATTGAGAAGCCTGAATCAACGAATGACCCAGGGGTTGAACATTTTCTTAACATGTTATCTGGAATTAACAGATGGAGGGGGAATGTGATTCCTGACATGATAGGTACAGCCAAGCTGACACAAGCCGTAACACTGCTGCCACATCATGAACACCTTGTGTGGGGTAGGCTCCCAGCCAACTCACCTGTTTCAGCAGGGAGCGCTATTCTCGTTGACGCTCCAAGTTCCAACACACACAAGAAGGGTATCATGGTGGGGAGGGCTGTCGCTACAATGTCAGGGGACAGATGGGTACCTATTAAAGTGATCAATCCAAGTGACAAACAAATTACATTGAAGCGAAACACTAAGTTAGCTGATGTGTTCCCGTGTGTTGCGTTGGAAGACCTGGATGTACCCACTTCCAAACCCCCCCCCAAATGACCTTCTGGTGAACAGCCAGAGCCTACATGATGCTGACTCATCCTCCTCTACCCCTGATTTCAGTGATGCTCTGAATCGACTCGGATTGAGTGACCTCGACATTGATTCATGTGATGTTACAGATTATTGGAAAGGCCAGTTGTTCGACTTGATACGGAAATATGAGAGCCTATTTTCTAGGAACAAGTTGGACTGCGGTGAGGCCACCGGTTTTGTTCATCGGATCCACCTGACTGATCCTCGGCCATTCAGACTCCCGTATCGACGTGTCCCACCTGGTCATTACCAAAAGCTGAGACAGGTGCTGTCTGAGATGGAGGAAAAAGAAATCATCCGTAAGTCTTCCAGTGAGTGGGCGTCACCCCTGGTACTCGTATGGAAGAAGAACGGTGATCTGAGGGTTTGTGTGGATTACAGATGGCTGAATTCCAGGACTATCAAAGATGCCCACCCATTGCCTCATCAGGCGGATTGCCTGGCTGCTCTTGGGGGGAGTGCATTCTTCAGCACCATGGACTTAACATCAGGATATTACAATATCCCCATGTGTGAAGAGGATAAGAAACTGACTGCCTTTACCACGCCCATGGGGCTGCATGAGTTCAATCGCATGCCTCAGGGGCTATGTAATGGGCCAGCCAGCTTTATGCGCCTCATGACAAACATCTTTGGCGACCAGAATTTTTTGACTCTGTTGTGTTATTTAGATGACCTCTTGGTTTTCGCGCCGAACGAAGGTGAGGCACTGAAGCGGCTCGATGTAGTGTTCAGCAGGCTGAGTGCGCACGGATTAAAGCTTGCACCCAAAAAGTGCCATTTTCTTCAGCGCAGTGTGAAGTTTCTGGGCCATGTCGTTGACGAGAGTGGAGTAGCGACTGATCCGGAGAAAGTACAAGCAATTGCTGCCATGACTGAACAAGCACTAATGCATGAAGATGGCGTGACCCCATCCCCAAGAAAAATAAAGTCCTTTTTGGGCATGGTCATGTATTATCAGCGCTTCATTCAGAATTGCTCTAGCATTGCTAAGCCTCTCTTTGCCCTCACTGCAACGCCAAAGAAGAGTAGAGGCCAGACAAGGCATGTGGCCTTTAAGAAACTCAAGCCGAGTGACTGGACAAGTGACCAACAGAAATCTTTTGAACAACTGAAGTTGGCCCTACTCGAGTCAGTCGTCTTAGCTCATCCAGATTTCAGCCGTCCCTTTATCCTGTCCACTGATGCGTCATTAGATGGGTTAGGGGCAGTCATCTCTCAAGTCCCGGAAGGGGAGAACAAGGCCCGTCCGATTGCTTTCGCAAGCAAGTCTCTGACGCAATCCCAGACCAAGTACCCAGCGCATCGTCTGGAGTTCTTGGCCCTTAAGTGGGCAGTCTGTGACAAATTTAGTCATTGGTTAAAAGGGCATGAGTTCACTGTCTGGACAGATAATAATCCATTGACATATATACTGACTAAGCCGAAGTTGGACGCATGCGAACAGAGATGGGTTGCGAAGTTAGCCCCGTACAACTTCAGTATCAAGTATATTCCTGGCAAGAAAAACATTGTGGCGGACGCCCTCAGCAGGCAGCCTTTCGTTCAGGGCTGTGTCAGCAAAAGGCTTGTGTCTGAGCCATACGGAGCGCTGCTGGAAGAAGCACAGCTGATTAAGGACAATATGATACAGGAAGTCTTTAGACTGAGTGCCAACCACCAGGAGGTCAGTTGTCTCTCGCAAGTCTCCAGGCTGGAGCATTCCTCACTCGACAGCGAAAAAGTGAAGGCCGTGTTCGAGGGTCATGCTGAGTGGGAGATGGGATCAGCTGAGAGAGCCTCGTGTTGGCTTGTCCAGGACGTGCAGCAGCTGGCTGCCTGTGGTCAGAACCCCTTACCTGTGTTTTCCATTCAGGAGTTGCAAGGCCAGCAACAGCAAGATGCCTGCCTCTCCAGAGTCATCTCTTTTGTGACACTCGGGAGACGACCGTCGCGAAGAGAAAGGCCTCACGAGACAGATGGCGTCTTGAGAATGTTGAAGCAGTGGGACAAACTCAAGATGTTAGATGGGCTACTGTACAGGGTGAGCAAAGATCCACTGACTGGCAAGAAAAGGCACCAGTATGTTGTTCCAGCTTCATTGGTTCAGCGAGTGCTGCAAGGCATCCATGATGACGCAGGCCACCAGGGCCAGCAGAGAACTCTATACTTGGCAAGGCAGAGGTTCTTCTGGACTGACATGGAACGGGATGTCCGTGAATATGTGAAAACATGCAAGCGTTGTGTGGTCAGTAAGACTCCTGAACCGGAAGCCAGAGCGCCCCTCGAAAGCGTTAAGACCATGAGCCCATTAGAACTTGTGTGCATTGATTTTTGGTCCGCGGAGGACAGCAGTTGGAAAAGTGTGGATGTGCTAGTGGTCACTGACCATTTTACTAAAAGGGCCCATGCCTACCCCTGCCGTGACCAATCTGCAAAACAAGTTGCCCGCTAGCTCTGGGACAAATACTTTTGTGTGTATGGGTTCCCTGACAGAATTCACTCAGACCAGGGTGCCAATTTTGAAAGTGAGCTGATCAGGGAATTGTTGCAAGTTGCTGGGGTCAAAAAGTCCCGAACTACTGCCTATCACCCCATGGGGAATGGGAACGTTGAACGGTTCAATAGAACTTTGGGCAGCATGATAAGAACCCTTCCCCCTAGAGCAAAGCAGAAATGGCCGCAGATGCTACAGACTCTAGCGTTTGCTTACAACTGCACTGCACACGAATCCACCGGTTACGCGCCATTCTTTTTAATGTATGGCAGAGTGCCACGTCTACCGGTGGATGTCATGCTTCAGAATGCTGTAAGGGACTGCGACACTGTGGACTATGACCAGTATGTTGCTAGGATGAGACAAGATCTGAAGGAGGCTCTGTCAGCTGCTCAGGCCAACGCTCTTTCAAGCCAGGAACGTCAAGCAGACTTGTACAATAGGAGAACTAAAGGACGTGACATTGTGGAAGGTGATCGAGTCTTGTTGGCAAACAAGGGTGAACGGGGGCGCAGGAAATTAGCAGACAAGTGGGGGTCCACCCCGTATGTCGTCGTCTCTGCCGACCCTAGGTGCCATACTTACCGTGTCAGGAACACAACCAATGGGCAAGAAAGGGTTGTTCACCGCAATCTGCTTCTCTTGGTCAACTTTCTGCCAATTGAAATGGACAGTGCTGCTCATGAAGTGACCCTGAGTGAGTCGTATGAGTCAGGTGATGATCTTGATTCACATGTTGCTGCATCAGAGATCGACAGGACTGCTTGGACAGCCAGTTGGGTGGCAGGGGCCTCTGCCTCCAATCAGCTACAAGAGGCTTCATGCACACAAGATTCTGACCTGCCCGTGCAGTTGAACACAGCGGAGACTGTTCAGTTGACCAATGATCTTTCAGAAATGCCCTGTCTATCTGCCAGTTTTTGTGGTGACCGAAGATCTGAAGTGTCCATGCCGCCTTCCAGCATTGGGAGTTCCCCTAGTAGTACAGTGGGTGCAGTGAGAACCAGGTTAGGGAGGGTAGTTAAACCAGTGAATCGGCTGATTCAGAACATGGCCCAACAGTATACTCAACGCTCAAACAGTTCAGTTCTTAGTTTGGCTAGGGCACTGATGCCGTAGGGGAAGACACACACACACACACACACACACACACACACACACACACACACACACACACACACACACACACACACACACACCACATAGGCCTTCTGTCCAGTTGAAGAATGACAGATTTGTTCTTTTTCTTTGTTTTTTCTTCTCTTTATTTCCTTTTCTCCAATTCATGTGAAGTCAACTGGTGGTATTTAGTCTGGTATGATATGGGTAGTGTATACGGCACTCCTGTAGCAAGTACACTATGGGGGGGTCTGCGCAGCCCTCCGTAGTTGCTTTCCCTTTGAATTGGGTGACATGCATGTTGCAGTATACTGTGGGATATACTTATCCAGTGGTTTTTTGGTGGTTGACTTGTAGTGGTATTTTGGTGAAGTTCAGAGGGGAGTATATAGTAGTCTTAAGAATAAATATGTTCCTGCAGTAATGAACTTCCCAAAATGTCCGTGTTGTAAATATGTCAAGTGTTTCTGATGGGGCGATAATTAGTGTGACACATCTGGGAACTTCCTCACACGCTGGAAGCCTGGGAAGGGGTAAGTTGTGTGTAATTCCTCAGGGAACGAAATTGATTAATGTGATTGATTTACTGTAGTTTTCTTGAAGTTATTGTACTAATTTTGATTGTAAGATTTTCTGTTACATTTTCGTTTGCAATACCGATGTAAAATATTCAAAGTAGCGTCATAAATACCGATGATTGATGGCTAGTTAAGTAGGCGCTAACGAGTCCATTGTTCTGTAGGAATGCCAGCACTTGTCCCCATTCCCGTGTCATGTGTAAATTGTCTGCCCCAATCTGTTTCAGGTATGTTAAAATGTTAAATGTACTGTTGTAAAAAATAGAAAAAACGATCAGTCATGTAACTCTGTCATGTAATGCTGTCATGTATTTGGTGCTAAACTTTTTCTTTGCTTGTGGTATACTGTAACTATACGATCTAAAGTTATGTAGTCCAAGTAGCTGTAAGCTATGTTTCTCACACGCTGGAAGCCTGGGAAGGGGAATGCCAGCACTTGTCCCCATTCCCGTGTCATGTGTAAATTGTCTGCCCCAATCTGTTTCAGAAATAAACAGACTACTGACTGATCGAGATCCTGCCTGACGTCTACTTCTCTGCATCGGCCAAGATTTATTTTATTTTGTTATTTTAATGTAGCTGACTAGTTCGAGTCCGTTACATATGCTTCCGTTAGGCAACATTATTAGGAAGCACTTTATACATTTTCATTGTTTTGCAGATGACACACAATTATACCTGTCAATGAAGCCAGATGATAGTAATGAATTAGCCAAGTTGGAACCCTGTCTTAAGGAAATCAAAGCTTGGATGACTTGTGATTTCCTGCTATTAAATTCAGATAAGACTGAAGTCATTCTTGTTGGTCCAAAAAACCTTACAAATACCTTTCCAAATCAAACTTTCAGTTTGGATGCGGTTACTCTTTCTCTTAATAGCTCTGTGAGGAACATTGGAGTTATTTTTGATCAAGAAGTCTTTCAATTCACATATTAAATTTGTTTCTAAGACTGTCTTCTATCATTTGCGTAATATTGCCAAGATTAGGAGCATCTTGTCTCACAGTGATGCTGAGAAACTGATCCATGCTTTTGTTTGCTCGAGATTAGATTATTGTAATTCTTTATTATCAGGTTGTCCTAAAACATCTTTAAAAAGTCTTCAGCTGATCCAAAATGCTGCAGCAAGAGTTTTAAAAGGTACTAGAAAGAGAGATCATATCGCTCTGGTTCTGGCCTCCCTTCATTGGCTTCCCATAGAGTTTAGAATTAAGTTTAAAATCCTTCTTCTTACTTTCAAAGCTCTAAACAATCAGGCCCCTTTTTATTTAAAGATCTGATACTACCGTATTATCCTAACAGAGCACTACGCTCCCAAAATGCAGGATTACTTGTAATACCTAGAATCTCCAAAAGTACAATGGGAGGCAGAGCCTTCAGTTATCAAGCTCGTCTCCTGTGGAACCAGCTGCCAATCTGTATTTGGGAGTCAGACTCGATCTCTGTTTTTAAGAATAGGGTTAAAACCTTCCTTTTAGATATAGCCTACAATTAGGGAGGGATCATGTGTTTCTGAACCCTCCCTTAGTTATGCTGCTAATAGGTTTAATCAGCCGGGGAACCTCCAATAATGCACTGGGCCTCACTCCTTTCTTCACTCTCAATGAATTTTTTTTTTTTTTTTTTTTGCTGGTCATTAACATCTGTTTGTTCTCTCCCATAGATTGAGTCCCCATCGTGCTGTTTGCTCTCTACATGTCTGTTCTTTTCATCTTCTCTATCCCCTCACCCCCCAGCCAGTCACAGCAGATGACTGCCCCTTGATGAGCCTGGTCTGCTGGAGGTTTTTCCTCTCCACCGTCGCCAAGCGCTTGCTCACAGGGGGTCGCCTGATTGCTGGGGTCTTTCTGCAACTTTGGGGGTCACCCCTACAGTTGAACATGCTATGAGATGACTGTTGTTGTGAAATGGCGCTATATAAATAAAGTTGAATTGAATTGAATCTCCTCAATCTCACTGACACGCATTCCACAGAGGAAGCAGGACTTGTGGACAAGGGGGACGACTCACCTATCACAGGGACTGAGGTTGCCAAGGTGGTTAAAAATCTCTTTGGTGGCCGGGCCCCGGGGGTGGATGAGATTCACCTTGAGTACCTCAAGGTCCTGGATGTTGTAGGGCTGTTGTGGTTGACACGTCTCTGCAACATTGTGTGGAGGTCGGGGACAGTGCCTTTGGCATGGCAAACTGGGGTGGTGGTTCCTCTCTTCAAAAAAGGGGACCGGAGGGTGTGCTCCAACTTTAGAGGGATCACACTCCTCAGCCTCCCTGGGAAGGTCTATGCCAAGGAAATGGAGAGGAGAGTCTGTCTGTTCGTCAAACCTCAGATTCTGGAGGAGAAATGTGGTTTTCGTCCTGGCCATGGCACATCGGACCAGTTCTTTACCCTCTCGGGAATCCTTTAGGGTTTGTGGGAGTTTGCCCAACCAGTTTACATGTGTTTTGTGGACTTGGAGAGGGCATTCGTCCGCGTCCCTCGTGGATTTTTGTAGGGGGTACTTTGGGAGCATGGGGTGTCATGCTTGTTGTTACGAGTTATCCTGTCTCTATACGACTGTTGTCAGAGTTTGGTTGGTATTGCCAGGACTCGGTCAGACTCATTCACAGTGAGAGTTGGACTCCACTAGGGCTTCTGTTTGTCACCGATCCTGTTCATAATTTTTATGGAAAGGAGCTCTAGGAGCAGCCAGGGAACGGAGGGTGTCATGCTTGGTGACCACAGGATCTCATCTCTGTTGTTTACAGATGATGTTGTCCTGCTGGCTTCATCCAGCAATGACTTACAGGTCTTCCTGTGGTGGTTTACCGCTGTATGTAAAGCGGCTGGAATGAGAATCAGCACCTCCAAGTCCGAGTCCATGGTCCTCAGCTGTAAAAAGGTGGATTGTTCTCTCCGGGTTAGGGACAAGCTCCTGCCCCAAGTGGAGGAGTTTAAGTGTCTTGGGGTCTTATTCACGAGTGAGGGGAGAATGGAGCGAGAGATTGACAGACGGATCGAAGCAGCTTCTGCAGTGATGCGGACATTGTACCTGGTGAAGAGGGAGCTGAGCTCTAAAGCAAAGCTGTCGATTTACCAGTCAATCTACATTCCTTCCCTCACCTGTGGTCATGAGCTTTGGGTAATGACCGAAAGAATGAGATCACTGATACAAGCGGCTGAAATGAGCTTTCTTTGTAGGATTGCTGGACTCACCCTCAGAGATAGGGTGAGGAGCTCAGTTATCCGGGAGAGACTCAGAGTAGAACCGCTGCTCCTCCACATTGAAAGGAGTCAGTTGAGGTGGTTTGGGCATCTGATACGGATGCCTCCTGGACACCTCCCACTTGAGGTGTTTCGGGCACGTCCCACTGGGAGGAGACCTTGGGGCAGACCTAGGACTCGCTGGAGAGACAATATCTCCCAGCTGGTCTGGGAATGCCTTGGTATCCTCTCTGAAGAGCTGGAGCAGGTGGCTGGGGAGAGGGAAGTCTGGGCTTCTCTGCTTGAACTGCTGCTTCCGCAACCCCGACCTCTGGAAAAGTGGTTGAAGATGGATGGATGGATGGACTGACAATCAAATAAATCTTAATGCTATTTACTCCATTTTACATTTGTCAAAGTCTAACATGTGACTGCCTACATCTAGGCTACACCTCTTTATTCCACTTTCCAACACAGCCTACATTTGGGCCTTGAAAGCCTGACTGGGATCCCTGTTTCAGACAGGAATTCTGGTGTTCTATTGGCAATGCACTGGTTAAATTAATTAACATGATCTTCAACTTTGTTCTCAGAAACTTTCAACTTTTCTCACAGCTTTTATTTTTTCTAACATTGCAATTTTTTTTCTCCTAAATTTGTGACATTTAAAAAATATTGTTAAAGATTTGGGAATTTTTTTCGAAACAATGCTACTTTTTCTCAAAAGTTTTCACCTTTTTTCATCATAAATGTGACTTTTTTCTGAAGAATTATTTTTTTTTATCCAAAATTTGTCACTTTTTTCTTAAAAACTTGTGACTTTTTTCCTCAAAAACCTTTTTTCTCATACACTTGCATCTGTTTTTCAAAAATTTTCAACTTTTTTCCTCATAAATTTGCTACATTTTCCTCATAAATGTGACTTTTTTGAGAAAAAAATTGTGAATTTTTCTTCAAAAATTTGCAACCTTTTTCTTAAAAATATTGATTTTTGTCTCAGATATTTGCAGCTTTTTTCTCTAAAATGTTTTCCTCATAAATTTGCTACTCTTTTAAAAAAAAATTATGACTTTTTTCTTAAAGAATTGTGGCTGTTTTCTCAAACAATTTTTTTGTCAAAAATTTGCAACTTTTTTGTCATAATTTTGCATTTTTTTAAAAAAAAATTCTCATAAATTTGCAACATTTTTCTCAAATATTTAAATAAATTGTAATTTGCATGTTTTATCACATTTTTGCACCTCTATTAATGCAAATTTGTTCCTAATTTACATTTACATATTTGTAGCTCACGCTATATTGGAAAAATGAAAACACAGACACACGTTTGACTCTTCGTGTCTCTTTATTATTTGCAGTTGATTTGGGCTGTTTTCGTTCTACGCCGGTATCCTGATTCCTTCACCTTCATCACAGAATCCTGCAGACACACAAACACAAACGGCTCATTTTTGTCTGAAATCAAAGAGGAAGAAAAATGACGTCTTTAAAAAAGCCAACATAGAATAAAGATGAACTTGACAATATTTACATGAAAACAAATATTTTCAAAAATCAACAAAATGTTTGTAAAGGTGTAGAATTCAAGTCTTTTTAATCTTTAAAATGTATCTATATATATATATATATATATATATATATATATATATATATATATTGATGAAAAATACTTTTGAAAATTTACAGGTCAGAAGTAATCAGAATATTTACATCTCTGCCACCTTCTTCCTTCTGCAACTTCCCCCATTTAATCCTCGTCTCTGCCTTCACTCTCTTCCTCTTCTTGCGCTCCAGTCATCCTACAGACTACCATCTGATGCTGTCCAGCTACATTCTCCCCTGCAACCACCTTGCAGTCTCCCATCACTTTCAGGTTTCTCCTTCTGCATCAGATGTAGTCCACCTGTGTGCACCTTCCTCCACTCTTGTAAGTCAGCCTATGCTCCTCTCTCTTCTGGAAGTTTGTGTTCACCACAGCCATTTCCACCCTTTCAGTAAAGTCCTCAACCATCCGTCCCTCCACATTACCGTCCAGTGTCCACCGTGGTGGAACAGTTAATCCACCTCCTCCTAGCCTTGCTTCCCTTCCATCTGGCTTCTTGAACACAGTTTATCTCCCTTTCTTCTCTCCATCATATCAGCCAACTCTCTGCCTTATTAATTTGTGACTTTCTCTCTTATTTTGGCAAATTTTTGGCTGTAAATTTGCAGTTTTTCCTGTAAATTTTAAACTTTTTTCCTTTAGATTTGCAACTTTTTCCTCAAAAATCTGTGACTTTTTTCTGTCATAAACTTCTAACTTCTTTCTCATAAATTTGTCAGTTTTTCTTCCTCAAATTTGTCTTTTTTCTGTCATAAACATTTAACCCTTTCTCAAAAAATTGTGATTTTTTTCCTCATAAATCTGAAATTTTTTTCTAAAAAATCTGCTATTGTTCCTCTAAATTTTTAACTGTTCTCAAAAATTTGTCTTTTTTTCTCATGAATTCTTAACTTTTTTCTCAATTTTTTCTCAAAATTTGTACCTTTTTTCTCCCATAAATTTCCACACATTTTTTTTTTGTAGATTTGCAACTTTTTCTTAAGACTGCTTTTTTTTTTTATTTTCTGTCATAAATCTCCCACTTTTTTCTTAAAAATTTGTAAGTGTTTTCTCATAAATATGCAAGTTTCCCCCCTGTAAATTTTCATAATTTTTCTCCTGAATTTCCAATTTTTTCCTTGTAAATTTGTGTTTTCCTCTATTTTTGGCAAAATTTTTTGTTGTAAATTTACATTTTTTTCCTGTAAATTTTTAAACTTTTTTTTTGTATATTTGCAACTTTTTCCTCAAACCAGTCATAGTCCCCATTTAAAGTCCCTACTTTCACCGCTACACTTTAGCTGAAGTATAAAGGAGGAGTGAAGGTCAGAAAAAACATCTAAGAATAAATCTGGACAACCTAAACAACAAAAAAAACTCAGTTTGTTTATTTGAGAGGGGATGTAGAAAATGTGAATCACTTTTCTCGGTGTTGTAGATGAAGTCAGGTTCTCCAGAGAAATTGAGGCAGTTCGCCTGCTTCTTAAAATGTTCCAGATCTGAATCCTTCAGGCTTGTCTCTTTACCTGAGAACAGGAAACACAAAAATGAGGAAAAGCTACATTCTCTGACTGACTGATTCAGTGTTTTTTCCTGAAAATATTCTAGACTTTTTGATGGAAAATCACGTTTTTTTTTTAGGCCCCCCTTTTCCCCCACAGCACACAAATGTCTGCCCAATGACATTGACTCGATGTCGGCATTACACCGGCGTCTAGTCAGTGTCTTGCCAGTGTGGAAACAAGCTCTATTAGATGTATTACCGATGTAAACTTACCAATGTTAACTCAACGTATGTGTGTATAAAATATTATATATATATAAAATGGCAACAACCCAGGACACATCCCTGGGGAACACCGCAAGCTACAACTTCTAGCCATTGTCTTGCCAAGGAGCAAACAATCTCTAAAAGATGTATTCCCAATGCAAACTTGCTGACATTGGCCCAAAATCTGTGTACTGTTGGGGTTTGTAACGGGGAAGATTTTCAACTCCATCGATCAATAATCAGACCCCTGTCATCAGTGGTACCTAGGAGGTACAGAGAGTAAGCAGTGATCTCGTCATCAGCGTCGATGCCATCGATGTGCATCGTCCTCATTAACCGGTTGATGTTCTTGGCGGTGGAGTTGATCAAGAAGACAAGGCAGCTGTCACAGGTCGGCAGAAACTGGAAGGAGGAGGTGACGTTGGCGACTGGAAAAGGAAAAACAATCATAAATGTTTCAGCAAAAGTCTATATCCAGTATAATTTGTCACATTAATATGAGCCATGACTTCACTCCATGCTGTATTTTTCTGCTGCTGAGGAGATGGAGAGCTCAGTGCCACTAACAGCCTCTCCCTGTGAGATCTCATGTGATAGACGGACTGAAACCAACCACCTAGCCAAGCTAATGCTAATTACTATTTTATAAAATCATATGAGATATATTCACTGACTGTAGATTAATTCAATTCAATTCAACTTTATTTATATAGCGCCATTTCACAACAACAGTCATATCATAGCACTTTCAGCTGTAGGGGAAACCCCCACAGTTGCAGAAAGACCCCAGCAATCAGGCGATCCCCTGTGAGCAAGCACTTGGCGACGGTGGAGAGGAAAAACTCCCTTTTAACAGGAAGAAGCCTCCAGCAGATTCAGGCTCAGGGAAGGGCAGTCATCTGCTGCGACTGGCTGGGGGGTGAGGGGATAGAGAAGATGAAAAGAACAGACATGTAGAGAGCAAACAGCACAATGGGGACTCAATCTTTGGGAGAGAACAAACAGATGTTAATGACCAGCAAAAAAAAAAAAAAAAAAATTCATTGAGAGTGAAGAAAGGAGTGAAGCCCAGTGCATTATTGGAGGTCCCTCGGCTGTCTAAACCTATTAGCAGCATAACTAAGGGAGGGTTCAGAGACACATGATCCCTCCCTAATTGTAGGCTATATCAAAAAGGTAGGTTTTAACCCTATTCTTAAAAACAGAGATCGAGTCTGACTCCCGAATCCAGATTGGCAGCTGGTTCCACGGGAGAGGAGCTTGATAACTGAAGGCTCTGCCTCCCATTGTACTTTTGGAGATTCTCGATATTACAAGTAATCCAGCATTTTGGGAGTGTAGTGCTTTGTTAGGATAATATGGTAGTATCAGATCTTTTAAATAAAAAGGGGCCTGATTGTTTAGAGCTTTGAAAGTAAGAAGAAGGATTTTAAACTTAATTCTAAACTCTATGGGAAGCCAATGAAGGGAGGCCAGAACCGAAGAGATATGATCTCTCTTTCTAGTACCTTTTTAAACTCTTGCTGCAGCATTTTGGATCAACTGAAGACTTTTTAGAGATGTTTTAGGACAACCTGATAATAAAGAGTTCCAATAAGCTAATCTAGAGTGAACAAAAGCATGGATCAGTTTCTCATCATCACTCTGAGACAAGATGCCCCTAATCTTGGCAATATTATGCAAATGATAGAAGGCAGTCTTAGAAATGAATTTAATATGTGAATTGAAAGACAGATCTTGATCAAAAATAACTCCAAGGTTCCCCACAGAGCTATTAAGAGAAAGAATAACCGCACCCAAACTAAAAGTTTGATTTGGAAAGGTATTTCTATGTTTTTTTTTTTTTTGACGAACAAGAATGACTTCAGTCTTATCTGAATTTAATAGCAGGGAATTACAAGTCATCCAAGCTTTGATTTCCTTAAGACAGGCTTCTAACTTGGCTAATTGATTATTATCATTACTATCATCTGGCTTCATTGACAGGTATAATTGTGTATCATCTGCATAACAATGAAAATGTATACAGTGCTTCCTAACAATGTTGCCTAACGGAAGCATATATAAACTAAAAAAAGTGGGGCCTAGCACAGATCCCTGTGGACCTCCATGACTGACTTTTGAGTTGAAGGAAAACTCATTATTGACATGAACAAACTGGAACCTATCAGATAAATAAGCTCTTAACCACTGCAACAAAGTTCCATTAAGTCCAACATAGTTTTCTAATCTATCAAGTAGAATATCATGATCGATAGCATCAAAAGCTGCACTAAGGTCTAAAAGGACAAGTACAGAAACAAGTCTGTTATCAGATGCGATAAGGAGGTCATTAGTGACCTTAACTAAGGCTGTTTCAGTATTATGATGGATTCTAAACTCAGGTTGAAACTCTTCAAGTAAACCATTTCCCTGCAGGTGGTCAAATAATTGTGTAGCAACAACTCTTTCTAAGATTTTTGAAATGAAAGGGAGATTAGAGATTGGTCTATCGTTAGCTAACACTCCTGGATCCAGTGTTGGCTTTTTGAGTATGGTTTTAATTACAGCTGTTTTAAAAGTCTGCGGTACATGGCCTAAAGTTAATGAAGAATTGATTATTTGAAGAATAAAGCTACCAATAAGTGGGAAGACTTCTTTAAATAAGCTAGTAGGAATAGGGTCTAAAAGACAAGTTGAAGGCTTGGATGAGGAAATTATTTTGTCTAACTCTAAAGGGCCTTTTCCACTAGCCTCACTTAGCCCTACATGGCACCACTCAGCCCACATTTGAGCATTTTCCATTGGCCCCAGCACCGGTTAGCAGGTGCTTTTTTAGTACCTGATCCAGGGCAGGGTCTAACCGAGCTGAGTAGGGCTGAGTATGGCTGTGATATGACTTTAAGAGACTTGTCGCCACTGATTGGTCAGGTCGTAACGTCACGAAAGCGACTTTTTCTGCTGAATCTACTCCACGACCGCCATTTGTAGTTGTTCAGCCAGTGAACACAGTGCGCCCCTTTAATACAGTATATTATATTAATATACTGTATAATATACTTATGTAATAATATACTTCTAATATTATATATTAGGAGGTGCGCAATTTTCTTTCTATATTAGCCGACGATCGCATCCAGCGTGAGTTGGACGGATCTACTCGAAATGCAAAAATATACCAGCAGGTGTCCGAGCAGATGGGTTCCCAAGGGCACATCCGTACTGCCAAACAGTGTCGGGAGAAGCTGAAAAAGCTGAAAAGCGATTACCGAGCAGTGAAGGACCACAATGCTTGAAGTGCAGCGGATCGGAAGGAGTGGAAGTGGTTTGCTGAGATGGACGCGATCTATGGACATAGGCCCTTGACACGGCCACGGCCTTGGAAACCGTGGATGGTGAGTGTTGTTTTGATATTGTGCGTCTTTTCGCCACTTTATCCTTTCTGTGCCAAGCTCACTGTTTTTAAGAAATAGGAAGGTTGTTAGATTGTGGGTAATGGTTGTTACTGAGGCTTGCCTATTGTTTTGCAGCCAACTGCAGATTCACGCTTGCTTTGTGTTAAGTATTAGCGTGAACAAAATGCTGAATTACGCTTATTGTATTCCGGTTAAAAACTTTAGAGTGTTGTGTACATGTTGCACTTTGGTGTTAAGTTTTAAATTGCGTGCATTTTCTTTCTAGAATCGCAGTTCATATCACAGGGGTCCACCTCAGTGGACATGGACACAGTGGACTCTCCTGCCTCTGCCTCTGCGTCTGCGTCTGCGTCTGCGTCTGCGTCTGCGTCTGCGTCTGTGTCTGCCGGAGCGCCAGCTGGATTGACTCCCATGTCAGCCACATCACCAGCTCCATCTGGATCACATTCAAGTGCCGGTAAGGCACAATAACCACAATTTTTTTTTTGGTGAAACAGGTCCCTCGGAAACCAGGGTCAAAAATCCATCCATCCATCCATCCATCTTCTACCGCTTAATCCTTTACAGGTCGCGGGGGGGCTGGAGCCTAACAAGTTATGTACCAAATTGATTAATGCAGTTTCCTGTAGCTGCATATTAATTAATTGAAAATGTCTTTTTAAATGTACAAAAAGGTTATTCTTTGGTCTTCACTTATCGGTGTTCCACAACCATTTTTAGGTGTGGTGATTGAAGTGCTGTTGTAACTCCTGTTTTAGAAAAACAAATAAAGCTCATGAACTGCCGTTGAAATCAACATGCTTCATTGAAATGCTTCGCGTCAGCTGACTGTATTAACCCATTCAGATTTCTGCGGCCACACTACAAGCAACTATTTTAAACATTACCCATCCATCCATCCATATTCTTAATCTTAATCCTTTTTAGTTTTGCAGGGGGGCTGCAGCTGAAGACAGCACACTGCGTGTTGCAAAATATGCTCTACTGAGGGGCAGCAACATGACAGTTCAACTTATATACAACAATGAAGCATAATATAATAGTGACATTCCACCACAGACTTTCACCAGTGTAATTCCATAATATATGTAGTGATCCAGCTTTAACAACCATGCCTTTCTGTCTTTCCATCTAGGCAAGAGGAAAACGGACAACTCCATCGCTGACCTTACATCAGCGATGGTCAACATGCATGACGAAGAGATGCGGCTCTTGGAACGGCAACATGACCAGCGGCAAGAACACCATCAGGAGTACATGCAGCATTTGCGACAGGTGGCCGCAGATGTGCGGGCAGATGCGCGTGAAGCCCTGGAGCAGGACGCTGTGTTACGAAGGGAAGAGCTCGCAGAGATGTCAACATTCAACAGAGATTTCCTGACCCTATTTGGCAGGCTTGTGGACGCATTTAGCAGTCGGAGTGTCTAACCATGTCTCCCCACGCCCAGTCTGTTTTTTTGTTTAAAATTGTATTGTTTGCATCAAAAGTCTGGTTTATCTGTCATGACACCGTGTGAGAAAAGCCAACAATTACATACACATTCCATTCTCTGTTCACTCCACATGCTGCTGTTCATCAGGTCAGGTGTATAGCCTTCTAATGGTAATTTAATTTTTAACAACACAACGAAACGTAATGTCTTGGTATTTTTTTAAATTTTATTTTAAACAAACTTGAAATGCTGAATCCATTTCTCTTGAATGGGTACATTTTTTTATGTTATAAGCAGTTGTACAGGTATGCTTTAACTTGTACAGTAGACACTGATAAAGGTAAGTACATGTAAGTTGAATGTTGCATCACCTGCCAAAATTTAATAAATTAAGAAGGAATCTAGCAAAAATTTGGCACTAATAACATTAGACACAACTGTGTTTTTGTTGCACACAACTGTTGTTACCAACAAGTGCAAAATTTATATTCCCTTTTCCCAAAAATTAAAAATCAATTTGTAAGTAAAAGTGGGAGACCTTTACATGGGAATATGACATGTATCAGCACATGATTTATAGTTCAATTTGCATTTCCACCTAAGCAAAAGTGGCTTGTTGAGCTGGATTTTTGTGAAGATGGCCTGTGCGGTGTTTCTGCATGTAATTACATACCTGTCAAGTGATACGGTTTCGCCGTATTTTCATACGGGGAAAATGCAATTGTAGCAAATACGGGCGTATTGCCATTTCTGTACGCCAAAAAGAACAATATACGGGGAAAAAAATGATTGAGAGTGTGGAGGAACACGTCGTGTGTGTGACCCCCACAGCGGGGCTGGCAGAGCGCCCAGCGTAAGCAATTATCACAACAGTGAGAAGTGTGGACTCATCATTAGGCTGATGGCTTCGCACCTTCTTAACAGATAAGCGTTATGAACAACAGAGGACAGGTAGATGGAACATGCACAACATTTTATTTACAAAAAATATTTTTGAAATATGTATGCACATAAATGTGGGGGAAATTACATTTCTACCTATTGCTAGACAAGTACTGCATTCACAACATCTCGTATATCGGCACCCTGCTCCTCTGCTCCCTGTGCGCTGCCACAACTGGTTCATCTACTGCATCATCCAATGTAGTATCAAACGTCTCTCCATGACTCTCACACAGATTGTGCAGAGCACAACAAGTCAGCACCATAGATTTCACCAGTTTCATGTCACAGTCATTCCTCTCTCCTTCCTCCTTCCTTCTCTCCTCGTCATCAGCCATTTTTTCTTTGTTGTGGAGGATTCGGTCGCGTGTTTCATGTCACGAGAGTGTGGCGCCGCCTTGGCGCCGCCTGCTGTTCAAGAAATCCCAGCCACCGCAGGTGTGCCAGCAGGTGTGCCAGCAGTAATGTTGAAAAGCAACCGAGGCAGAACCGAATCGAAGTGAGTTGAGTCGGGTTTTCTAATCGGGGCTAGTGGAAAAGTGCCTTAAAAGGTCAATTGAAGTAAACTCATCCAAACAGATATCAGTTGAAGGAGTTGTCGTAGTTACTGTGTTTAAGTTAACAGTGGGAAGAATCTGACTGACTTTATCTGTGATACATGAAATTTTATTATTGAAAAAAAGTTCATAAGTCCTGACTAGTAAGCTCTAAGGGAATGCTAGGATTGACAGAGTCCTGACTCTTTGTCAGCCTGGCTACAGTGCTGAAAAGAAACCTGGGATTATTCTTGTTCTCTTCTATTAATGCAGAATAATAACTCATTCCAGCTTTTCTAAGAGATTTTTTTATAAATTAAAAGAGGATTTCTCCAAACTAAAAAGATTTCATCTAAGTTAGTGGAGCACCATTTTCTTTCTAATTGATGAGTCTTCTGTTTTAAGCTATGAGTTTCTGTGTTGAACCAAGGAGTTAGAAATGTCTGATTCGACTTTTTCTTTTTTAAAGGGGCCACCACGTCTAGAGTCTAATGCAGAGAAGCTGTAACACTGTCTACCATGCTATCAATTACAGAAAGAGCAAGCTGTCTATAGCTTATTTCCGTTGTGCTGACACATGGCATAGAGGAAACAATCTATAAATTTGGTAACAGCATCATCTGAGAGGCATCTGCTGTAGTAATATTTTTCTTTAGCAGCCAAATAGTCAGAAATAGTAAAATCAAAAGTTAACAGAAAATGGTCTGACAGTACAGGGTTATGAGGAGACACTACCAGATTTTCTATTTCTATACCATATGTCAGAACAAGGTCCAATGTGTGGTGGAGATAATGGGTAGAATTTCCTACTTTCTGAGAAAACCCCATCGAGTCTAATATTGAATTAGATGCCATATTAAGGCAGTCACTATCTACATCTACATGTATATTAAAGTCCCCCACTATAATTATTCTATCTGATTTCAGCACTAAATCAGCAAGAATTTGGCAAATTCAGATAAAATCTCTGAGTAGATTGATGGAGGACGATAAACTATGGCAAATAAAGTTGTGTTGAACCTAAAATTGCTAAAGTGCCCAATACTGAGGACCAGGCCCTCAAAGGAATTATGACGTGTTTTTTGCTTTACATTAACTTCTAATTTGGAAAGGTAAATTGTTGCTACTCCTCCTCCACGACCAGAACTTCTGGGATTTTGACAGTTTAAATAACCAGAGGGAGTTGATTCATTCAAACCAACATAATCCTCTTGCCATAACCAAGTCTCTGTAAGGGATATTAAATCAGTCTGATGATGATCGTGGACTAACAGAGACTTCGGAGTTAGAGACCTAATATTTAACAAACCACATTTAATTTTTAAATTATGAGGAGGAACAGAGACCAAGTCATTAAATTTAGGGGCTTCATGTTTAATTTGAATTTTACCTACTTTTTGTTTAATCACAAACAAAATTAGTGAAATAGAGGCTAATATGCATGTTTAGTGGGGTGACGTGAATTTCAAGAATATAACAATAAAAACTACACTTGGTAAGCTAATTTTACAGTAGCACCTTTAGCTCTGAAGCAAAAGCTCTGGGGTCAGAAACTCTGCGATTGATATCACAGCTAATAGCACTGTAACTGAAGAACAGATGATACATTAGTGTTCTGCCCATTCATATTTTGTAGCTGTAATCATTTATTTCATTTGTTTTGATTCATGTAAAATATTAAGACATCACAAACAGTTCTGATGTTTACAAAACTTCACAATAAATTATAATCAGCTGATCGTTTTGCAGTGTTTTCCTTTACTGTGGAAAAATATACTGAATGGTGACTTCAAGTACTGAATTGGAATTTTCATGTAACTTTAAAGTTAAGGGGATGATTAAGGGCTAACAAGAAGAATGAAATCATTAAAGTTTAATGGCTAAATAATGAACAGTTAGGGAGAGAACTGGATTTTAGACTCACAGTCTATTGTTGCAACATTCCCTGTGATCACGACTTTAGTTTCAGAAACAAGGCAGGTTCCATTCCTGGGGTGGAGAAGAAAGAAAAAAGTATTAAACATTTAAAATGTATGTATAATAATAACAACATATAAGTTATATAAACACTTATTTGTGACAAAATAAAAGAAAAAAATCACTGATGAATCATTTTCCTGACACATTTTAGGTGTAACCCTATGGTGCATAAAATACTGAATGAAACTCTGAATATATTGAATTAAACTGAATACAGTATATTGAATGAAAGTGAATGTATCAAATAGAACCATGAATATATGGAATAAAGCATAAGTCAAGGATTGAAACTCTGAATATATTGAATGAAACTATGAAAAGAAATAATGAAAAATAAATAGACTGAATGAGACCCTGAAGATAAAGACTGAAACAATGAATATGAAGATTGAAACTCAAAATATAAAGACTGAAACACTGAATATAAGGACTGAAACTCTGAATATAAAGATAAGATAAGATAAGATAAGATAAGCCTTTATTAGTCCCACAACGGGGAAATTCCAGGATTGCAACAGCACAGGGATAGCAACACTCAGAGCAACAATCAGAAGGCAAGAAAAAAAAAAACAAAAAAAAAAACAAGCAAGCAAGAGCAGCTAATATACATATGTACATATTACTATAAAATATATATATACACACACACACACACAGACACACAGTGCAGAGCATTGTAGCTGGATGGAATAAATATATGAATATATGAACACACAGTGCAGAGCATTGTAGCTAGATGGAATAAATATGTAAATATATAAACACCCACAGTATGGAGCATTGCAGCTAGGTGGAATAAATATGCAAGTATATAAACACACACAGTGCGGAGCAATGTAGCTAGATGGAATAATATGTAGATATATAAAAACACAGTGCGGAGCATTGTAGCTAGATGGAATAAATATATAGATATATAAATATAAACACACCCAGTGCTGAGCATTGTAGCTAGATGGAATAAATATATAGATATATAAATATAAACACACCCAGTGCAGAGCATTGTAGCTAGATGGAATAAATATGTAAATATATAAACACACACAGTGCAGAGCATTGTTGCTAGGTGGGATGAAACAGCATAACCGTCTATTTAGTTATCCTACATGGTATGATTATGTGCCCATACATATTCTCACCCTCCATAGCGACCGGTATGTTCCTAGTTGTATGCCGGAGAGGACCATTGTGTAAGTCTATTGCATCTTTTGCATTCAAAAAAAAAAAAAAAAAAAAAAAAAAAAAACTATTAGTTTGTTACGTCTTTTTGCTATCTCTGCGAGCAGCCCTGCTTAGGTTGTACAGTCTGACAGCCGTTGGTAGGAAGGACCTACGAAACCTCTCGGTTGTGCACCTGGGATGATGTAGTCTGCTGCTAAATGAGCTCCTCAGTGCATCCAGTATGTCCTGCATAGGGTGGAACTCGGACTCCAGCAGAGATGACAGTTTAGCCACCGTCCTTCTCTCTCCCATCTCCTCCATCGGATCAAGGCGTTGCCCCAGGACAGAGCTAGCTTTCTTAATCAGTTTGTTCAGTCTCTTCCTATCGGCTGCAGTAATGCCACTGCCCCAGCAGACCACTCCAAAAGTGATGGCTGATGCCACCACCGTGTCATAGAATGACTTCAGCAGTGCCCCTTGTACACCAAAAGACCTGAGTCTCCTCAGCAGGAACAGCCTGCGCTGTCCCTTCTTGTAGAGTGCGTCAGTATTGTGTGACCAGTCTAGTTTATTGTTCAGATGAATACCCAGGTACTTGTAGGATGTCACCATCTCGATGTCTGTTCCCTGTATATTTACTGGTGCTGTGAGGGGCTGCCCATGCCTGCGGCAGTCCACCACCAGCTCCTTAGTTTTCCTCGCGTTGATCTGGAGGCAGTTCCGATGGCACCAGTCCACAAAGTCCTGGATAAGCCCTCTGTACTCAGCTTCATCTCCGCTGGAGATGAGACCAACGATCGCAGAGTCATCAGAGAACTTCTGTAGATGGCAATGTGTTGTGTTGTGTGAGAAGTCCGCAGTATAAAGAGTGAACAGGAAGGGAGCCAGCACCGTTCCCTGGGGGGGCCCCCGTGCTACTGATGATCGTGTCGGAAACACAGTCCCGGGTTCTCACAAACTGAGGCCGGTTCGTGAGGTAGTCCAGGATCCATGATGACAGGTGCTGGTCCACCCCTGCGCGCAGCAGCTTGTCCTTCAGGATCATCGGTTGGATGGTGTTGAAAGCACTGGAGAAGTCAAAGAACATGATCCTCACCATATTCCCGGGCTTCTCCAGGTGGGACAGAGAACGGTGAAGGAGGAAGATCACCGCATCCTCCACCCCAATGCCATGCTGGTAGGCGAACTGGAGTGGATCCATCGCTGGTTCCACCAGGGGGCGGAGATGAGCAAGGAGCAGTCTCTCCAGGGTCTTCTTCAAGTGGGACGTCAAGGCCACCGGTCTGAAGCTGTTCAGGTCTTTGGGGTGGGAAGTTTTTGGTACAGGTACCACACAAGATGTTTTCCACAGCTGTGGTACCCTCCCCAGTTTCAGGCTCATGTTGAAGATATACGTCACAATCCCACACAGCTGGTCTGCACAGGACTTGAGGAGCTTTGCGCTGATGCCGTCCGGTCCCGACGCCTTCCTCGCCTTGATCTTCCTCAGCTCCGTCCTCACCTGGGTCTTGGTCAGGGTCAGGATGGGGGGCTGTGTGTTGGGAGTGGGGGGGGTGTCGGTGGAGTGGGGAGTGGGTAGCAGGACTTGATTTCTTAGAGGCAGCAGTGGTTGTTGTGCAGACAGGGGGGAGGGCGGTTGGTCAAATCTATTGAAAAACAGATTCAGGTTGTTCGCCCACTCCCTGCCCCCCGTGGCCTGGTGGGAGGTATTCTGGAGCCCCGAGATGGTTTTGAGGTTTCTCCAGACCCCGCTGATGTCGCTCTGTTGCAGCTTGTCCTCCATCTTCTTCCTGAAGCTGTCCTTGCCTTCTCTGATCTTTCTCCTCAGCTCCCTCTGTACGGACTTCAGCATCTCCCTGTTCCCCGACCTGAAGATCCTCTTCTTCTCTCTCAGAAGTGTTTTTATCTCAGGGTTGATCCAGGGTTTGTTGTTTGAGTGACGCCGTATGGTCTTGGTGGGAACGGATTTGTCCACACAGAAGCTGAGGTAGCCCGTGAAGGTGTGAATGAGGTCATCGATGTCCTCACCATGTGGATCGCAGAGCTGCTTCCAGGCAGTGGCTTCAAAACAGTCCTTTAGAGTGTCCATTGTCTCCTCAGACCATAACTCCACAGTGTGCATGGCCGGAGGTTGTCTGTGCACTAGGGGTTTGTACACCGGTCGGAGATGAACCAAGTTGTGATCCGATCTCCCAAGTGGGGGGAGTTGTGATGAAGTGTACGCCTCCTTAGTGTTTGCGTAGAACAAATCCAGTGTTTTATTGTCTCTAGTGTGGCATGTGACATACTGGGTGAAAGTGGGCAGAATGGGAGACAGTGAAACGTGGTTGAAATCGCCTGAGATGAGGAGAAGAGCATCTGGGTGTTCTGTCTGCAGCCTGCTGGTTACTGAATGGATGACGTCATGCGCTGTCCCAGCGTTCGCCGTCGGATTTGCATAAACAACAATGCAGATCACGTGTGAGTGTTCTCTCGGGAGATATGTAGGCCTCATGCTAACAGCTAGCAACTCAATGTCTTTGCTGCAGTGTCGTTGTTTAACAGTGATATGTCCCGGTCTGCACCAGTTGTTGTTAACATACATTATCACTCCACCGCCCCTAGTTTTGCCACTCTCTGGTGTTCGGTCAGCTCGTATCGTGTGAAAACCCTCCAGCTCAATGTTAGCATCTGCTGCTAGTTCAGTTAGCCACATCTCAGTAAACAAAAGGAGAGAGCACTCCCGGTAAGTGCTATCATAACGGGAGATAGCCGCTAGCTCATCTAACTTTCCCAGTATCGACCGTACATTTCCCATGACAACAGATGGAAGGGAGGGTCTGTACCTTATATTTTTTGTCTTCCGCCTTACTCCAGCCCGGCAGCCGCGGCGTTTTCGCCTCAGTTCTCTCGGTATGTCGAGTTTTTCCAGTGGGACCGGGTGGCGGTTAAATGCTAGCAGCTCTTCCCTGTTATATCGTATCCTGCTATAAACAGTGGCTCCGTCCACCGGCTCAGGAGACATTTGGGACGATCTGTGTGTCCGTGATATAAGTGGGGTGAAAAAAAAAAAGTGATCAAAAGAGAGAGGAAGGGAAAAAAAAACTCGGAATCGAGCCGTTGTTGCAAAAGGCAGCCGACTGGTGTGGCGCCGAGAGGAGAAAAAAAAAGAAAAAAAAAAGACTGAAACTTTAATTATAAAGGCTGAAACCTTGAATATATTGAATGAAACTTGGAATATAAATAATGAAAAATGAAGAGACTGAATGAGACCCTGAAGATAAAGACTCTCTCTGGCATCCTCGTCTCGAAGAGGCGATGGTTAGTGTGTCAAGGGTTGGAGCAGCGCATGGAATGACTATACAGCCCAATCCTTGAGTGGCAGTCTTTGGAGCAGTTGGCACAGATGAAGATTGATGGTGCACGTTCTGATGCTGCACGTTCTTTCCTCGCCACATGCTTCGTCACCATCTGGACTCTCGTGTTCTCTTCCATCTTGAGAACACCCTCTTTGACACTGTGGCGCCAGGTGGCTCGATCTTTGGCAATAACCTCCCAGTTATTGGTGTTGATCTGCGCACACTGCATGTTGCATTTGCAGACATCTTTAAAACGCAACAGCGGTTGGCCCATGCGGCGGACGCCCACCCGCAATTCTCTGTAAAGGATTTCGCTCGGCAGACGGTCAGGCTCCATGTGGTGCATGTGGCGGAGCCACCGGAGTCGTCTCTGGCTGAGAAATGCAGGGATGCTTGGCAAGTCAGCGTGCTCAAGGACCTCATTGTTGGGGACTCTGTCCTGCCACTTGATGTGCATAAGGCGCCGAAGACAGTGGAGGTGGAACCCACTTAACCGCTTCTCCTGCCTGGCATAGGCTGTCCAGGACTCGCTGCCTTACAGGAGAGTGGACAGGATGCAAGCTTGGTATACGAGTAACTTGGTCTTCAAACTCAGCAGATTGTTGTTCCACACACGCTTGTTTAGTTTGGCCATGACAGCAGCTGCTTTGGCGATTCTGGAACTGATCTCGGTGTCCAGCGAGAGCGTGTTTGAAACAGTGGACCCTAGGTAGGTGAAGGTGTCCACAACCTCCAGCTGTATGTTGTGAATGGTAATGACAGGAGAGGAGTCATCATCTTGTGCCATGATGTTGGTTTTCTTAAGGCTGATCATGAGCCCAAACTCCTTGCAGGCATGGGACAGTTTGTCGACCAGGTGCTGCAGGCCCTCCTCGTTGTGCGATGCTAGAGCAGCATCATCTGCAAACAGCAGCTCACGTATGAGGACCTCGTAGACTTTGGTTTTAGCAAGAAGTCTTGTGATGTTGAGGAGTTTTCCATCTGATCTTGTGCAGATGTAGACACCTTCAGGACAGTTGGCAAAGGCGTAGTGGAAGAGCATTGAGAAAAAAATCCCAAAGAGAGTCGGTGCTAGAACGCAACCCTGCTTCACTTCACTGCTGACTGGGAAGGCATCTGAGGTGGCTCCATCAAAGCAAACAGTACTATGTATGTCCATGTGGAAGGAGGAGATGATTGCAAGGAGCTTTGGGGGACAACCAGTCTTTCGCAGGATCTGGAAGAGCCTGCTTCAACTAACTTAGTCAAAGGCTTTGGTCAGGTCCACGAATGCAAGGAACAATGGCTGCTGCTGCTCTTGACACTTCTCCTGCAGCTGACGGAGGGAGAAGATCATATCCGCTGTGGACCTTCCGGCTCTGAAGCCACACTTGGATTCAGGATAGACTCGCAAAGTGAGGCTCTGCTGGCAGAACAGGGTGACCCGGGCGAAGACTTTGCCAACTATGCTCAGAAGAGAGATGCCATGGTAATTGTTGCAGTCACTGCGGTCACCTTTGTTCTTATACAGCGTGACTATGTTGGCATCTCTCATATCTTGGGGAATGTGACCTTGCTTCCAGCAAAGGCAAAGGAGATCATATAGTGGTTGTAAGATGGCTGTTTTCCCATGTTTCAGAACTTCTGGGGGTTACCGTCTTTCCCTGGAGTCTTGCCACAGGCAAGGTAGTCTATGGTTTTGCTGAGCTCTTCTGGTGTGGGCATTTTGTCAAGCCCTTCCATGACTGGTAGGCCAGGCAAGGCGTCGAGGGCAACGTCTGTAACAATGTTCTGGGTCGAGTACAATTCAAGATAATGCTCAACCCAATGCTGAAGTTGCTTGCTCTTGTCAGTGATGGCTTCCCCTGTCTTGGCTTTGAGCAGTGCTGTTTTGATGCTTGTGGGGCCGATAGCTGTTTTGATGCCCTCATACATTCCTTTGGCATATCTGCAATTGACAGCTACCTGGATGTTGGTGCACAGGTTCTGCCAGTACTCACTGGTGCAATGGCAGGCAATCTGCTGTGCCTTGCTCCTTGCTGCTCGAAGGGTGTCGCGTGTGCCAGGGCAAGGGTTCTGCTTGTGAGCCAGCAGTGCTTTTCTTTTGGCCTCTGTGACTGGCTGCATTTCATCCCAGTGAGCCTCAAACCAGTCAGCATTCTTGTGTTCTTTCTTTCTGAATGCAGTCATGGCTGAGTCATAGGTGGCTTCGCGAAGGTGGTTCCATTTGGCGTCCACGTCGCCTGGGATATCGGACTGGAGGTGAGCTTCATGTTTCCTCTGAAAGCTGTCAGCGAAGGTCTGAGCTTTGATTGGCTCGGAAATTCCGCAGGTGTTGATGCAGGGGCGACCCTTAGTCTTGGCATGGTGGATCTTCCTTGGCTTCAGTCTAACCTTACTGGCAACAAGGGAATGATCTGTATCACAATTAGCACTGTGATAGCTTCTTGTGTGAAGAACACTGCTGAGGTCCGCTCTTCTGGTGATGACAAGATCTAGCTAGTGCCAGTGACGGGATCAGGGGTGTCTCCAAGACACTTTCTGCAGCTCTTTACACTTGAAGTAGGAGTTTGTAATGCAGAGGCCGTGATGACAACAGAATTCCAACAGCCTCTGTCCACTCTCATTCATCCTGCCTATGCCAAAGTGGCCAAGACAGGATGGCCACACTTGCCAGTCTGCTCCGACGCGAGCGTTGAAGTCGTCTAGCAAAAATAAGCCTTCAGAGCGGGGGATTCTAGATAACACTTCCTCTAGAGCCTCGTAGAACTGATCTTTGGGTTCTGGAGTGGACGTGAGGGTCGGGACATACACAGAAAGGATGTTCACAAAGCCCGACGATGTCTTCATGCGGAGGGCAAGGATTCTTTTGGACCCTCCTGTAGGGGTTTCTGTGGTGGTGATCAGCAAGTTCCTCACTGCAAAACCTACACCATACTGCCTGGACTCATCCTGGGACAGGCCCTGCCAATAAAAGGTGTAGTCTGATTCTCTAAGAGAGCCACTGTCAGCCAGGCGGGTTTCCTGAAGGCAGGCAACATTGATGTTAAGTTGTACCAGTTCCTTGTTGATGATGGCAATCTTGTGAGGGTCATCCATTTGTTGGAGATCAGCGGTAAGTCCGGGGCACATGGTGTGAATGTTCCAGCTTGCAAATCAAAGAGCTGGAGTCTTTGTATGTTTCTCCTTTTGACTGCTTGGTGCAGATTGACTCTTGATTGTCGGGAGAGACCCCTAAGCTCTACGCACCCAGTAGAGCAGGCAAGCCATGGCGGGGCAGCACCTTACTGGCTGGGGGCTGCCCAGCTTGAGTCGGGCGGTAGCTGCTCAATGAAGCTGCAAAGGCTTCTCCCACCATCGGACAAGACCCCTGGCGCTCCTCCCTACGCCAATCAGTTGGAGCTTTTAACTGGTAACTGCCTCATCCCGTGTTGTGCCAGAATCTTGCAACATCGCTGGAGTGGCCTCTCCAATTTGCGCTAAAAAGCCTGGGCGGGGTAGTATGGAGACACTGGGCTGCCCATACGTCAGTGTCCCCCTCTCGGTGTCACTGGCTGAGTCCAAAGGAAAGGATGATCCAATACAGTTTGGGACCAGTTCCACTGCAGGAGCTGCCGGAAGTAGTGCTGAGCATCTGCCAACTGCCTTAGGGCTCCACTCCAGATTTACCCTCAAGGTTTACTCCTGAAGCCTTTCCTGTAATCAGATATAGCCGCAAGGCAGCGGAGATTTGGAATCAAAGTTTACCTTCTCCTAGGTAGTTTGCTGGCCAAGGTTAATGGGCACCACCTGCCCGGATTTGAAATCAGAGTGGTCCTTCTCCTAGGTGGACTGACACCCAAGTCTGACGAGCCCCACCTACCCAGAGCAATCTGGTTATAGCGCCATAGACTCGCTGACACCCTCTGTCATTTAGTAAAAACAGGGTCGGCACAAGAAGCCAGACAGTAGGATTTGGTTAGGAGAGGCTATTGGAGAGACACTGTGCTATGAGTGGGGTATTTCAGTGGAAATGTAGGTGCTCATTTCTGCATTCCACCCCAGCACATCCTAACCCATTTAGACAACCCCGAAGATAAAGACTGAAACATTGAATATAAAGACTGAAACTCTGAATATAAAGGCTGAAACTTTGAATACACTACTCATAAAAAGTTAGGGATATTCAGCTTTCAGGTGAAATTTCAGGATGCATGTAAAATGCACTATAATCTTTACAGGTGAACTTTGACCTTCTATAAACTTTTGAATGCACATGTCCAACTGTTCAGTGTTTCAGTACTTTTTCCATAACTTGCTGTTCTCTAACAAGGTGCTTAATGGCAAAATTCACAACAGGTTTTTGACCCAGAAACCAACCAATAAATTTTCTGGTTCAGTTAGAATTGGTATTTAAACAGTTCTCTTCATCACGCTGTTCACATTTTGATGTCATGAGACCAAGACGACACCTAACAATTGATTAACAGTACCTCGCCACTGTGAGGCTTCAAACAGGATGTTCTCAGAGGGAAGTGGCCACTGAGCTTAGAGTGTCACAGAGTGTCACCAGCAGGTTGCAACAGAGATACGGAGAGACTGGAAGAGTCACAGAAAGGCATAGAAGTGGACGTCGTTTGGCCACATCCCACACTGATGACCACTTCATTGTGAACAGTGAACTGCAGAACCAGATGATGAATGCCACTCAACTCCAGGAACATTTAAGGGAGGCAAGAGGCACCCATGTGTCACGTCAGACCACTGAAACTGTTCACATCAGAGTGGTCTGTGTGCTAGGGAGCATTTACGTTGGACAAGGGACCAGTGGGCTTCAGTGCTGTTCTCTGATGAAAGTTGATTCATGTTGAGCAGAAATGATGGCCACCAATGATGTTGGAGACATCAAGGACAGTGCGATGCATCAGCCACTGTTGTCACTATATTACAGTCTGGGCAGGTGTGTCTAGTCAATACAGAACTGCCCAACACCTTGTGAATGGTACAGTGGCAATCCAGTACTACCTGAATAACATCATTCAGCCAGTCATTGTAAGTAAGTAAGTAAAATTTATTTATATAGCACTTTCCAAAAAATACAGCAAGATGGCGACCGGGATGGTCACACTTTTCGGTGCTGAGACAAAGTTGCTGATTTTGCCATTAAAATAACTAACCAACAGTGATCGGCATTTGTGACGCACACACACGGGCTGAATTTCCACCTCCGTTGGAATACCCCTTTAATCGCCTTTCACTGGCCACTGTGAGTAAATGACTAGAGTTTCTTTTGTGGTTCGCTGCTACGCTTTACCAGAAGCGTTTGCTAAGCTAATGCTAGTTAGCTTAATGCTAACGCTAGTCGTACCACCTAACACCGACACGAAGCGACTCAGACCCCGGTGAGGGCTCGCCGGAGGCAACAGTTGGACGGGAGCCGGATCGGAGTTCGGGGGCGGCGGTGGACCAGTGGAGGACCACCGGGACCCAGCCAGACAATAGCCTGAGTTGGAGCCCAGTGGCGAGGCTCAGCGGAGGATCTACTGAGGCAGACGGCGGTAGGTAGCGGGACTCAGTGGAGGAACTACTGAGGCAGACGGTGGTAGGCGGCGGAGCTCAGTGGAGGATCTACTGGGACCCCAGCCGGACAGAAGCAGGATCGGAGCTCGGCTGCAGCGGCGGTGTGCGGCGGGACTCGGTGGAGGAGCTGGACAGGAGCTCGGTTACGGCGGCGGTAAGCAGCGGGACTAGCAGCGGAGGGGGCTAGCTGAGGCCCAGCTGGATTCGAGGTCGGTCGGATCGGATACCGGCGACACAAGCAGAGATTGTTTTTACTATCCACAGGTCAGTAAAAATGCCACCAAAGAAGGAGGAAATGGAAGAGATCAAAAAATCTCTGAACTTCTTGTCAGAAGAAGTGGCCAAAATGGTTAGCCAGCAGGCCAAAATAATAGGCCTAATGGAAAAAGTACGAGACTTAAAATTAACAATTCAGGAAAAAGACAAAAAAATTACGGACTTGGAGCGGCGCGTCGAGGATCTTGAACAAGGTTCTCGTATGGATGACCTAATTATAAGTGGACTAGACATCAAATATCAGTCATACGCTCATGCTACAACAGGATTGAGAGGTGAGGAGGCTCCCCTGAGTGAATCAGTCTCCCTAGAAAACCAGGTGCTTCAGTTCCTTGACAGTAGAGATATAAAGGTCGAAGCAAATGCAATTTCATCCTGTTATACTTTACCCAGAAAAGATAATAAAACAAAGAAATCAATTGTTATGCGCTTTGTGAAGAGAAGGGTAAAGAATGACATACTGAGGCAAGCCAGAAAGCTCCGAGGAACAGACGTTTACCTAAATGAACACCTAACAAAAACAAATGCTGAAATAGCACGCCAAGCACGGATGCTGAAAAGACAAAATAAGATACAGGCAACATGGACAAGAAATTGTAGAGTTTGGATCAAACTAAATGGAACAACTGAGCAAGCAAAGAGTATAATGATCAGAGATATTACTGACTTAAATAAATACAGATGACCACTGATTAAGAAAATTAAGAGACAATGATAATCCATATTCACACACACGGTAAGAATAGTTCTTTTGACATACCATGTCAATGTACTTTAAAAAAAATAAGCAAAACAAACAAAAAACTTATGACTGACTTGAGTAGACATCAATTATCCCCAGTTGGAGGAAGTCATTTGACACAGAGTAAGGAAACTCAAACTCTGAAAATATGCCATTATGCTGAACATAAACTACAAGAGATGGAGAACGATATTGATCCTGATAACCACTTTTTCAATAATATAGAGAGATAGATAGATAGTTTATTTCGAACACAAAAAATATAACAAAAAACAAGCAAATAGCAAATGCAATAAAGTTACAGTATACACTGTTCGAAAGGGAGAAGGAAGAAGTGAACACTTATTAATTCCAACTCCTCTTTTCCATCGATACACCCATGTGAATTTTATACAAATTACTACCTTTAATACCCCAAGTAAACAATTTACTGTATTTTTTACAGATCAACATTAACACCTGTCCATTCTAACATACAATGAAGTCTATATTTCAAAACCAGTCTCAAACGACACAGATACACACAATGCTGTCCCATCCACCATTCCATAGTGTCCCATAATGTCCCAGAGTGAACATAATGAATCGTACATATAAATTCTACCCTTCTAACATATATCCTTTCAACAAATGGTGCTTATACCTCTTTTTAAATTGATGTACTAAATTGAAGTACTGTTTGTACATAGTTTCAGTTCCGGCTCCAGACTGTTCCACAAATCCACCCCACAGACAGATATGCACAGACTTTTCTTGGTTGTACGTATCTTGGGTTTTGTGAAGTTTAAGTCTCCTCTCAAATTATGATCATTGTCTCTTTTTTTAAATATTTTTTGTATATTAGTTGGGAGTTGATTGTTAATTGCCCTGTACATTACTTGTGCTGTCTTAAATTTAACTAAATCGATGAACTTTATGACATGTGACTTCAAGAACAACGAATTGGTATGGTCTCTATATCCTGCATTGTTTATTATCCTTATAGCTCTTTTTTGTAATGTGCATATTGCTTGTAGGTTGGTCTTGTAGGTGTTTCCCCAGACTTCTACACAGTAGTTAAGATAAGGTAAAAACAGTGAATTGTACAATAAGACCAATGATTTATAGTCCACGATGTGTCTTGTCTTCCCCAGTATGCCTATACATTTTGCTAATTTAGCCCGGATGTGACTGATGTGAGGTTTCCAGCAGATTTTACTGTCTAGCGTCACCCCCAGAAACTTATTTTCCTGTACTGTTTGTATTCTGGTATCATCTATCGTTATCATTATTTCATGATTTATTTTATAATTTCCAAACAACATAATCTTTGTTTTTTTTAGATTTAGAGATAATTTATTTTTGTTGAACCACTGCGTTAATTTTTCCATTTCAGTTGTGACCACCTCTAAAACCTGCTGCAAATTCTCACCAGTGCAAAGGATATTTGTGTCATCCGCAAACAAAATAAATTTCAGAATTTTTGATACTTGGCATATGTCATTTATATACAAGATAAAGAGTTTGGGTCCCAAAACTGACCCCTGGGGCACACCACAAGTGATGTCCATGCAGGGTGATTTGTGCTCTCCAATTTGTACAAATTGTTGTCTGTTACTTAAATAACTTTCCACCCATATTCATATTCATAACCATTGTGAATATTACACTGAAAAGCAATTCAAAAGTCAAGTGCAACTAGATGGTCATCGTTGTCGGCCTCCGTCGGTCTATGATGACCATGGAAGAGAATCCTAAATGTCTACTCTGCTGGAACAGCACCGCCTGTGGCTGAACAGGCCGATGCGCGAATGGCAGTCCCTGTCACACAGGTCGCACTTGTGGGTGGTCTCCGTGCTGCTGGGTCTGTGGCGGTTCTTCCTGCGGGTCCTTTTTTCATCTGCTGCAGCAGTCAGTCTCTCTTCACCCGCTTTGAGCTGTCTGGTCAGGGTGCCTCTCCATTTGGAGCGGTCCGTTGCAAGGTCCTCCCAGTGCTCTGTGTTAAACTATCAATTATACACTTCAACAGCAGAAGTCTTAACAAAAACTTTCCACAGATTCAGGACTATTTAAAACAGCTAGACAGAAAATTTACAGCCATCACAGTCTCTGATACTTGGCTTAATGTAGAGCAGGCTCCCCTGATGGCAATAGAGGGATATCAGATATTTCATATTAACAGATCTCAAAAAAAGGGTGGTGGTGTTGCACTGTATATTGATGACCTGTATAGGTGTAAGCTTGTAAATGGAATGTCCTTTGCACTACCAGGGATTTTGGAATGTGTTACTGTTGATATTGACCAAGATAAAAACAAAAAATCTAATTATAAGTTGTATATATAGAACGCCGGGAACTTGCATTGAAACATTCAGAGATAAATTAGTCGAGCTGTACAATAATATTACTAGTAAGAAAATGGTAGTAATTTGTGGAGATTTCAATATTGATTTACTAAATCCACATCAACAAAATGTAATTACAGAGTTCATGAACTCTATGTACAGCATGAGTCTGTATCCCACAATAACACATCCCAGTAGAATCACAGTTCACACTGCTACACTTATTGACAACCTGTTTGTTAATATTATTGATGAGAAAATAGAAAGTGGATTATTGATAAATGATATAAGTGACCACTTGCCAACCTTTGCACTTATCCATGGCCACACGGGGGCCAATACAAAAAAAAAAAAATTAAAATCGTTCAGATACAAATCACAAAATGCAATCAGTTCTTTTAAAGAGGACTTGCTTAAGCAAGACTGGACAGAAGTCTATGTATCAGATGTAAATGAAGCCTATGACACATTTATAAACACTGTAACCACTCTTTATGAAAAAAAATTGTCCATTAGTAAAGAAAAAGCTTAAACATAAATTTGCCGATAAGCCATGGTTAACCAAAGGATTACAAAAGGTGTGTAAAAAGAAAAATTTATTATATAAAGCTTTCCTAACGAAAAGGACAAAAGAAGCAGAGCAGCGGTATAAAACATACATAAATAAGTTAACATATATAATAAGATGTAATAAGAGAGACTATTACAGTAAAGAACTGGAGAAAAACAGAGACAATATTAAAAATACATGGACAATACTTAACAGTATTCTTGGAAATAAAATCAGAAATACAAGCTACCCAACCGATTTTTCAAAAAATAATAAACTAGAGGGAGAAGATATCACCCTGCTGAATGTATATGCACCACCAGGGGCAAAATGGAAATTTTATAAAAATGTATTCGACCTAATGATAACTAAAGCCCAAGGTTTAGTGATATGTGGTGGAGACTTCAATCTAAGACTGAATCCATACTGGGATGCAACAGGTAATTCTTCACATCAAAATAACACCCAAAATAGGAATACTCGGATGGTACTAAAAGAAATGGGAATCTGTGACGTATAGAGGGAATTCAACCCCAATGTAAAAGATTATACTTTTTATTCAACGCCACATTCATCTTACTCAAGGATTGATTACTTTTTATGTTTAATAGAGACATTGGAAGAGTAAAAACATGTAAAATAGGACTGATGGATCTCTCCGACCACAGTCCGATCTATATGGATTTAAACATCCAAAAATACACAAATAATACATTTTCCTGGAGGTTGAATTCAAGTGTCCTGAAAGGGCCACTGAAAGATGAATTGGAATCAGATATTCTCAGATATTTGGAAGAAAACGATAATGGAGAAGTATCCCCTTTAATACTGTGGGATGCGTGCAAAGCTGTAATAAGGGGGAAAATTATTGCAAAACTGGCAACCCAAAAGAAACTGAGACAAGAAAAACTAATCACACTAGAGTCAGAGCTCAAGAACCTAGAAAAAGAACACAAAGATAACACTCATTCTAATGGCTCGCTCAAGATCAAAGAAATTAAAAATCAAATAAATGAAATCTACACAATAGAAATCCAGAAGAAACTTACATTTCTGAAACAAAAACACTATGAAGCAGGCAGTAAATCGGCAAAATTACTAGCCTATAAATTGAGGAAACAACAAACGGAAACAGCAATCTACAAAATCAGAGACCCAGTATCAAAGGAAATAAAATTCAGAATTCAGGATATTCTTAAAAACTTCGAGAATTACTACAAGAACTTATACTCCCACAAAAAACATAAAAACGCATCCGAGACATTCCTAAACACATTAAACCTTCCCCAACTTACGGAATCACAAAATAAAATCCTACTGTCAGAAATACAACCTAAAGAATTGGAAAAAGCAATTATGAAACTTAAAGCTAACAAATCCCCAGGAGCAGATGGCTATACAGCAGAATGGTACAAAACCTTTAAACAGCAACTATCTCCTCTCCTTCTGAAAACATTTAACTACGTCCTCCACACAGGGGAAATCCCCCCCTCCTGGAGAGAAGGGGTCATTGCAGTTATACCTAAACCTGAAAAGGATAAACTAGAATGCTCCAACTACAGACCAATCAGAGTATTAAATCAGGACTATAAGCTTTTTACCACCATCCTTGCCAAAAGGTTAGAAAACATACTGACAGACTTAATTCACTTAGACCAAACAGGTTTTATAAGACAAAGACAGACACAAGACAACATTCGACGCACTTTACACATAATTCATCATATAAAAAAATATAACTTAAATGCAGTCATATTGGGATTAGATGCGGAAAAAGCATTCGATTAGGTTGACTGGTCTTTTCTATATAGAATCTTATCCAGTTTCAATTTTCATAACAACTTCATTAGAACTATACAGGCATTATATAAAAAACCAACAGCTAAAATAAGGATTAATGGTAATTTATCAGCATCTTTTGAGCTGGAAAGAGGATGTCGTCAAGGCTGCCCCCTGTCTCCACTGCTCTTTGCAATCTTCATAGAACCTCTGAGCCAATGGATAAGACAAAATCAAGAAATTCAAGGTATTACACTTGGTCAGAAAGAACATAAAATAGCACTCTTTGCTGATGACATTTTAATATACCTAGGGCAGCCAGACACTTCTCTACCAGAACTAATCTCAGTTTTTTCAGACTATGGAGATTTATCAGGGTACAAATTAAACATGCATAAAACCCAAGTTTTAACATTCAACTATGACCCAAATCATTTTTCACTAAATGAACTCAAAACTAACTGGGAGTTGGAATCTATGAAATATCTGGGGGTCAATATCCCGAAACAACTCGACAAAATTATAACACTAAACTATGATCCACTGGTGACAAAAATAAAATCTGACCTAGCAAGATGGAATATGATACCATTCTTAGGTACTGCACAAAGAATTGAAGCAGTCAAAATGAATATACTTCCACGTCTTCTATACCTTTTCCAAACAATACCGGTAGAACCTCCCAAAAAAACATGGCAGGAACTGGACAGAAGGATCTCAAGATTCATATGGCAGGGTAAGAGACCTAGAATCAGATATAGAACCCTACAGCTAAACAAAGACAAAGGTGGGCTCGCACTGCCAAATATCAGGGATTATTTTATAGCTGCACAAACTAAAACTTTAGTAGAGATATGTAACCCAGTCTACACTGCACAATGGAAGGAGATGGAATGCCAAATAACAAGTGACATCCCCCTACAGGCGATAATAGGGAACAATGCCTTAACTAAACTCCTGAATAACACTAACCCGTGGATAGAGACCCCGCTAAAAATTTGGTTTAAGATAGTCAGAGAGAATCAAGCTAAAGAGTCCTATCGACTTCTGCAATGGATTGCCTATGATCAAGACTTTACCCCCAATAAAACGGACACTAGATTTAAAGAGTGGAAAGAGAAAGGGCTGAAAAAATATTACGATTTTTTTAAGGGGCAAACTTTAAGAAATTTTGAAGATTTGAAAAAACAAGGTCTAATAAATCAAGATCTTTTCAGGTTCCTTCAGCTTAGACACCACATAAACAATATACTTAAAAAGGAGGATTTGGAAAGGGCCCAGTCAGGTGTTCTGAAGGTCTTCTTAATGGCATATAAAGGGATCCCAGGGATCAGATACATTTCTAAAATATACCAAGGTCTTCAAGACTTAAAAGGAGACAACACATCGTATATAAAAGAGAGATGGGAAAAAGAGGGGAATTTCACTTTACAATTGGAAATATGGGAAAAGCTAAATAAACAGCAATGGAAAAGTACCTCATCCCTGCAGTGGAGAGAATTTGGATGGAAAAACTTGGTAAGATTTTTCAGAACACCTGCACAAAACAAATTTACCCATAAGGGGTTGAACTGTTGGCGCTTGTGTGGTGAAAAGACTGCAAATCATTTTCATGTGTTTTGGTCATGCCCAGTTATCCACCAATATTGGTCCAACGTACAGACAATATTGGGGAAAATATTCAAAATAACAGTTCCCTTTTCTTTTGTAACTTTGTATTTGGGTTTATTACCGGACTCACTGGAAAGGCGAGGAGATAAATACTTATTCAATGTTTTAATATTGGCAAGTAAAAAAGCCCTAACTAAAAAATGGATGCTGAAGGTCTGTCCTACACCTGAAGATTGGATTAACGTGATTCAAGACATTTACTCGATGAGAAAAGTTGACATTCGCACTGAGACAGGACATGGATGGATTCATGAACTTTTGGCAACCCTGGATCGCATATGTGTCTTCCATTAGAACTAATCTTTGACAAATACCATTTCAATAATGGTCCCGCTCTTTGTTCCAACGCTACTCAGTTGCTCTTTTACTTTTAATTACTTAATTTTCTGTTTGTTTGTTTTTTGCTGTTCTGTTTGTTTGTTTATTCATTTGTTTGTTTGTTTTTTATTTAATTCTCCTTAACTTCACTTTTTCTTTCACTTTAAAAAAAAAGGGGGGGGGTTGTTGTAATAAATATCCTACCAATGTTGTCACATAGCAAAAAATAAGGGAACATGTGATGAAAATGTAAACAATGTAATGCTGTAATGACCTGTATACCCTTTACAAAAACTTAAATAAAAAAAAAAAAAAAACACCCCCCCCCAAAAAAAATAAAATAATAAAACGACTCAGAGTGTGAATGCAGCTTCACCTGCAGATGAATTTAATAACTTTTATGTTAACATTGGTCCTAATTTGGCTCGAGAAATACCCATTACGGCGCCTACAGGTGATACAATAAGCAATAACACTGCTATAAAAGACTCCATCTTCATAAAGAACACAGACAAGAGAGAGGTCATTGAAATTGTTAAATCGTTTAAAAGTAAAACATCTACGGACTGTGATGGTATTGACATGCTCTTAGTCAAAACTATTATTGAATGCTTAGTGAAACCACTGACGTATATCTGTAACCTGTCTCTCCAAACAGGTATATTTCCCAATGCAATGAAAATAGCTAAAGTAATTCCGATATACAAGACGGGTGACAGAGGGGAATTCTCAAACTATAGACCAATTTCACTATTGCCGCAATTTTCCAAGATACTTGAAAAAATATTCTATGAGAGAATTGACAACTTCATACTGAAGAATAATCTATTGTGTGGGCAGCAATATGGGTTCAGACACAAGAGGACAACTGCATTTGCTCTAATGGAATTTATACAAAAAATATCAAATGCCATTTAAAATAAAGAGTATTCAGTTGGGGTATTCCTGGATCTTAAAAAAGCATTTGATACAGTGGATCATAATTTATTATCAAAGAAACTACAAAATTGTGATATTAGAGGGGTAGCACTGTCCTGGTTAAGTAGTTACTTAAAGAATAGATATCATTATGTATGTGTTGGTAACAAAAACTCAGAGTTACTGAAGGTTACTTGTGGAGTCCCACAGGGTTCAGTTTTGGGGCCATTGTTATTCAATATGTATATAAATGATATATGTAAAGTTTCAGAAAAAAATGACTTAATATTGTTTGCCGATGACACTAATCTATTATGCAGTGGAAGCAATTTGGAACAACTTCTGGATACACTCGGAAAGGAATTAGGAAAGCTTAAACTGTGGTTTGATTCAAACAAATTAACGCTCAATTTAAGTAAGACAAAATTTATAGTCTTTAACAACCATCACAACAACTCAGTATCTAAACTCAGTGTAAATGGTGTAGAGATTGAAAGGGTATCTGAAACTAAATTTCTTGGAGTAATAATTGATGATAAACTGTGTTGGAAGTCACATATTAATTATATTAAAGGTAAAATATCCAAATCAATTGCAATACTACACAGAGTGAAATATTTGCTGAATCAACCCACACTATATACTTTGTATCATTCATTAATACTCCCATACATGACATATTGTACTGAAGTATGGGGAAATACATATAAAACAAACACATATCCAGTCTTTAGGCTTCAGAAGAGAGCTATTAGAATAATAAACAAAGCAGCTTACAGGGAACCAACAAACCCACTTTTTCTTAAATTAAAAGCTCTCAAGTTGAAAAATCTGGTTGACTTTAAAACTGCAATAATAATGTTTAAAGTGAAGAATCTATCACTGCCCGCAAATATCCAAAAGTTGTTCCAAATAAGGGAGAAACAATATCATTTCAAGTAGAACTGAACTGAACGGCATTGAACGGCACTGGGTGATAGTACATACAATTATAAAGATAATTTATCATTGGCACCTCCTCCACAAATCCCGGAATCTTGGAGAAAATCGCGATTTTGAATTTCCCGCCCTGAAAAATCAGACAAATCCGCCGATTAACCGGAAGTGCAGCCGGAGTTCCGCGTGACGTCACGAGTGTGACACAGTCCTCCATGTTTACCATTGCGAGCACGTCGACACTGGTTGTTTTTGGTGCATTTTGTCGTGATAGTCGACTACAAAACACTTCCAACACTTGGGAAGATCTATTCAGTGGCCAAGGAAAGCTGTCATGGCAACGAAAGAAAAGAAAGGGGGAGGAAAAGCGACCGGGAAGCGATGCGTTTCTAGATATAGATATTACAGTGATCCCTCACTTATCGCGTTTAATGGGGACCAGAACCGACCGCGAAAAGTGAAAAACCGCGAAGTAGCGTCACCCCCCCCCCCCAAGGGCGTCACAAGCACTATTTTGCACAAAAAGGCACAAGAGAACAGCGAAAAGTGCCACTAAGCAACACAAGCGATAAAGAACAATGAATGCGGTCTTCCTTCGCTGGGTATGGGCGCTCTGCAGGGAGAAAAGCTGGGTAAAACGTCTCGGCCAATCAGCTTGCAAGGTAAAATGTCTCGGCCAATCAGCTTGCGAGATTCCCGAGCGGTGAAGAGGTGGGCGGAGAGGAATGGAACGGTGGTCAGAGAGGTGGATTTTGAGTTGTGCGGGCTCTCCGTGTTGATACCTGATGTTCTATTTATTTCAGATAGTACAGTACAGGTTGAAAGAAACTGAATGATATAACAACAAGGTCAAATTGAACAATGACTCATCTGATTATACAATTCAACATAAGTTATCCAAAATGGGTGATGGCTGAAGCCGCAGCTTATATTGCCCACCCATATTCCATCCAAGAATTCAAAAGAGAAAACAGGCAAGAGCGATTACAATTCAAAACAAAACTAAGACAAAATGTGACAGAGAAAAAAGAAAACTAAGCTACAACACAACACAGGCTGGATATGTTACAACTCGCCGCTCATTAGTGGCGCCAGCTGCGCGCACACTTGCGCCTCGTCAGCAGCGTGGGATATAAGCCACTCTGCCCTGGGCTTCGGCATGAAGCCGTCTGATTCCTTCAGCCCTCTTGCTGCAGAGGAACCCCCTCATCTCCCAGCAAGATCTACAGCATAAGCATACCTACCTTTGCCTTTCCAGTCTCCCCCCTGTGCACAGGTGGATTCCCTAGTGGCGGACCTCGCCTCTGCATCGCCGTCTGCCCTGCTGTCACAGGTGCATCAGGTCGCTGTCTCCCGGGCTCGCCCTTGTGCACGCCTGCCACCTGCCACACTCCTGCATCCTCCTCTGTCTCGTCACCAATCCTGAATGCCTCTTCACTCTGAAAACTCTGGTGTTCTTGACTGCTGGAACTGCTATCATCTGCCATTGTTGTTTTGTTTAGGGATCACACTCGTGACGTCACGCAGCATCATCTGCACTACTTCCAGTTTGTTTGGCACTGCCAGCCAGATGCAAAAGTTTATCGGCTTATAGCTTGGCCATCGCATGGCCTAAAAATTTCTTTTATGTGTTGAAAAATACAATAGGTAATAAGGAATTAATCTGCTATTCTACTTTTTGCGCCAAAAGGTGGGTTCAGTTCTACTTTAATACTTTATTTTAATTGTTTTACCCATGGAGGACCCAACAGGATGGAGAAGAGGGAAAGGAAGTGTGTGAAGGGGGAAAAGAAAAGGGAGGGGAACAGACAAAAAAACAAAAAACAACAACAACTAAAACAAACAAAAGACAAACTGCTTCTTCCACCGAAGATGTCTCAACACGAGTCTGGTTTCCGCACCTGATAAAGGAGAGACACTTGCGCGTGTATGTCTGTGTGCATATATATGAGAACATGCCAAAATAAGTGTGTGCATGTGAGTGGTTTGTCAGGAAACATACGAGCGGAGGGCCGGTCGCAGCAGCTCTCCCCCTGGGAACCCCGAGCAGGCAAGGCAGCGCCACCAACCCCCAACCCCGAGGTCAGCAAGCTCCAGGAAAGCCAGGCATCCATCCCCAGAGGAACGATCAAGGGAGGGCAGGCCGCCCGGCGGCCGGCGTGGTGAGCCCACACCCCCGGACCCGGCCGACCCCCACCCCCCCAGCAGGGCCAACATCCGCCCCCGGGCCCCAGGCACCAGGAGGCCAGCGACCCCACCCCCCAGGACAGAGACCAGCCCGCGCCCCCCGGCACGAGCCCCCCCAGGGACCTCCACAGCGGCCCCGCCCCAGCGCCTCCGCTGCACACCCCGGGGACCCCATGTCCAAAGAAGTCCCCTCGCCCAGGGGATTCCACGTTGCCGAGAGGCACTACCCCCCTTAATCCAGCACCTCCCGACTCGCAGGCACACCCCTCCCCATACCTTCACACCCACATGTTCCCATGCACACCCCTCTCACTCACCCAGACTGACCCATTCTCTCTCACTCCAGTACCCACTCAAATTCACTCCTCATTCACCTTTATTTCAGAAGGCGGCTGCGAAGCAGATGCAGCGAGCCTGAACATGCACCAGTGCCCAGCAGTGACCAGGGAGGCCACCGGCGCAGGCCACAGAAACAGACCCCCACCCCCCGGTGCCCATCTGAGCGAACAATCAGCAGACCACCGCAGGCGCCCCAAGATGCCACCCGGCATGCAAAGCGCCGCACAAAACCGACCCATCATCACCACCTTCATTCATCACCCCCTCACTCACACTTAGACTCATATTCAGCCCCCCGTCACTTCCTTGGTTGTATCTATATATTTAGTAGCACCCAGGGATTTTGACAACATGATAGGTCCCAGGCTCCCCACCAGACTCCCACACCCCCAGGAAGAGCAGGGCAACAGGGGTGGGGGAAGACCCCCACCCCCTCCCCCCGCACAGAACATGGTGGGTGTGTGTCGGTTATATGATATAATTGTGTGTAAATGTGTGGAGTACTAAAGTGCAATTAAAATTGGGGGGATAGTGATTGAAGCATTGTTAACCACTGCGATTGGCAGCAGAGCCCCCATCCCCCCAAGCCCTCAGTGTCTAAAATGCAATTAAAATTGAGGTGAATGCAGCCCCACCATGCTGCAAAGGTATCCCCTTCACCGACACAGTGCGGCACACCCCCACCCCAAAGTCCTAAATGTAACAAAAAAGATCAGGGGGAGGGAGAGGGCGGGAAATAAGACTGGGAGGTAGGCAGTCTAAAAGCAAGGCCGTCCCCCCCACCCCCCCAGAAGCCAGCTTGCAGACTGGTTTATGAGGCCACTCACTGCCCCCAAATCCCAACCCAGGGCGAGGGCCGCCAGCGGAAACAGCCCAGGACCCACCAGCATCACACCCCGGCGCTCCAGCACAACTAACATGACGTGGCAGCCAAACTACTTCCACTCATCCTATACACACGAACATGGACAGCAACAGTCATAATAGTGAACAATGGGCCGGACCCACACGATGCCCAACACGCCAGGCGACACCCCCGAGCGCCCATGCAGGCCCACGACCACCCACCCCATAAGCACACCGACTGCTGCAGGCCGCCCTGCAACCACAGCCACCCCAGAGCAACCCAATGGAAACACGGCCATCAACCCGCGCCAATGACCCCCCAGCCACCTCCAAGGACCAACACACACCCGCTGCCAATGACACCAGGGGCGATGTAAACAAAGTGCCTCACCCCCCAACACAACAGCAGGGCGGCCGGGACAAGCAGGCCCCGAAACACCATCCCCCATGCCACTAGATGGATTGCCCAACCCCTGCCACCCAACAAAGCTCTCCTACCCATACACACATCCTCCACTCCCTAGACATCTACCCACAAGTAACCGCTTCCATACACACACGTAACTCCACCCACCATCACACATACCCACCTACACAAACACACAACCCCACCTGCCCACTCAACACACACCCACTTCCACATCCACTCATACACAAGCCCACAATCACCCCCACCCCCACCCCTACCCGCAGACCCCAGTGAACGGGGAGGGCGACCCAGGATGCGGGCACCAGCCCCAGGGCGGCACCAGGGCCCCAGGAAACACACAACCCCACCACGCAAGGATGCACCAGGGACAACCCTCATCGCTGGCGCACACCCGACCCCGGCCCGGGGGGGGGGACGCCCCCCCCTGCACTAGGGGCCCAGGGCCAGACCCAGGCCCCCCCCCGAGGGGCGAGGCCAGCCGGCCAGGGGCCCCAGCCCAACCCCCAGCCCCCCCCAGCCTCCCACCAACCCCCCCACCCCCCAGGGCCAGACAGACGGCCACCCCGGAACAGTCCCCCCGGACACCTGCGGTCGGGGTGCAGCCAGCCGCCAGAGGTGCCAAGGACAGTGAGTCACCGCCCGCCACCCCTGAGATTATAGAATTAATAAGCGGGGACCAGAGAGAATTGAATTCCACCAATTGATTATTTGAGGAGGCTGACATTCTTTCCAGGCTAATATAATCCAATAGTAAGCTATTATAATAAGTCATGTATAAGTTATTTCTTGATTTCCAGTTCATGAGGATAGCTTTCTTTGTGATGCATAAGGCAGTGAGAACCATGTGTGACATTCTTGCATCTATATTTATTTCACTTAAATCAGCTAATATGCAAAGTGTGGGTGAGGGTGGGACACTATACCTAAGCCATGCCGACAGGTCTTCACATGTCTTCTGCCAGAACTTTTGAACCGGTGCACAGGACCACATAGCATGCATATAGCTATCCGGGACATTGCTAGTGCAGTGAGAGCAGATATTTGTGTGACTCAGGCCCATTTTGAACATCCTTTGTCCTGTATAATGAATTCTATGTAGAACTTTATACTGTATAAGTTGTAAGTTAGAGTTTTTAGTCATCTTAAAAGTGTTTAAACATATTTGTGTCCAGAAACTTTCCTCCTTATTAAGTGATAAGTCTGTCTCCCATTTTGATATTGGAAGAGATACGGACTCATCCAACTTTGATAATAGTCCATATATTTTCGATATCAATTTTGGGGAACGGAGATTTAGAAACTCTGCCACCTTAACTGGTACTTCTAAATCTGTCTGATTAAGATTAAATCTTGCTTTTATTATGGATTTAAGCTGCTGATATTCAAAATACTTTTTATCACTGATTTCATGTTGTGACACTAGATCCTGAAATTGGATAAAATTTCCACCTTGAATAAGATGTTCTAAGTTGTTTATTCCCTTCTCTTGCCATAGTGGAAATTTTAATGCCCTCTTTTGTTGCAGGATATCAGGATTATTCCAAATGGGCGTGAGTTTACAGGGGACAAGTGAAGACCCTGTTATTTTTAAAAATTTCCACCAAGCCATCAGAGAGGAACTGATATTAATACTTTTAAAACAGTCACGACATTTAGAATCAGAATCAGAATCAGAATCAGGTTTATTGCCATTGTTCATGTAGTACACAAACTAGGAATTTGTCTCGGTACAATGCTGCAACATTAAACATGATAAGATAAGAGAAATAAACTATACATGTAATAAAGTGTAGGATAAGATTAAGTGATACTGGTCAACAGTTAAAATATATATTAGCCAGCAGCAGATACTGTGGAGAACTATATAGTGCAGTCGGTAATGCAGGAAGAAAACAGTGATGATTGACATGAGTCTGGTTGAGCTGCTGTACATGGTGCACGAGAGTCAATAAGTCCCTTAGTGTTCAGCAGTCTAATGGCAGAGGGGAAGAAGCTGTTCATGTGACGGGAGGTTTTAGTCTGGATGGACCGAAGTCTTCTACCAGAGGGGAGGGGGGCAAACAGTACGTGACCAGGGTGTGAGGGATCGGCTATGATCCGGCCAGCACGCCTCCGGGTCCTGGAGATGTACAGATCCTGGAGAGATGGGAGCTTGCAGCCGATCACCTTCTCAGCAGTGCGCACGACGCGCTGCAGCCTTAGTCTGTCCCTGGCAGTGGCTCCTGCGTACCACACGGTTATGGAGGTGGTGAGGATGGACTCGATGATGGCTGTGTAGAACTGCACTAACATCTTGGTGGGTAGCTTGAGCTTCCTCAGCTGCCGCAGGAAGAACATCCTCTGCTGGGCTTTTTTGATGAGTGAGCTGATGGTCAGCTCCCATTTGAGGTCCCTGGTGATGGTAGTGCCTAGGAAGCGGAAGGAATCAGCAGTGGTGATGGGAGAGCCTGAGAGGGTGAGGGGGGGCAGAGGAGTAGTGACTTTCCTGAAGTCTACAATCATCTCCACTGTCTTCAGAGCGTTCAGCTGCAGGTTGTTATTGCTGCACCAGGACGCCAGCTGGGCCACCTCTCTCCTGTAGGCGGACTCGTCGCCGTTGGAGATGAGCCCGATGAGGGTGGTGTCATCCGCAAACTTGATCAACTTGACAGACTGGTGGCTGGAGGTGCAGGAGTTGGTGTAAAGGGAGAAGAGTAGGGGGGAAAGTACACAGCCCTGGGGTGATCTGGTGCTGATGCTAGTATAGTCTGAGACAGTCTTTCCCAGCCGCACATGCTGCCTCCGGTCCGTCAGGAAGTCGATGATCCACCTGCAGAGGGAGTCAGGCACGTTGAGCAGGGACAGCTTGTCCCGGAGCAGAGCGGGGCGGATGGTGTTGAATGCGGAGCTGAAGTCCACAAACAGGATCCTGGCGTAGGTTCCCGGGGAGTCCAGGTGCTGCAGGATGGAGTGGAGGGCCAGGTTGACTGCATCGTCTACAGACCTGTTGGCTCGGTAGGCAAACTGCAGCGGGTCCAGGAGAGGGGTGGTGATGGACTTGAGGTGGGACAGGACCAGGCGCTCAAAGGACTTCATGACTACAGAGGTGAGCGCTACAGGTCTGTAGTCATTAAGTCCAGTGATCCGTGGCTTCTTGGGGACAGGGATGATGGTGGAGGATTTGAGGCAGGACGGCACGTGGCATAACTTAAGGGAGGTGTTAAAAATGTCTGTGAATACAGGAGCCAGCTGTTTCGCACAGAGTCTCAGGGTGGAGGGAGACACGCCGTCTGGGCCGGGGGCCTTGCGCGGGTTCAGTCTGGAGAACTGTTTGAGCACATCCTGCTCACTGATGATAAGGGGAGGGGGGGAGGAGGGGGGGTGCCTTAAATGAAGTAGCGAATGTGGAGGCTGTGGAGCTGGAGGGAGGGGGGGAGTTGGACACAGATGACGAGGTGTCAAAACGGGCATAGTGTTGGGACAGTCTTTGACAAAGGGCTTTGTCATCCTGACCTTTAGGAGCCTTAGGTCGATAGTTGGTGATTTGCCTCAGTCCTCTCCACACGGAAGCCGAATCATTAGCAGTGAACTGCTGCTGGAGTCTCTCTGAGTATAGAGATTTAGCCCTCTTCAGCTCTCTGTTAAACCGGTATTTAACCTCCCTGTAGCAGTCCCTGTCTCCACTTTTCAGCGCTGCTTCCTTCTCCTTCCTGATCTGTCTGAGCTTAGCTGTGAACCAGGGTTTGTCATTAGAGTAACTCACCCTGGTGCGTGATGGAAGAATGTTCTCTTCACAAAAGTGGATATATGAGTTCACAGTGTCCGTGTACTCATCCAGATCATGCGTGGCTCCTTTAAGCATGCCCCAGTCAGATATTTCCATGCACGTTTCCAGCTTCTCCTCAGCATCACTGGTCCGTATCTTCGTAGTGCTCACAACAGGTTTAGTGAGCTTCAATCTCTGTCTGTATGTGGGAATGAGGTGAACCATCACGTGATCAGATAATCCCAGCGCAGCTCGAGGGACAGCGCGATATGCGTCTTTCACTGTGGTGTAACAGTGATCCAGTGTGTTTAATCCTCTGGTGGGGCATTTAATAAACTGTTTGTAGCGGGGGAGATCGTGGCTCAGATTGCACTGATTAAAGTCGCCAGCCACAATAATCAGCGAGTCTGGAAAACTCCGCTCTGTGTGTTGAATGTGATCCGCGAGCACGCGCTGAGCTTCGCGCGTGTCCGCGTCGGGAGGGGCGTACACAGCGATCATTATGAAAGAAGCAAACTCCCGCGGGGAATAGAAGGGCTTGCAATTGATAACAAGAAATTCCAAGGCAGGAGAACAGTGTTTGGAAATTACCGTTACATCAGAGCACCAGCTGCAGTTGATGTAGAAGCAGACACCGCCTCCTGTGGTCTTGCCGGAAAGCTCTGTGTCACGATCAGCACGGAAGAGCTGAAAGCCGTCGAGGCGCAGCGCGCTGTCCGGTATATTTTCCCGGAGCCAGGTCTCAGTAAAGCAGAGGACAGCTGAGGAGGCGAGGTCCTTAAAACGCATCAGCAGTCTCAGTTCATCTACCTTGTTAGAGAGAGAGTTGGTATTGGATAGAAATATGCCAGGCAGCGCCGTTCGCGAGCCTCTCCTGCGAAGTCGTACGAGAGCGCCCGCTCGTCTTCCTCTCTTCCGCCGTCTCACTTTCCGAGCCAAACAATAAACCAGATCGGCGGCAGGGGCTAGAAAAACTGGGAGGAGGTCCGTGGGGGTGAAAGTCCTGATATTTAGAAGTTCTTCACGGGTATAAGTGCAAGCAGACACACAATTGACAAACAAAAACAAACAAAGAGCGCAGCGAAGCACCATGTCGCCATCTTGGATTTAATCCATCTTGGATTTAATACAGGGACTTATAAAAGGTAAGTCAGAGATAACAGAGAGCCTGTTCAGCATCTAACCATGGGTTCCCTAGTGGGGTTGATTTTGTCCATTTTGAAACAAACTGCAATCTATTGGCTAAAAAGTAATTAAAAAAAATTGGTAAATCTAAGCCTCTGCACTCTTTCGCTTTTTGGAGAGTTTTTAAGCTAATCCGTGATGGTTTATCCTTCCATAAAAATTTACTTATATTTGAGTCTAGAGACTTTAACCAGGCCATTGATGGTTGGGTAGGGATCATTGAGAACAAATAATTAATTTTAGGAAGGACCATCATTTTAATGGTTGCAACTCTTCCCATTAATGATAAAGGTAGTGTCCTCCAGCGCGTAAGATCGTCTTGTATCATTTTTAAAAGGGGGATATGATTTAGTCGCAATAACTTTGAGAGTCTGGGGGAAATATCTATTCCTAAATATTTAACATTCCCTGATTGTATTGGAATAGTAGATGTATTTGGGAAATTGCAATTTATGGGTAAAGCTATTGATTTTACCCAGTTAATAGAGTAGTCTGATAATGATGAAAATTTATCCATGAGCGCCACTGTCTGAAGAAGAGATCTTTCTGAGTTTTCAAGGAAAATCAATACATCATCAGCATAAAAACTCATCTTATGTTCCTCTTCTCCAGTTTGAATACCTCTGATATCAGCATTTTGTTGTATGGCTGCTGCTAATGGTTCAATAAAGATGGTAAAAAGTGAGGGAGAGTGGACACCCCTGCCTAGTACCTCTCTGGAGACTAAAGCTTCGGGAAGTCTGATCATTTGTTCGGACAGACGCAACTAGACACCTATATAGTGTTTTAATCCAGTTTAAGAAAGATGAACCAAACCCAAACTTGTTTAACACCATAAAAAGAAATTTCCAGTTAACACGGTCAAAGGCTTTCTCAGCATCCAGGGACAAGATTGTAGTTTCTACATTATTGATCTTGCAGTAGTCCTATTAAATTAAATAGCCTGCGTGTATTATCAGCCGAGTGCCTACCCTTGATAAAACCTGTTTGATCTGGGTGTATAATAAACGGGATTATCCTTTCCAGTCTTTTGGCTAGAGCTTTGCAAATTATTTTGAGATCGACATTCATAAGCTGGATGGAAGCGTAGATTCTTTTCCAGGTTTAAGGAGCAGGATAATACTAGCCAAATTCATATTCGGAGGAATTACATTATCTTCTTTGATTTGGTTCACCATTTTAAAAAAAGTAGGTGCCATCACAGGCCAAAATTCTTTATAAAATTCTACTGGAAAACCATCTGGTCCCGGGGCTTTGTTTTTTGGGATGTGCTTAAGTGCTTCCTGGAGTTCAAACACCTGAAGAGGTGCATCCAGAGCCGCAATCTGTTCATTATTTAATTGTGGTAAATTAATATTGTCCAAAAATGTATTTATCTCTGAGTCTGATGGGTTAACCTGTGATGAGTAGAGATTTTCATAAAACTTTCTGAAGGAGTTATTTATTTCTTCAGGCACATGGGTAATATTTCCAGTCATATCCTTGATAGAATGGATAGTTGTTTTTTCTTTATTCAATCTAAGCTGGTTCGCACGATATCGCCCCGATTTATTACTGTGTTCAAAGTTCTCAAGACGCAGTCTTTGTATTAAAAACTGTGCTCTTTTGTTTGTAATTTCTTTTAATTCCAGCTTTAAATTTCTCAGATTGTTAAGTGCCTGTTCTTGTGGGGAAATAGCACAGGTTGTCTCCAGTGATTTAATCTTCTGTTCTAAGTCCAGTATCAGTGCTTTTTCTTTTCTATTCTTATATGAACAGTAAGAGATTATTTTACCTCGCATGACCACTTTTGCTGCTTCCCAAAGAACACCTGGGGATATTCCTGGCACATCATTATATTCCAGATATGATTCCCACTCTTTATTAAAATAGTTAATAAAGTCTTTATCTTTCAGAAGTGATATATTGCATTTCCAGCTCCTAGTTTCTCTTGTAGCTTCCCTATTTACTAGTGTAAGAGAAACTGGATGGTGATTGCTAATAGCTTGATTTGAACATATTTCAGTGTCTGTGATGTCCCTCACAATAGAGTTACTGGCTAAGAAGAAATCTAGACGCAAATGTGAACTATGAACTGATGAAAAAAAGTGTATTCCCGAAGAGTTGGGTGAAGAGATCGCCATTCATTGCAAAGACCAAAATCCTTCATGTACTGTTTGAGAGTGTCAGTAGCCAGCCATTTTCAGTAAATGTACTGGGCCTGTCGATTGCAGGGTTTAATACCAAGTTGAAGTCCCCTCCTATTATAAGTGTGGTGTCTGAGTGCTCAGAAAGAGAAGTGAAAAAAGTGTGAAAATAGGATGGGTCGTCAACATTTGGGCCATAAACGCTTGCAATACATAGATCCAAATTTTGGACTGAGATTTTTAGTATTATAAATCTACCTTCTGGATCTGTTATGGTATTATTCATAACAAAGTGTATTCTTCTATTTACCAGTATAGCTACCCCCCTTTGTTTAGAATTAAAGCCGGCTGAGTACACATGGGGGAATTCCGGGGAGGTGAGCACATCTACAGATGACAGAGACATGTGTCTCCTGCAATAAAACAAAGTCTGCCTGTAGATCGTTCAATCGATTAAAAACTTTTAGCCTCTTCTCCCTGGTTCCAATTCCACGTATGTTCCATGAGACAAACTTAAATGTAGACATGTTTTTTCACTAACTGGTTGTGTACTAAAGACTAACTAAATGTGCCTTTGTGATTATATGTCTGTAATGTATGCATATATATGTATATATATGTTGTGTGTAAAGTATACACCTATGCATATATAATTGGGTGTGCGCGCATGATGTCTCTGTGCCATTTGCCTGCAATTGCAAGCAAATGAGGTACATGTATTTCAAGTTATTTCCTATAAACCAGAAGTATGAGAAAAAACAGACATGAAGGTTAGTAAGTGGTGGAAAACTGCAGACAACATACAACAATGACCTAAAAACTTCAAAAAAAAAAAAAACCTACAACAGACAAACAACAACCTCAACAACAAAGAAAACATTTTGACAAATGTTAACAAATTAAACTGAAATTGAGTAAGAGACCTGCACACAATCCCACTCTTTTTCCACCTGTAGCTAAAAAAAAATATATACATATATATAAAATAATAAATTAAATAAATTTTTTAAAAAAATAACTCAACAAAAAACAAACAAAAAAACCCCAAACAAAATAGGTTCCAGAATAACCAGGGAGTTATAGTTTCATCCATAAACAACTTGCCATCTATATACAGTCTATCCACAGAAACAATAGCTCGTTTACCTTCTTGGATGTTTTGTTTCCTAATGGGAAAAAACTTTCTTCTCCTTTCCAAGATTTCTTGTGGAAATTGATCATTTAGACCATAATTGGTGTTTTAAGCTGCCTGCCCTGCCTCTGTACCAAAATTTTTTGCTTAAAATGCTCAAATTTGGCAACAATAGGTCTGGGACGTTTATTCTGGGAATTTTTTTGCCCTATTCGGTGGACTCAGTGGAAGGTTTGAGTTTGTGACTTCGGGGGATAGTTTTAGTTGTGATGACATAAATTCACAGACCAGTTGTTCTGGATTTTAATTTTTTTTTCAACAATTCCAGAAAAAGCGAGGTTATCTCTTATGCTGCGTGACTGTAAACTGAGAACTGTCTCCTTCATTTTCCGGTTTTCTCCCTCAACAACGCCAGGCCGTGTGGTTAATGTGGTGACTGATTTTTTCAGGCTGTTATTTTCCTCCACGAGAGAGACGAGCTGCGCTTGACTGAACTCAAGGCTCTCCCGCAAGTTTTGGAATTCTTTATGAAGAAGCTCAACCAGCGCCAGTCTACCATCCATGCTGGTGAGTTTATTCTCAATAGAGAAAAGGATGTCACTGACCTCGGTGCCCTGCTGTAATTTCTCAGGCGTTATTTTTGGCGAGTCTGCGGGTCTCGTCGTTTAGACTGAGAAGCAGCGGCGGAACACACCCGCCTGCTCCATGACACCCACCTGCTCCATGACACAGCAACGGTAATAGAACGCGTTGATATAGCTGTGCCCTTCAGAGGTAAAGTGGGTTATCCCACAAAACCATTATTTTGAGAAAATGAGCTCTAAAGTTTATGTGATTTAAATATATTTTCATATTTAAGTCACACCTTGAAGGTAATTATAGGGGGTAACTTTTTAATGATATAGGCACACTGATTTTTTGAGAATATTTCAACTTTAGAGCTCATTTTCTCAAAATAATGGTTTTGTGGGATAGCCCACTTTACCTCTGAAGGGCACAACTGTCTAGTTACTCCAGCTCCGTAAAAAAAAAAAAAAAAGAAAGACACAAACAATTAATTAATGAATTAATTAAAAAAAAAAACTACCTGTGGAAAAGTTTGTTTTAATCTTTATCGACAGCAGTCGCTGTTCAGATTATTGCGCAATTGTCTCTAGACATCTCGTGATCACAGCATCAACTTCCTGATCCGCCAATCCGCTGCTTTTTAAAAGCCTCAACAGAGTCTACTGAGCGCAAAGACAGTGGTAGAACATTCCACAATTTTAGTGCCACTGCCTGAAAGGCTCTATCACTTCAAGTTTTAAAATGGGTTTGAGGGACAGCCAGTAAAAGTAGATCTGAGGACCTCAAAGACCGTGAGGGGTGATACACATTAAGCAGCTCAGTGATGTATTTAGGGGCCTGATCATGAATAGCTCTAAAAACATGAACTAAGATTTTAAACTGAATCCTAAAACCAACTGGGAATCAGTGAAGCGCTGCCAAAACTGGTGTAATGTGAGCCCTTTTTTTTTAGTGTGAGTTAAAAGTCTGGCAGGCAAATTTTGAACAGTCTGGAGGCATTGAAGGTGCTTTTGGCTCAGACAAGCAAAAAGACTATTACAATAGTCTAAGCAAGAAGATTGTGCCCCTGCATGAACAACACAGGCCTAATTTCATCTTCATGGATGACAATACTCCAGCTCATTAAGGTCAAATTATTAGGGAACGGCTGCTGGAGGCTGGGGTACCTCAAATGGAGTGGTCTGCACTATCTCCAGACCTGAATCCCATAGAAAACCTATGGGATCAGCTGAGTTGCCATGTAGAGGCTCGCAACCCTGCACCCCACAACCTCAACAACCTGAGGGCCACCCTTCAAGAAGACTGGAATGCCATGCCTCAGCAGACAATAAGTCGACTTGTGAACAGCATGAGACATCGTTGTCAAGTTGTGATTAATGCTCAAGGGCAGATGACAAGTTTTTGAGACAATGATATTTTTTGTTGTGGTATACCCACCACTGTTGTTGCTTTTAAGATAAGATAAGAGATAAGATAAGATAAGCCTTTATTAGTCCCACAACGGGGAAATTCCAGGATTGCAACAGCACAGGGATAGCAACACTCAGAGCAACAATCAGAAGGCAAGAAAAAACAAGCAAGCAAGAGCAGCTAATATACATATGTACATATTACTATAAAATATATATATACACACACACACACACACAGACACACAGTGCAGAGCATTGTAGCTGGATGGAATAAATATATGAATATATGAACACACAGTGCAGAGCATTGTAGCTAGATGGAATAAATATGTAAATATATAAACACCCACAGTACGGAGCATTGCAGCTAGGTGGAATAAATATGCAAGTATATAAACACACACAGTGCGGAGCAATGTAGCTAGATGGAATAATATGTAGATATATAAAAACACAGTGCGGAGCATTGTAGCTAGATGGAATAAATATATAGATATATAAATATAAACACACCCAGTGCAGAGCATTGTAGCTAGATGGAATAAATATGTAAATATATAAACACACACAGTGCAGAGCATTGTTGCTAGGTGGGATGAAACAGCATAACCGTCTATTTAGTTATCCTACATGGTATGATTATGTGCCCATACATATTCTCACCCTCCATAGCGACCGGTATGTTCCTAGTTGTATGCCGGAGAGGACCATTGTGTAAGTCTATTGCATCTTTTGCATTCAAAAAAAACTATTAGTTTGTTACGTCTTTTTGCTATCTCTGCGAGCAGCCCTGCTTAGGTTGTACAGTCTGACAGCCGTTGGTAGGAAGGACCTACGAAACCTCTCGGTTGTGCACCTGGGATGATGTAGTCTGCTGCTAAATGAGCTCCTCAGTGCATCCAGTATGTCCTGCATAGGGTGGAACTCGGACTCCAGCAGAGATGACAGTTTAGCCACCGTCCTTCTCTCTCCTATCTCCTCCATCGGATCAAGGCGTTGCCCCAGGACAGAGCTAGCTTTCTTAATCAGTTTGTTCAGTCTCTTCCTATCGGCTGCAGTAATGCCACTGCCCCAGCAGACCACTCCAAAAGTGATGGCTGATGCCACCACCGTGTCATAGAATGACTTCAGCAGCGCCCCTTGTACACCAAAAGACCTGAGTCTCCTCAGCAGGAACAGCCTGCGCTGTCCCTTCTTGTAGAGTGCGTCAGTATTGTGTGACCAGTCTAGTTTATTGTTCAGATGAATACCCAGGTACTTGTAAGATGTCACCATTTTGTTTCAATACATGGTTTGAGATGAGGAAATCACCATTGCATGCTTCTACTTAAATGCCCTACTTTCATGATATAATATCACTGTAGTGTGAACTTTTTACATTTTCCATAAATTTCACCAGAAAGCCAAATATCCCTAACTTTTTGAGAGTAGTGTATATTGAATGAAACTTGGAATATACATAATGAAAAATGGAGAGACTGAATGAAACCCTGAAGATAAAGACTGAAACATTTAATATTAAGACTGAGGGCCGTATTACAATGATGAGGTTGGTTTGAATATTTGTCACTGAGCAGAACATGTTTATGGGTGTTTCCAAGTTCATTTCCTTATCACCACATGTAGAAATGAACTTCCTGCCAGCACATGATGCAAAGAGGCCGGTCTAATCATTCAGAGGTGTGATTTGGATAATCCAATCCAAAGCACTCCTTCCCATCCCTTTAATGCAAAGAGGCACATTATCTAAAGTGAATTGTGGTCATGACGGTTTGAGACGGGCTTTACACTGACCAAAGACAGTGTGTGAACCAAAATGCACACGATAGCAATACTGCTTGGTAATAAGGAAGACATCAGACACAGTTGATGCCCAGTTAGTTATGTTAGAAACAACAAATGGTGAAGAATGAGCTGAAAAAAAAAAATCAGCTGAATGGTTTAACATGCGTACAGATGCAACACAGACATGAATCGGCTTGAAACTTAAGGAAAAGAGCCTCTGCTGGGGGCTGACGGGTGGCTGTCGGGGAGCTTGCTGGGCTGAAAACCCGGGGCGCACGGCTGACAAAGATGTGGACACGTCTCCTGTCTCTAATCCCCTAGAAATAAACACATTAATGCCTCATAAGTCTGTGATGAAAACAAAAATCCCCCCTCCCCCGGTGTGCTGCGCATCACATTGGAACACACTGGCACACATGCTCTCTGTTCATTCATTTCTTCCCCTAAAAAAATCCTATATTAATGCCAAATCTATAGTTTCCAATGGTAAGTCTGCAATTTAAATGATAGTGTGGATGAAACAAACAAAAACAAACAAACAAAAAACTAGTGTGTGATCATCATAGAATTACAATGACAGGCGATTATGACTGTTACAGCTCTCTCTATTAAAGTAAGATCCCAGTGCATGCTGTTTCCTGAGCTCCGGAGCTGCGCACTGTCAAAACATGCCACTGAAATATTACACAGTGCGCTTCTGATGATCCTCCTTTTTCCTGATCATAAGCGGATTCTCATGGAATGCACTGTAATAGTAATTAGTAACGCTGCCACACATTTTTGAAATGAAGCGCCTCCTCCTAGCGCAGAGCGGTTGCACTGTCTACTGGTAATTTGATGGCATGATGCAAGATGCAAAAAACAGACCATGTGCTGATAGAAAGTCTGTCGGAAAAGTGTGCAATTGACCGCCAAAATAGGGCTCTGAAACTGAATATAAAGACTGAAATGATGAATATAAAAAAGGAGAAACTTTGAATATATTGGATGAAACTTGGAATATACATAACAAAAATGAATAGACTGAAGGAAACCCTGAATATAAAGACTGAAACCCTGAATATATTGAACAAAACATACATAATGAAGGTTGATATACTGAATGAGACCTGTGATAGAACTCGATTGTGTTATCATTATACTTTGTTTGTTCATTCCATCCCCTGTAGTGTATCAACATATGGGAATCATAAATGTCTCCAAGTTCAGCCCGTTTCCATCCAACCATGGTCAGAAGAAACACCATACAGCTGCACCCAGCTCAGCCTGGAACGGTCTGGAACTGAGCAGGCCTTCCTAAAACCACTTCTGTATACTCGCTGCTCTTGTTTTTCTCTTGCCTTCTGATTGTTGCTCTGAGTGTTGCTATCCCTGTGCTGTTGCAATCCTGGAATTTCCCCATTGTGGGACTAATAAAGGCTTATCTTATCTTATCTTATCTTATCTTATCTCAAGTTCCCCTGAACTCTGCTAGGACTCTGTGCTTCTCTGCTGCCTGCCTGCTGCGTTTCCCCATTTTCCTTTCTTGATCAAGAAATAAATCTACAAAAAGGCATCACTGACTCCAGAATTTTGATTTATTCACCAGATCTGCAAAGGAGACATGTTAATGAAGAAAATCCACCACAGACCCACAATCTAAAGACTGACATAAATTCAGTGCTTTATCTGCTGAACCTTTCGTCACGGCCACATGGAGCGACTGGTCGTCAGGCTTTGGAGCCACAGGTGTGTAACAAACGTGTAGATTTTAGAATGTTACATGGCATGTTATGAACTCACATCCTGTTCTCCTGAACCATCAGCAGGTCATTGGAGCCAGCCTCTGACTCTTTAATGATCAGCGAGGAGCTGTCAGTTATCTTCAGGAGGCTTTTGTACACCTGATGAGTGGTGTAACCCGCCAGGAAGTTTACTCTGCCGTGCATCTGCAGGAAAACACGGATGTTTAGGTTAGCATCAAAACTAAAGATCAGGAACAATGTCTAATTAGCCACTGGTTCCCAGCACTTTGTCGGACAAGGAAAGCTCAAATTTCATCCCCTAATGTAGTTCGAACTTTTATCTCTTAGAGAATCTCTCAACATTTCTGTCGTAGCCAGAGCCAGCTGAAGTTGTTTGACAGTAGCTACGTCACACTTTTGCATATTTTTACCCACATTTTTCATAAAAATTTTAAATTTTAAAATTTTTTATGAGAATTTAGCACATTCCTCAAGAAAAAATGTATACATTTTTGTGTAAAGTTTGCACATTTTTTTCTAGTTTTTGAGCAAATTTTGAAGATTTATGACCAAATTGGACCAATTGCACATTTTTGGTGCAGTTTGATTTTTTTTTTTTGTGCAGATTTTGAAAAGTGTTAGTGCAAATTTTAGCTGTTTTTTTTTTTCAAATTATGCAAATTTTTAGCAAAAGTTTTGGTGAAAATTTTGTCCATTTTTACAGGAAAAAGTTTGCACATTGTGAAAATACTTACAAATTTTTTGTAAGAATTTTGCCCTTTTTATGAACAGTTTGCACATGATTCATGCACATTGTCCATCCATCCATCTTCTACCACTTTTCCGGAGGTCCGGGTAGCGGAGGCAGCAGTTCAAGCAGAGAAGCCCAGTCTTCCCTCTCCCCAGCCACCTGCACCAGCTCTTCAGAGAGGATGCCAAGGCGTTCCTAGACCAGCTGGCAGACATAGTCTCTCCAGCGAGTCCTGGGTCTGCCCCAGCGTCTCCTCCCAGTGGGACGTGCCCAAAATACCTCAAGTGGGAGGTGTCTAGGAGGAATCCTGATCAGATGCCCAAACCACCTCAAATGGCTCCTTTCAATGTGGAGGAGCAGCAGTTCTACTCTCAGCCTCTCCTGGATGACTGAGCTCCTCACCCTATCTCTGAGGGTGAGTCCAGCAATCCTACGGCGAAAGCTCATTTCAGCCGCTTGTATCCGCGATCTCGTTCTTTCGGTCATTACTCAAAGCTCATGACCATAGGTGAGAGTAGGAATGTAGATTGACTGGTAAATCGACAGCTTTGCCTTAGAACTCAGCTTCCTCTTCACAACAACAGACCGGTACAACATCCGCATCACTGCAGATGCTGCTCCGATCCGTCTGTCAATCTTTCGCTCCATTCTCCTCTCACTCGTGAATAAGACCCCAAGATACTTAAACTCCTCCACTTGGGGCAGGAGCCTGTCCCCAACCTGGAGAGGACAATCCATCTTTTTCCGGCTGAGGACCATGGACTCGGACTTGGAGGTGCTGATTCTCATCCCAGCCGCTTCACACTCAGCAGCAAACCGTCCCAGTAAGACCTGTAGGTCATTGCTGGATGAAGCCAGAAGGACAACATCATCTGCAAACAACAGAGATGAGATCCTGTGGTCACCAAGCATGACACCCTCCATTCCCTGGTTGCGCCAAGAAGTCCTGACCATAAAAATTATGAACGGGATCGGTGACAAAGGGCAGCCCTGGTGGAGTCCAACTCTCACTGGGAATGACTCCGACCGAGTGTTGGCAATACGAACCAAACTCTCACAACGGTCGTACAGAGACCGAATAGCGCGTAACAACAAGCCCAATACCCCATACTCCCGAAGCACCCCCTAAAAAAAAACCACAAGAGACGTGGTCGAATGCCTTCTCCAAGTCCACAAAACACATGTAAACTGGTTGGGCAAACTCCCACAAACCCTCGGGAATTCTCGAGAGGGTAAAGAGGTGGTCCGATGTGCCACGGCGAGGACGAAAACCACATTGCTCCTCCTGAATCCGAGGTTCGACCAATGGCTAGACTCTCCTCTCCAGTACCTTGGCATAGACCTTCCCAGGGAGGCTGAGGAGTGTGATCCCTCTAAAGTTGGAGCACACCCTCCGGTCCCCTTTTTTGAAGAGAGGAACCACCACCCCAGTTTGCCATGCCAAAGGCACTGCCCCCGACCTCCACGCAATGTTGTAGAGGCGTGTCAACCATGATAGCCCTACAACATCCAGGGCCTTGAGGTGCTCAGGGCGAATCTCATCCACCCCCAGGGCTCGGCCACCAAAGAGATTTTTAACCACCTTGGAGACCTCAGCCCCTGTGATAGGTGAGTCATCCCCCTTGTACACAAGCCCTTCTTCCTCTGTGGAAGGCGTATCAGTGGGATTGAGGAGATCCTCAAAGTATTCCTTTCACCGCCCAACGATATCCCCAGTCGAAGTCAACAGCGCCCCATCCGCACCATACACAGTGTGGACAGGGAGCTGCTTCCCCCTCCTGAGCTGCCGGACAGTTTGCCAGAATCTCTTCAAGGCCAACCGAAAGTCTTGTTCCTTGGCCTCACCGAACTCCTCCCATACCCGAGTTTTTGCTTCAGCAACCACCCGAGCTGCACTCCGCTTGGCCTGCTGGTACACCTCAGCTGCTTCGGGAGTCCCACAAGCCAAAGAAGCTTGATAGGACTCCTTCAGCTTAATGGCCCCCCTCACCACTGGTGTCCACCACTTGGTTCGGGGGTTGCCACCACGAGATGCACCAACCACCTTGCGGCCCCAGCTCTGGGCCGCCGCTTCAACAATAGAGGTGGAGAACATGGCCCATTCAGACTCCATGTCTCCAGACTCCCTCGGAATGTGGTTGAAGTTCTTCCGGATGTGGGAGTTGAAGACCTCCTGGACAGGGGCCTCAGTCAGACGTTCCCAGCACACCCTCACTATACATTTGGGTCTACCATGTCTGAATGGCTTCCTCCCCTGCCATCAGATCCAACTCACCACCAGGTGGTGATCAGTTGACAGCTCTGCACCTCTCTTTACCCGGGTGTCCAAGACATACGGTCACAGGTCTGATGACACGATAACAAAATCGATCATCGACCTGTGACCTAGGGTGTCCTGGTGCCAGGTGCACATATGAACACCCTTATGCTTGAACATGGTGTTCGTTATGGACAAACTTTGGTTAGCACAGAAGTCCAATAACTGAACACCACTAGGGTTCAGATCGGGCAGGCCGTTCCTCCCAGTCACCCCCCCCTCCAGGTTTCACTGTCATTGCCCACGTGCGCATTGAAGTCCCCCAGTAGGACAATGGAGTCTCCAAGAGGAGCACCCTCCAGCACCCCAGTCACAGACTCTAAAAGGGTGGGTACTCTGAAACATCATTTGGTGCATAGGCACAAATGATGGTCAGGACCCGTTTCCCAACCTGAAGGCGCAGGGAAGCAACCCTTTCGTCCACCGGGGAAAACTCCAATATCGAGTCAGCAAGGTGGGGGGATACAAGAATACCCACCCCTGCTCATCACCTCTCACCCTGGGAAACTCCAGAGAAGGCCAAGCTCCAGCCCCTCTCCAAGAGACTGGTTCCGGAACCGGAGCTGTGTGTTGAGGTGAGGCCGACTATATCTAGCCAGTATCTCTCAACCTCATACACCAGCTCAGGCTCCTTCCCCACCAGAGAGGTGACATTCCATGTACCAAAAGCCAGTTTAGAAAGCTTGGGCTCAGTCTGCTGAGGTCTCTGCCTTTGACCGCCACCTAATCCACATAGCACCGGACCCCCATGATCCCTCCTGCAGGTGGTGAGCCCACTGGAGGGCGGACACAAGTAAATCCTTCGGGCTGAACCCGGCCAGGTCCCAAGGGTTGAAACCCGGCCACCAGATGCTAGCCATCGAGCCCCTCCCCCAGGCCTGACTCCAGGGTGGGGTCCCAGTAACCCCATACCAGGTGGGGTACACTGAATCCTTGATCAAGAATTTATCATGAGAGTCTGTTGGATCGTTCTTAGTCTGGCCCTTCACCCAGGACCAGTTTGTCTTGGGTGACCCTATCAGAGGCAAATTGCCCTGGACAACATAGCTCCTGGGATCACTGGGGCACGGAAACCCCCCCACCACGATAAGGTGACGATCCATGAGGGGTCATGCACATTGCACATTGTACATGAAAATTTTGAAAATTCCTTTGGTTAAAATTTTGCAGATTTTACATGAAAAGTTTGCATAAGTTTGGTACAAATTTTGCACACTTGTCAAAAATTTTCCATATTTTTCATGAAAATTCTGCACATTTTTCATTAATGTTTGGACATTTTTAATGAAAATTTTGCATATTTTCTATGAAAACATTTGCAACTTATTGTCATGTAAATTGTCAACACTTTTTCCTAACAAAATTTCTAATTTTTTCTTGTAAATTTGCAATTTTTGTCTGATAAATTTTAAACTTTTTTCATGTAAATTTGCTAAATTTATTCTACAACATTTGCAACTTTTTTCAAGTAAATCTGGAACATTATTTGTGATAAAATTGCTATTTTTTGTTAATTTGAAGCTTTTTTCACATAAATTTAAATTTTTTCACATAAATTTGTAATATTTATTCTGATAAAACTGTTAATTTTTCTCTACATTTGCACATTTTTTCTTGTAAATATGCAACCTTTTTCACATAAATTTGCAAAAAAATTTTCTGACAAAACTGCGAATTTTTCTTGTAAATTTGCAGCTTTAATGTTCTTTTCATTCATTCATTCATCTTCTTCCGCTTGCTAATCAATCAGGCTAAACATGCAGTTTTAAGGCCCCCTAGTGGCTGTGAGGGGCAATGCAGCATTTGCAGAAGTCCCAAAACTCTGACGTCTCAATTTACCCACAAACTACTGAGAAAGTTAACAGTGAGAACATTTTTTAGACTTTACCTTGGAGGTGTCCTCCAGAGAAAGCGGCTCCACCAATGGGGCGCATTCCTCAGGATTTGTGGCCGAGCAGACGAGGCACAGCGCCGCCGCCAACAGGAAGTAGCTGCAGAGCTTCATTTTTCTGATGAGATTCAGGCAGTAAGTTGTGAAGGTGTCGATGTTCAGAGTAGCGGGGCTTTTATAGGAGCTGCAGGAAGACAAATCTGTTTTTTTCCATTATTTATTCTGAGAGGAAAGTCTGTTGCGACCTTTAATCTGAGTCAGAGGTCAGCGGCCTCCACCAGGTAATGACACAATCACAGCAGAGGTGCTTTATGAAGAAAAAAATCTACATGGAGCCACAAATAAAACAGGAACAGTCCAGCGCAGCAGGATTGTGTTTGAGGGGAAACCACGTTGTTGTCATGGGGACGAGAGCTTTCCTCAAACCATTTCATACAGACGTGGACAAACTTTTTGGTACCCCTCTGTTAATGAAAGAAAAACCCACAATGGTCACAGAAATAACTTGAATCTGACAAAAGTGGTAATAAATAAAAATTCTATGAAAATTAACCAATGAAAATCAGACAATGCTTTTAAATTGTGGTTCAACAGAATTATTTTAAAAAAACAAACTCATGAAACAGGCCTGGACAAAAATGATGGTACCCTTAACTTAATATTTTGTTGCACAACCTTTTGAGGCAATCACTGCAATCAAACGATTTCTGTAACTGTCAGTGAGACGTCTGCACCTCTCAGCAGGTATTTTGGCCCACTCCTCATGAGCAAACTGCTCCAGTTGTCTCAGGTTTGAAGGGTGCCTTCTCCAGACGGCATGTTTCAGCTCCTTCCACAGATGTTCAATAGGATTTAGATCAGGGCTCATAGAAGGCCACTTTAGAATAGTCCAATGTTTGGCTCTTAGCCATTCTTGGGTGTTTTTAGCTGTGTGTTTTGGGTCATTATCCTGCTGCAAGACCCATGACCTGCGACTGAGACCAAGCTGTCTGACACTGGGCAGCACATTTCTCTCTAGAATACCTTGATAGTCTTGAGATTTCGTTGTACCCTGCACAGATTCAAGACACTCTGTGCCAGATACAGCAAAGCAGCTCCAGAACATAACAGAACCTCCTCCATGTTTCATAGTAGGGACAGTGCTCTTTTCTTGGTATGCTTCATTTTTGCGTCTGTGAACATAGAGCTGATGTGCCTTGCCAAAAAATTCCAGTTTTGTCTCGTCTGTCCATAGGACATTCTCCCAGAAGCTTTGTGGCTTGTCAACATGCAGTTTGGCAAATTCCAGTCTGGCTTTTTTATGATTTGTTTTCAACAGTGGTGTCCTCCTTGGTCGTCTCCCATGAAGTCCACTTTGGCTCAAACAACGACGGATGGTGCGATCTGACACTGATGTACCTTGATCTTGGAGTTCACCATGAATGTGTTTAGAGGTTGTTCTGGGCTCTTTTGTTACCATTCGTATTATCCATCTCCTCCTGTGGCCACATCCAGGGAGGTTGACTACAGTCCCGTGGATCTTAAATTTCTGAAAAATATGTGCAGCTGTAGTCACAGGAACATCAAGCTGCTTAGAGATGGTCTTATAGCCTTTACCTTTAACATGCTTGACTGTAATTTTCTTTCTAATCTCCTGAGACAACTCTCTCCTTTGCTTCCTCTGGTCCATGTTTAGTGTGGTACACACCATGTCACCAAACAGCACAGTGACTACTTGTCACCCTTTAAATAGGCCGACTGACTGATTACAAGCTTGTAGACACCTGTGATGTTAATTAGAGGACACATCTTGGTTGAACATGTCCCTATGGTCACATTATTTTCAATCTTTTCTAGGGGTACCATCATTTTTGTCCAGGCCTGTTTCATGAGTTTGTTTTTTTAAAATAATTCTGTTGAACCATAATTCAAAAGCATTGTCTGATTTTCATTGGTTAATTTTCATAGAATTTTTATTTATTACCACTTTTGTCAGATTCAAGTTATTTCTGTGACCATTGTGGATTTTTCTTTCAGTAACAGAGGGGTACCAACAATTTTGTCCATGTCTGTAGAAGAAAAGTTTAACCCGCATACAGAGGAACACTGCAAATTTACAAGAAAAATGTGGCAAATTTACTAAACAAAATTCATGAGACAAAAACAAAATTTACAAGAAAAAAATGTAGAAAATTTACAAGACCAAAACCACACATTTAAGAGAAAAATTTAACAAACGTATTTAAACAAAAATTGCCAATTTATGAGAAAAAAGTCTCAAATTTGCAAGATAAATGTTGTACATAAATGAGAAAAATTTGCAGAATCAAGTTTAACGAGAAAAAATTTCAGGTTTACATGAAATAGGGTTAAATTTTATGAGAAAAAAGTATCAAAATTGTGGGGAAAAAATGGAAATTTATGAGAAAAAATAGCAAATTTAAAAGAAAAAAATTAAAAAATTAATGAGAAAAAGTTGTTCTTCTTCCATGGCCTCATCAATCTCCTCCCATAGCTGAGTTTTTGCTTCAGCAACCACCCGAGCTGCACTCCGCTTGGCCTGCCGGTACACCTCAGCTACTTCGGGGGTCCCACAAGCCAACCAAGCTTGATAGGACTCCTTCTTCAGCTATATGACCCCCCCTCACCGCTGGTGTCCACCCCTTAGTTTGGGGGTTGCCACAATGAGATACACCAACAACCTTGCAGCCGCACCTCTGAGCAGCTGTTTCAACAATGGAGGCAGAGAGCATGGCCCATTCAGACTCCAGGTCTCCAGACTCCCTCTGAATGTGGTCGAAGTTCTTCTGGAGGTGGGAGCTGAAGAAATCCTGGACAGGGGCCTCAGTCAGACGTTCCCAGCAAACCCTCACTATATTCAATTCAATTCAATTCAGTTCAATTCAGCTTTATTTATATAGCGCCATTTCACAACAACAGTCATCTCATAGCACTTTCAACTGTAGGGGAAACCCCCACAACTGCTGAAAGGCCCCATCAAACAGGTGATCCCCTGTAAGCAGCACTTGGCGATGGTGGAGAGGAAAAACTCCCTTTTAACAGGAAGAAACCTCCAGCAGAACCAGGCTCAGGGAGGAGCAGTCACCTGCTGCGACTGGCTGGGGGGTGAGGGGATAGAGAAGATGAAAAGAACAGACATGTTGAGAGCAAACAGCACGATGGGGACTCAATCTATGGGAGAGAACAAACAGATGTTAATGACCAGCAAAAAAAAAAAATATTTCATTGAGAGTGAAGAAAGGAGTGAGGCCCAGTGCATTATTGGAGGTCCCCCGGCTGTCTAAACCTATTAGCAGCATAACTAAGGGAGGGTTCAGAAACACAAGATCCCTCCCTAATTGTAGGCTATATCAAAAAAGGGAGATTTTAACCCTATTCTTAAAAACAGAGATCGAGTCTGACTCCCGAATCCGGATTGGCAGCTGGTTCCACAGGAGAGGAGATTGATAACTGAAGGCTCTGCCTCCCATTGTACTTTTGGAGATTCTTGGTATTACAAATAATCCTGCATTTTGGGAGCATAGTGCTCCCAAAAGGCAGGATAATAGGATAATAGGTTAGTATCAGATCTTTTAAATAAAAAGGGGCCCGATTGTTTAGAGCTTTGAAAGTGAGAAGAAAGATTTTAAACTTAATTCTAAACTCTATGGGAAGCCAGTGAAGGGAGGCCAGAAATGGAGAGATATGATCTCTCTTTCTAGTACCTGTTAAAACTCTTGCTGCAGCATTTTGGATCAACTGAAGACTTTTTAGAGATGTTTTAGGACAACCTGATAATAAAGAGTTACAATAATCTAATCTAGAGCTAACAAAAGCGTGGATGAGTCTCTCAGCATCACTCTGAGACAAGATGCTCCTAATCTTGGCAATATTAATATTATATGTTTGTTTCTACCAGGTCTGAATGGCATCCTTCCCTGCAATTGTATCCAACTCACCACCAGGTGGTGATCAGTTGACAGCTCTGCAACTCTCTTTACCCGAGTGTCGAAGACATACAGTCAAAGGTCTGATGACACGATAACAAAATCAATCATCAACCTGTGACCTAGGGTGTTCTTGTGCCAGGTGCACATATGGACAAGATTATGAACAAGACTTTTGGTCAGCCTCGAAGAGATTCTGGCAAACTGTCCGGCGGCTCAGGAGGGGGAAGCAGCTCCCTGCCCACACTGTGTATGGCGCGGATGGGGCGCTACTGACTTTGACGGGATATAGTCAGGGCAGTGGAGGAAATACTTCAAGGATCTCCTCAATCCCACTGATACGCCTTTCACAGAGGAAGCTGGGCTTGTGGACGATGGGGACGACTCACCCATCACAGAGGCTGAGGTCGCCAAGGGGGTTAAAAAGCTCCTTGGTTGCCGGGCCCCGGGGGTGGACGAGATTCGCCCTGAGTATCTCAAGGCTCTCGATGTTGTAGGGCTGTCGTGGTTGACACGCCTCTGCAATATTGTGTGGAGGTTGGGGACAGTGCTTTTGGCATGGCAAACTGAGGTGGTGGCTCCTCTGTTCAAAAAAGGGGACTGGAGGGTGTGCTCCAACTTTAGAGGGATCACACTCCTCAGCCTCCCTGGGAAGGTCTATGCCAAGGTACTGGAGAGGAGAATCCGACCGTTGGTCGAACCTCGGATTCAGGAGGAGCAATATGGTTTTCATCCTGGCCGTGGAACATCGGACCAGCTCTTTACCCTCTTGAGAATCCTCGAGGGTTTGTGTTAGTTTGCCCAACCAGTTTACATATGTTTTGTGGACTTGGAGAAGGCATTTGACTGTGTCCCTTGTGGATTTTTGTGGGGGGTAATTCAGGAGAATGGGGTATCGGACTTATTGTTACGAGCTATTCTGTCTCTGTATGACCGTTGAGAGAGTTTGGTTCATATTGCCAAGACTGGGTCAGACTCATTCCCAGTGAGAGTTGGACTCCGCCAGGGCTGCCCTTTGTCACCGATCCTGCTCATAATTTTTATGGACAGGACTTCTAGGCGCAGCCAGGGAATGGAGGGTGTCATGCTTGGTGACCACAGGATCTCATCTCTGTTGTTTGCAGATGATGTTGTCCTGTTGGTTTCATCCAGCAATGACCTACAGGTCTTACTGGGACGGTTTGCTGCTGAGTGTGAAGCGGCTGGGATGAGAACCAGCACCTCCAAGACCGAGTCCATGGTCCTCAGCCAGAAAAAGGTGGATTTTACTCTCCAGGTTGGCGGACAGGCTCTTTCCCCAAGTGGAGGAGTTTAAGTATCTTGTGGTCTTATTCACGAGTGACAGGAGAATGGAGCGAGAGATTGACAGATGGATCAAAACAGCATCTGCAGTGATGTGAATGTTGTAATGGTCTGTTGTGGTGAAGAGGGAGCTAAGTTCTAAGGCAAAGCTGCCGGTCAGTCTACGTTCCTACCCTCACCTATGGTCATGAGCTTTGGGTAATGACCGAAAGAATGAGATTGCTGATACAAGTGGCTTAAATGAGCTTCCTCCGTAGGATAGCTGGACTCACCCTTAGAGATAGGGTGAAGAGCTCAGTCATCCATGAGAGACTCAGAGTAGAACCGCTGCTCCTCCACTTTGATTCAAGATTCAAAGGCTTTATTATCATGTGCACTGTTAAGAAATGCTACATTTACTGAGCAATGAAATTCTTACTTTGCTCTCTGAATGAATGTCAACTTAAAAGGTTCAGAAACAACAATTCCGGTCATGACACACTAACACAGTAACTCAGTCCTAATACTAATGGATTCTAAGACACACACCAATACACAGTTAGGCAGTAGAGGAATGAAATTGAAAATTCAGTGGTTGACTAAAGTGATAGTGGTATACTGATATCAGAGATGATGTGAACCTGAGATGGCACAGACTTATGTACAGTGTGCAAATGAGACTGTATCTACTGTACAGGTGAGCACTGTGCAAATTTAGCAGCCGTTGTGTGAGTTCCTATATGCAAAGCTGTGTTACAGAGTTGTGGGAGTTATCTGTTCATGAGTCTGATGGCAGTGGGAAAGAAGGAGTTCTTCAGTCTGGTTGTCCTGCATTTCACACTTCTGTACCTCCGGCCTGAGGGTAGAAGTGTGAACAGTCTGTTCTGGGGATGGGTGGGGTCCCGGAGGATGGCGTCAGCTCTCTTTTGGACTCTGCGGTGGTAGATGCTCTGCAGAGAGGGGATTGGAGTCCTGATGATCTTCTCCGCTGTCTTCATCACTCTCTGCAGGCGTTTGCGCTCCAGGCCAGTGGGGTTGCCGTACCACGCAGTGATGCAGTTGGTCAAGATGCTCTTGATGATGCAGCTGTAGAAATTGTTGAGGATCCTAGAAGACATTTCAAACTTCTTCAGCCTCCTCAGAAAGTACAGTCGCTGTTGTGCTCTCTTAACCAGCTCTGTGGTGTTGTGTGTCCACTTAAGGTCCTCGCTGATGTGGATGCCCAGGTATTTAAAGCTGCTCACCCTCTCCACCTCAACATCCCGGATGAACAGTGGCCGATGGGTCTCCTCCTCCATCTCCTCATGTCCACTATCATCTCCTTCGTCTTGTCTGTGTTGAGGCTGAGGTTGTTGTCATCACACCATGACACCAGGTTGGCCACCTCCCTCCTGTAGGATGCTTTGTCATCACCAGTGATGCGTCCTATCACTGCTGTGTCACATGTTTTTTTGGTATGTGGGAGGAAACCGGAGAAATCCCGGAGTAAACCCACGCAACACGGGGAGAACATGCAAACTCCACACAGCTCACTGTTGGTCGGGGGCTGGGATCGAGCCCACGATCTCATGATCCCCGCGATCCCCCGGCCGAGGGTAAACTGTGCTGCCACAGTGCTAAACCACTGCGCCACCGTGCAGCCAGACTGTAGAGGATGAGGCTGGGAACACAACCCTGAGCGACACCTGTGCTCGTGATGATGCTGGCTGAGGTCCTGTTACCCATCCTGACAGACTGGGGCCTGCCAGTTAGAAAGTCCAGTAGCGAGTCACAGAGGGTGGGGTGCAGGCCAAGTGAAGACAGTTTGTCAGTGAGTGTGACGAGGGGATATCACTACTGTATGTCTGATTATATTGTGATTATGTTGTATTGTTGTATGATTAAGATCCACATAGTGATTTGTCTTTAATTTGAATGCCCTTAGGAGATAATTGTATGAGTAAGTATTTTGGGTAAACAATTGATAATTAATTATTCACATACCTTTGCCAACATGCTTCCTGTGGGTGTCCAGGCAAAAGACTCCTTTAGGGAGTGGAAGGCTTTTATAGGACACCTGCAGGAAGGAAACATCTATGGTGAGTTAGAGAGGTGGTTTAGTTTTGTAAATAAGGTTTAAGATAAGATAAGATAAGATAAGATAAGCCTTTATTAGTCCCACAACGGGGAAATTCCAGGATTGCAACAGCACAGGGATAGCAACACTCAGAGCAACAATCAGAAGGCAAGAAAAAAAACAAGCAAGCAAGAGCAGCTAATATACATATGTACATATTACTATAAAATATATATATACACACACACACACAGACACACAAAGTTATTTATTGAATTATTTATATTACTATTTATTGTGTGTTATTTATATATTTATATTGTGTGTCTGGGGAAGTTATTTATGTACTTTTAGGAATTAGTGGGTATGTGTAAATGATGAAAGGTCTGTTGTTTTACCTGGGATTATGGTAGGGGCTAATTAGCCCTAATTATCCTGTATTTATATAACAAGTGTGAGAGACCTAAGAGAGATTGTTCATGATGGCTGATTGTCAAGTGTACTATGGTGAAGATCGATGTCAGATGTTCATGAGAGACTGGAGAGTATATTTTGTGAGTAAATAAAAGGACAATTTGAAAATTGAAACCTGCCTCGCCTCGCTGTGCAACACACCAGTTCACAGTGAGTTTGTGGGGGATGACTGTGTTGAAGGCAGAGCTGTAGTCGACAAAGAGCATCCTGATGTAGGAGTCTTTATCTTCCAGGTGGGAGAGAGAATAATTGAGTGCAGCAGCAATGTCATCTGAGGTGGATCTGTTGGGCCGGTAGGCGTACTTCAGGGGGTCCAGGGTGCCCTGTATGCTGTCCTGAATGAGAGGCAGCACCACTCTCTCAAAGCACTTTATGATGATTGGAGTGAGTGCTACTGGTCTGCAATTATTCAGACAGGTTGGCGGGCTGCTTTTGGGGATGAGGATGATGGTTGTCGATTTGAAGCAGGAGGGGACTATGTTCTCATTGAGGGAGAGGTTGAAGACTGCTAAGAGAACATCAGTCAGCTCTGCAGCGCATGCTCTGAGGGCCCTACCGGGGATGTTGTCTGGTCCTGCTGCCTTGTGGGGGTTGATATTCCTCAGTGCTTTATTTACCTAGCCTTGTGAGACTCTTAGTGGAGGATGGGGGGGGGGGGGTCATGCATGAGTGTGTGTCTCTTCTCTGTGCTGTGGCTGATGGTCTTGAAGCGGATGTAAAAGATGTTGAGATCATCTGGCAGGCTGTCTGTAGAGCTAGTGGTGCTGCTGTTGGTCCTCTTTTAGTCTGTGATGTGTTGCAGGCCTTGCCACATGTGCTCCGGGTCAGGAGTGGAGTAGAGACTGTCCAGCTTTTCTCTGTACTGCCTCTTGACTGTTGTTATAGTTTTCCTCAGTCCATACTTTGCAGCTTTGTACTCAACCTCACAGCCTGAATTAAATGCACAAGAGTGAGCACGCAGCATCTGACGTACCTACGTCAGATGTACGTAAACGTGTCAAAATATATCCCAACAACAAACCATGGGTTACTAAATCAGTTAAATCCTGCTTACAGAGGAAAGCTCTTGCCTTTAAACAGGGGTCTGTTTCTGCGCTACAGGTTGCCACCAAGGAGCTGAAGGCCGAAATTTTAAGAGCAAAACAGAATTATAAATCAGAATTGGAAAGCAAGATGGCAGCAAATAAACTTGGTTCGGCCTGGGCCAGTATGAAAACTATTGCAGGCCTTCAGAGCACAGAGCGCAGTAATTGTGTGTTTTTAGATGGTTTTAGTTCAGACACAGAGCTGGCTAATGCTCTTAACTGTTTTTATGGTCGTTTTGACTCCTTTGATTTTAGCACAGAAATCCAAGATTTGAAACAGAAACTCAAAGACAATCAGCACTTTAATATTGAGATGCAGGATGTTAAAAGGGAGTTCTGCGCTGTAAAAGTGAACAAAAGTCAGGGCCCTGATAATATATGTGGACGCCTGGTAAAGTCCTGTGCACATGAACTGAGTCCTATATTTCATTACATTTTCAATAAGTCCTTACAGACACAACATGTGCCTAAGATCTGGAAAGATGCCATGGTTGTTCCCGTTCCAAAATCCAGCTGTCCTAAAACGGTAAATGACTTTAGACCAGTTGCTTTGACTTCAATTTTAATGAAAATTTTTGAAAAACTGGTCAGATGTGAGGTCCTAAGGCAGACTGAACATGCATTGGATCCTCTGCAGTTTGCCTATAGGCCTCACAGAGGAGTGGAGGATGCCACTGTCACTCTGTTTGACATGCTTTTTAAACATCTGGATTTTAATGGGACACACGCCAGGCTTTTATTTGTGGACTTTTCTTCTGCCTTTAATACAATCCAACCATATATTTTAGTTGAAAGGCTCCTGCAACAATTTGATTTAAGCAATAATCTGGTGGGTTGGATTCTGGATTTCTTAACCAACAGGACGCAGAGAGTAAGGGTCAATGGCACATTGTCTGACCTAAAGTGCTCTTCTACTGGCTCTCCTCAGGGGTGTGTGTTGTCACCACTACTCTTCATCCTGTACACAAACATGTGTCGGAGCAGACATGACAACAGACACATTATAAAGTATGCTGATGACTCAGTCATTGTCAGTCTCCTCCAGGATGGTGAGAGTGGCCACGGCCCAGTAGTTGATGACTTTGTTCACTGGTGTGAGGATTCCTACCTGCAGCTGAATACAACAAAAACAAAAGATATGATTATTGACTTTAGGAGGAAAACTCCCAGGCACAAAGTCACCATACTAAAAGGCCAGACCACCGAATGTGTACAATCGTACAAATATCTTGGGACGATTATTGATAGTGGACTGAACTTTGAGGTGAACTGTGAAAGGGTGTGCAAAAAGGGTCAGCAAAATTTGCATTGTTTGAGGAAACTTGCACGCTTCCAAATTGACCGAACCATAATGACTATGTTCTATCAGGCTTTTATTGAATCTGTTTTATCCTTTTCTTTAATGTCATGGTTTGGTCAGATAAAACTGAAACAGAGGAAATCCTTGGATCAGGTAGTCAGATGGTCCAGTCGTTTGCTTGGTGAGTCACAGCTGAGCCTGACATCCCTGTACACCAGACAAGTACAGAGGATGGCCGACTCGATTTTAAATGATGACTCCCACCCTTTGCACTGCAACTTTCAGCTTCTTCCCTCCAGACGGAGGTTTGCTGTCCCAAAAAGTAGAATCCAACGCTACAAAAACAGCTTTGTCCCTGCTGCTGTCAAAGAGTTGAACAAGCTATAAAAATTATATTGTACATATTTTATATTTACCTATTTTGTAAGATGTGTGCCTGTGTTTGTGTCTATGTTGAATGTAATTGTGGCTTGTAAATATGGATGTCACCAACTGCAAAACAAATCTACCTACGGGTACAAATAAAGTAACCTGAACCTGAACCTGAACCTGAACCTGACTGTTGATCCAGGGCTTCTGGTTGGGGAACTTCCTGACCTGTATGGTGGGTACGATGGTATCAACACATGTGCTGATGTACCCAGTCACATACTCAGCGTAGTCCTGTATGTTAACAGAAGAGTCCTCCTGGATGGCTGCAGCTTTAAACACATCCCAGTCTGTGCAGGCAAAACAGTCTTGCAGGGTGCTCTCAATCTTTGGAGTCCAGCGCTTAATTTGCTTAATAACAGGGTTTGTTTCAGCTTTTATCTGTAGGCTGGGTACATAAACAGTGAGATGTGATCTCTACAGTTGATAGTGCTATGAGATGACTGTTGTTGTGAAATGGCGCTATATAAATAAAGTTGAATTGAATTGAATTGAATCTGACTGTCCGAAGTAGGGGTGAGGTGCCGCTCTGTAGGCACCACATATATTGGAATAAACATGATCCAATGTGCTTTAATCGTGGGTGGGAATGTCCATAAAAACAGCCTCAGGATGTTTCGTCTCTACTGCGCTGATGACATCGTGGAGTTTGTTTAGCACTACTGTGTAGTTGCTCTGTGGACAGATGTATACAGCGGCTAAAAACACAACGGTAAATTCCCTCTGTAGATTATAGGGATGGCATTTCAGTAGTAAAAACTCCACGTTGGGTGAGCAGTGCTTAAGATAAGATTGACATAATGTCTGGCTCAGGAAACACGCACGCAGGCTCAGGGAAGATTTAATAGCTTTATTCAACAACCAGGTATGTGTGGATGCATGTTTGAGATGTGTGAATGGCGTGAGGGTGAACGCTGAGAATCAGGAACAGAGCAGTACGCCGTGCAGCCAGGCAACCCTATGGAGAGAGCAGAGGACAAGGGTAAAAGGGCACTTCACCGAGACAGGCACAAAAGCAATGTGATACTTACTTGCAGGTGAATGGTGGCTGGCGTTGGCCAGGAGTCTTGCCTGGGAGACAGCGTCCTGCTGCGCACACAAGGTGACGTGGAGAAGAGGGATGAGGAGTTGGCGATGACGGGAGAATCCGCCGCCAAGGAATCCACCTGTGCACAGGGGAGAATACTGCAACGCAGGTGAGGAAATAATGAGGCTTACTTGTCGTAGAGTAGATCAGCAGGAAGGGAAGGAACGATCCTGCTGGAGGTTGAGCACAGAGTAGAACAGACGGCTCCAGACCGATGCTCTGGGCTAAGTGGGCTAAATAGCCCGTGATTGACGAGGTGCAGGTGTGCGTGCAGCTAAGGTGGATGACGAGGAGCGGCGAGTTGTAACAGTACTCCCCCCCCCCCAAGCAGCGCCTCCTGGCGCTGGTTTGTCCGGGTGTGCCCGATGGAACTCTGTGATGAGGTTCTGATCCAGCGCAAACGAAGAGCGCACCCAGGACCTCCACTCTGGGCCAAATCCCTCCCAATCCACCAAGTACTGCAGCCCACGACCTCGACGCCGGGAGTCCAGGATGGAAGTGACTCCCCATGCCGGGTGGCCGTCGATCATCATGGGCGCGGGCAGCGCCCTAGGGAGAGGACAGAGTGGGTCAGAGATCACAGGCTTGATCTTAGAAACATGGAAGGTGGGACACACACGGAGGGAGGGGGGGGAGGGCCAAACGCACAGCCACCGGGTTGATGATCTTGGTGATGGTGAAGGGTCCAATAAAGCGTGGGGCCAGCTTCCTTTTCTCGGCCTTGAGGTTGATGTCCTGAGACGATAACCAAACTCGTTGGCCCACCTGGTAATTGGGAGCTGGTCTCCTGTGGCAATTAGCTGTTGAGCTATTGCGCGCCGCCGTGCGCAAACAGACGGCTCCAGACCGATGCTCTGGGCTGAGTGGGCTAAATAGCCCGTGATTGACGAGGCGCAGGTGTGCGCGCAGCTGAGGTGGATGACGAGGAGCAGCGAGTTGTGACAAAGATAAGCCTTTATTAGTCCCATAATGGGGAAATTCCAGGATTGCAACAGCACAGGGATAGCAACACTCAGAGCAATGATTTAGAAGATAAGAAAATAAGAGCAGTGAATATACTGTATATTTGTACACATAAATATATAAATATATATACACAGTGCGGAGCATTGTAGCTAGATGGAATAAACAGCATAACCGTCTACTTAGTTATCCTACATAGTATGAATATGTACCCATACATATTGTCACCCTCCAAAGCGACTGATATTGTCCTAGTTGTATACTGGAGGGGACCATTTGAGTAAGTCTGTTGCGTCTTTTGCATTCAATACTATTAGGTCGTCACGTTTTTTTGCTATCTCTGCGAGCAGCCCTGCTTAGGTTATACAGTCTGACAGCCGTAGGTAGGAAGGACCTGCGAAAACTCTCAGTCGCGCATCTAGGATGATGTAGTCTACTGCTAAATGAGCTCCTCAGTGCGTTCAGTATGTCCTGCATAGGGTGGGACTCGGACTCCAGCAGAGATGACAGTTTAGCCACCATCCTTCTCTCTCCTATATGGCTATTTACGTGACACAAGTAATTGGAGGATCTTGTGTCTCACTAATCTCTCTATCGAAGATATTGAAGATTTGTATGTCTTCGTAATAATGGTGATCGGGATCTTTCTGATTGGAACTGGGATTGTCCTGGTGTACTGCAAATTGCTGAAGATGGATACAACCTATCAAAATGCTGGCCAGGCGAGGTGCATCTATCAAATTGAAAAATTGGAGAAGACCCTGATAGCGACAACTGGAGAACTGTCTCGGAAGGTGGATTACATCATGGTCTCGCTTAGGTCTTTCCACGACGGACTTAAAGCCCCGCAATGAAGGATTAAGTACTGAATCTACAGAAGAAATAAAAAGCCTCCTCTGTGATCAGTCCTATTTGGCTCAATTTCCCCATGAAAATTCCTCCTGGCTGTCTGCAGTCTGTGTTTTCAAAATCATCGAGCACAAGGCCTTGGACAGCACCTGCTCAGATAATCGCAAGGACGATTAGCGGGCAGCCAGACAAAACATCTCCTGCCAAGTGCCCTTGTTGTTCTCTTATTATCATCAACACTTGCTTCAACAGTGCACACATATTGATCCATGAACTGAATAAAGATACACACACTACTCTCTTGTGTCCTGTGAATCTTGTCTTGCGAATGTGCATTGAGAGCTTTTTTTTTCCTTGTAATCATAATATTGATTGATTATGCAACCAGTATTCTGAATCAATGATTTTTTTGCTCCTTCCTATTGTTCCTTGTATTATTCTTATTCTTATGCTACCTGTACCCTCTATCCTGTTGGCAGGCGCGTCCCCGATGCAGCCGTGTCACTGGAAATGCAGGTTCATTTTCTGTGTCAAGTCAAATTCTCTCGTATGTTATCAGTGATCTGTTAATGTACTTGGCAATAAATCTTTTTCTGATTCTGATTCTGATTCTCCTATCTCCTCCACTGGGTCAAGGCGTTGCCCCAGGACAGAGCTAGCTTTCTTGATCAGTTTGTTCAGTCTCTTCCTATCGGCTGCTGTAATGCCGTTGCCCCAGAAGACCACTCCAAAAGTGATGGCTGATGCCACCACCGTGTCGTAGAACCGCTTGTAAGCGGTTTGTACATCTCCACAGCACAAGTGGTTTAAAAATACACACACACCCTCCCCTCATCTTACCAGAGTCTCCTGTTCTGTCTGCCCGGTGTGTTGAGTGTGTCTGGAGCTGAATAGCGCTCTCCAGGACTCTGCCTGAAAGCCAGGTCTCACGGAAAAATAGGGCACAGCACTCTCTTGTCTCCCACTGGTCTTCAATCCTTGCTCTTAGTTTGTCTAGTTTATTTTCCAGAGACAGAACGTTTGCAATTAATAAACTGGGTAGCAGTGGCTGGCTGGAGTGAGCCATTAGCCTAGCATGTAGCCCTCAAAGGTCAAAGGTCCACATTGAAAAGAGCCAGTTGATGTGGTATGGGCATCTGATCAGGATGCCTCCTGGATGCCTCCCACTTGAGGTGTTTTGAGCACATCCCACTGGGAGGAGACCCTGGGGCAGATCCAGGTCTCGGTGGAGAGACTACAGTTAGACCCAAAAATATTTGGACAGTGACACAAGTTTTGTTATTTTAGCTGTTTACGAAAACATATTCAGGATACAATTATATAATCAATATGGGCTTAAAGTGCAGACTCTCAGATGTAATTCGAGAGTATTCACATCCAAATTGGAGCAAGGGTTTAGGAATTACAGCTCTTTAATACGTAGCCGCCTCTTTTTCAGGGGACCAAAAGTAATTGGACAATTGACTCAGAAGGCTGTAAAAAAAAAAAAAAAAATAACAAGGCTGCATGGGCTCTTCCCTCGTTAACCTGTCATCAATTAAGCAGTTAAAAGGTCTGGAGTTCAACGAGCGCACAGAGCCTCGGCACAGAACCCGAAGCCAAACTCTCCACCCAGGTCAGTTGTGGTAAACTTTCTGAAATATGACATAAAGGAAAGAACCCTGACACAAGCGTGGAAAAAAAAGATACGAATCGGCGACAAACAGATATTCTTTGATCATGACTACCTGACAGAAATTGTGCAGCAGCGGAAGAAATATGCCAACATTAAAAAAACGCTGAAAGAGAAAAAAATTAGATTCCAAACGCCGCTAACGAAGATGAGGATTCATTGGGAGGATGGCGTAAAAACCTACAACACGGCCAGAGAGGCAGCGCGGGACATGATGGAGCGGGGTCTTGTGGTGAGCGTACCCGAGGAAGCGGCTGGAGCAGCGGCGGCATTGAACGCATCACGACAGCCGGAGTGGAGACGAGTGAACGGCAGAAGACGGGGGGAGACGTGGAGCAGCGGGCCCAGGAAAAACTGCAAGGCTTTCAGCTGAAAGCCTAGATTATAACAAAGATTAAGAAAGGCACAGAAGAAATGATGGCCAAGAAGACAAGGTAAAAGAGAAACAGACGGCTAGGAGAGGTTTAAGTTATTTTTGTTGGACATTTCTAGACTAATGACTATTACTTGGATAGTAAATACAGGTCTAGGGAGGGCCCCTCACTCAGTGAGGACATTCCCTCCACCCACCAGCAGGGACCAGTGGGCAGAAGAAAGGCCCAAAGTACGGAGGTCGAGATTTGTTAATGTGTTTTTATATAAATATGTGTTATTTTTGTTGTTAAAGGGGCTAGGAGCACAAGTTAAAAAAACGGAAAAACATAAATATGGGTAAAAATCTTAAGATAAATGACACTAAACGTGAATGGTCTGAACTCACCTGTTAAAAGGGAAAGAATAATAAGAAAATTCAAGAAGGAAAAAGCCAAAATTATATTTATGCAAGAGACACATTTGAGCAAGACAGAACATGTGAAACTAAAGAGATTTGGCTATAAGAACTCCTACTACAGTTTATTTAAGGGAGGAACTAAAAGGGGGGTTATGATACTAATTTGAAATAAAATACAATTTGAATGTGAACAAGAAATCCAGGATAAAGAAGGCAGGTATATGATAATAAAGGGAAGAATAGATGGTATGCAGATCACATTAGTGAACATCTATGCCCCACCAGAAAGTGACAAGGTGTGGAAGATGTGTTCAATGACGAAACATGAGTGTATTTCTCAGGTTCGACTTTATTCCAGAACACATTCATCCAACATTCTCAAAAGCAAGAAGAGGCAGAATAATGTTTCAGCTCACTCTTATACCTCCGGGGGATTAAGAACTCAAGTCACATGGTGCTTCTGTAAACATTCAATCACAATGCAAGTCTCTGAAGATTCACCATTGTCTCTTATTCTCCGGTGTTCCGGGAAACCCCCCAGGTCCTCTTCTCCGTGACGAGGGCCCGACTTCACACCTCCTCGCCATCTCCTGTCTTGTTCCTCCAGACGTGAAGCCCCAATCCACATAAACCATACAATCCACATAAGCCATACATTTGTGGGAGATATGAACCAGACATATGTGCCACATGACCCCCCCCCCCCAAACATCTGCATGGGACAAACACTCACAAATGCATACATAAAAAAACATTACCACATAACCAACAATCAATCCCCCACTCTCTTAGGTCTGAGCTTCCTGCCGAATCTGCTGTAGGCCGGCTTTGCTGCGTCTGCAGCGTCTCCTCGCACCTGGGGATTAGATTTGTTAGCCCATCTCTGTGGGAGCTCTGGAGCATGCCTTCTCAGCGGCCTGCCCCGGCGGGGGGCTTTCGCCAACTGCACGCGTTCATCAGCCAGGACAAAAGCAGGCTTGAGTCTGTTTATGCAAATTAGCTCCCTTCTGCCCCCCAAATCTAGCAAAAAATGCTTCTCATTTTTTTCCAGCACCTTGAACGGTCCATCATAAGGCGGTCTCAGCCCTGGGCGTTGTGCATCATGTCTAACAAAAACAAACTCTGCGTTTTTCAAAGCCTCTGGCACAAAAACGCGTGGAAAACTGTGATGCACTGGGCCAGGCAGTGTGTTTGATCCTGTGCTGCTCTGCAACAGCTGAGCGGGGATGCAATTGGGCGCAGGATTTTCCGGGGGAAATTCCCCGGGCAAACGGAGAGGTTGTGCGAACACCAACTCCGCTGGGGAGGCTTGTAAATCCTCCTGCGGTGCAGAACGCAACCCCAATAAAACCCATGGCAGTTTGTCTACCCAATTTGTATCCGTGAGCGATGCTCTGAGGGCTGCTTTCAATGACCTATGAAAGCGTTCACATAAACCGTTGGCCTGCGGGTTATACGCGGTAGTGCGGTGTACCTTCACCCCTAAGCTGCGGGCCATAGACGACCACAGTTCGGAAACAAATTGAGGGCCTCTGTCTGACATTATGTCCGATGGAATTCCAAAATGCGTGACCCAAGCTGTTAAAAACGCGCGCGCAACCTCTTCCGCCGTTGTTGACGCCAGAGGTACCGCTTCTGGCCAACGCGTGGTGCGGTCCACCATCGTCAAAAGGTGTGTGTGCCCTTGAGACGAGGGAAGCGGGCCCACCAGATCAACATGCACATGATCAAACCGCTTAGCCGGGATGTGAAAAGGCTCCAAAGGGGCCCTCGTGTGCTTGTGTATCTTAGCCCTCTGGCACGCTACACAAGCCGCTGCCCATTCCTTGACCTGTTTGCGCAACCCTGGCCAGACAAATTTCTCCCCCACCATCTTGACCGATGCGCGCACCCCCGGGTGCGCCAGCGAATGGACCGAGTCAAAAACGCGGCGGCGCCACGCGACTGGCACCACTGGACGAGGCCGACCCGTGGAGACATCGCATATTAAGGGGGGCATACCTATTTGCTGCACCCTGTGCTCCAGCCTTAACCCTGTTGGTCCAGACTGGAGCGCGCGCACATCCGCGTCACCAACCTGCTCCGCAGCCATGTCTGCATAATCCAAACCTACATGGACCGGGGCTGCGCGCGCTCCCGCGTCACTGCCCTGGCCCACAGCCACCGAGTCTGCCCCCACGTGGCCTGGCGTTGCCACAGCACGTGAGAGACAGTCCACCACTACATTGTGTTTGCCTGCTACATGCTGGATATCGGTGGTGAACTCCGATATTGCGGCTAGCTGTCTTTGTTGTCGGCCTGACCAAGGTTCTGAGATTTTGGCCATCGCAAAAGTTAACGGTTTGTGGTCTACAAAAGCGGTGAAACGGCGCCCTTCCAGCCAGAACTGGAAATGGAGGATGGCCAAGTGTAGGTCTAAAAGCTCCCTGTCAAACGCGCTGTATTTACGCTCGTTATCGCGCAAGGATTTGCTAAAGAAAGCGAGAGGCTGCCAGGTCCCTGCCACACACTGTTCAATGACTGCCCCCACCGCTAGGTCCGAAGCGTCGGTGGTGAGCGCCAAACGGGCTGTTGGAACCGGGTGCGCTAACAAAACAGCGCTTGCAAGGGCTGATTTGACCTGGGAGAAAGCGCGCTCCCGCTCCGGAGACCATTCGACCTTATTAGTGGGTTTTTGATTTTTTAGTGCCGCGTACAGTGGCTGCATAAGCCGCGCTGCGCTCGGAAGAAACCGGTTGTAAAAATTAACCATTCCTAGAAACTCCTGCAGCACTTTTGCCAGTTTAGCTGAGTCCAAGTGCCGGGCTTTTGCAAAAACGGGTGGCCCAGTGGTGGTGATAAAATGTTCCACCCCGTGTTTGGCCACTGTAGCCGAAAACTTTGGAACTGTGAGTGCTGGAAAGTGAGTGAGCAAAGCATGAAACTTACCACCTGCAGCTGTGACGTTGGCGTGTGCAGTCGGCGGAGCCACCCGAGCTGTGCAGGGAATAGAATGAAAAGATTAGCAAGGTCAACCAATAAACCATATGAGCACAAAAAATCAGCCCCTAACATGTTGAAACTGACTGCTGCAACAATAAAGGTCCACTCGAATGAACGGCCCTGTAAGGACAGACGCATGGTCCTCTCACCGAAGGTCTTAATCGCTGAGCCATTCGCTGCTGATACTGACACCCAGGGAGCTTTGGACGGCATCAGCCATTCCACGTAGGTAGGCGTGACGAAACTCAGCTGGGAGCCCGTGTCCACGAGGAATTGTTTCCCCGAGTGTGCATCTGTCAGGTAAAGCAGCTTATTTTCTTGTCCGAGGGATGCAGCTGCTACCAGCCCCCCGGTCTTGGCATTTCCCTGACGCTTGAAGCGGCACGGTGGGAGACATCTGTGTGCCCTCTCCGCAAAACGGCGGTGGTAGAAACACAGGCCGACCTCAGCTCCGCGTCGCCTGACGCCTGTCGCCGCCGTCGTCGGTTCGTCTGGCGCCGCCACCTCTGGCTCCAAACCATCTCCGGGCGCCGTCCTCTGCTCAGCTGCCGCGGCCGAAACTGCGCTCCGCTTGTGGGCGTCGACGAGTTGCTGCGCCTCCTTGCCGAGGCCATGGTAGTCCCGCTTGGCCAAGCGGGGTGAGTCTGCCAGGGTCACTCTCACTGCTGGCGGCAGAGTCCGGAGGAAAAGGTGGGCGAAGATAAATTCGCCATCCTCGGAGTCTTTCAGTCTCAGCATCTTCACCATCAGGTCTGCCGGTCTGTCGTTCTCTGACTCCGTCAATGCTAGGAGCCCCTCTGCTCGCTGTTGCACCGAGGGGGTGAAATGGCTGATCAGCGCCTCCTTCAATGCGTTGTACTTGTCGGTGTCCGGTGGGTGGTTAACCAGATCTTCCACCCTCTGGACCGTGTGACTGTCCAGCTTCGCCACCACATGGTAGAACCTCGTTTCATCCTTTGAGATTCTCCGGAGGTTGAACTGCGCCTCGACCGCGCTAAACCAGGAGCGCGGGCTGTGCTGCCAGAAATCGGGCAGCTGGAGCGTGGAGGCAGCCATCAGGCCGGCCTCTGATGAGCTCTGCTCAGGAGAATTCTCTCTGCTCATTCTTTGTCGTGGGTCACCAGTGTGGAAGATGTGTTCAATGACGAGACATGAGTGTATTTCTCAGGTTTGGCTTTATTCCAGAACCCATTCATCCAACATTCTCAAAAGCAAGAAGAGGCAGAATAATGTTACAGCTCACTCTTATACCTCCGGGGGATTAAGAACTCAAGTCACATGGTGCTTCTGCAAACATTCAATCACAATGCAAGTCTCTGAAGATTCACCATTGTCTCTTATTCTCCGGTGTCCCGGGAAACCCCCCAGGTCCTCTTCTCCGAGACGAGGGCCCGACTTCACACCTCCTCGCCATCTCCTGTCTTGTTCCTCCAGACGTGAAGCCCCAATCCACATAAACCATACAATCCACATAAGCCATACATTTGTGGGAGATATGAACCAGACATATGTGCCACACTCTTGTGGGGAAATATGAACCAAACATATGTGCCACAAAGGGTATTTTTCAACATCTGTTTGATCTAATAGCAACACACAGTGAAGGAGTCCTAATTTGTGGAGGAGACTTAAATGCTGTCATGGATCATGAAGTTGACACAACAAGTGTTAAGAAGACAAAAAAACATGTAACAAAGTTCATAAGAACCGCACTGGCAGAAATGGGTATGGTAGACATATGGAGGGACCTGCACCCACTCGAAAAAGACTATACACATTATTCAGCAGTCCATAAAGTACACTCTAGAATAGATTACTTCCTTATGAATGAAGGTGACAGACACAGGGTGAGAAATTGTCGGATTGGAGGGGCAGAAATATCAGATCATAATCCTATATACATGGAAATATACAGTATTTAAACAATAGAAAACGACAAACAACATGGAAACATAATGTAGGACTGTTAAATGATGAGAAAATGAAAGAAAGAATAAAAGTAAACATAAACGAGTATATCCAAGAGAATGACAATGAAGAAGTGGACCCAACAATACTATGGGGCGCACTAAAAGCTGTGTTAAGAGGTAAATTAATTGTTGAAACAGGAAAAGCAAATAAGTCTAAACTGGAAACATATGAACAAAGATGTGAGAGACTGAGGGAATTAGAACGTAAACATCAAAGCACAAATGACCCAAAAATATACCAAGAAATTAAAGAAGAAAAAATAAAGATAAAAGAAGCACAAATAGATGAAATTGAAAGGAAAAATAGATATCTAAAGCAAAAATATTATGAAACGGGGCCAAAAGCCACAAAACTGCTGGCAAAACGGTTAAGAAAACAACAAACAGTGAATAATGTATATAAGATTAAAGACCCCACCACAAATAAAACCACAGTTAACCCAGAAAACATCGAAGAAATATTCCATAATTTCTATTAAGAACTATACTCGCAACCTGAAGAAACAAATACTAAGGATATTAAAAAATTTCTATGTATATTGGACTTGCCATCAATAGGAAATCAACAAAATGAAAAGCTAACAGCAGAAATAACAACACAAGAGATTAGAGATGTGATTAAGTCATTTAAAAACGGTAAATGAGATGATGAGATTCAACTTTATTGTCATTACACATGTATGAATACAAGGTAACGAAACGTGACTTGGCATTTGGGCACGCTCTGCAGAGCGCATCCAAGGCCGGGGCAGCCGCTAGGCGCCAGTAGTGATGCCAGGTAGTGATGGGTACCCATCTGAGTTTTATAAACTGTTTATAGAAGAACTCACGCCACAGCTCCTAAAGTCATTTAATTGGACGTTGAACAACAACAAAATACCTCCATCATGGAACGAAGCCATTATTTCAGTTATTTTAAAGCCAGGGAAAGATAGAGAACAATGCGGAAACTATAGACCAATCTCTTTATTAAATGTGGATTATAAAATATATACAACAATTATATGTAAATGAATAAAGACATTCTTGACGGAATTGATAGAAGATGATCAAACTGGTTTCATAGAGGGACGCCAAACACATGACAATATCAGGAGAACAATACATATAATTAACCAAATACATAAAGAAAAGAAAAGCGCAGTAATAATGAGTTTAGACGCAGAAAAAGCATTTGACAGGGTTAACTGGAAATTCCTATATAGTGTGCTGGAACGCTTTGGATTTAACGAAAAATCAGTACAATGCATAAGGACGCTGTATCAAGAACCTGTGGCAAGAATCAAGATAAACGGTAGCTTAACAGACAAAGTAAATATACAAAGGTCAACCAGGCAGGGATGCTGCTTATCGCCCACCTTGTTTGCTCTGTTCATAGAGCCACTGGCTCAAGCGATACGACAAAATAAGAAATTAAAAGGTGTAACGATAAAGGGAGCGGAACACAAGATTGGGCTGTTTGCAGACGATATTATAGTTTACCTTGAACAACCAGATGAATCAATAATGGAAATGATGACCTTGATGGAAAATTTTGGAAAATTATCAGGATACAAGATAAACATAACAAAAACACAAATACTGACATTCCACTATAACCCTCTAAACCAGATAACTGATAAGATCAAACTAAACTGGAAACAAAAAGAAATAAAATATCTTGGAGTGAACATACCTAAAGATTTAAGCAAAATCTATAAAGCAAAGTATGGTAGGTTGGAACAAGAAATAAAAAAAAGATATTGATAGATGGTCAATCTTAAATATGGATCTGAATTCAAAAATTGAGACAGTCAAAATCAGCATACAACCTAGATTACTTTACCTCTTCCAGGCTATACCAACAGAGATTCCAGATGCCCAATTCTCAAAGTGGGACAGGATGATATCGAGATTTGTTTGGGGAGGTAAAAAGCCAAGAGTGAAATATAAAACTCTCCAGTTACCAAAAGAGAAAGGAGGCATGGGCCTACCGAGTCTAAAGGAATATTACTACTCAGCACAAATAAGATATTTCATATGTTGGTGCGACGAGGCAAAATGGAAAGAAATGGAAAAGGAAATTGAGGGACTCCCAGTACAAAGCATAATAGGAGATAAAGATGCATATCCATCTAGCTACAATGCTCCGTACTGTGGGTGTTTATATATTTATATATCTACATATTATTCCATCTAGCTACATTGCTCAGCACTGGGTGTGTTTATATATTTATATATCTACATATTATTCCATCTAGCTACATTGCTCCGTACTGTGGGTGTTTATATATTTACATATTTATTCCATCTAGCTACAATGCTCTGCACTGTGTGTTCATATATTCATATATTTATTCCATCCAGCTACAATGCTCTGCACTGTGTGTCTGTGTGTGTGTGTATATATATATATTTTATAGTAATACGTACATATGTTTATTAGCTGCTCTTGCTTGCTTTTTTTTTTTTTTTTTTTTTTTTTTGTTTTTTTTTTTTTTCTTGCCTTCTGATTGTTGCTCTGAGTGTTGCTATCCCTGTGCTGTTGCAATCCTGGAATTTCCCCGTTGTGGGACTAATAAAGGCTTATCTTATCTTATCTTATCTTATATAAGCAAATCAAACAAATAGACCCAATCACTAAATTTACTTTGGAACTGTGGTATAAAATAGTACAAAAGTATCATATAAAGGAGGACATAAAACTATTGAAATGGGTAGCATTTGACAGTCAGTTTGAACCGGCAAAGCAAGATAGGGGATACAAAAATCTGGTGAACAAGGGAATCACAGCATGGGGCAATATTGGAAAAAAAGATCTCAGGAGCTTTGTAAACATCAGAAGAAAATTTAAACTAGAAAGATCGGAATTCTTCAGATATCTGCAGATGAGAGACTATTATATGAAGAAGATTAGGCATAACCTCCAAACAGATGTGAGCGAGATTATACAATTCATTTTAAGCTCATATGCAGGAAATAAAATAAGAATTATTTCAAAGCTATATCAGAAACTTATGACAAACAAACATTCAAGTAACTATATAAAGGAGAAATGGGAGAAAGAGCTCAATTTAAACATAACAGAAGAAAGCTGGCAGGAAATACGGAAAACACAACACACATCAACAAATTCAAGGACATGGAGGGAATTTGGATGGAAAAACCTGATTCGCTTTTTCATTACACCACAGATTCAAGGAAAATATACAAATACCCAATCTTTATGCTGGAGGGGATGTGGGGCTCAAAATGCAGACCACTCACATATGTTTTGGAAATGCAGCAAAATCTCATCATTCTGGAAATCTATACATGTGACAATACAGAGGATATTAGGATATAATATACCAATGAACTGTAACCTGATGTACTTATGTGATCTTAAGAGACAATGTAATACAGGCTGAGGACAGATATCTAGTTAAAATATTGCTGATTGCATGTAAAAAAACAATCACAAAAAAATGGCGATCAGAAGTTCTTCCTGACCAAGAGCAATGGACTGACATTGTTGAGGATATACGTTTGATGGAAAAACTAACATATTGTGACGTTTGCAGGGTTCACACAAAAAGACAATGGAGCAGATGGCTCTGATCAACCAGATTTATTTTGTACACCCCAACCCCCCAACTTGCAACTTAGTACACAGAGCCGGGGAGGTCATTCTCACAGACCTCTGTTTACATCACGGTTACACACACATGATACATCTTGCCCTAATCCTGCTAAACACTGCTGGGCCATTATAATGCAGTTATAATGACACAGCAGTATAACTCAGAAGTAACACATTTAACACACACAGTAACGTTTCAAACTGGCAAAGCATGCTGGGAAATCCCTGGCTCCCTTAAAATGGCCCCGACGTTACACTGCCCCCCCCGGACTGGTTTCTGTCCCCAGAAAATTCAAAGTCCACTTTCAGAATTCCAACGCGAGTCAGCCCGGTGCCAGGGCGACATGCATGGGCCATCTGAGTCTCGGTCAGAGCATCTGGTTGGGGTAGGGTTCCGGTTTGGCCATCAGCGGGCGGATGGACACATCTGACAGCCTCTGTAGGACCACGCACAGTCCCTTCCCTGGCAGCGGGAGTCCCAGGCCCGCTCCGGCCGACTCCCACCGCTGCCAGTTCTCCCAGGCGGCCGCTGGCCCGCATCCATGCGTCCAGCCCTTGCCGCGCCTGGAAAGTGGCCGCATCTTCGTCCTGCTCGCTCCGCTGCGTCGCTCCTGCGCCTCTGTGACGTCATCTGCCGGGGGAAGCATCTGCAGGAGGCGGCTTTTTCCCCGTCCATGCCACCTCGCTCTAATTTAGCGTCGGCGAGGGGCCAGTTTGTCATGCGCTGTGTGCGGGGCGGTACCATGCCATGTACCCTGGCTCTGTGCAGCGGAAGCCGTCCTTCCTCGCGTCGCCACGGCTGTTTCCTTCGTGCACGCGCTGCTGTGATCTGCCGTAGCTCCTCCTCCACTCGCTCTCAGCAAGGTGGTTTCCTCTGATGATCAGCGCAGCAGCCAACTCGACCTGGGCCAGGCGGTCATCCAACAGGTTCTCGTCGTTGTAGCGGGGAATCTTGGCCCGCTGCTGGATGGATGGGACGGTCATCTCCCGGTAGACTGCCACTCCTAATCGCTCTGGAATCGCCAGCCCGCCCTGCCCTGAAAAGAGCGGGAAACGGGGCTGGTTTGCTCTGCTCCGTCCATCGCAGCGAAGCTCTCCAGGGGCCGGCATCTCAGCTCTATACTTTGTTCCCGGCTGAGCGATGAATCGCTCCGGCCGCTGTACCTCCGCCTGGGTCCTCATCTTGCTCCATATCCCACTTCTGACACCAGTGTGACGTTTGCAGGGTTCACACAAAAAGACAATGGAGCAGATGGCTCTGATCAACCAGATTTATTTTGTACACCCCAACCCCCCAACTTGCAACTTAGTACACAGAGCCGGGGAGGTCATTCTCACAGACCTCTGTTTACATCACGGTTACACACACATGATACATCTTGCCCTAATCCTGCTAAACACTGCTGGGCCATTATAATGCAGTTATAATGACACAGCAGTATAACTCAGAAGTAACACATTTAACACACACAGTAATGTTTCAAACTGGCAAAGCATGCTGGGAAATCCCTGGCTCCCTTAAAATGGCCCCGACGTTACAATATCGACAAAGAATGCAAGAAGGACTATATGAAAAAAAATGGCGGAAATGGACACACTACAAAGTGCAACAACGAGACAGAAATTGAAAGAATAACCAGACACTGGAAAAACCAGAATTAAGAGATGGAAACTAAAAACTTGATGCTGCAACATTTGTCCCCCCCTTTTTTTATTTTATTTTATTTATTTTTTTCCTTTTTTTCTTTCTTACTCTAGCCCCTTTGTTTTTAAATGTAGACTGTGATCTGAATGCAATATATATGATGAAAAATGAATAAAAATCTAAGTTACAAAAAAAAAAAAGGTCTGGAGTTGATTCCAGGTGTGGCGTTTGCATTTGGAAGCTGTTGCTGCGAACACACAACATGCGGTCAAAGGAGCTCTCAATGGGGGTGAAACAGACCATCCTGAGGCTGAAAAAAAAAGAAGAAATCCATCAGAGAGAAAGCAGAAATGTTAGGAGTGGCCAAATCAACAGTTTGGTACATTCTGAGAAAAAAAAGAGTGCACTGGTGAGCTTGGGAACTCAAAAAGGCCTGGACGTCCACGGAAGACAACAGTGGTGGATGATCGCAGAATCCTTTCCATGGTGAAGAACAACCCCTTCACAACATCCACTCAAGTGAAGAACACTCTCCAGAAAGTAGGTGTATCAGTATCTAAGTCTACCATAAAGAGAAGACTTCATGAGAGTAAATACAAAGAATTCACCACAAGGTGCAAACCATTAATCAGCCTCAAAAATAGAAAGGCCAGAATTGAATTTGCCAAAAAACACCTGAAGAAGCCAGCCCAATTCTGGAACAGCATTCTTTGGACAGATGAGACTAAGATCAACCTGTACCAGAATGATGGGAAGAAGAAAGTTTGGAGAAGAATTGGAACAGCTCATGATCCAAAGCACTACATCTTCTGTAAAACATGGTGGAGGCAGTGTGATGGCATGGGCATGCATGGCTTCCAATGGCACTGGGTCACTTGCGTTTATTGATGATGTGACAAAAGACAGAAGCAGCCGGATGAATTCTGAAGTGTATAGGGATATACTTTCTGCTCAGATTCAGCCAAATGCAGCAAAGTTGATTGGATGGCGCTTCACCAATGATCCAAAACATACTGCAAAAGCAACCCAGGAGGTTTTTAAAGCAAAGAAGTGGAATATTCTGCAATGGCCGAGTCAATCACCAGATCTCAACCCAGTCGAGCATGCATTTCACTTGCTCAAGACAAAACTTAAGGCAGAAAGACCCACAAACAAGCAACAGCTGAAGACAGCTGCAGTAAAGGCCTGGCAAAGCATCACAAAGGAGGAAACCCAGCGTTTGGTGATGTCCATGGGTTCCAGACTTCAGGCAGTCATTGCCTGCAAAGGATTCTCAAAATAATGAAAAGTAACATTTTACTTAGGGTTATGTTTATTTGTCCAATTACTTTTGAGCCCCTGAAATGAGGAGCGTTTGTATAAAAATAGCTACAATTCCTACATGTTTAATCATATATTTTTGTTCAACCCCTTGAATTAAACCTTAAAGTCTGCACTTCAATTCCGGTGTAGTTGTTTCATTTCAAATCCAATGTGGTGGCATGCAGAGCCCAAATCATGAAGATTGTGTCACTGTCCAAATATTTCTGGGCCTAACTGTATGTCTCCCAGCTGGTCTGGGAACGCCTTGGTATCCTCTCTGAAGAGCTGGAGCAGGTGGCTGGGGAGAGGGAAGTCTGGGCTTCACTGCTTGAGCTGCTGCCTCCGCGACCCGGACCTCCAGAAAAGTGGTAGAAGATGGATGGATGGATGGAGAAAAAAAGTTGAAAATTAATGAGAAAGGTCACATGTTTGTGAGAAAATCTTGTATATTAATTACAAAATACTTTAACTTTTTTTGAGGAAAAACAGTCAAACTTGAAAGAGAAAAAGTTGAAAATATAGGAAAAAAACATCCCACATTTAAGAGAAAAATACAGCAAATTTATTAAAAGAAAAATTGCCAATTTATGAGAAAAAAAATGCAAATTTACAAGAAAAAGTCTCAAATTTGCAAGAAAAATGTACATAAATGAGAAAAAATTGCAGTCAAATGTAATGAGAAAAATGTTTTAATTTTATTTTGTTAATTTGTTTTTTATTTTTTTAAATTTACAAGAAAAAAGGTTCAATTTTATGACAAAAAAAAAATCACAAATCTGTGGGGAAAAAAGCAAAAAAATTCTGACAGAAAAAGCTGTGAATTTACGAGAAAAAAACTCCAAAATGTACAAGAAAAAATGCTGAAAATTTACAAGACAAAAATCACACATTTAAGAGAAAACTGGCAAATTTATTGAAACATCCATCCATTCATCTTCTACTGCGTTTCCAGGGTACGGGTCGCGGAGGCAGCAGTTCGAGCAGCGAAGCCCAGACTTCCCTCTCCCCAGCCACCTGCTCCAGCTCTTCAGAGAGGATACCAAGACGTTCCCAGACCAGCTGGGAGACATAGTCTCTCCACAGAGTCCTGGGTCTGCCCTGGGGTCTCCTCCCAGTGGGACGTGCCTGAAACACCTCAACTGGCTCCTTTCAATGTGGAGGAGCAGCGTTTCTACTCTGAGCCTCTCCCGAACGACTGAGCTCCTCACTCTATCTCTAAGGGGGAATCCAGCAATCCTAAGAAAAAAGCTCATTTCAGCCACTTGTATCCGCAATCTCATTCTTTTGGTCATTACCTGAAGCTCATGAACATACAGCGGTGTGAAAAAGTGTTGGCCCCCTTCCTGATTTCTCATTTTTTTGTATGTTTGTCACACTTGGATGTTTCACATCATCAAACAAATTTAAATATCAGACAAAGATAACACAAGTAAACACAAAATGCAGTTTTTAAATGAAGGTGTTTATTATTAAGGGGAAAAAAATCCAAACCTACATGGTCTTGTGTGAAAAAGTGATTGTCCCTAAACCTAATAACTGGTTGGGCCACCCTTAGCAGCAACAACTGCAATCAAGCGTTTGTGATAACTGGCAATGAGTCTTTTACAGCACTGTGGAGGAGCTTTGGCCCACTCATCTTTCCAGAATTGTTGTAATTCAGCCATATTGGAGGGTTTTTGAGCATGAACCACCTTTTTAAGGTCATGCCACAGCATCTTGATGGGATTCAGGTCAGGATTTTAACTAGGCCACTCCATAGTCTTCATTTTGTTTTTCTTAAGTCATTCAGAGGTGGACTTGCTGGCGTGTTTTGGATCATTGTCCTGCTGCAAAACCCAAGTGAGCTTCAGCTTGAGGTCATGAACAGATGGCCGGACATTCTCCTTCAGGATTTTTTGATAGACAGCAGAATTCATGGTTCCATTTACCACAGCAAGTCTTCCAGGTCCCGAAGCAGCAAAACAGCCCCAGACCATCACACTACCACCACCATGTTTTACTGTTGGTATGATGTTCCTTTTCTGAAATGCTGTGTTACTTTTACTCCAGATGTAATGGGACACACACCTTCCAAAAACTTTAGCTTTTGTCTTGTCAGTCTACAGAGTATTTTCTCAAAAGTCTTGGGGATCATCAAGATGTTTTCTTGCAAAACTGAGACAAGCCTTTATGTTCTTTTTGCTCAGCAGTGGTTTTTGTCTTGGAACTCTGCCATGCAGCAGAGTTCAGCTAGGTGTGCAGAACAGAAATCTGCTACCCTTATTGTGCCAAAAAAGATTTACTTTTCCAAAACGAGCTTTATACAGTACCTATCTCTGTACTGTATGTTGTTGTAAACTCCTCCTGTAATAACTTTTAATATTTTCTTTATTTTTTTTTTTACCCATGAAGGACCCGACAGGATAGAGAATGTGGAAAGGAAGTGTGGGGAAAGGGAAAGAAAAGGGAGAGGAATCGACAAAAAAGACAAACAAACCAACAACTAAAAACAGAAGACAGACTGATTCTTCTGCCGAAGAGGTCTCAACACAAGTCTGGTATCCGCACCTGATAAAGAGGAGACATTTGTGCGTGTGCATCCATGTGCGTGTATATGACAGCATGCACAAAATAAGTGTGTGCATGTGAGTGGTTTGTCAGGAAAGATACGAAGAGGGCGGCCGGTCGCAGCAACCCCCCCCCCCCCCGGAAACCCCGAGCAGGAAAGGTAGCACCACCAATCCCCACAGGGCACAAATTTCCGAGACCTACAAGCCCCAGGAAAGCCAGGCATCTTCACCAGGAGGGAGACCAGGCTGCCAGGCGGCCGGTGCCGCGGACCCACCCAGCGGGGCCAATGACAGCCCCTAGGTCCCAGGCACTGGGAGACCAGCATCCCCACCCCCCGGGCCAGAGACCATCCTGTGCTCCTGCACCTGCTCACCCCCCCCCCCCCCGCGCCACACACCACGGGGACCCCCACGCCCAAAGAAGTCCCCCCGTCCAGGAGAGCCCATGTAGCCAAGAGGCACTACCCTCTCAATCCAGCACCTTCCAAATAGCAGACACACCCATTCCCACACATTCACACCCTCATGCTCTCATACGCACCCACATGCTCTCACTCACTCTCGATACCCTACTCCCCCACACAATCCCACACTCACACTCCCAGACCCACCCATTCTCTCTCACTCCTGTACCCATTCAATCTCGCTCCCACTCACACTCAAGGTCACCCACACTCACTCACATTTACCCATACACACACTCTCACTCACACTCTGACCTACTCACATCCATTCATGCTCTCTCCGACACACTTACCCACCCTCATTCACCCTTATTACTTAGGGCAACTGCGATGCAGATGCAGCAAGCATGAATGCACACTAACGCATGGCAGCAGCCGGGGAAACCACTGGTGCAGGCAAGCAGCCACCCCCCCGCCGACCCACCCCAGGGCGGCCATGGCCTCAGAAGAAGACCACAATCCCCAGCACCCACCCGAGTGACTGATCAGCGGGCCACTGCAAGCGCCCTGAGATGCCATCTGACATGCAAAGTGCCACACAAAACCAACCCACTATCACCATCTCCCCTCATCACTCCCTCACTCTTGCTTACTCTTTTGTTCAATCACTCTCTCACTCCCTTGCTCGTATCTATTCATTTGGCAGCACCCAGGGATTTGACAACATGACGGGTCCCAGGCCTCCCGCCAGGCCCCCAGGTCCCCGGCAGAATAAGGGCAACAGGGGTGGGGGGCAAGCTCCCCCTCCCCTTGCACAAATCATGATAGGTGTGTGTCAGTTGTATGATGTGATTGTGTGCAGGTGTGTGAACTACCATAGTGCAGTTAAAATTGGGGGGATGGTGGATGGAGCACCACTAGACACTGCAATAGGCGGCGGGGCTCCCTTACCCCCAAGCCCTCAGTGTCTAAAATGCAATTAAAATTGAGGTGAGGGCAGCCCCACTGCAAAGCATAGATGTTCCCTTTACCAACACAGTGTGGCATACCCCCACCCCAAAACCCTAAGTGTATCCAAGAAGATGTATGTTCCAAACAGAATCGGGGGGGGGGTGAGACTGGGAGGTAGGTGGTCCAAAAGGGAGCCCGTCCCCCCAAGAAGCCAGCTCACAAACTGGTTCAGGAGGACACTCGCTGCCCCAAATCTGAAACCCAGGGTGAGGGCTGCCAGGCAGAGCAGCCCACGACCCACCAGCTTCACGCCCTGGTGCTCTCAGCACCACAAACATGATTGAGCAGCTACACCCACACCCACTCCTACACATCTTGCATACACAAACATACACAACAACAATAGTCACAATAGTGAACAATGGGCCAAACCCATACGGCACCCCACACGCCAAGCGACACCCCTGAGTGCCCAACAACCACCCACTTGAGACACACACCAACAGCAGCAGGCCAACCCAAAGCAACAGCCACTCCAAACCAAACCGATGGCAACATGGCCGCCAACCCGCGCCAACGGCCCCCCGAGCACCCCCGAGCACCCCTACAAACCTGGCCCACCCCGCAGCCTCCCCACTCCCATCAATCCCCCCAGGCCAGACACACAGCCACCCAGGAACAGGCTCCCCTGAAACCGGCCCCAGTGGGTCACAGAAACCCCTCATGGTCAGGGCGCAGCCAGCTGCCAGAGGCGCCAAAGAGAGTGAACCACCACCTGCAACCCCTCAGGTTATACAATTAATAAAAGGCGACCAGAGAATTGAATTCAGCCAATTGCGTATTTGAGGAGGCAGACATTCTCTCCAGGCTAATATAATCTAATAGCAGGTTAAACATGAAGCCTCTAAATTGAATGATTTTTTTTTTTTTTGATTTTGTATACTTTATTGATCCCCAAAGGGGAAATTGAGGGCATCCACCTGGATGGATGAAGCAGCTACGGTACGGCGCTATCCCTTAACCATTCACACACACATTCACACCTAGGGCCACTTTAGAGTCTCCATTGAACCTAACCTGCATGTTTTTGGCCTGTGGGAGGAAACCGGAGAAATCCCGGAGTAAACCCATGCAGATACGGGGAGAACATGCAAACTCCACACAGATCACTGTTGGTCAGGGGCTGGGATCGAACCAGGGATCCCATGGCCAAGGGTGAGTTGCTGTGCTGCCCCAGTGCTAACCACTGCTCCACCGCACCGCTCATGATTTGGCCTCTGTTCCTCCTCATAATTTAAAAGTTAAATGCGGTTTGTTACACGCGTGGACAAAATTGTTGGTACCCCTCTGTTAATGAAAGAAAAACCACACAATAGTCACAGAAATAACTTGAATCTGACAAAAGTGGTAATAAATAAAAAGTCTATGAAAATTAACCAATAAAAATCAGACAATGCTTTTGAATTGTGGTTCAACAGAATGATTTTAAAAAACAAACTCATGAAACAGGCCTGGACAAAAATTATGGTACCCTTAACTTAATATTTTGTTGTACAACCTTTTGAGCCAATCATTGCAATCAAACGATTTCTGTAACTGTCAATTTGTGTGATTTTGATTTTGTGTACTTTATTGATCCCCAGAGGGGAAATTGAGGGCATCCACCTGGATGGATGAAGCAGCCACCGTACAGCGCTATCCCTTTACCATTCACACACACATTCACACCTAGGGCCACTTTAGAGTCTCCAGTAAACCTAACCTGCATGTTTTTGGCCTGTGGGAGGAAACCGGAGAAATCGCAGAGTAAACCCACGTAGATACGGGGAGAACATGCAAACTCCACATAGATCACTGTTGGTCAGGGGCTGGGATCGAACCAGGGATCCCATGGCCAAGGGTGAATTGCTGTGCTGATGCAGTGCTAACCACTGCGCCACCGCACTGCCCAATGAGACGTCTGCACCTCTCAGCAGGTATTTTGGTCCACTCCTCATGAGCAAACTGCTCCAGTGGTCTCAGGTTTGAAGGGTGCCTTCTCCAGACGGCATGTTTCAGCTCCTTCCACAGATGTTCAATAGGATTTAGATCAGGGCTCATAGAAGGCCACTTTAGAATAGTCCAGTGTTTCGCTCTTAGCCATTCTTGGGTGTTTTTAGCTATGTGCTTTGGGTCATTATCCTGTTGCAAGACCCATGACCTGCGACTGAGACCAAGCTGTCTGACACTGGGCAGCACATTTCTCTCTAGAATACCTTGATAGTCTTGAGATTTCATTGTACCCTGCACAGATTCAAGACACCCTGTGCCAGATGCAGCAAAGCAGCTCCAGAACATAACAGAACCTCCTCCATGTTTCACAGTAGGGACAGTGTTCTTTTCTTGGTATGCTTCATTTTTGCGTCTGTGAACATAGAGCTGATGTGCCTTGCCAAAAAGTTCCAGTTTTGTCTCATCTGTCCATAGGACATTCTCCCAGAAGCTTTGTGGCTTGTCAACATGCAGTTGGGCAAATTCCAGTCTGGCTTTTTTCTGATTTGTTTTCAACAGTGATGTCGTCCTTGGTCGTCTCCCATGAAGGCTTAAACAACGACGGATGGTGCGATCTGACACTGATGTACCTTGACCTTGGAGTTCACCTTGAATGTGTTTAGAGGTTGTTCTGGGTTCTTTTGTTACCATTCATATTATCCGTCACTTCCATTTTTCATCAAGTTTCCTCCTGCGGCCACATCCAGGGAGGTTGGCTACAGTCCCTTCTTAAATTTGTGAATGTGTGCATCTGTAGTCACAGGAACATCAAGCTGCTTGGAGATCGTCTTATAGCCTTTACCTTTAACATGTTTGTCCATAATTTTCTTTCTAATCTCCTGAGACAAGTCTCTCCTTTGCTTCCTCTGGTCCATGTTCAGTGTGGTACACACCATGTCACCAAACAGCACAGTGACTATTTCTCACCCTTTAAATAGGCTGACTGACTGATTGCAAGTTTGTAGACACCTGTGATGTTAATTAGAGGACACATCTTGGTTGAACATGTCCCTATGGTCACATTATTTTCAATCTTTTCTAGGGGTACTATCATTTTTGTCTAGGCCTGTTTCATGAGTTTGTTTTTTAAAATAATTTTGTTGAACCACAATTCAAAAGCACTGTGTGATTTTCATTGGTTAATTTTCATAGAATTTTTATTTATTACCACTTTTGTCAGATTCAAGTTATTTCTGTGACCATTGTGGGTTTTTCTTTCATTAACAGAGGGGTACCAGCAATTTTGTCCAAGTGTGTAAATATTAGGTCTCTAATTCCCAAGTCTCTGCTAGTCCATGATCTATTAATTGATCATTAGATGATTTAATATCCCTCACAGAGACTTGGTTAGGGCAAGAGGATTATGTTTAAATGAATCAACTCCCTCTGGTTATTTAAACTGTCAAAATCCCAGAAGTTCTGGTCGTGGAGGAGGAGTAGCAATAATTTACCATTCCAAATTACAAGTTAATGTAAAGCAAAAAACACGTTATCAGTCCTTTGAGGGCCTGATCCTCAGTATTGGGCATTTTAGCAATTTTAGGCTAAACCCAATTTTATTTGCCATAGTTTATCGTCCTCCATCAACCTACTCAGAGTTTTTATCCGAATTTGTCGAATTCTTAGCTGATTTAGTGCTGAAATCAGATAGAATAATTATAGTAGGGGACTTTAATATACATGTAGATGTAGATAGTGATTGCCTTAATATGGCATTTAATTCAATATTAGACTCGATGGGGTTTTCTCAGAAAGTCGGAAATTCTACCCATTTTCTCCACCATACGTTGGACCTTGTTCTGACATATGGTATAGAAATAGAAAATCTGGTAGTGTCTCCTCATAACCCTGTACTGTCAGACCATTGTCTGTTTACCTTTGATGTTACTATTTCTTACTATTTGGCTCCTAAAGAAAAATATTACGACAGTAGATGTCTCTCAGATGATGTTGTTAACAAATTTATGCAGATTGTTTCCTCTATGCCATGTGTCAGCACAACGGAAATAAGCTATGGAGAGCTTGTTCCTTCTGTAATTGATAGCATGGTGGATAGTGTTACAGCTTCTCTGCATCAGACTCTAGACATGGTGGCCCCTCTAAAAAAGAAAAAGTCTAATCAGAGATTTCTAACTCCTTGAAACTTGTAGCTGAAAACAAAAGACTCATCAATTAGAAAGAAAATGGTGCTCCACCAATTTAGATTAAATCTATTTAGCTTGGAGAAATCATCTTTTAATTTATAAAAAATCTCTTAGAAAAGATAGAGCAAGTTATTACTCTGCATTAAAAGAAGAAAACAAGAATAATCCCAGGTTTCTTTTTAGCACTGTAGCAAGGCTGACAAAGAGTCAGGACTCTGTCAATCCAAGAATTCCCTTAGAGCTTACTAGTCAGGACTTTATGAACTTTTTTCAATAATAAAATTTAATCTATCAGCTATAAAATCAGTCAGATTCTTCCCACTGTTAACTTAAATACAGTAACTACAACTCCTTAAATTGACATCTGTTTGGATGAGTTTACTCCAATTGACCTTTTAGCCCCTTGACGTCTGTCATCGCGAATTTGCATCAAACCGCTTCCACTCCAAATGCAACCAAAATACCGTCTGTATTCCTCCACTTCCGGTTGGAGCACTTCCAACACATACCTAGGAGCCTTTTGCAAGCATTAGTTTCTCATAGGAATGGTCAGAGATGGAGCACCATCCATTTCCTGATTGCTACGCTAGCCTCGTGCTACGTCTGCATTTTCAGAAGACAATTGTGGAAAAATTGTCCAATCTCAGGTAAGTTGTACTAAGATAAAAATATGTACAGGCTTATTGTGTACTTTTATCACTACCACAAAGAAGTGGAGTACCTGTGATGAATATTTTTGAAGATATTAGACGATTTCGGTGTGATGCTAATTCGCTACATTCAGCCACGATGGAATGCAATAAGGTGCCTTATTTAGATGGTGTTCAACACTCACACACATTTTCTTTAGAAACTGCCATTCTACCTCATATCTATAATCATAACAGAAATAATGTGGTGGGATATAAATGTAATTTCTGTCCATTATTTTTCTTTATATCTGTAGATCTAAAAATGAACACAGCATCGTTCTATGGAAAGCCAGCAGGTGGACCTGGGCCCAGGGCTCCACCTGTGGACAGTGATGACAGCTGTCTCAGTGAAAGTGGGGACAGTGATGAGGAATACACTCCTGAACCAGGTGATTACAAAATCATGTTGTGCAGATTTTCAGCCTGTTTGTGATATTTATGGATGTAACTCTGTATACACATTGAATAGATAAAAATGTCTGCTCTTTTCTAAAGTGATTTTTTTTTTTTACACCAGGTGATGAAAACGGCAGCAGAGATAGATGGGAAGAAATCAAACATTTCATTCATTTCAGTGACAACATGGCACCCGACAATAACGACAGGCTTTTCAAAATCAGGTTGGTTGTTGACTCGCTTCTCCTCAAATTTCAGGCTCTCCCTCAACAACAAATGTTGTGTGTTGATGAGCAAATGGTTCCTTTGCCCTTGTTCAAAAGTTCGTTCCACAAATAAACTGAAGCAATGCCCACTCTTCACATTGAAAGGACAGTCAAACTGAATGGGAGGAAAGAGGTGTTTCCAGCAGGTTTTTGTTCTTGTTCATTGCTTGTGTTTTGTGTTTATAATGTGTTTTTTATAGGTCATTGTAGTGGTTTATGATAGTTTGGCAGTCATGAGAGTTGAAAATACTGAAAATAACTTTGTTGCATAAATAAAAGACTTACTAAATCTATCTAAAAGACTTCATACTTGAGATGGGAACAGGTGCTTTTTTACCATTTTTTTACCATAGATGCCTGTTGTGGCTAATTTGCATCATACCTAAAATTATATCTATTTTATGTGCTATAGTCAAATTAACTTTCTCAACTTAATTTATCATCTACTTGAAAGCAAAAACACAAGTGATTTTTTTTTTCATAACTGGAAATAAATTCAGGCATCAAGGGGTTAGAGTTAGACAAAATAATTTCCTCATTCAAGCCTTCAACTTGTCTTTTAGACCCTATTCCTACCAGGTTATTTAAAGAAGTCTTCCCATTTATTGGTAGCTTTATTCTTCAAATAATCAATTCTTCATTAACTTGAGGCTATGTACCGCATGCTTTTAAAACTGCTATAATTAAACCCTTACTCAAAAGCCAATGCTGGCTCCAGGAGTTTTAGCTAACTATAGACCAATCTCTAATCTCCCTTTCATTTCAAAAATCATAGAAAGAGTTGTTGCAACGCAATTATTTGACCACTTGCAGGGAAATGGTCTATTTGAAGAGTTTCAATCTCGGTTTAGAATCCATCATAGTACTGAAACAGCCTTAGTGAAGGTCACTAATGACCTCCTTATCACATCTGATAATGAACTTGTTTCTGTACTTGTCCTTTTAGACCTTAGTGCAGCTTTTGTTACTATCGATCATAATATTCTACTTGATAGATTAGAACACTATGTTGGACTTAATGGAACTTGGTTGCAGTGGTTTAGATCTTATTTATCTGATAGGTTCCAGTTTGTTCATGTCAATGAGTTTTCTTTCAACTCAAAGCTCAGTCATGGAGTTCCACAGGGATCTGAGCAAGGCCCTACTCTTCTTAGTTTATATATACCGGAGTGGTGGCTCAGTTGGTAGAGCATCCGCCCCACACCCGGGAGGCAGGGGTTCAAATCCCGGCCGGGTCATGCCGAAGACCTTATAAAAGTGGAACTTCCTGCCGTCCAGCTTGATGCTCAGCAATAAATGGAATGGAGGAGGGAACTCTGTGGCGGCGCCTTGCATGGCAGCGGCCCTCTGATTCTACACTTGGGGTGTGTGTGATTAACACAGTAGATAGGTAAAGCACAATCTCGTTCTGCTGTACATGATTGGTTGTACGGTTGAATGACAATAAGGGTGATTTGATTTGATTTGATTTGATATATGCTTCCGTTAGGTAACATTATTAGAAAGCACTGTTTACATTTTCATTGTTATGCAGATGACACACAATTATATCTGTCAATGAAGCCAGATGATAGGAATCAATTAGTCACGTTAGAAGCCTGCCTTAAGGATATCAAAGCTTGGATGACTTGTAATTTCCTGCTGTTAAATTCAGATAAGATTGAAGTCATTCTTGTTGGTCCAAAAAACCTTACAAATACCTTTCCAAATCAAACTTTTAGTTTGGATGTGGTTACTCTTTCTCTTAATAGCTCTGTGAGGAACCGTGGAGTTATTTTTGATCAAGATCTGTCTTTCAATTCACATATTAAATTTGTTTCTAAGACTGCTTTCTATCATTTGCGTAATATTGCCAAGATTAGGAGCATCTTGTGTGTGAGTGATGGTGAGAAACTGATCCACGCTTTTGTTAGCTCTAGATTAGATTATTGTAATTCTTTATTATCAGGTTGTCCTAAGACATCTCTAAAAAGTCTTCAATTGATCCAAAATGCTGCAGCAAGAGTTTTAACAGGTAAAAGAAGGAGAAATCATATCTCTCCAGTTCTGGCCTCCCTTCATTGGCTTCCCATAGAGCAGGGGTGTCCAACCATGTGCCGTGGAGAGCCAAGACCCTGCAGGTTTTCTCTTCTACCCAGTCTCTTCAGCAGGTGTTTTCACTTATCAGCAATCAGTGGGAAGAAGTTCACAGAAATCTGCTGTTGAAGACACTGGTTGGAGGTAAAACCTGCAGGGTCTTGGCCCTCCATGGCACATGGTTGGACACCCCTGCCATAGAGTTTAGATTTAAGTTTAAAATCATTCTTCTTACTTACAAAGCTCTAAACAATCATGCCCCTTTTTATTTAAAAGATCTGATACTACCGTATTATCCTAACAGAGCACTACGCTCCCAAAATGCAGGATTACTTGTAATACCTAGAATCTCCAAAAGTACATTGGGAGGCAGAGCCTTCAGTTATCAAGCTCCTCTCCTGTGGAACCAGCTGCCAATCTGGATTCGGGAGTCAGACTTGATCTTTGTTTTTAAGAATAGGGTTAAAACCTACCTTTTTGATATAGCCTACAATTAGGGAGGGACCATGTGTTTCTGAACCCTCCCTTAGTTATGCTGCTAATAGGCTTAGACAGCCAGGGGACCTCCAATAATTGCACTGGGCCTCACTCCTTTCTTTACTCTCAATGAATTTTTTTTTTTTTTTTACTGGTCATTAACATTTGTTTGTTCTCTCCCATAGATTGAGTCCCCATCATGCTGTTTGCTCTCTACATGTCTGTTCTTTTCATCTTCTCTATCCCCTCACCCCCCAGCCAGTCGAAGCAGATGACTGCCCCTCCCTGAGCCTGGTTCTGCTGGAGGTTTCTTCCTGTTTAAATGGAGTTTTTCTCTCCTCCGTTGCCAAGCGCTGCTCACAGGGGATCACCTGATTGCTGGGGTCTTTCAGCAACTGTGGGGGTTTCCCCTACATTTGAAAGTGCTATGAGATGACTGTTGTTGTGAAATGGTGCTATTGCAGCGGCATGAAAAAATAAGCAGCGATGCTGTGGTTTTAAGCAGGTTTTATTAAATCATACCACCGTCACAAAGCTCCTCTCCCGGCGCCGTGCGTGCGCGCCGGGAGCAAGCTCACGGCTCTCAGAGAAGGAGAGGTGGACACGGTGTGTCTACCAGTTGCAGGATCAGAGTGAGAGAGAGAGATTGCGTTACAGAGTTGCACCTTAAATACTTGATCATAACAGTACATCAAAGGGACATACCCACAGTTAGAATGATCAAAGGAATAACCGAACAGGCAGGAGGTATTTGCATTTGTAAGACATACATCACAATGGGCAGATTAGCTAGACCTCGCTCCAAGTGTCAGACAAAGAGGCTAACAAGCACATCTACATATTGATCTGAGTCTCTAGGTCACAGTAAGGACAGGGCGCATGAGTACAATGGATGAAAGGCAATAATTAACATCACGGAGGTGAACTAGAAGAAACACGTCTACCTGTAGACATTAATACACCGAAGCACATCTACATATGTAAGATGCTCAGAAAAAAGCACAGTAAGGACGAGCCGTGTGAACACTATACCGAATGGCGCATTACATCACAATACATGCATGTTTGCATCACAAATACATGAATGGCACATTGCATCTCAGTAGTGCAGCAGAAAAACAGAGAAAAGAGGGCTGAGTGTCCTTAGTCTGTTGTGGGGTTAAAACGAACCGCCACACTCGCTCCCCCCCAGAGGACGTGGTAGGGGGCCGCGACCTCGATAATCCATCTGTGTGAGCGAGCTGTGGGAGAAGCTCGCTGCAGGCGGAGGGGGAGGGAGGGGAGGGGTAGGAAGTGCCGGCAGGAGCTGTGAAATTGTCCTGAGCCGCGCAAAAATTGCTTGCTGCTCCGTGACGTCGAGGGGTTGTCCCGTTGCACGTGTGGAGATCACAAGAAGAAAAACTAGTCTCTGACTCCTCTCATGGCCATGAAGAAAAGCAGGAGCGGCTGCAAGAGAAAAAAAAAAAGTAAACAAAGCAGAGGGACTGTTGGCTTTGGGTGCTGAAGCAACCCCAAAGCTCCCGGGAACAGCTGACGGCTGAAATCCCTTAGTGCCGTGGCTAAGACCATTAAAAAATCCAGTGGCGAGCTGCGTGCTTGCTTCAGGTGAACGAGCAGCCCTGAAGGTTTTGTGAGCAGCGGCGGAGGACGATGGCGGTCTCTGGCGTGGCTGAGACTGTAAACAAATCCTTCCAGTATGCTGCATGCGTGCCTCAGGTGAGCGAGCAGCCCTGAAAGGCAGCGGCGAAGGAGGAAGGCAGTCTGTGGAGCCGTTACTTGTCCCGTGCGTGATGCGCCGTCCTTGCAACTCCCCGAGCGTGCGCAGGGGTTCCGTGGCGTGGGTGGGCCGCTGGAGTGGCGAGTCAGGGTGCAGAAACTTTGCGGAGATCAGCGCAGACGGCGCCGATAAAATCCATGTTGAGCTGTTGCGTCGTCGGGCGTGGTGCGTTGGAGCGGTGCGAGGCAATAGACGATCTTTGTGCCCCGGGCTCGTGCAGCTGCGTTGGAGCGGTGAGAGGGAGGAGACGATCGTTGTCGCTCGTGCGGCCATGGTGCGTTCAGTTCCACGCGCTGCGCTCTCCGTCGGCTCTGGAGGTTGCCGTCGTGGAGAGAGGACGAGGTGCGTGCGCTCTCAGTGAGAGCGGCCAGTCCAGCATGGATGTGCAGATCTCAGGCGTGCAGATCTCACCGTGAAGCGTGAAGCAGTCACCAGTCGCAGTCCGGACCAGAAGTTGCTTTGCACAAAGCGTGTGCTTTCAAGCGGGGTCACCAATGCAACTGTGCGGCTGTCCAGCTCGGAAGGCTGCTTTCGCACAAAACGTGTGCGTGTTCGAGGGGTCACCAGTGCAGCGGCATGAAATAAAGCGGCGTTGTTGGAGGTCATCCCTGTTGTCTGTTGGAGCGGTGAAGGAAAGTAGACGCTCTGTCACTCGCTCGGTCATGGTAAGGACAGGGCGCATGAGTACAATGGATGAAAGGCAATAATTAACATCACAGAGGTGAACTAGAAGAAACACGTCTACCTGTAGACATTAATACACCGAAGCACATCTACATATGTAAGATGCTCAGAAAAAAGCACAGTAAGGACGAGCCGTGTGAACACTATACAGAATGGCGCATTACATCACAATACATGCATGTTTGCATCACACATACATGAATGGCACATTGCATCTCAGTAATGCAGCAGAAAAACAGAGAAAAGAGGGCTGAGTGTCCTTAGTCTGTTGTGGGGTTAAAACGAACCACCACACTATATAAATAAAGCTGAATTGAATTGAATTGAATTATTATAGTGAGTCATGTATAAATTATTTCTTGATTTCCAGTTCATGAGGATAGTTTTCTTTGTGATGCATAAGGCAGTGAAAACCCTGTGTGACATCATTGCCTCTATTTATTTCACTTAAATCACCTAATATGCAAAGTGTGAGTGAGGATGGGACACAATACCCAAGCCATGCCGACAAGTCCCCACATGTCTTCTGCCAGAACTTTTGGACTGGTGCACAGAACTACATAGCATGCATATAGCTATCCGGGACGTTGCTAGAGCAGGAGCAGATATTTGTGTGACTCAGGCCAATTTTGAACATCCTGTATAATGAGTTCTTCTTCTTCTTCTTTTAGATTTGATTGGCAGTTGGAAACCAGCTTACAGGTCCATTACCGCCACGTACTTCACTCTATATCATCACTGTATATATTTGTATCACTGGGGTTTTCCTCTCTGTATCAACATTCTATATATCTTGGCTGTACCACCACTGGCACTGTTCCTGGAGCGTGCAGGAGAGCCGGTGATCCTCTGGCTGGAGTGGAGAGCTTCATTTGAAGAGTACGTCAGAGCGCTGGGCCTACACAGGCTAGACGGGAGGCGATGGCGGGCACTCCTGGTCCACAGTTTTGGCCCGGAGTGCCCGAGAATCCTCGATACGCTGGGTGCAGCGGAGGGTTATGAGAATGCCGTCGAGCGGCTGGCCGTGCACTTCGCTGGGCATACGAGGGCCACGAGGCTGCGGGTGTCGGAGCTGTTGGTGTCAGGAATGGCGGAGCTGGTTAGCTTTGGGAGGCTAACAGCCCATTCTGCACCGATGGACGGGCTAGATGAGGAGCTAACTTCTCGCCAAATTGGGCAGTGAGCGGCAAGCTGGACATTGAGGTATGACCAGGGCAAAGTGTGGAAGAGTCCCCGGTCACTGAAGAGGGTGAGCCGGTCAGGGAGCTCAGCATGGCACAGGAGTATAGCGCTGGTGGGTCAGACAGCGTGGTGTGGGGTGATGGCGGAGAGGGAGAGCAGCTGCAGTCAATCCCGCAGCTGGAGGCTACGCAGCAGTCGAGCGAGGACAGGCAGGCTGATGGCCCTGGGGAGGAGCAGCAGCCACAGGACAAGGTGACAGAGCAGCGGAGCACCAACACCGAGAGCACTGGAAGCAGTGGTGAGGAGCCCGGATCGGTGAGTGGGCACGGCAAGGGTAATGGTGCGTGTCCTTGAGGTGCGCAGCAGCCAAATACGGAGGCTACACAGCAACACACACGGAACGAGGGAGTCGGGAACTGCCTGGGAGCTGCCTGGGCCAGAGAACGATGTCGGTGAGGATGACACTGTGAACTCCGAAGGTGAGCGACGACGGCCAGACATGGTGGCAACGCGGTGGAGTGCGCTGGACGAAGGTGCCGGGTGGTACGACAAAGTGCCCGAGGCAGCGAGCAACGTTGACGAGCAAGCTTCAGCGGTCCTTGGAGCACGACCACAGAGGGCCGAAGTGTAAGGGGCCAAGAGAGAAGAGAGTGGTGAAGGACCTTAAGATGTGGTCTTAGAGCACGCCAAAAGCCACTGTGGTGGGAAGGGTCCAGACCGGGCTGGTGTGGTGGCCCGACCCAGGAGAGAGGTCCGGGCCAGGAACGTGACTCGGGTGAGTAAAATTCATGAGAAGTCAAAGCTTATGGCAGGAAGGGACATCTTCGCCAGGGAGGGGGCTTTGACCCTGGAGGTGGACAGAGGCCAGGGGCGCATATGCAGTGGGGGTGCCCGGGGCCTCCGAGGCAGTTTTGTGGATGGTGGCTGCCCAGAGACATTGGGGTTACCTGAGAATTTTTTTTTTTCCTTGTTTAAACGCCTGTGTATATTTTTGAGAAAGTGTGTAGTTTGTATATATTTGATGCTGATGTGCATGTGAGTGAATGTGAATAATATGGGATTATTTTGTATTTTCAAGAGACGAGGTCCAGTTTAGTTGTTTTGTGTGAGTGTGAGGATGTTCATGACAGTACATTATTCTCCTTGTTCTTAGTGCGTGATTTGGGTTTCTAAATGTGGGAGCTTACAATGGTGTGTGTGGTTTTGCATTTTTCTAAAGGGGGGGGCGGTGTTATGTATGAGAGCGTGTGTGTCTGGGATGCCGTGCCCACCCACAGGGTGACGTCAGGCGGGCACGGCCCATTCTGTATATAAACCCAAGTTCACATAATAAAGGAGTTAGTTGCTGCATGAAGACTGGCCTCCTGCCTGGTCATTTTACAGACATAACATGTCTGAACTCCAATATCATCTCGGAGCTCAGACACAGTTTATTGTTGAATTTTGTATTTGTTTTTGTCTGCTTGTATGTTTATATGGATCTTTTCTCCTGTTTATGGCCCTCTCTGTCCAGACAGTCCCACTCCACAGCCTGCCTCAGCTGAGAGCAACTTGTAATCAGGTCACCTGCCTTTCTCAGCTCCCACACCTGCCTCCACTCACACTATCAGTTCACTCACTATTTAACTCTGTTGGTTTAGTCAGTCCTTGTTGCTCCGTTAGTCAGTCTCCAGCTAAGACTACGTTTGTGCAGTTTTCCTCTCCGGAGCTCTTCCCTGCTCTGCAGCACAAAGTGGAAGTTTTTGTTTTGGTTTTTTTCCCCGTTCTCTGTTCCATGTTCATGTAATGAAGTTTTCTCATCCAGAGGCCCAGTCTGGCTCTGAGGCATTATGTGGACTCCTACCTCATCAACCCAGCCACATTAATCTGAACAGTTTCACCTGCAGAGCAGTTTTGGCCTCTCCAGAGCCCAGTTTCACTCTGAGGCACCGCAGGGTCCTTTTCCTTTGGACGTTTTGTGTTGGATTTTTGAACTGTTCATCTTTTATAAATAAAAAAAAACCCTCACTTTTTCACACAGGGCCATGTAGGTTTGGATGTTTTTTCCCCTTAATAATAAACACCTTCATTTAAAAACTGCATTTTGTGTTTACTTGTGTTATCTTTGTCTAATATTTAAATTTGTTTGATCTGAAAAATTTAAGTGTGACGAACATACAAAAAAAAAAAAAAAGAGAAATCAGGAAGGGGCCAAACACTTTTCCACACCACTGTAGGTGAGGGGAGGAACGTAGACTGAGCAGCAGATTGACAGCTTTGCCTTCGAGCTCAGCTCCCTCTTCACCGCAGCAGACCGGTACAACATCCACATCCCTGCAGATGCTGCCCCGATGCGTCCGTCAGTCTCTCGCTCCATCCTCCCCTCACTCCGGAAGGAGACCCCGAGAAACTGAAACTCCTCCACCTGGGGCAGGAGTCCGGCCCCAAGCTTCCCAAACCGGCTTCTGGGACGTGAATTTATTGAAACAAAAATTGTAAATTTGTTAGAAAAATTCATAAAACAGTTGGACATTAGGGGAAAAAAAATAGAAATTTATAAGAAAAATGTGCCAAATTTATGAGAGTCACAAATTTGCAAGAAAATGTTGCACATTCATTTGAATAAAACAAACATTTTTGAAAATAAGAGTAAAACTGAAAAAAGTAGAAACTTTTAGGGAAAATCCTAAACTTAAAAGAGAAATGTGGAAAATTTATTAAAACACATTTGGTTATTTATGGGAAAATAGCTGCACATTGAAGAAAAAAAAACTGAAAACTTTGAGATATTTTCCAGAATAAATATAAAATTTTTGAGAAATGACAAATTTACAAGAAAAAGTTAATTTACATTTTTTTTTTAAACCCAAGCTGTAAATTTGACCCCCCCCGTCGTCGGCGTCGGCCTCCGTCGGTCTATGATGACCATGGAAGAGAATCCTAAATGTCTACTCTGCTGGAACAGCACCGCCTGTGGCTGAACAGGCCGATGCGCGAATGGCAGTCCCTGTCACACAGGTCGCACTTGTGGATGGTCTCCGTGCTGCTGGGTCTGTGGCGGTTCTTCCTGCGGGTCCTGTTTTCATCTGCTGCAGCAGTCAGTCTCTCTTCACCCGCCTTGAGCTGTCTGGTCAGGGTGCCTCTCCATTTGGAGCGGTCCGTTGCAAGGTCCTCCCAGTGCTCTGTGTTGATCTCCAGGGCCTTCATGTCTCTTGCAGACGTCTCTAAAGTGCAGCTGTGGGCGGCCAACGTCTCTCCTGTCAGTTGCCAGTTCTCCGTAGAGGACGTCTTTGGGGATTCTGCCATCTTCCATACGGTGAACGTGGCCTAGCCAGCGGAGCCTGCGCTGCCTGAGTAGAGTGAACATGGAGGGAAGGCCGGTGCGGGACAGAACTTCTGTGTTGGGCACTTTGTCCTGCCAGGATATGTCCAGGATGTGGCGAATGCAGCGCAAGTGGAAGGAGTTCAGTCTCTTTTCCTGCCGGGCGTATGTTGTCCACGTCTCACTCCCATAGAGCAGTGTGCTGATGACGCAGGCGTTGTACACTGCCATCTTCGTCTTGACAGAGAGTTTGGGATTCTCCCACACTCGTGTGGTGAGGCGAGCGAGTGTGAAGGCTGGTTTTCCAATCCTCTTGTTGATCTCTGTATCAAGGGAGAGGTTGTTGCTGATCGTGGACCCCAGGTACGTGAACTGATTCACGTCCTCCAGCTCGTAGTTGTCGATGGTGATGGTTGGTGGTGCTTCCGTGCCTTGCGCCAAGACGTTAGTCTTCTTCAGGCTGATGGTAAGCCCGAAGTCCTTGCATGCCTGGGAGAAGCGGTCCATCAGGGTCTGAAGCTCCTGCTGTGTGTGGGTTGCGACTGCAGCGTCGTCGGCGAACAGCATGTCTCTGATTAGAGCCTCGCATACTTTGGTTCTGGCTTTCAGGCGGGCGAGGTTGAAAAGCCTGCTGTCAGATCTTGTGTGCAGGTAGATTCCCTCTGTTGCTGTGCTGAAGGCATGCCTCAGGAGCATAGCAAAGAAAATCCCAAAGAGGGTTGTTGCAAGTACACAGCCCTGTTTCACTCCGCTGCGTATGTTGAATGGCTCTGAGACATTGCCATCGTGCTGCACTATCCCCTGCATGTTGGTGTGAAATGATTCGATGAGGCTTTGCAACTTTGGTGGGCATCCTATCTTTGGCAGGATCTTGAAAAGGCCCTCTCTGCTGACCAAATCGAACGCTTTGGTGAGGTCGATGAAGGCGACGTACAGGGGCATGTTCTGTTCTCTGCATTTCTCCTGGAGTTGGCGGATGGAGAATATCATGTCTACCGTCGATTGCTCAGCGCGGAAGCCACACTGAGACTCGGGGTAGACACATTCGGCAAGCTTCTGTAGACGAACGAGAACAGCTCGTGTGTAGACTTTACCAACAACACTGAGGAGGGAAATGCCCCTGTAGTTGTTGCAGTCGCTTCTCTCCCCTTTGTTTTTGTAGAGGGTGATGATCTTGGCGTCCCTCATGTCCTGGGGTATGGCACCTTCCTTCCAACACTGGCAGAGGACGTCATGCAATGGCAGCAGTAGGGCGGTCTTGCAGTGCTTGATCAGGTCAGGGGGTATGCCGTCGTTGCCGGGTGCCTTGCCAGCGGCCAAGCTATCAATGGCCTTGCTGAGTTCGTCGATGGTTGGCTCGGCGTCAAGTTCATCCATGGATGGCAGGCAGTCGATGGCATCAAGGGCTGACGGTGTCACGGTGTTCTCTCTGGAGTAGAGGTCGGAGTAGTGTTCCACCCATCTCTCCATCTACTCGTTCTTTTCTGTGATCATCACCCCAGTGGAGGATTTGAGGGGGCCGTCTTGCTCTGAGCCAGACCAAGTGCTTTCTTGATGCCATAGTACATGCCACGAATGTTCCCTGTTATGGCAGCGGTTTGAATGTCTTGGCTGAGCTGAGTCCAGTACTCGTTGGCACAGCGCCGAGCAGTCTGCTGAACTTTGCTTCTCGCAGCCCTGAGAATCTGGAGATTCTTCTTGTTTGGGTACTTCTTGTACTCAGCAAGTGCTGAGCGCTTGGCATCAATGACGGGGGTCATCTCGGTCAACTTGGCATCAAACCAGTCCTGTGACTTCGAGGTCTTCCTCCCAAAGGTAGCCAAGGCTGTGCGGTGGATGGTGTTTCACAGCTCTTCCCACTTCTGCTTTGCAGATTCTCCTTCTTGTGGTACACCAAGTTCCTTCTCAAAGGTGGAGGCAAACTGCTCAACAAGTTCTGGTTGAGCCATCTTGCTGGTGTCAATCCGTGCCTTTCCAGGCTGTCTAGCACGATGGAATTTCTTCAGCTGCAGCTTGACCTTGCAACACACCAATGAATGGTCTGTGTCGCAATCTGCACTCTGGAACGAACGGGTGATTAGCACATTCTTCAGTGAGGTGTGCCTGGTCAGGATCAAGTCCAGCTGGTGCCAGTGCTTTGAGCGCGGATGTTGCCAGGAAACCTTGTGTTGGGGCTTGGTCTTGAAGAACGAGTTTGTGATGCACAGATCGTGATATGTGCAGAACTCGAGCAGCCGTTGTCCGTTGTCGTTCATTCTTCCCACGCCAAAAGGTCCAAGACAGGAGGGCCAGGAGTCGTGGTCAGCACCCACTCTGGCATTGAAGTCTCCAAGGAGAATGAGTTGTTCAGAGTTGGGGATGGTCCTGACAGTTGTTGCAAGATTCTCGTAGAACTCGCCTTTTGCTTCTGGTGTGGCTGTCAGTGTTGGGGCATACACACTGACGAGGGTGACTGGGCCTTGAGTGGTGTTCAGGCGGAGGGTAAGGAGTTGTGCAGAGCCAGTGCTGCCCGGTTCCACCATCTTCAGCAAGGTGTTCTTCACTGCGAAGCCCACTCCGTGTTCCCTGTGTTCGTCACTGCCCTTTCCCTGCCAGTAGAACGTGTAGTCCTTCTCTCTTAGTGTGCCTGCGTCAGCCAACCGTGTTTCCTGGAGAGTGGCGATATCCACTCCCTGTCTCTTCAGCTCATTATTGATGATGGCAGTCTTCCTGGTGTCGTTGATGTCCTTGAGGTTAGCAGAGAGTCCTGTCATCATAGTGCGGACGTTCCAAGTTCCCAGTTTTAGAGTTGGTCTCTTTTGTTTTATTGTCTTGCCTGGTGCGAAGGTTCTCAGCCTGCTGTTCGGACTTCTCCTCATCCCCATGGACCCAATGAGGAAAGCAAGCTGTGGCGGGACAACACCTTATTGGCTGGGGGCTGCCCAGCTTGAGGCGGGCGGTAGCTGTCCAGTGAGATCCGATGATCCCTCCCACCGTCGGGAACAACCCCTGGCGCCGCGCTCTACGCCAGTTGAGCGGTGGCTTATAACCGGTAACTGTCATTCCCCATGTTTTTTCTACACCAAAGGCGAAGCTGGAGTGTCCTCTCCAGTGATCCAGTGTTCTACCTTCCAGCGTTGGCATTGGTAGGATTCAAGCCTGGGCAGGAAGATATGGCGGACAAGATGTTGCCCATGCAGCATGCCCCCTCTCCACGTCACTGATGAATCCAAAGGAACAGCAGGGCTGCTACAGTTTGGCACCAGCGCCTTTGCAGGAGCTGCCAGAACGATGTTGAGCACAACATAGAACTGCCTTAGGGGCTCCGACTCCAGATTTTTCCTCAGGGTTGACTCCCGAAGCCTTTCCCGTGACCGGGTGTGCCGCAAGGCAGCAGAGGTTTGAAATCAGGGTTTACCTTCCCCTAGATGGGCTACCTTCCCAGGTTGATGAGCCACCATCTACCCGAAGCATCTGGTTTTAAGGCGCCAGAGATCCGCCCTCGCCCCTTCTCCTGTTAGTAAAAGCAGTTCCGCCGGGCTTAGAGACTTAACCACACGGGCAGGCTAGGAGTTTGACTTAGTTGTCAGAGGCTTTTCGAGACGCACGCCATAAGGAGCATTTTATGAGCACTGGGAGCTTAACCCCAGTGCCGCTCCTGGCTATGACAAAAACACCCAAAATAAAAAGTCAAGTCTTGCTTTTTTCAGGGACAGCTGGAACATTTTTTTCTTGTAAATTTAGAATTGTTTATTTTGCACTTTTTCAACATTTTTTGTCAAAAGTTTGCACTTTTTTTTGAGCAAGTTCTGCAGATTTCTGACCACATTTAATAAATTTTGGTGCAAACTGCAAATGTTTTGTGCAAATTTTGAAAAGTGTTCTGAAAATTTTGGCAATTTTATCCCTTTTTTGTACTAAAAATGTTTTGGTGAAAGTTATGCATATTTTCCATGAAAATATGCATAACTTTAAATGTGCACATTGTAAAATAAATGTGCACATTGTAAAATTTTACAAAATGTTCATAAAAAATTTGCCATTTTTGTGAAAACTTTGCACATTTTTTAAGCAAAACTATTACATTTTTTGTAAAAATTTTGCACATTATTCATGAAAATTGTAGACATTGTACATGAAAAGTTTACAAAAATTTGGGTGAAAAATTTGCAACTTTTTTCCTCATAAATTTAACTTTTTTCTTTTGAATTTGTATTTTTTGTCATAAATTAGTACATTTTAATTGGCTAAATTTTCTTGTAAATGTGCACCTTTTCTCTTGTGAATTTACATTGCTTCTTTTGTCTTCCTAACATCCTGTTTTCTCGTGTCGTCCTGCCGTGCTGGTTTAAAGTTAGTGTTTCTGGTCTCATAACAAGTCAATGATTTGCTGACTTGTTTAATCAACCTCAGACCATGAAGGACACTCAACCACCAGACCAGTCAGATCCGGATCAAACGTGAGACTCATCCTGACCTTTGATACCACAGCCACAGTCATGGAGAACACAGAGAACTCACATCTGAGGCAACGTTAAAAAGTCCCTATTCTGGTCTTTTCCCAGAGGTTGACTCAGCTCCCAGAGGTGTGAGTAAATGTCTGCGGTGTGATGTAGCAGAACACCTCAGGGGTTAATTACTGCAGTACCATTTTAGACACGGGGAAGGAGCTTAACACGTCGACAGTAATGGACCCAATATGTGGACGCCACACAGACAGTGAGCTCCTGTTAAAGGTCTTGTTAGAGTAACTGGAGCTGGAGCGGCTGGTGCTGGCTCCTCTGTGGAGACCGGAGAACACGGTGGTGACTATTTAGTAGAGGCAGCAGGTTGATGTTGATTGTAGCTGCTGCTCTTAAGTAACAGGTGTTGAATCCATCGGTGAGCTTGGGCTTCAGGCTCCTCAGCTCCAGCTCCAGTCCAGCAAAGACTGCAGGTTTTTTGACTTGACTGCAGATGAGCAGTGAGATACCCCAGGCCCAGGACCCAACAATGAAGGTGAGATTAAACTTACAGGAAGGAAATCCATTGTCCACTGCTGATCCACATCCACTGAAAGCCTTGCCCCCCCCCCCCCCCCGTGTCAGACTGTTACACTGATTTGAAGAAGTTCACTTGATGCTGAAAGCTAATTCAAACCATGTGTCACCTGAAGCACTGGTCACTCCCCACTTCTGCTACAATTAAGAAATATGACACAAGATGGAGTACGGTATCGATTTATATACTAACGGCTGGTTTGATCAATCAATCAATCAATCAGTCAACCAATCAATCAGACTTTTTTTATGAAGTACTTTTCTTACGGTGTAGCAGCTCAAAGTGCTGTACAAAATAATAAACAACATACACCAAAGCCAAAACATAGTCTCACCCACGCACACACACACATACACTCACAACACACCGACAAATCACTCAGTCCTTCTTTCTAAACTATCAGGATATAAACTGTCCATGAATACCCTTAGCTGGTTAAATCTTATCTGTCTGGTCGCTCCCAGTGTGTGTGCATAAACAATACTGTATCCCATTCAAAGGTTTGCACCATGGGAGTACCACAAGGTTCAGTTTTAGGTCCACTGCTGTTTACTTTGTATATTAATGATTTGCCATCAGTATATGAAAATGACATAAAAATTCAGATGTATGCAGATGACTCAGTCATGTACACACATGGGAAGGATGCCAAAAAAGTGGCAGACAAGTTAAGGATAGCAACTGAGAAAGTGTCAAAATGGCTTAATCAATCATGCCTCACTTTGAACGCAGGGAAAACAGCTACCATGTACTTTACTAACAAACAAAATCATACGCACTATCTGAATATAACTGTAAATAAAGCAAATATAGAAAATGTAACAGAGTTTAAGTATTTGGGTGTCACCTTAAATCCCACGCTGAGCTTTACAAAGCACATAAAACGGATTAGCCGCACTCTGAAATAAAACCTTGCAAACTTCTGTTGCATCAGAAACTCACTTGCTCTTAACCCTTTAACTGTCCACATTGTATGGATGGGTCGCCCGCCCCCAGTGGCACAGCATAGCAACTGCACCGGTTAACTTATTGACGTTCCCCGGCTATACTGAGAATTTGTACTGATCTGTATTGATCTGACAGTTCAGAAGGTGGCAGACACATGCTGGAGGAATTGTGGCTGACATGGAATACAGCAAAGAAGAAGAAATCCTCGTTACTCTTCTCCCTTTTTCCGCTTTGAGCTGACAACACCAATGTGGACGCCGCCGTGTTTGGTCATGGCCACCGCGATTGTGACTGAAACTACATGATATGGGAAAAATAGCCACGTAATACAAATGAAATTCATGTGGGATAACACAACATAACAAAAATTATTTTTTTGTAAGTTGTGTTTTTTCAACTGATTTAAGACAATTTTGCACTGCTGAATCAGAAAATGACATCCGTTTCTCTCGATCAGGTCAGGTTTTTATGCTAAGTTGCAAGCAATTGTACAGCAGTTGTACAGTTGTACTGTAAATTGAATAATAGACACTGATAAAGGTAAGTACATGTAAATTGAATGTTACGTCATCATTGTTCAAAATTCAGAGAATTTCAAGAAATAAAAAAGAATTTTGCATCATATTAAAGTGAAAATACCCGTACATGTAAACAAAAACGTAAAAGTGTGATTTGTGATTCAGTGTGATTTTTGGATTCAGCACATCAAATTTGTCCTAAATCAGCTATAAAACTTAGACAAAAAATTTGGTGTTGACCAGTGTAATCATAAGAGTTTGCACATCTGGTATATGGTGTAAATGACTGACCAAACATGAAACATCAACCACGATGGGCGAAAAATTGAGCTACCAGTACCAAGATGGCAGCGCCCACGATCGTCATGCATTCTCACAGGAAAAATGCACCAAACAAGGAAAATAGCCGCGTAATACAAATGAAATTCATGTGGGATAATCATAAGAGTTTGCACATGTGACAGTGGATGTAAATGACCGAGCAAACGCAAAACATCGACCACGATGGATGAAAACAGATCCATCACTTGGGCAAGAGAGCCCCCCCCCCCCCGGCAACAGGTAAGAGAGAAATATGTTTTTTTTGACATTTTATTGATTTTCTGGTTCATATACTTTGAAGATTAGATAAAAACATATCCCTGCAGACAAAACAGCGTCAAACAAAACAAAACAAAACAAAAAAAACAGACCATTCTTTGTGTAAATGTGTCCAAAGTCCACTTTTGACTGTTATGTAATTTATATAGCTGCCGCGACATTATGCAAATTAAATGCATACATTTATTCTTATCTGAAACTTTGGATCATGTTCTACATCTTTCTAATTGACAGTAAGCCATTATCTCTTGCAACTTTCAAATTATAGCCTTGGAAATCTGACCTATTTTATTGACAAAATTTTTTTTACCATTCTTGACCACTCGGGGGGCCTTGATGACCCTTTAACCATTACATTTCGCCATACAGCGCCTAGGACAACTAAAGGGTTAAAGGAACAAAAGCCTTTCTGACTGCCATGATTCTGACACATCTCTCCAATTGCATCTCTTGCTGATCACAAGCCAACAGTACGACTCTGAAATCCTTGGAATCCCTGTATAAACAATCCATCAAAATTCTGGATAAGAAGACACAACAGTCTCACCATTGTGGTATACTTGCCAAACACAAGATGTTAAGCTTTGAACATATGATTGTGTATGCAAATATATGGTTGGTCTTTAAAATTATCCATGGTTCTGCACCCCCACCCCTTAAGACTTTTGTGTACCTGACTTCTGAACAAAATACCAGAGTAACAAGGACTTCCTCTAGCTGCCATTGTTGCATCCCCTTTTGGACAATTAGCTTCCTCATACATCATTCATATTCTCATTTCATCTTTCATATTTCAAAGAAGAAGCAACCATGTCTGGAAGAGGAAAGGTCTGGGTAAAGGAGGCACTAAGAGTCACCATAAAGTTCTCCGTGATAACATCCAGGGAATCACCAAGCCCACTATCCGCCATCTGGCTTGCTGCGGTGGAGTGAGGTGCACTTCTGGGCTGATCTATGAGGAAATCCGCAGCGTGTTGAAGGTCTTCCTGTGATCCATGATGCCGTCACCTACACCGAGTACGCTAAGAGGAAGACTGTAACCGCAGTGGATGTGGTGTATGCTCTGAAGAGGCAGGACCGCACTCTGTACGGATTTGGTGGTTAAAACCAGACGAGCACTACAACGCTTATTTGTATTACATTTGTATTAATGTTACGCAGTATGCAATGTCCCTTTCAAATAAACATTAAACTAAACAAAACAAAACAAAGCTCTAGCAGAATGGAACAAGCTCCCCACTGCTTTGAAGATCAGAACAAATTACAGAGACTTTACCACAGAGACTAAAAAATGGATTTTATGTATTCAAGCCTGCCAGCATTGACTCTCTGTCTTAAATGGGATTTGAAATTGCACTCTTAAATTGTTTTAATGTGTGCTGTTCCTCTTATTGTTTTACCTTTAAACTTACTCCATGCTTGTTTCAGGGTCAACAGTTTCTGAAACCCGACCTGAATTGCTCTCTGTGTGCTGCTTTTCTTTCAATATCTTCCTGCCTGCCTCAGGGACTAAAGATAGAAACTAGTGAGAACGCCATAATCTAGTACAGAGCATCTTTACTCTGTGGTTCAGGTATTTCCTCTTCATGGTCCCTGACAAATAAACCAATAAACTAACTAACTAACTAACTAACTAACTAACTAACTGACCTACCATATAAAACCATGTTAAAACAAACATATAAAACAATAAAATTGAAATGAGGAAGTGCTATCAGTGAGGAAAAACCAGAGGTAATAAGACGTCAAACCAAGCAAAAACAAGTTAAAAAAAAATAGTTACAACAGGATAAAAAGGTGTAAGGTAAAAGGGGGAAAAGTGAAAATAAATTTAAATAAAAGCCAGGTGAAGAAGGTGGGTCTTTAGTTTAAAAGTCTCCACATTCTCTGCAGCCCTCAGGTCTTCAGGAAGGCTGTTCCACAGACGTGGACCATGATGACAGAACGCCGTCTCACCATGAATTTTAGTTCTGACTTTAGGAATGATTAAAAAACCTTGACATGAAGACCTGAGGGTTCTTAAAGGCTCGTAATGTAAAAGCAGTTGTGCTAAATAATCAGGACTAAGACCGTTAAGAGCCTTAAAAACCAATAAAAGAACCTTAAAATCTATTCCGACACTGACAGAAAGCCAATGCAGAGACTTTAAAATGGGTGTTATGTCATGTGGCAATGCCCTCCGCGTAGATCAAAGCGTATCCACTGCTGGTGTTCTGACATCTAGCCAGTAGCTTGTAGTTAGCATGCTAGCCAATTAACACATTTTGCTCTCTTTTCTTAGCATTTTCAGATGAAACAAAGAGTACATTGTCACAAATGTATTTTGGTTTGTTAATCGAGACAATAAATCAAACTCTAGCACTGCCTTTTTTTTTTTTAAACAGACATGAAACAACTTAATGAGCTTAAAATGACGTTGATACACAGGAAGACAGAAACAGTTTTTTTTTTCAAAAGGGTGGGACTTCCAGGTCACAGATGTATAATTTCTTTTCAAACAGCACCTCACTGTGGAAATTAAGGTATCCAAAACAGTACTGCAACTGTCAGACAGTTGATAGTAAATTACTGCTAGTAATTAACGGTTACATGAACACCTTTGAAGTGGAGTGATACATATCCAGTGAAATGCGTTTATTGTGGAATATAACTCCTGGAATCCCTATTGTCCAATCAAATTGCTTGGTTGGAACTAACTGTTGTATAATCCAATTTAAAATGCAGATTTTAGAAAAAAGGTAAATGAGGGATTTTTTGGACAACAAATAAATAAATACTAATAACACAGATAACATTAAATGATTAAAAAACTTATTTCCATATTTCCATAGCAGCACTGGATCCCACTAAAGAGGTTCCGGTCCCAGTGTGAGGTGCCAGATGTGGCACAAGTTAAGCCTGACATGTTTGGTGTCAGGTCTGTTATGCATTTTTTAATGGATTTTTTTTATTATTATTATTGGTCCGTTCATTCTGCCTCCTGTAATCATAAATGATATCACATTCGGTACTTTTCCCATGAGACAGCAGGATCCAGTCCAACCTTGAACACTGCTGACTCAGCATTCTCAGAACAATGCTTATCTGTTTGGTCTATTGTATTAAAACTCTCTGCTCTGTTCACAGACTTGGAATCTTCTCATGGTACTCGACACCACATTTTCCCTTCTTGGCCAAGCTGTAGCAATAAATATCCAGAAAAGTCATCTTTGACTCTGCACTTTATTTATTAACAAGATCAACAAGGAACATTTATTAATATACTGCTCAAAAAAAATAAAAAATAAAATAAAGGGAACACTTTGAAAACACATCAGATTTTAACGGGAAAACATAAGCTGGATATCGAAATTGTGGCAGGCTAGTCCAGTTTACTCAGATTAAAGGAACACTTTTTAATCTGAGTAAACTGGACTAGCCTGCCACAATTTTGATATCCAGCTTATTTTTTCCCATTAAAATCTGATGTGTTTTCAAAGTGTTCCCTTTATTTTTTTGAGCAGTATATAAAGAAAATCCCCAACAATGAGGTTAATCCCCACAGCACACATACAGTACATTGGTCCAATGTCAGCAAGTTTGCATCAGGAATACATCTTCTAGAGGTCGTTTACACATTGGCTAGACATGTGTAAATGACCTCTTTAAGATGTATTCCTGATGCAAAATTGCTGACATTGGACAAACATAGGCCAGATGTATGTGTGCCACCATGTATTGGCCGCCTCATTATACCTGTAACACCAGTTAGTCACCAAAAGGGGGAGTCAGAGTTCAAGTTTTATTTTAATGTCTCCCTTTAATTTCTCCTTAAAATAAAAACAAAATATATATAAGAACAACATGGTTATTTTCCATTTTGAATTTAAAGAGCATCTTTTTTTAAAAAATTAAACGAACAGTTAAACAACTGAAAATGGGGCGGTGCGGTGGCACAGTGGTTAGCACTGTGGCAGCACAGCAACTCACCCTTGGCCATGGGATCCCTGGTTCGATCCCAGCCCCTGACCAACAGTGATCTGTGTGGAGTTTGCATGTTCTCCCCGTGTCTGTGTGGGTTTACTCCGGGATTTCTCCGGTTTCCTCCCACAGACCAAAAACATGCAGGTTAGGTTAACTGGAGACTCTAAAGTGGCCCTAGGTGTGAATGTGTGTGTGAATGGTTCAGGGATAGCGCCGTACCGTGGCTGCTTCATCCATCCAGGTGGATGCCCTCAATTTCCCCTCTGGGAATCAATAAAGTATACAAAATAAAAAAAAAAAAAATCAAATTTTTGTTCAAATATATATCAGAAGAAGATGAATGAATGAATGAAATGAATGAATTCCATTAAATAACAGGAAATCTCTTGTTAAAAGTAAAACACAGTGTAAACAACACTGAAAAATATTGTGTTTAGATCACGTCGACAGAGCTGTTTGTGGCTGTGGAGCCACAGATTGCAAACCCATGAGTGTTTTAGTGAACTCATTAATCCTGATTAAAGGAGTTCGCTGTGGAAAAGCTTTACATCCTGGCTGTGATTGATTTACTGCAGCCATCCCTCAGCTGATGATGGTTTAGTCACGTCGTCACCGGCGACAGGACCGGGGTCCTGTTCCACAACGCCGGTCTAGTGGCTTACCTGGATAACTTAACTCAGAGTTTGTGGTGACTCTTGAGTTTTTGGTTCCCAAAAGTCATAGTATGTTTGTAACCATGGTAACAAAGGCTGTGAACAGAAGCTGCTCCTGACTAGGTTCTGTTCAGGTTCTGCTGGGATACCTTTAGAATGTTTAACTGAAGAGGAACCACATCCACAAACAGAAGTGTGACGGCAGAGAATCGGAGAACTAATCACTCCACATCACCTTTAACAGTGTGTGAAACACTGTGAGACACACAGACATTCAGTGTGTGAATGTGTGTGTGAATGGGTGGATAGCAGGATCTGTAAAGCGCTTTGGTCATCAAGAGATGACCTACATAAGTGAATGCCATTTACCATTTAATAACAAACACCATCACTAATTTGTTTTTAACGTTCCTTCTTTATTTCCTGGACAAACATCACTTCCCCTCCATCTTCATGTGCAGATATTTCAGCTCCAAATGTATTTTCTATTGTTTTTCTATTGAGAAATATTCAGTCCAGCGTCCTCATGTACAAAGACTTGTGTCTTGATGACATACAGATGACGTACTGTGACGTAGTGAGGGTTCATACAAGAGAGGAGCGAAGACTGTGACGAAACAGGCTTTATTTAAACACCCTCCCTCAACACAGACAGGAGGGGAGGTCATTCCCACAGACCTCCGTCTCTCCGAGGGTGACACAAACGCATGGTCAGTCTCTGCTCTGACTCTTCTTATAACGCTGCTGTGTTATTATAACGCAGTTATAATGACACAGCCGTCCCCCCTGGACGTCCCCCCCTGCCGTCCAGCCCTGGACGTCCCCCCCAGCCGTCCCCCCTGGACTGGTTTCTGTCCCCAGAATAATAAAAGTCCAGCTCAAAAGTCCAACACGAATCCGTCCAGGTGTCGGGGCGGCCTCCGTTGTCGACGACCAGAACGCACAGGTCTGCTAGTGTTCATCTGTGCCTCGGTCGGAGTATCTGGTCGGGGTGAATGGCTGGTACGGTGCGAGATGGTCGTGGTGGAGTACCACGACCCGGTCCCTTTTCTGCAGCCTCACCCTGTACACCACATCTGACAGTCGCTGTAGGACCTCGCACGGTCCCGACCAATGGCTCGCCAGTTTTGGTGACAGTCCCCTTTTTCGCTCCGGGCAGAAAACCCAGACTCGATCTCCTGGTGCAAAGTCCCTCCCCTGGCAGCGGGAGTCATATGCCCGCTTCTGCCGGCTCCCCGCTGCTGCCAGGGCCTCCCAAGCCAGTCCGTGCACCATGTGGAGACGCTCCTTCAAGCAAATCAAATAATCCAACGCCGGCTTGCCCTCCACCTCCAGCTCGGGGGAGGGGGGGGAATATCAAATCCACTGGTGTGTGCAGCTCGCGTCCAAACATCAGCACTGCAGGGGTGCACTGGGTGGATTCCTGTGCTGCCGTCTGGTACGCCCACAGAACAAAGGGCAGATGCAGGTCCCAGTCTCGCTGTCGCTGGTCCACTAGGACAGCGAGCTGGGTGGTGAGGGTCCGGTTGAACAGTTCGATCAGGTTGTCGCTCTGTGGATGCAGCGGGGTGGTCCGGGTCTTCCGGATGCCCAGCCACCTGCAGACCTCCCCGAAGACCTCTGCCTCAAAGTTCCGACCCTGATCACTTTGCAGCTCCTCTGGTGCGCCAAACCAACAAAACATCTCGTCCACCAGCTTTGATGCTGTGGTGGCGGCGCTCTGATCAGGGACTGCATATGCCTCTGGCCATTTGGTGAAATAATCCATTGCGACCAGCACGTAGCGGTTCCCCCAGACCGTGGTCGGGAAATGGCCCAGAATGTTCACCCCTACCTGCTCCATCGCTGCTCCCACCCGGTACTGCTGCAAGGGAGGGTGGGATCGCTGAGTTGGCCCTTTCTGAGCCGTGCAGGTATCGCAGCGATGGACATGGAGCTCTACATCCTGGCGACATCCAGGCCAGTAGAACCGGGCTCAAAGACGCTGCAGAGTCTTTGTCACCCAAAGTGGCCCGCTCCTACCGCCCCGTGGACCAGCTGGAGTACATTGGGCCAGAGCCGCCGGGGAACCAGCAGCTGCCAGACGTGACGCTGCCCAGCTGGAGTCTGTCACTGCCGATACACAACACCCTCGTGACAGTGGAGATTCGCCCACTGGGAGTGTAGGGCCTTGGTCTCTGGGTCCAGTGCAGACACAACCTCCCAGGCGGGCCGCTGGCCCACGTCCAGCTACTGCTGAACCCGGGAGATGACCGGACTTTGTCCTGCTTGCTCTGCAGCTGCTGCGTGCCGAGGGCCTCTGTGACGTCATCGCTGGGGAGAGCTGCCTGATTATCCGAGGAGGAGCTGTGCGCCGCTGTGTTATTCCTGCTCACAGCGGTCCGGACAGCAGCAGCACATGGGACTGCTTGGTCTCGATCCTCTGCCCGCTGGCAGTGCCAACAGTCCTCTGCAGCACAGGGATGCTGAGGCAATGCGTCAGCGTTGGCATGGAGGCGGCCTGCCCGATGCACAATCAGAAAATCATAATCCTGCAGTGCCTCCAGCCATCTCGCCAACTGTCCATCTGGCTCTTTAAAGTTCAGCAGCCAGGTCAGGGAAGCGTGATCCATCCTGAGCTGGAACCTCCCCCCCCCCCCCCCGTACACATACGGGCGAAAATGGTGAAGCCCCTGGATGACAGCCAACAGCTCTCTGTGAGTAACACAATAATTCCTTTCAGCTCTGCTGAGAGTGTGGCTGAAAAAAGCGACTGCCTGCGCTCCATGTTCTCCCTCATGGGGTAACATCGCCTCGATGCCCTGGTTGCTGGCGTCCGTCTCCACGATGAAAGGGCGGTTCGGGTCGGGATACTGCAGGATGGGGGCTCTGATGAGCACCGAGCAAAACCGGGAAAAAACAGCAGCACAGTTTTTACTCCACTGAAACACACGGCCCTTCTGTGTCAGCTGATGCAGCGGGCTGGCGATGGCGGCAAAGTCTTTCACAAATCTCCTATAATAGGAGGCCAGTCTGAGAAAACTCCGTAGCTCTCCCACATCCTGCGGCACTGGCCAGTTTTTCACGCTGCCACTTTCTCCAGATTGGTGGCGACTCCTGCTGCGCTGACGACGTGGCCCAGGAAGGAGGTCTCCCGCCAAAATAAGTGGCATTTCCGTGGGTGCGGCCGCAACCTGGCCTGTCGGATGGCGTCCAATACTTCCCGGAGGTTGGACAGGGCACCATCAAAGTCAGCTGCGTGAACCAGCAGGTCGTCCAGGTAAACGATGCAGCGACTCCGGGGCACGTGAGCCAACACTCGCTCCATCAGACGTTCAAAGGTGGGGCATTGCAAAGTCCAAACGGCATCACCTTGAACTGATACAGTCCCTGCCCGATGGAGAAGGCTGTTTTCTGGTGGGCCTCAGGTGACAGCTCTACCTGCCAATAGCCGCTGCAGAGGTCCAGTGAGCTGAACCAGCTGGAGCCGGCGATGTGGTCCAGCGCGTCATCGATGCGAGGCAGGGGGTAGGAATCCTTGTGGGTGACGTCATTCAGGTGCCGGTAGTCCACACAGAACCGCCACGAACCGTCCTTCTTCCTAACCAGCACCACCAGCACCGCCCAGGGGCTGCTGGAGGGCTCAATAACATCTGCCTCCAGCATTTCTCGCACTTTTTGTTCTGCTGCCGCTCGCCTTGAAAGAGGCAGACGGCGGGGGCAGAGCCGGATCAGCCTGGTCTCACCGGTGTCGATCCCGTGCTGCACCAAGCTGGTTCGGGTGCACTCCTCATCTTTGGCAGCGAAGACATCAATGTCTCAGTCCAACAGCTCCCGCAGCTGGCGTCTCTGTCCCGATTCCAGTCTGCTGCAGCTCTGCTGGAGCAATTCCTCAACCGCCTGCTGCGTTTCTGCTGACACATTGATCCACTCCGCTGTGTCCCCCACCCCTCCCGCTGTCTTTATCGGTGGTCGCACTCCCTCTGCTTGTGTTGGTGGCACTGTTGTGTTCAGTTCTTGCGGTGACCCACACGGTTCGGTCCGTCCTGGCGGCTCCTCGATCACGCAGACCCCCGGGCTCCTCCTCTGGGTCCCGCTGCAGAGCATGATGGTCCGAGCCCCCAGCAGGAGGGACAATCTGGCGGTGTCAATTTTTGCACCCCATGCTGCGAGCAGATCGAGTCCAATAATGCAGGGGTCTTGAATGTCAGCCAGCCAGAACGGGTGGTTTGTGTTCTGGCCGGCCACCCCCACCACAAGAACTCCCTGCCCTCCCAGTCTGGTGCACTCACTGGTGGCTGTGGTGACACAGTGCCTGGTGGGTTCCCACCCCTGCGGTTCTGCCTCGTCCATGCCTGGCAGCACTCCGGGTCGGACCAGGGAGATGGTAGAACCGGTGTCGATCAGGGCCCAGATTGGCATGTTGTCCAATCTTCACTGTAGGTACATTCCTGGCGAATGTCCAGTTCAGCCCACACGTGGTGACAGGTCATCGGGAAAAATGTCTGTGGGAGGCGGCAGGTCCCCGTCCATGCCACCTCGATCTAGTTTAACGTTGGCGAGGGGCCGGTTTGTCGTGAGGGTGGGTGCAGGGCAGTACCGCGTGATGTGTCCTGGCTCCCTGCACTAGAAGCACCCTTCCTTGCGCCACCGTGGCTGTCTTCTCCGTGGCTGCGCCGTTGTGGTCCGGCGCAGCTCCTCCTCATCCTCCTCGCTCTCAGCCGTGGCCTGGAAGGCTCTCTGCCTCAGTGCCGATGCATCAGCTGTACAATCCATTAGCGGTTACACCCGTTCCACTTCTGCCACAGCCGTCTCCCAGCTGCTCGCGGCGTTAATCCGGATGTGGCTCTGGAGCTGGGCCGGGCGGAGACCCCGGATGAAGTTCCAGAGGGCGAGCTTCTCCACTACCTCTGGCTCAAAATCCGAGTAGCTACGCCGTGTCAATAGCCGTATGTCAGCTGCATAGGCTCCCAGGCTCTCTTGGCTGTCTCGTCGGCGGTTGGCCAGCTGTTCCTCGGCGTGCTCGGCGTTGGCCACTCTCCCAAACCGCCTCCGGAGCACTCCTTGTAATGCTGGCCAGCTGTGACGTTCCTCGGGCCGGAGATCGGACAGCTTGCGGAGAGACCTTCCCTCCAGGGCCAGCATGACATGCACGGCGGTCTCTTCAGGTGGCCAGCCGTTCAACGCAGCAGCCAGCTCGACCTGGACCAGGTAGTCGTCCAGCAGGGTTTCACCGTTAAAATGGGGAACTTTGGCCCGCTGCCGGATGGGTGGAATGGTCGCCTCTTGGTCACTGGCTACCCCTGGTCGCAGTGGAATCGCCGGCCCGCCCTGCCCTGAAAAGGGCGGGGAGTGGGGCTGATCTGCTCTGTTTAGCCCATCTTGCCTTGAGAAAGGCAGAAGGTGGGGTACGCTGGTCCTGTCAGGTCCGCTGCTCCGTTCATGCAAGAAAGGAGCGATGATTGTGACGAAACAGGCTTTATTTAAACACCCTCCCTCATTCCCACAGACCTCCGTCTCACTGAGGGAGACACAAACGCATGATCAGTCTCTGCTCTGACTCTTCTTATAACACTGCTATGTCATTATAATGCAGTTATAATGACACAGCAATAACACTTTAGAACACACCAGTGATAACACCCTTTGAATCCTCTGCCGCCAAAGCATGCCGGGAGAATCCCCGCCCCCTTAACACAGCCCCGACATTACAATACGTTTAAATCAAGAAAACGCCAAAAGTAAAAAAAAAATTTAAAAAAATCCAAATGTATGAAACCGTCTGTACGCAGGAATCCAAGCACGTTTCCTTTGTACATGCTGATCTACTTGAAATTGAACACACGAAGAAATTCCGGACTCCTCCCTTGACATGCCTCCATTTCAATATGCAATTAGATGCAAATCGGTATGCAAATCGATATATACAAGCCCAGCACATTTGATTCTCCTGAATCCACAATCAGAAATAATGGATTTAATGGAATTTCATGGACTGTGAATTAGAGGTGTTGCTGAATGAGGTAGAGGCACGTGAAAATATTTTGTTTGGAACGCTGTCTGTTAGGTGTAGAAATAAGGAAGACGGAGGCCAGACTACATGCAACATGGAACTCTCCTTTATTACACAGAACAAGGGTTTATATACAAAGGGGTTGTGCCAACCTCACGCCACCCTAGGGGGCGGGCACTGCCATACATACACACACACACATCATTCTGTCCCCCCTTAGAAAAATGGGAAACACACACACCATTAAAACCACCCAAATTTAAAACCCGAATCACACTCTAAGAACAAGGGAATAAACATACTATAATAAAACAAACCCATTACATTCACACAAAATAATTCAACATGGACCTTGTCTCTATAAAACACAAAATAATCCCATATTAATCACACAGTCACCCACTCACAAGCACACCAGCAAACTATATATATATATATATATATATATATATATATATATATATATATATATATATATATATATATAGTATATATATATATATAACACACATTATCAAATATGTACACAGATATTTACACAAATAAAATTTACTCATGTAACCCCAATGTCCCTGGGCAACCATCACCTTTTAACTAGCCACGGAGGGCCTGGGCACCCCCACAGCATATGTGCCCGTAGCCGTTTCCTCCCTCCAGGGTCGATGCCCCCCTCCCTAGCAAAGATGTCTTTAATCAGAGGCCCCGGACAGCCCCATGGCATCTGCACACCCAACCATCATCTGCCCCCAGGATCAAAGTCCCTCTTCTTGGCAAATATGTCTTTAATAGCCCTAAGGAGTTTTTTCCCCTCTCGGCTCGCCGTGCCGTTCGGCACGCTGCCGCTCCATGTCCAGCGAGCTGCTCCCGACTGCCTCATGCACCGCCGTCATGGCTTGAGACACTCCGGCCCCCAGTGGCCGCACCTCGGAGAGAAACAGAGTCTGTTCGGCAGCGTCATCGGCTGTCTTGGGCACCTCGCCATCCACCGACCTCGTCCCAGGTGCATGGCGCTCCGGCACAGAGGCACTGCCTGGCCTCCATGGCACACAGCTACTGTTCACTCCCGGAGTCGTCCGTTGCCTTGGTACTCAAGGTCTTGGTCTCCCGCTGCTCAACTTTCAACAGCGGGGTTATTTCCTGCTGTACCTCCTCTCTGCTGTCTTTGTACAACACGGCGTCCGAACCGTCAGCGCCTTGGTCCCACACCAGACTGGTCTCCACAGCTGGCCCACTGTCTTCAGTGACCGGGAACATTTCCACGACCTGTCATAGCCCCTCCTCTTGGCAACACTCTCCTTGAGAGCACGGAGCAGGCATTCTGGTGTCGGTGCTTTGTTGTGTCGTCAACATACCCAGCTGCAGCTGCTGTCCCTTGGGGCCCTCGGTGCCACTTCCGTCAGCCCTATCCGCCGACCCGGGCATCTCATCTTCGTTCACAGTACCCTCCTCCAGGATGCACCGCTGCATTATTACCATACTCGGGTGAGGCTGCTCTCCCTCTGGGCTCTCAGCGCCACTCCCGTTGGTTCCACTGTCAGTCTGCGGCTGTTCTCCCTCTGGGTTCTCAGCACCGCTCTCGTTGGCCATACCCCCAACACGGACGCTACATCGCTGCTGTCGATACCCTCAGTACAGGTGTCCCACTGCGTCTTCTCCGCGTCCTGTGGTTGTTGCTCTTCCCCGGGGTCTTCAGCCTGTATGGTCTCGCTCTCCAGTCAGGCATCCTCCACAACCGGCTGCTGCTGCCGCTCACCTAGCATACAAACCTTCGGTCTCGGTGGGAAATCACACACAGTCGGCCCAATGCTAGTTTTAGCTGGTATCTCGCATATGGCTTCAGTCTCCCAGTGCTCCAGCAACTCCAGCACTTCTTCCAGCGATGGCAACACCCTAGCCAACAACAGCGTCCTAGTTAGCCAAATATCATTGGTGCCATGACTCAGCTTAGCCGTCACCAGGCCGTCCTCATTCTCTCCAAGCCCACACTTCCTAGCCAAGTTACGAAGCCTCAACAAAAATTTCATATGGGACTCGCCTGTCTGCTGTTACAGGCTGAAAAACTTGAGCCTGTTCTTGGAGCAAGTGTAGGAGTCTCTGCAGGTGTTAGTCATCATTAAAATAATTCCAATTTACCTCGTCGCCAAATGTTAGATCTAGAAATAAGGGAGTCGGAGGCGAGACTACATACAACATGGAACTCTCCTTTATTACACATAGCATGGGGTTTATATACAAAGGGGTTATGCAAACCTCACACCGCCCTAGGGGGCGGGCACTGCCACACATACGCATCCACACACATCCAACACTGTCCTCTGGTATTAGCGCCGGATACAGGTAATTCAATAGCCTGCTCACAGCTGTAGAAGATTAATGTTTCCTTTATTCAGACAGGGATAAGAGGGAGATGTTTTTAACTTTGACATGTATAGACGATGTCTGCAGTCGTCCTCAGAAGCATCAGCTGATCGCTGTGATTTGTAGCATGTATAGCTCAGTGGTTAAACTTCCAGATTTCAAAGCAGAAGGTTCCAGGTATGAGACCAGCTGCGGTCCCTTTTAGCGACCACAATGGAAATAAGTGTGCACACTTTCTTGTGTCATCCCATTGTTTTTAAATGAATGTTGTATCTTTTATATAATGTTATTTTAAATGATGAATAAATCAATCAATCAATTTGTGACCAGCTGGGAGGATCAGATGGTTGAATAAAGGAAAACAGTCACGAAAAAGAAGATAATATGAACATATTTAGTGGGTAGCCACGGTCACCTGTCAGTTGAAAGCAGATCATATTAGACTCCACAAGTACATATTTTATGTCCAAAATGCAAATCTCATCCTTTATAGTTATATTCAACTTACATGGATTACACACACTATTGTAAATGAATGAAGTGCACCGGGGAAAGGGTGACACTGTTGCATTTCAAACTTTACGCATGTGTTTATTGACATAACTACTGTACACACAGAGGCAGTTGGGGCTTGGTAGAATGCTGTGAAACTGTAATTTAATCAGCAAACAAAAAAAAGGAGTCAACTTGGACAGCGCCATGTTGAGCAGCTATGCCACCATCAGTGTGTGAATAGGTGGATGGCAGGATCTGTAAAGCACATTGGTCATCTAGTGATGAGAATAAAAGCGCTATATAAATGAATGCCAATTACCATTTACCATTTACTCAAACCACTGAGTTGTGATGAAGCATTGAAGACTGTCATGATTGTTGTTAGAAATCAGCTCACATGTGCGAACAACACATGTTTGAGAATTTTATTAAATATCAGAATCACTGCACAGCTACAGAAATAGTCACTCGCCATAGGAAACAGCCTGTGGAGAGAAGACGAGAGCCGTGAGTGGAGGAATGGAGTAAGGGAAAGCGGGCTGGCCAAATTACCACTGACGTGAGCCTCCAAGGTAGAACAGGCAGGCCCCAGCGGGGAATAGACCAACCAGAAGGGTGAGGGGAATGAGCTGGTGGTGCCTGACCGGGGGGAGGTTGAATGCCATTGGTGGCTGATGGTGTGGCAAGAGACCGTGCGCAGCCCCGGAGACACACCCGCACAATGGCAGCAACCTGAGGAGAGAAAGCACACAGGTTAATAATTTCTTCACCTGTGTGAATCGTATACTTGCTTGTCTTGTTTAAGACAGAATACCCAGACGAGCCATTGTTGAATCACTGAAGAATACCTCCTTATGAACGCTGGCTGATGAGAGGGCGCAGGTGTGTCCTCTCACTCAGGTGTATTGATGACCTGAGGAGAGATGAACGGGAAGGAGGGGGCGTGCTCTCGCTGCCCATGAAAAAGACAGGGTGATATTTAGGGGCGCACATGTGCTTTGCGCATGAGGTGAATTATTATTAGGACAATTTCATGAATTTACTCACCAAGAAGCCACCCATCTGCACAGTGCCAGCTTATACAGGTACATCTCAATAAATCTGAATGTCAAAAAAAGTTGATTTATTTAGGTAATTCATTCAAAAAAACTTAAACGTCTGTGCTATACCGAGTCATTACACAGAGAGTGATATATTTCAAGTGTTTATTTATTTTAATTTTGATGATTATGGCTTACAGGCCATGAAAACCCCAAATTCAGTTTCTCAAAAAATCTGAATATTACATAAAAATAATTTTAAAAATTAGTTTTTTAATAGAAATGTTGGCCGACTGAAAAGGATATCCATGTACACTCAGTACTTGGTCGGGGATCCTTTTGGATTTATTACTGTATCAATGTGGCGTGGCATGGAAGTGATCTGCCTGTGGCACTGCTGAGGTGTTATGAAGGTCCAGGTTGCTTTGATAGTGACCTTCAGCTCGTCTGCATTGTTGGGTCTGGTGTCTCTCATCTTCCTCTTGACAGTCCTCCATAGATTCTCTATGGGGTTTAGGTCAGGAGAGTTTGCTGGCCAATCAAACACAGTGAAGCCATGGTCATTAAACCAGGTTTTGATACTTTTGTCAGTGTGTGTGCGTGTGTGTGTGTGGTGGGGGGGGTGAAGTCCTGCTGGAAAATGAAATCAGCTTCTCCATAAAGCTTGTCAGCACAGGGAAGCATGAAGTGCTCTAAAATTTCCTGGTAGACAACTGCGCTGATTTTGGTCTCGATAAAACCCAGTGGACCAACACCAGCAGATGACATGGTTCCTCAAATCATCACTGACTGTGGAAACTTCACACTAAACCTCAAACAACTTAGGTTCTGTGCCTCTCCACTCTTTCTCCAGACTCTGGGACTTTGATTTCCAAATAAAATGCAAAATTTACTTTTATCTGAACAGAGGTCATCTGCTCTATATACTTTGCCGAGGTAATTTTCACATTTTCAGGGACCCTAAAGGGGACTACCAGCTCTCTCCCCATGATTCCAGCCCAAAACATGACTCCGCCACCTCCTTGCTGATGTTGCAGCCTTGTTGGGACGTGGTGGCTATCCACCAACCATCCACTACTCCAACCATCTGGACCATCCAGGGTTGCATGGCACTCATCAGTAAACAAGACTGTTTGAAAATTAGTCTTCATGTATTTCTGGACCTGCTGCAACTGTTTCTGCTTGTGAGCATTGGTTAGGGGAGGCTGAATAGCAGGTTTATGCACAACTGCAAGCCTCTGGAGGATCCTACACCTTGAGGTTTGTGGGACTCCAGAGGCACCAGCAGCTCCAAATACCTGTTTGCTGCTTTGTAATTGCATTTTAGCAGCTGCTCTCTTAATCCGATGAATTTGTCTGGCAGAAACCTTCCTCATTATGCCTTTATCTGCAGGAACCTGTCTGTGCTCTGAATCAGCCACAAATTTCTTCACAGTACGATGATCACGCTTAAGTTTTTCTGAAATATCTAATGTTTTCATACCTTGTCCAAGGCATTGCACTATTTGACCTTTTTCAGCAACAGAGAGATCCTTTTTCTTTCCCATATTGCTTGAAACCTGTGGCATGCTTAGTAACGTGGAACAGCCATCTTCAAGAGTTTTCCTTTAATTGGGCTCACCTGGCAAACTAATTAGGACAGGTGTCTGAGATTGATATTGATGATCCAAAGAGCCCTGAGACACAATACCATCCACGAGTTTAGTTGAAAAATAAAAAACTTGAATGTTTATGACACTAAAATCCTATTTGCATAATAATTTGGAACACGGTGTAATGACATTCAGCAATCAACACAACAGTCAGAAGACCCATGGAAGACTGCCACACTATTATTTACTTTTTAAGACTATAAAGAGTGTATGTTTGAGTAATATTGTCTCATACTGACAATAACGTGACACCACCTTTTAAATTTAACTCAAGTGTAGGCAAGACAATCTTGAAAAATGATAGCATGATGCTCCTATGAGCTATACAGAAAAGAAAACTACAGATGAAGAATGGACTTTTTGTTGCTAGTGTCGTTTGTGCCAGTGCTAGGTTAGCAAAACACTAGTGTGTAATCCATAGTGCTAACTCATAAACAGGAGGATTTTCTACCATTCTGTTACAGATGGGATGGATGGGCTTGATCCTCTGATGAATCATTGTCCTGTGGCTCTTCTGGCTGAAAAAGTTATGTTGTATATTCCAGACTTTTTACCCCGGTTTCAGCCGTGTCTGATTGACAGCTGACACTTGACGCTGTTCCGGGAGTGGGTGTGGTTTCAGCACCTGCTGCAGACACGCCCCCACCATCTCGGAGCAAAGAGCGCTGGCTGATTTCTCAAGATTTTTAAAACTGGTTTTACATAATAAGTGATATTTTTAAACATTTAAATTTGGCTGGACAGTTGATAACAGACTTTTGTCTGGTCTGGAGACTCAAAACACATCTGTGACCCATGCTGGCAAAATGAGTCGGAATGTGTACCGCGTCATTACGAGCTACAGGCACGAGAAGTAATAAATCATGACTCTTTCTTTGTTTGCTAGTGGTAAGTCCCGGGAAAACCCCCATGAGTGCCTGGTATCATTGGAAAGCTTAGAAATCGTACTTTCAAAAAATACATATGTTTTTGCTGAAGACATAACTCCCAGCTGATCGAACGCAAGTTTTCAACCTAGCCAAAATATAAACCAATTATCTTTTTGCAGTTCCATTTTTGCCCACTTCCTATAAATTAAATATCATTTTGAAGGTCATTTAATCCACGACATGGAAATAATGTTACATCAGTTTTGAAAATGTCCTCAAAGTAACTCATTTTTCCAGCACGGGTCACATTTACTGATTCGCTTGTCAGGGTCTTTATGTGTTTGTGTTGGTAGGACACACATGCTGACTTTTTTGTTTTAAAAAATCCTTGTATGGGCAGAGACCCCTCCCCAGTGTTTAACCCAAAGTTATGCTCTCGCCCATAGACAGCCCACATTTACCTTGTGGTGTGGCCCTCATGGACATGCTGGCTGGGACAGTAATAAATAAAGAGACTCTGGACTGTGGGAGAAGGTTGCTGCGTCTGGCTTCCGGGCCTTATGTTGACACCTGTGGTCTAGGTAGAGGATGGGGGAGTAACAATATGGAGATGTATGCAGCAACACCAAAACTATGGCGTGTGATGTGAAAGAATGATGAAGAAACACAAAAGGCACAACATTCATCTTTAATTATTTTGTCTTGTAAAGGTGTTGATAAAAATTAGACACAAGCGTTAAATTCAGTTTTCTGTTATTTGCCGACCCTGAAGCATCTGAAAAAAATGAACATTTACACCAAGAGAAAAGACGAGTCAGTTCATGCTAAAGCTAATGCTAATGCTAGCAGTGATTTAGCATTATTTGTTGTTGATACATACTCATCTCCATAGGCACACAAACCCTGGATCACTTCCGCCCTGAAAGAAAACACAATAATGATCAGCTTGAGCTCATTTTCTGGGTCCATGATCTTCATTACCAGTTAGGTGTAAACTTTGTATTAATTCAGGCTCAGGTTACTTTATTTGTACCCGTAGGTAGATTTGTTCTGCAGTCAGGTGACATCCATATTTACAAACCACAGTTACATTCAACATGAGCACAAACACAGAAACACATGAAGCTGACTATAAACATGATTAAAGTGCTCAAGGCTCCACCAATCAGGACATAGGAAAAAGAGATAAGAGAAAAAACAAAGAGATAAGAGAGAAGGGTCATATTAAAAAGTTAAAGACTAGTCAATGAGAGTAATTGCCATGACAACACCAACTTCAACACTCCTCCAGTATGTTTTGCTTGGCCCACTAATAAATTTGCAACTTTACAACTAAATCTACAACATTCCCTGAGTCTCATAAAGTTTTAGTTCCCTTCCAAACAGTTGACAAGTTTCTCACTTTCAGTTTAGTATTCAGTATATTTAGATTTATTTAAATGGTAGTCCTGACACCGTGACCTCTCAGCTTCTGAACTCATCATTCAGAAGCCTCAGCTACAACATCTGACAGGATGATGTTCAGGATTGTTTGGTTTGTTTGTGTGGCACCAACTGAGCTTCAGTCTTTTGTTTTAGGGTACTTTAGCAGCTTTTTGGGTCCAGAATGTGTGAAATGTCAGCAGTACCTGGGGCAGAATCCAGGACGCATACAGAATCCAATACAGCCCATCTGCCTTCCAGCTACACCTGGATCAGTACATATAGAGCCAGTCAACAAACGACCAGTCAGATTAGAGCTTATATACCACATGAAGGGGGTAACTCACAGGCAATGAAGAGGACAGCCACCAAGATAAAGATGATGAATGTAGCATCATCGTCTCCTCAAATCAAGACAGAAGATCACTTTCCTCCATTCTGCAGGAATTTCACTTTTCTTCCTTCTACAGGAAAATCACTTTTCTTCATTCTACAGGAACATCCCATCCATCCATCCATCCATCTTCTACCGCTTTTCCGGAGGTCCGGGTCGCGGAGGCAGCAGTTCAAGCAGAGAAGCCCAGACTTCCCTCTCCCCAGCCACCTGCTCCAGCTCTTCAGAGGGGATACCAAGGCGTTCCCAGACTAGCTGGGAGACATAGTCTCTCCACCGAGTCCTGGGTCTGCCCCGGGGTCTCCTCCCAGTGGGACGTGCCTGAAACACCTCAAGTGGGAGACGTCCAGGAGGCATCCTAATCAGATGCCCATACCACCTCAACTGACTCCTTTCAATGTGGAGGAGCAGCGGTTCTACTCTGAGCCTCTCCCGGATGACTGAGCTCCTCACCCTATCTCTGAGGGTGAGTCCAGCAATCCTACGGAGAAAGCTCATTTCAGCCGCTTGTATCCGCGATCTCGTTCTTTCGGTCATTACCCAAAGCTCGTGACCATAGGTGAGAGTAGGAACGTAGATTGACTGGTAAATCGACAGCTTTGCCTTAGAACTAAGCTCCCTCTTCACCACAACAGACCGGTACAACGTCCGCATCACTGCAGATGCTGCTCCAATCCGTCTGTCGATCTCTCGCTCCATTTTCCCCTCACTCGTGAACAAGACCCCAAGATACTTAAACTCCTCCACTTGGGGCAGGAGCCTGTCCCCAACCCGGAGAGGACAATCCACCTTTTTCCGGCTGAGGACCATGGACTCGGACTTGGAGGTGCTGATTCTCATCCCAGCCGCTTCACACTCAGCGGCAAACCATCCCAGCAAGAGCTGTAGGTCATTGCTGGATGAAGCCAACAGGACAACATCATCTGCAAACAACAGAGATGAGATCCTGTGGTCACCAAGTATGACACCCTCCATTCCCTGGCTGCGCCTAGAAATCCTGTCCATAAAAATTATGAACAGGACCGGTGACAAAGGGCAGCCCTGGCGGAGTCCAACTCTCACTGGGAATGACTCCGACCGAGTGTTGGCAATACGAACCAAACTCTCACAACGGTCGTACAGAGACCGAATAGCTCGTAACAACAAGCCCGATACCCCATACTCCCGAAGCACCCCCCACAAAAATCCACGAGGGACGCGGTCAAATGCCTTCTCCAAGTCCACAAAACACATGTAAACTGGTTGGGCAAACTCCCACGAACCCTCAAGAATTCTCGAGAGGGTAAAGAGCTGGTCCGATGTGCCACGGCCAGGACGAAAACCACATTGCTCCTCCTGAATCCGAGGTTCGACCAACGGCCGGACTCTCCTCTCCAGTACCTTGGCATAGACCTTCCCAGGGAGGCTGAGGAGTGTGATCCCTCTAAAGTTGGAGCACACCCTCCGGTCCCCTTTTTTGAAGAGAGGAACCACCACCCCGGTTTGCCATGCCAAAGGCACTGCCCCCGACCTCCACGCAATGTTGCAGAGGCGTGTCAACCATGACAGCCCAACAACATCCAGGGCCTTGAGGTACTCGGGGCGAATCTCGTCCACCCCCGGGGCCCGGCCACCAAGGAGATTTTTAACCACCTTGGCGACCTCAGCCCCTGTGATAGGCGAGTCATCCCCCTTGTCCCCAAACCCTGCTTCCTCTGTGGAAGGCGTATCAGTGGGATTGAGGAGATCCTCGAAGTATTCCTTCCACCGCCCGACGATATCCCCAGTTGAAGTCAACAGTGTCCCATCCGCACCATACACAGTGTGGACGGGGAGCTGCTTTCCCCTCCTGAGCCGCCGAACAGTTTGCCAGAATCTCTTTGAAGCCGACCGAAAGTCTTGTTCCATGGCCTCACCGAACTCCTCCCATACCCGGGTTTTTGCTTCAGCAACCACCCGAGCTGCACTCCGCTTGGCCTGCCGGTACACCTCAGCTGCTTCGGGAGTCCCACAAGCCAACCAAGCTTGATAGGACTCCTTCTTCAGCTTAATGGCCCCCCTCACCACTGGTGTCCACCACTTGGTTCGGGGGTTGCCACCACGAGATGCACCGACCACCTTGCGGCCGCAGCTCTGGGCCGCCGCTTCAACAACAGAGGTGGAGAACATGGCCCATTCAGACTCCATGTCTCCAGACTCCCTCGGAATGTGGTTGAAGTTCTTCCGGAGGTGGGAGTTGAAGACCTCCCGGACAGGGGCCTCAGCCAGACGCTCCCAGCACACCCTCACTATACGTTTGGGTCTACCAGGTCTGAATGGCTTCCTCCCCTGCCATCGGATCCAACTCACCACCAGGTGGTGATCAGTTGACAGCTCTGCACCTCTCTTTACTCGGGTGTCCAAGACATACGGTCGCAGGTCTGATGATACGATAACAAAATCGATCATCGACCTGCGGCCTAGGGTGTCCTGGTGCCAGGTGCACATATGGACACCCTTATGCTTGAACATGGTGTTCGTTATGGACAGACTGTGGTTAGCACAGAAGTCCAATAACTGAACACCACTCGGGTTCAGATCGGGCAGGCCGTTCCTCCCAATCACCCCCCTCCAGGTTTCACTGTCGTTGCCCACGTGCGCATTGAAGTCCCCCAGTAGGACAATGGAGTCTCCAGGAGGAGCACCCTCCAGCACCCCAGTCACAGACTCCAAAAAGGGTGGGTACTCTGAAACATCATTTGGTGCATAGGCACAAATGATGGTCAGGACCCGTTTCCCAACCCGAAGGCGCAGGGAAGCAACCCTTTCGTCCACCGGGGAAAACTCCAATATAGAGGCAGCAAGGTGGGGCGATACAAGAATACCTACCCCTGCTCGTCGCCTCTCGCCCGGGGCAACTCCAGAAAAGGCCAAGCTCCAGCCCCTCTCCAGGAGACTGGTTCCGGAACCGGAACTGTGTGTTGAGGTGAGGCCGACTATATCTAGCCGGTATCGCTCAATCTCGTACACCAGCTCAGGCTCCTTCCCCACCAGAGAGGTGACATTCCACGTACCAAAAGCCAGTTTAGAAAGCTTGGGATCAGTCCGCCAAGGTCTCCGCCTTTGACTGCTACCTAATCCACATAGCACCGGACTTCCATGATCCCTCCTGCAGGTGGTGAACCTACTGGAGGGCGGACCCATGTAACTCCTTCGGGCTGAGCCCGGCCGGGTCCCATGGGTGGAAACCTGGCCACCAGACGCTAGCCTTCGAGCCCCTCCCCCAGGCCTGGCTCCAGGGTGGGGCCCCGGTAACCCCATACCGGGCGGGGTACACTGAATCCTTGATATACAATTTATCATGAGAGTCTGTTGGATCGTTCTTAGTCTGGCCCTTCACCCAGGACCAGTTTGTCTTGGGAGACCCTATCAGAGGCAAATTGCCCCGGAAACAAGGAACATCCCTTGTTTTCATATTAACTACCCTCACTCAAGGCCTGACCAAGGATATTTTTCCCAGGACCCCAATATAAACAGTTGCCTCTTGCAGAGATGGTAAGGATCAGAATTTGCTTTTAAAGGCTTAAAGGGACCATAAAAAAACCAAACAAAACAAAACAAAAAAACCCCAAAAAACCTCCAGTCCAGATTCCCAACGTGGACAGTTCATGTGGATAGCATCCGCCCTACAGGAAACTAATGCTCTTAAAGGGTCATAAACGGCTTAACCAGACAGTTTTATGACTTTCGACAATAACCAGATCCTCTGTCCAGATACCATGGATCTAAAGAAATTATCTACAGCTCAACAGTACCTCCAAGTGGATACCTACAGAATGTGTTTCATTATGTGCAAATTGACTGTCAATTCTTAGTAAACCTTAAATTTCTTTCAGCTTATCATCTCCCCCGGATCCTAAGGACACTGAAAGTCATCTTTTTGATCACCGACCATGGTTTGCAGTACTTCATTAATCTTTGATCTAAATATGATTGCATGTATTATAATTATGTATAAGAAATGTTATGTTCATGAGTGTTAGTCAAACAAATGTAATATCAGTAGTAATGGTATAAATGCATGATCACTGAATATTAGCCAATTCATTTAATTTAGTTAGATCTCATATTGAGCACTTAATTTTATAAGAACTGAATGAGCATTAATTCTTCTCTGCATTTTCATGGGATGGTGTCCTCGTTTGATTGGCTGCTCCCGAACAAAGAAATGTTTTCACATTGGATGGCGGCCATTTCAAACTGCTTTTAATAAAGTTGGTCTGTCTTGCGACCGGCCCATGTTTAATGACCCAATGGCGCGCTCAGTAAAAAGAGAGTGAGGAGCCGCCCTGCATGTTAGAAAGGACAGAAATGTTAGATGTGAGATCAGAGATATGAGATGAAAAAAGATTGAAAGACATGTAGAAGTCTGAGAAAGATTAGGAACTAGATTAAGATTAAAGAAGCACAATAGCGATCTAGATCTCAGAGGAAAATTTTATTCCACCGTTTCAAGGTTCCATGCAGTTTTATTTTATCTAAATTGCTCTGTGTGAAGTTTGTCAAATCCTGCGTTAGTTTTCTCAATTTTCGGTTACTGAGGAGAAACCATCTTTTTCTTACGAGCTCGCCTTAAATAGAGAGTCAGAACTCTCAAACTCTTTTTTTTTCCCTTCACCTCAGAAGCCATTCTTATCCTACTAAATGTTTTCTCAGATTTTCTGACTTTTCATGCCGTTAAAGTGGACCTTTAATTTTCCTAATTTAAAGTGAATAGAGATTGTGTTTTGGACTCTTTCCGGCCTCATACCCGCCTGACTGAGAAGTTTCTCCTTCAGTTTTTTTGGTCTATCCCACTAATAGAGACCTCAAAATTCGGACTAGTTGCCAAGGACTTTGCCACACCGCTCTGGGGCAATTCTCCACTGCTGCCACTGTCCTGTACGAGCCCCCCGGCTGGGTCCACACTGCTTACGGCTGTGAGGAAGCATAGCAGCAGCCGCTTTCTCCCAATGTCCCGACTTCAAACTCAGTTGGTACCAACCCACTGAAAACGTGGATCTACAGCTGTTCGTAAGTGAAACTCCATTTTCCTATCTGCTGGGTTAAAAAAAAAAAAGTGATGTCTGAACAGTTAAATTACAATTGAATATAACCAGCATTTCTTGGTACAATTAGTCTCTCAGCCACAGGATAAAGCTATAAACTGAAGGAAGACTCTTAATCATTTTTAAGTAACTTCCCTCCATTTTTGTAGATTAATTCAGACGTTCATTTTCAAATAATCAGCAAATGAATTTTCCCCATAAAATTGCATTCTGTTTTGTTAGACATTTCAGCCTTCATTTACCGTTGAAACATAAGTCTGGTTTCTCCTTGGTTCTACAAAGGTTTAACGCTAGATTTCATGTTCAGGAAAACAATAACAGTTGATGTGATATCAGACGCCTGTTATCATTTGAATCTGTTTATCCATCATTTGAATGCCATATCATGTAACCTGAATGAGTTTAATAAAAGGGTGAATGAGAGAAGTTGAAGCGTTTTCCTTTTGCATATATCTGTTTCTTAGATCACAGCAGGAGAAGAACTCCCTTAAATTTTGAGACTGATCCATCAAGTAATTGAAGGTACAAAATTAATTAAAACTAAATTTAATATAAGTGTCCATTAGGACTGATGCTCCTTTAATGAGTTCTTATTTATTTTATTTAGTGAGTGCAGAGGTGACGGTTTAACTCCACCCCCTTTCACACCCACTATTAAATAAAATAAATAATTTCTGTACCTTATTACAATATTTTATTAAATATCCCCTATGTGAAGGTTTTTGGCCTCATGGTGTTCACACGTTTCTTCTTCTTCTTCTGTTTCCACAGTGAACCAGCTCCCTAAAAACATTCTCCTCATGTGGAGGGGCCACAGTGCCGACCAATCGGAGGCCGTGTCAGTGGGTAGTCTGACTGGCTGGACTATCTGTGACAAACACTTAATGTTTGTCACTTGGTTTTATTGGTTTTGGCTGTTGGTCTTTATTTCATCACTCCAAGTCCAGTCAGACACAGAAAGTCAGAAAACTCCAAAAAACAATCACTAAACTAAACATATATGTGTGTAAATGTTTATATGTGTGTGTGTGTGTGTGTGTGTGTGTGTATATATATATATATATATATATATATATATATATATACTGTATATATATATATATATACACTACCGTTCAAAAGTTTGGGGTCACCCAGACAATTATTTTGTGTTTTCCATGAAAAGTCACACTTATTTAGCACCATGAGTTGTAAAATGAATAGAAAATATAGTCAAGACATTGACAAGGTTAGAAATAATGATTTGTATTTGAAATAATATTTTTTTCCAGATACTCAGCCTGCTCAAAAGAAGGTCAGTTTTATAGCTTCTCTAACCAGCTAAACTGTTTTCAGCTGTGCTAACATGATTACACAAGGGTTTTCTAATCATCCATTAGCCTCCTGACGCAATGAGCAAACACATTTTACCTTAGAACACCGGAGTGATAGTTGCTGGAAATGGGCCTCTGTACACCTATGTAGATATTGCACCAAAAACCAGACATTTGCAGCTAGAATAGTCATTTACCACATTAGCAATGTATATTAGATATTAGAGTGTATTTCTGATTAGTTTAAAGTTATCTTCATGGAAAAAAACAGTGCTTTTCTTTCCAAAATAAGGACATTTAAGTGACACCAAACTTTTGAACGGTAGTGTATATATATATATATATATATATATATATATATATATATATATATATTGTGGCAACCTGGGGAGTGCATAATGGTTTACCACCTTAGACAGGAACAAAGGACGTGAAGTTAACCTTTTGTGTGTGAGAAGTTTCTAGATGCCCTAGTATGATAACAGGGAGGTGTCAAGGATGAATGGACTGACTGCAGTCGGGGGAGATTATCTTTTGTGTGTGGGAGGAGTCTAGAAGGATGTCATGTTATTTAAGGGAAGAGTTCCTACTTGTATGCCATTCTGTCTATGCTCTTCGTGTGAGTCGTGTAATAAACCGCTTGAACCAAATCAGTCTCATCTTTTACACACTCCACACTGGTGACCCAAGACGAATCATGGAATACGACGGAAGATTCCCGGAGCCAACCTCGACTGGAACCCCCAACTTTGCATGCGCTGTAGCGATCAAACTACCTGATTTTTGGCAGCACAACCCGCGCTCCTGGTTCCACCTAACCGAGGCGCAGTTCGCCCTCCGAGGGATATCGGCGGATGATATGAAATTCTACTACGTGGTCGCAGCGCTCGATGCCAGCACGGCTCAGCACATCGAGAGCCTGCTCGATCAGCCACCAGCCGACGGCAAATATGACGCACTGAAGGCTGCCCTCATCCAGCACTACACGCTCTCGGATGGTGAGAGAGCAGAGAGGCTTCTGACGTGGACCGAGTTGGGAGACGGTTCGGCCGTGGACATGATGGAGAAGATGCTGAGGTTAAAGGGCACGGACGACGACCACTTCATCTTCACCCACATTTTCCTCAGGAACCTTCCGAAGGTGGCGAGAGCGGCCCTGGCCAATTCGTCGTTGCTGGCCAAACGCGACTATCGTGCGCTAGCCCGAGAGGCAGACCGGATCATCGTCGCCACCTAGGCTTTCGTGACCATTGCGGCAGCGACGGAGCCCGGCACATCGACACGGGGAGGCGAGGAGCCGCCGGCAGCAGCAGCAGAACCACCGACGGCAGCAGCAGCGGGGGCCAAGAAACGTGGAGGTGACACGCTTTGCTTCTACCATCGCCACTTTGCAGAGAGGGCACGCAAATGTATACCACCGTGCCAGTTCAAGCGCTCGGAAAACGCCAAGACCGGGGGTCGGTAGCAGCCGTGACCCTCGGGGAGGAGAACAAGCTGCTCTATTTGGCGGACGCACGCTCGGGGAGGCATTTCCTCGTGGACACTGGCGCACAGAGGAGTTTCATCCGGCCGACCTATGCTGACCAATCTGGATTCGGGAGTCAGACTCGATCTCTGTTTTTAAGAATAGGGCTAAAACCTACCTTTTTGATATAGCCTACAATTAGGGAGGGATCATGTGTTTCTGAACCCTCCCTTAGTTATGCTGCTAATAGGTTTAGTCAGCCGGGGGACCTCCAGTAATGCACTGGGCCTCACTCCTTTCCTCACTCTCTATGAAATATTTTTTTTTTGCTGGTCATTAACATTTGTTTGTTCTCTCCCATAGATTGAGTCCCCATCGTGCTGTTTGCTCTCTACATGTCTGTTCTTTTCTTCTTCTCTATCCCCTCACCCCCCAGCCAGTCGCAGCAGATGACTGCCCCTCCCTGAGCCTGGTTCTGCTGGAGGTTTCTTCCTGTTAAAAGGGAGTTTTTCCTCTCCACCGTCGCCAAGTGCTTGCTCACAGGGGATTGCCTGATTGCTGGGGTCTTTCTGCAACTGTGGGGGTCCCCCCTTCAGTTGATAGTGCTATGAGATGACTGTTGTTGTGAAATGGTGCTATATAAATAAAGTTGAATTGAATAGAATTGAATTGACCGGCTGGCAGGAGCCAGCGGCCCCGAGATGGCAGCAGCAAACGGCTCAGACATTAAGACCTTTGGTGAGAGGACTCTGCTCTTGTCTCTACACAGTCGTACATTTGAATGGACTTTTGTTGTAGCAGCATTGGATTACCATTTACTGGGGGCTGATTTTCTATGTGCACATGGGTTGTTGGTAGATGTCGCTAACAGGCGCCTGGTTAATGCAGTGTCTTTTGACTCTCTCCCCTGCATAGCTCGAGTGACCCGGCCAACAGCACAAGCCAACATCACAGCAGCATGCGGTAAGTTCAACACACTGCCCGCTTAGTTCCCAGCACTCACAGTCCCGACGTTTTCAGCAGCTATCGCTAAACATGGAGTGGAGCATTTTATCACCACCACCGGGGCGCCCGTTTTTGCCAGACCTCGGCGCTTGGACGCAGCTAAACTGGCCATAGCGTGCGAGGAGTTCGCTAACTTAGAGAGGTTAGGCATCATCAGGCGCTCAAACAGCCCATGGACTTCCCCGCTACACATGGTCCCTAAAGCTGAAGGTTCGTGGCGACCTTGCGGCGATTTCCGCAGGTTAAACAACACGACAGCGCATGACCGCTACCCAATTCCCCACATTTAGGATTTTTCCGCTCACCTCGCAGGAGCGCGCATTTTTTCTAAGATAGATTTGGTCCGTGGTTACCACCAAGTCCCAGTGCGCGCTGAGGACATACCCAAAACAGCGGTAATAACTTCGTTTGGTTTATTTGAGTTCTTGTGCATGCCATTTGGGCTTAAAGGGGCAGCACAGACGTTCCAACGCATGATGGATGCAGTGCTGCGCGATCTCCCTTTCGTGTTCGTCTACCTGGACGATATCTTGGTAGCCAGCGCGTCCGAAGACGAACACGAAACCCACCTCACGACGGTTTTCCATAGGTTGGAGGAGCACGGTTTAATAATCAACCCAGCGAAATGTCAGTTCAGGGTGACAGGGATTGATTTTTTAGGGCACCGCGTCTCTCCCGAAGCAGCAGTTCCGCTGCCTGACAAAGTGCGCGCAATGACAGATTTTCCCCGACCACAAACGATCAGGGCGCTACAAGAATTTTTGGTAATGGTGAACTTTTATAACCGTTTCCTTCCCCGTGCAGCGCAGCTCATGTAGCCATTGTACGCTGCGCTCAAAAAACAGAAACCCGCGAATAAGGTTGAATGGACCCCGGAACGAGAGCAGGCGTTCTCGGAAGTTAAAGCAGCCCTGGCAAACGCCGCATTGTTGGCACATCCAGACCCAATGGCCCGCATAGCCCTCACCACTGACGCTTCAGATGTGACCATAGGGGCTGTTGTGGAGCAGTGCGTCACCGGGGCTTGGCAGCCGCTTGCCTTTTTCAGCAGAACCTTGCGCGACAATGAACGTAAATACAGCACGTTCGACAGAGAGTTGCTGGCTCTCCACCTGGCCATTCGCCATTTCCAGTTCTGGCTGGAAGGGCGCAATTTTACTGCGTTCGTTGACCATAAGCCACTAACATTCGCGATGGCCAAAGTTTCAGAACCTTGGTCGGGCCGGCAGCAGAGGCAGCTGGCCGCGATCTCAGATTTTACTACCGATATTCAGCATGTGTCGGGAAAACTGAATATAGTAGCAGACTGCCTCTCACGCGCCATTGTGGCCCCGGTCTGTGTAGGGTTGGATTACACAGTCATGGCCGCGGAGCAGGCTAGTGATGCGGACGTGCGCGCGCTCCAGGCTGGACCAACAGGGTTAAGGCTGGAGAAGAGGACGCTGCTTAACGGCACTCCCCCCTTAATCTGCGACGTCTCCACGGGTCGCCCACGGCCTGTGGTTCCGGCCGCATGGCGCCGCCACGTGTTTGAGTCGGTTCACTCTTTGGCACACCCAGGGCTGCGCGCGTCGGTCAAAATGGTAGGAGAGAAATATGTGTGGCCGGGCCTTCGCAAACAAGTGAAAGGGTGGGCGGCAGCCTGCGTGGCGTGCCAACGAGCCAAGATTCACAGACACACGAAGGCTCCTTTGGAGCCGTTTCGCATCCCTGCTAAGAGGTTTGACCATGTCCACGTGGACCTCGTAGGCCCCCTTCCGCTATCACAGGGGTACACGCATCTCCTGACAATGGTGGACCGCACCACGCACTGGCCAGAAGCGGTTCCACTGGCGGCAACCACGGACGAGGAGGTGGCGCGCGTGTTTTTAACAGCATGGGTGGCGCGTTTTGGAGTTCCATCGGACATTACGTCCGACAGAGGCTCCCAATTTGTTTCTGAACTCTGGTCAACCATGGCCCGCAGCCGAGGTGTCTCAATTCACCACACAACCGTGTACAACCTGCAGGCAAATGGGTTATGCGAACGTTTTCATAGGTCGTTAAAAGTGGCTCTGAGGGCTTCACTTACGGATGAAAATTGGGTAGAAAGGCTACCATGGGTTTTATTGGGGTTACGTTCTGCGCCTATAGAGGATCTGGAAGCTTCCCCAGCAGAACTCGTTTTTGCACAACCACTCCGGCTGCCTGGGGAGTTTCTACCAGATAATCCTGCGCCGGGCAGCTCCCCGTCTCAGCTGCTGCAGCGTTGCATAGACTCAAGCACGCTGCCGGGCCCTGCCCACCACAGTTTTCCGCGCATTTTTGTGCCTAAAGCTTTGAAAAACGCAGAGTTCGTGTTTGTCAGACACGACGCCCACCGCCCCCCACTGCGCCCACCTTATGATGGACTGTTTAGAGTGCTGGAAACAGGGGATAAGCATTTTTTGCTAGATTTGGGGGGTAGGAGGGAAAAAATTGGCATAGACAGACTCAAACCTGCTTTTGTTGTGGTTGATGAGCAAGTGCTGTTGGCGAGGCCCCCTCGGCGTGGAAGACCCCCACGGGGCACTTCCCAGAGAAAAGATTCTCCAGAGCACCCACACGGACAGTCAAAAGGTTTTCACCCCCAGACATCAGCCCCCCAGCATGGCAGCACCACGGAGGCAGCGAATCCTGGCTACAGCAGATAAGGCAGAAGACTGAAGCCCAAGCAGCATGCGGACTGATGTTGATTGTTCTACAGCATGTGGACTGATGTTAATGGCTCTATCACAGCATGTGGACTGTTACCCTTTTGTCCTATCTAAGTTGCTGGGGAGGGCAACCTGGGGAGTGCATAATGGTTTACCACCTTAGACAGGAACAAAGGATGTGAAGTTAACCTTTTGTGTGTGAGAAGTTTCTAGATGCCCTAGTAAGATAACAAGGAGGTGTCAAGGATGAATGGACTGACTGCAGTCGGGGGAGATTATCTTTTGTGTGTGGGAGGAGTCTAGAAGGATGCCATGTTATTTAAGGGAAGAGTTCCTACTTGTATGCCATTCTGTCTATGCTCTTCGTGTGAGTCGTGTAATAAACCGCTTGAACGAAATCAGCCTCATTTTTTACATGCTCCACAATATATATATATATATTCTGATCTTTATTTCCACTGTTTGTTTAATACAATTATCTTTAATACCTCTTCAGTATTACAATCCTGATAGTGTATTTGGCAGTGGTTGCTGCTGCTTATCAGCTGGACTCTCCAAAATGCACTCAGGCTGTATCAGTGGGGTTTTCTCCCAGAAGCCAAGGATAGACCAGCTGATATCAGTTATGATCACCTCAAGCAGTTCAGGATAAAAAGTTAAAGTTCTATTTATTTTTCATGTAGAGTAAGTTAACTGTAAGATAGCTGCCAAACCACACTGTGATGCAGCCCATCAACAAGTTGTCGGTGGTGCACCTGTGGATGGCAGTCTTGTCAGGAAATAGAGCCACTGATGGTCTTTCTTGACTGCGATGTTGATATGTCATGAAAGAATTATTGTTAATTTCAAGCCTCCGACATTTTCGACCTCAGCATCACAGATGGAAATGGGGAGAAACCCGTCTCTGCCATCTCATTTAGGCCACAATCATCCCCAGTCTTTTGGAGTGCAACGGAAGCAAGCAATCTACTGTGGGTGGCAAGGAACTATCATAAGAGCTCCAGGATGAAGTTCTGGAGATGCCCAAGTCAGGAGCTGGGTACAAAGAAATTCAAAGCTTTTATTAATGGGATGAACGAGACCCTCCCTGGGTCAGGACACCCCTCCAAACTGGATGAATGAACAAAGAGGAAACTGGTCAGAGAGGACTCAAAGAGACCTACAACTGCTTCAAAGCTGCTGTAGGTCTCTTTGAGTCCTACCCCTACATATGAAGAGAGGTCACAGTGTGCATGTGACAACAAAATTATAAATCTCCTCAAATGTAGCTTGTTAAATGGGAGGGTTGCAACGAAAAAAGCCATTCCACATGAAAGGCCATGTGCAATTTTTGCCAAAACATGCCCCAAAGATCCTGAGATCAAGAGGAGAAAATTAATGGGTCAGATGAGACCAAAATTAAACTCTTTGGCCTCAACATCAAACAAGATGTCACAATCCAGATAACACCACTCCTACAGTAAAGCACGGAGGTGGCAACATCATATGGTGGGGGTGTTTCTCTCCAGCAGAGACCGGAGACTTTGGCAGGAGAGAAGCACAAAAGGATGGAGCAAAATACTGTCACATTCTTGGTGAACACCTGCTGCCTGCTGATAGAAAGTCGTCAATGGGAAGAAGGTCCACCTTCCAACGTGACGAGCCGAAGCTCCTCCGGGTGCTAGAACAAACAAAAACGTCCACAACTGAATCATTAACCAGAATAAATAGACGCAACTCTTGATGCCCTCAGTGAACATGTGGAAACTCCCAGATGTTTTTTTTTTTTTTTTTTTTTTTTTGGGCAAGATGGCGGCGCGTGCACAACGCGAGGCTCAGCGTCCTACCAGATTCTGGGGACTAGCAGTGTTATTTCTGCTCATTTCGGGTATGTTCGTTCAGAACAGCTCTGCTTTTACATCTTACACCCGAGATGAGCTTTTGAATATTGGATTACAAAGCAACGATAACGACCTTTTTATCAGCAACCTACGTCTAAATCTACGTCTCATCCCGGAGCTATGGAGAACTCCCGACGCTCGGCAGGCTTCCCGGCCGACCGGAAGTGCTCGCAGGCGGCGTAGAGATCGTAAACAAAGGAGGGGTAAGCGCGGTGGGCTAAGAGCTAAGCTAAAGCTAACACCGCATCGGCTATCGCTACCCAGTATTTTCCTTGCTAATGTAACTAATGTCTCTGCTAATGTCTCTGCTGGTCTCTGCTAATGTCTCTGGCGAGCAAAATGAGTGAACTACGGCTTCGGATCACCAACAATAAGAGACTTATGAACTGCAATATCATGATTTTTACGGAAACATGGCTTCACAGTGGAATACCCGACAATGCTATCGAGCTAGCCGGCCTACACACGCTCCGGGCAGACAGAGCAGCAGTTGACTCCGGTAAGACAAGAGGGGGGGGAGTGTGCATTTATATTAACAAGGCTTGGTGCACGAACTCTGTCATTGTTGAGAGACACTGCTCAGCTAACCTGGAGTTTCTCATGGTTAAATGTAGACCTTTCTATCTGCCACGCGAGTTCACTTGTACCATCATAACAGCCGCTTACATTTCTCCGGATGCTAATGCTAAGCTTGCTATGAAAGAACTGCATGCAGCTATTAGCAAACAACAAACTGCACACCCAGAGGCAGCATTTATTGTGGCGGGTGATTTTAACCACTCTAACCTCAAGACAGTGCTTCCTAAATTCTACCAGCATGTCTCCTGTCACACAAGAGGGGACAAAACATTGGACCATGTTTACACCAATATTGTGGGAGCCTACACAGCAACTCCCCTCCCCCACCTAGGTCAGTCTGATCATTTATCCTTGTTCCTTACCCCCAAGTATGTACCGCTCATCAACCGGGTGAAGCCATCAGTGAGGACCATCAAAGTGTGGCTAGAGGGGGTTGACTCTGTACTCCAGGAGAAGTTTAGGAACACAGACTGGAGTATGTTCGCCTCTCAGGCTACCTGTGGCTCCCACATAAACATCGACTCTTACACCCACTCAGTCCTGGACCATATCAACACCACTATTGACAGTGTCACCACGGAAAGACAGATCACCACGTACCCAAATCAGAAGCCGTGGATGAACAGAGAAGTGCGGCTTCTGCTAAAAGCATGTAACAATGCCTTTAGATCTGGTGATGCACAGGCCTACAGTTCATCCAGGGCAGATCTGAAGAGGGGCATCAAGAAGGCCAAGCACAGCTACAAGCTGAAGGTGGAGGAACATTTTGGGGACTCTGACCCCCGACGTATGTGGCAGGGCATTCAAGCTATCTCTGATTATAAGCCCAGCAACTCCATACCTATAGCCATGACTGTGCCCTTTCTCAATGAGCTAAATGACTTCTATGCTCGTTTTGACAAGGACAACAACGAAAAGAACATCAATTTTCCACCCTCTGACGACCTCCACCACCTCACACTCACCCACACCGACGTCCATAACGCACTGAGTCATGTCAACGTACGTAAGGCTGCTGGCCCTGATGGCATTCCTGGGCGTGTGCTGAGGGCATGCGCTGAGCAGCTGGCAGGGGTCTTCACAGACATCTTCAATCTGTCCCTGGCCCAGGCCGTGGTACCAGCGTGCTTCAAAACCACTTCAATAGTACCAGTGCCGAAACATTCAACACCATCGTGCCTAAATGACTATCGCCCTGTGGCACTGACGCCCATAGTCATGAAGTGCTTTGAGCGACTGGTCTTGGCACAGCTCAAAAAAGGCCTGCCCCCTACACTGGACCCTCATCAGTTCGCCTACCGGAGCAACAGGAGTACAGAGGATGCGGTTTCTACAGCGCTGCACTATGTACTCTCACACCTGGATGACAAGAACACCTATGCAAGAATGCTGTTTGTTGACTTCAGCTCAGCATTCAACACAGTTATCCCCTCCAAGTTGCTCACTAAACTTGGGGACCTGGGAATCAGTACCTCCACCTGCAACTGGATCATGGATTTTCTGACCAACAGACCCCAGCATGTTAGGTCAGGCCCCAACCGTTCTTCCGTCATCACACTCAACACTGGTGTACCACAGGGCTGTGTGCTCAGCCCATTCCTCTACTCCCTCTACACCCATGACTGCAGGCCTATGTATGGATCCAATTCCATCATAAAGTTCGCAGATGACACCACGGTGATTGGACTCATCAGGGACAACGACGAGTCAGATTACAAGGCAGAGGTTGAGCACTTGGCTATTTGGTGCGCTGACAATAACCTGCTCCTTAACACCAGCAAAACCAAGGAGCTCATAGTGGACTACAGGAAGGAGAGGGAAGAGACACATGACCCCATCCATATCAATGGCATAGCTGTTGAACGTGTCCCCAGCTTCAAATTTCTGGGGACCCACATCTCGGAGGACCTGTCCTGGTCAGTTAACACCACCAGCCTGATCAAGAAGGCCCATCAGCGCCTCTTCTTCTTGAGGACACTGAAGAAGAACCATCTGTCAACTGACATCCTGGGCAACTTCTACCGCTGCGTGATAGAGAGCACCCTGACCAACTGTATCACAGTCTGGTATGGGAGCTGCTCTGTCGCTGACCGCCAGGCGCTGCAGCGGGTGGTGAAAACTGCCCAACGCATCACAGGGACTCCACTTCCAGTTATAGAGGACGTCTACAGGAAAAGATGTCTGCGCCGGGCACGCAGCATTCTTAGGGACTCCAACCATCCTGCTCATGGACTGTTCCAGCTTCTCCCCTCCAGAAGACGTTTCAGAAGCCTTCGGACTAGAACCAGCAGGTTTAGGAACAGTTTCTTTCCTACAGCTGTCACGTTATTGAACTTAGTTCCCCGCTGACTCTCTTACCATCATCTCTTACCATCCTCACCTGTACATAACTGCATAACTACATAACTACATCTAACTTATTGCACATCATTTGCACATAACAGTACTCTTAACTTTCTGCACTGCTGCATATATTTGCATATATTTGCTTAAATTGCACATACTGTTAATTACCGTATATACTGCCCTGCTGTCCTTTGCACTTCTGATTGGATGCTAAACTGTGTTTCGTTACCTTGTATTCATACATGTGTAATGACAATAAAGTTGAATCTAATCTAATCTAATGTTGACACCACAGCTGCTGATTTACATATAAAGGTTCAACTGTTTGTTCTCATAAATTTGCTACTTTTTTCTTTTAAATATGGAACTTTTTCTCACACATTTGCATTTTTTTTCCTCACAACTTAGCAGTTTTTTCTCAAAAAACTACATTTTTCGCCTGTATATTTTCAGCTTTTTCCCCATAAATTTGCATCTTTTTTCTTGTAAATTTTCTCTTTATCTGTAGATTTGTGAATTTTTTCCTCAAAAATTTTCATTGTTTTGTCTGTGAATTTGCAGCTTGTTAGTCATAAATTTGCTCCTTTTTAGTCATAAATTTGCTACTTTTTTCCTCATTAAAATTACAAGTTTATCTCAAAAAATTTGCTTCTTTTCTCTTATACATTTACATCCCTTTTGTGGATTTGTGACTTTTTTCCTCCAAAACAATTGACTTTTTTCCTGTAAACTTTCACTTATTTTGTCATCTAAATTTACGTCTTTTTCTTGTAAACTTGCATTTTTTTTCCCTGTAAAGTTCCAGCTTTTTTTCTTATAAAATTGTGGCTCTTTTCTTGTAAATTATCATATTTTTTTCTCATCTGGAAACTCCCAGATGTTTTCAACTTTTTTTTCTCATAAATTTGATACTTTTTTCTTTTAGACTTGCAACTTTTTTCTCATAAATTATTATTTTTCTGACAAATTTGCAGTTTTTCCCTCAAATTATTGCTTTTTTCCTCCTCTAAATTTTCAGCTTTTTTCCCCTCATAATTTTGCATCTTGTTATCGTGTATATTTTCTCATTTTTCATAGATTTGACTTTTTTCCTGATAAGTATTAAGTTTTCTTCTCAAAAAATAAAGAAAGTTTTTTCTTTGAAATTTGCAAAAAATTTTATAGTTTTGTGATTTTTTTCTCAAAAAATGCATTTTTTCTGTATATTTCAGCTTTTTTCTCATATATTTGCACCTTTTATTGCACATAATTTTACTACTTTTTACCATAAAATTGTGACTTTTGTCATAAATTAGCTACTTTTCCTCAAAAATATTATTTTTTTTCTCAAAAATTTGTTTCCTTTTCCTCATAAATTTGCAACTTTTTTGTAGATTTGTGAATGTTTTCCTCAAATAATTGCTAATTTTTTCTTGTATATTTTCAGCTTTTTTCTTCCCATGAATTTACAACTTTATCATAATTTCAAAACTTTTATTGCCACAATTTTTCAACTTTTCTTCTCTAAAATTTTTTATCACTTTTTTCCTGTAAGTTGTCAATTATTTTGTCAAATAAATTTTCATTTTTTTCTTATAAATGTTCTGTTTATTTTCTTGTAAGTTATCATATTTTTTCTGACAAATTTACAGCTTTTTTCTCATGAAGTTGCAACCCCTGTTTTTCCTTGTCGACTGTGACCTAAAACTATTTTAATTCTTGTTTGACCTCCCGTCTGACGGGACCTGGCACGGCAGAATAAAGACCAACAGGAAGTCATTTCCAAACATGGAGTCTGCACCCCAAAGTTATATCAACACAAGTTGAAATCAGAGCCTCTGATTGGTCGGTGGAAACTTCTCCTCTACATTATAAGGCTCGCCAGTGTGACGTAGAGTTTACAAAATTGACCAAGTGCATTCTGGGATCAAAAGGCCTCGATAGTTTGCTGAGATCACGTCAATGTAGCAGACATTGAAGCAGACATAGTGAAGTACAGAGCTCGCCAGCTGTGTTGTAAACTGTTGCAGTCGTTCTTACAACCACTGTGGAAAAAAGGTAACACGGAATAGGCTTTTATCGTTTTCCAGCATGGAAGAAGAACAGCACAGCCCACGTTTCGGATGTAACAAAGAAGTGACGCCTTGCCTGGATTGCAGCAGTGAGAAGACTCAATATAACTTTCAACCACACTCCTTTATTGATGGTGGTGTGTTCAAAGCATTTTCATAAAGGTACATTATGATTTACTGTATATAAGTCTGTTGTTGTTGCTGAGTGGTTAAAACTTGCTTGGTCAAAGCTTTTAGCCTACATGTTGTGTTGTAGTTTGGGACCTTTTTTTGTGAGACACGGGTGGTGGCTCCACCCTTCCGGTTCCGCCAAAACCCAAGGTATAAGAGAGCAGTGAGTGGGAGAGGCGGTCTCTTGGCCACCTCTCTGCCTGGCGGGTACGCTGGTGTATTGTGGAGTGTCTATAAATAAACCCGTGTTTTGCTCAACACCTGGGCTCGTCCTTGGCTCCTACCACATTTGGCAAAGAGGATAAAAGGCATGGACGCGTGTGTAACATCCATCTGTCCATTTCTGGAGCTTCCCGGTGAGCTGCCCGTCCCTTGATCGAGATAGTTGGCCACGTTTCAGACATACTTGGTGGCGCTGGACCTTGGGAGGCTGGAGAAGTTGAGGCCACGTGGACTGTTGGTTCATAACTTGGGTATGGGAGGACAGCATAGTTTGAGTACTTTGGGCGAATGTGATAGCTTTGAGGAAGTGGTGGAGCTAATGGCACAACATTTTTGCGCCCCGGAAAATGTCATCACTCGCAGGATTCAGTTGCGACAGTGCCGCCAGCAGGTCGGTGAGTCGGTGCAGTGGTTTGTGGCAGACCTGCATCGACTGGCCAGGGACTGTCAGTTTGGATCATTGGACTAGAAGATAGTTTGCAACCAGCAGACGGAACATACAGTCTGCCTGCTACAAGGTTGAGGCTGCTTACATTCTCGGGCGAACTGACATCATCCACGGCCATCGATTTAGCTCAGCAGTTGGAGGCGGTAGGCAAGCTATTACGAGAGCTCAGTGAGAGTGTGTTACACCGACAGTCTGTTCCACAGTCGACGGTGCAGGCAGTGGACCTGGACAGTGATGACAGCATGGAGGGTGATGGAAGCCACGCGAATTCTGTAAAGATGAGGTCCGCCCTGGGAACGCCCATGTGTTTGGGTTGTGGGTCCACAAAGCACCGCTATAAAGCCAGGGAGTGTCCAGCGAAAGGGAAACGCTGCAGCAAGTGCAGACTCTTGCATCATTTTGCCAGGGCATGCCACAAGTTCGAGTGAAGGAGTCCAAAACACAAGGAAGATTCTCCTGCTCCCACAGTTATTCACGTTGTGTCCCCGAGTACCAACGGATGCTCCTACTGTATGATGGAGCTGGATGGGGTAACAGTGCCATTGATGATCGACACGGGAGCAGTGGGCTCCGTGTTAAATTGGGAAACTGTGAGGGACTTTTTCCCACATTACAGGATTGGAGGTGATCCGGTGCCGCTCTATGGTTATGGTGGAGGGAGATTGGCCACGGTGGCAACGGTGAGACTGACAACTCACTACAAGTCGGTGGAAGTATGTAACCTCAAGTTCACCGTGACTGCCCATGGAGAGAATATTATGGGATGTGATTTGTTTTATGGCTTGGGCTTTGCCATCAGGAGCGGTATTGGAGAGGAGTGGTCGGGCTGCGGTTTGTGGGACTGATCGATCTCAAGAATGATGGATAGAGCTGTGTTGGACGAGAACTTGCCTGGCACCCTGGAGAGTGAGCGGGACTAACCCCTCCCAGGGCCATCACAGGAAGGTTCCTGTGCCAGAGTCCAAGTAGCCCTAGATAAGGGAACTGGGCGGCATGGCAGGACACTTGTGACGGCAGGTGGCGGCGAGTGGCTGGATCCATTTGTTCCCGGATGTTGGCTGGAAGGGACCGGAGAACATGGAGTCACAACGGCAAAGGCAGCAGCAGAAATGAAAGTGGTTGGGGCAGGACCGGCTGGTATGGTAGAACAATGTGCCAAACAAACACTGTAAGCCGAGAAGGGCTCCTCTGGGGGTCGCGGATGTGGTCCGGGCCCGGGAGGAGGCACGGTGGCGGAGGATTCGGGCCAAGCGTCGGATGGAAGAACACCAGGGGTGGGTCAGGTGGTGGCGGTACGGGAGGATGCTGATCTTCAGCTATTAGATGGTTCATGGAGGCATACAAATGAGCTGTGGCATGCCCGGGAGGAGATACGTAGGTGGGCTTCAGAATGAACAAGGGAAGTCCCCAGTGGTGGTGAAGAGGAGGCGCACCGGGGTCGGATCGGCCAGCGGTGACCCGGTGGGTGGTCCCTCCCCTGGGGCAGACTGATGGTTGAACAGTTCGGAGAGGAAAGAGAAGGGGGACCAGGGATATATTTTTGTTGTTTACTTTGTTCTAAGTTGTTAAAAAAAACACTCTCAAATTTATTGGTTGTCTATGTTTTGGGGATTTATTTCATGTCATCATCATCATCATCATAGCAGTCTGTCGGGGGTGACAATGATTGTTTCATTTAGGTCTGATCAGATTCCTCCACACAGCTCTGTCCATCGCCCTCCGCTGCCACGAACTCCTGGCCTTCTTAACCTGGGCAACGTCCGAGTTGCTTTCTGACTGACCATTTCATGAAACTGCTTGCAAAGTATTTGAGTACCGCTAGCTTTTGCTGGACTAGCGGCACATTCTTGGCAGATAGAGGGATGATCAGTGGCAAGGACAGGCCAAGACAAACTGACTCCGGTATCTGTTGCAGTGACTGACCAGATGATAGGTTTGTTTATCTCTGCTCTTTGTGTAGTGCATGTCACGATGTACCAACTGGCAAAAGTCCACCACAGACCTTGCGACAGATGCGCTTATCTGCCAGGATGTCCAGTCTCACCCCGTGTAACTGGGAGTGGTCCACTACAGACCTGTGACAGATATTGTTTTTAGTTCTGCCAGGATGTCCAGTTTCACCCTCCACACCCTCAGAAGGGCAGGGTTGCCAGTTGAGTTGCCGACGGCCCGACCCGTGAGACGGGTAGTACCGGTTTTCATGGTTATCCGGTAGCAAGCAAACCAATGCCTGACCTGACATGACAGACTTATTTCATGTAATGTTCAGATTAAGGCACGGCGGTATTTTGTGTTGTATGGTTTATTGTGGTATATAAGCGGCAGAATAATCTGCTTTGCCATGAGGGGTGAGGAGGCCGTCAACCCATCTCCCTCTAGTGTATTTTTTTTTAGTATGACTGTGTTAGGCCACTTTTGTTATGTTACTGTCCTTAGGGTGTGTTTCGGGTTCCAAATTGGGGTGGAGGGGGTTCGACTTGTGTGTGTGTGGCCTTATGGCTTTTGTGTGTGTGTGGGGGGGGGGGTGTTGTAGTTTGGGACCTTTATTTGTGAGACATGGGTGGTGGCTCCACCCTTCGGCTCCACCACCACCCAGGGTATAAGAGAGCAGAGAGCAGGAGGGGCGGTCTCTTGGCCACCTCTCTGCCTGGCGGGTATGCTGGTGTATTGTGGAGTGTCTATAAATAAACCTGTGTTTAGCTCAACACCTGGCCTCGTCCTTGGCTCCTACCACCAACATAACACTACGTTAGCAGTGCTAAGCTAAACAAAGCTAAGCTAAGCTAAAGAAAGACTCTGATATCCGAGTAGCTAGAAAAAGTTACCACTTACACACATATGTGAGTCGGTTTAATATGTTCTACACCAAAGTATTTTCGTACCGATTCTTTTTGCTTTAACAGGCAGATCAGCTTATGAAATGCTAGACTGTGATCCTGACTGGGCACCTTCTCTAAACGTTGGCAATGCAGAGCTTCAAGCTACCACTCCTGAGAGGTTTAACTGCTTATGCAGAAGGACGAGATCACAACAAAAAGAATCAACAGGGCATGCAACTGAACCCCCAACACCACTGGCCCTGTGACTGAGATGGATAATGTGGCTCCTTTATATTCAGGTTGTTGTGGCATGGATGGGGGATTCTCCACCCAGAGAAGGCAGCTGGGATAAGGGAGAACAATGGACGGGAGAAGGAACTGCCAGCAGGGTGGTGGTGGTGGTGGTGGTGGGGGGGGGGCTCAGACAGGACAGTATGGACTATACACCCCCCGGGGAGTGGAGGAACCACTGGTGCCGGTGTTATGTTATGTTAATGTGCCACATGTTTTTTTTCCAAACAATGTATTATGGTTGGAAGTTCCGGGTCTCAATGTATGGAATTAAAGTTATAAAAGAGGAATGCACAGAGACCTGGGGGCTGTTTTTACTGTACTGTATGTTGGAGAAGAAATAAAGTTCATGTGTCGTCCAGCTCATTGCCTCGAGTGCTTCCTTTCTCCACATTGGTGACCCGAAGATGTGCCATGGAAAGCGAGCTGAGCACTGCCCTGGAGACTACTGGGAAGGAGAGCACCAATGCCATGTGTGCTGTCTCAGTCAAGCTCCCAGACTTCTGGCTTCACAACCCGACAGCGTGGTTCTTGCACATAGAAGCCCAGTTCGCACTCCGCGGGATAACAATGGACGATACCAAGTATTACTATGTGGTCACTGCGCTGGATGCTTGCTCCATGCAACAGGTGACGAGCCTGATCCAGGAGTCGCCGGCGCAAGGAAAATATGAAGCACTCTTGAGGATGCTTCTCCAGCGCTGTACCCTTTCTGACAGTGAGAGGGCAGAGAGACTCCTAGTGCGTTTGGAGTTAGGTGACAGATCAGCAGTGGAGCTTATGGAGAGCATGTTGGCACTGAGGGGGAAGGACGATGAATCTTTCTTCTTTGCCCACTTGTTCCTCAGGAACCTACCGGCTACAGCGAGGGCAATCCTGGCCAACTCGCCACGGCTGGTTGCTAAGAACTACCGTGCCCACAGGAAGCAGACCGTGTCATTTTGGTGACCAGAGCTCTCAGTGAGCAGGCAGTGGCACCGGCATCCATGAGGGACTCCAACAAGGTCGAGGAGCCATTAGTGGTAGCCGGGACAGACACCAGGAGACGAAGGAATGGGATGATCTGTTTTTATCGTCGCTGTTTCGGCTCAAATGCCCAATGCTGCCTGTCGCCATGCCAATTCAAGAAGCCGGGAAGACGGCACGTTCAGAATTCAGTTGCAGTTGCAACTGATGGCGACAGGAACAGACTGCTTTATGTCATGGACACGCATTTGGGGAGACGTTTTTTGGTTGACTCCGGCTCCCTGAAGAGCCTCATCCTGCCAGTCAATGCAGACAGGGTTGCAGGGGGCAGTGGTCCAGAGATCAGGGCCACTAACGGATCCACCATCAGGACATTTGGAGAGCGGACACTGATGATATGCTTACATGGACGCAACTTTCAGTGGGACTTTGTGGTAGCTGCATGCTCCGCCCCCATTTTAGGCACAGATTCTTTATGCGCTTATGGGTTGTTAGTCGATGTTGCTAATAAGAGACTAGTGGATGCTGTCTCTTTTACCTCACTGCCCTCTCAGCTCGGGGAGCTGGGTCGACAACACTGGCTAACGTTATAGCTCCAGGGGGTAAGTACCAATATTTGCTCACACAGTTCCCAGCACTCACGGTCCTGACTTTTTTGGATACGATAACGAAACACGGGGTCGAACACTCCATAATGACAAAAGGCCTGCTGGTGTTCACGCAACCTCGGCACTTGGACACAGCTAAATTGGTCAGCGCATGAGAGGAGTTTCCCAACTTGGAGCAGTTGGGCATTGTCAGGTGCTCCAACAGCCCGTGGACATCCCTGCTACAAACTGTGCCTAAAGCCAATGGGTCGTGGCAACCGTGGGGCGATTTTCGGCACTTGAATAATGCCACAGAACACGATCGTTATCCCATTCCACACATCCAGGATTTTTCCGTGCACCTGGCCGGGGTGCGTGTTTTTTTGAAAGTGGATCTGATCTGCGTATACCATCAGGTCCCAGTGCACGCGGAAGACGTTCCAAAAGCAGCGGTAATAACTCCTTTTGATCTTTTCGAGTTTTTACGCACGCCATTCGGATTAAAAGGTGTGGCACAGACTTTCCAGAGGATTTTGGACAAAGTGTTTCATGACTTGTCCTTCATTTTCGTCTACTTAGACGACATTCTGGTAGCTAGCGCATCCGAAAAGGAGCACATTGCCCATCTTAACCCATTAACTGTCCCAGTCGTCGACTAGCGACATAACCCCTAGTGGTCAAGAGTGGTATAGATTTTTTGTCAACAAAACATTCAGATCCTCTGGCGAGATTTCCAAGGCTAAAACTTGAAAGATGCAAGAGATAATGGCTTACTGTCAATTAGAAAGATGTAAAATATGATCTAAAGTTTCAGATAGGAGTGAATTATAATGCCATGGCAGCTATATTGAATTATATAACTCAGTCAAAAGTGGACTTTTGACATATTTACACAAAGAATGGTTCAGTCTTTTGACACTGTTTTTCATACAGGGGTACATTGTCATCTTATCTTCAAAGTATATGAACAATAAAAACAGTACAATGTAAAAAAACAAAGATATTCCTCACTTACCGGCATCAAAGAGGGCTCGCGGGCACACATGGTCTGTCCAATTTTGTCAATTGTGGTCGTTATTTTCCGTTCTGTCAGTCATTTGTGCTCTCTCCCACATCTAGACACTCTTATGATTATCCCACGACAAATTTGTTTGTATTCCCCCACAATTTTTCGTGTATAACGCAGTTTTATATAATGGTACATGATGGTGTATGGCAGCCATATTCGCTTTCTGGGCTTAGAAAAGGAAAACAGAAAAAGGAAAGTTCTTCTTCTTGGGTGGATTACTTGTCATCCATGTGTAACCCAGTGTTAAAAACACAAATAAAAATAGGAATATTGATACCGCTTTTAAAAAGAAAAACACTCATTTCACAATGGGAATAAATATTTTGAAGACGAATATTTAAATAAATAGAGTATATATTCATAAAACAGTAGAGAACATTTTCTGGGGAGTTTTGATAAAGTTCCAAATGTTTTTATTTGGTATTTTGAGCAACCAATGGCTGCACCGTTGTTTGGCAGCATCAGCCAATGGGTTAAGTGCTCTCTCTCCGGGTCTGGGTATGACTTGCATTTTTTGGCTCAGTCACGTCAGACGCCGAAAGGCACCGATCGAGAGAGAGAGACGGTCCTTGATGATATGGCGACGCTAACGTGCTAATAGCAGTCTTTGTCTCGGATAAAACTTGAGATTGGTAAGCCTAAACTAATACCCGCAATGAGACATTGCTGTACTATCAAATTCTAATACCCCGTTTGTTAAATTTTAAGATTTGGATCCAAAGGCTGTTAACGCCGTTGAGCGTGGGAACCTTATGACGCATGTGTCGATTAGCATGGTGAGTGCTATCCATTTAGTGTGTATGGGAAATGCAAATCGCTAGCTTGAAATGCTAACCGCCAATGCTAATTTCGGCTAGGTTTTTCATGAGAAAAAGCTATTTTCCAAAGCTATAACGGTTAGCAAAGGTCCCAATTCCCTTGCCATTGATTGCTACTTAATGGTGAATGTTGAACCTGTGGTTTATATGTGTTTAATGTGTCAAACTGAGATAGTGTTGTGCTAGATGTGACGTTAGCTTGGTGCAGCACACTGCACAAATGTCCTGTTGATGCCAAGTGCCTTCCAAATGCACTTACTTATTGTTATGGCACCATGTTGATAAGTTTGAATAATAGATGTTGTAGCCGCACATGGGGAGAACATAATGAGTAACATCTTAGATAAGAACAAAGAGCAGAGTTTTGCTTGGAGATAACAGGAAGTTGTGAAGAATGATGCATTGTGATCTTTTGTGTGTCAGAGACTGCTAGGAGGGTCCTTTGTGTATCAGAGACTGCGAGCAGGATGTTAAAGGATTAAGGAAGTGAATGCAATGTGACCTTTGATGTGAATGCAATGTGACTTTTGATGTGTAGAAGCGTCTGTAGGAAGGCCTGAGTATTTAAGAGAAGAGTTGTGTCTGAGATGCTCTCTTTCTACTATGCTTACGTGTGAGATATGTAATAAACTGCCTGAGACAAATATGCCTCGTCATTTACGCACTCCACACTGGTGACCCAAGACGATTCATGGAACACGAAGAGAGATCCCCGGAGCCAGCCTCGTTGGGAGCCCCCAGCCAAGCATATGCCATTACAATCCAGCTACCGGATTTTTGGCAGCACAATCCGCGCTCCTGGTTCCACCTGGTTGAGGCGCAGTTCGTCCTCCGGGGGATATCAGTGGATGACACAAAATTCTACCATGTGGTCGCAAAGCTCGACGCCCACATGGCTCAGCATGTGGAGAGCCTGCTGGATCAGCCACCAACTAGCGACAAATACAGCGCGTTGAAGGCTGCACTCATCCAGCACTACACTCTCTCGGTTGAGGAGAGAGTAGAGAGACTCCTGACACGGACCGGGTTAGGAGATTGCACGGCTATCGACCTGATGGAGAAGATGCTGAGATTGAAGGGCTCGGACGACGATCACTTCATTTTTACCCACCTCTTCCTCCGGAACCTTCCGTCAGCGACGAGAGTGACCCTGGCCAATTCGCCGCTGCTGGCCAAGCGGGACTACCGTGCGCTGGCCCGAGAAGCACACCGGATCATCATGGCCAGCAGAGAGCTCACGACCATGGCGGCAGCGATGGAGCTCGGTGTGACGGCCGGAGGAGGTGAGGAGCCATTGACAGCGGTAGCAGAACCACCGACGACAGCGGCGGCGGGGGCCAAGGAACGCAGAGGAGACATCCTTTGTTTCTACCACCGCCGCTTTGCAGAGAAGGCACGCAAATATATACCACCGTGCCAGTTCAAGCGCTCGGGAAACGCCAAGACCGGGGGTCGGTAGCAGCTGCGGCCCTCGGGGAGGAGAACAAGCTGCTCTACTTGACGGACGCACGCTCGGGGAGGCATTTCCTCGTGGACACCGGTGCCCAGTTGAGTTTCATCATGCAGTCCTACGCCGACCGGCTCGCAGGATCCAGCAGCCCCAAGATGGCAGCAGCAAACTGCTCGGAGATTAAGACCTTTGGTGAGAGGACTCTACTTCTGTCACTACATGGCCGTGCATTTGAGTGGACTTTTGTCGTAGCAGCATTGAATTTCAGTATATTGGGGGCTGATTTTTTGTGCTCACATGGGTTGTTGGTTGATGTCGCTAACAGGCGCCTGGTTAATGTACTGTCTTTTGATTCTATCCCCTGTACAGCTCGAGTGTCACTGTCACAGTGACACACTGTCACTGTGCCAATGTCACAGCTGCATGCGGTAAGTTCCACACACTGCTCACTCAGTTCCCAGCACTCACGGTCCCGACATTTTCGGCAGTCATCGCTAAACACGGGGTGGAGCATTTTATTACCACCACCGGTCCGCCCATTTTTGCAAAACCTCGACGCTTGGACGCAGCTAAACTGGCCATAGCGCGCGAGGAGTTCGCCAACCTGAAGAGGTTGGGCATCATCAGGCGTTCAAACAGCTCATGGGCTTCCCTGCTACACATGGTCCCGAAAGCTGATGGTTCGTGGCGACCTTGCGGGGATTTCCGCAGGTTGAACAACGCCACAGCGCACGACCGCTACCCAATTCCTCACATCCAGGATTTTTCCGTTCACTTGTCGGGAGCACACGCTTTTTCTAAAACAGACTTGGTCCGCGGTTACCACCAAGTACCAGTGCGCGCTGAGGACATACCCAAAACAGCGGTGATAACTCCGTTTGTTCTATTCGAGTTTTTGCGCATGCCATTCGGGCTTAAAGGGGCTGCACAGATGTTCTAACGCATGATGGATGCAGTGCTGCGCGATCTCCCTTTCGTATTCGTCTACCTGGACGATATCTTGGTAGCCAGCGCGTCCGAAGACGAACACGAAGCCCACCTCACGGCGGTTTTCTGGAGGTTGGGAGAGCACGGTTTAATAATCAACCCAGCGAAGTGTCAGTTCGGGGTGACGCAGATTGATTTTTTGGGGCACCGCGTCTCTCCCAAAGGAGCGGTTCCGCTGCCTGGCAAAGTGCGCGCAGTAGCAGATTTTCCCCGACCGCAAACGGTCAGGGCGCTACAGGAGTTTTTGGGAATGGTGAATTTTTTATAACTGTTTTCTCCCCCGCGCAGCGCAGCTCATGCAACCACTGTACGCCGCGCTCAGAAAACAGAAACCCGCGAGTAAGATCGAATGGTCCCCGGAGCGAGAGCGGGCATTCTCGGAAGTCAAAGCAGCCCTGGCTAACGCTGCATTGCTGGCACATCCACACCCAATGGCCCGCATAGCGCTCACTACTGACACGTCAGATGTGGCCATAGGGGCGGTCGTGGAGCAGCGTGTTGCCGGGGCTTGGCAGCCGCTCGCCTTTTTCAGCAGGACTTTGCGCGATAGTGAACATAAATACAGCGCGTTCGACAGGGAGTTGCTGGCTCTCCACTTGGCCATTTGCCATTTCCAGTGCTCGCTGGAAGGACGCTGTTTCACCACGTTCGTTGACCACAAGCCACTAACATTCGCGATGGCCAAGGTTTCAGAACCATGGTCGGGCCGGCAGCAGAGACAGCTGGCCGCAATCTCAGAGTTTACTACCGATATTCAGCATGTGTCGGGTAAACTGAATGTAGTGGCAGACTGCCTCTCACGCGCCGTGGTGGCCCCGGTCCGCGTGGGGATAGATTACACAGCCATGGCCGCGGAGCAGGTTAGTGACGCAGATGTGCGCGCGCTCCAGTCTGGACCAACAGGGTTAAGGCTGGAGAGCAGGGTGCTGCAAGACGGTATGCCCCCCCTAATCTGTGATGTCTCCACTGGGCGACCGCGTCCTGTGGTACCGGCCGCGTGGCGCCGCTGCGTTTTTGACTCGATTCATTCTTTAGCGCTCCCCGGAGTGCGCGCGTCGGTCAAAATGGTAGGAGAGAAATTTGTGTGGCCGAGCCTTCGCAAGCAAGTGAAAGGGTGGGCAGCAGCCTGCATGGCGTGCCAACGAGCCAAAGTACACAGACACACGAGAGCTCCCTTGGAGCCGTTTCACATCCCGGCTAAGAGGTTTGACCACGTTCACGTGGACCTCGTGGGCCCCCTCCCGCCATCACAGGGGTGCACGCACCTTCTGACAATGGTGGACCGCACCACGCGCTGGCCGGAGGTGGTTCCACTGGCGTCAACCACAGCCGAGGAGGTGGCGCGAGCGTTTTTAACAGCATGGGTGGCGCGTTTTGGAGTCCCGTCGGACATTACGTCCGACAGAGGCCCTCAATTTGTTTCCGAACTTTGGGCAACAATGGCCCGCAGCCTGGGTGTCACAATTCACCGCACAACCGCGTACAATCCACAGGCTAATGGGTTATGCGAACGTTTTCATAGGTCATTGAAACCAGCTCTCAGGGCGTCACTGACGGATGCAAATTGGGTAGACAAGCTACCGTGGCTTTTATTGGGGTTACGTTCTGCGCCAAAAGAGGATTTGGAAGCTTCCCTGGCTGAACTCGTTTTTGCGCAGCCACTTCGGCAGCCCGGGGAGTTTCTCCCAGATAACCCTGCGCTGGGCAGCCCCCCGTCTCAGCTGTTGCAGCGTAGCATTGACACAAACATGCTGCCGGGCCCTGTTCACCACAGTTTTCCGCGCGTTTTTGTGCCAAAAACTTTGAAAAACGCGGAGTTTGTTTTTGTCAGACACGATGCACATCACCCCCCACTGCACCCACCTTATGATGGACCGTTCAGAGTGCTGGAAACAGGGGACAAGCATTTTTTGCTAGATTTGGAGGTTAGGAGGGAAAAGGTTGGCATAAACAGACTCAAACCCGCTTTTGTTGTGGCGGACGAGCAAGTGCTGTTGGCGAGGGCCCCTCGGCGTGGAAGACCCCCACGGGGAGCTTCCCAGAGTAAAATTTCCCCAGCACACCCACAGGGACAGACAAAAGGTTTTCACCCCCAAACATCAGCTCCCCAGCATGACAGCGCCGCGGAGGCGGTGAATCCTGGTTACAGCAGTTACGGGAGAAGGCTGAAGCCCAAGCAGCATGTGGATTGATGTTTAATGATTCTGTCACAGCATACGGACTGTTATTCTTTTGTTCGATCCAATATGCTCGGGGGGGAGGGGCAGCCGCACATAGGGAGAACATAATGAGTAGCATCTTAGATAAGAACAAAGAGCAGAGTTTTAATTGGAGATAACAGGAAGTTGTGAAGAATGATGCATTGTGATCTTTTGTGTGTCAGAGACTGCTAGGAGGGTCCTTTGTGTATCAGAGACTGCGAGCAGGATGTTAAAGGATTAAGGAAGTGAATGCAATGTGACCTTTGATGTGAATGCAATGTGACCTTTGATGTGTAGAAGCATCTGTAGGAAGGAAGAGTTGTGTCTGAGATGCTCTCTTTCTACTATGCATATGTGTGAGATGTGTAATAAACTGCCTGAGACAAATCTGCGTTATTTACATACTCCACAATGTGTTTATTTTATGCACATTTATTGATTTAAAGAAATTGACTTATTATTGTATAACTTGGAACTATTTGAAACCCATGTAATAGCTATGGATAAAGCTTAAGTTTTTGTGTTCTTACCTATTTTGTAGGTCAGGTTTTTTTTATTGGTTTCCTGGATCAAGAAACCGTGAATCTCCAGACCTGGATGGCGAGCCGAATTGCCCGAACCTAATCATCTGGTAAAAGTGACCCAACTGGTCACCTGGAATTGATACTAGAAGGACTGTGTATATTGTAAATATATTTGGAGTATATGGATTGTATTTTCTTTTATTATTGAATCATTATTGTGATCAGCGCTCTACATCTGTTTATGTGTACACAACTTGAAAAAATATATATAGTTGCAAGTTCCATACACTGTGTGTGTGAGTTTTCTATTGTTGTGTCCTCCGGGCTCCTACGAACCTGGGGTCTGTCTGATCTGGCCCAATTGTCCCTTCCATCAAGGTAGTAGAGTTAAAGGTAACTACACTACCATAACCCAATACTACCACAAGGGTACTACACCTAAAGTAAGTAGGTGTTAGTGGTGTTACAAAAATCTGGTGAGCCAGCCAGGTGCCTGGAGCGTTGCACAACAGTAGTGGACTCTGTTTTGACCCCTGACCAAACAGTTCATATACTGTCAAAACTGATTTTGTTGCAAAATATGGTGTCAAAGTTCCAAATGCAGTCATTGTCAGTGGTGTTTTTGACAAAGAAAAAGACAAAGACGTTTTTAAGTTCCTAGAGCAACATGGCACTATTCGCAGGGTACTTAGCATTGATGATAACTCGTCTGAATTTGACAAAAGTCACCTTGTGGAGTTCGAGTCTGGATTAGCTGTTGAAACATTAGCACCCGCATTGCCGTACTTCTTTCCATCCACTGACAATCCCGATGTTAAGTACTGCATTCAAGCCTTAACTGATGTGTACACTAAAACTGTAGGGGGCAGTGTTACTGAGGCTTATCTTAGCAACCTGAGGGGTTTAGCTAAGTTAAGTGGAAAAGGTTTTGAAGAGGTGTTGCGGGAGGTTATGTCCACAATAGGGAAGTCTATTGAAGCTGCTGAGACAGCTGAAACGGTCTCTGCTGACGCTGATCCTGCTTTCCCTACTGTAGAACCCACACAAAGTGGAGTCTCTCCTCCACTCCAAGTTGAAGTGCCTCGCACCCCTAAAACCACTCAAGCACTCTTCCGAAGCCCTCTTAGACCAAACTTAACACCTCAAATGTTGAGTCCAGCTGATTTTAACCCACCCGAGGTTCAGAAAATCGTAGTCGAGCATGTCATTAAACATGCAGAGAAGCCGTCAAACACCCATTCCTCTTGGAGAATCAGAGCTTTCTCTGGCAAAACGCCAAGACCGTATACTGAAGCTGATTATGAAACATGGCATTCACATGTTGACTTGATGATGGAAGATACTTCTTTGTCTGACTTGGAAAAATCTTCGCAAAATCTTTGAAAGTCTTCTTGCTCCTGCGGCTGATGTTATTCGCCTTCTTGGGCCTGAAGCCACCTCTGCCGACTATCTTAAGCTTTTGGACTCAGCTTTTGGGACTGTTGAAGACAGTGAGGAACTGCTTGTGCGATTCATGAACACTTTCCAAGATTATGGAGAAAAACCCTCTGCATGTCTGCATCGTTTGCAGGTGGCGCTCAATCTCGCAGTGTGTAGAGGTGGTCTAAAGCCACAGGAAGTGGACAAACAGCTTCTCAAGCAGTTTAACAGAGGCTGTTGGGATGATAATCTGCTAAAGGAGCTACAGCTGGAACTAAAAGATAAACATCCACCTGCGTATGCAGAGTTATTGCTTCACCTTCGCACTGTTGAAAACAGACAAGAAGTTAAAAACACATGCATGAAAAGACACTTGGGCGCCACAAAACCAAAAGCAGCCTCCTACGAACAAACAGTCACCGAAACAAGTACAAATAGGGAAGTGGAGTCGGACAGTCTGAAAGAACTGAAAACGCAAGTCGCTGATCTAAAAAGCCAATTAGCTGCTGTCGTGAAACAAAAGAAACAAACACCACCGAAGAAAGACCCAACTAAGAAATCTGGAAATAAAAAAACCTGATCATGACAAACCTGAAAACTTACCTTCGTCCAGCCGTCCCAATACTAGGCCCAAACCATGGTATTGCTTCCGCTGTGGCAAAGATGGGCATATTGTAGCCACTTGTGAGTCAGAGCTAAACCCTGCACTTGTAGCTGCAAAACGCAAAGAACTAAGAGTAAAAAGACAGATGTGGGACAGTCAGAACCCCCAATCTTCTTTACAACTGAAGTCTACCCCTGTTGCGGGACAAACAGAGGCTAGTTCAGAGATGACCCGTCCCAAACCAAAAGCTCCATTCAAGGCACGTGCTAAACTGAAGTCACACTACAAAACAGACCCTTTAACTTTCCTAATGGTTTAATTGGTACAAAAAGTACAGCACAAGTGAAAGTGAATTGCTGTACTGTGAGCTGTTTGTTAGATACAAGCTCCCAGGTGACTACTGTCCCTGAGTCCTATTCCAGACAGTACTTATCCAACCATGAGATTAAGACACTTTTTGAGCTGTTAGAAGTGGAGGGAGCTAACGGTCAGAGTGTACATTACTTAGGCTACATTGAAATGCATGTCACTTTCCCAAAAGACTTTCTCGGTATTGAAGCTGAAGTGCCAACTCTTGCCTTAGTGGTTCCCGATGTACGTACAGCTGATCAATCCTTAGTGTTAATAGGGACAAACACATTAGATGTACTTTACGAGCTGTACTCTGATGCATGTTCTGAACTGCAGCCAACCATGTCACTTGGTTATAAGGCAGTGTTAAAAGTCCTTGAGCTACGGCACAGACAGTCCAAAGACACTAGCCTTGGTTTAGTGACCATGCGCAACAAAGAGCCACAGTTAGTTCCTGCAGGCTAAACCGTTGTTCTAGATGGCGCTGTAGCTGTGTCAGCCGGCAACAGTGAAAAATCTGTCTTGTTAGAACACCCGTTAATGTCAGCCTTACCTGGTGGTATCCAAGTAAAACCATGTCTCATAGACTTACCTGAAAGAGCACCTTACCTTGTTCCAGTTGTACTTACCAATGAATCGGAACATGACGTGACAATCCCTCAGAAGTGTGTCATTGGAGAAATCTGTGCATATCAACGAGTCCTATCGCAAGAACACTCCGTGAAAGTTACAAAGTCCAAAACTGAACCAAAGTCCACTCTGAAGTTCAACTTTGACTCTTCCCCCATTAGCGCTGAATGGAAAGAGCGCCTAACAGAAAAACTCAGTCAAATGCCCGAAGTATTTGCACAAAATGATCTTGACTTTGGCAAAACAGATCAAGTGAAACACACAATCAAATTATCAGATGAAACACCGTTCAAACACAGAGCGCGTCCCATACATCCAAATGACCTGGAAGCAGTCCATAAGCATCTCAAAGAACTCCAACAAGCAGGCGTGATAAGAGAGTCCACTTCCCCATTTTCTTCGCCTATTGTAGTGGGGCGAAAGAAAAATGGCGATGTCCGCCTTTGTATTGATTACAGGAAGCTTAACATGCAGACTGTAAAAGATGCTTACGCCCTCCCGAACTTGGAGGAAACATTTTCCACCTTGACCGGTTTGCAGTGGTTCTCCGTCCTCGATTTAAAGTTGGGGTACTACCAAATTGAGGTAGAGGAGCTGGACAAACCAAAGACGGCGTTCGTATGTCCCATGGGCTTTTGGGAATTCGATAGAATGCCCCAAGGCATTATAAACGCCCCCAGCACGTTCCAGCGCCTCATGGAGAAATGTATGGGCGACATGAATCTGCATGAGGTGATTGTGTTCCTCGATGACATCATTGTATTCTCCAAGACGCCCGAAGAACATGAGGCTTGCTTAATGAAAGTTCTCAATCGCCTAAAAGAGTATGGGCTTAAACTCTCCCCTGAGAAATGCAGATTTTTTCAAACTTCTGTCAGATACCTCGGTCACATTGTGTCCGGTAAAGGAGTTGAGACCGACCCCGAAAAAGTGAAAGCCCTAAGTACCTGGCCTGTGCCCCATGATCTCAAACAGCTCCGCTCATTCTTAGACTTTTCAGGGTACTATAGGCGGTTCATTAAGAACTATTCCAGCATCAAGCCCCTCACTGACTTAACAGCAGGCTACCCTCCTTTGCGAAAAAGCACAAAGCCCAAAGCTAAGCCTGCCCAGTACCACGACCCAAAGACACCGTTTGGTGAGCGATTGACTTCTTCCTGTGAGCTTGCATTCAAAACCATCATTGAAAAGCTCAGTACTGCGCCTGTCCTGGGTTTCGCTGACCTTCAGTTGCCATATACACTCCATACTGACGCCAGCACTACAGGGCTTGGTGCCGCCCTCTATCAAGAGCAGGAGGGCCAGACTAGGGTCATAGCTTATGCAAGCCAGGGGTTGTCTAGAAGTGAGTCCTGTTACCCCGCCCATAAATTAGAGTTTTTAGCTCTAAAGTGGGCAGTAACGGAGAAGTTCGCAGACTATTTATATGGCAATCATTTTACTGTCGTGACAGACAGTAACCCCCTGACATACATTTTGACTACTTCTAAGATGGATGCCATGAGTTATAGGTGGCTAGTTGCTCTGTTGACGTTTAACTTTAAGCTCCAATACAGAGAAGGCAAGTTTAACTCAGATGCAGATGGCCTCTCTAGACGGCCACATGGCGAGTTCCTTAATGACACAGTGTCCCAAAAGGAGCTCGATCGCATACAGCAGTTCACTCAAACTCACTTGTCTCTTCCTGAAAGCAGTTTAAGTTCCGAGGTAGTGTCTGCTATATGTGAAAAACACCTTGTCTGTAGCTCTCCAGACAACACCTTCCATTTGGCTCACTTGTTAGCCCTCTTTGTAGCCGCCATTCCAGATGGCTATGCCGATGAAGATGACTGTGGTGGTCTTCCAGTTGTACCCCACATGACGCCTGAACAGATCAAAAACGAACAAAGAACTGACCCCTGTCTAAGAGAAGTGATTGCACAAATTGAAACTGGGCTAAAAGTTCCCCCAACTGTACGAACTGAACTTCCTGGCATCAACTTGTTACTCCGAGAGTTCAGTCGACTTGAAATGTGCAATAACATCCTTTACTGCACTCGCCAAGACGGAGGAGATGTTACTTACCAGCTCGTCTTACCTGAACAGCTCCGCGATTCAGTCTTTCAAAGCCTTCACTGTGACATGGGCCATTTAGGTATAGAGCTTACTTTGGATCTCGCCAGAACAAGGTTCTATTGGCCTCGCATGGCGGCAGATATTGAAAAGAAGATCAAGACATGTAATCGCTGCATAAGACGTAAAACCGCTCCAGAATGAGCTGCTCCGCTTGTCAGTATCAAGTCCACCCGACCGCTCAAACTCATCTGTATGGACTTCCTGTCCATTGAGCCCGATCAAAGTAACACTAAGGATGTGCTCGTGTTAACTGATCATTTCACAAAATATGCTATAGCCGTCCCTACCAGTAATCAGAAAGCTCAGACCGTTGCAAAGGCACTTTGGGACAACTTTATAGTCCTCTACAGGATACCCGAACGGTTACATAGTGATTAGGGCCCCATATTATAAAAGAACTTTGCAAAATCATGGGCATTCACAAAATCCAGACAACACCCTATCATCCCAGAGGTAACCCGGTAGAATGTTTCAATAGAACGTTATTGAGCATGCTGGGTACTCTGGAGGAAAAGAACAAATCTCATTGGCACAACTATGTGAAACCACTTGTACATGCGTACAATTGTACAAAAAATGACACTACTGGTTTTGTCCCATGTGAGTTAATGTTTGGTCGTCAGCCGAGATTGCCCATCGATCTTGCATTTGGGCTCCCGTTTCACAACAAAAGTTTCAAGTCACATTCCCAGTACATTGAAAAACTGAAGACAACTCTACAAGAAAGCTACAAACTAGAAACAGAAAATGCTAACAAGATGGCTGAATGGAACAAAACAAGATTTGATATGCAAGTGAAACCCTCAAAACTAGAACCAGGAGACAGAGTTTTGGTATGTGCAGTCCGCCTCAGAGGCAAACACAAACTAGCAGACAGGTGGGAAGCTGAAATTCACATTGTGGTGAACCAAGCAGGTGACTTGCCTGTGTACACTATAAAACCTGAGACAAAAGATGGTCCAGTTCGCACCGTTCACCGCAACCTCTTGCTTCCCTGTGGTTTTCTTGCCCCTGTTGAAGACGAACCTGTCCAACCAAAACGTGTCCGCAAACCTAAGACAAGACAATCACCTGAACAAAGTGAGAAATGTGAGAATTCAGAATCGGACAATGAGGGTGTCTATTGGTACAGAGAAGAACCAATCCTAACGCCCATAAAGCTCACTCGAGTTTATGAAATTCCCCATCCAAAGACATTCTTTAAAGGAGACATTCCTGCGGAAACTCACTTACCTGAGAATGACAACCAAATAGAAAATGTCACTTCACCTGGATGTGACAACTTACCGAATGATGGAAACCTGGAGGAAACTGAAACAAATGTGGAACAGTCAAACAATGAGAATGGAACTGAAAGTGAAACCAACTTACCTGATAAAAGTACCTGTGGTGAACCTGTGGAAGACAGAGAATCTGAAAGGGAAATCCCAAAGATTGTGAGACGCTCCGAGAGGACAACCGCCCAGCCAGAAAGGCTACAGTATAGTCAGTTGGGAAATCCTCTCATAACTGTTGCCCAGTCCCTGTTTCAAGGACTAAACCTGGCTTTTACCAGAGCCTTAAAAGAGTCAGATTTTAGGAATATTCCCATGAACACCAGTTCTCCCGTCAATACCATTTAGCTAATCCCATGCAAAGGGACTTGCATGATTCTAAGGTTGGATAGTGTAACCCAGTGTTAAAAACACAAATAAAAATATGAATGTTGATACTGCTTTTAAAAAGAAAAACACTCATTTCACAATGGGAATAAATATTTTGCAGATGAATATTTAAATAAATATATATTCATAAAACAGTAGGGAACATTTTCTGGGGAGTTTTGATAAAGTTCCAAACGTTTTTATTTGGTATTTTGAGCAACCAATGGCTGTGCCGTTGTTTGGCAGCATCAGTCAGCGGGTTAAGCGCTCTCTCTCCGGGTCTGGGTATGACTTGCATTTTTTGGCTCAGTCACGCCAGACGCCGAAAGGCACCGATCGAGATAGAGAGATGGTCCTTGATGATATGGCAACGCTAACGTGCTAATAGCAGTCTTTATCTCGGATAAAACTTGAGATTGGTAAGCCTAAACTAATACCCGCAATGAGACATTGCTGTACTATCAAATTCTAATACCCCGTTTGTTAAATTTTAAGATTTGGATCCAAAGGCTGTTAACGCCGTTGAGCGCGGGAACCCCATGACGCATGTGTCGATTAGCATGGTGAGTGCTATCCATTTAGTGTGTATGGGAAATGCAAATTGCTAGCTTGAAATGCTAACCGCCAATGTTAATTTCGGCTAGGTTTTTCATGAGAAAAAGCTATTTTCCAAAGCTGTAACGGTTAGCAAAGGTCCCACTTCCCTTGCCATTGATTGCTACTTAATGGTGAATGTTGAACCTGTGGTTTATATGTGTTTAATGTGTCAAATTGAGATAGTGTTGTGCTAGATGTGACGTTAGCTTGGTGCAGCACACTGCACAAATGCTCTGTTGATGCCAAGCGCCTTCCAAATGCACTTACTCATTGTTATGGCACCATGTTGATAAGTTTGAATAATAGATGTGTTTATTTTATGCACATTTATTGATTTAAGGAAATTGACTTATTATTGTATAACTTAGAACTATTTGAAACCCATGTAATAGCTATGGATAATAGCTTAAGTTTTTGTGTTCTGACCTATTTTGTAGGTCAGGTTTTTTTTATTGGTTTCCTGGATCAAGAAACCATGAATCTCCAGACCTGGATGGCCAGCCGAATTGCCCGAACCTAATCATCTGATAAAAGTGACCCAACTGGTCACCTGGAATTGATACTAGAAGGACTGTATGTATTGTAAATATATTTGGAGTATATGGATTGTATTTTCTTTTATTATTGAATCATTATTGTGATCAGCGCTCTACATCTGTTTATGTGTACACAACTTGAAAAAATATATATAGTTGCAAGTTCCATACACCGTGTGTGTGAGTTTTCTATTGTTGTGTCCTCCGGGCTCCTACGAACCTGGGGTCTGTCTGATCTGGCCCAATTGTCCCTTCCATCCAGGTAGTAGAGTTAAAGGTAACTACACTGCCATAACCCAATACTACCACAAGGGTACTACACCTAAAGTAAGTAGGTGTTAGTGGTGTTACACATGACTTCTCCAACGCGTTCCTGCAACCTTCTGAACTGTCACAATCAGTACAAGTCCTGGTACAGCTGGGGAGTTAAAGGGATGTCAAGATTCAGTTGACAGGCGCAGTTGCGGCGCTGAGCCACTAGGGGTGCTTGAAAATGTGGACAGTTAAAAGGTTAAGAATGTTTTCCAGAGGTTGGACGTGCATGGGCTTATAGTGAACCCGGCAAAGTGCCAGTTCAGTGTGCCTCTGATTGATTTTTTGCACCACTGCATTTCGCCAGAGGACACGATTCCGCTACCGGACAAGGTGTGCACCGTGTCGGACTTTCCGCATCCGCAGACCGTGAGGGCCCTGCAGGAGTTTTTCGGGATGGTCAATTTTTATAACCATTTCCTTCCCCAAGCAGTCCAGCTGATGCAGCCATTGTATGCCATGCGGAAAAAAAAAGAAGCCTGTGGAAAACGTCGACTGGACTCCTGAGCGAGTCCAGGCTTTCACGAACACCAAAACAGCGCTTGCGGATGCCGTGTTACTAGCTCATCCAGATCCGTTGGCACGGATAGCGCTCATTATGGACGCATCTGATGTTGCCATAGGAGCAGTGGTAGAGCAGTTCGTCTCTGGTTTGTGACAGCCGCTCGCATTTTTCAGTCGGACTTTGCAAGATAGCGAGCGCAAATTTCCAGTTTTGGCTAGAAGGGCGCGAGTTCACCGCATTTGTGGACCATAAGCCGCTGACATACAAAATGTCCAAGGTCTCGGAACCGTGGTCAGCCTGGCAGCAACGGAATTTGGCCACGATCCCAGAGTTTACGATTGACATTCAACACGTTGCCGGTAAGCTCAACATTGTGGCCGATTGTCTGTCGCGCGTGTTATTCTCCCCGGTCTACATGGGAATAGATTTCCCTTTGATGGCCATGGAGCAGGCCGGGGATGCGGACATTTGTGCACTCCAGTCTGCGCCTTCTGAGTTAGGGCTGGAGAGCAGAGTGGTGCAAGAAGGGTGCCCTCCCTTGCTCTGTGATGTCTCCACCGGCTGCCTGTGCCCGGTGGTTCTGAGCTGTTGGCGCTGTCGCCTTTTTGAGTCAGTCCACCCCCTTTTGTGTCTAGGAGTGTGTGCTTCGGTGAAGCCATTAGGGGCAAAATTCGTCTGGCCACGCTTGCGCAAGGACATGAAGGAGTGGGCTGCAGCTTGCATTGCGTGCCAGTGGACCAAAGTGCACAAGAACACCAGAGCCCCCCTCAAGCCGTTCCAAATCCCGGCCAGGAGGTTCAACCACGTCCACGTGGATTTGGTGGGACCCCTTCAGCGGTCACAAGGTTTCACACACCTTTTAACAATCGTGGACTCCACCTCACGCTGGCCTGAAGTGGTCCTGTTTGCTCCTACCATGCCTGCGAAGTGGCTCGTGTTTTTTTGTTGGCTTGGGTTGCACGGTTCTGATCCCCTGTCAGACATCACTTCTGACAGGGGTCCACAATTCATTTCAGAACTCTGGTCCACGATGGCTCAGACCCTGGGGATCAAAATTCACCACACGACCGCGTACAACCCCCAAGCTAACAGGTTATGTGAGCATTTTCATAGGTCACTTAAAGCAGCGCTCAGAGCTTTGCTTATGAACACAAATTGGGTTGAACGCCAGCCCTGGGTTCTTTTACAGTTGTGCTCTGCACCTAAGGAGGACTTGGCAGCCTCCCCGGCAAACTCGTTTTTTCTCAGCCTCTGCGGATCCCCAGAGTTTTTACCAGAAAACCCCACGTGCGAGGCTGATCAACCCACGCAATTTTTGCACAGCATTGAGGCTTTTAACATACTGGGCCCAGCACACCATTGTTTTCCCCGCACTTTCGTCCCCAACCGTTTACAGAATGCCAGCTTTGTTTTTGTCAGGCGCGATGCACCCCGGACCCTGCTGTGCCCACATTACAATGGACCGTTAAGGGTGTTGGAACCTGGGCCGAAACATTTTGTGTTAGACTTTGGGGGGGGGGGGGCGTAGGGAGACCGTCTGCATTGACAGGATGAAGAACGCTTTTGTGTTGGCAGACAAGCAGGTGGTGTTGGCCCAAGCTCCCCGGCATGGACGTCCACCGTTGGTAGCTCTGCAAGCTGGTGTTCCCTCGGTAGGGACCTGCGTACGTGAAGCTGATGTGTTTTCCCCTTTCCCCTTTTTCCTTCCACAGCCTGACGTGCGAATGGGTGGGGGATTCTCCACCCAGAGAAGGCAACTGGGATAAGGGGGAACAATGGACCGGAGGAGGAAGTGCCACTGGGGGGGCTCAGACGGGACACTATGCACCCCACCAGGAAGAGGAGGAACCGCTGGAGCTGCTGGAAGAAAGAAGGGTGTGAGCAGCGGTGCCGGCGTTATGCTATGTTAATGTGCCACACAGGTCTTTGTTCCATTCATTTTCATTCGAATGAAAATGACTTGGCCCTAACTTGGTTGACACAATTCTACACAAGGATCACACAAACGAACTCGATCCCAAAGAAATGGCGGGCAGCAAAGGTCATTGCCATCCCAAAACCTGGCAAAGACCACAAACTACCAGCAAGCTACCGCCCAATCTCCCTACTCAGCGTTCCTTACAAAATCATGGAGCGCCTAATACTGCAACGCATTTCCCCAGAAATAGAGGATATTCTAAGTGTGGATCAAGCAGGTTTCCGCAAGGACCGCAGTACAGGAGAACAAGTACTGGCCCTAACCACCTTCAGTGAAAATGGCTTCGAGAGCAGACTGAAGACAGGGGCTGTGTTTCTTGATCTTACAGCCGCCTATGATACGGTCTGGCACAAAGGCCTCCTCCTGAAACTTATAAAGGCGATCCCTGCTTGGGCAACAGCAATTATAAAAACCCTGCTGACCAACCGAAGGTTCAGAGTCCACCTCAGTCAGAACACAAGTGCATGGAGAATGCAGAAAAACAGACTCCCACAAGGCTCAGTTCTAGCTCCAACTCTGTTCAACCTCTACATAAACGACCTGCCTACTACAAAATCCCGCAAATTCATCTATGCAGACGACATCTGTTTGGCATTCCAAGCACCAGACTTTGAACCACTGGAACGGGTGCTCACGGAAGATCTTGCTAAACTGGACCAGTTCTGCAAAATCTGGTGCCTAAAACCAAGCCCAGCAAAAACCGTCTCCAGTGTATTTCATCTCCACAATGCAAAAGCTGCCAGAGAACTAAACATCCACCTGAGCGGACTCAAGCTTAAGCATGCCCCAAATCCAACTTATCTTGGAGTGACCCTTGATAGGACCTTATCCTTCAAGGAACATCTAAAGGGGACGGCTGCTAAGGTGAAAGTACGAAACAACCTGCTCTGCAAGCTCGCTGGTGCAAAATGGGGGGCGGCAGTCTCCACCCTGCGCACCTCAGCACTGGCCCTTTCATACTCTGTAGCAGAATATTGTGCCCCTGTCTGGTCCAGGTCATCTTACACACACCATGTAGACACCCAGCTCAACTCAACCATGAGAACTATAACTGGAACAATCCGCTCAACACCACTCCCCTGGCTCTCTGTACTGTCAAACATAGCCCCTCCACACATCCGGCGAGCAGCATTAACTCAAAGGATGCTCCAAAAAGTTAAAGATTTTCCTCACTTACCACTCCATGCAGATATCTACACCCCACCCACTGCCCGACTTTCATCCAGACGGCCGATTTGGAAAAACCCTCCCCCAGCTGACTTTACCATCCAGACAGCTTGGCAAGAGGAATGGGAGACCAAGGAGGTCCCAAACAAACAGCTGGTGATAAACCCCAACCAACAGGTCCCGGGCACCAACCTCCCAAGGAGACAGTGGTCTACACTCAATCGCTTCAGGACTGGACATGGCCCCTGCTTGGCCAGCCTTCACAGATGGGGCAGTAGCCCTAGCCCACTGTGCGCATGTGGAGAGGAGCAAACTATGGAACACATCATAGAGGCTTGCCCGCTCCAAAGACCGGAAGGAGGATTACACACCCTCCATACAGCAAACCAGGAGGCAACTGCTTGGCTTAAGGACTTTGCATTCGCTAAATAAATAAATAATTCATTCATTCATCTTCTTCTGCTTAATCTTTTTCGGGTTGCGGGGGGGCTGGAGCCTATCCCAGCATCTTTGGGCGAGAGGCAGGGTACACCCTGGACATATCACCAGTCCATCGCAGGGCCAACACAGAGAGACAGACAACCATTCACTCTCACAGTCATACCTAAGGACAATAAGCGACTTTTGCATCTCGGCTCACGCAAAGCATCATGGGAACGTGGCTACCAAATGTGCTCTATCGATACATTTAATTTATGGAAAGTTCCTGATCTACGAGCATATTGTATGCGTAGGGGTCTTCCTGGTTGTACCCGCAAACGCAAGGATGAACTAGCTGTGCATATTCATGGCAACATTGCAGAAATTAGCCAAAATGGCCCCCCTGTATGTATGCTGACATAGCAGATTTTTTTGTTGTCAGAGGACCAAGCACCTTTACTTGCGAGACTCTGAAACAACTACAAAGAAGGTTAGCAAGTGGTTTCACAGCTCAACTTTGGTTTTGTCGTTTTGAGTAAATTTCACTACAAGGCATAGCCTGCTTACTTAAATCTATAGGTCAATACTACTATAGTTTAAGTACCACATGTTTTCAATGATTTGCAGTTTTATTTTATACCAGCCTACTTATCAATGGCCTTAATTACATGTGTGTGTAGATCAAGCGTCATTACCAATATACAAAGAACTAGATCCTAGATCCAGGCCTGCCTGTCCGTACCGACTACTTCAGGGTTTAGACTCGTGTCAATTAGGCTAGAACTTGAACAGTACACAACACTATTTAATTATAATATAGACCTACTGCTTTAATCCAACAATTACGTCCGTCCGGATCCTTCAGCTCCGTGGGGAATGTATATAACGTGAATGGCGGTGGACATGTGCACACGCTGGTCCCGAAGTTACACACATGTATGCTGCAAGTTTGCTTTTTCCACCACTCTAGATGATACATGCCGTTCCCACACTTCACTACGGCACAATGTGCACCTGGCATAACGACGATTGAGAGCTTGAAGCGCTTTAAACGGCAATAGTTCGGGTGTGACAGTACTGGCTGTATACAAAAGCAAGGTGGCTACCAGAATGTTTGGTAGTCGTGAACTTTGAACTCACATAGTCCGCACATGCGCACTCGTAATGCGAAAGTTGCTTATTTAGAATCCCCAGTTTAGATGCCAATTAACCTAACTTGCATGTTTTTGGCATGTGAGAGGAAACCGGAGAAATCCCGGAGTAAACCCATGCAGACACGGGGAGAACATGCAAACTCCACACAGATCACTGTTGGTCGGGGGCTGGGATCGAACCCAGGATCCCTCGGCCAAGGGTGAGTTGCTGTGCTGCCGCAGTGCTAACCACTTCTCCACCGTGCCGCCCCAAACAATATATTATGGTCGGAAGTTCCGGGTCTCAATGCATGGAATTAAAGGTATAAAAGAGGAATGCACAGAGACCCGGGAGCTCTTTTTACTGTACTGTATGTTGGAGAAGGAATAAAGTTCATGTGTTGTCTAGCTTGTTGCCTCGCCTGCTTCCTTTCTCCAAAATGTTTTTTTTTTTTTTTTTGGCCTATGTTTTTCTTTCTAAAATGTGTCCTGGGATTCCTTTTGATTACAAAATAAATTAACTAAAGTAGTATATTGTCCTTATCACCAACAGACGACACCACACCTCTGGCTGAGATGGAGGAAAGAAGATGTGGTGAAGCAGCACAGGTGTGTCAGGCTGATGGTGCTCCAGTGGAAAATGTGCAAGAACAGCAGAACTGTAGCATGTGTCACCTGAGGCTAAACCAGATTTTACTCTTGCCAGAGGAGACTAGAGTTGGCTTTATTGTCATCGTACAGTAGTACAGCACAAAAACATTGTGGGACTGTGGCTTTCTTCAGACGCTGTCAGCAGGAGACAGTAATGGCAGACTGTGGATGTGATATGAAGGAAAGCGTTGCCTTGTAGGTCCACACTGAAAATACCTGCATCCACCAGGGGCCACAGCCAGCTTGATGCCAGAGGGTGGCCTAAACCCAGCCTTTTGTAAAGTGCCTTGAGAGAACCGTGTTGTGATTTGGCGTGATATAAACAAATTGAATTGAACTGAGAGCGTAACAGGGTGCATGTGCTCCAAATATCCAATACTGAGTGACACTATAGGTCTGGCCTTTGTGGTGCCGTGTGAAGGCGACGACATGACTTTACTGGATAAGACTGTTGCTGCAACCTGTGCTTTGACCCATATGTGTCCAAGTGTGGTTATAAAGCCATAGTTTTAGAATGGAGACACTGACATGTTTTGGGATGGTTCACCCCTTCAGACATCATGTCTATAATGGCTTTGTAACAATTTGAAAATAAAGTCCACAATGGTTTACAAACTGCAGCTCTTTACTTATAAGGTGGAAAATTCTGAGCATAACTTAAGTTGTGAGAAACACTGTACAGAATGTGTGCAAAGTGCAGTCCAAAAACGGGTCTTTTTGGCTGTAACACTTTTCAAAAGCTTTGGAAGATGTGGAACACTTTCAAGTCACAAAGAAGAGACTAGAATGGACTAGAATAAGCTTTACTGTCATTGTACAGCTGTACAGTACAGTGATATTGTGGGAGCTCCACCAGGCTACTGCACAGTTAACTAAGATTAAGATAAGCCTTTATTAGTCCCACAACGGGGAAATTCCAGGATTGCAACAGCACAGGGATAGCAACACTCAGAGCAACAATCAGAAGGCAAGAAAAAAAAAACAAGCAAGCAAGAGCAGCTAATATACATATGTACATATTACTATAAAATATATATACACACACACACACACACAGACACACAGTGCAGAGCATTGTAGCTGGATGGAATAAATATATGAATATATGAACACACAGTGCAGAGCATTGTAGCTAGATGGAATAAATATGTAAATATAAACACCCACAGTACAGAGCATTGCAGCTAGGTGGAATAAATATGCAAGTATATAAACACACACAGTGCGGAGCAATGTAGCTAGATGGAATAATATGTAGATATATAAAAACACAGTGCTGAGCATTGTAGCTAGATGGAATAAATATGTAAATATATAAACACACACAGTGCAGAGCATTGTTGCTAGGTGGGATGAAACAGCATAACCGTCTATTTAGTTATCCTACATGGTATGATCATGTGCCCATACATATTCTCACCCTCCATAGCGACCGGTATGTTCCTAGTTGTATGCCGGAGAGGACCATTGTGTAAGTCTATTGCATCTTTTGCATTCAAAAAAACTATTAGTTTGTTACGTCTTTTTGCTATCTCTGCGAGCAGCCCTGCTTAGGTTGTACAGTCTGACAGCCGTTGGTAGGAAGGACCTACGAAACCTCTCGGTTGTGCACCTGGGATGATGTAGTCTGCTGCTAAATGAGCTCCTCAGTGCATCCAGTATGTCCTGCATAGGGTGGAACTCAGACTCCAGCAGAGATGACAGTTTAGCCACCGTCCTTCTCTCTCCTATCTCCTCCATCGGATCAAGGCGCTGCCCCAGGACAGAGCTAGCTTTCTTAATCAGTTTGTTCAGTCTCTTCCTATCGGCTGCAGTAATGCCACTGCCCCAGCAGACCACTCCAAAAGTGATGGCTGATGCCACCACCGTGTCATAGAATGACTTCAGCAGCGCCCCTTGTACACCAAAAGACCTGAGTCTCCTCAGCAGGAACAGCCTGCGCTGTCCCTTCTTGTAGAGTGCGTCAGTATTGTGTGACCAGTCTAGTTTATTGTTCAGATGAACACCCAGGTACTTATAGGATGTCACCATCTCGATGTCTGTTCCCTGTATATTTACTGGTGCTGTGAGGGGCTGCCCATGCCTGCGGCAGTCCACCACCAGCTCCTTAGTTTTCCTCGCGTTGATCTGGAGGCAGTTCCGATGGCACCAGTCCACAAAGTCCTGGATAAGCCCTCTGTACTCAGCTTCATCTCCGCTGGAGATGAGACCAACGATCGCAGAGTCATCAGAGAACTTCTGTAGATGGCAATGTGTTGTGTTGTGTGAGAAGTCCGCAGTATAAAGAGTGAACAGGAAGGGAGCCAGCACCGTTCCCTGGGGGGCCCCCGTGCTACTGATGATCGTGTCGGAAACACAGTCCCGGGTTCTCACAAACTGAGGTCGGTTCATGAGGTAGTCCAGGATCCATGATGACAGGTGCTGGTCCACCCCTGCGCGCAGCAGCTTGTCCTTCAGGATCATCGGTTGGATGGTGTTGAAAGCACTGGAGAAGTCAAAGAACATGATCCTCACCATATTCCCGGGCTTCTCCAGGTGGGACAGAGAACGGTGAAGGAGGAAGATCACCGCATCCTCCACCCCAATGCCATGCTGGTAGGCGAACTGGAGTGGATCCATCGCTGGTTCCACCAGGGGGCGGAGATGAGCAAGGAGCAGTCTCTCCAGGGTCTTCATCAAGTGGGACGTCAACTATAAGAGAAGGATTAGATAAACATGGTTCCAGAACACACAAGTGCAATGAAAACAGCCCCAGATTATGGAAAACCTGCAGTAAAAAATAGAGGACTATAAAATGACGCATCAATGTGTTTCACACAACAATGTTCTCCTATAGAACCAGACTGATGCTGTAGTATTATTCTAGTGTGCACATGTGGGATAACCACGGCTGCTGTGGGGCTGCTGCTGGACTGAGTCCCACATCCTAGGTGGAACCGCTGGATCACACAGTTCTGGTTCTCACAGGAACCATGTCATCCAGCTCTTCTGGCTGCCTGCAAGTCCACCACAACACATTCACAATTACAGCAGATTCAGCAGAAGAGCTGGAATCACAACAAGCTAAACTGTATCATCAGAACAAAGGAAACAACTTGATTAATGTTTCATTTACATTTAAAACAAATGACAAGTTCACACATTTTCACAGTACTTGAAAATGATCTCATTTCTGTACATTTTGAAGACTCTTTTCAGAGTGCTGCACATTTTACTTTCATGTGGTTGTATAGGCAAAGAACAATGTTTAGCATAACCAGAGAGGAAATCAACAGAAAGCTGCCTTCGTGCTCACAGCTGTCTCCAGGTCTGCCTTGTCCATCTGAAGTCATCACATCCATCTGTCAACTGCTGCAAAGAGCTAAAGTTACTGAAAACTTCCTGTGTACATGGACTTACAGTTAAAATCAATAAAATAAAAGAAATGACGGACGGCATGGTTGGAGTTAGGCAGAATGTTTACGTCTGAACTCCACGTTGAATGTTGGTGGTGTTGTAGGATGTGTCTAGCTCATGTGTTTAGATAGGGCAGCTCAGTGCGTGAATGTGAGTGAGTGAGTGCGTGCGCGCAGCCGAGGCCCCCCCCCCCCCGAGTGAATGGCCCCGCGGAGCGGACGGTGTGTGTGAAATATGCAGATGAGTAGAGAGAGAGGCAACCGGAGCAGGTAGTGAGCTAGAATTGCTGCTATTAACAGTGCGAGTCAGCCGATAGGAAGAGACTGAACAAACTGATCAAGAAAGCTAGTTCTGTCCTGGGGCAGCGCCTTGACCAAGTGGAGGAGATAGGAGAGAGAAGGATGGTGGCTAAACTGTCATCTCTGCTGGAGTCTGAGTGCCACCCTATGTAGGACATACTGAACACACTGAGGAGCTCATTTAGCAGCAGACTACATCATCCCAGGTGCACAACCGAGAGGTTTCGTAGGTCCTTCCTACCAACGGCTGTCAGACTGTACAACCTAAGCAGGGCTGCTCGCAGAGATAGCAAAAAGACGTAACAAACTAATAGTTTTTTTGAATGCAAAAGATGCAATAGACTTACACAATGGTCCTCTCCGGCATACAACTAGGAACATACCGGTCGCTATGGAGGGTGAGAATATGTATGGGCACATGATCATACCATGTAGGATAACTAAGTAGACAGTTGTGCTGTTCATTCCATCTAGCTACAATGCTCCGCACAGTGTGTTTATACAGTATATTTATATGTACATATGAATACTCGCTGCTCTTGTTTTTTCTTGTCTTCTGATTGTTGCTCTGAGTGTTACTATCCCTGTGCTGTTGCAATCCTGGAATTTCCCCATTGTGGAACTAATAAAGGTTTATCTTATCTTATCTTATCTTAATAAAGCCCCAACTCTTCAGCAAAACGGCCTGTTCTTCTGTGTGCCACCATACTGTTGTTAACAACCGTGAAGTTTACTCGGGAGTTGACCCCGCAGGAAAAGCTGCCTCCGGCCCTGGAGAAGACAGATCTCCCCTGTGTCCCCCAACCACGGTTAGGAGACCAAAGCAGGAAAGGTTAACAGTGGCGACCACGAAGGGACTCTCACGTTGTTAAGAGGGTGGTGAGTGCTAAAAGCAAAGGACAACAACAACTAGGCCGAGTGACTGTGATAGCAGCTAAGCTAATGCGACATGGCGGCCGCTAGCTATCCCGCCGATATTTACAAACAAGAAACCAACTACTCAAACCCGTTCACGTCACTAACTAATAATCGGGAATACAGACAGGGTACTGTGGAAGCTCATGAACGTCAGGCTGAGACAAAGTGTGGACATTATAACCCATTTCTGTGTGATGAAAGCTGTGCGAACACACTTGTTAATGGAGAAGATTTGTTCACGCCATTCGGCAGCCCCGCTCAGTTTGCCCCCACAAATCCCTTTTTCAGAGCCGACAGTCAAAGCTACGGCCCCGTGGCAGACCTAGACATTTATGTGCCCCCGAATCCTGCTCCAAACGAGTCATTAAAGTTTTATTATGCAGATACAAACCCCTTTGCCACTGCTCACATGAGAAGTTTTGTACATAGCACACCAGCTATTTCCAAACCAGAAGCAGGTACGCTTCCCATGTCTACTCCTTGTATTAATCCAGAGATTGATAAACAGGGACATTCTCCATTGAGCCGTCCCTGCCTCTCACCTACACATAAGAGCCGCTCTGTGCCCCGTCAGCCTCTTACATCGAACAGTGATGAGGACTATGATCCCAAAGAGAGAGTCCCCACTCTACGTCCAGGCCAGTACGACAGCAGCACACCATGGAGAGAGTTCCTGCACAGATTTGAGACCTGCGCAGAGACAAATCACTGGTCAGAAAAGACAATGGCCATCCAGCTGAAATTCTGCCTTGTTGGAACTGCAGGCGCCATCATCCACAGAAACCCTCGTTTATCCAAATGGGACTACCGCCGCCTGCTGGAGGAACTGGAAACTGCATACGGCCCTTCATATCACTCAGCGGCTGTGGCAGTGGAGCTGAGGCAAAGAGTACGCAAATTTGGTGAGGCCCTTCATGTGTTCAGAGATGACATTTATGGGAAAGTAGCTGTAGCTTATGGAAATTGGTCAGAGGCTGAGCAAGATGCTATAGCTGTTGAAGTTTTCACAAATGGCCTGGGCGATGCAGAGCTAATCCAAAAACTGTTAGAAGAACGTCCAGCCACACTATTCAATTCAATTCAACTTTATTTATATAGCGCCATTTCACAACAACAGTCATCTCATAGCACTATCAACTGTAGGGGGAACCCCCACAGTTGCAGAAAGACCCCAGCAATCAGGCGATCCCCTGTGAGCAAGCACTTGGCGACGGTGGAGAGGAAAAACTCCCTTTTAACAGGAAGAAACCTCCAGCAGAAACAGGCTCAGGGAGGGGCAGTCATCTGCTGCGACTGGCTGGGGGGTGAGGGGATAGAGAAGAAGAAGAAAAGAACAGACATGTCGAGAGCAAACAGCACGATGGGGACTCAATCTATGGGAGAGAACAAACAAATGTTAATGACCAGCAAAAAAAAAAAAAATATTTCATTGAGAGTGAGGAAAGGAGTGAGGCCCATTGCATTACTGGAGGTCCCCCGGCTGACTAAACCTATTAGCAGCATAACTAAGGGAGGGTTCAGAAACACATGATCCCTCCCTAATTGTAGGCTATATCAAAAAGGTAGGTTTTAGCCCTATTCATAAAAACAGAGATCGAGTCTGACTCCCGAATCCAGATTGGCAGCTGGTTCCAGAGGAGAGGAGCTTGATAACTGAAGGCTCTGCCTCCCATTGTACTTTTGGAGATTCTAGGCATTACAAGTAATCCTGCATTTTGGGAGCGTAGTGCTCTGTTAGGATAATACAGTAGTATCAGATCTTTTAAATAAAAAGGAGCCTGATTGTTTAGAGCTTTGTAAGTAAGAAGAAGGATTTTAAACTTAATTCTAAACTCTATGGGAAGCCAATGAAGGGAGGCCAGAACCGGAGAGATATGATCTCTCTTTCTAGTACCTGTTAAAACTCTTGCTGCAGCATTTTGGATCAGCTGAAGACTTTTTAAAGATGCTTTAGGACAGCCTGATAATAAAGAATTACAATAATCTAATCTCGAGCTAACAAAAGTGTGGATCAGTTTCTCAGCATCACTCTGAGACAAGATGCTCCTAATCTTGGCAATATTACACAAATGATAGAAGGCAGTCTTAGAAACAAATTTAATATGTGAATTGAAGGACAGATCTTGATCAAAAATAATTCCAAGGTTCCTCACAGAGCTATTAAGAGAAAGAGTAATCGCATCCAAACTGAAAGTTTGATTTGGAAAGGTATTTCTAAGGTTTTTTGGACCAAAAAGAATGACTTCAGTCTTATCTGAATTTAATAGCAGGAAATTACAAGTCATCCAAGCTTTGATTTCCTTAAGACAGGCTTCTAACTTGGCTAATTGATTACTATCATCTGGCTTCATTGACAGGTATAATTGTGTGTCATCTGCATAACAATGAAAATGTATACAGTGCTTTCTAATAATGTTGCCTAACGGAAGCATATATAAACTAAGAAGAGTAGGGCCTAGCACAGATCCCTGTGGAACTCCATGACTAAGCTTTGAGTTGAAAGAAAACTCGTTATTTACATGAACAAACTGGAACCTATCAGATAAAGAAGATCTAAACCACTGCAACGAAGTTCCATTAAGTCCAACATAGTGTTCTAATCTATCAAGTAGAATATTATGATCGATGGTATCAAAAGCTGCACTAAGGTCTAAAAGGACAAGTACAGAAACCAGTCCATTATCAGATGCGATGAGGAGGTCGTTAGTGACCTTCGTTAAGGCTGTTTCAGTACTATGATGGATTCTAAACCCAGATTGAAACTCTTCAAGTAAACCATTTCCCTGCAGGTGGTCAAATAATTGCGTAGCAACAACTCTTTCTAAGATTTTTGAAATGAAAGGGAGATTAGAGATTGGTCTATAGTTGGCTAAAGCTCCTGGATCTAGCGTTGGCTTTTTGAGTAAGGGTTTAATTACAGCCGTTTTAAAAGCCTGCGGTACATGGCCTAAAGTTAATGAAGAATTGATTATATGAAGAATAAAGCTACCAATAAGTGGGAAGACTTCTTTAAATAACCTGGTAGGAATAGGGTCTAAAAGACAAGTTGAAGGTCTGGATGAGGAAACTATTTTGTCTAACTCACAAAGGTCGATTGGAGTAAACTCATCAAGACAGACATCAATAGAAGGAGTTGTAGTAGTTACAGTATTTAAGTTAACTGTGGGGAGAATCTGATTGATTTTATCTCTGATGGATGAAATTTTATTATTGAAAAAGTTCATAAAGTCCTGACTAGTAAGCTCTAAGGGAATGCTAGGATTAACAGAGTCCTGACTCTTTGTCATCCTGGCTACAGTACTGAAAAGAAACCTGGGATTATTCTTGTTCTCATCTATTAATGCAGAGTAATAACTCGTTCTAGCTTTTCTAAGAGATTTTTTTATAAATTAAAAGATGATTTCTCCAAGCTAAATAGAATTCATCTAAATTAGTGGAGCACCATTTTCTTTCTAATTGACGAGTCTTCTGTTTTAAGCTACGTTCTGTGTTGAACCAAGGAGTTAGAAATCTCTTATTAGACTTTTTCTTTTTTAAGGGGGCCACCAAGTCTAGAGTCTGATGCAGAGAAGCTGTAACACTATCCACCATGTTATCAATTACAGAAGGAGCAAGCTGTCTATAGCTTATTTCCGTTGTATTGACACATGGTATAGAGGAAACAATCTGCATAAATTTGGTAACAGCATCATCTGAGAGGCATCTACTGTAATAATATTTTTCTTTAGGAGCCAAATAGTCAGAAATAGTAAAATCAAAGGTTAACAGACAATGGTCTGACAGTACAGGGTTATGAGGAGACACTACAAGATTTTCTATTTCTATGCCATATGTCAGAACAAGGTCCAATGTATGGTGGAGGTAATGAGTAGAATTTCCTACTTTCTGAGAAAACCCAATCGAGTCTAATATTGAATTAAATGCCACATTAAGGCAGTCACTATCTACATCCACATGTATATTAAAGTCCCCTACTATAATTATTCTATCAGATTTCAGCACTAAATCAGCTAAGAAATCAGCAAATTTGGATAAAAATTCTGAGTAGGTTGATGGGGGACGATAAACTATGGCAAATAAAATTGGGTTTAACCTAAAATTGCTAAAGTGCCCAATACTGAGGACCAGGCCCTCAAAGGAATTATAACATGTTTTTTGCTTTACATTAACTAGTAATTTGGAATGGTAAATTGTTGCTACTCCTCCTCCACGACCAGAACTTCTGGGATTTTGACAGTTTAAATAACCAGAGGGAGTTGATTCATTTAAACCAACATAATCCTCTTGCCCTAACCAAGTCTCTGTAAGGGAAATTAAATCAATCTGATGATCAATTAACAGATCATGGACTAACAGAGACTTGGGAGTTAGAGACCTAATATTTAATAAACCACATTTAATTTTTAAATTATGAGGAGGAACAGAGGCCAAATCATTCAATTTAGAGGCTTTATGTTTAATTTGAGTTTTACCAATATTTTGCTTAATCACTTTGGGATGCTTATACATTATATTTTTATTCACTTTGGAGGGAGCAGACAACGATTCTCTGATGGGGAAGACAGGGGCTAAGTTGAGGGGTGGCAGATGAAGAGGAGCTGCAGAGAGGCGTGTAAGACTGTGACTCTGCTTCCTGGTCCCAACTCTGAGTAGTCAGGGTTTTGGAAATTTGGATAAAAAAGATGCCAGATTGTTAGATAAATGAGAAGCACCATCCAAAGTGGGATGAATGCTGTCTCGTCTCATAAGACCAGGTTTTCCCCAAAAAGAGCTCCAATTGTCAATGTAGCCCACGTCATTTGCAGGACACCACACAGACAGCCAGCGGTTCAAGGATGACGAGCGGCTAAACATGTCATCACTGGTCAGATTGGGGAGGGGCCCAGAGAACACTAGCCAGGGCTTACGAGATAGCCCATCGCCATGAAACCACAAAGAGAGCTGCGTCCTATATCACCAGCGTCATGCAGCCAGGGGCCCGTAACCTCACTGAACGCAGGCCCCGGGCCACTGTTGTCAGAGAAAGAGACAAAAACGAGACTGTAACTGTCACTACACCTGGAGCTAGCTCCTCACCCAATCACTTTGCCCCACACACGTCTGCAAAAACACCAGGGCAACACGAGCACTTTAAAAAGGGTAACATTCGCTGCCATAACTGTAAGGGCTGGGGTCACAAACAGAGCCAGTGCTCATCCCCTCATCCCCTTTTTGACCTTCATCACTGAAGGTCAAAACCACCCGTCACAGGAACAGTTTCTTTCCTCAAGCCATCACTCTGATGAACTCCTAACATTCACCTAGTCCTACCTGTTTGCTGTACTCATGACTTTTCATCCATTATTACATTGCACATAACTCTCACACTGCTTTTTACTTCATTCACATTATATCACTGAATCTGAGTCCACATTGAAATACTGTGTGATTGTATATTTTTTCATATATTTCTGCAAAGTGTGGTTAGTCCGAGTAAATAACTGCATATATTCCTGTATATATTTGCATCCTTTTATAGAAACGTGGACAGACTGTAATTTCCTGTACATACTCTGGTTGTCATTGAATCCTTATTTAAATCCTTCACCTGAACAACGAGAGCAAGTTTTTAGCCAAAGTCAAATTCCTTGTATGTGTTGTGCATACTTGGCCAATAAAGCTGATTCTGATTCTGATTCTGATTCTGATTCTGATTCTGAAAGAAATACAAAGACTTTCATTCTGAGCACTCCTCAAGGAAGCCCACAGGCCACTGTGCTCCACTTTTAAAGGCCAGAGTTGTGAAATGAACATCCACATACGCATATATGAACTGGAGGTGTGCGCAGTCTTGGACAGTGGAGCGCGGAGGAACGTGCTGCCACTTCACCATTACAATGCCATTCACCAAGACATGAGACCCCACTATGGTCATCCATCGTAGAGACTCTGCTCGGGGTGGGACCAGGAGACGTGCTTGTGCGTGGTGAGGCCAAAATACCTGTCAGTATTAACAGCTGGCAAGTTGAAGTGGACTTCCTCGTGGCGGGCATAACGGGCAATGAAGTACTGCTAGGCCACCCATTCCTCACCCAAGCTGAGGCCCACCTTGATTTCGGTAAGCACCGCATAGTTCTGTTTGGAGAAGAAGTGCCATACTTTCACCCAGAGACTGTCCCATAGTTGCATGCTGTGAGAGTAGCCAGAACTGTCATGGTTGAACCTGGAAAAGAGTACCTAGTCAAGGGCACTGTGCCTTGTGGCAAAGCAGCTCAGGGAGACATGATGCTCAGCCCCACAAAAGGCTTTGTTGAGAAGCACAAAGTACTCATTGCCAGGGTCCTAGTCAATGCTCAGCCCACTAATGTTGTTCCACTACGCCTCTTTAACCCTGGCAACAAGGCCGTCACTATTAAAGAAGGTGCCATTGCAGGCCTCCTCCAGCCAGCTGAAGCTCTTCCCCTGCCCAGTGCCCCCACAGCAGCAGACTTCCCAGCTAGCTCCCCTGCGGTCCCAGAGCACCTCCAGGAGCTCTATGCCCTGAGTTCCACTGAGCTTAATGACATTGAAAAACTTGAACTGTCTAACCTGTTGTGTGCCTATAAAATGTGTTTTCCACAGGACCCGGTGACCTGGGATGGACCAGTCTTGTGCAGCACAACATCATAACCTGGCCCAGAGCTCCCGTGAAGCAGCCCCCTCTTTGCATGGGTGGGAAAAAGCAGCAACACGCAGACCAGCAGATTCGTGAGAGCCCCCAGAACGGCCTCGCCACCCGCAGCCACAGCAGTTGGGCCTCACTGATTGTTATGGTACATAAAAAGGATGGGACTTACCGCCTTTGTATAGACTATATAACACTCAACGACTGCACCATCACTGACGCGTACCCGCTAACCTGCATCCAAGACACATTAGACACTCTCGCCACCGCCAAATGGTTCAGCACCTTGGACCTTGCTTCAGGTTATTGGCAAGTCGAGCTGACTCCAAGAGCCCGCTGCACAGCCGCCTTTTGCACCTGAAATGGACTATTTGAATGGAACGTTATGCCGTTTGGGTTATGCAATGCGCCAGCGACGTTCCAACGCCTTATGGACCGCGTCCTTGCCGGCAAGCAGTGGGAGACCTGCCTCGTCTACCTGGACGACATCATTGTGCTGGCCAAGGATGTGTCCGGGATGCTGCAGCGGCTGAGTCAAGTGTTCCAGAGACTTAAACAAGCAAACCTCAAACTAAAACCAGCCAAATGCTGCCTCTTCTGCCACCAAGTTGCCTATCTAGGTCACATTGTGTCCGAGCACGGTGTAGCCACTGACCCCAATAAAGTCCACAAAGTCCAAGCTTGGCCCACTCCCACATCTGTCCAAGAGGTCAGATGTTTCATTGGCCACGCCTCCTACTATCGCAAGTTTGTGAAAGACTTTGCCTCCTTTGCCGAACCGTTACACAACCTGACAAGGAAAAACGCACATTTCCAGTGGCACGTTGAACACCAAGTTGCTTTCAACACGCTCAAGCACCACCTCACCACAGCCCCTGTCTTAGGCTACCCACTGGACGATGGTGAAATGATCTTGGACACCGATGCTAGCGACACAGGCCTCAGCGCCATCCTCTCGTAAATGCAGGATGGCGCAGAACGAGTGTTGGCATACGGCAGCCGCAAACTAGCCAAAGCTGAACAAAACTATTGCACTACAAGACGAAAGCTGCTAGCCATTGTCAATTTCACGTCACATTTTCGGCAGTATCTACTTAGGCGGCCTTTCAAAGTACGTACCGACCACAGCAGCCTGCGTTGGTTAACCCGAATGAAAGAGCCAGAAGGTCAGTTAGCCCGGTGGCTTGAGAAGCTAGCAGAGTACGAGTTTGAGATCATTCATCACCCAGGTCGCTTGCACACTAATGCTGACAGTCTCTCCCGCAGGCCCTGCCGCCAGTCCTGTCCTTGTAAACTGCAGGACCCCTCCTCACAGCCGAGAACCACAAGTCACCAAGCCGTTCAGTGTGAATTGGACTCCGACACCAGCTCCCTGTTGCTGAGTCCGGTGGGGATAGAGACATGCCCTACAACTACAGCTGTGAGTCCGGTGGGGGTAAGTGCAGACAGCTTTACCAATACAGACACTTTAAAACGAAAAGAGACAATTTATGTGACTAATACAAATGAGACCACACTGTTTCCTGGCTGGACTATGGCGGAGTTGTGCCAGGCCCAAGCTGCTGATACAGACATTGCACCAATAAAAGCTTGGTTAGAGGCCAGCAGTGAGCGCCCTCCCTGGATCACAGTCGCCCCTTGCAGTCCAGCCACCAAAACATACAGGAGTCAATGGGAAAGACTGTATTCCAAGATGGAATTCCGGTCCGCCACTTTTACTGTTTGGACGACACACAGTACTACCCCCAAATTGTCCTGCCACGCAAAATGTAACCCGCCGTTATGTGCCAGATGCATGAGGGGCCAATAGGTGGACATTTCGGTATTGAATGGACTGTGGCCAGACTTCAAACCAGATACCACCGGTACCACATGAGAGAAGACGTGGCCCTCTGGTGCTGGACTTGTACTAACTGTGCATGCAGAGCCAGACCCCACAAAACACCACAAGTGCCCATGGGAACTGTCAGGGTTGGGGCCCCCATGGAGCTCACTGCACTGGACATTATGGGCCCACTCAATGAGACAGAATGCAAAAACAGCTATGTGCTTGTAATACAGGAGTATTTCACAAAATGGGCTGAAGCATTTCAAATCCCAGATGACTGTCACCGTGGCACATGTTGTTGCAACAGAATGGGTGTGCCGCTTCGGAATGCCTCACTCTTTGCACAGCGACCAAGGACGCAATTTTGAATCAGAGGTGTTTCAAGAAATGTGCCGTCTATTTGGCATTGAGAAAACCCACACTACGCCATTCAGACCACAGTCAGATGGCCAAGTTGAACGTTTCAATGCCACACTTCAAAAGATCCTAGCCTCTACTGCAGAATGCCGTCACTGGGATTGGGACATGATGACCCCATATGCAGTTATGGCCTACAGAGCGACCAAGCACAGTGCTACTGGTTTCACTCCCAACTAAATGATGTTCGGATGTGAAATAAATGAGCCAGTGGACCATGTAGCTGGTTTGCCCCCAGACTCTGACCAGGCACCTTCAGCCCCAGAGTACGTGCAACAAATACGCGAGCGGCTGGAGCTGGCTCACAACATTACTCGAGAAGCCCTGGGTGAGTCAGTTACACGTGCAAAAAGACAATATGACAAAAACGCTTGCCACACACAGTACAAAGTCGGAGATGCAGTGTGGTTCCAGTGTGGTTCCAGCTCTTCCGTGCTGATCGTGACACAGAGCTTTCCGGCAAGACCACAGGAGGCGGTGTCTGCTTCTACATCAACTGTAGCTGGTGCTCTGATGTAACGGTAATTTCCAAACACTGTTCTCCTGCCTTGGAATTTCTTGTTATCAACTGCAAGCCTTTTTATTCCCCGCGGGAGTTTGCTTCTTTTATACTGATCGCTGTGTACGCCCCTCCCGACGCGGACACGCGCGAAGCTCAGCGCGTGCTTGCAGATCACATTCAACACACAGAGCGGAGTTTTCCAGACTCGCTGATTATTGTGGCTGGCGACTTTAATCAGTGCAATCTGAGCCACGATCTCCCCCGCTACAAACAGTTTATTAAATGCCCCACCAGAGGATTAAACACACTGGATCACTGTTACACCACAGTGAAAGACGCATATCGCGCTGTCCCTCGAGCTGCGCTGGGATTATCTGATCACGTGATGGTTCACCTCATTCCCACATACAGACAGAGATTGAAGCTCACTAAACCTGTTGTGAGCACTACGAAGATACGGACCAGTGATGCTGAGGAGAAGCTGGAAACGTGCATGGAAATATCTGACTGGGGCATGCTTAAAGGAGCCACGCATGATCTGGATGAGTACACGGACACTGTGAACTCATATATCCACTTTTGTGAAGAGAACATTCTTCCATCACGCACCAGGGTGAGTTACTCTAATGACAAACCCTGGTTCACAGCTAAGCTCAGACAGATCAGGAAGGAGAAGGAAGCAGCGCTGAAAAGTGGAGACAGGGACTGCTACAGGGAGGTTAAATACCGGTTTAACAGAGAGCTGAAGAGGGCTAAATCTCTATACTCAGAGAGACTCCAGCAGCAGTTCACTGCTAATGATTCGGCTTCCGTGTGGAGAGGACTGAGGCAGATCACCAACTATCGGCCTCAGGCTCCTAAAGGTCAGGATGACAAAGCCCTTTGTCAGAGACTGTCCCAACACTATGCCCGTTTTGACACCTCGTCATCTGTGTCCAACTCCCCCCCTCCCTCCAGCTCCACAGCCTCCACATTCCCTACTTCATTTAAGGCACCCCCCCCCACCTCCCCCCCTCCCCTTATCATCAGTGAGCAGGATGTGCTCAAACAGTTCTCCAGACTGAACCCGCGCAAGGCCCCCGGCCCAGACGGCGTGTCTCCCTCCACCCTGAGACTCTGTGCGAAACAGCTGGCTCCTGTATTCACAGACATTTTTAACACCTCCCTTAAGTTATGCCACGTGCCATCCTGCCTCAAATCCTCCACCATCATCCCTGTCCCCAAGAAGCAACGGATCACTGGACTTAATGACTACAGACCTGTAGCGCTCACCTCTGTAGTCATGAAGTCCTTTGAGCGCCTGGTCCTGTCCCACCTCAAGTCCATCACCACCCCTCTCCTGGACCCGCTGCAGTTTGCCTACCGAGCCAACAGGTCTGTAGACGATGCAGTCAACCTGGCCCTCCACTCCATCCTGCAGCACCTGGACTCCCCGGGAACCTACGCCAGGATCCTGTTTGTGGACTTCAGCTCCGCATTCAACACCATCCGCCCCGCTCTGCTCCGGGACAAGCTGTCCCTGCTCAACGTGCCTGACTCCCTCTGCAGGTGGATCATCGACTTCCTGACGGACCGGAGGCAGCATGTGCGGCTGGGAAAGACTGTCTCAGACTATACTAGCATCAGCACCGGATCACCCCAGGGCTGTGTACTTTCCCCCCTACTCTTCTCCCTTTACACCAACTCCTGCACCTCCAGCCACCAGTCTGTCAAGTTGATCAAGTTTGCGGACGACACCACCCTCATCGGGCTCATCTCCAACGGCGACGAGTCCGCCTACAGGAGAGAGGTGGCCCAGCTGGCGTCCTGGTGCAGCAATAACAACCTGCAGCTGAACGCTCTGAAGACAGTGGAGATGATTGTAGACTTCAGGAAAGTCACTACTCCTCTGCCCCCCCTCACCCTCTCAGGCTCTCCCATCACCACTGCTGATTCCTTCCGCTTCCTAGGCACTACCATCACCAGGGACCTCAAATGGGAGCTGACCATCAGCTCACTCATCAAAAAAGCCCAGCAGAGGATGTTCTTCCTGCGGCAGCTGAGGAAGCTCAAGCTACCCACCAAGATGTTAGTGCAGTTCTACACAGCCATCATCGAGTCCATCCTCACCACCTCCATAACCGTGTGGTACGCAGGAGCCACTGCCAGGGACAGACTAAGGCTGCAGCGCGTCGTGCGCACTGCTGAGAAGGTGATCGGCTGCAAGCTCCCATCTCTCCAGGATCTGTACATCTCCAGGACCCAGAGGCGTACTGGCCGGATCATAGCCGATCCCTCACACCCTGGTCATGTACTGTTTGCCCCCCTCCCCTCTGGTAGGAGACTTCGGTCCATCCAGACTAAAACCTCCCGTCACATGAACAGCTTCTTCCCCTCTGCCATTAGACTGCTGAACACTAAGTGACTCTCGTGCACCATGTACAGCAGCTCAACCAGACTCATGTCAATCATCACTGTTTTCTTCCTGCATTACCGACTGCACTATATAGTTCTCCACAGTATCTGCTGCTGGCTAATATATATTTTAACTGTTGACCAGTATCACTTAATCTTATCCTACACTTTATTACATGTATAGTTTATTTCTCTTATCTTATCATGTTTAATGTTGCAGCATTGTACCGAGACAAATTCCTAGTTTGTGTACTACATGAACAATGGCAATAAACCTGATTCTGATTCTGATTCTGATTCTGGTATCTCATCAAAGGAACACGTCATGTCAAAAACAGAGTCAAAAAGTTCCTCCCCTCCTACGAAGGACCCTTCTTTGTTATGGGACAGTTGGATGATGTAGTCTACCGGATCCAAAAGAGTCCCAGAGCCAAAGTCAAAGTTGTCCACCATGACCAACTGAAACACTACCGCAGCTGTGAGCTGCAGGACAACACTTGAGTCCTGGACCAAGCCCAGAACTGGACACCTTCTGAGATCTTTCCACCGGCTGTGGATGGGGACCCAGCAGACCAGGACCTCAGCCTGTACAACTTCTTCTCTACTGCCTCCAGTGATGGCCCCAGCAATTTCCGGTCGTCTACTCCACCTGCTAATGTTCCCAATGTGATTGGGTCTCTTCCATCCACTCCTTTCCATGTGATATTTGACCATGGTGGGGGTGCGGTGGGAGAGCCACACCATCAGGCTCAGCACGCATCACGGCCCAAACATCGGCGCAGAGGACCGGACCGTTACGGGGACTGGGTTACTGAGTGAGACAATTGTAGCTGTTCATATTTCCACTAGAGACTCTCCAGTTTACATTTTTTGGACTCTAGTCTAGTTATAATGTTCTATATGTTTGTTTAAAAAAAAAGCTGAAGAGACAATGCTTTCATATACCTACATGCACTTTATTTCATTTGAATGTATTGTATTCTGATTAGTTGGTCAGTATTACTCCCGGTCGCCAAGGAATAGGTTTTAAAGTGTAATGTACTCCTTGTTTAATTAGAGACAATTGTATTTCAATGTATTTTTCACTCATGTTTTCACTGCTAAATGAGCTAATTTTTATCACTGCATAGACACTTTTCATTATAGTGTAACCTACCTACCTATTTGAATTCCTGTAATATATTGGACACTGCTATCTTTTCACATTTTTTTTTAGGTCTACAGATATAGAGATTGTGTACCAGTTTTATATTATTTAGATGGAGTGGAATTAATGTTAATTGCCAGTCCATGGTGGGGGTAGTGTTGTAGGATGTGTCTAGCTCATGTGTTTGGATTGGGCAGCTCAGTGCCGTGAACGTGAGTGAGTGCGTGCGCGCAGCCGAGGCGCCCCACCCCCACCCCGTGTGAATGGCCCCGCGGAGCAGACGGTGTGTGTGAAATGTGCGGGTGAGTAGAAAGAGAGGCGACCAGAGCAGGTAGTGAGTTAGAATTGCTGCTATTAACAGTGCAAGTCTGCTAATAAAGCCCCAACTCTTCAGCAAAACAGCCTGTTCTTCTGTGTACCACCATACTGTTGTTAACAACTGTGAAGTTTACTCGGGAGTTGACCCCGCAGGAAAAGCTGCCTCCGGCCCTGGAGAAGACAGATCTCCCCTGTGTCCCCCAACCACGGTTAGGAGACCAAAACAGGAAAGGTTAACAGTGGGATCCAGCCCGTTAACCCTTTAAAGCCTCACCAAACAGCGTGCCTTTGCAGTCCTGTTCAGTTTGGCGTAGTACTGTCCCTTTAAATTTTACATTGAACGGTCCATTGGTGATTCTTTTTTTGTTCATTCATAACAAATATAGAGGCGCTGGTTGGCCTTCACCTCCCAGAATGCATTGCGTGTTTATCACGTGGGCTGGTAAGCTCTTTTGAGTGGTGATCCACCGCAGCAGAAACAGAAGACGAAGAAGAAACGTCTGACCACAATGGGACCAAAAACCTTCACCACCTTCATCATGGTGGCTCTCCTTTTCCTCACCAGTGAGTTGTCCTCCTCCATGGACGACCGTTACAAGACTTTATCCTGATTGGTTGATTTCTGCCTTCTGATCTGACCAGACCTCCTTCTGTCCTCTGTCCAGGTTCTGCTGAAGGTCAGGTGACGGACTGCAGCCGCAGCGGTGGGACCTGTGTCCAGCTGGGATATTGCCCCATGTAATTTTATCACAAATTTATATTTGTAAATGATTTGCTGTTGTCATGATGATTAACAGCTAATGTCGACCCAGAAAACAAACTTTGAACTTGCCATCATGTCTTCCCCTGCAGGTACCAGATAACTCTGGCTGCATGTCCTCTCTTCTATCAGTGAGTGTCATCATCATTAAACCACAACTATTCACTGTTATTATCATTAGCATCAAACCAAAGCTATTCACTGCTATGTTAGCCTTAGCATCAAACCACAACTATTCACTGCTATGCTAGCATTAGTACCACAACTATTCACTGCTATGTTAGCATTAAGCATCAAACCACAACTATTCACTGCTATGTTAGCCTTAGCATCAAACCACAACTATTCACTACTATGTTAGCCTTAGCATCAAACCACATCTATGCACTGCTATGCTAGCATTAGCACCACAACTATTCACTGCTATGCTAGCATTAGCATCAAACCACAGCTATTCACTGCTATGTTAGCATTAGCAACAAACCACAGCTATTCACTACTATGTTAGCCTTAGCATCAAACCGCAACTATTCACTGCTATGCTAGCATTAGCACCACAACTATTCACTGCTATGTTAGCATTAAGCATCAAACCACAACTATTCACTGCTATGTTAGCCTTAGCATCAAACCACAACTATTCACTACTATGTTAGCCTTAGCATCAAACCACATCTATGCACTGCTATGCTAGCATTAGCACCACAACTATTCACCGCTATGCTAGCATTAGCATCAAACCACAGCTATTCACTGCTATGTTAGCCTTAGCATCAAACAACAACTATTCACTGCTATGCTAGCATTAGCACCACAACTATTCACTGCTATGTTAGCATTAGCATCAAACCACAGCTATTCACTATTATTAGCATTAGCATCAAACCACAACTATTCACTGTTATGTTCGCATTAGCATCAAACCACAACTATTCACTGCTATGTTAGCATCATCATCAAACCACAACTATTCACTGTTATGTTTGCATTAGCATCAAACCACAACTTTTCACTGCTGTGTTAGCATCATCACAAAAAATCTGCTATGTCAGCATACATACAGGGGGGCCATTTTGGCCAATTTCTGCAACGTGGTGCAAATGCAAGCGCAACTAGTTTATCCTTGCGTTTGCGGGTACAACCGGCAAGACCCCTACACATACAATATGCTCATAGATCAGGAACTTTCCATAAATTAAATGTATCAATAGAGCATGTTTGGTAGCCACGTTCCCTTGATGCTTTGCGCGAGCCGAGATGCAAAAGTCGCTTATTCACTGTTATGCTAGCATTAGCATCAAGCCACAACTATTCACTATGTTAGCATTAGCATCAAACCACAACTATTCACTGCTATGTTAGCATTAGCATCAAACCACAGCTGTTCACTGCTATGTTAACATTACCATCAAACCACAGCTATTCACTGCTATGTTAGCATTAGCATGAAACCACAACTATTCACTGCTGTGTTAGCATTAGCGTCAAACCTCAACTATTCACTGCTATGTTAGCATTAGCATGAAACCACAACTATTCACTGCTGTGTTAGCATTAGCGTCAAACCTCAACTATTCACTGCTGTGTTAGCATTAGCGTCAAAACCTCAACTATTCACTGCTATGTTAGCAATAGCATCTATCCACAACTATTCACTGCTATGTTAGCATTAGCATGAAACCACAACTATTCACTGCTGTGTTAGCATTAGCATCAAACCTCAACTATTCACTGCTATGTTAGCATTAGCATCAAATGATAGCCATTCACTTCAGTACCATTTTAGCATTATTTGGAACTAGCTTGTGTCTTCTGATTTATTCTTTTTCAGATGCTGTCAAACTTCCATAAAAGCACCTTATGGATAAATCAACAAGAGCAGCAGAGACTTAATGAAGAGTAGATGGACATGAATCAATAAAAGAAAACCTTCACAAATGTGTGTTTTCATTATTTCCCATCACACGTTGATTTTTATTTTTCTTCATTTAGTATTTTTCGGCACCATGTCTTCAACACTGTGAAAGACACAAGTGGTCTGTGAGGACCAGGACCTTCTCTGGCGTTTTGGGGGTACTGTGGAAAATTGTGTTTCAGGAGAAATGGTGTCCAGTTCAAACCCTTTAAGTGCCCATATGAATGTTGTGAATTTACGACCAGCAACATTAATGCCAAGAAACCTAATGTTTATGTATTTGGACAGTGGGAGGAAACCTGTGTAACTGGAGCAAACCCACACACATGGTGAGAATATTTTGCTGTGAATAACCATGGCAACACCATATGTGTTTTATTATATCCACTGGTGGAAATAAGAATTGAAGAACTCAAATTATTTTAGTCCATATATTTACCAACGAGGCTGCTTACATTAAATTTTAGTATTTTAAATTTGTATTCATATTTTTATTTTTTATGTATCTGCCTATTTTATTTTGTAATTTGCGTTATAATGCGTTATAATGACCCAGCAGTGTTTATAGGCAGGATTAGGGCAAGATGCATCATGTGTGTGTAACCATGATTGAAACGGAGGTCTGGGAGAATGACCTCCCCTCCTGTCTGTGCTCAGAGTGTGGGTGTTGGGTTGTTGTCGAATAAAGCCTGTTCGTCGCAACTATCTGCTCCTCTTCTCTGTGTGAACCTCGCCTACGTCGCACTGGTGTCAGGAGTGGGAATGGAGCAAGATGGTAGCCAGGACCCGGGCGGAGGTCCAGCGGTCGGGGCGGTTCATCGCTCGGCTGGGAACGGAGCGCAGAGCTGAGACGCCGGCCCCCGTAGTGGCTCGCCGCGATGGACGGAGCAGCGGACCCGACGGGTCTGCTCTGCCTGTTTCAAGGCAGAGCGGGCCAAGCAGAGCACACCAGCCCTGTTTCCCGCCCTTGTCAGGACAGGATGGGCTGGCGATTCCAGGGCGATCAGGAGCGGCGATCGACCGGGATGCGACCGTCCCATCCATCCAGCAGCGGGCCAAGATTCCCCGCTACAACGGCGAGAACCTGTTGGATGACCACCTGGCCCAGGTCGAGTTGGCTGCCGCGCTGAACGACTGGTCACCGGAGGAAATCGCTGTGCTGAGAGCGAGTGGGAGGAGGAGTAGTTACGGCAGACCACGGCAGCGCGTTCACGGAGGAGACAGCCGCGGCGACGCGAGGAAGGGGGGCTTCCGCTGCGCAGAGCCAGGGTACATTGCACGGTACCCTGGCTCTGGCTCTGGGTACCGTGGGCCAGTTTGTCGTGGGCACGCAGCCCACGACAAACTGGCCCCTCGCCGACGTTAAATTAGAGCGAGGTGGCATGGACGGGGAAAGGCCGCCTCCTGCAGATGCTTCCCCCGGCGGTGACATCACAGAGGCCTTCGGCCCGCAGCAGCAGCGGAGCGAGCAGGACAGATCCGGTCTTTTCCCAGGCTCGGCAGGGGCTGGATGCCTGGACGCGAGCCAGCGGCCGCCTGGAAGGTCCTGGCAGCAGTGGGAGTCGTGACTCCCGCTGCCAGGGGAGGGACTGTGCGTAGTCCTACTGAAGCTGTTGGATGTGCTGATTCGCGACTGATTCGCGTTGGACTCCTGGGTTGGACTTTGATTTTTCTGGGGACAGAAACCAGTCCGAGGGGGGGCAGTGTAACTTCGGGGTCGTGTTAAGGGAGGCAGGGCTAATTTCCAGCATGCTTTACCAGCAGAGAATGTTACTGTGTGCGTGTATTAAATGTGATTACTGAGTTATTATACTGCGTTATAATGACCCAGCAGTGTTTATAGGCAGGATTAGGGCAAGATGTATCATGTGTGTGTAACCATGATTGAAACGGAGGTCTGGGAGGATGACCTCCCCTCCTGTCTGTGCTCAGAGTGTGGGTGTTGGGTGGTTGTTGAATTATTTATTTAGCGAATGCAAAGTCCTTAAGCCAAGCAGTTGCCTCCTGGTTTGCTGTATGGAGGGTGTGTAATCCTCCTTCCAGTCTTTGGAGTGGGCTGTATAATATTGTGTGGTTGGGTAGTCTTTATAAGAAGTGGACATCGACACCAGCGTGGATCTCAGAACAAGCCTCATTTTATTCTGTTGTCCTCCAACCTCATTCAACACGTATATCTTCTAGTAGTGCCACCGTGTGGCAAGGCATTACATTACATCCCCCCCTTTTAGATATTTACCATATCCCTTTATATATCTTATTTACTTAAATTCTAATAATAAAGAATATGGTCAACCACAAGATAACACAAAGCTACACTGTCACTACTGTGCGCTTACATTTTCAGAACATAACTTTTTCTTTTCATTTTCTTTTCTAACTAGAAGGACAGGGTAGACTACCCTGACCCTTCAGGCTCTGCCATAGGGAATTATTCTGCCCTGTTCACTGCAGGCCTCTATACTAGGTTTTACCAGTTCAGTCTTTCTGGTGGACGAGATACTCGCCCCGATCTGGTCACAGTCACATCCGAGCTGGGCTGATCTGGCTCTGGATCAGGCTGATCTGGTTCTGGAAGAGCAGTGAGCTGAGCTCTGTTTCTTCTCAGTGTGCCCGATTCTGTCTCCACGTTGTACGACCTTGGCGTTGATGACGTCGACTGGACTGTCCCGGTGGTCTTTGCTGAGCGGATCTACACTCTCTGACCTGGTTCGAGAACCGGCAGCTCTCTTGCTCTATGTCTCGCTCCATATGCTTTCTTCTGATTCTCTTTCAATCTTGCGTCTTTCTTTTTAAAAGCATGAAGGTCTGGCCACTTTGGTCTGAGAGTCTGTGGAGGGACCGGAACTGTCGATCGCAATCTTCTCCCCATCAGAAGTTCTGCTGGTGAGGCTCCATGAGCCAATGGGGTTGTCCTGTAAGTCAGGAGAGCTCTTTGGTGATCTTGGTTCTTGCTGAGTATCTGCTTTACTGTTCTCACCGCCCTCTCTGCTTCCCCATTGCTTTGCGGATACCTGGGGCTACTGGTGACATGTTCAAAGTCGTATTCCTGAGCAAATACTTTAAACTCTGAAGAGGCGAACTGTGGCCCATTGTCCGTCACTAGTACCTCAGGGATACCGAATCTTGCAAAGATGACTTTCAGCCTCTCGACTGTGGTTGCTGTAGTAAGCGTTGGAAGGTTGGCTATTTCAATGTATCTGGAGAAATAGTCAACTACGACCAGGTAGTGGCTCTTCCCCCACTCGAAGAGGTCCGCCGCTAGCCTTTGCCACGGCCTTGCAGGTAAGGGGGTCGTGAGCAGTGGCTCTGTGCGATAGCTGGAGTACTGGCTGCATACTTCACACCTCTCCACAAGCTCTTTGATGTCCCTTGTCAAGCCTGGCCACCACACAGACTGTTGGGCTCTTGAAATGCACTTTGTCATGCCCAGGTGCCCATGGTGGATTCTCTCCAGCATGTCTCTTCGCATTGGCGCTGGAAAGACAAGCCTTTCTCCCTTTAGGAGGATACCGTCAGCCACATGGATGTCAGCTCTGTGCGGCCAGTACTTTAGCAGCCTCTCTGGAACTGCTTGTCTGTGCGAAGGCCATCCTTTGTCTGTGTATGCCCTCAGCTGTTTCATTGTTGTGTCGTTGTTCTGCATGTTTTTAATTTCATCCAATTTTGTTTTTGTTGCAGGTATGTGTTCCATCACAAAGTCGATGTACACCTGACACTCTCTTTCCAGGCTGGCACTCTCCATGCTGCTCTCTGGTCCCAGTGGCGCTCGTGACAATGCGTCAGCAGCCACCAACTGTTTCCCTGGTACATGAATTATCTTGTAGTTGAATCTCATCATTCTCAGTCTGAATCTGAGTATTCTTGGAGGTAAATCATCCAGTGGCCGGGTACCTAACAGTGATATGAGAGGTTTGTGATCTGTACGCACCGTGAAGTCCATCCCCAGGAGATAGGTGCTCAGGCGCTCGCACGCCCATGTCACGGCGAGAGCTTCTTTCTCGATTTGAGCGTACCGAGACTCTGTGGGTGACAGACTTCTAGATATGTACACCACTGGCCTGAATTCTCCACCTGGCTGTCGCTGCATCAGTACTCCTCCCAGGCCATATGATGAAGCGTCAGCCGACACGAGAGTTTCTCTTTTTGTACTGTACTGAACCAGTACCGCTGGAGAGCTAAGCTCTTTCTTCACAGCTTCAAAAGCTGTCTTTTGCTGCGCGTCCCATGTCCACTCGCTGTCGCTGCGCAGCAAGTCTCTCAGGGGCTTTGTGAGATTGGGGAGGCGCGAGGAGAACTTGCAGACATAGTTCACCATCCCCATGAAGCGTCTCACCGCTTCAACGTTCTCGGGTTCGGGCATGTTCAGGATTGCTTTAATTTTGCTTGGGTCAGCCTCGATCCCGTCGGCACTGACCATATGCCCTAGGAATTTCACGTCCTTCACACTGAACTCACATTTTTCGTTTAAGGTCAGACCTGCCTCTTCAAGCTTCTTGAGAAGTTCGCACAGCCTGTTGTCATGCTCAGTCTGATCTTTGCCAAACACCAATATGTCGTCGGCATGGCAGAGTGCGCCTGGGGTGCCGTCGACAAGCTGGGAAAGTCTTAGCTGGAAATGTTCCGGCGCAGAAGAAATCCCGAATGGGAGTCTCCTGTAACAATACCTCCCAAATGGTGTAATGAAGGTTGTCAATGGCTCTGATTCCTCATGCAGGGGAACTTGCCAAAACCCTGCTGTGGCATCCAATTTTGAGAAGATGACGGCTCCGTCTAGCTTTGCTAGAGTCTCATCCACAGCTGGGAGTATGTGTCTTTCTCGACGCACGCTCTCATTCAGCCTTGTCAGGTCTGAGCAGATCCGGATTTTTCCATTGGGTTTGGGTGCAACCACCATTCCTGAACACCACTCGGTTGGTTCTTGGATCTTTCGAATCACGCCCATCTCTTCCATCCTCTGGAGCTCTGATTTGACTCTGTCCATTAATGGTAGGGCTACATGTCTAGGGGCTGACAAGGCGTATGGCACAGCTCCCTGAGCTAACTCAATTTTATAGCTACCCTGCAGCTTCCCTAAGCCTGAGAATACTTTCGGGAACATTTTCTTGAATTTTTCATCAGATGCTAGCACTGCAGCTATCTGCTGCAACAGAGGTAGGCTCTGTATAGCTGGGAGCCCTAATAGTGGCATCACTAAATCCTTCACAACAAATACATCCTGCTCTGTTTTCTTTATGCCCTTTTTCAGGCAGGCTGTGAATGTGCCTAGCACCGTCAGTGGCAGGTTGTTGGGGCCACATAACATTCTCTGTGACTTCTTTAGGTCACCATCTCTTGTTTTGCAGTACATGGAGTCTGGTATGGCGGTGACAGCCGCTCCTGTATCCAACTTGAAGTTAATCATTTTTCCATTCATTTCTATGTCATTTCTCCAGACATCCTGTTTATCAGTCTCTATTGCTCCCAAGAAAGCGCTCTCTTCAGTCTCATACACCTCTTCAATAGCCTCGACACGTTGCTCTGTCCTACACACTGCAGCATAGTGTCCTTTTCTTTTACATTTGCGGCACTCTGCCTCTCTCGCTGGGCATTGTTTCCATGCGTGTTGAGGACTGTGGCCACACCTTTTGCACGTGCCTGTACTCTGCATCGCGTTGGTTTGAGTTTGTTTCGCCATATTGGGTTTCGCAGGTTTTTTTCTCACAATAGCATCAACATTGCTTTCCCTAATTTCAGTCTTCTCGCGCCGTATCAATGGCTGTTGCTTTTTTACTTCTTCTCTTTGCCTGACTTGTGTTATTGTACTTTCCAGCGTGAGCTTTGGGTCTAACTGTAATTTCTCTGACAATTTAGCGTCTCTGATCCCAACTACTATCCGATCTCTTATCATCTCTTCAAGTAGAACGCCATATTGGCAATGCTCAGCCAGCTTGTACACGTCTGTGATAAAGTTCTCTGCCGTTTCGCCAGGCTGTTGATATCGGCTGTTAAATCTGGCTCTCTCATAGATAACGTTATGTTTGCCAATAAAATGCTCACCTAAGGCTTTGCACACTTCATCGTATTTCTTCTGTTTGGCTTCCTCCAAAGTTATTGTTGTCATAACGTCGTCACTTTTCTCCCCCATTATGTAGAGCAGTGAGTTGATTTGGTATTCCTCATTCTTCTCTGCTAATCCAGATGCTATTCTGAATCGCTCGAAGCGTCGTAGCCACTGAGTCCAGCTACTGGGCTCATCGAAGTTAAAACTTCCTGGCGGTGGTATCGTGAATATTTGATCCATTTTGTCGTTCCTCCCTTCCTTTTCTTAGCGAGTAAACGAGCTAGCAACTTACTTGCTTCTCCGCCGGCGCAGTCACTGACGAGGGAAAAACTTTTTTTTTTTTTTTCCTCTCTCTCCCAACTCTTTCACACAGGCGACCCTCTCTCCTGTCGGATTCTTGTCACCAACTTCTGACACCATGTACAGTGATCCCTCGCTACTTCGCGCTTCACCTTTCGCGCCCTCAGTGCATCGCGGATTTTTCAAAAATATTCATCAAAAGTTCAAAATTGAGAAATAATGGGCGGGCGCTAGCTGAAGGCAGGGAGACTACATTAGACCATCACGTGTCAACACGGAGAGCAGCACAACTCTCTGTTCGCTGTTGTCGTGTTGGCTGGGCTCGGAAATCTCGCAAGCTGATTGGCCGAGACGTTTCACCCCGCAAGCTGATTGGCCGAGACGTCTCACCCACCTCCTCACCCTGCCGAGCACCGATGAAGGGAAGAAAGACCGCATTCATTGCTTTTTATCGCTCGTGTTACTTAGTCTCGCCGCGTGGAACTTTTTGCTGTTCTCTTGTGCCATTTTGTGCGAAATAGTCTTCCAGTCAAGGCACTACGCCGCCTCCTGCAGCTTCAGCTCTATCGGAAGCTGCCCTCGATGATCCTGCGCCTCCAGCACCTCACGATGAGGCGTCACCTGAGGAGCAGTAAAGCTCTCATTAACCTGTGCAGTAAATCATTTTCATCTTGAGTTACGTATCTTGTTATAAGAATAAAAGAGTTCTAAAAACATATTTATGTACACTTTGTTTACATCTACGTATGTATGTACACGTACACACACACACACGTATCATATGAGAGTGAGAGAATGAACGTACGTATTGTTTATGGATGACGTCATTGGGGTGATGCTACTTCGCGGTTTTTCACTTTTCGCGGTCGGTTCTGGAACCCATTAACCGCGATAAGTGAGGGATCACTGTATAATATTGTGTGGTTGGGTAGTCTTTATAAGAAGTGGACATCGACACCAGCGTGGATCTCAGAACAAGCCTCATTTTATTCTGTTGTCCTCCAACCTCATTCAACACGTATATCTTCTACTAGTGCCACCGTGTGGCAAGGCATTACATTACACGGGCAAGCCTCTATGATGTGTTCCATTGTTTGCTCCTCTCCACATGCGCACAGTGGGCTAGGGCTACTGCCCCATCTGTGAAGGCTGGCCAAGCAGGGGCCATGTCCAGTCCTGAAGCGATTGAGTGTAGCCCACTGTCTCCTTGGAAGGTTGGTGCCCGGGACCTGTTGGTTGGGGTTTATCACCAGCTGTTTGTTTGGGACCTCCTTGGTCTCCCATTCCTCTTGCCAAGCTGTCTGGATGGTAAAGTCAGCTGGGGGAGGGTTTTTCCAAATCGGCCGTCTGGATGAAAGTCAGGCAGTGGGTGGGGTGTAGATATCTGCATGGATTGGTAAGTGAGGAAAATCTTTAACTTTTTGGAGCATCCTTTGAGTTAATGCTGCTCGCCGGATGTGTGGAGGGGCTATGTTTGACAGTACAGAGAGCCAGGGGAGTGGTGTTGAGCGGATTGTTCCAGTTATAGTTCTCATGGTTGAGTTGAGCTGGGTGTCTACATGGTGTGTGTAAGATGACCTGGACCAGACAGGGGCACAATATTCTGCTACAGAGTATGAAAGGGCCAGTGCTGAGGTGCGCAGGGTGGAGACTGCCGCCCCCCATTTTGCACCAGCGAGCTTGCAGAGCAGGTTGTTTCATACCTTCACCTTAGCAGCAGTCCCCTTTAGATGTTCCTTGAAGGATAAGGTCCTATCAAGGGTCACTCCAAGATAAGTTGGATTTGGGGCATGCTTAAGCTTGAGTCCGCTCAGGTGGATGTTTAGTTCTCTGGCAGCTTTTGCATTGTGGAGATGGAATACACTGGAGACGGTTTTTGCTGGGCTTGGTTTTAGGCGCCAGATTTTGCAGAACTGGTCCAGTTTGGCAAGATCTTCCGTGAGCACCCGTTCCAGTGGTTCAAAGTCTGGTGCTTGGAATGCCAAACAGATGTCGTCTGCATAGATGAATTTGCGGGATTTTGTAGTAGGCAGGTCGTTTATGTAGAGGTTGAACAGAGTTGGAGCTAGAACTGAGCCTTGTGGGAGTCCGTTTTTCTGCATTCTCCATGCATTTGTGTTCTGACTGAGGTGGACTCTGAACCTTCGGTTGGTCAGCAGGGTTTTTATAATTGCTGTTGCCCAAGCAGGGATCACCTTTATAAGTTTCAGGAGGAGGCCTTTGTGCCAGACCGTATCATAGGCGGCTGTAAGATCGAGAAACACAGCCCCTGTCTTCAGTCTGCTCTCGAAGCCATTTTCGATGAAGGTGGTTAGGGCCAGTACTTGTTCTCCTGTACTGCGGTCCTTGCGGAAACCTGCTTGATCCACACTTAGAATATCCTCTATTTCTGGGGAAATGCGTTGCAGTATTAGGCGCTCCATGATTTTGTAAGGAACGCTGAGTAGGGAGATTGGGCGGTAGCTTGCTGGTAGTTTGTGGTCTTTGCCAGGTTTTGGGATGGCAATGACCTTTGCTGTCCGCCATTTCTTTGGGATCGGGTTTGTTTGTGTGATCCTTGTGTAGAATTGTGTCAACCAGGTTAGGGCTCGGGGGCCAAGATTTTTCATGAATTCTGGGAAGATGTTATCGTATCCTGCTGCCTTTCCACATTTCAGGCCCTGTAGGACTTTCTCCAGTTCAGCAGCCTCGAAGGGTTCAGGGTTCGTTTCCTCTACAGGCATTTTCGGTGTTTTTTTAGCTCAGTTGTAACTGCTCTTCTGGTGTCTTTGTCTTGGGGTGCTTTGGCGATAGTCAGTAGGTGGGATGCAACTTGGTTGGGTGTGACGGATGCTCGGCTTTGGCTAGGGGGCTTCTGTGCAGCTCCTAGGCGACGGATGAGGCTCCAACATTTCCTGCTAGAGTGGGTAAAGCTCTGGTCAGCAACTGTCTCCTCCCATTTCTTTCGCCGGGCTGTATTTAGCGATTCAATGAGATGGTCTGCTATCTCTGGGTCCCCTGATGTTTGATAGGATTGTAGGAGGGCAGCACTTTCTCCGTCCAAACATGGGACATAGAGGGGTCTGTAGCCTCGTGGGATTGCAGTATGGGCAGCCTTGAAGATTGCGCTGCAGAAGCGGTTGTATGCTTCATCTACAGTGATGGTGTGGAGTGGGATGGTAACAATGCTCCGGTCCAGAGTTTCACTGAATTTCTTCCAGTTGGCTTTGCGGAAGTTCCAGCGCATCTTCCTTGGGCTGTATATGACTGGAAGTTGTAGGCCAATGTGCACAAGCAGGGGCCGGTGTTGGCTGTGTGGAAAATCATCAAGAATGAGGATCTGTGTAGGATATGGCTCCCCATTCAAAGAGCTGACCCAACACAGGTCAGGAGAATAGTCCTTCTTCCACCTAGCAGAGTGGAAGGTTCCTCTTTGTTTGGGGTCGTATATCAAAGCGAGGTCATTTCTGGATGCCCAGTCTGAAAGTTCCTCCACATCACTGTCCACTGCTGGGTACCCCCAGTCAGGGTGATGGCTGTTAAAGTCCCCCACATAGATGGCAGGGTGGGGTAGGGTGGGTAAGACCTGCAGATCCCAGTTGGCATTAGGGGGCTTGTACACATTGACAATATGGAAGCCACCAATGATTATGGTGTCTGAGAAATGTGTTGTTATCAGGTGATTTGCTTCAACTATGTCAGAACGCACATAGGTGGCACGTCCATGTTTAGCGTGTAGAACATAGCACAGGAGGTCAAAGCCTTTGATGGTGAAGTGGCCAGCTTCCTCTGTGCCAATATGAGTCTCTTGGAGGCAGATTACATCAATCGAATTTTGGAAGGCGAGGACTTCGATAAGGCTTCGCTTGGCTGCAGATAGGCCTTCAACGTTTAGTTGTAATATGCGAAGGGCAGATCCTACCACAAAGTGCTCTTGGGGCTGTTTGCTTTCGGCTTTAGGACTGTGACTAGGGTTCTTCTTTGACTTGGCACAAAGGCGTCGTCTCTTTGAATTTAGTCTGCTGGTAGGATCATTAGCTTCCCCAGGCGAGCCCGGGTACTGGCGGAGGGCGCGACGAGAACGCTGATCCATTGCCCCATTGCCATCCATTTATTGTTGAATAAAACCTGTTCGTCGCAACTATCTGCTCCTCTTCTTTGTGTGAACCTCGCCTACGTCACATTATTATATGTTTTTTATTTATTCATTTTTCCTTTTTTAAAATTCCACATGGGATTTTTTGCTGTACTTATCCTAATTTAATGAAACTTTTTTTTATACTCTTTATTTAATATGGACATAACAAATTACATTAATACAATCACAAGGAGAGACCAGATGTTTTGCATAGGTGCACAAGGGCTAATTCTCAACACCAGTCCATAGGTGGCTTTTATAGGTCATAAATTAGCCTATACATACAAAATTATAAGGTAATTAAAATTACAATTGATAGATAGATAGATAGATAGATAGACAGATAGATAGATAGATAGATTACCTTATTGATCCCAAACTAGGAAATTACAGTGTAACAGCAGCATGACAGTTGACAGCCAAACAACAGAAACACACACGACAGACAAAGGGATTACCCATGGAAAGTAAAAAACTAACACAACTATAGAACCTATATACATCACAGCTTAATATATGATGACCCGTATAAACACATGAATCACCCCATTGCACAAAGAAGGACTATCAGGAGCAGAGTGAAAAGTGATGTACCAGTTAGTCTGTAAGGTGCAGTGTGGCAGCATAGCTATGACCAGAATACAACAACATAGTGAGTTATTGTAGAGTGAAATTGCATGTGGCAGGAAAGATTTCCTGTACCTGGCCATTCGAAAACGAAGCTGTAGTAGTGTACTGGAGAAAGTGCATCGCTGCCTACCTAGTGTGTGGTGGAGGGGGTGATCAGGATTGTCCATGATGGATCGCAGTTTATTTAGTGTTCTCCTCTCCACCACTGTCTCAAAGGTCTCTGGTCTGAGACCAATCACAGAGCCAGCCCTCTTGATAATCTTGTCAAGTCTGTTGGTATCTCTGGCCCTGATACTGCTACCCCAACAGACAGCAGCAAAGAAGATGGCGCTGGCGACAACAGTCTGGTAGAAAAGCTCCAGCATCCTGCTGCACACGTTGAAGGATCTCAGCGTTCTCAGGAAGTACAGTCTGCTCATCCCCTTCTTGTGTGCAGCATCGGTGTTGGATCTCCAGTCCAACCCGCTGCTGATCCTGACACCCAGATATTTGTAGTCCTCAACCACTCCCACATCCTCCCCCCTAATCTGCAGTGGCTGAAAAGGAGCCTTCCTCTTCCTGAAGTCAATCACCATCTCTCTGGTCTTGCTGACATTCAGCCTCAGGTGATTTTGCACCGTCCACTCCACAAATCTGTCTACCAGTGCCCTGTACTCCCCCTCCTCTCCCCCTCTTATACATCCCACAACAGCTGAGTCATCAGAGAATTTTTGCAGGTGGCATGACTCAGTGTTGTACTGAAAGTCAGTGGTGTATAAGGTAAAAAGAAAAGGAGAGAGCACAGTCCCCTGTGGCGCTCCCGTATCACTAGCCACCACTCCAGACAAGACACTGCCCAGCCTGACAAACTGTGGTCTGCCTGTCAGGTAGTCGGTAATCCAGGAGATCACAGAGCTGTCAACCCCCATCACCCACAGCTTCTCGCCCAGCAGCAGTGGCTGGATGGTGTTAAAGGCACTGGACAAATCAAAAAAAGTGATTCTCACAATATCTCCTCCACCATCCAGGTGCAGATGGGCTCGTTGCAGCAGGCAGATGACAGCATCTTCAACTCCTAAATGGGGCTGATATGCAAACTGCAGAGGGTCCAGCCACGTCTCCACCTCCGGCCTCAGGTGGGCTAAGACCAGTCTCTCCAGGACCTTCATCGCATGAGATGTGAGGGCAACTGGTCGGTAGTCATTCAGATCCGATGGAGATGACTTCTTGGGGACAGGAACCAGGCAAGATGTCTTCCACAGCACCGGTACTCTCTCCAGACTCAGGCTCAGTGAAGTGAGGGAGTGAGGGAGTGAGGGTCCTGGTGCCCCCTGGGGAGGAGGAGGGGGGGGATGGAGAGAGGTTCTGCACGGGAACGTGGGTGGGGAGGGGTGCGTGGGGGTCTGGTTGTGTTGCTCGGGTGACAGACTGTGAGTTGAGCCTATTAAAAAACAGATTCAGTTCCTCAGCTCTCTCCTGACTCCCAGATGGCTGCCTGACTCTCCCCTTGTACCCAGTTATTTGTTTCATTCATTACAAATGTATTGTACAAATGTACAATGTTTAATATATTACAAATTATAAATAGAGCAAGATATCCATGATCACAACAAACATAATAATTCAGACTAGATACGTACACATTGCTGGTGGGATTTTAGCCAATCTTTAATGCCTCTGTTGAAGAGGTTGGCATTTGTCTCCAATTTTAAGTGAGTTGGCAGAGAGTTCCATAAGTTTGCCCCTTTTATGGAGAAAGCAGACTGACCAAATGAAGTTCTAGACATGGTGACAATGCAGTCACCATTGATGGAAGCTCGTGTGCTTGCCCTGCTAGAGCTTGAGCGTCGAGCCACCAAACCAGAAAAAGCAGGTGAAACAACATCGTATAGACATTTAAAAACCAGTCTGATATTACAAAAGATAATGAAATTTTCAAAAGTAAAAAGATTGTGCTTGACTAAAATACCACAGTGATGCCACCGCATTGGTTTGCGGTCCAGGATTTTTATAGCCTGTTTATATATTGCAGTTATGGGTTTTAGTGTAATTTGAGATGTTTGTGACCAAGATGTGATACAACGTGACAGATGTGAAAGAATCATCGCGTGCATATATGTATGAGCAGTTCTGAATGACAAATCCCTTCTAATGAGACGGAAGCAATTTAAATTGGGTTTGACCTTCTTACAAATGTAATGCACCTCCTTATCGAATCGCAGGTTCCAGTCTAAAATGATCCCTAAATACTTGACCTCATTCACTTCAGTAAGCACCTCATTTCCAATTTTAACATCAAAAACATCATTCATAGGCCTGTTTCTAATAGAGATACACATAGCAACAGTGTTTTTGACATTCAAGGTTAAATGCGACAACACAAGCCATTTAGAGATGTTCTGTAAAACCTGGGTCAGGTGCTCAGCTGCCATGCTAGCCGTTTTGGCAGACAGATAGATTATGATGTCATCAGCATACATCTGGCAGCTGGCACCTGGGCAACTATCGGGCAAGTCGTTGATGTATATTGTAAACAACAATGGCCCTAGTATAGATCCTTGTGGTACTCCCATATTATTGGTGACTTCAGTCACAATCACCACTAGATTCTTCAGAATCTCAACAAATTTCATGCAAAAATGTCAATCCATTTCAATTTTTACTTCCTGGATAACTCTTTTCTATTATGCTGTCTGTATTTCTGTTGGTTTGGTTATCAACTGAGTCATGCTGCTGTTACACTGTAATTTCCCACTTTGGGATTAATAAAATCTATCTATCTATCTATCTATCTATCTATCTATCTATCTATCTATCTATCTATCTATCTATCTATCTTGCCAGTGAAGTTGCAGTTTCTCTGTGGAATGTATTTTCTGATTTATCTTCTGATTTAGTGATTCAAGGTGCTTTCACACCTGCAGGCTTTCGTTTCTTTCAATCAAACTTGAATTTGTTTTCTCTGGTAGTGCGGTTCGTTTTGTCTGGTGAGAACACAGTAATCTCACTCAGGTGCACACCAAAACAACCGTACCGAGACCTCCTCTTTTAGGTGGTCTTGTTTTGAATCAACTGACGAACTCTGGTACAGTTCTCCAAGTGAGAAAGGGACCGTACTAAAAAAGGACCAGCGGCTACAACATTTTATGCCACATGTGGCTGAGCATGTCACGGTTCAGGAGGGTTAATGAACGCCACCTCCTGTACTGTCTTGATGCACTTTAGCCAACTCCAATGGATTAACATGTTATTTTTTCATTTGTAACCACATTTAATTTTCAAACTGTACGATTTTCTGAAAGTGGTTTTCGCGCGTATTGTTATAAACGATAACCAGTGCAATGCAAATCCCCTGTAGATTATGGTCCATTGTATTATTTTCTCTCCAGAAATGCATAAATGCATAGTAATCATCCTTCTTCCTGTATTAACCTTTCCTGTTCTCACAGCAAAAACGCCTGACCAATAACAACAAAGAATGTTCTGACGTACAGTAAGTCTCGCGGGATTTAATGTGACGCAATTTGCTTGTGTGAAAGGGAACTGAACCGAGGAGAAAATGATACAAAGTAAAAAACTTGTCAAATGATTTGGACCAATGTAAACGAATGTAGGTGTGTAAGCACCCTTAAACTTCATGAAGCTTTAGCCTTATAATCACATCTCATCATCATAGCAGTCTGTCGGGGTGACAATGACTGTTTCATTTAGGTCTGATCAGATTCCTCCATGCAGCTCTGTCCTTCGCCCTCCACTGCCAGGAATTCCTGACCTTGTTAACCCGGGCAACGTCCGAGCAGGAATGAGTTGCTTTCTGACTGACCATTTCATGAAACTGCTTGCAAAGTATTTGAGTACTGCTAGCTTTTGCTGGACTAGCGGCACATTCTTGGCATATAGAGATATTATCAGTGGCAAGGACAGGCCAAGACAAACTGACTCCAGTATATGTTGCAGTGACTGACCAGGTGATAGGTTTGTTTATCTCTGCTGTTTGTGTATTGCATGTCACGATGCACCGACTGGCAAAAATCCACCACAAACCTTGTGACAGGCGTACTTATCTGCCAGGATGTCTTGTCTCACCCCGTGTAACTGGGAATGGTCCACCACAGACCTGTGACAGATATTTTTAGTTCTGCCAGGATGCCCAGTTAGCAGATGAAAAAAATGAAACGTACACAGCCTTGTGTGCACCGGCCTGTCCAAAGTCTAGGCATGTCATAGATGTGCAGGACGAGGGTGGAGCATAAGCAAAGTTTAACAGGTCAATGTTTTTCCCATTGGTTTTGAGCCACAAACTCTCTCCACAGTCCCCATTTTCTTCTGACATACAAAATGACATTTGAAACTGAATGTAACAGTGCAAGAACTCACATATTCAGGGGATATTCACACGTTCAGGGGATCGTCACTTCCTTGTGGTAACGTATCGTCACTTCCTGTTTTGCTGTCTGCCTGTGTGGTTTTCTCTCCAGCTCTCTAGCCACTAGCTATGGCTACTACCTCTCTTTCCTCTCCTCTGGTGTGCTCTCTCTGTCAGATGTTTAGCTACACCTCTGCCTCTTTTAGTGATAACGGTAAATGTAATAAATGTTGTCTTTTTGAGGCGCTCGAGGCGAGGTTGTCTGATTTGGAATCCCGGCTCCGCTGCATTGAAACACCGTCTGCGCCAGTTAATCTCGACGGACGCCCATTAGCTGCAGCGGAGCTAGCTAGCTTAGGCCCCCCTGTCAGTGGTTCCCCGGCTCTCCTCAGCAGCGAGGAGACTGGGTGGGTGACGGTGAGAAGGAAGCCTAGTCGCAAAGCCCCGGTACACCACCAACCTGTTCACGTTTCTAATCGTTTTTCCCCGCTCAGCGACACACCCGCTGAGGAAAAAACTCTGATCATTGGCGACTCTGTAGTCAGAAACGTGAACCTAGAGACTCCAGCGGTCATAGTCCAATGTATTCCTGGGGCCAGAGCAGGCGACATCGAGTCAAATTTGAAAATGCTGGCTAAAAGTAACTGTAAATATTCCACAATTGTTATTCACGCTGGCATTAATGACATCCGTCTCCGGCAGTCGGAAGTCACGAAACTTAATATAGAATCGGTGTGTGACTTTGCAAAAACGATGTCTGCCACTGTAGTATTCTCTGGGCCCCTCCCCAATCTGACCAGTGATGACATGTTTAGTCGCTCGTCATCCTTGAACCGCTGGCTGTCTGTGTGGTGTCCTAAAAATGACGTGGGCTACATTGACAATTGGAGCTCTTTTTGGGGAAAACCTGGTCTTATGAGACGAGACAGCATTCATCCCACTTTGGATGGTGCTTCTCATTTATCTAACAATCTGGCATCTTTTTTATCCAAATTTCCAAAACCATGACTACTCAGAGTTGGGACCAGGAAGCAGAGTCGCAGTCTTACACGCCTCTCTGCAGCTCCTCTTCATCCGCCACCCCTCAGCTTAGCCCCTGTCTTCCCCATCAGAGAATCGTTGTCTGCTCCCTCCAAAGTGAATAAAAATATAATGTATAAGCATCCCAAAGTGATAAAGCAAAATATTGGTAAAACTCAAATTAAACATAAAGCCTCTAAATTGAATGATTTGGCCTCTGTTCCTCCTCATAATTTAAAAATTAAATGTGGTTTGTTAAATATTAGGTCTCTAACTCCCAAGTCTCTGTTAGTCCATGATCTGTTAATTGATCATCAGATTGATTTAATTTCCCTTACAGAGACTTGGTTAGGACAAGAGGATTATGTTGGTTTAAATGAATCAACCTCCTCTGGTTATTTAAACTGTCAAAATCCCAGAAGTTCTGGTCGTGGAGGAGGAGTAGCAACAATTTACCATTCCAAATTACTAGTTAATGTAAAGCAAAAAACATGTTATAATTCCTTTGAAGGCCTGGTCCTCAGTATTGGGCACTTTAGCAATTTCAGGTTAAACCCAATTTTATTTGCCATTGTTTATCGTCCCCCATCAACCTATTCAGAATTTTTATCCGAATTTGCTGATTTCTTAGCTGATTTAGTGTTGAAATCTGATAGAATAATTATAGTAGGGGACTTTAATATACATGTGGATGTAGATAGTGACTGCCTTAATGTGGCTTTTAATTCAATATTAGACTCGATTGGGTTTTCTCAGAAAGTAGGAAATTCTACTCATTACCTCCACCATACATTGGACCTTGTTCTGACATATGGCATAGAAATAGAAAATCTTGTAGTGTCTCCTCATAACCCTGTACTGTCAGACCATTGTCTGTTAACCTTTGATTTTACTATTTCTGACTATTTGGCTCCTAAAGAAAAATATTGTCACAGTAGATGCCTCTCAGATGATGCTGTTTCCAAATTTATGCAGATTGTTTCCTCTATGCCATGTGTCAACACAACGGAAATAAGCTATAGACAGCTTGCTCCTTCTGTAATTGATAACATGGTGGATAGTGTTTCAGCTTCTCTGCATCAGGCTCTAGACTTGGTGGCCCCCTTAAAAAAGAAAAAGTCTAATCAGAGATTTCTAACTCCTTGGTTCAACACAGAAACTCGTAGCTTAAAACAGAAGACTCGTCAATTAGAAAGAAAATGGCACTCTACTAATTTAGATGAAATCTATTTAGCTTGGAGAAATCATCTTTTAATTTATAAAAAATCTCTTAGAAAAGCTAGAACGAGTTATTACTCTGCATTAATAGAAGAGAACAAGAATAATCCCAGGTTTCTTTTCAGTACTGTAGCCAGGTTGACAAAGAGTCAGGACTCTGTCAATCCTAGCATCCCCTTAGAGCTTACTAGTCAGGACTTTATGAACTTTTTCAATAATAAAATTTCATCCATCAGAGATAAAATCAATCAGATTCTCCCCACAGTTAACTTAAATACTGTAACTACTACAACTCCTTCTATTGATGTCTGTCTTGATGAGTTTACTCCAATCGACCTTTGTGAGTTAGACAAAGTAGTTTCCTCATCCAAACCTTCAACTTGTCTTTTAGATCCTATTCCTACCAGGTTATTTAAAGAAGTCTTCCCACTTATTGGGAGCTTTATTCTTCATATAATCAATTCTTCATTAACTTTAGGCCATGTACCGCAGGCTTTTAAAACGGCTGTAATTAAACCCTTACTCAAAAAGCCAACGCTAGATCCAGGAGCTTTAGCTAACTATAGACCAATCTCTAATCTCCCTTTCATTTCAAAAATCTTAGAAAGAGTTGTTGCTACGCAATTATTTGACCACCTGCAGGGAAATGGTTTACTTGAAGAGTTTCAATCTGGTTTTAGAATCCATCATAGTACTGAAACAGCCTTAGCGAAGGTCACTAACGACCTCCTCATTGCATCTGATAATGGACTAGTTTCTGTACTTGTCCTTTTAGATCTTAGTGCAGCTTTTGATACTATTGATCATAATATTCTACTTGATAGATTAGAACACTATGTTGGACTTAATGGAACTTCGTTGCAGTGGTTTAGATCTTATTTATCTGATAGGTTCCAGTTTGTTCATGTAAATGATGAGTTTTCTTTCAGCTCAAAGCTTAGTCATGGAGTTCCACAGGGGTCTGTGCTAGGCCCTACTCTTTTTAGTTTATATATGCTTCCGTTAGGCAACATTATTAGAAAGCATTGTATACATTTTCATTGTTATGCAGATGACACACAATTATACCTGTCAATGAAGCCAGATGATACTAATCAATTAGCCAAGTTAGAAGCCTGTCTTAAGGAAATCAAAGCTTGGATGACTTGTAATTTCCTGCTATTAAATTCAGATAAGACTGAAGTCATTCTTGTTGGTCCAAAAAACCTTAGAAATTCCTTTCCAAATCAAACTTTCAGTTTGGACGCAGTTACTCTTTCTCTTAATAGCTCTGTGAGGAACCTTGGAGTTATTTTTGATCAGGATTTGTCCTTCAATTCATATATTAAATTTGTTTCTAAGACTGCCTTCTATCATTTGCGTAATATTGCCAAGATTAGGAGCATCTTGTCTCAGAGTGATGCTGAGAAGCTGATCCACGCTTTTGTTAGCTCGAGATTAGATTATTGTAATTCTTTATTATCAGGCTGTCCTAAAACATCTTTAAAAAGTCTTCAGCTGATCCAAAATGCTGCAGCAAGAGTTTTAACAGGTACTAGAAAGAGAGATCATATCTCTCCGGTTCTGGCCTCCCTTCATTGGCTTCCCATAGAGTTTAGAATTAAGTTTAAAATCCTTCTTCTCACTTACAAAGCTCTAAACAATCAGGCTCCTTTTTATTTAAAAGATCTGATACTACCGTATTATCCTAACAGAGCACTACGCTCTCAAAATGCAGGATTACTTGTAATACCTAGAATCTCCAAAAGTACAATGGGAGGCAGAGCCTTCAGTTATCAATCTCCTCTCCTGTGGAATCAGCTGCCAATCTGGATTCGGGAGTCAGACTCGATCTCTGTTTTTAAGAATAGGGCTAAAACCTACCTTTTTGATCTAGCCTACAATTAGGGAGGGATCATGTGTTTCTGAACCCTCCCTTAGTTATGCTGCTAATAGGTTTAGTCAGCCGGGGGACCTCCAGTAATGCACTGGGCCTCACTCCTTTCCTCACTCTCTATGAAATTTTTTTTTTTTGCTGGTCATTAACATTTGTTTGTTCTCTCCCATAGATTGAGTCCCCATCGTGCTGTTTGCTCTCTACATGTCTGTTCTTTTCTTCTTCTCTATCCCCTCACCCCCCAGCCAGTCGCAGCAGATGACTGCCCCTCCCTGAGCCTGGTTCTGCTGGAGGTTTCTTCCTGTTAAAAGGGAGTTTTTCCTCTCCACCGTCGCCAAGTGCTTGCTCACAGGGGATCGCCTGATTGCTGGGGTCTTTCTGCAACTGTGGGGGTCCCCCCTACAGTTGATAGTGCTATGAGATGACTGTTGTTGTGAAATGGCGCTATATAAATAAAGTTGAATTGAATTGAATTGAATTGAATTGAATTGAATATACGGTATTATCTACATTCTTCAGAATCTCATACTAAAATGTCCGTCCGTTTTGATTTTACACAACAATCAAGTTGTACAGTTCTCTTTGGCCTGCATTTCTTTGCGTTTTCTGCTATGCTGGTATGCCAGCCTAATGAGCCTTCACACTCACAATTACAACAGTGGTCTTCAGAATCTCACCAAATTCCCTGCAGTTCTTTTGATGTGCCGAAAGTTGTTTAGGAAGAATAGAAACAGGAAAACTGCAGCTTCTGACTATGATTTTACTGCAATGTAAACTATCTCAATTTAAAATCTACCCACTAATCCAACCTTCTGTAATCTGATTTGTTCATTCCAGACTCTTACTTGTTGATTTTTTAGTTTGTCCTTAAATGTAACAAGACTTTGCACTTTGCACTTTGCACTTTGCACTTTCGGTCCATCCAGACTAAAACCTCCCATCACATGAACAGCTTCTTCCCCTCTGCCATCAGACTGCTGAACACTAAGTGACTTATTGACTCTCGTGCACTATGTACAGCAGCTCAACCAGACTCATGTCAATCATCACTGTTTTCTTCCTGCATTACCGACTGCACTATATAGTTCTCCACAGTATCTGCTGCTCGCTAATATATTTTAACTGCTGACCAGTATCACTTACTCTTATTCTACACTTTATTGCATGTATAGTTTATTTCTTTTATCTTATCATGTTTAATGTTGCAGCACTGCACCGAGACAAATTCCTAGTTTGTGTACTACATGAACAATGGCAATAAACCTGATTCTGATTCTGATTCTGATTCTGATTCTGATTCACTGTGAAATAAGGACAATCAGCCAAAACCAACAGGAAACCATTCCCAAACATGGAGTCTTTTCCTGAACAAAGCCACAAGAGCTTGACACGTCTGAGTTTCTTCTGTCAGTTCATGGACGTAGCTTTTGGTTCTGAAAAAGTTTAAAACTGTCTCTAAGATGAAGTAGATGTTCCATGTCAATGTTAAAGTCACTACTGAGGGAACTCTGTCAGGACTGCTGTAGTCAGGGCCGTTTATTGGGGGCACTTAGGCAAGACTGTGTTTGGGAGGGATGGGGGCTTATTTCTGTGCACATGAAAAGTGCAAATTTCTAAAAAAGAAAAAAGTTGTACATTTTTAAAAAAGCAAAGTTTGCAAATTCCCAAGAAATGAATTGCAAAATTCACATGAAAAAAGTTGTAAAGTTTTCGTAGAAAACAGTAGCAAATTTACACAAAATATTTACAAATTTAAAAGAAAAAAATGTACGAATTGTCATGATCCTGGACACAAGCGGAGGCCATGCCCAGTCTTCAGTTAAAGTTTAGTCTTTTCCTGTTTGTTTCTTTATCTTGTCTGCTGTATTTGGTTCCCGTGTAGTTATGAGTTGTCTGTATTCTTAGTTTTGTCTTTATTGTCCTGTCTATTTATTGTGTCATTTTGTACTTATAGTATTATTTACAGCTGGGGGTTGTGTTGTCCTATTCTTGTATTATTATTTAGTTTTCGGTTTTGTGCTTTTACTTTGACAGTGCTGTGCAGCTTCCGGCTATCAAACCTGGTATTGCGGGTTCCACAGCTGTCAGTGATTATGTTACGTTCCTACTCATGTATCCACACCTTTCACTCATGTATCATCTGGTCTTTTCACTTTTTAAGGGCACAACAACATTCCCTGTTGTTGTGTCCTGCTGCTTCATTCCTCAGTAGGTCTCTGCTGGACACTGAGCATTATTTTGGTTGCCGTAGAGGGCAATGGGAGAGCTTTGACCAGGTAAATTATCCCTTTCCAAATTCCCTCAGCCGTGAGCCCTGCTTCTCCTCGGGTCTTCTCCGGCTGAAGTTGTCTCTTTTCCCCAGTGTCCCTGAGTGCGTCAGTCTGTATTTTCCCCAGGCTGTTCTCCGCCCTCCTGGTCGTGAGCCTCGCTCTCCTTCAGCGCCTTCATCTCATTATATGTGTTTATAGTTTCGTGTAGTGTTTGTCTTTATGTTAATAAATGTGCAAAACCCACAGTGAGCGTTTGGTGTCCTTCCATAGCCCTTCAAAAGGATGATCTAGGACAGAAGGACACGACTAGGTGTGAACACCAGCTGCTGTGGGGTTTTGCCTTTTTTCTTTTTCTCCTGAAGTCTATTTTTTTCCCTCCCGTGTTTGCTTTAGTCTGTTTTGTGGTATGTCTGGCCACATGGACCACAGGATTTTTGGGCTGGATGAGGAAGAGTGTTGGTCGGTTGGGCTGGTGGAGGACATTATTTTGGACGTTTGCCTAACCCACACACCCAAGGAGGCGCTGCAGGTGCAGGATAGCGCGGCACAGGTGATTGAGGCATACCGCAGCCTGTCGAGCTATCCGGAACTGACAGATCTCCTCACCTAAGTTTCCCATGCTCAACACCGGCTCCGTGGGCTGGGGGAAGCCCCTTCGCCATCCAAGCCCGTACCGCGGAGGAAGCATTCCCAGGGACGGAATCCTCGAGCCCAGGGCCACCATCCAGCTGCAGTCCCGTCTCCCCCTGCTGAACAGTGTCCTGCAGCCTGCCGTATTGGGCACACAGCCTTTGTGCCCTCAGACAGTCCCATCGTGGAGGAGCTAGAGGAGCGCCAGCAGGTTTGGCAGTGGAGACTGAGCTCCTATTGGAGTATAAACCATGGCTTCATCTGGAGTTCATGCCACAGCTGGAGGGAGGTTCATCGGGGAAAGTGGAGTCGGCACCATTAAATCAGCGTTCCCGGACTATGGAGGGTCATGGTCTCTGCCTCCTCGCCAGATGATCTCCACCGTGCCTGGTTCAGTGGCAGCAGTCACCCTGGGAAATGAGGCAAGTGTGCTTTCATTTTCTTTGACATTATAATGAAATTCCTTGTCTTATTCCCGGTGGTGAGGGTCAGCATCAGCAGCCCACTTTGGCTGAGTCCTCACTACCTGCTGCTGTCACCAGTTCCTCACCCGTCCCTTCTCTGTTTCCTCCCACCTTCCCTGAGCATCTGCTGTCCCTTTGATGGTGCCGCCGGACAACAGAGGAACCTGCGGCCCTGGAGAACCCCACGCCAGCCCCTTAGCCACGTTCTGGACAGGAGAGGAGTGGTCCCGGATCCCTGAAACCTGAGCCAACGAAGGAGTGTCCCCTGGTCTCAGCTGCTCACACTGCAAATTTTCCAATACTTGGTAAGATTTAAAATCTTGTTTTTAGACATGCAAGATAATTCCTCTACTTTTAAGATTTTGTTACTTATTTTAAGCCCTTGACTTTGTAGTATAGTCTTATTATTAGATAAAGCCATTATCATTTGACTTATCTAGTTCAGAAATCTTAAAACAGTATATATAAGACTTAAAATAAGATATTGTTGATGTCAACATTGAATTGCTTAATTTAAGATTATGGAACATCTAAAAACTCTTGATTTAAGAAATAAATAATTATACTCAATAGGTTGGCTGACTTAAAGGGTAACAAAAAGCAATTTATGAGAATATTTGCAGTATATTAGTGTCATTTTCATTGTGTCAGTGTCTTGGCGTACATAATACTTAATTTTGGAAGAAAATGGCTAGAGACCAACTGTCTTATGCAGGAGAAGTTTATTTACCAGCATAGTATGAGACAGAGACATGAGCTCAAGACATTGTATTGGCCATTCAAGTCAAAACATAAGGCACCTTAAACAATATTTTGGTCATACACACAGGCCATACAGTGTGACTTCAACATAATGCATGGCAAATTATATGTCTTACTAATTTGGCTATTTCCATCATTACTGTGGCGGTTCGGTTAACCCCCACAACAGATTGAGGACACTCAGCTCTCTTCTCTTGGTTTTTTCTGCTGCACTACTGATATGTAGATGTGCTTTGGTGTAACCCCCACAAACAGACTGGTCAAACACAGCGCTCGGCTAGAGCAAATAACAGAACAGTGAAATGTGTATTAATGTCTACAGGCAGACTCGTTTCGTCTGGCTCAATTCTTTGATGTTAATGTTGCCTTTCATGCATTGTGCTTATGCGTCCTGTCCTCACTGTGACCTAGGGACTGAGATCAATATGTCTCTCAAATGCAAATGTCTTATGCCTGTTCTGTTATCTCTTTGATCATACTAACTGCTGGGGTATGCCCTTGATGTATTGTTGTAGTCAAGTATATATGCTGCAACTCTGTAAAGCAAACCCTCTGATTCTCTCATTCTGGTTCTGCATCTGCTGCGAGACACACACACTGTCTCCTCTTTGAGAGCCTGAGGAATTCGGCTTCAGCCTGCTCACACTATGGGCTGGAGCCAAGTTCTGATGAAGGCGGGTGATAATAAAGCTACTTAAAAATCCAACGCTGCCTTTATTTTATCATCCTCTTCAATTACCATACATATTCCAATTTCAATCCAGGAAGGTGAGTAACTTCAGGCTATTTTGCATTAGAACACTAACAATGTCAATAACAGTGTTAACCGTTCCTGCTTCTCGTCTCCTAACCGTGGTTGAGGGACGCAGGGGAGATCTGTCTTCCCCAGGGCCGGAGGCGCTTTTCCTCCTCCGGGGTCAACTCCCGAGTAAAACCTCACTCTTGTTAAGCAGGAGATATGGTGGTACACAGAGGCACAGGCCGTATTGCTGAAGCGTTGGGGCTTTATTCACAGACTGCAATATTGTTAGCAACCATTTCTACCTGCTCCGGTCGCCTCGCTCTCTGTCTCTCTTCCGCCCAAAATCACACACACCGTCACTCGTCGGGGCCACTTCCACACACCTCTGGGGCGCGCCTCGGCTGCGCGCACGCACTCACTCACGTTCACACACTGAGCTGTCCTGTCTAAACACCTGCATTAGGCACATCTTACAACAACAGTAAAGGAACATACAGCTTTAAAAAACAAAGCTTTATAAAAGTTTTATAGTAAATTTTCAACAAATAAAACTACTTGCAGTTAGAAAAAGTTACCACTTTTAAGGACCAGTAACAAGCCAGCACCTGGCTAGACCACAGGGTGATTTCTCTGGCCAATAATAATCATCAATACCACAATAAATCCAAAACTCGGAACTACGCCCATGTACTGCATTGATGTGGCTGAGTAGTACCTTGAGCGACAAAGCAACAAATAATAGACAAATCATGCATCTCCACACCACCATGGCTCCCAAGTTTTCGTGTTTTCCGTTGTTTGCGCATGCGCAATGCCACCAGAATGAGCGTGCAGTGGTGTGCAAGTCACTTCGAAGTCGAGTCTTGTTTGACTACAGAGAGGACTGACTTTGATTTGAATTTCTCTCTTCAGCACAAAGTGTGAAGGTCAGTATCATAATATTTCTGCAAACATAGATATATCTGCAATTTGCATTGGTACAGAGACAGTGCTATCAAATGCATAATGCTATTTATGGTTCGTGCTAACATGCGCTAGCTCGCGCTAGCTTAGTTAGCTAACATTATTTTTTTTACCTGCATATTTTAACTCTGGTCATTTCTCTAGGTTCTGTTTAACACTTTGAGTCGCGTAGAAGATCAGAATGGATGGGCTGGATGCCAGTATACGCTCAGTGTTGGAGGGTAAGTGGTTGTTTAACTTATATTTTAGCGGTTAGCTTAGCATTAGCCGACTCGTGTTAGCAGCAAAAACCCACCATGAATCTCGACGTCGCCTTTCAGAAGAAATGAGATTCAAAGCCAGGGATAATTTTTGGTTGTTTTAACTTCTTAGCCAACAAATGTCTGTTTTATTATTAAGGCTTGAATTTTTTTTTTATTCCAAACATGTGACATTTTTTTGTACAGTAATTTTCTGTAGTATTTTAAGATAAAAATGTATGTAGTGGTCAGCCACAATAAAACGGTTCACTCTGGGTTTTAAAGACTTGGTAAAGACTGAAGTTTTGTTCTTTCTGTGCAACAGTAATATGTATTTTTTCCTAAATGCTCACTACGTAATGAAAATTTACATTCAGTAAGCACCATCTACTATATATAAGTATGTGGACACAAATTTCAAATACAACAAATGCATTAATAGACATGCTAGGTGGAAAGACCTTTGAGCCCCCTTTAAAGTAAAAAAGAAGAATTATGTGATTATGTTGAGTATGAAGAGAGTGATGGTGTGTTTTGTGTCTGAAATGGGCACCTTCTTTTCTCCCATTATTTCCATGAAAACAATAGAAATGAGTGTGACCAAAAACGAGTGTTTTCACAAAAATGCCCATAACTTTTTTAATAGATATCTTAATGAAATTTTCCGTGTATATAGATTTAACAGAGGTCATTTGAGTTCACGTATCTAAACCAAATTTACAAGTGCACAGTAATAATACTCATAACAATAATAATTATTATTTTGTTCATTTAAAGTATGGAGTTTGAGTTTAATTATTATGTTGCCAGCTATGCAAGTGGATAGAGTAAATAATACTCATGTTGGAGGACAGAAAGATGAAACAAAAAAGCGGAGCTGAAGGTGTGTTTCAATCCCTTGCAAATGCATCCTACGCGGTTGTCTGCACTTATACTGGGGTGATTTCCGTGAGTTATACAAATTTCTGCAGAGTACAGACAGCCGTGAAACGTCTTACCACACACAACTAATAGATATTCTTTGTGTCCATCTACCTTTCAGAAGTGGCCAAAGTGTTTAAACACCGGTTTGTTGACGCTAAACGTACCATTTCGTAAAAACCACAGTTGCGGAATATATGGTGCTTGATTGGCATTTTATGAACACGGGCCTGAAGGTAAAAAAGACTAGCTGAAAAAAAGCTGAGATTCCTAGGGTCAGCCGTTGAATACAGCTAATTTACCGACCCCAAGCTATCAGGTGAAATACTGGTCACAGCGCTCTGGGGCAATATGATGGCCACAGTGTTTTGATTTGTCCACATACCTACTAAATATCAATCAAACAGTAAAATTATGAGCGTTCCTTATTTATCTACGTGCAAGCTTTTCAACTCTTTGTGACATTTAACCCCTTATTTCTATATTAGAAGAAAAATATGCATTGGATGTGCTTGGGTTAGCGCCCCTTATTAACATCATACATTTAAAACATGGTATTATATACATGTTTTGTTCTTTTGCTTAACAGCTGCCAACATTGATGAGGAGTCTCTGGCAACTATCAATCATGACGACCTGAGGGACTTATTCCCTGGTGCTGAAAATTTCTTTCAACGCAAGAAGCTTTGGGATTGCATCAGTCAAATGGTGTAGTAAAATTTTTAACCATTTCAACATTTTGTACTGCATAATTTGTTGCCCATGCTTAATCCCTTTTTGCCTCCTCCAATACTACTACAGCAAAGACCTGTTGAGCAGATTGCCAACGCTGCTGGGAGTCCCAACCCTACGTCAGCAACTCACCCTTGGCCAGGGGATCCTGGGTTCGATCCCAGCCCCCGACCAACAGTGATTTGTGTGGAGTTTGCATGTTCTCCCCGTGTCTGCATGGGTTTACTCCGGGATTTCTCCGGTTTCCTCCCACATGCCAAAAACATGCAAGTTAGGTTAATTGGCATCAAAACTGGGGATTCTAAATTGTCCTTAGGTGTGACTGTGAGAGTGAATGGTTGTCTTTCTCTCTGTGTTGGCCCTGTGATGGACTGGCGATCTGTCCAGGGTGGACCCTGCCTCTCGCCCAAAGATGCTGGGATAGGCTCCAGCCCCCCCGCGACCCGAAAAGGATTAAGCGGAAGAAGATGAATGAATGAATAATATTCTAATTTTTTTGAAAACCTGAATTTGGGGTTTTCCTGGGCTGTAAGCTATAATCATCAAAATTAAAATAAATAAACACTTGAAATATATCACTCTCTGTGTGATGACTCTTTGTAATATATGGGTTTCACTTTCTGAAATAACTGACAAAAAATATTGAACTTTTTCATGATATTCTAATTTTTTGAGATGTATATGAATTAATGACACAGAAGTGGGGTTATACAAACCGTACTCCAGTAAAAGTAGCTGTCATAAGCCTGCCCTTTAAGGGCTGTTGAAGGACACCAAATGCTCACTGTGTCTTTTGCAAATTTATTAACATAAACACAAACAAGTAACTAAACAACACATACAAATGACGGATGGTAAGGGCGCTGGAGGAGAGCGGGGCCATGAAGTCATAGGCAGAGAGAAGCCTGGGAATGCCGGATGCAAACAGAAATAAATACTGACCTGGACGGAGCTCACCCGTTCTCATCGACCGTACCCATACTCCTCAACTGATTACTTGCCTGGACTCGAGCTCCACCACTATCCAGAGCTCCGACAACTCTGCTGCAATGACTCTTGCAGCAGGCATGGTTGCGGATGCAGTCCACAGACCTCCAGGCATGGTGGCTTAAACTGGAGGTCGCCCCATCACTGGCACCGAGTCCTGCACTGCAAAAACGGGGTAGCTTAAAACAAGTTAAAAATACTGCATTTCAAGATAAAAATACTAAAAACTAGTCAAATTATCTGTCCATGCAGCAAGATAATTTTACTTGGCTAGAAATCTTAAAACAAGACAATTTAATCTTGAAACAAGCAAGCACTCAAAGGGTCATTTTAAGCTCAAAATTCTTATTTTAAGATTGAACTGTTAGAAAAAATTACTTAATATAAGCAAATAAGACTTGATTTAGCAATGAAGTTCTCTTGTTATTAGTGAATAATACTAAAAATAGGTGGAAAGTGAACAGTGAGCTATATCTTGAATCAAGTTAATACATCTTGAAATGAACCCCCAAAACTAGCTACAAAAAATTGAAATTAGAGCTTGTTTTAAGAACCAATATCTGGACCAGTGAAACAAAAATCACAAATGAAAAATTGAAATATAACAGCATTTATTTAATTTCAACCCATCAGTCAATATGGACTGTATTTACCTGTACAATTCAAAAATATGACTCTTGAGTCATCAGTAGCACGGGGGCCCCCCAGGGAACGGTGCTGGCTCCCTTCCTGTTCACTCTTTATACTGCGGACTTCTCACACAACACAACACATTGCCATCTACAGAAGTTCTCTGATGACTCTGCGATCGTTGGTCTCATCTCCAACGGAGATGAAGCTGAGTACAGAGGGCTTATCCAGGACTTTGTGGACTGGTGCCATCGGAACTGCCTCCAGATCAACGCGAGGAAAACTAAGGAGCTGGTGGTGGACTGCCGCAGGCATGGGCAGCCCCTCACAGCACCAGTAAATATACAGGGAACAGACATCGAGATGGTGACATCCTATAAGTACCTGGGTATTCATCTGAACAATAAACTAGACTGGTCACACAATACTGACGCACTCTACAAGAAGGGACAGCGCAGGCTGTTCCTGCTGAGGAGACTCAGGTCTTTTGGTGTACAAGGGGCGCTGCTGAAGTCATTCTACGACACGGTGGTGGCATCAGCCATCACTTTTGGAGTGGTCTGCTGGGGCAGTGGCATTACTGCAGCCGATAGGAAGAGACTGAACAAACTGATTAAGAAAGCTAGCTCTGTCCTGGGGCAGCGCCTTGATCCGATGGAGGAGATAGGAGAGAGAAGGACGGTGGCTAAACTGTCATCTCTGCTGGAGTCCGAGTTCCACCCTATGCAGGACATACTGGATGCACTGAGGAGCTCATTTAGCAGCAGACTACATCATCCCAGGTGCACAACCGAGAGGTTTCGTAGGTCCTTCCTACCAACGGCTGTCAGACTGTACAACCTAAGCAGGGCTGCTCGCAGAGATAGCAAAAAGACGTAACAAACTAATAGTTTTTTGAATGCAAAAGATGCAACAGACTTACACTATGGTCCTCTCCGGCATACAACTAGGAACATACCGGTCGCTATGGAGGGTGAGAATATGTATGGGCACATGATCATACCATGTAGGATAACTAAATAGACGGTTATGCTGTTTCATCCCACCTAGCAACAATGCTCTGCACTGTGTGTGTTTATATATTTACATATTTATTCCATCTAGCTACAATGCTCAGCACTGGGTGTGTTTATATTTATATATCTATATATTTATTCCATCTAGCTACAATGCTCCGCACTGTGTTTTTATATATCTACATATTATTCCATCTAGCTACATTGCTCCGCACTGTGTGTGTTTGTATACTTGCATGTTTATTCCACCTAGCTGCAATGCTCCGTACTGTGGTGTTTATATATTTACATATTTGTTCCATCTAGCTACAATGCTCTGCACTGTGTGTCTGTGTGTGTGTGTATATATATATTTTATAGTAATATGTACATATGTATATTAGCTGCTCCTGCTTGCTTGTTTTTTTTTCTTGCCTTCTGATTGTTGCTCTGAGTGTTGCTATCCCTGTGCTGTTGCAATCCTGGAATTTCCCCGTTGTGGGACTAATAAAGGCTTATCTTATCTTATCTTATCTTATCTTGACAACTTTCCAAAAGTGAGTATCACATCTTTTAGGCCTTCAAAGAAACACATCCAAGCCTCTTTAACCATTATTAAATAGCCTTAGCAGAAACAAGGGTATCACAAGGACAGCTATTCAAAATAGAACAGACATTCAAAACTCGTGGACACTTATTTTTCAATTAACCATTTCCATTCAGGTAATGCTTTCTTATATGCACTAGTGGCATCTTGCTTATCAATAACATCACTTACAGAGAGAGGCCTTCAGGAACCCACTTTGGATGGTGTAGTAACACACCATTCCACCGCAAACGTTTTAACAGTATGAACAGTATGAAACATTACGAATTATATAAAATATTTTTGAATGTTCTTAGATGCAACAAAAGTGCTTTCACAAGAACAGCTATTAAAGATAAGCAGAACAAACATTACGAAATGTGTGGTAGGGCTAGATGATGATAGAAAAAATGACAGGACTAAACCTGGATTAAATAGTTACTAAAATAAGAAGTAAACCAGACTAAAGGAGATTAAAAACTAAGGTATAAACCAGAAATAAAAAGGACTAAACCAGGGGCTGACTGAGATGGAACTCTAATACAAACCCAGAAGAACGTGATAATTTCCTAGGACTAAATGAAAGGACTCTTGCAGGCATAAACTGAGAGAAAACTGCCTAAATCAGGTCTAAAAATCAGACAATATGACAAACTGAACCAGAATTAAACCAGCACTAAACCATGGAGGGAATAATGTCCACATCATGCAAGTACTGAAGCTCAGAGTAAAGCAGATTTTAATTAAGACTATACCAGATCTAAACCCAAAAAGAAGCAGATAGCTTCAGTTGCCTCTAAAAGAATAATTCACAAGGAATGTAACAAAATGAAAATTGTGATTTTCATAGGATCTTGTACCATATTGCCCAGCCCTACTGTGTGGTCACTTACTTTGCAAAAAATGATTTCCATTCAGCTAATGCTTTCTTATATGCACTAGTGGCATCCTGATCATGAATAACATCACTCAGTCTGGATGACAGAGAGGACTGTTGCAACACACTTCGGGTAAGTCAGGTGTAATGTGTAATAATACGCCATTAGCACCAACATTCCATCACAAAAGTCCTCCTTTGGTAGAGTGCTCACAGCCATGTCTCCTACTGCTAATATGCAGGTTGTACCATCAAACAGGAGCACTGGGGAAAACAGAATACGCTTCTTCAAGTACAATGCAGGGTCCTCCCCTGGCTAGAATAAAGCAAAAAGGACAAGGGTGAAACCAAAGTTTAAGAGTACATCGTACATGAAAATTTGCTGCAAAAGTTTGCTGCAAGCCACACACAGTTAAGTCTTATTTTGAGGATGCGAAGAAGTGCCTCGCTTGCACTCTCTATGTGCAACACATCAGATTGATTGTCTTTGATTAATTGTCTATGTTTATTGCACTGTCCCTGTCAAATAAACTAATCTACTACTACTACTACTTCCAAGTCGCTTTGGAGGTAGTGCTGGTGATGGGAAGAGTGACGGCAGTGCACTGAACAGGGTGATGGTGAAATCCACTGTAATAAAAAAAAAACATAACTTAAGTGGTTTAGCCATATAATCTAAACTGGATGACAAAAATTGGGCTGCACGGTGGCGCAGTGGTTTAGCACTGTGGCAGCACAGTTTTACCCTCGGCCGGGGGATCGCGGGGATCATGAGATCGTGGGTTCGATCCCAGCCCCCGACCAACAGTGAGCTGTGTGGAGTTTGCATGTTCTCCCCGTGTTGCGTGGGTTTACTCCGGGATTTCTCCGGTTTCCTCCCGCATACCAAAAACATGTAGGTTTAGGGCGCTCGCGCACGCAGCGACCGGCAGCCGGTGGCTTGTCACCAGACTGCAAACCAAATCTACCTACGGGTACAAATAAGTAACAAAAAAAAAAAAAAAAAAAAAAAAAAAAACTTACCTCCTCGTACATCCAAGGGTACAGGTGGTTTCAGAACCTTTTTCCAGATCCCATAAAACTGCACATTGGCACAGAACGTTGACCATCTAGCTCGACTTTCTTCAATAAATTTACGGTTGGTGCCACCAACAATTCGGCTCAGTTCATCCATTGCCTAAGACAAATGTTATTCAGTTAAACTACTAAACCTTTGCAATGGAAGCACTAAATCCACAAAACACTTCCTTACATGTCTAATTTCTTTGAAGCATGGCTATGCTGCAAAAAATTTTGCTGTCCTCTCTTCCTCCCTTGTAATATCTGCATCAATAAAAGCCTGTCTAGCTTTGAACTCAAGATTCAAAACTTGGACATCAGTTGGGTTGGGTTTTGCATTGGGCTTTTTGTACATGTTGCTGAGAGTCTTGTAGTGTCTGGCCTGGATCTTTAGACTGTCTTGGTTTGCTAAAAAAAAAAAAATGTTTAAACACAACACAGTCAGAATAGACAAAAACAGCTTCTATAATACAACTTTGATTCTTTGTGTCTAAACTACAACCTCTAGTAAATAAACAGTGCGCAAACTGCAAGAAAATCAAAATCTACAATGACCAGTGTTAATTTTGACATTTTTATTAAATTTTAGTCCTAGTCTTTTGAATGAATATAATTTAGTTTTAATCAAGATTTTATCTTTTTATAAATTAAGTTTTAGCCAATTAAAATATGTGTTAATTTAGCAAACTAACATTAAGTCAGCTTTACAATAACAACTTCAAACTGATTTATTCATATTGTAGGACTTCACAGAACTTCTCAAACACAGAGTTGTTCCTTTGACTTTCAACAAAATGAGGCTCTTAAAAACAGAAAGTTCAAGTGCTTCTGTCTGTTTTTTCCATTTGTATTCAATTTTAATTAATCAATGAAATGATCTTGAAAGTTTAGTCACAATTTTTGTCTCATGAACTGCTTTAATTTTACTTTGTCTAAATTTAGTCAGCAAATGCTTCCTTGACTAAAATTGTGGCGAGATATTTTAATTTTTGAAATTATGATTGTAAATGACACTAGGCTTCGAGAATGTGGAAAGCGCAAATGACTGCCTTACCAGTAGCATTATCTGGAGATGCTTGTAGCGTTGTGTCTACTCTCTTTGAGGAGCCAGGGGGTGATGAGGATGATGGTCTGTTTGAGGAGCCAGAAGCAGATGAGGATGACGATCTCGCACTGCGGGATGTCTTTGGTGAGAAACCCTTCTCTGAAGGAAAAAAAACAAAACAATCATACCATTACCATACTAAGAGATTGGAAATTGACGTAATGATTCAGATAACATCTTAATGAATGTAAAGTGTGTACCAGGAATTTGGCTGTCCTCACTGAGGTCATCATGGCTTTCAAGAGGTATAGTGCTATCACTGAAACCAGCAGTGTCACCGCTCACGTCACTAATAGTCTCACCGCTGATGTCACTTTCTGCTCCATCTTCAGTGTAGTTTGAGCGAAACAGTGTCTTTTTTTGCTTTGCCTCGTTGTGGCATAGAACCTTGCATCTTCTTTGGAGATCTCATATTTTGTAGTCGCTTGAACAACTTGGTGTAGATAGTCAACTGTGATTGTAAAAATCAAGATAAGACAAAGACTGATAGTTTCAAGTTTTCCCTTATATGGAAAATAAATACTCACATGTGGCGTATGCTGGTCAGCATCTCGCAACATTGGGTAATAGTCAACAATTTTCTGTGCCATTGTCCGAATTTCAAGTTTGGAAGGGTATTTCACTTCTTTCCCCATTGGACTGGCACGCAGAATGGCAACCATGCTGGTGACAGTGTTGCGGACAAGTCTGCAGCAGAGCTCCTTAGACATCTTAAAGTCTTTAACATTTCCATTGCAGAGCAATGAAAAGTACTGGCTGCGCACCATTTCCAACTCTGAATCGGTGTACAATACATATTCAGGTGGGTCTGGCAGTTTTATGGTTTTATCATTTTCAGGCATGGGAGAGGAACTTTTTAGCTGGCATGGTGGCACAGGACTGGTTGATGGTAAAACTTCACCTGACGTAGGGTTGGGACTCCCAGCAGCGTTGGCAATCTGCTCAACAGGTCTTTGCTGTAGTAGTATTGGAGGAGGCAAAAAGGGATTAAGCATGGGCAACAAATTATGCAGTACAAAATGTTGAAATGGTTAAAAATTTTACTACACCATTTGACTGATGCAATCCCAAAGCTTCTTGCGTTGAAAGAAATTTTCAGCACCAGGGAATAAGTCCCTCAGGTCGTCATGATTGATAGTTGCCAGAGACTCCTCATCAATGTTGGCAGCTGTTAAGCAAAAGAACAAAACATGTATATAATACCATGTCATTCTGACCCCCGCCCGCTTTAGCGGTAAGCTCGGCGGAGCACGGGGGTTTATAATGCAATGTGAGTCCGTGTTCCACCGTGTGCCCGGAGATTTTCCCTCAGACCATAGCCGAATTGGCTACATAGGGAATCTCCTGGAGGGGCGAGCGCTTACTTGGGCTTACGCCATAATGGCGAAGCCCAGTTACGCCACCCTCACCTATGGCCAATTCGTGAGACTGTTCCTGGAGGTCTTTGATCATTCTCGTACAGAGAGTGTTCAGGTCGATCGGCTTCTCAGCCTCCAGCAGGGAAGCCGGTCGGCAGCTGATTACGCGATTGACTTCCGGGTAGCGGCGGAGGAGGTTGGCTGGGGAGAACGTTCTCTCTGCGGCATCTTCCTCCGCAGTCTCAGTGATGGTCTGAGGGACGAACTGGCTGGGCGGGACATCCCGGAGACTTTAGCGGAGCTAACGTCCCTAGCCATCAGCCTGGATAACAGGTTGCGCGAGCGCACCTCGGAGCGGAAGTCGTCTTCTTCTCGCCCTCGTGGTGCCTCGTCGCGCCTGTCCCAAGCTCGCCCCCTGGCGTTGCCGTCACCATTGCGCCCCGAGGAGTCGAAGCCGATGGTGACGGGCTGGACAAGGCTCCCTCCTGCGGAGAAACAACGCCGCCGTGAGTTGGGTCTCTGCATGTATTGCGGAGACAGCCAACACACGTTGGAGCTTTGTCCACAGAAACCAAACGGGGAGGTCCGCGAGTCACTGTAGGGGGCCTCGCGGACGTCAATCGGTTAAATCCCCTCTCCCAATTGAAGCTACCCGTCCGGTTTTGTCACAGCCCCACTGGGCACCTCACCCACGCACTGGTGGATTCGGGCGCGGAGGGCAGCTTTATTTCACAAAGCCTGGCAACCCGATTGGGCATCCGTTGCCAAGTCCTCAAATCTCCTCTCGCCCTGGTCAACCTCTCCCATGTCTCCCTGAGGAGAGTTACACACCAGACTGTCCCTGTTCCTGTGATCATCTCTGGGAACCACCGGGAGGAAATCACTTTCTACGTCCTCCCCAACTCTGTGTCGCCCGTCATCCTGGGGTACCCCTGGCTCCGCCTCCATAACCCCGTCCTGGATTGGAAGTCCGCCAGGGTATCGGCATGGAGTTCCTTCTGCATGAGCACCTGCCTGCAATCCGCTGTCTGCTCCCCGTCCTCTTCTCCAACTCCTAAGGACGCCGCGCCTCCGGATCTCTCCCTGGTGCCATCAGAATTTCACGACCTGGGTATGGTATTCAGCAAGTCCAAGGCGATGTCTCTTCCTCCACACAGGCCCTACGACTGTGCAATAAACATCCGCCAGGGGGCACCCTTACCCTCTGGGCGACTCTACAGCCTGTCGGCGCCGGAGAAGGAGGCCATGAATTCCTACCTCAAGGAATCGCTGAGTGCTGGAATTATCCGTCCCTCGTCATCACCATTAGGCGCTGGATTCTTCTTCGTGGGCAAGAAGGACGGTTCTCTCCATCCTTGTATCGACTACCGCGCCCTGAATGATATCACGGAGAAGGATCGCTACACCCTGCCACTAATGGACACCGCCTTCCACTCCCTCCAGGGGGCGACTTGGTTCACCAAGCTGGATCTACGCAGCGCATACCACCTCGTCCAGATCCGGGAGGGAGATGAGTGGAAGACAGCCTTCCGTACCCCGAACGGCCATTTCGAGTACCTGGTGATGCCGTTCGGGTTGACCATTGCTCCAGCCGTCTTTCAGCGCCTTATAAATGACGTCCTCCGGGACTTCATCGGCCTGTTTGTGTTCGTCTACCTGGACGACATCCTCATCTTCTCCAAATCCAGGGACGAGCACCGGGTCCATGTGAGGCGGGTCCTCCAAAGACAGCTGGAGAACCGGTTATATGTGAAGGCAGAAAAGTGTGAATTCTACGCTAAAACCACGTCCTTCCTTGGGTTCGTCATCTCCCACGACCAGGTGCTTCCGAACCCAGTGAAGGTGAAAGCGGTGGTGGAATGGCCCACACCAACATCTAGGAAACAGGTGCAACAATTTATTGGGTTTGCAAACTTCTACCGCCGCTTCGTCCCGAATTTTGGCACCGTCGTCAGCCCTCTGACCCGCCTCATGTCCCCTAAGGTCCCGTTCCGGTGGACCGAAGAGGCCGCAGCTGCTTTCCAGGCGCTGAAGGCGGAGTTCTCCTCCTCCCGGGTCCTCAGCCAAGTCGATCCCTCGCTGCAATGCATCATGGAGGTGGACGCTTCGGACACGGGGGGTGGGGTGGGGTTCTATCTCAGCGGTCGCCTGATGACGGAGTCAAACGGCCCTGCGCCTTCTTCTCCCGGCGCTTGTCCCCGGCGGAACGGAACTACGACGTGGGGGGACAGAGAGCTCCTCGCCATCAAGCTCGCGCTGCAGGAGTGGCGTCACTGGCTAGAGGGGGCGGACCTGCCGTTCGTGGTCCTGACCGACCACAAGAACTTGGAGTACTTAAGATCTGCCAAGCGTCTGAACGCCCGCCAGGCGCGTTGGTCCTTGTTCTTTGCCAGGTTCCGCTTTAACATCACCTTCAGGCCTGGCTCCAAGAATGGCCTGCCTGACGCCCTCTCTAGGCAATTTGCCCCTGAGGCGTCTGAGGACGCGGTCCACACCATCCTGCCCAGTTCGTGCATCGTGGGAGCCATCACTTGGGACATTGAAAGTAAAATCCGGAGGGCGCAGGAATCGGAACCTGACCCTGGCGGCGGACCGGAGGGGAGGCTTTTTGTGCCGTCCACGGTCCGGGGGGAGGTCATCCACTGGCTGCACACATCTAAACTCACCTGCCACCCTGGTTCCTCCCGGATGATCGACCTTCTTCAACGGTCCTTCTGGTGGCCGGGCCTGCGGAAGGACGCTGCCCGCTATGCCCGGGCCTGCCCTGTATGTGCCACCAGTAAATCAGGTAATGCCCCTCCAGCGGGTTTGCTCCAGCCTCTGCCCGTCCCTGGCAGGCCCTGGTCACATATCGCCCTGGATTTCGTCACCGAACTCCCAGTCTCTAACACCTTCGACACTGTCCTGACCATCGTAGACCGTTTCTCCAAGGCGGCGCACTTCATCCCATTACGAGGTCTTCCATCTGCCCTGGAGACGGCGGACCTCCTCATCCAACACGTGGTCAGGCTGCACGGGATTCCGGTGGACGTGGTCTCGGACCGGGGGCCCCAATTTTCCTCAGAGGTTTGGAGGTCCTTTTGCAACGCCCTGGGAGCCAAGGTAAGCCTCTCCTCCGGCCATCACCCCCAAACCAACGGGCAGTGTGAGCGGACCAACCAGGAGCTGGAGGCTGCGCTCCGCTGCGTCACTGCGTCCAAGCCTGTGTCCTGGAGTAACCATCTCACCTGGGTTGAGTACGCCCACAACACCGCCCGCTCTTCTGCCACTGGGATGTCTCCCTTTAAGGCGTCCCTGGGCTACGACCCCCCTCTGTTCCCAGCGCAGGAGAGTGAGGTAACTGTCCCCTCAGTTCGGGCACACCTCAGGCGGTGCCGTTCCATCTGGGCGTCGGCGCGCAATGCGCTTTTACGCACGGCTGAGCGCAACAAATCCACGGCGGACCGGCACAGAAGACCTGCCCCAGCGTACCAGGTGGGCCAGCGTGTCTATGTGTCAACCCAGGACGTCATTTTAAAGGGTGAGAGGAGGAAGCTGGCACAGCGTTTTATGGGCCCATACCCCATCACCAGGATTATCAACCCGGTGGCTGTGCGTGTAGCTATTCCCCCCTCCCTCCACATCCTTCCCACCTTCCACGTTTCCAAGGTGAAGCTGGCAGTCTCCGATCCCCTTTGCCCTCCTCCTGCTGTGTAGCCCACGCCCCAGATGATTGATGGTCATCCGGACTGGCCTGTCTCTTCTATCCTGGACTCCCAGCGCCGGGGTCGCGGGTTGCAGTTCTTGGTGGACTGGGAGGGTTATGGGCCTGAACATCGGCAATGGGTGCCCTCGTCATTTGTGTTGGACCCGTCCCTCATTACTGAGTTCCACCGAGCGCACCCGGAGGAACCATCGCCAGGAGGCGCTGCTAGAGGGGGGAGTACTGTCACGCCTCGCCGCTCATCTGCGGCGCCAGCTGCACGCACACCTGCACCTCGTCAGCGGCGAGGGATTTAAGCAGCCGCCTCCGCCCTGGGCTTCGGCCTGAAGCCGTCAGTCTTCACTCGCTTCCCTTGCTGCAAGGAATCCCAACCGCTCAGCAAGCATTCAAGTAAGAATCTCTTACCTCCTTCTTCTCCTAGTCTGCTCCCCTGTGCAGAGGTGGATTTCCCGGCGGCGGACCACTCCCCTCCGTCACCGTTCCCTCGCTGCTGCACCGGGCGCTCCAGGTCGCTGTCTTCCGGGCTTCACCCTTGCTGTGCCAGCCACCTGCCATTTCCAAGTAAGCCTGTCATCATTATCATATCTCCTGTGTTGGTGTGGTGCCCGTTACCCTTCTCCCTTTGCTTCTCCCATAGGGTTGTCCGGCTGTACGGCCTCCTGCCTCCGTGCCCGACGCAGACGCCACCACCAACACATTTACATCTCGCAGACACACACTCATACACACTTGTTGTTAATAAAGCTATTAGATCTACCCTGAGCCTGCGTGTGTGTCTCCTGAGCCGTGCATTATGTCAGTATTATTCATTCATATTCTACATTTTATTGCATGTATAGTTTTTTATTCTATCTTTATTTTTATCATGTTTAATGTTGCAGCATTGCACCGAGACAAATTCCTAGTTTGTGTACTACATGAACAATGGCAATAAATCTGATTCTGATTCTGATTCTGAAAAAGTCACAGCATGAACTCTTAGATCCTACTCTTGCGTTCTCCCCCCCCCCTTTTTTTTTTTTTTACATGGAAAGGCCTAGGGTCAGAATGTAAATAAGATTGCATATGTCATTTATTAAAAAGTGAGTATAGTATTATTTAAACAAAGCAACAATGTGACATACAATTACCAAGACCTCTGTTTGATAATCAGTAGTCTCTGGCAAATCATATGCACAAACACATTAATTATCAATCTTTTTTGAACCTCTATGCTTTGAATCATGTAATATTGGGTATACATAAAGCCTTCGGTGATTAGGCATTATTAAGTGACAGCATGATATTGTAATGTTCAGTTAATTTTATCATTGTCATGCTTGTAGCATTGATTAAGATGCAAGCATTTGTACTTAACTTAGATGTTCAGCTGCCTCTTTGATATCGATGAGGGGAGAGGTTACAGGAGGCTGGTTTTGTTTTGGCAGGGGGAAGGAGAACGTCAGTCCTGCGTCCTTTTTCCCTGTAAAGTGCACTGTGTAGGCTTCAGTCAAAGGAAAAAAAAAAAAGAAAAGAAGTCAGTGATACGTCAAAAAATTGAATAAAAAATAGCTCTTGTTTTTCATTTTCGCAAAGAAAAAAACTGGAGGGAAAATGAAAAATAAGATAAGATAAGATAAACTTTATTGTCCTTCAAGGGGAAATTTGGTCTTGGTCTTGTCACCCGTGCCTGCAACCACACAATCCACACATACACAATGGATGTAGTACATAATGAATGAAATAAAACCCAATATATAATACAAGTACATACATACCATAAATATATAACAGCAGTCATTAAGAACAGGAGTTATCAAGTGTCCCTGACCTATTTATCTGAGTTTAAAAGTTTTACTGATGTTGGGATAAATGAGTTCTTGTATCTATTGAAGCAGCACTTGGGGACTCAGTATCTCCTCCCTGAGGGCAGCCGCACATATTCATTGTTTAGTACATGGCTCATATCACTGATTATTTTTTGAGCTTGTCTACAGGCTGCCTGGTCGTGTAAGATCTGCATGGGTAAATACTCTTTAACTCCAATAATTTTCCATGCTGTAAGAATTAAACGCAACACTCTGTTTTAAGTTTCACAGAGAGGTTGCCAAACCAAGCTATAATGCTGTATCTAATACAGCTCTCCAACACAGCCTGGTAAAATATTAGCATAATCTTTTTATCAACACCATGTATTCTTAATCTACGCAAGAAATGCAGCCGCTGTTGTAGTCTACTGCAGAGGTAATCAATATGTGTGCTCCAGGTTAATGAATTGTCAATAAATACTCCCAAATATTTATAGGAACTAACCTGTGTTATAGTGTGGTTGTGGATGACCACAGGCCTGTGGTCACCAACTCCCCGAGGGCCGAACACCATCTCCTTTGTTTTATCAGTATTCAAAATGAGATGACTGTCATCACACCAATTGACAAACCTCTGAATTTCTAGAAAATAGCTTGACAGATCATGAGTCTTTTGAAGTAGTGATAAAATAGCAGTGTCATCAGAAAATTTAATAATTTGATTGCCTGGATAGACACTTCTGCACTCATCAGTGTACAAGGTGAACAGAAATGGTGAACTAACACAGCCTTGGGGAGCTCCTGTGCTGAGGGTTCTGGATTTAGATAAAGTTCCATTTACACTAACTTGCTGTTTACGATAAGTTAAAAATGAGTGGTACCATTTAACTTCACTTCCACCTCCCAAAGAGAGCAGACGCTTTTTCCTTCTCTCCAGCTCTGACTTTTTATCTCCATCCTCCCCTAACTGACTGGATCCCAGCTTGCTATCGTCTGTCTGCGTGTCTCTACTGCTGATTATCGAACGGAATTATGGATTTAATAAGCTGGGCTTTGAACGCAATTGACACTATTTTTTCAACGAGGAAAAGTGCCCCGGGGGAGGTAGTTTGCCCCGCAGGAACAGCGGCTGCGGGCTATTTGAGGGACACAAGTAATTGGAAACTCTTGTGCCTGTCTGATCTCTCTATCGAAGATGTCGAAGATTTATACATCTTCGTAGCAATAGTCATCGGGATCCTTCTGATTGGATCTGGGATTGTCCTGGTGTACCGTAAATTGATGAAGATAGACGTAGCCTATCAAAATGCTGGCCAGGCGAGGCTTAACCATCGAATTGAACAATTGGGGAGGACTCTGACAGCGGCTAATGGAGAACTGTCTAGGAAAATGGATTACATCATGATCACGCTGAGAGCCGCCCATGAAGAATTCAACGTCCAGCACTGAAGGATTAAAGTACTGAATCTGTAAGAGAATATAAAGTCTTTTTCTCTGGGAACAGTACTGTTCGACTAATCTGACCTGCCCCTCACACAAGTCCTCCAGATTATCTGCAGTTTTTTGTTTCCAAAACATTTGAGCTGCATTGACTCTTATGGACAGCCAGCTGCCTGGCTCAAGGACAAAGTGCCAGCCACTAGACAAAACATCTCCTGCTGAAGAGACTTTGTTGTTCTTAACTGATATAAACACCTCCACTCAACACTACACCCACACTGACTCAATAAACTGATGAGAAGATCATTCACTCACTGCTCCCTTTGTGTCTTTGTGTACATTCTTGTCCGCTAATTGTGCATTGAGGGCTTTTTTTTCTTGTAATCATAATATTGATCATATATGACCGGTATTCTGACAATCAATGTTTTTTTGCTCTTTCCTATTGTGTTATCCTTTTCTTCCCTATGCTTCCTGTACCCGTCTGATGACAGGCGCGTTATCGACGCTGCCGCATCACCGGAAATGCAGGTCGTTTTCAGTGTCAAGTCAAATCCCTCGTATGTTATCAGTTGTTTACTGTTAATGTACTTGGCAATAAATCCTTTCTGAGTTCTGAGTTCTAATAATGACAGGATGCACTTTAAAATCATTTAACCTCTTAATCAAAGGTGTGGCTGCAGTGTGTTAAAAGCTGAACTAAAATCAACCAATAAAAGGTGTGCATATGAGGTTGTCTCCTCCAAATGTTTAAACACAGAATGAGTTAAGGTTAAAATGGCATCCTCTGTACTTCTATTATTTTTATAAGCAAACTGCAGAGGATCCAAAAGTCCTCAAAAATCAGTTTTCAGAATGTCACTGACAATCTTCTCGAGGCACTTCATTACCAGTGAGGTCAGTGCAACAGGACGATAGTCATTATTCTCTTTACAGCTTGCTTTTTTTGGTACAGCAATTATAATAGAGCTTTTCCAAATTGCTGGGACAGAACACTTATCTAAAGACTTCTGGTAGATGGGACTCCAGGCTTCTGCTGGCTCCTCACTACATGACTTCGATAAGCGCCCAGAGATCCCATCAGGTCCAGATGCCTTCCTGGGGCACATACGTGAGAAAAATCTTTCCACAACATGCTGGTCAACTATAATTTTTTCAGAGCCTAAAACTGATATAGCATCCAGAGCAGCTTTTTGTTCATGAGAAAAATTTCTAGTCTCAAATCTGCAAAAGAAAGTATTCAACTCGTTTGCCTTTTCTTGCTCATTCATTACATTAATGCAGGTTTTGGATGGAGTCATCTTTGTCATAACTTTAACTGAGTCCCACAGTTTCCTAGAACTTTTTCCGAGGCATTCAGATTCAAATTTCTTCCTTGTCTCATCTCTAGCTGTTCTTAGTTTGTAATTAATTTCTTTCTGTATATTTTTCATACCTAACATGTCCCCATTCTTAAAAGCAATCTTTTTCTGTACTATGCACCGTTTTAATTCCTTGGAAATATAAGACTTATTATTGGGGTACACAGTGATTACTTTCTGAGGTAAAACATTTTCTTTACAGAATTTTATGTACTCAGTTATGGTATCTGTGGCCTCCTCTAACTCCAAGTTATGGAAGAGTCCCCAGCTGGTAAAAGAAAAACAACCTCTCAAAGTTTCTATGCCTTCATTGTCCCATATGAAGATTGTCTTTGTCTGTGGTTTGCTGCTTTTAAGCAAGGACTTGTAAATAGGAATCAGATGAACAGCATTATGGTCTGAGGATCCTAAGGGGGCCTTAACCCTTGATATATAGGCATTTTTTTTTTTTTTTTTTTTTTTTTTTTTTTGTTACTTATTTGTACCCGTAGGTAGACTTGGTTTGCAGTCTGGTGACAAGCCACCGGCCGCTGGTCGCTGCGTGCGCGAGCGCCCTAAACCTACATGTTTTTGGTATGCGGGAGGAAACCGGAGAAATCCCGGAGTAAACCCGCGCAACACGGGGAGAACATGCAAACTCCACACAGCTCACTGTTGGTCGGGGGCTGGGATCGAACCCACGATCTCATGATCCCCGCGGTCCCCCGGCCGAGGGTAAAACTGTGCTGCCACAGTGCTAAACCACTGCGCCACCGTGCAGCCCATTTTTGACGTTCCCATAGCATTTGTCCAAAATATTTTTCCCCCTTGTACTGCAGTTCACATATTGGCTGAAGCCAGGCAGTGCCACATCCAGTTTGCAGTGATTAAAATCCCCTAAAATCAAACAAGGTGCTTCAGGAGTGCATTCCAGTTGTCTGTGTACACAGTCCATGATAGCGTTCGCCGCATTGAAAGTGTTCCCACTGGGCAAGATGTAAACAGTGCATAATAAAATGTTTCCAAATTTGCGGGGGAGATAAAAAGGCCTCAGGCTTAAAGGCTAAATGTCACGTAATTTTTTTTTCTAAATGACAACGAATTTAGATAAAATACACATAGCTTAAACCAAATATTCATACTGGAGACCATATCACCCACCTGTATTTACATAATTGCACAAAATACACCAGGTGAAGGCCCCACCTTGCTTGCTGGCTTGTGACAGCCAGTCCAGACCACACCCATGTTTTTGACATCACAAGTTGTACCCTGGCTGCCCTGCCTATCCACATTCACACTTATCAACATTGGACAATCATGACGGAAAGTGACAGCGATTGTGAACAAATTAGTTTAGTTTTGTCTTTTTTTTTGTCTTTTTTATTGTCAGTGGTTCAGACAGTGACAGAGGCATAGAACCTTACAGGTTCGAGCCGTCCGAGACGGAATCAGATGCTTTGTCTGATGACAACAGTTCCAACGATGACCAGAGAGCAGAACCAGTGGAAAATGTCATTGAACTGGACATTAATCGCCTCCAGAATTGCGAAGCCGAAGGGGGTCTGTCGAGGGCGCCCCATAAATATTGATTTTTCGGAAGCCATTATTATTACAGTGGAGGAGAGCCGCTGCTATCAAGAAATTGACCAGATCAATATGAAAATGGAGGCGCATACCTGTCAAGTGAGACGTTTTCGCCGTATTTTGGTGCCAAGCGCGGCTGTGGGGGACGGCGGAGTGGTGGGGGACACTTTTCTGGGAAATGTTTTAAATGTAGTTCGTGTTGTTATTGTCAAATATTTTAAGGAAAATACGGGGAAAATGCAATTTTAGCAAAAACGGGCGTATTGCCATTTCTGTACGCCCAAAAGAAAAATATACGGGAAAAAAATTGAGTGTGTTGAGGAGCCCGTCCTGTGTGTGATCCTCCATAGCTGGTGCTGGCAGATGGCTCAGCGGGAGCTATTATCACTACAATGAGAAGTGTGGACTCAATCAGTCTGATGGCCGCGGAGGGCAGATCGCTCAGCGGGAGCTATTATCACTACAATGAGAAGTGTGGACTCAATCAGTCTGATGGCCGCGGCGGGCAGATCGCTCAGCGGGAGCTATTATCACTACAATGAGAAGTGTGGACTCAATCAGTGTGATGGCCGCGGCGGGCAGATCGCTCAGCGGGAGCTATTATCACTACTGTTAGAAGTGTGGACTCAATCATTAGTCTGATTGTCGGGGCGGGCAGATCGCTCAGCGGGAGCTATTCTCACTACAATGAGAAGTCATTAGGACAATGGTTTAACACTTTCAGCTGTGCAGCGGTTGCGGAACAGAGAGAGATCGCCTTACAAATACAGAATTCTGCTTTTTTTTTTATTTTGCGCCGGACGCTGAGTTGTGTTGTTATTGTCAAATATCCATGAATCCTTAAAATATTTGACAATAACAACACGAGTTGCATTTGGGGCATTTCCCAGAGAGGTGTCCCTTGTTGCTCCGCCGTCCCTTATAGCCGCTTTTTACGGTGTTGAAGTACGGCGAAAACGTCTCACTTGACAGGTATGAAAACATTTCCCAGAGAAGTGTCCCTTATTACCCAGCTGTCCCTGATAGTCCCGTTTTAAGGTATGGGTGAAATATCCAATTTTTTCTTTCTTGTTGCTCACTTCAACCTTCCAGTCTCCATATAAACAATCAATTGAAATACTCCAAGCATCAAACTAGGGTACAATCTATTTCGTCACTTCCGCCTTCTTTCCCAGGCGATTCCAGGGGCCGTGTCAGGCCAAGCGCGGCAGTTTTAAATTAACGAATATTCCGTTACTGAAGCATATGCACCAAGACCCGAACGGATCGGTTCCCTTTTATATCTAGTTTCAAGACATTTAAAGTACCCTGTTACGTGACATTTGGCCTTTAAGCACAGCAGTTCTATGTCCGGGGTACAAAGCGACTCTCTCGTAGTGAACTGTGAGCACCATTTGTTCTTAACGTACAAACAAATGCCTCCTCCTTTGGTCTTACCGGAGAGCGTGTCCCTGTCCTTCCGCACCAAGGAGAAGCCGTCCACGGATAGGAGCGAGTCAGGGACGTCCTCCTGAAGCCACGATTCCGTGAAAACGAGCAGGCACGACTCCCAGTACTCGTATAGGAACCTGGCGTTGATTTTGAGTTCCTCCATTTTGCTCTTCAGTGAGCGGACATTACAGAGCAACATGGATGGCAGTGGCGGCCTGTTCTCTCTCCTCTGCAGTCTCTGTCATACTCCGCCACGTTTCCCTCTCTTCCGCGACCGGCTTCTACGTCCTCCCGTCGGATTTTGTAAGAGCTCCCTAGGCAGGAGGGGTGCCGAGACATGGCTGGAATGAAGAAGCAGGAGCTGGTCTCGAGTATAGCTCAGGAGCGTGGTCGGCCTCATGTCCACATCCACTTGGGTACAGTGGCATATTATCCCGAGCAACCAGATCACAAGCAGTCCCTTCAGCAAAAACGTCACTATGACACTTAAAACTGAGCACAAACTGAGCACTAAAAACTAAGTACTACAGACATAAGGGTCTTTTCCACTAGCCCCGCTTACCCCAACACCGCACCACTCACCCCGCGTTTGAGAATTTTCCATTAGCCCCAGCACCGGTTAGCAGGCGCTATTTTCGTAACTGATCTAGGGCAGGGTCCATTGGATCCGAGTTGGGCCGTGATGTGACGTCAACAGACTGGTCGCCGCTGATTGGTCAGGTCGTAACGTCACGAAAGCGACCGTCTTTGCAGTCTTCTGATGACCGCCATTTGCAATATTGTCATGGACTAACTCGGTCATGGAGTAAATATGATATTAATACAGACAGCGTTGTAGGTTTTGCGGAACTCTACACCGTGGTCCAACGAAGAGGTGCGGAGTTTCTCTGCTTTGTGGCAGATCCACAGTGAGGAGTGACCCGGACCTATATGGCTGCACAACATAGAAACTGGACTATGGACAAGCTGAAGACGAATGTGAGAGAACCATCGATGGTGAGTGATTTGTAATAATGTGCATCTGTTTGCTTATTTATCCTGTTGGTGGTAAGCTCACTTTTTTTTGAGCCATACAGCGCTGTTCTGTGCTGGCTAATGTTTTTAAGCTAACGTTTTTTTTTTTTTTGCTAGCTAGCTAGTACCAACTGCTGAATCGCGCTTGTTTTCTCCTAAATATTCGCTTGTGAGAGCAAAACGATGAAATATGTTAATCCTGGTTAACGTCCTGGTTTGTGTTTTGTATTGCACTTTGGTGCTGCGCATTAAATTGAGTGCAATTTAATGCTAGAATGTGTTTCCACATGCCAGGGGTTATAGCCTCCCTGTTTATATTGTGATACTGGTGAAATGGACCACAGGAGCCGAAATCTCATCATATTAAAATTGATTTTTCAAACCAGTGATTTATAAAGTCATTCATATAATTTTCTAAAGCGTCAGAATAGACCCACACACCTATTCTGTGGATCCCGCAGTGCTTGTCAGGGGAACGAAGCATTTTTGTCACATCCCACCACTGACTCATTTCAGAAAGAGAAATCCGTATATCGATTCATTACACAGCCAGCGATATATTTGAAGCGTTTATTTATTTTAATTTTGCTGATTACAGCTTACAGCCCCTGAAAACCCCAAATTCTATTTTGCAAAAACTTGGAATATTACATAAAATTAACTTTAAAAAATATTTTTTAAATATAAATGTTGGCCGCTGAGGTGTTGGTTAATATGGGCTGTAGCCGTAATCGTCAATATTAAAATAAACACTTTCAATATATCACTGTTCCTGTAATGAATCTATATATGGGTTTCACTTTCTGAAATGAGTGACAAAAATATTGAATTTTTTCATGGTATTCTAATTTTTGAGATGTGCCTGTATATGTATTGAACTTGCTTGAAACTAACCACCATCCATTTCTGTCGTTTGTCTAGGCAAGACGAAATCAGCCGCCCCACAACCTACCTCGCCACTGTGGAAAGTACTGAAATCCTTTGCTTTTTTAGGTAAAGTGTCCAAAAGCACAATTTCCACTTAATATAAAAGGGACTGAACTGAAATTTATTTGATTGTGTGAATATGGCACATCAACTGTAAAATAAACCGCTTGTTAATGTATTTATTTTTTTGTCAGATCACTTGTGTGATCCTTTGTGAGTTATGTTCATAACTGTATGTTTTGGCGAATGTGAGATGTTCAGTCGTCAATATAATTTACTTTATATGTGTAGTTTATAGTCTATCATCAATAAATTCATGCAGTAACAGGACACATTACAAATATTTGAGACCCATTGTAGTGCTTCCTTTTATATTTTAGCAATGCTAGTACAAAACACCGCCCACACATGAAGCCAGGGCAAGAAAAGACACCTTTACAGACAAGACAAACTTTTATTGATAAAAACTTCATATTTTGACTGAGTGACTCCATACTCGGTGATTCACAGCATCAGTTAAAGTACTAGATTCCATTCAAGTGAATGTATTAATTCATTCTGATTGCTGAAGCCACAGTAAAAGCAGATGATTTTAAATGTAACCCAGCCCTTGTAAAATCTAGTGAAGCACAGCTACATGAAATTGTGGTTAAATACAACAACAAAGTACTTTATTATCACATTCAAATTATAATCCCTCCTGTTTTGTTTTTCTTTTGAATTCTTGGATGGAATATGGTGGGCAATATAAGCTGCAGCTTCAGCCATCACCCATTTCAGATAACCTATGTTGAACTGTATAATCAGAGGAGTTATTGTTTAATTTGACCTTGTTAGATTTTTTCCCCTTTGTTATATTATATTATATTATATTTTCTTTTAATCTTTACCTTTAATCAATCCGAAATAAAGATTCATTCATTAATTCACATTCCACCACTGGCTTTTAGCAACAAGTGTATTTCCCTAATATGTTTTAAACTTGCTTTAACTAACCACCACCCATTTGTCTTTTGTCTAGGCAAGAGGGAAAATGTCCACCCCAACTGGACCTTGCTTCAGTATTTACAGAGATGCAGGCTGAAGATCTGCTGGACCAGGACCAGTACCAGGGGCCGATCCAGTTGCTTCTCAGTGAGGGAGCGTGGCAGCCGTGTGTGACCCATTCCAGTTTTATTCTTTTTTACAGTTTGAATTTTCACATTCTGAATAATCTGGAATTTGCTGCTGATTGTAATAAAGAATTTAGTGACTTAAGTGTTTGCATCATGATTTTCCATTTTGTCTGTTAAGACACCGGTGGGAAAAGAGTCAACTGTACAAAGGATTTATCGGTGACCTTGAAAATAATGGCTCATTTTTAAGAAAAAAGTAACCAAAACAATTATTTTATTAACTGAAGACTGTATTGTTGGATGTATATGGAGGAATTCTGGGTCATATTAGCATCTGCTCTTCATCATAATGGGTTTGGGCAGGGGTGTCTAATCATGTGCCATGGAGGGCCAAGACCCTGCAGGCTTTACCTCCAACCAGTGTCTTCAACAGCAGATTCCACTGAACTTCTTCCACTGACTGATCAGTGAGAACACCTGCTGAAGAGACTGGGTAGAAGAGAAAACCTGCAGGGTCTTGGCCCCCCATGACACCTGATTGGAAGCCCCTGGATTAGGTTTAATGGGATTTAACATTTAACACAAACTGCTTTATGGTTCATAATTTTGTTGACAGACTTACACCAAACCAAAAGTGATTTCTCAAACTGCTGGATTGTTCTTAGACAGCTTTTCCAATCTTTCAGTATTTAATTTGTGTCACATGGTGGTAACCTTCACATATATAAAAAAGCGACATCTGCTAAAACTTCACAGGTTTTATTGTCAGTGCAATTCCCAGTGCAATACTACATGAATGCATGTCTAGTACATTGTTGATGCAGAGAATATATATTTCTACAGTACATGTGTCTAGTAAATCAATTTTTTTCCATGTAACCTTGTGACTGCATTATTTTAATTGCCTTTAATCCTAGATCAAGTTTTTTTTTGGCCTAAAATACATCATAACTATAAAATATATCTTATTATACGTAACTCAGTACTGTTTACTTTTTGAATACATATTTTGTGGCTAATATGGTTATTAAACTGGCGATCAAGTTGTGTCAGCTGATCATTTTTTTCTATGACCACACCTCAGACTGCTGCAGAAGCAGGTACGTCTATGATGTCTGAACAGTCTCTCCATGATTTTCACGCAGAGCAGAGCAATTTGTTGTACAGGAAATAAACGTTTCTACAGACATTCTTAAGCTCTATAACCACTGATCGTTGGTGAAGCTGTGCTGACAATAGTGACAGGCTGATGACATCAGTGACAGGCTGATGACAGTGAGAGGCTGTGAGGAACGCCAGACCGACCGTTTGAAGAGGTAATTTCCCAACAACAGAGCCATCTGAAACACACACACACAGCATACATATTTTAGTACCTAACTTGCAGACATTACAGTGTAGCACGACGTACTTACAGCAAACTAGCATTAGCAACCATTAGCTTACCGTCATATATGACCTAGTTTGTATCCTCATGTCTTCGGCTCTCCCAGAAGCTGCAGAACTATTCCAGAGTGTTTCGTCTCGCTGCCTCTACCCTTATCTGGCGGTCCTTTTTGGTATTTACGGTGAAAAAAGCCACAGCCACCGAGGAGTCGCCTTGTAGAGCAGCCATGTTATGTTTGCTTGGGCCGCGCGCTTCATGTCACGAGAGTGTGGCACCGCCTTGCTGTTCAAGAAATCCCACCCACCCCAGGCGTGTCAGCAGTAATGTCGAAAAGCAATGGAGGGTGAATCGAGTCGTGGTGAAACGAGTCGTGTTCTCAAATTGAGGCTAAGCGGGGCTAATGGAAAAGAGCCTATACACACACAGTGGCAGCACAGGGTAGCCTGGGTCGCAGCAGAGCAGCGCCACCAGCAGTGCCCATGTTGAAAAAAAAAATATTGGCTTTAAAAATACGGTATGTAAATAGTTCATCACGTACGCAACATTAGAGTGAAAACCCACAAAGTTAGACTGAAAGAAAAAGTAAAATCCCAAAACTTTGCAAAACATACCCATATATAGATTGTTTTTTTCTTTCTCTTCCCTTTTACCAAGTTTTTACACACAAATCAGTAGCTACACAGTCTTTTCTATGTTTTCCCCAAGTTCTCTCTCTCTCTCTGTTATTTTTTTTTTTTTTTTTTTTTTTTTTTACCCAAGGACACATACACAGACACACACACAGACACAGACACACAGACACAGACACACACACACACACACACACACACACAGGAATGCTCTCTTTTTGTGTCATCTCCACAAGGTCATACAATAAAGACTTTTAGGTTCATGCCAAAACCCAAAACAGCATGAGAATTACTTCAATTAATCGCTGGATCTGGCAACCTTTTTGCAGAGAAATCTCACACCTGGCAACTCCCACACCGCCACTGCCGTGAAAGCACAACACCAGTCCACTGTTTCTGCTCAAGGCTACTATTTTCAAACACCTATAAATTTAATCACTTCCCAAAAGGATAACAATTAACTAACTAACAATTTTATGCTCCACAAATATCAGGAAAAAAATCACAACCTATTCACTCTGCCTCCGTGGGAACTCAGCCTCTCTGTGTTTCACACCGGAGCGGATTTCATGTAACACTGAGACAAAAACAAATTCAGACTGCAGTAACTTTTTTTATCTAGCGCTTCAACAAACTCACAAAATAATCTCTTTTTTTTTTTTTCCCCCTTCGGGGTTCACGTAGCCTCCCCATGAATGCTCAAGGTCCAAACACTGGACCATAAGCAGAAGTGGTCAAAAGAAGCACGAATCTGTCCCTGAAAAATTCACTTCTGTGGGATCACATGACTCTTCGACACATGAACGAGACCACAGATCTTCCCCTTTTTCCTTTGCATGCAACTTCCGGCACCTCCACTGCACTTACTTAGACCGTAGAAAGCGGCGGATTTCTAAGAATCACCCCGGGTCTTGCGATATCGGTCACCGTTTGCAAAGGAAAACCTTGTTCCTCCCAAGAGGGTATTACGATATGCTCACCGTGGATAAAATAACTCCGCTCTCAAGCCGCTAGTTTCACTCCTTTCAGTATTTTTGCAGTGTACTATCGGTCCGGGGAATCTCACTATCTTTTATCCATAAACAACAAATGTACTTACATTCAAGCAGCCTATAGGATTCTCAGTTCCGTCACCCAGTCAGTTCCAGCGCCCCGGTCTGAAATGCCTTCACTGCAGTAACACAGCCCTTTTTTTTTTTTTTTTTTTTTTTTCACTCAGCCTGGGAAGGTCTTTTTATCAGCTGTGCACTTGCTGAGATCAAGCAGAGGCGCCAGAAGGACGGAGATATGTGGATTTGCTGTTCAGACACCAAATGTTAGAATAATATTGAGCTTAAATTATTCAAAGTCAAATAATCAGGCAGAAAGTTGAATTTATGTACATTTATTACAGAATCACCCCATTGGCCACTATGGGGGAGAGGTTACAAGGCATGACATTCAGACACACCTTGAATCTCTAAAGGATCCATTCTTCTAAGTCTGATATATATAGGTAGGAGAAAGGAGAGGGAGGATGAGGATAAGGGAAGGGACAGTACGGGACAGTCCTGATAACTGAGCTTATCCAGGCAGATGTCAGACACTCTGGAGACATAAGTCATGAAGACATGAGATCCATAAAACTGAAAGAATGATCCATCTACCATTGATCTGTACAGGCTGAGAAGTTCCCGTGCATTCCTGTGACCCAAAACAGGTTATGTCAAACAGATTATAATAAATGGCTTAGATCATTCCTTACGCCTGTACTGATCCTCAGTCTGAACTCGCTGAAATTGCTCACAGAAACAGGCCAAGAATATATAAACTTATCCTATGTGGAATGCACATATAAACATTAAACATGGCATATGAAAGGTATGATACTTCTCAAATATAATAATATATTATTAATATCAATAATAGTATAGCTAATATGGAATTTTTCTATCACCAAGTACTGAGTGGTACATGGAGATACTTTTCAGTCAGCCAACATTTCTATTAAAAAATATTTTTAAAAAAATCATTTTATGTAATATTTTAATTTTTTGAGAAACTGAATTTGGGGTTTTCATGGGCTGTAAGCCATAATCATCAAAATTAAAATAAATATACACTTGAAATATATCACTCTCTGGGTAATGAATCTATATAATATATGGGTTTCACTTTCTGAAATAAGTGATCATTTCACGATATTCTAATTTTTTGAGATGTACCTTTAAACAAAGTGACATTTGAAATGTTCAGAGCAGAATCTAAAACTCAGCTTAGGTTTTACACCGTATTCCAAATTATTATGCAAATGATATTTGTCTCTGATTTTCCTAAGTAGTCGTTGCAAATGACAGTCAGTATAATTTTTAAGTCATCAGCCGTTAGAGCATAATTCAAATGTTATTGAACAATCCTCCCAATGATATTTTTTTTGCAAAAATAAGAACACTCAAACTGTTCCAAATTATTATGCGCAACAGAGTTTCAAAACATTTTATTGGTTGTAAAGAAGTGAAAATGATCATTTGTTGAATTTGCAGCATTAGTAAATCAAAAGCAATTTCAATCAAAAACATCTTAACAGGCCAAGTTACATGTTAACATAAGACCCCTTCTTTGATACAACCTTCAAAATTCTTTCATTCATTGAACTTATGAGTTTTTGAAGAGTTTCTGCTTGAATTTCTTTGCAAGATGTCAGAATAGCCTCCCACAGCTGCTGTTTTGATTTGAACTGCCTCCCACCCTCATAGATCTTTCGCTTGAGGATGCCTCAAAGGTTCTCTATAGGGTTGAGGTCAGGGGAGGATGGGGGCCACACTATGAGTTTCTCTCCTTTTATGCCCAGAGCAGCCAATGACACAGAGGTATTCTTTGCAGCATGGCATGGTGCATTGTCATGCATGAAGATGATTTTTCAACGGAAGGCACGGTTCTTCTTTTTGTACCATGGAAGAAAGTGGTCTGTCAGAAACTCTATATACTTTGCCGAAGTAATTTTCACACCTTCAGGGACCCTAAAGGGGCCTACCAGCTCTCTCCCCATGATTCCAGCCCCAAAACATAATTCTGCCACCTCCTTGCTGACATTGCAGCCCTGTTGGGACATGGTGGCTATCCACCAACCATCCACTACTCCATCCATCTGGACCATCCAGGGTTGCATGGCACTTATCAGTAAACAAGACTGTTTGAAAATTAGTCTTCATGTATTTCTGGACCCGCTACAACTGTTTCTGCTTGTGAGCATTGGTTAGGGGAGGCTGAATAGTAGGTTTATGCACAACTGCAAGGCTCTGGAGGATCCTACACCTTGAGGATTGTGGGACTCCAGAGGCACAGGCAGCTTCAAATACCTGTTTGCTGCTTTGTAATTGCATTTTAGCAGCTGTTCTCTTAACCCCTTGACGCCTGTCATCGCGAATTCGCATCAAACCACTTCCGCTCCAAATGCAACTAAAATACTGTCTGTATTCCTCCACTTCTGGTTGGAGCACTTCCACCACATACCTAGGAACATTTTGCAAGCATTAGTTTCTCGTAGGAAAGATCAGAGACAGAGCACCATCCATTTCCTGATTGCTAGGTTTAGGGTTAGGGTTATAGTTTGGCAGTCATGAGAGTTGAAAATACTGAAAATAACTTTGTTGCATAAATAAAAGACTCTTCATACTTGAGATAGGAACAGGTGCTTTTTTTTTACCATTTTTTACCATAGATGCCTGTTGTCGCTAATTTGCATCATACCTAAAATTATGTCTATTTTATGTGCTATAGTCAAATTAACTTTCTCAACTTAATTTAGCATCTATTCATAATTGGAAATAAATTCAGACGTTAAGGGGTTAATCTGATGAATTTTTCTGGCAGAAACCTTCCTCATTATGCCTATATCTGCAGGAACCCATCTGTGCTCTGAATCAGCCACAAATTTCTTCACAGTATGATGATCACGCTTAAGTTTTCCTGAAATATCTAATGCTTTCATACCTTGTCCAAGGCATTGCACTATTTGACCTTTTTCAGCAGCAGAGAGATCCTTTTTCTTTCCCATATTGCTTGAAACCTGTGGCATGTGTAACGGGTCCCCTTTTTGGGCACCCTTAAACGGCTGTGATCGGGGACACTAGTGTATACGTGTAGGCGGCATATGGATCACAATGACACCAGACTGATGTTTCCCACAATTTATTTGCTCCTGTTGGAGAAATAAAACAATACACATCACTCTTCGTCTGTACCTCGATCCCACACAGGCTCCCCCAGCAAAGCAAAGCGGTACTGTGGGGGAAAGGAGGAGCTACCAGAGCCTCCGAGGTATGGGAAGAGCGGATGTGGGCAGTGTACCGCCAAAATAAAAGCACTCAAGTAAATAAATTTCACAATAATATAAAGGAAAACATGACTGAGAAAAGGAATGTTTAAGGTGCATTTTCGACTCCGTTACACCCACCCCACTGAATTTTATCAAACTTAAGCCACAGCTACACAGAACTCATGACAACATACAAAACACCTGGGGTTAGTTAAAGAACACCATCTGAAAGAGTGTCCCACACAAGGATGAAGTGGCATGAGAGCAGCACTTATCTCTCAACCCAACCACTGGTAATGGAGTGCCTTGTACACCCCACCAAAAACCCCAACTATTAGTGTAGTAAAAGCTCGTGTATAATAAAATAAAATAAAATAAAATAGCTGATCACTAGAATTCAAGGTCAAGTCCACAAAAGGATAGTCCACTCATGTAGCAATTAGTCAGTCAGGGTCTGAAACACAGACCTACAAACAGCCTTGACATTGAACTTGTCGTGAATCACATCTTGCCTGGACATTGTCTGCACTAGTCTATTTACAGGTCTAATCAGGCGACTAAATCTTGACCTGATTTGAGATTGTGCATTGGGATGGTCACAATGTGTACGTGACGTCTGGTCAACAGTACAGCGAACAAGGGGAGTGTCTGTCTGTCTCTCGGAGTCAGGAACAGAAACTAGTTGACTGTCAAGTGTTTGTCCACCATGAGTATCAGTAGCAGCTGTAGTCGCAGGTCTAGAGTCAGAGGACATGGGATGATCTACACCTTGAGCAACAGGTGCAACTGAAGAGTTCTGGGGGTCAGAGGACACACTTGTCACATCAGAAACGTCTACCTGTGACACAGATGGTTCAGTGAGCTGTGTAATCCACTCAACAGTTCTCCTTTCAGAGTCAACAGGTTCTGGATCAACTAATGGTCCACGTGTTTCTCCACATGAAGCCGGATCACCTGTACCAGCCTCACTCTCTCCCTCGAAGAGGTCCACAGATGTATCTCCCTCATCACCAATGTCTGCAGCTAAGGTTTCTGGAAGTAAGGTGGATGAACCATGGTTGGACACATCGCACACATCAGAATCAGAATCAGAATAAAGTTTATTGCCAAGCACATTTACAAGTAATAAACAGGTAAATATACGAGGAATTTGACTTGACATTGGAAACGTCTAGATGACATTCCCAATGACGCGGCAAACCATGGAGGCGCCTGTCAACAGGAGGGGAATAGAAGGCGGGGGTGGGGGGAGACACAATAGGAGAGAGAAAAAAAGCATTGTTGATCAAAATAAAGTTCATTTATATGACCAATATTGTGATTACAAGAAAAAAACTCTCAAATGCACAATTAGCAGACAATAGAATCCACACAATGACACAGAGAGAGCAGTGAATGAATGTGTCTTCGTCAGTATAAATGGGTCAGTTGTGTGTGTGTTGGATGCAAATCAGTGGCAAATCAGTTAGGTGAACAGCAATAGTCTCTCTTTCAGCAGATGTTATAAGATAAGAGATAAGATAAGATAAGCCTTTATTAGTCCCACAACGGGGAAATTCCAGGATTGCAACAGCACAGGGATAGCAACACTCAGAGCAACAATCAGAAGGCAAGAAAAAAAAAAACAAGCAAGCAAGAGCAGCTAATAAACATATGTACGTATTACTATAAAATATATATATATACACACACACACAGACACACAGTGCAGAGCATTGTAGCTGGATGGAATAAATATATGAATATATGAACACACAGTGCAGAGCATTGTAGCTAGATGGAATAAATATGTAAATATATAAACACCCACAGTACGGAGCATTGCAGCTAGGTGGAATAAATATGCAAGTATATAAACACACACAGTGCGGAGCAATGTAGCTAGATGGAATAACATGTAGATATATAAATATATAAACACCCACAGTACGGAGCATTGCAGCTAGACGGAACAAATATGCAAATATATAAACACACACAGTGCAGAGCATTGCCGCTAGATGGAATGAAACAGCATAACCGTCTACCCAGCTATCCTGCATGGTATGATTATGTGCCCATACACACTCTCACCCTCCATAGCGACCGGCATGCTCCTAGTTGTATGCCGGAGAGGACCACTGTGTAAGTCTATTGCATCTTCTGCATTCAAAAAACTATTAGTTTGTTACGTCTTTTTTGCTATCTCTGCGAGCAGCCCTGCTTAGGTTGTACAGTCTGACAGCCGTTGGTAGGAAGGACCTACGAAACCTCTCGGTTGTGCACCTGGGATGATGTAGTCTGCTGCTAAATGAGCTCCTCAGTGCATTCAGTATGTCCTGCATAGGGTGGAACTCGGACTCCAGCAGAGATGACAGTTTAGCCACCGTCCTTCTCTCTCCTATCTCCTCCATCGGATCAAGGCGCTGCCCCAGGACAGAGCTAGCTTTCTTAATCAGTTTGTTCAGTCTCTTCCTATCGGCTGCAGTAATGCCACTGCCCCAGCAGACCACTCCAAAAGTGATGGCTGATGCCACCACCGTGTCATAGAATGACTTCAGCAACGCCCCTTGTACACCAAAAGACCTGAGTCTCCTCAGCAGGAACAGCCTGCGCTGTCCCTTCTTGTAGAGTGCATCAGTATTGTGTGACCAGTCTAGTTTATTGTTCAGATGAATACCCAGGTACTTATAGGATGTCACCATCTCGATGTCTGTTCCCTGTATATTTACTGGTACTGTGAGGGGCTGCCCATGCCTGCGGCAGTCCACCACCAGCTCCTTAGTTTTCCTCGCGTTGATCTGGAGGCAGTTCCGATGGCACCAGTCCACGAAGTCCTGGATAAGCCCTCTGTACTCAGCTTCATCTCCATTGGAGATGAGGCCAACGATCGCAGAGTCATCAGAGAACTTCTGTAGATGGCAGTGTGTTGTGTTGTGTGAGAAGTCCGCAGTATAAAGAGTGAACAGGAAGGGAGCCAGCACCGTTCCCTGGGGGGCCCCCGTGCTACTGATGATCGTGTCGGACACACAGTCCCGGGTTCTCACAAACTGAGGCCGGTTCGTGAGGTAGTCCAGGATCCATGATGACAGGTGCTGGTCCACCCCTGCGCGCAGCAGCTTGTCCTTCAGGATCATCGGTTGGATGGTGTTGAAAGCACTGGAGAAGTCAAAGAACATGATCCTCACCATATTCCCGGGCTTCTCCAGGTGGGACAGAGAACGGTGAAGGAGGAAGATCACCGCATCCTCCACCCCAATGCCATGCTGGTAGGCGAACTGGAGTGGATCCATCGCTGGTTCCACCAGGGGGCGGAGGTGAGCAAGGAGCAGTCTCTCCAGGGTCTTCATCAAGTGGGACGTCAAGGCCACCGGTCTGTAGCTGTTCAGGTCTTTGGGGTGGGAAGTTTTTGGTACAGGTACCACACAAGATGTTTTCCACAGCTGTGGTACCCTCCCCAGTTTCAGGCTCATGTTGAAGATATACGTCACAATCCCACACAGCTGGTCTGCACAGGACTTGAGGAGCTTTGCGCTGATGCCGTCCGGTCCCGGCGCCTTCCTCGCCTTGATCTTCCTCAGCTCCGTCCTCACCTGGGTCCTGGTCAGGGTCAGGATGGGGGGCTGTGTGTTGGGAGTGGGGGGGTGTTGGTAGAGTGGGGAGTGGGCAGCAGGACTTGATTTCTTTAGAGGCAGCAGTGGTTGTTGTGCAGTCAGGGGGGAGGGCGGTTGGTCAAATCTATTGAAAAACAGATTCAGGTTGTTCGCCCACTCCCTGCCCCCTGTGGCCTGGGGGGAGGTATTCTGGAGCCCCGAGATGGTTTTGAGGTTTCTCCAGACCCCGCTGATGTCGCTCTGTTGCAGCTTGTCCTCCATCTTCTTCCTGAAGCTGTCCTTGCCTTCTCTGATCTTTCTCCTCAGCTCCCTCTGTACGGACTTCAGCATCTCCCTGTTCCCTGACCTGAAGATCCTCTTCTTCTCTCTCAGAAGTGTTTTAATCTCAGGGTTGATCCAGGGTTTGTTGTTTGAGTGACGCCGTATGGTCTTGGTGGGAACGGATTTGTCCACACAGAAGCTGAGGTAGCCCGTGAAGGTGTGAATGAGGCCATCGATGTCCTCACCATGTGGATCGCAGAGCTGCTTCCAGGCGGTGGCTTCAAAACAGCCCTTTAGGGTGTCCATTGTCTCCTCAGACCATAACTCCACAGTGTGCATGGCCGGAGGTTGTCTGTGCACTAGGGGTTTGTACACCGGCCGGAGATGAACCAAGTTGTGATCCGATCTCCCGAGTGGGGGTAGTTGTGATGAGGTGTACGCCTCCTTAGGAGGCGTACACCTCCTTATGACTCCTTATGACACCTCCTTATGACTCCTTAGGTGTACGCCTCCTTATGACTAGTGTCTGAGGCAGAGGCACATGTCCTTGAGCACGGCAGATGGAATAGTCTGAGTCAGACAAGCTGTCCTTGAGAGTCAGATACTGTCCGCCAATGTTATGAAAACAATTATACTGTTGTTCATCAGGAGGACTGAATGCTGAGGGTGCCGAAAAACAGGTCGAATAGCACTGACTTCAGAGAAAAAACTTTCCATTCTCTTACGGATTCAGTGCTCCAATAAATCCATCATTGCCAGGCTTTGAAATCGATTCCTGAACAGCTCTTAGCGTGATTGTGATGTATTCCATCTTCCTGTACAGTTCTCCATTGGCCGCTGTCAGAGTCCTGCCCAGCTGGTCAAATTGATGAGAGAGCTTCGCCGGGTCTGCTTTTTGATAAGCTCTGTCCATCTTCTTCAATTTGCGGTACACCGGAACAATCCCAAAGCCGATCAGTAGAATTCCGGTGACCATTGCTCCGAATAGATAAAGATCTTCTATATCTTCAATTGAAAGATCACACAGACACAAGGGTTTCCAATTGCTTGTATCCTTAATATAACCCGCAACAGCAGTCCCTGTGGGACAAATAGGCTCCCCTGGACCTGATTTCCTCGTTGAAAAAACAGTGTCAATTGCGTTCAAAGCCCAGCTTATTAAATCCATAATTTTGTTAGATGAATCACCAGTAGAGAGACACGCAGACACAGACAATAGCAAGCTGGGATCCAGTCAGTTAGGGAGGGAGAGACAGGGAGCGGGAGCAGAAGAAAAAGCGGCTGCTCTCTTTGGAGGGCGGAAGAGAAAAAAAGACATCCACCACAGGAAGAAAATTTACCAGCATCAACAGATTCCTGTGGACCACTTTTGCCCGTCTAGTAAGAGTGTCACAAATTCTGTATGTATGGGTCTGCGGGTTCACATCCATTACAGTGTAAACAGTTGATTCCCACTTATCAGCAGTTTTCTTTTTGCCTCTCTCCTTTCTGTTGGCTAAAAGCACCCTGTCACCAATCTCAATCTTGGATCCTGTCACTTTCCTGTTGTAAAGATTAGCATGTCTGTGTTGCTCCTTAGCAGCACGGTCCTGAGAAACCATCATTGCTTCTTTTAGCTCACAGGTGAGAGTTGCCACATACTTGTCTAACTGGTTACATCAGCATCGCGAAGAACAGAACGAAACATGACATCTACTGGCAAACGGGGCACACGGCCATACATGTGGTAAAAAGGAGGAAAGGCAGTCGTCTCATGAGCTGTACAATTGTACATAAATGTCAAAGTCTGCAACCGTCGCGGCCAGTTAGCTTTCACCTCAGGGGACAGTGCATGAATCATCCCACCCAGTGTCCTGTTAAACCTTTTGACACTCCCATTTCCCATTGGGTGGTAAGGGGTAGTGTGAGATTTCCTGACACCGGACACTTTGAGGAGTTCACTGATTAATTGACTTTCAAAATTAGGACCTTGGTCACTGTGGATTCTTTCTGGGAATCCAAAGACACAAAAGTACTTATTCCACAGAACATTTGCCACTTGCTTAGCTGTTTGATTCTTACAAGGAAAGGCCTGAGCCATCCTGGTAAAGTGATCTGTTATCACTAGGACATCAATAGACTTGTTCCTAGAGTCTTTAGCTGACCAAAAGTCAATGCAGACCAGCTCCAGCGGTCTAGATGACAAGATGCTCTCTAAGGGAGCTCGTCCCTCAGGTTCAGCTGACTTGCTGAGGACACAACGCTGACAGTGTCTGACATGGTCTCTAACATCTCTCTCAAGGGTCAGCCAGAAAAATCTCAGTGTGGATAAACTGAGGGTTCGCGACTGGGCTTGATGACCAGCATCATCATGCACGCCTTTCAAGACCTCATCGTTAAGTGAGTCTGGGACAACATACTGAAGCCGTTTGGACTTTGTTCTCTGGTCTCTTGAAACTCTGTACAGAACACCATTGCTCACAGATAGCTTATCCCAGTGTTTCAGATATTTAATCACTGAAAATGATTCTTTCACCCTTTCTCTCCTTGAGGGTCTCCAATGTCTTTCAACATAAAACAGGACGCGAGAAAGAGTTCCATCCTCCAAATGTTTGTCATGCAAAGCCTTTTCAGAATAGGCAGGCAACGGGTCTTGACCTGGTGGGACTAACTGGGGCAAAAACTGCAAGGCTTCAATTGCCCGGGCCCTCGGACCAGCATCCCACTCAATGTGTGACTGCATCACAGCAGACACTTCTTCTGAATTCACAGTCTGAGTGTGTACCCAGGAGGTATGAACATTGTCACACATCGCATCCACGTGACCACTGGATGAACAAAAAGCATCCTGAACAGAGGCAGTAGACACATTTTTGACTTCACTGAGGAGTTTCACATATGGCTCATTGAACAGTCTGTGACCAATATTTTCCTTGACAAAAGGCACACGGCTTAATGCATCAGCCACAATGTTCTGCCGCCCTGGAACATACTTTATGTCAAAGTCATACGCAGCCAACTTGGCTACCCAGCGTTGCTCACAACAGTCTAACTTGGGCTTTGTCAATATGTGAGTCAAAGGATTGTTGTCAGTCCAAACAGTGAACTTGTGACCCTATAGCCAATGACTAAACTTGTCAGTGATGGACCATTTCAAAGCCAGAAATTCCAGTCGGTGCGCTGGATAGTTTTTCTGAGACTGTGTCAGTGACTTACTGGCAAAAGCAATAGGTCCGGCATGACTTTCACCTTCCTGGACTTGGGACAGAACGGCACCTATCCCATCCAGAGATGCATCAGTTGAAAGCATGAAGGGACGGTCAAAGTTAGGATGAGCCAAGACCACAGTGTTAACAAGTGCAGATTTGAGACTTTCAAAGGCATGTATGTGCTCTTGGGTCCAGTCAGAAGCACAAAGCTTTCTGCAAGCCATCTTGGTTTTCTTACATCTGCCTTTAAATTTTCCACCTTTCAACAGGCTGAACAATGGCTTGGCAATGGCAGAATATCCTGGCACAAAATGCTGATAGTAATTAACCATCCCCAAGAAGGATCTAAGTCTTTTTTGGGACGGTGTCACACCATCAGTTGATTGGTGGGGTCTTTCTGCAACTGTGGGGGTCCCCCCTACAGTTGATAGTGCTATGAGATGACTGTTGTTGTGAAATGGCGCTATATAAATAAAGTTGAATTGAATTGAATTGAAAATTGAATCAGTGTCCATAAGGTCAGCACAAGTCATTTTTGCGATGTTTTCAACCTTACTAGGGTCGGTTGAAACACCATTCTCATCAATTACGTGACCAAGAAACCTCACAGATCTCCTGAGGAAAAAACACTTTTTGGGTGCCAACTTCAAGTTGTGCCTACGCAGCCTGCTGAACACCATATCAAGGCGCTGCAATGCACTCTTCTCATCAGATGTAAAAATCAGCAGATCATCCAAATAGCACAACAAAGTCAAGTAATTCTGGTCACCAAAAATGGCAGTCATCATGCTCATAAAACTAACAGGACTATCGCATAATCCCTGGGGCAGGCGATTGTACTCATATAAGCCCATCGGAGTGGTAAAAGCAGAATACTTCCTGTCATCCTCATGAAACGGCATGTTGTAGAAGCTGGACGTTAAATCCACTGTGCTGAAGAGGCAGTTACCTCCCAGTGCTGCCAGACAATCTGCCTGGTGAGGGAGAGGGTGAGCGTCTTTCAGAGTCCTCTTATTCAGCCAGCGAAAATCCGTGCAGATGCAGAGGTCGCCATTCTTTTTCCACACAAGAACCAAAGGAGATGCATATTTGTTAGTTGATTTCCTGATAATGTCTTTTTCCTCCATTTCATTCAGCACCTGGCTTAATTTCTGATACTGACTAGGGGGTACATGCCTGTATGGGAGTCTGAATGATTTATTATCAGATAAATGTATGCAGTGTACAAAACCCTTAGCTTCTCCGCAGTCTAGGTGGTGGCGTGAAAAGACATCCTCGTACTGAAGTACCAAGTCAGCCATTCTCTTTTTGCAGTCTTCTGACACTTGGCATGAATTAATGTCTATGTCACAGAGCCCCACTAACTTGAGTTTTTCTTTTACAGACTCCATACCGGCATCACATGCCGTTGTAGACTGTGTGTAGCAGGTCACTGGTACACTAGACTGCTCAGCTGCATCCATGTCTTTAAGGGCTACACATGTGTAGACGTCAGCTAGCTTTGCATTGCGCCGTAATAACACAGGCTTGTTGGACGTGTTGATGAGTTTGAGCGGGACCCACCTGTCACCCCACATAGGAGTTACAATCTTAGCTACTAGGACACCCCTAGGAGCTGAACGAGAAGATGTGGGCTCTGTCATGACTGTACTGCCTTGAGATACAACAGTGTCTTTAGGCAGTTTACCCCAAACAAGGTACTCACGCCCAGGTTCAAGGTAGGTGGCTGAGTTACATCTGACAGTACCAACTTTGTCAGGAATGTCATTTCCTTTCCAGGGGTTCAAACCAGTGAGCATAGACAAGAACTGCTCAGCTTCTGGTTCTGCAGTTGGGCAGGGGCCAGACACTGTTTTCCAATAGGACTTGCATTGTTTTGAATGGTATAGGATGTGCTCTATGACATTGGTACCAATAATCAACTCATCATGCTGACCACAGACAACCAGAGTGGGGACTAGCATTTTACAACCATACACCTCCATCACAATGTCAAAAGCACTCTTTGGCCTGACACGCTGTCCACCACACCCAACCAGCATCACATTCACATCAATCTGGTTCTGATTTGTTATCACTCCAGCAGTTCTCAGTTTCTTCTCTGCATCCTCGTTGATACTGCAGGCCATGGAGCCACTGTCCAGCATGCCATCAATTATCACTGCACCACCAAAAGCCACTGGTGTGTAGAAAAGGCTGGAACTATTGCCAATTGTGTGAATGTTCTGATACACAACAACTACATCATTGCATGTGCTTCTCACCGATGCAAGAATCGACTCAGCATCAGATGTGTCACTGCAGTGGGAGCTTGAGGTGAGACCTGCACTGCCTCCCTCCAAGTACAGGTCAGTTAGTTTTCCTGAGACTGAGAAGGAGGCTGACAGTTGTTGTTGGGACAGGCCAGTCTGGTATGACCAGAGGAAAGACAGGTAAAACACAGTTTCTCAGACATGCAATGTGAAATGGTGGAGTGACTTGTGTCATTACAGACCTTACAAGTTGCTTCTCTGGGGCGTCTCTGACAAGGGGCACGTTTAAATCTGTTGCTGTCAGTCGGGTGAGGAATTGTACACTGCTGCAACTTCTCCATCATTTCCTGAAACATGTTAACCATGCGACCAAGGAGCCTGTCCTCTGACTGTTGGAGATTTTGAGCAACAACTGGCACACTAGCACAATCTGAGTTGAGGGTAGTTGGGGTAGGGTCAGAGATGGGGAATGGAGAGGGACCCTGACATGTAAACTGTCGGGTTTGAGGAAGTGAAGAGCGAATGACTGGAGTGTGGCACTGTTCTGGCATGGTCATGGCTGAAGATGGCAACCTGGGTTTGTCAGATGTTACAGTGGCTGTGTGACTCATTAGCTGTGGACCATCAGGTGTTCTGGAACTAGCTCTAACCTCTCTCTGATAATTGTCAATTCTCAACTGAACATCACGTGAGGTCCATTCATGAGGTGGTTTCCACTTCAAGGTGCAAGACAGATCAGGATCAGAAAAATTTTTGACGAACATGATAGCATCCTCTTTGCTCATGTCCTCAGTCTGCTTGCCTTGTCTACGCAGGCCCTCGAGAGCCAGGTCTGCTGCTTTGTTCAGCCTTATCCAGTAGTCCACTGGGTTTTCTCTGTGCCTGGGCAGGGTTGCATAAAAATCTGCGAGCGGAAGACATGAGGAGGCATCACAGAAGTAATGGAGAAGAACATCATAGATTATCTCAGGTTTCTTTTTAGCATCTAGCTCCAGGTCACTACGCAGGGCAACTTTCACAACATCTCTGGCTTTGCCCAGTAAATGACTCATTATTTCTCCTGCTTGCTCACACACAGGAATCTCTCTCTTCTTGAGGTCAGTCTTAGACAAGTCAATCCAGTCCTGAACTGAATATTTGTCAGTACTGTCACCTCTAAATGTGGGTAGTTCTCTGTCTGACTTAACATGGACAGTCACGTGTGGAGGGTCATATTTGGTAACATCACAATGTGAAGTTCGATCAGTAGGAGAAGTCTGGTTGTCATTGGTCATATTCACAACACCAGCAGACATTAACTTAGCAACTATAGACTCACCAATTTGAGCACCAAGCTGCCCTACCATATCTGTAAGTTGTTCAATGGCATCAACATTACTGCAGGGTGTGGAAACATGAGGACCTTCACCGATGAACTCACCAACAGGAATACAACCTGGGCTTTGACCTAACCCTGTATCCCCACCACTGTTCATGAATTTGGAATGTCCCACATCCCTACTATTAGCAATATCACCGCGCCAAGCACCTCTTCCTTTTGGCAAAACAGGTGTTGTACAATTATCCATGTCTTTTTTGGTTGATAGTACTACTTTACACAGTGAATTGTACTTGCGTTGTGAATAACTCCAGAGTAAAGTGACATAAATTACAGTACAGGATCACAATTATTACTACGACTTCAAATACCATAAATGTACTGTGGGTAATCAGTTAAAATGCGTCTCAACAGTCCTTTATATATCTGACCACATATACGTCCCAGCGTAGACCTAAGTTGGTAATGCAACATCCAGGGTGACCGGCGTCGAGCTGATCTGAAGATCCAAGGGTCACGGCACCAGTGTAACGGGTCCCCTTTTTGGGCACCCTTAAACGGCTGTGATCGGGGACACTAGTGTATACGTGTAGGCGGCATATGGATCACGATGACACCAGACTGATGTTTCCCACAATTTATTTGCTCCTGTTAGAGAAATAAAACAATACACGTCACTCTTCGTCTGTACCTCGATCCCACACAGGCTCCCCCAGCAAAGCAAAGCGGTACTGTGGGGGAAAGGAGGAGCTACCGGAGCCTCGGAGGTGAGGGAAGAGCGGATGTGGGCAGTGTACCGCCAAAATAAAAGTACTCAAGTAAATAAAATTCACAATAATATAAAGGAAAACATGACTGAGAAAAGGAATGTTTAAGGTGCATTTTCGACTCCGTTACACATGCTTAATAACATGGAACAGCCATCTTCAGGCTTTTTCCTTTAATTGGGCTCACCTGGCAAACTAATTATGACAGATGTCTGAGATTGATGATCCAAAGAGCCCTGAGACACAATACCATCCATGAGTTTAGTTGAACAATAAAAAATTTGAATGTTTATGACACTAAAATCCTATTTGCATAATAATTTGGAACACGGTGTAATGACATTCAGCAATCAACACAGTAGTCAGAAGACCAATGAAAGACTGCCACACTATTATCTACTTTTTAAGACTATAACGAGTGTATGTTTGAGTAATATTTAAATGTTCATTGTAAAAAAATGAAGGTTTTATTTCCTTTAAATCTGTTTAAAGTTATTTAAGCTTCAGGCAGCCCTCCACACGTCTCATACTGACAATAACGTGACACCACCTTCTAAATTTAACTCAAGTGTGGGCAAGACAATCTTGGAAAATGATAGCATGATGCTCCTATGATCTGTTGATAAAATGACTTGATTTCTCTCTCTCTCTCTCTCTCTCTCGCACTCCTTTATCTGCTTGCTTTACACGCTACACTGCAGAGTTTAGATTACACCCTATTCATTCATTGAAATCAGTTAGAATCAGCTCTGTACACAGCTGAGCTGACACATAAGTTTAAAATATGTTACAGATGCAATGAGGTAAAAACCCCTCCCTCTTGCATGAGGGGGGTTGTCAGGCTATATAAACCATAGGGCTCCATTTTGGGGGGGCACACACTCTCAAGGAATTGCCGAAAGAGGTGTGTCCCAGCGCTGCTTTTAACCATATCTGACTTTCAGTAAAAAAAAGGAAAATATATTTCATCTCTCAGCCTGGTTATTTGGCCATCGTATCAAAGAACTGGGGTTTAAGGTATGTTAGACTCAACAATTTGGTGTTTCCACCCAGTTACGAGGCTAAATTTTAGTTTTAGTTTTGTAAACAGTGTGAGGGTTTTTTTCTCTACAGACTGGCGTCCGCAACATGATAGGAGTGAGCAGAAGACCTTTTTCAATAAATTTCTGCCTGTCCCTTTGAGGACAGCCCTTTCTGTAGAGATTAAATACTCATGCACGTGTGATTTTATTTGTGGAATGAAACTGAGATATGGTCTTGAATTTATATGATGTTTTAAGAGACGTATTTACTGAGTTTGATTAGGAAATCTCCAAATGGTTTAAACCCTGTGGAATTAGTTATACGCGTTAAAACTGTTCCAGAAAATAGGGTTGGAGAGAGTTTGGGTAATCGGTTTAACTCCACAGTGACAGATATTTATTCAAGGTCACTGGAAAAGCAAAGTTACCCCCAATGCGCTTGCATTTTGGGTAATCGGTTTAACGCTGCAGTGGCAAATATTTATTCGAGGTCACTGGAAAAGCCAAGTTACCCCCGGATGCGCTTGTTGCTTGGATAATTGGTTTAACTCCGCATTGGCAAGTATTTATTTGAGGTCACTGGAAAAGTAAAGCTACCCCCGTTTCGCTTGTTTTTTGGGTAATCGGTTTAACTCCGCAGTGGCAAGTATTTATTTGAGGTCACTGGAAAGGTAAAGTTACCCCTGTTGCATTTGTAGCTTGGACAATCGGTTTAAACCCCGCAGTGGAAAGTATTTATTTTGGGTCCACTGAAAAAGAAGTGTTGTCCCGTTGAGCATTGCTTAGCTGGGTAAAAGGTTTTAACCCCGAGGCAGCAGATATAGGGTTGTTGAAAAAGCAGTGTTAGTGTTACTTGGCTGATGCATAGCTTTGCCAGAAGGTTTTAACCCCTTGGAATCATTGCTTGATTTCAAAAAGTAGAGTTGGCACCCCTAGCGTATTTTGCTCAGACCAAAAAGGTTGAAACTCCCAGAGAAATTGCAACGAGTGCATTTCTAAAAAATAGTTGGTCTTACCACATTAGATAAGGATTTACTGTGTGTGAAATAAATGTATAAGTTTTAATTTGTTTTAACTTCATAAGTGATATATGATTATATAAGTAAACTAATTATAGTAAAGAACAAGGCGATTTGTGAGGCAATATTGTTGTGAGGAAGTGGAAATAAATAAATCCATAATAATAACTTTATTCTATGTTATAAGATATTGATATTAGACTATAATATTTAAAGACGGTCGGATTAAATGGCTACATAACCGGATAACGTTAAAATGGACAATGAGAAACACAGTTATTTTATTTTTTTTGTGTGTGAGTCTTAGATAGAGGCAGCTGCAGTTTGGTTGTTTTGTCTTTCTGGAAGGTTCATACTTCGACCTTGTGGAGATAGGAGAAAAGAAGCAATTCTGTGTTTGTGTGTGTGTGAGTGTTTTAGAAAAAAGGGAAAAGCAGACTATGTGGGAGAGGAGTAATCTAAATATGGGTATTTTTACAAAGTTTTGGGGTTTTACCTTTTCTATCTGCCCTTTACAGGAAGAAGGACTGACGTGTGACAACGTGACTACAGGCCCATAGGATATGAAGTATAACTGTTTACATCTTAATCAATGGTACCAGCATGACAATGATGAAATTAATTGAATATTACAATATTATGATGTCATTTAATAATGCCTAATCACTGAAGGCTTTATGTATAACCCATATCACATGAGTTAAAGCATAGAGGTTCAAAAGAGATTGATAATTATTATGTTTGTGCATATGATTTGGCTATGGATTATCAAACAAAGGTCTTGGTAATTGTATGTTGTATTGTTGTTTTGTTTAAATAATACTATACTTACCTTTTAATAAATGACATATGCAATTTTATTTACATTTTGACCTTAGGCCTGACTTTTTCCTCCTGGAGAAAACAGCAAGATGAGGATGAAGTTTTTATTATTGGGAGATGGTAAATTTACGAACAGAAAAGACAGAAATACCACAAGAATTTTGATGGATACTGAGACTGATGAGTGGGTTGTGTCAGTCTGACCTAGATAAGAATAGACAGAATCAGCCTTAAAAAAAACAAACAAAAAAACAAACACCACAGGCTGTGGGTTTGTGTCATAAATTTTTGAAAACAGAGATTAGGTTTCCTGCTAACACCAACTCCCTAACGTGTGTTCAAGGCCCTGACTTTATCTAAGCTAGACTGCTGGAACCATCTCTCCAAGTGACTGCTTCTAATCTATGGTCAGCACTGAACATTCTGCTGCATGACCTAGTCAAGCTGTAACCCTAACTTCAGGCATACAGTACAGTACAGCTTGGTATGATAAAACAATGAAAGCTTTGTCATTATTTACAGTCTTGTTCAACCTAATCCATCCATCCATCCATCCATCTTCTACCGCTTTTCCGGAGGTCCGGGTCGCGGAGGCAGCAGAGAAGCCCAGACTTCCCTCTCCCCAGCCACCTGCTCCAGCTCTTCAGAAGGGATACCAAGGCGTTCCCAGACCAGCTGGGAGACATAGTCTCTCCACCAAGTCCTGGGTCTGCCCCGGGATCTCCTCCCAGTGGGACGGGCCCGAAACACCTCAAGTGGGAGGCGTCCAGGAGGCATCCTAATCAGATGCCCATACCACCTCAACTGACTCCTTTCAATGTGGAGGAGCAGCGGTTCTACTCTGAGCCTCTCCCGGATGACTGAGCTCCTAACCCTATCTCTGAGGGTGAGTCCAGCAATCCTACGGAGAAAGCTCATTTCAGCAGCTTGTATCCGTGATCTCGTTCTTTCGGTCATTATCCAAATCTTGTGACCATAGGTGAGAGTAGGAACGTAGATTGACTGGTAAATCGACAGCTTTGCCTTAAAACTAAGCTCCCTCTTCACCACAACAGACCGGTACAACGTCCACATCACTGCAGATGCTGCTCCAATCCGTCTGTCGATCTCTCGCTCCATTTTCCCCTCACTCGTGAACAAGACCCCAAGATACTTAAACTCCTCCACTTGGGGCAGGAGCCTGTCCCCAACCCGGAGAGGACAATCCACCTTTTTCCGGCTGAGGACCATGGACTCAGACTTTGAGGTGCTGATTCTCATCCCAGCCGCTTCACACTCAGTGGCAAACCATCCCAGCAAGAGCTGTAGGTCATTGCTGGATGAAGCCAGCAGGACAACATCATCTGCAAACAACAGAGATGAGATCCTGTGGTCACCAAGCATGACACCCTCCATTCCCTAGCTGTGCCTAGAAATCCTGTCCATAAAAATTATGAACAGGATCGGTGACAAAGGGCAGCCCTGACGGAGTCCAACTCTCACTGGGAATGAGTCTGAGTGTTGGCAGTACGAACCAAACTCTCACAACGGTCGTACAGAGACCGAATAGCTCGTAGCAACAAGCCCGATACCCCATACTCCCGAAGCACCCCCCACAAAAATCCATGAGGGACGCGGTCAAATGCCTTCTCCAAGTCCACAAAACACATGTAAACTGGTTGGGCAAACTCCCACGAACCCTCAAGAATTCTCGAGAGGGTAAAGAGCTGGTCCGATGTGCCAGGGCCAGGACGAAAACCACATTGCTCCTCCTGAATCCGAGGTTCGACCAACGGCCGGACTCTCCTCTCCAGTACCTTGGCATAGACCTTCCCAGGGAGGCTGAGGAGTGTGATCCCTCTAAAGTTGGAGCACACCCTCCGGTCCCCTTTTCTGAAGAGAGGAACCACCACCTCGGTTTGCCATGCCAAAGGCACTGCCCCTAACAACCTAATCTCACACTGAAAAACAGTCTTTTTCAAGCTCTGAGACAATGGAAAATACAGTAAATCAGACATTGGCTCATTATATGCACCAGATACAATAATACAAAAGAGAATAATATAGCATTAAAATCATATAGAATAATCAATGAAACCTGAAAATATCCTATCAATTGCATTTTAATTTAATACATCTTTGGTGACATATGCAATATGTAATAAAATAATAAAAAAACAATAACTGACATTCATTGACATTGACATTGATTGACTGCAGGAGAAAGGACCCCTAAATTGATAAGCATTTTTTGAAGCTAAGTATGACTTTGTATGACATTGTAAATGACATAAGGTATACTGATTTAAATGACTCTGACTTTACAAATGTAATGTTTATATGATTTTGCACTGCAGGATACATTTGATGTTACTCACCACATAATGGTGTGACAGCATCATATTTCAGAAATGTGACAGTAATAAGGAATGTGTTTTCCTGATGCACAGCTGTGGCCAAGCTGGGCCTTGGGACTACATTCCACCCCATAATTTAACAAGGAATGTATAAAATGAGGCATTCCTAGTGCAAAATTAAACCAAATTCTAATTAGGCAAAATGTCCACCTTTCCATTGACTGAAAGAGTGTGACACAATCTTTATTCATTTATACAAATTCAACCTATCTGTGTTCAATTGGACAAACTGACCTTATTTACCAATGCTAACTTATATCAAATCTGCACAGACAGCTATTTTGTTTTACTTAAATGGAATTTGTAAATTAGTTCAAGAGACATCACAAAAGAAGCCATGATTATTGAAATATTATTTTAAAGGAGCTGTACTATCTACAAATTTTCATCTAAATTAAAAGTGGTAACACACTTCCTTTCAGTAAAAGAATCAAGCAAATACCCTGTAACTTTGCTGCATGTGTGTCTCCATGCATCAAAAAGGGGGTATCAAAGAAATTAATTAGCAAAATAATTAGCAATCCTCAGAAAAATAGATAATACATAAAAATTATCAGTAGATGATCAATAATGAATTCAATTCAACTTTATTTATATAGCGCCATTTTACAACAACAGTCATCTCATAGCACTTTCAACTGTAGGGGGGAACCCTATGTCAGGGTGGCCCTCATGGACCACAAGGAGACGCCACAGTCACCAGTGAGTTTTGCAGTGAAGTTTATTAACAGTGCAGGTTAGGCAGGCATAGGAATACACACAAGGAATGGGTACGTCTGAGCCGGGGAGCACCCGATGCGCCAGACGAATAATAATGAAGGAGAAGTCACACAGGACGTACCTTACAAACAGGACTGTTAACAGACGGGTGACAGGAGATTCCCAAGACGGTTAACAGTGATGAACAGAGATCAACAGGAATCAACAGAGACTGCCGCATCGGAGAACATTCAGCACCTGCTTTTATCTCTGGCAGCTAATGACCCCGATGCAGCACAGCTGCTCAGTATGACAGCAGCGCAGCAGCTGACTTTGACAGCAGGGAGCTCCCCCGGGCGCTTTCACAATAAGAGCCCGAGGAGCTAGAAGGAATCCTCTGCTGCCAAAGCCAGGGAAATATGATACGAGACCCGAATGTGGAGGGAACCGACACTCGGGCTATGACACCCTACAAAACTTAAAGAATTTTAAACTTAATTCTAAACTCTAAGGGAAGCCAATGAAGGGAGGCCAGAACCGGAGAGATATGATATCTCTTTCTAGTACCTGTTAAAACTCTTGCTGCAGCATTTTGGATCAGCTGAAGACCTTTTAAAGATGTTACAGGACAACCTGATAAAGAATTACAATAATCTAATCTAGAGCTAACAAAAGCGTGGATCAGTTTTTCAGTATCACTCTAAGACAAGATGCTCCTAATCTTGGTAATATTACACAAAGAATAGAAGGCAGTCTTAGAAACAAATTTAATATGTGAATTGAAGGACAGATCTTGATCAAAAATAATTCCAATGTTCCTTACAGAGCTATTAAGAGAGTAATTGCATCCAAACTGAAAGTTTGATTTGGAAAGGTATTTCTAAGTTGTTTTTTTTTTTTTGATCAACAAGAATGACCTCAGTCTTATCTGAATTTAATAGCAGGAAATTACAAGTCATCCATGCTTTGATTTCCTTAAGACAGGCTTCCAATTTGGCTAATTGATTACTATCATCTGGCTTCATTGACAGGTATAATTGTGTCATCTGTATAACAATGAAAATGTATACAGTGCTTTCTAGTAATGTTGCCTAACGGAAGCATATATATATATATATATATATATATATATATAAACTAAAGAAAATTCATTATTGACATGAACAAACTGGAACCTATCAGATAAATAAGATCTAAACCACTGTTATGAAGTTCCATTAAGTCCAACATAGTGTTCTAATCTATCAAGTAACTATTTCCCTGCAGGTGGTCAAATACTTGCGTAGCAGCAACTGTTTCTAAGATTTTTGAAATGAAAGGGAGATCAGAGATTGGTCTATAGCAGGGGTCGGGAACCTATGGCTCGCGAGCCAGATGTGGCTCTTTTGATGGCTGCATCTGGCTCGCAGACAAATCTTTAAACTTTAAAGATTTTGTTTTTACAAGAGCGCAGAGTGTCTGCTGCTCTGTATATAGTTTTAGAATCATCTTCCGTGTTGCGGCCATTACAAGCTCAGATCACACGAGACGTTTCGCTGAATTTAAGCATTTATTTATTTATTTTCTATTCATTTCAGTTCTGCATTTAATATGAATCCTGAGTTTGAAATAAACGTTTGAATTTAAATTTGAATATCCCGGAAGCCGCTGCACATCCGGGTACTCCAGGCTCAGCCAATATTGATCCAGATCGCATAGTTTTAGAATCATCGGCCATTACGAGCTCAGATCACACGAGACGTTTCGCTGAATTTAAGCATTTATTTATTTATTTTCTACTCGTTTCAGTTCTGCATTTAATATGAACCCTGAGTTTGAAATAAACGTTTGAATTTAAATTTGAATATCCCGGAAGCCGCTGCACATCCGGGTACTCCAGGCTCCTCCAATATTGAGCACCAGAAATCGCATTAATGGTAAGAAATACTCATCATTGATTAGCAACAGCATAACAATGTTATTAAAAAGAATTCAGAGACTTATTGTACTTTAAAAGTGTTGAAATTACATAAAATGCACACATTTACTTGTATTTTTAGTTTTAAACATATTGTATGGCTCTCACGGAATTACATTTAAAAATATGTGGTGTTCATGGCTCTCTCAGCCAAAAAGGTTCCCGACCCCTGGTCTATAGTTAGCTAAAGCTCCTGGATCTAGCATTGGCTTTTTGAGTAAGGGTTTAATTACAGACGTTTTAAAAGCCTGCGGTACATGGCCTAAAGTTAATGAAGAATTGATTATATGAAGAATAAAGCCACCAATAAGTGGGAAGACTTCTTTAAATAACATAGTAGGAATAGGGTCTAAAAGACAAGTTGAAGGCTTGGATGAGGAAACTATTTTGTCTAACCCTAAAAGGTCAATTGGAGTAAATTCATTAAGACAGATAGAAGGAATTGTGGTATTTACTGTATTTAAGTTAACGGTGGGAAGAATCTGATTGATTTTTATCTCTGATAGATGAGATTTTATTATTGAAAAAGTTCATACAGTCCTGACTAGTAAGCTCTAAGGGAATGCTAGGATTGACAAAGTCCTGACTCTTTGTCAGCCTGGCTACAGTACTGAAAAGAAACCTGGGATTATTTTTGTTCTCTTCTATTAATGCAGAATAATAACTCATTGTAGCTCTTCTGAGAGATTTTTTTTTATAAATTAAAAGATGATTTCTCCAAGCTAAATAGATTTCATCTAAATTAGTGGAGCATCATTTTCTTTCTAATTCACAAGTTTTCTGTTTTAAGCTATGAGTTTTTGTGTTGAACTAAGGAGTTAGAAATCTCTGATTAGACTTTTTCTTTCTTTAAGGGGGCCACAAAGTCTGGAGTCTGATGCAGAGAAGCTGTAATACTATCTACCATGCTATCAATTACAGAAGGAGCAAGCTGTCTATAGCTTATTTCCGTTGTGTTGACACATGGCATAGAGGAAACAATCTGCATAAATTTGGTAACATCATATGAGAGGCATCTACTGTAGTAATATTTTTCTTTAGGAGCCAAATAGTCAGAAATAGTAAAATCAAAGGTTAACAGACAATGGTCTGACAGTACAGGGTTATGAGGAGACACTATCAGATTTTTATTTCTATGCCATATGTCGGAACAAAGTCCATCATATGGTGGAGATAATGAGTAGAATTTCCTACTTTCTGAGAAAACCCATCGAGTCTAATATTGAATTAAATGCCACATTAAGGCAATCACTATCTACATCTAAATGTATATTAAAGTCCCCTACTATAATAATGTTATCTGATTTCAGCACTAAATCAGCTAAGAATTCAGCAAATTTGGATAAAAATTCTTAGTAGGTTGATGGAGGATGATAAACTATGCCCAATAAAATTGGGTTTAGCCTAAAATTGCTAAAGTGCCCAATACTAAGGACCAGGCCCTCAAAGGGATTATAACATGTTTTTTTGCTTTACATTAATTAGTAATTTGGAATGGTAAATTGTTGTTGCTCCTCCTCCACAATCACAACTTCTGAGATTTTGACAGTTTAAATAACCAGAGGGAGTTGATTCATTTAACCCAACATAATCCTCTTGCCCTAACCAAGTCTCTGTAAGGGAAATTAAATCAATCTGATGATCAATTAACAGATCATGGACTAAAAGAGACTTAGGAGTTAGAGACCAAATATTTAATAAACCACATTTAATTTTAAATTATGAGGAGGAAGAGAGGCCAAATCATTCAATTTAGAGGCCTCATGTTTAATTTGAGTTTTACCAGTTTTTTGTTTAATCACTTTTGGGATGCTTATACATTATATTTTTATTTAAGATGAGCTCCCCCAAAAGAGCTCCAATTGTCTATGTAGCCCACATTGTTTGCAGGACACCACACAGACAATGATAATGAAGAGAAAAATACAAATGAAACCGTTTCATTATTCAATAGGAGAAGTTAAAAGTTACATCAATAAATTTCCAGATATTTGAGGAAATATCTGTAGATTATTGTAAAAGAAATATCATGTATATAAGGAACAAGGTAAACTGATAAGGAAGAAAACCATGCAAATCTATGAGAAAAGTTCCAAATGTTTAAGGAAAGTCCAACTTGTGCTGAATTTGTTTACTGTGGGACTTGATCTAGAATCTGCTATAAAGACAATACAGATTTTTACATTTATTAAAATTGCTTTACAAAAAATTAAGTGGATACTGGCACAAGTCCCACTGTATCAAATGCAATTGTGCCTCCAGGAACTCGGACATTGGCAGAAGTCTGTGATTTATTATCTTTGTAATGCTAAAATTCTAATCAGATGCAAAAATATGCAAAAAGACATATGATAACATAAACATATACTTCATAAAATTTTTGAAATTTAAATATAATTATTATAATAATGATTACAGAAAGGGAGGAATTAGATAAATTTATATTTTGTGTGCTTTTTCTTTAGTGTTTCTTCTTTTTTCTTCCTTTTCCTTATTTAATAATGGAAGTGTATTAGGGTAAATTATTGTAAATTATTTTAATCATATTAACAATAAGTATGCTTATTTTAATCAAACATTAAATGGAATTATGAATTTGGATCAGACATTGACAAAAATACATATTAATAGTAGGAGTCTCCATGCAAACTAGGATAGTGTAGAAGTTGCAGAAAAACAGACAGGACACGCGTAAGTCTGTCTGAAAAAACTTTATTTACATTTTTGCACTTCCTCCTTTTATCTCCGTCCAAAACGGAAAAACTCCGCCTTCACATTAAAACTCTGCCTTCACATTAAAAGATCAAATTTGTGTGTGAGACCAACAACTAATGTCACCACACAGGCCCCCCCAGAACACACAAATAACAACATAAATAAACATGCTGACAAAAAACAAACTAAAACAGCATGAACAAAATCCAAAAGAAAATAACTCAAGAGAACCTCTTAGGCAACCTAATTACTCTGCCCCGACGACTGCACTGCACAGTCCTAGGGGGCACAACTGTAACCGGAGCAGAAACAACCTCAGGCGCAGGGTTGGGAGGGCGCCCCCGCCGAACCGGGTGGGCTAACTCAACCTCATCGTCACAAAGAACATGAGCAGGCTTCAAACGATCCACCGAAATCCGATCCTGACCAGTCCCCAACTCAACCAAAAAATCCTTATGCCCTGTTTCTAACACCCGAAAAGGGCCATCATAAGGTGCTTGCAGGGGAGAACGATGGGCATCGTGCCGGACAAAAACATATTTAGCCAACCTAAGGCTGTCAGGGACGTAAGACTGAGGAAGACAGTGGTGAGCAGCCACGGGAACAAAAGCCCTAGCTTCCTCTCAACACTTAGGCCTCTTAACCATACTGGGACCTAACCCTGGACTGGTAGGAAGGAACTCCCTGGAACCCTCAAGGTCTGGCCGAGGACCAACTCAGCAGAAGAGGAGTGCAGGTCTTCTTTGGGGGCTGAACGCAAACCCAACAAAACCCACGGTAATCTGTCCACCCATCCACTATCCACTAATGACGCACGAAGGGCCGCTTTCATAGTCCGATGAAACCGCTCGCATAGCCCATTAGCTTGTGGATGGTATGCTGTGGTCCGATGGAGTTTAACCTCCAAACTACCAGCTACTTCATTCCAAAGTGCAGAGGTAAATTGCGGGCCCCTGTCAGAGGTAACGTCCAAGGGGACACCAAAACGGGACACCCAAGAGGAGATAAATGCCCGGGCAACATCAGACGCTGTAGTTGATGTCAGGGAAACTACCTCCGGCCACCGCGTAGTCCGGTCCACCATAGTGAAGAGGTGAGTAAAACCACGAGACTGAGGAAGAGGTCCGACTAGGTCCACCTGAACATGATCAAAACGTCGCTCCGGAATCCAAAAAGGCTCCAATGGAGCCTTTATGTGGCGCTGCACCTTAGCACACTGGCACGCTACACAGGTTGTCGTCCAAGTCTTCACATCCTTTCTGAGACCCGGCCATACAAACTTGGCACTCAACAACTTGACCGAAGCCTTAACCCCAGGATGCGACAAAGAATGAACAGTGTCAAAAACACGATGACGCCAAGCCGCAGGCACCAGAGGTCGTGGTTTTCACAATGTAGTGTCACACAGAAGAGTGGCGCCACTGTCTTGAAAGCAGACATCCTCCAACTGCAAACTGGACTCAGTGGAACGAAGCACCTGCACCTCCGGGTCCAACAACTGATCGGCAGCCATCTCAGCATAGTCCATGCCCAAATGAACAGCAGCAACTGGGGCACGAGAAAGACAGTCCACCACCCAGTTGGTCTTACCAGCCACATGCTGAATGTCTGTAGTGAACTTGGAAATAGCCGAAAGCTGCCGTTGTTGCCGAGCTGACCAAGGTTCAGTGGACTTGGCCATGGCAAACGTGAGGGGTCTATGGTCCACAAAAGCAGTGAATTTACGGCCCTCCAAAAGAAACCTGAAATGCCTTGTTGCCAAGAAAAGGGCCAACAGCTCCCTGTCAAAGGTGCTGTACTTCCTTTCTGACTCTCGTAACTGTCTACTAAAAAAGGCTAGAGGTTCCCAGGAATTGCCCACCCACTGCTCACAAACTGCTCCGACAGCATAATCAGATGTGTCGGTGGTGAGAGCAATGGCGGCCGTGGGGTCTGGATGAGCCAACAAGGCAGCATCAGCCAGTGCAGCTTTAGCCCCGTCAAAAGCACATAACCTCTCATGAGTCCACTCAATGTCCTGATTACCCCTCTTACCCTTCAAGGCCTCATACAGCGGACGCATAATATGGGCAGCATGAGGTATAAAATGGTTGTAAAAATTGACCATGCCCAAAAACTCCTGCAGGGGCTTGACAGAGGAGGGGCGTGGAAAAGCTAAAACTGCTTTGACTTTAGCCAGGAGGGGCACGGCACCCTGCTGGGATACCTTGTGCCCCAAGAACTCAAGTTCTGAGAGCCCAAACTGACACTTCACGGGATTCACTATCAGTCCATGGTCACAGAGGCGTCTGAAGAGCTGGCGAAGGTGCGACACATGTTCCTCCACTGAAGCGCTCGCCACCAGTATATCGTCCAGGTATACAAACAAAAAAGGCATGTCCCGCAACACAGAGTCCATAAGCCTTTGGAACGTCTGTGCAGCACCCTTAAGGCCGAATGGCATCCTCAAGAACTCGAACAGTCCAAATTGAGTGATCACTGCTGTCTTGGGGACGTCCTGGGGATGGACAGGCACCTGATGATAACCACGCACTAAATCCACTTTAGAAAAAATGACTGTCCCTGCCAGACGTGAAGAAAAATCTTGGATATGGGGGACTGGGTACCTGTCATTGGTAGTAGCGTTGTTAAGGCACCTAAAATCTCCACAAGGGCGCCAACCCCCATCTGACTTAGGGACCATGTGGAGGGGAGAAGCCCACAGACTGTCGGAACGGAGCACAATACCCAACCGCTCCATATTGGAAAACTCATCTCTAGCGATGGCTATCTTAGCAGCATCCAGACGGCGTGCACGGGCAAAAACAGGTGGACCCACAGTAGTAATATAATGCTCAACCCCATGTTTAATTACTGCCGCAGAAAACGTAGGCACAGTGAGGGCAGGAAACTCAGAGAGAAGGCGCTGGTATCTGTCTCCTGAGGCGAGCATGTTAGCAAGCAGTGGACCAGACCCACCCAGTGTACATGAATAAGAATCAAAAGACACAGCATCAATCAAACATCTGTTAGCTACATCAACCAACAGTCTGTAAGCACACAAAAAATCTGCACCAAGAATAGGAACTGCTACAGATGTTACCACAAAGTCCCAAATAAATTCACGGCTGTTAAAACACACAGTAATGAACCTGGTGCCAAAGGTGCGAATAGGAGTACCATTAGCAGCGTCCAGTGGAGGTCCATGTTCACATCCCATGATGTCAGCCGAAGAGGGGGGAACGATGCTCCGTTGAGCTCCTGAATCCACCAAAAAACGACGTCCAGCAGCGCAGACCTCAATAAAAAGCAGCTTATTGCTGGTGCCGGTGCACGCAGCTGCTAGCGAGCACAAGCCTTCTCGTTTCCCTGTGGCTGGAAAGAACACGGTGGAATACAGCGCCGAGCCTTCGGTCCAAAACGGCGGTGATAAAAACACAGGCCGCTGTCTTTCTTACAGCGATCCGATACTGAGGCCACATCCACCAAGACTTCTCCCTCAGACTACCCAGGCAGCAGTGCATGCACCGACAAATGACGAGAAGCCAGCAAAAGCCTGTCTGCTTCTCCAGCTAAACCCTGATAATCCTTAGTACAAATGAGGGGCGAGCTGGCCAGGACAGTGCGCACTGGAGGTGGAGGCTGACGCAGAAACAGGTGGGTGAACAGAAATGAGCTGTCTCCTGAATCAAGAAGTGCCAACATATTCTCCATCAGCTCAGAAGGTTTGCTGGCCCCCAAACCAGTCATAGACAGAAGACGATCAGCACGCTATATATCAGAGAGCTGGTACAGCTGCAGAAGAGCCCTCTTCAGAGTGACTTACCTGTCAGCGTGAGGCGGGTCCCGGAGCAGTCCCATCAAACGACGAGTAGTGGCAGAATCCAAAGCTGCGACAACATGGAAATACTTCGTGTCATCTGTGGTTATTCCGCGCAGATGGAACTGAGCCTCGACATGCTGAAACCAGGGCTCCGGGTCGTGCTGCCAAAAGTCCGGTAATTTAATGGTAGCCGCAAAAACAGCCGGTGCGGGAACCGCGGTGGATACAAACGCCGTGGCGGCGATATCAGAAGAGGTCGCTTGAATAGACATTCTTCAAACGTCAGGGTCACCAATGTAGAAGTTGCAGAAAAACAGACAGGACACGCATAAGTCTGTCTGAAAAAACTTTATTTACATTTTTGTACTTCCTCCTTTTATCTCCGTCCAAAACGGAAAAACTCTGTGTGCTGCCCTCAGTAGTGTGTGTGTTTTATAGAAGTTAAAATAGTTTATAAGCTCATATTAAATATCATAGTTCATTTATAACAATTCATGTTAAAATGGTAATCGTGTTAAAAGTAATTTTTGTATAGTTATTAGCAATTTGCCGTATTTTATGTTGAAAGCGCAGCTAGTTGCCGCTATGGTTTATGGGAAGAAGAAACGAACGTTAGTGAGGGAGAAAGAAAAAAAGGCGGAAGAATATAACCTGCCCGCGAATGTCTGAAACGTTCCTCCTGTGTGTTTAACCCTTTTCCTACACCTTCGAAAGCAATGGCTGTAAGTCCAATTAGTGTCTTGTTGATTTATAAGTTTGTTATATGTGAACTTTGTATCGTTTTTAGAATATATTGTTTCAGTAATTAGTCATATCCCAGGGCCCCGCTAGCTTTTTGAATGTATTGTGTTTGTCTGTTTCCAGAAATTAGTCTTACCCCAGGGGCCAGCTAGCTGTTATGTGTATTTATTTTTTCTGTTTTTATTTCCTTTCAGTTTCACTCGGGCTTTTCAACGAGCTTCGAGCCACAGTTGTAAAGAACTGTAAGCTGTCTAGAAGACTGAAATAAAGGAGCAGGACGCTCGGTTTCCTGGCTCGTGAAAAACGAGTTTGGCTTGCTGTTGATCTGCATTAACATACACAGTGTATACAACACGTAGGGATAACAGTACACTCCGCCTTCACATTAAAACTCCGCCTTCACATTTAAAGATCAAATTTGTGTGTGAGACCAACAACTAATGTCACCACAATAGTATTAAGGAGTTTTAACTCAATTTAACACCCCATTTAGGATTATTACAATAAGTGAAATATGGATTAATGAAGAAAAATATATAAATTTTGAATTATATGGATATGAGATGTACACACAAAATAGGAAATGTAAAAGTGGTAGTGGGGTCAGATAGAAGATTAAAAGTGGACACAACTGACACATTTTTTCAAAACATTGCCAGTGCGTGCTATGAGTTTAAAGACATAACAGGCCTTTAGGGAGTGTAAATCAGCTCACAGAGTCAGATTACTACACTGGAATATTTGAAGTAATGAGAGAACCATATGAGGATAGAAACTTTATCTTGGAACACAAAATACAATAGACATATCAAACAGTTTGTTAATATAGCATATTAAAACAGTTCATATATGAATAAAAGTTACAGTTATATGTTGTAACACACCCACACACACACTTATAAAATGTGTGATTTTAACAGAAATTTTAACATAATTAGTGAATTTCTATTACAAGGTAATATTGGATGATAAAAGTAGTTGCAAAAATATTGTAATCATAAATAAAATTAAGACAAATCACTTTATATCTCGTATTGCTCATTGATACTTCCATACTTGACCTATTGTATAGAGGCCTGAGGTAACAATTATAAAAGTACACTTAATTTACTGCTAACATTACAAAAAGGGCTGTCCATGTTATACACAAAGCTGGGTATTTTGAACATACTAATTTATTGTTTGCACATAAAAAGTTATTGAAATTGCGGGATCTGGTTGATTATCATATAGCACAATTAATGTTTAGAAAAAGAAAAAGAAAAATCTTTTGCATAATTAATCAATTTACTAAAATAGTTATAAAATCCATAAGCTGCATATCTTTTAAATATAGCTTAAATTTTAGAAAAATGAAAATCTTTACAAGAGCTAAAGGCTCAATAAAGCTTAATCTGGCATTGATAATCTTGTAGGTAGTTGGGTTAATAGTATATATTTGGCAAATGGGGAAAAAATAATTCAAGGAGACCTTATAAGTATAATTATTAGTTTATTGATCTTAGTTTTTGTGGATGTTGTTGTATTCTCATGATTAAAGAATAAAAATTAAAAGAAAAATAAAATAAAAATAAAAGAAAGATCAATTTTAGTGGCCTTCTCTCCAAGGACCGTCCCCAGATCAAGGGGACCCACCTGCCCACCTGCCCACCTATTGCCAGGACGATGACGAGGTTGTGCCATGACTGATGGGGATCCAGAAGATGCTGATGAGATAGTTTAGGGTCTACGATAGGGTCTACAATGTACATTCACATGGTGTTAGATTTTGCTTTGCATTGCTGCTGCCCCACAGGTTTCCTCTGCAATAAATGATTAATGAAAGAATAGATGCATGTATATGCATGTATTCGTATATATATGCACGTATGCATTTTCACATATATTCATATCTATGCATAGATGAGGATAGTTTAGTTTTGAATATATTTTACACATATAGGATTGTTAGTTATATTAACTCATGATATCTGCACCACACCCGATTTCCTCTGGAGAGATGGCAACCTGAGGGGGCAGGTCTATGCGAATGCCGGAAGGAGGACATCACGCACATATAGAACTTTAGAAACACTATACACATAGGGGGTAGACTAGGGTTATGAGATGGGTATTAGACCCATTTCAACAGGGGGAGATGAAAAAAACGTAGGTTTAGATGGATAGATAGATAGGTAGATAGATAGTTAGTGAGGTGCCCTGATAGGACACCTCAACAGGGGGTATTGTTGATAAAATGACTTGATTTCTCTCTCTCTCTCTCTCTCTCTCTCTCTCTCTCTCTGTCACACTTCTTTATCTGCTTGCTTTATACGCTACACTGCAGAGTTTAGATTACGCCCCATAATTCATTTGTTGAAGTCAGTTAGAATCAGCTCTGTACACAGCTGAGCTGACACGTAAGTTTAAAATATGTTACAGATACAATGAGGTAAAAACCCCACCCTCTTGCATGAGAGGGGTGGTCAGGCTATAAAAACCCTAGGGCTCCATTTTGGGGGGGGGGGGCACATTCTCTCGAGGAATTGCCTAAAGAGGTGTGTCCCAGCGCTGCTTTTAACCATATCTCACTTTCAGTGTAAAAAGGAAAATATACTTCATCTCTCAGCCTGGTTATTTGGCCGTCGTATTAAAGAACTGGGGTTTAAAGGTGAACTGAACTGAACGGCATTGAACGGCACTGGGTGATAGTACATACAATTATAAAGATAATTTATCATTGGCACCCCCTCCACAAATCCCGGAATCTTGGAGAAAATCGCGATTTTGAATTTCCCGCCGACGAATTTCCGATTAACCGGAAGTACAGCCGGAGTTCCACGTGACGTCACGAGTGTGACCCAGTCCTCATGTTTACCATTGCGAGCACGTCGACACTGGTTGTTTTTGGTGCATTTTGTCGTGATAGTAGACTACAAAACACTTCCAACACCTGGGAAGATCTGTTCAGTGGTCAAGGAAAGCTGTCATGGCGACGAAAGAAAAGAAAGGGGGAGGAAAAGTGACCGGGAAGCGATGCGTTTCTAGATATACAGTGATCCCTCACTTATCGCGTTTAATGGGGACCAGAACCGACCGCAAAAAGTGAAAAACCGCGAAGTACCATCACCCCCCCCCCCCCCAAGGGCATCACAAGCACTATTTTGCACAAAAAGGCACAAGAGAACAGCGAAAAGTGCCACTAAGCAACACGAGCGATAAAGAACAATGAATGCAGTCTTCCTTCGCTGGGTAAAACGTCTCGGCCAATCAGCTTGTGAGGTAAAACGTCTCGGCCAATCAGCTTGCGAGATTCCCGAGCGGTGAAGAGGTGGGCGGAGAGGAGTGGAGCGGTGGTCAGAGAGGTGGATTTTGAATTGTGCGGGCTCTCCATGTTGATACCTGATGTTCTAATGTATTCTCCCTGCCTTCTCATTAGAATTTTTTCCTCGAAATTGTCAATTATTTTGTCAAATAAATTTTAATTTTTTTCTTATAAATTTTCTGTTTATTTTCTTGTAAGTTATCATATTTTTTCTGACAAATTTACAGCTTTTTTCTCATGAAGTTGCAACCCCTTTTTTTTCTTGTCGACTGTGACCTAAAACTATTTTAATTCTTGTTTGACCTCCCGTCTGACGGGACCTGGCACGGCAGAATAAAGACCAACAGGAAGTCATTTCCAAACATGGAGTCTGCACCCCAAAGTTATATCAACACAAGTTGAAATCAGAGCCTCTGATTGGTCAGTGGAAACTTCTCCCCTACATTATAGAGTGGTGATCCACCGCAGCAGAAACAGAAGAAGAAACGTCTGACCACAATGGGACCAAAAACCTTCACCACTTTCATCCTGGTGGCTCTCCTCTTCCTCACCAGTGAGTTGTCCTCCTCCATGGACGACCGTTACAAGACTTTATCCTGATTGGTTGATTTCTGCCTCCTGATTTAACCAGACCTCCTTCTGTCCTCTGTCCAGGTTCTGCTGAAGGTCAGGTGTTGGGCTGCAGCCACAGCGGTGGGACCTGTGTCCGGCTGGGACATTGCCCCTTGTAATTTTATCACAAATTTATATTTGTAAATGATTTGCTGTTGTCATGATGATTAACAGCTAATGTCGACCCAAAAAACAAACTTTGAACTTGCCATTGTGTCTTTCCCTGCAGGTACCAGATAACTCTGGCTGAATGTCCTCCCTTCTATCAGTGAGTGTCATCATCATCAAACCACAACTATTCACTGTTATTAGCATTAGCATCAAACCACAGCTATTCACTGCTATGCTAGCATTAACACCACAACTATTCACTGTTATTAGCATTAGCATCAAACCACAGCTATTCATTGCTATGCTAGCATTACCACCACAACTATTCACTGCTATGTTAGATTTAGCATCAAACCACAACTATTCACTGCTATGTTAGCATTAGCATCAAACCACAACTATTCACTGCTATGTTAGCATTAGCATCAAACCACAACTATTCACCGCTATGTTAGCATTAGCATCAAACCACAGCTATTCACTGCTATGCTAGCATTAGCACCACAACTATTCACTGCTATGTTAGCATTAGCATCAAACCACAACTATTCACTGCTATGCTAGCATTAGCATCAAACCACATCTATTCACTGCTATGCTAGCATTAACACCACAACTATTCACTGTTATTAGCATTAGCATCAAACCACAGCTATTCACTGCTATGCTAGCATTAACACCACAGCTATTCACTGTTATTAGCATTAGCATCAAACCACAGCTATTCACTGCTATGCTAGCATTACCACCACAACTATTCACTGCTATGTTAGATTTAGCATCAAACCACAACTATTCACTGCTATGTTAGCATTAGCATCAAACCACAACTATTCACTGCTATGTTAGCATTAGCATCAAACCACAACTATTCACCGCTATGTTAGCATTAGCATCAAACCACAGCTATTCACTGCTATGCTAGCATTAGCACCACAACTATTCACTGCTATGTTAGCATTAGCATCAAACCACAACTATTCACCGCTATGCTAGCATTAGCATCAAACCACATCTATTCACTGCTATGCTAGCATTAGCACCACAACTATTCACTGCTATGTTAGTATTAGCATCAAACCACAACTATTCACTGCTATGTTAGCATTAGTGTCAAAATACAGCTATTGACCACTATGCTAGCATCAGCATCGTCGGCCTCTGTCAGTCTACGATGACCATGGAAGAGAATCCTAAACGTCTACTCTGCTGGAACAGCACCGCCTGTGGCTGAACAGGCCGATGCGCACCAGTGTTCTACCTTCCAGCGTTGGGCGTTGGTAGGATTCAAGCCTGGGCAGGAAGATATGGAGGACAAGATGTTACCCATGCAGCATGTCCCCCCTCTCCACGTCACTGATGAATCCAAAGGAACAGCAGGGCTGCTATAGTTTGGCACCAGCGCCGTCGCAGGAGCTGCCAGAACGATGTTGAGCACAACAGAGAACTGCCTTAGGGGCTCCGACTCCGGATTTTTCATCAGGGTTGACTCCTGAAGCCTTTCCCGTGACCGGATGTGCCGCAAGGCAGCAGAGGTTTGAAATCAGGGTTTACCTTCCCCTTGATGGGCTACCTTCCCAGGTTGACGAGCCACCATCTACCCGAAGCATCTGGTTTTGAGGCGCCAGAGATCCGCCCTCGCCCCTTCTCCTATTAGTAAAAGCAGTTCCGCCGGGCTTAGAGACTAAACCACACGGGCAGGCTAGGAGTTGGACTTAGTTGTCAGAGGCTTTTCGAGACGCACGCCGTAAGGAGCATTTTATGAGCACTGGGAGCTTAACCCCAGTACCGCTCCTGGCTATGACAACCTTGGAACCAGCATTAGCATGAAACCACAACTATTCACCGCTATGTTCACATTTGCACCAAACCAAAAACAGATAAGTCCAAGTTTTTTAACAATGAGAAAAACAACTTTGTGTGGGGAGACTTGAATAACGAAACCGAATTGTCTTTCATTTCAGTTTATTCAAGAAATCATTCCACTGTCTGCTCTTATTCTTGAGCAGCGAACAAAGAGAGTGAACACACCAAAGTTCTCTCATTTAAACCTTCTCACATCAAACCATTTCCCTCGCGGGGGAAATCACACATCTATATCAAAGTCTCTTTATTCACATTCATTAGCCTTTTATTTACATAACTCCCCCTTCTCTCTTCCCGAGCCTCAGTGGTCAGGAAGTCTTCTGTCCCCTGTCCTCCGCAGGGGGTCCAGGCTCTGTGGCTCCGCACCGCAGGGGGCTGGCTCTCCTTCATCGTGGTTAAATCACATATGCAGTGTCCAACATATACATGTCTCACAACACAGCCATATAACCCCCCCCCAAACGATGAAGAACAGACTAATTCCCAAAATTTAATATCACCTTACTCACTACTGAATAATCAACACCAACATTCAGTCTGTGCGCCGCTTGGGCTTCAGCCGTCTGCCGAATCTGCTGTGCGTTGGCCCCGCCTTGCCTGCGGTGCTGTTCTGCTTCGGGTCTGTTGACTGAGGAAGAGAGTGGTTAATTGCCCTCTGCGGGGGCCTGCCTCGTCGAGGCGCCACCGCGACCGGTACAGACACGTCCTTCATGACAAAAGCAGGTTTTAGTCTGTCAATACTGACTGTCTCTTTTCTGTCCCCAAAATCTAGCACAAATTGCTTATCACCTGCCTCCAGCACTTGAAATGGCCCTTCGTAAGGTGGTTTGAGCGTTGCTTTAAGGGCTTCGCGCCTGACAAAAACGAAATCGGCATTTTTCAAAGCCTTGGGGACGAAAACTCGTGGAAAAGCGTGATGAACCGGACCCGGGAGCGTGTCTGCCCCCGTGCCAACTAACGGTCCCAGAGCAGAGAGAGGTGGGGGCTCTGGGTGCTCTGGTAAAAACTCGCCCGGCAGCCTCAGAGTTTGTGCGAATACCAGCTCCGCTGGGGAGGCGTCTAAGTCCTCTTTAGGCGCAGAACGCAACCCTAATAAAACCCATGGGAGTTTATTTACCCAATCTGCATCCGTGAGCGACGCTCTGAGTGCTGCCTTCAAAGACCTATGAAAACGCTCGCATAAACCATTAGCCTGAGGGTGGTAAGCCGTAGTGCGGTGAATTTTGGCTCCTAAGCCGTTGGCCATCGCTGACCACAGCTCAGAGATGAATTGCGGTCCTCTATCGGACGTAATGTCCGACGGAACCCCGAAGCGCGCCACCCAAGCCGTTAAAAAAACGCGAGCCACCTCCGCGGCCGTGGTCGTCGCAAGTGGAACCACTTCCGGCCAACGTGTGGTGCGGTCCACCATTGTCAAAAGATACGTGAACCCCTGCGATGCCGGTAGGGGGCCCACAAGGTCGACGTGCACATGGTCGAACCTTCTGGCCGGAATGCGGAACGGTTCTAACGGGGCTCTTGTGTGCCTGTGAATTTTGGCCCGTTGACAGGAAATGCAGGTTTTTGCCCATTCCTTCACGTGCTTGCGCAGGCACGGCCAAACAAACTTTTCCGCCACTAGTTTCACCGATGCGCGCACCCCCGGGTGCGCCAGTGAGTGGACCGAGTCAAAAACACGGCGGCGCCACGTGGCCGGAACCACCGGACGCGGGCGCCCCGTCGACATGTCGCAGATCAGGGGGGGCATACCGGTTTGTAAACACTTGCTCTCCAGCCTCAACCCTGTTGGTCCAGACTGGAGCGCGCGCACGTCTGCGTCCGCCCCCTGGTCCGCTGCCATGGCTGCGTAATCTATACCCACGTGCACCGGGGCTGCGCGCGCCACCGTGCCGCTCTCCTGCGGCGCGGTCACGGTGGCCCGTTCTGCCTCTGCGCGTGTCGGGGTTGTGAACGCGCGTGAGAGACAATCCGCTACTACATTGAATTTGCCCGCGACGTGCCTAATGTCAGTGGTAAATTCCGAGATTGCGGCCAGCTGCCTCTGCTGCCTGCCGGACCACGGATCTGAAATTTTGGCCATGGCGTATGTGAGCGGCTTGTGGTCCACATAAGCGGTGAAGCACCGTCCTTCCAGCCAGAACTGGAAATGACGAATAGCCAAATGCAGCGCCAACAGTTCTCTGTCAAACGCGCTGTATTTTCGCTCAGCCGCGCTTAAAGATTTGCTAAAGAAAGCCAAAGGCTGCCAAACTCCGGCTACCTGTTGCTCAATAACGGCCCCTATGGCTAAATCTGAAGCGTCTGTCGTCAGCGCGATACGTGCTGCAGGGTCTGGGTGGGCCAGGAGCGCAGCGTCAGCCAAGGCTTTTTTAACCTCTGTGAACGCGCGCTCCCGCTCCGGGGACCATTCGACCGCCTGGGTCGGCTTTTGTTTTTTGAGCGCGGCATATAACGGTTGCATGATTTGAGCTGCGTGGGGCAGGAACCGGTTATAAAAATTCACCATCCCCAAGAATTCCTGTAGTGATTTGACCGTTTGTGGACGGGGAAAATCCGCTACCGCGCGTACTTTCTCTGGTAACGGAACCGCTCCCTCCGGGGAGACGCGGTGACCCAAAAAATCAATCCGCTCAACGCCGAACTGGCACTTGGCTGGGTTAACTATTAAGCCGTGCTCTCCCAGCCTCCTAAAAACTGCTGTGAGGTGCGTTTCGTGTTCGTCCTCTGAAGTACTCGCGACCAAAATGTCGTCGAGGTACACAAACACGAAAGGGAGATCGCGTAACACGGCATCCATCATCCGCTGAAATGTTTGCGCCGCCCCTTTGAGACCAAACGGCATGCGTAAAAATTCGAAAAGTCCGAACGGGGTTATTACCGCTGTTTTAGGAATGTCCTCCGGTTGGACCGGGACTTGGTGATAGCCGCGAACTAGATCAATCTTTGAAAAAATGCGCGCCCCCGCCAGGTGCACCGAAAAATCCTGAATGTGCGGGATGGGATAACGATCGTGTGCCGTAGCGTTGTTTAGCCTGCGGTAATCCCCGCACGGTCTCCAGGAGCCATCGGCTTTCGGTACCATGTGCAGCGGCGAAGCCCACGGGCTCTTCGACCTACGAACGATGCCCAGCCTCTCCAGGCTGGCGAACTCCTCGCGCGCAATGGCGAGCTTAACTGCATCCAAGCGCCGAGCTTTTGCAAACACGGGAGGACCAGAAGTGGGGATGAAGTGTTTCACCCCGTGCTTCGCGACCGTCGCTGAAAAAGTGGGCACAGTGAGCGCTGGAAATTGGGTGAGGAGTGTGTGAAACTTACCACCTGCTGTAGCGACGTGGGTCTGTACTGGTGGCGGGGACACTCGAGCTGAACAGGGGAGAGAGTAAAAAGAGAGTGCATTTACCAGCCGTCTATTAGCAAGATCAACTAACAGATTGTGTGAACACAAAAAATCCGCGCCCAACATGTTGAAACTCACCGCCGCTACTACAAAAGTCCATTCATATGTGCGGCCATGTAAGCATAAAGGCAAGGTCCTTCTCCCGTAGGTGTTGATGTTCGAGCCATTTGCCGCTGTAGCTCCGTCACCGTGGGGTCCAGCTACCCGGTCCGCGTATGTTGGGGTGATGAAGCTCACTTGTGCTCCGGTGTCAATGAGGAACACTCGTCCGGAGCGCGCATCCGTGATGTAGAGCAGCTTGTTGCGTTCTCCGAGGGTCGAAGCTGCTAGCGACCCCCGGTCTTGCCGTTTCCCGAACTCCTGAAGATGCAGGGCGGCACACACCTGCGTGCCTTCTCTGCGAACCTCCGATGGTAAAAGCAGAGATCTTCTCCTCCGCTGTGTCGTGCCCGCGCCTCTGTCGCCGGGCTATTGGCTCCCCCTCGTCGCGGCCGTGTTGCCGCCATCGTCGGCCAGTCTGGTTCTGCCGCCTCTGGCTCCCCGCTGTCTCGGGTCGCTGCTGTGGTTGCTTGCCCGCCGCAGGCGTCCAGGATCCCGTCTGCCTCCTGGGCCAGCTCCCGGAACTCCTCCAGGGTGTGACACTTTTTGCCGGCCAGCGTGCTTCTCGCATGCGCCGGGAGGTTGGAGAGGAAGATGAACTGAAAAATGAAATCATCGTTGTCCAACCCTCTCAGCTGTATCATCTCCTCCATCAGGGCGCTCGGCCTGTGTCCACCTTGGTCTAGCAAAGACAGGATCCTCCTCGCCCTCACTTCAGCCGAGGGGGTGAAAAACTTGATGAGGGTGGATTTCAGCTTGCCGTACCTGTCGGTCGCGGGTGGCTGCTCCACCAAGCTTTGCACGCACCGAGCTGTGCTGTTGTCCAGTTTAGCGATGACATGGTGGAACTTAGTGTCATCCACCGTTACTCCTGCGAGCGCGAACTGCGACTCTGCTTGCAGAAACCACGACCGTGGGTTATCCTGCCAGAAATCAGGCAGCTTAACGGCCACTGCGCTCGCCAGCTCTGAGCGCTGTGAGTCCGGGACCCTGAGAATTTCTTCGTTCATTCTCAACGTCGTCAGTCACCAATGTGGGGAGACTTGAATAACGAAACCGAATTGTCTTTCATTTCAGTTTATTCAAGAAATCATTCCACTGTCTGCTCTTATTCTTGAGCAGCGAACAAAGAGAGTGAACACACCAAAGTTCTCTCATTTAAACCTTCTCACATCAAACCATTTCCCTCGCGGGGGAAATCACACATCTATATCAAAGTCTCTTTATTCACATTCATTAGCCTTTTATTTACATAACTCCCCCTTCTCTCTTCCCGAGCCTCAGTGGTCAGGAAGTCTTCTGTCCCCTGTCCTCCGCAGGGGGTCCAGGCTCTGTGGCTCCGCACCGCAGGGGGCTGGCTCTCCTTCATCGTGGTTAAATCACATATGCAGTGTCCAACATATACATGTCTCACAACACAGCCATACTTTGTCTGTTTCAAAAACATGTCTGTTTTTGCAAAAAAGTTGTTTTTTTCATTGTTTAAAAAAATGGACTTATCTGTTTTTGCAGAGGAACTCTTCAAATATTCATAATATAATCATATAATATAATATAATCATATAATCATAATATAATCATATAATGAGCATCAAACCACAACTATTCACTGCTACATTAGCACTAGAAGCAAACTACAGCTATTCAAAGCTATGTTAGCAGTAGCATCAAGCCACAACTATTCACTGCTACATTAGCATTAGCATCAAACTACTGCTATTCACCACAATGCTAGCATTATCATCAAACAATAAATGAAGAGTTCCTTTGCAAGAATAGATAAGTCCATTTTTTTTTTAACAATGGCAAAAACAACTTTGTTTCAAAAACATGTCTGTTTTTGTCAAAAAGTTGTTTTTCTCATTCATTCATTCATTCATTCATCTTCTTCCTCTTAATCCTTTTCGGGTCGCGGGGGGGCTGGAGCCTATCCCAGCATCTTTGGGCGAGAGGCAGGGTCCACCCTGGACAGATCACCAGTCCATCGCAGGGCCAACAGAGAAACAGACAACCATTCACTCTCACAGTCATACCTAAGGACAATTTAGAATCCCCAGTTTGATGCCAATTAACCTAACTTGCATGTTTTTGGCATGTGGGAGGAAACCGGAGAAATCCCGGAGTAAACCCACGCAGACACGGGGAGAACATGCAAACTCCACACAGATCACTGTTGGTTGGGGGCTGGGATCAAACCCAGGATCCCCCGGCCAAGTGTGAGTTGCTGTGCTGCCGCAGTGCTAACCACTCCACCACCGCGCTTTTTTTCTCATTGTTAAAAAAAATTGGACTTATCTGTTTTTGCAATGGAACTCTTCAAATATTCATAATATAATCATCATATAGTCATATAAAATAATCATACAATCAGCATCAAACCACAACTATTCACTATGTTAGCATCAGCGTCAAACCACAACTATTCACTGCTGTGTTAGCATTAGCATCAAACCACAACTATTCACTATGTTAGCATTAGCATCAAACCACAGCTATTTATTGCTGTTTTAGCATTAGCATCAAATGACAACTATTCACTTCAGTACCATTTTAGCATTAGTCAGAATTAACTTGTGTCTTCTCCTGATTTATTCTTTTTCAGATGCTGTCAAACTTCCATAAAACCACCTTATGAATAAATCAACAAGAGCAGCAGAGACTTATTGAAGAGTAGATGGACATGAATTAATAAAAGAAAACCTTCACAAATGTGTGTTTTCATTATTTCCCATCACATGTTGATTTTTTTTTCTTCATTTAATATTTTTCGGCACCATGTCTTCAACACTGTGAAAGCTCAGCTAACGCTATCGCTATAGCTAACGCCATAGCTAGTCGTAGCACCTAACACCGATACAAAGAAGCGACTCTGTCCCCGGTGATTGGGGCTCGCCGGAGGAACCAACCAAGGCAACAGTTGGACGGGAGCCGGTTCGGAGTTCAAGTACAGTGGTGGTAGGGGACAGGGACCAGCGGAGGAGCAGCCGGGGCCCCAGCTGGATAAGAGCCAGAATCGGAGCCCAGCTACAGCGGCGGGGCTCAGCGGAGGAACTACTGAGGAAGACGGCGGTAGGTGGAGGGGCTCAGCGGAGGATCTACCGGGACCCCAGCTGGACAGGAGCAGGATCAGAGCTCAACTACAGCGGCGGTGGGCAGCGGGACTCAGTGGAGGAGCTGCCGGTACCCTGGCTGGACAGGAGCTCAATTGCAGCGGCGGTAAGCAGCGGGACTAGCAGCGGAGGGGGCTAGCTGAGGCCCAGCTGGATTCGAGGTCGGTCGGTTGGATTGGATACTGGCGTCACCAGCAGAGATTGTTTTATTATCAACAGGTCAGTAAAAATGCCACCAAAGAAGGAGGAAATGGAAGAGATCAAAAAATCTCTGAACTTCTTGTCAGAAGAACTGACCAAAGTGGCTAGTCAACAGGTTAAAATATTAGGACTAATGAAAGAAGTCCAAGAATTAAAATTAACAATTAAGGAAAAAGACAAAAAAATTGCAGACTTGGAGCGACGCGTCGAGGATCTTGAACAATGTTCTCGTATGGATGATCTAATTATAAGTGGACAAGACATTAAATATCAATCATATGCTCATGCTGCAGCAGGAATGAGAGGTGAGGAGGCTCCCCTGAGTGAATCAGTCTCCCTGGAAAACCAGGTGCTTCAGTTCCTAGAAAGTAGAAATATAAAGGTTGAAGCAAATGCAATTTCAGCCTGTCATGCTTTACCCAGAAAGGATAATAAAACAAAGAAATCAATTGTGATGCGCTTTGTGAACAGAAGGGTAAAGAATGACATACTGAGGCAGGCCAGAAAGCTACGGGGAACAGAGGTTTACCTAAATGAACATTTAACAAAGACTAATGCTGAAATAGCACAGCAAGCACAGATGCTGAAAAGACAAAATAAGATACAGGCAACATGGACAAGAAATTGTAGAGTTTGGATCAAACTAAATGGAACACCTGAGGAAGCGAAAACCATAATAATCAGAGATCTTAATGACTTAAATAAATATAGATGAACACTGATTAAGAAAATTAAGAGACTATGATAATCCACATCCACACACACGGCAAGAATAGTTCTTCTGTGACATACCATGTCAATGTACTTAAAAAAAAAAACAACTTATGACTGACTTGAGTAGACATCAATTATCCCCAGTCGGAGGAAGTCATTTAACACAGAGTGAGGAAATTCAAACTCTGAAAATATGTAATTATGCTGAACATAAACTACAAGAGATGGAGAATGATATTGATCCTGATAACCACTTTTTCAATAATATTCATAATCATTGTGAATATTACACTGAAAAACAATTCAAAAGTCAAGTACATCTAAATGGTAAATTATCAATAATACACTTCAACAGCTGAAGTCTTAACAAAAACTTTCCACAGATTCAGGACTATTTAAAACAGCTAGACAGAAAATTTACAGTTATCGCAGTCTCTGAAACTTGGCTTAATGAAGAACAGGCTCCCCTGATGGCAATAGAGGGATACCAGATGCTTCATATTAACAGATCTCAAAAAAAGGGTGGTGGTGTTGCACTGTATATTGATGACCTGTATAAGTGTAAGCTTGTAAATGGAATGTCTTTACCAGGGATTTTGGAATGTGTTACTGTTGAGATCGACCAAGATAATGGTTGCATAAATGGTTCCAAGGTTGTCATAGCCAGGAGTGGCACTGGGGTTAAGCTCCCAGTGCTTATAAAATGCTCCTTATGGAGTGCGTCTCAAAAAGCCTCTGACAACTAAGTCCAACTCCTAGCCTGCCCGTGTGGTTTACTTTCTAAGCCCGGCGGAACTGCTTTTACTAATAGGAGAAGGGGCGAGGGCGGATTTCTGGCGCCATAAAGCCACATGCTTCGGGTAGATGGTGGCCCGTTAACCTGGGAAGGTAGCCCATCTAGGAGAAGGTAAACCCATATTTCAAACCTCCGCTGCCTTCCGGCATACCCGGTCACGGGAAAGGCTTCGGGAGTCAACCCTGAGGAAAAATCCGGAGTTGGAGTCCCTAAGGCAGTTTTCTGTTGTTCTCAACATCGTTCTGGCAGCTCCTGTGATGATGAGATGAGATGAGATGAGATTCAACTTTATTGTCATTACACATGTATGAATACAAGGTAACGAAACGTGACTTGGCATTTGGGCACGCTCTGCAGAGCGCATCCAAGGCCGGGGCAGCCGCTAGGCGCCAGTCATAAAGAAGAAAGGAAAAAAAAGAAAAAGAAAATGGATATGACACAGTAGGCGAGAGAAAAAAACATGTTTTATCAGAATGGCGCTCGGCAAGTGAGCGAAATTTTGATTGCAGGCAAAAAAACCCTCAATGCACATTTAGCAGACATTTAGCAAGAGATCACACACAAAAGTTGAGAGGCAGTGTATTGTATGCATGTAATGTTGTATGCATTGTGTAGTGTAAATGTAACAATTGTTAGTGAGCAGCAGAGGGCGCCTCCTGGCAGTGGATAGATGTTATAATCATGTGACTTATAAACAAGTCCAGAGTCCAGAGTCCAGAGTCTATCTCTCTTGCTCTCTCTCTTGCTTGCAGAAGGCACATGGGCATTGTCCTTGAGGGTCCAATCCGCTGATACGACAACAACTGATTGTCGATTGTTTGGGTAGACATAAGAGCCGGTCCTTCCGCTTATCTCAATCAGGAGGAATGTAAACACGGGGCAAACAAGGTCAAATCAAATCAAATCAGCACAGTGCACTTAGAGAATAGAATTTGTCCTCACCCGTGTAGTTCTGTACTTCCATTATATGTGCAGGCTTAAACTGTTTTTCCATGGAGAGCACAGGGCTCCAGATGTATTCCTCCATTGAATCGTCATTCAGTTCACCGTTTGCCGCTACTCGTGCCCTCCCCAACTGGTCGAATTTGATGAAGGAGCTTGCCGGGTCCGCTTTGATCAGCTCTCTCACCTTCCTTCAATTTCTGATGCATCAGGGAACTCCACAGCCAAAAATAGAAGTCCTGAGATCATAACCAATAATGTTTCCACAGACGCATGAATTCCAATGTCCATGAGTCTCCTCGTAGGTTCCAATTCTTGGGCTCCCCCTTGGCCCAATTCTTGTTGAAAAATAGTGACAATAGCACATTTAAGCCGCTTCCAAATCCATAATTTCCGTTTAGATTAAGATTCAGCAGAAGAAGAGCGACTAAACGCAGACAAAAACGCAACATTGCAAAAGCTGGAAATAGATCAGGAAGGCAGGAGAGGAGGGAAGAAAAATGCGACTGCTCTCTCTCAAGGCAAGAAGGGAAAAAAGAAAAAAAAAACCTATAGCAGCCCTGCTGTTCCTTTGGATTCATCAGTGACATGGAGGGGGGGACATGCTGTATGGGCAACATCTTGTCTTCCATATCTTCCTGCCCAGGCTTGAATCCTACCAACGCCCAACGCTGGAAGGTAGAACACCAGATCACTGGAGAGGACACTCCAGCTTCGCCTTTGGCGTAGACAAAACACGGGGAATGACAGTTACCGGTTATAAGCCACTGCTCAACTGGCATAGAACATGGCGCCAGGGGTTGTTCCCGACAGTGGGAGGGATCATCTGATCTCACTGGACAGCTACCGCCCGGCTCAAGCTGGGCAGCCCCCAGCCAATAAGGTGTTGTCCCGCCACAGCCTGCTTTCCTCATTGGGTGCATGAGGATGAGGTGAAGTCCGAATGGCAGGCTGAGAATCTTTGCACCAGGCAAGACAACAAAGCAAAAGAGACCAACTCTAAAACTGGGAACTTGGAACGTCCGCACTATGATGACAGGACTCGTTGCTAACCTCAAGGACATCAGCGACACCAGGAAGACTGCCGTCATCAATAATGAGCTGAAGAGACTGGAAGTGGATATCGCCACTCTCCAGGAAACACGGTTGGCTGATGCAGGCACACTGAGAGAGAAGGACTACACGTTCTACTGGCAGGGAAAGGGCAGTTACGAACACAGGGAACACGGAGTGGGCTTCGCAGTGAAGAACACCTTGCTGAAGATGGTGGAATCGGGCAGCAATGGCTCTGCACGACTCCTCAACCTCCGCCTTAACACCACTCAAGGGCCAGTCACCCTCGTCAGTGTGTATGCCCCAACACTGACAGCCACACCAGAGGCAAAAGACAAGTTCTACGAGAATCTTGCAACAACTGTCAGGATCATCCCCAACTCTGAACAACTCATTCTCCTTGGAGACTTCAATGCCAGAGTGGGTGCTGACCACAACTCCTGGCCCTCCTGTCTTGGACAATTTGGCGTTGGCAGAATGAACGAAAACGGACAGCGGTTGCTCGAGTTCTGCACACATCATGATCTGTGCATCACAAACTCGTTCTTCAAGACCAAGCCCCAACACAAGGTTTCCTGGCGACATCCGCGCTCAAAGCACTGGCACCAGCTGGACTTGATCCTGACCAGGCGCACCTCACTGAAGAACGTGCTAATCACCTGCTCGTTCCAGAGTGCACAGACCGTTGATTGGTGTGTTGCAAGGTCAAGCTGCAGCTGAAGAAATTCAACCGCTCCAGACAGCCTGGAAAGGCACAGATTGACACCAGCAAGATGGCCCAACCAGAACTTGTTGAGCAGTTTGCCTCCACCTTTGTGAAGGAACTTAGTGAATCACAAGAAGGAGAGTCTGCAAAGCAGAAATGGGAAGAGCTGCGAAACATCATCCACCACACAGCCTTGGCTATGTTTGGGAGGAAGACCTCGAAGTCACAGGATTGGTTTGATGGCAAGTTGACCGTGATGACCCCCGTCATTGAAGCCAAGTGCTCAGCACTTGCTGAGTACAAGAAGTACCCAAACGAGAAGAATCTCCAGATTCTCAGGGCTGCAAGAAGCAAAGTTCAGCAGACTGCTCGGCGCTGCGCCAACGAGTACTGGACTCAGCTCAGCCAAGACATTCAAACCACCGCCATAACAGGGAATATCCATGGTATGTACGACGGCATCAAGAAAGCACTTGGTCCGGCTCAGAGCAAGACAGCCCCCCTCAAATCCTCCACTGGGGAGATGATCACAGAAAACAACAAGCAGATGGAGAGATGGGTGGAGCACTACTCCGACCTCTACTCCAGACAGAACACCGTGACACTGTCAGCCCTTGATGCCATCGTGTCATCGATTGCCTGCCATCCATGGACGAACTTGACGCCGAGCCAACCATCGATGAACTCAGCAAGGCCATTGATAGCTTGGCCGCTGGCAAGGCACCCAGCAACGACGACATACCCCCCGACCTGATCAAGCACTGCAAGACCGCCCTACTGCTGCCATTGCATGACGTCCTCTGCCAGTGCTGGAAGGAGGGTGCTGTACCACAGGACATGAGGGACACCAAGATCATCACCCTCTACAAAAACAAAGGGGAGAAAAGCGACTGCAACAACTACAGGGGCATCTTCCTCCTCAGCATTGTTGGCAAAGTCTACGCACGAGTTGTCCTCATTCATCTACAGAAGCTTGCCGAACAGGTCTACCCCGAGTCTCAGTGTGGCTTCCGTGCTGGACGATCAACGGTGGACATGATATTCTCCATCCACCAACTCCAGGAGAAGTGCAGAGAACAGAACATGCCCCTGTATGTCGTCTTCATCGACCTCACCAAAGCATTTGATCTGGTCAGCAGAGAGGGCCTTTTCAAGATCCTGCCAAAGATAGGATGTCCACCAAAGTTGCAAAGCCTCATCGAATCATTTCACACCAACATGCAGGGGATGGTGCAGTATGACGGCAACGTCTCAGAGCCATTCAATATGCACAGTGGAGTGAAACAGGGCTGTGTACTTGCGACAACCCTCTTTGGGATTTTCTTTGCTATGCTCCTGAGGCATGCCTTCAGCACAGCAACAGAGGGAATCTACCTCCATACAAGATCTGACAGCAGGCTTTTCAACCTCGCCCGCCTGAAAGCCAGAACCAAAGTACTTGAGGCTCTAATCAGAGATATGCTGTTCGCAGATGACGCTGCAGTCACGACCCACACACAGCAGGAGCTTCAGATGCTGATGGACCGCATCTCCCAGGCATGCATGGACTTCGGGCTTACCATCAGCCTGAAGAAGACTAACGTCTTGGCGCAAGGCACAGAAGCACCACCAACCATCACCATTGACGACTATGAGCTGGAGGTCGTGAATCAGTTCACGTACCTGGGGTCCATGATAAGCAACAATCTCTCCCTTGATACAGAGACCGACAAGAGGATTGGAAAATCAGCCTCCACACTTGCTCGCCTCACCACACAAGTGTGGGAGAATCCCAAACTCTCTGTCAAGACGAAGATGGCAGTGTACAATGCCTGCATCATCAGCACACTGCTCTATGGGAGTGAGACGTGGACAACATACGCCCAGCAGGAAAAGAGACTGAATTCCTTCCACTTGTGCTGCATTCGCCTCATCTTGGACATATCCTGGCAGGACAAAGTGCTCAACACAGAAGTCCTGTCCCACGCCGGCCTTCCCTCCATGCTTTCTCTACTCAGGCAGCGCAGGCTCCGCTGGCTAGGCCATGTTCACCATATGGAGGATGGCAGAATCCCCAAAGACGTCCTCTACGGAGAACTGGCGACTTGCAGGAGAGACGCTGGCCACCCACAGCTGCGCTTCAGAGACGTCTGCAAGAGAGATATGAAGGCCCTGGAGATCAACACAGAGCACTGGGACCTTGCAACGGACCGCTCTAAATGGAGTGGCACCCTGACCAGACAGCTCAAGGCAGGTGAGAAGAAACTGCTGCAGCAGATGAAAAAAGGACCCGCAGGAAGAACCGCCACAGACCCAGCAGCACGGAGACCACCCACAAGTGCAACCTGTGTGACAGGGACTGCCATTCGCGCATCAGCCTGTTCAGCCACAGGCGGTGCTGTTCCAATAGAGTAGACATCTAGGTTGATTCTCTTCCATGGTCATCATTGACCGATGGAGGCCGATAGATATAGAATGCCGGGAACTTGCATTGAGACATTCAGAGATAAGTTAGTCGAGCTGTACAATAATATTACTAGTAAAAAAATGGTTGTAATTTGTGGAGATTTCAATATTGATTTACTAAATCCATTTCAACAAAATGTAATTACAGAGTTCATGAATTCTATGTACAGTATGATGCTTTATCCCACAATAACACATCCCAGTAGAATCACAGTTCGCACTGCTACACTTATTGACAACCTGTTTGTTAATATTATTGATAAGAAAATAGAAAGTGGATTATTGATAAATGACATAAGAGATGATTTGCCAATCTTTGCACTTATCCATGGCCACACAGGGGCCAATACAGAAAAAAAAAATAAAATCTTTCAGATACAAATCACAAAATGCAATCAGTTCTTTTAAAGAAGAATTGCTGAAGCAAGACTGAGCAAAAGTCTATGTATCAGATGTAAATGAAGCCTAATGCACATTTCTAAACATTGTAACCACTCTTTATGAAAAAAATTGTCCATTAGTAAAGAAAAAGCTTAAACATAAATTTGTCGATAAGCCATGGTTAACCAAAGGATTACAAAAGGTGTGTAAAAAGAAAAATTCATTATATAAAGCTTTTCTAAAGAAAAGGACAAAAGAAGCAGAGCAGCGGTATAAAACATACAAAAACAAGTTAACATATATAATGAGATGTAGTAAAAGAGACTATTACAGTAAAGAACTGGAGAAAAACAGAGACAATACTAGAAAAGCACTCGGAGAGCGCAGACCTCCGCCAAGGGCCACAGTTCCCCCCCATACAGTGTTTGTGTGTACGTTTTCAGATTCCTTGACCATGAAAACATATGACTAGCAATTGGATTCACAATGATAGGATTTGTGGTTCAGTAGTAAAAGCATTACCTCCTTGGCGGAGGTAATAAACTCAGCTGTTGCTGTTGTGTCCATCTCCTCCCTCTCCAAACTCCCAGGCTGCGAGCGTTGCAATTCATCGCTCAACCGCGTACAACCCACAGGCCAATGGGTTATGCGAGCGTTTTCATAGATCACTGAAAGCAGCACTCAGGGCTTCACTGACAGATGCAAATTTGGTAGACAGGTTGGCGTGGGTTTTATTGGGGTTGCGCTCCGCGGCAAAAGAGGATTTGGAATCTTCCCCGGCAGAGAGCTCGTCTTTGCGCAGCCACTATGGCTGGCCTCCGGCCTGGCGGAGGTAATTAAAAATACATGGACAATACTTAACAATATTCTTGGAAATAAAAACAGAAATACAAGCTACCCAACCAATTTTTTAAAAAATAATAAAACGACTCAGAGTGTGAATGCAGTTTCACCTGCATATGAATTTAATAACTTTTTTGTTAACATTGGTCCTAATTTGGCTCGAGAAATACCCATTACGGCACCTACAGGTGATACAATAAGCAAAAACACTGCTATAAAAGACTCCATTTTCATAAAGAACACAGATGAGAGAGAGGTCATTGAAATTGTTAAATTGTTTAAAAGTAAAACATCTACGGACTGTGATGGTATTGACATGCTCTTAGTCAAAACTATTATTGAATGCTTAGTGAAACCACTGATGTATATTTGTAACCTGTCTCTCCAAACAGGTATATTTCCCAATGCAATGAAAATAGCTAAAGTAATCCCGATATACAAGACGGGTGACAGAGGGGAACTTTCAAACTATAGACCAATTTCACTATTGCCACAATTTTCCAAGATACTTGAAAACATATTCTGTGAGAGAATTGACACCTTCATAATGAAGAATAATTTATTGTGTGAGCAGCAATATGGGTTCAGACACAAGAGGACAACTGCATTTGCTCTAATGGAATTTATAGAAAAAATATCAACTGCCATTGAAAATAAAGAGTATTCAGTTGGGGTATTCCTGGATCTTAAAAAAGCATTTGATACAGTGGATCATAATTTATTATTAAAGAAACTACAAAATTGTGGTATTAGGGGGGGTAGCACTGTCCTGGTTATGTAGTTACTTAAAGAATAGATATCAGTATGTATGTGTTGGTAACAAAAACTCAGAGTTACTGAAGGTTACTTGTGGAGTCCCACAGGGTTCAGTTCTGGGGCCACTGTTATTCAATATGTATATAAATGATATATGTAAAGTTTCAGAAAAAAATGGATTTAATATTGTTTGCCGATGATACTAATCTATTATGTAGTGGAAGCAATTTGGAACAACTTTTGGATACACTCGGAAAGGAATTAGGAAAGCTTAAACTGTGGTTTGATTCAAACAAATTAACGCTCAATTTAAGTAAGACAAAATTTTAGTTTTTAACAACCATCACAACAACTTAGTATCTAAACTCAGTGTAAATGGTGTAGAAATTGAAAGGGTATCTGAAACTAAATTTCTTGGAGTAATAATTGATAATAAACTGTGTTGGAAGTCACATAAGATAAGATAAGATAAGATTAGCCTTTATTAGTCCCACAATGGGGAAATTCCAGGATTGCAACAGCACAGGGATAGCAACACTCAGAGCAACAATCAGAAGGCAAGAGAAAAAACAAGAGCAGCAAGTATATATATATATATATACAGTATATATATATATATATATATATATATATATATAATTTTTCCCACAGTGTCCACTTTTGAGGGAAATGAAATTGAGGTGGTTCACTCGTATAAGTATCTTGGTATCTTGCTTGATGACGCTCTGACTTTTAAGCCCCATGTTGAAAATCTTGTGAAGAAACTTAAACTGAAACTGGGTTTTTATTTCGAAATAAATGTTTTTCTTTTGAGGTTAAAAAGCATCTTGTTACTGCAACTTTTTTATCTATTTTAGATTATGGAGACCTCTTGTATATGAACACTTCAGCTCAGTGTCTGAGTAAGATTGACTCTGTATATCATGCTGTTTTGAGGTTTGTTACAAACTGTAGAGCCTTGACCCATCACTGTGAACTGTATTCTAGAGTGGGATGGCCCTCTTTGTCCACCAGGAGGTTGACTCACTGGTACTTTTTTATTTACAAGGCCATGCTTGGACTGTTGCCCCTTACATTTGTAATTTGATCACACTGAGAAGTGTTGATTCTTATGGTTTGCGTTCTAATGATTATTTGTTGCTTTCTGTTCCATTTGCCCGTACTGAGCTGGGAAAAAGAGCTTTCATGTTCTCAGCCCCCTCTACATGGAACATGTTGCAAAAAGACTGGAAACTAACGGAACTTGTTTCATTGAACGACTTTAAATCCAGTTTGAGAACACTTGAGACGGCCTCACTAACTTGTAACTGTTTTATATGATTTGTTTGTCATTGTAAGTGTATTTGTGATTTTTTTTTTTTTTTTTTTTTGCTGCCCCTTGGCCAGGACTCCCTTGAAAAAGAGGTTTTTAATGTCACTGGGTTTTTTTCCTGGTTAAATAAAGGTAAAATAAAAAAAAAAAAATTATATATATATATATATATATATATATATATATATATATATATATATATAGACACAGTGCGGAGCATTGTAGCTAGATGGGATAGATATATAAATATGTAAACAGTGCAGAGCATTGTAGCTGGATGGAATAAATTTATGAGTATATAAACACACACAGTGTGGAGTATTGTAGATAGATGGAATAAATATGTAGATATATAAACACACAGTGCGGAGCATTGTAGCTAGATGGAATAGATATATGAATATATAAACACACACAGTGCGGAGCATTGTGTAACATATTAATATATTAAAGGTAAAATATCTAAATCAATTGCAATACTACACAGAGTGAAATATTTGCTGAATCAACCCACACTATATACTCTTTATCATTCATTAATACTCCCATACATGACATATTGTACTAAGTATTGACATAACGCATGGCTCAGGAGACACACACGCAGGCTCAGGGTAGATTTAATAGCTTTATTAACAACAGGGATGTGTGACTGCGTGTCTGTAGAATAAGGATATGTTGGTGGTGGCATCTGCGTCAAGCACGGGGGCAGGAAGCCGTTCAGCCGGACAACCCTATGGGAGGAAGCAGAGGGAGAAGGGTAACGGGCACCACACCAACACAGAGGATAATAACGGTTTTGCTGGCTTACTTGGTTAGGACAGGTGGCTGGCGTTGACAAGGGCGGAGTCCGGGAGACAGCGACCTGGAGTGCCTGTAGCAGCAGCGAGGAGGCAGCGGAGAGATGGGGAGGTCCGCCGCCGGGGAATATACCTTTGCACAGGGGAGAAGGCTGGACGAAAAGGAGGTAAAGGGAGCTTACCCAGATTATCTTGCTCGTAGGCGAGAGTTCCGTTGTAGCAAGAGATGCTGAAGTAGAGAGACGGCTCCAGGCCGAAGCCCAGGGCAGAGTGGGTTAAATACCTCGCCGCTGACGAGATGCAGGTGTGCGCGCAGCTGGCGCCGCTGATGAGCGGCGAGTCATGACAAGTATGGGGAAATACATATAAAACAGGTTCAGGTTCAGGTTACTTTATTTGTACCCGTAGGTAGATTTGTTTTGCAGTCAGGTGACATCCATATTTACAAGCCACAAATTACATTCAACATAGACACAAACACAGGCACACATGAAATTGACTATAAACATGATAAGAATACTCAAGGCTCCATCAATCAGGGTATAAAAAGACAAAGAGATGAGAGAAAAACCAGAGGTAAGAGAGAAGAGTCATATTAAAAGTTAAAAACTAGTCAAAGAGGTTAAAAACTCAAAGGTCTAAAACCCAATAAAATATTTAGAACCGAAGTAACATCCTACAAAAATAAGTGAATATAAAATGGAGTTAATAAATAGGTACCTAAATTATGTGCAATATATTGTTACAGCTTGTTCAACTCTTTGACAGCAGCAGGAACAAAGCTGTTTTTGTAGCGCTGGGTTCTACTTTTTGGGACAGCAAACCTCCGTCTGGAGGGAAGAAGCTGAAAGTTGCAGTGCAAAGGGTGGGAGTCATCATTTAAAATGGAGGTAGCCATCCTCTGTACTTGTCTGGTGTACAGGGATGTCAGGCTCAGCTGTGACTCACCAAGCAAACGACTGGACCATCTAACTACCTGATCCAAGGATTTCCTCTGTTTCAGTTTTATCTGACCAAACCATGACACTAAAGAAAAGGATAAAACAGATTCAATAAAAGCCCGATAAACATTGTCTTTATGGTTCGGTCAATGTGGAAGCGTGCAAGTTTTCTCAAGCAATGCAAATGTTGCTGACCCTTTTTGCACACCCTTTCACAGTTCTCTTCAAAGTTTAAATTACTATCAATAATTGTCCCAAGATATTTGTAGGATTGTACACATTCAGTGGTCTGGCCTTTTAGTACGGTGACTTTGTGCCTGGGAGTTTTCCTCCTAAAGTCAATAATCATGTCTTTAGTTTTTGTCGTATTCAGCTGCAGGTAGGAATCCTCACACCAGTGAACAAAATCATCAACTACTGGGCCGTGGCCACTCTCACCATCCTGGAGGAGACTGACAATAACTGAGTCATCAGCATACTTTATAATGTGTCTGTTGTCATGTCTGCTCCGACACATGTTTGTGTACAGGATGAAGAGTAGTGGTGACAACACACACCCCTGAGGAGAGCCAGTAGAAGAGCACTTTAGGTCAGACAATGTACCATTGACCCTTACTCTCTGCGTCCTGTTGGTTAAGAAATCCAGAATCCACCCCACCAGATTATTGCTCAAATCAAATTGTTGCAGGAGCCTTTCAACTAAGATATGAGGTTGGATTGTATTAAAGGCGGAGGAAAAGTCCACAAATAAAAGCCTGGCGTGTGTCCCATTAAAATCCAGATGTTTAAAAAGCCTGTTAAACAGAGTGACAGTGGCATCCTCCACTCCTCTGTGAGGCCTATAGGCAAACTGTAGAGGATCCAATGCATGTTCAGTCTGCTTTAGGACCTCACATCTGACCAGTTTTTCAAAAATTTTCATTAAAATTGAAGTCAGAACAACTGGTCTAAAGTCGTTTACCATTTAAGGACAGCTGGATTTTGGAACGGGAACAACCACGGCTTCTTTCTAGATCTTAGGCACATGTTGTGTTTGTAAGGACTTATTGAAAATGTAATGAAATATAGGACTCAGTTCATGTGCACAGGACTTTACCAAGCGCCCACATATATTATCAGGGCCCTGACTTTTGTTCACTTTTACAGCGCAGAACTCCCTTTTAACATCCTGCACCTCAATATTAAAGTGCTGATTGTCTTTGAGTTTCTGTTTCAAACCTTGGGTTTCAGTGCTAAAATCAAAGGAGTCAAAACGACCATAAAAACAATTAAGAGCATTAGCCAGCTCTGTGTCTGAATTAAAACCATCTAAAAACACACGATTACTGCACTCTGTGCTCTGAAGGCCTGCAATAGTTTTCATACTGGCCCAGGCTGAACCAAGTTTATTTGTTGCCATCTTGCTTTCCAATTCTGATTTATAATTCTGTTTTGCTCTTAAAATTTCAGCCTTCAGCTCTTTTGTGGCAACCTGTAGCTCAGAAACAGACCCCTGTTTAAAGGCAAGAGCTTTTCTCTGTAAACAGGATTTAACTGATTTTGTAACCCATGGCTTGTTGTTGGGATATATTTTGACACGTTTACGTGGAACAATCTTATTTTTACAGAAAGCCATGTATGAGCATGTGACTTCCACCAAAGAGTCCAAATCATCTCCGCAGGCCAGTGTGAACATCTCCCAGTCTGTACAGTCAAAGCATTCCTGGAGGCTGTGCACTGAATCTTCTGTCCACACATCAATGTCTCTCGTCTCTACCTTGCCTCTTCTGAGAGCAGTTTTATATGTGGGCAGCAAATGTACACAGTTGTGATCTGAGGATCCTACAGGAGGAAGGGGGAGTGATTTATAGGCCCTCTCTATGGATCCATAGCACAGGTCCAATGTCTTTTTTCGCCTGGTTGGGCAGGAGACATACTGATAAAAGTTTTTAAGTGTCTTCTTTAAAGAAACATGGTTAAAATCCCCAAGAATGAAGTTTGGCGCCTCTGGAGAAATTGACTGCAGCCGCTGCACCACATCAAAGATGGTGCTGGAGGCGGAGTCAGCGTTTGCCCTCTTGTGAATGTACACAGTTGTGATGAAAAGCTGGGGGAACTCACGAGGCAAATAAAAGGGGCGTAGTGACACAGACAGCAGCTCCACATCGGGTGTACAGATGCGCTCTCTGACCGTGACAAATGTGCAGTACTGCTTATTAATGTATTAACATACGCCGCCCCCCTGACGTTTCCCCGTTACCTCTTCCTGCCGATCCGAACGCAGTGGAGCTCCAAAGCCGTCAATCCACAGGTCTGCATCTCGGTCATGCGCATTAAGCCAAGATTCGGTGAAGGCCATGACACAGCAGTTCTTTAAGTCCTTCTGGTAGCGTACATTCCCTTGAATTTCATCCACCTTGTTTCTCAGAGATTGTATGTTCCCAAAAATCATAGAAGGAAGAGGAATGTTACCAAACTGACGTCTTCTCAGGTGCAATTTCACACCTCCACGCTTTCCTCGTTTCCTTCTTCCTTCTCTCCCATCTCTCTTTTCACCGCTGTGTCCATCTCTCAAAATAAAGTCCGGCAGTTGCGGCTTAGGCTCAATCACAGCCGCTGCATCAACCGTGTTTAAATGCAGCAACATGTCCCTGGAATAATGTATCCTGCCCGCCATGTTGCCGAACACGTTTACTTCAGAGACAAAGAGCCAGAGGACAAGCAGCAGCAATACAATACAAAAAAGGGGAGGAAGTCCATGTTGATGGAACCAGGGAGCTCTTCACCATACAGTCCACAAACATTCCAGGACAGAAACGACACAGAGAATATCATAAAAACACATTAAAGTGCATAAAACAAGACACACAGACGACAGACTTTTTCACCAGCTGCCGGTCACTGCGTGCGCATGTGCCCAGAAGACAAACATATATCCAGTCTTTATGTTTCAGAAGAGAGCTATAGAATAATAAACAAAGCTGCTTACAGGGAGCCAACAAACCCACTTTTTCTTAAATTAAAAGCTCTCAAGTTGAAAGATCTGGTTGACTTTAAAACTGCAGTAATAATGTTTAAAGTGAAGAATCTATCACTGCCCGCAAATATCCAAAAGTTGTTCCAAATAAGGGAGAAACAATATCATTTCAGAGGAACATGTATATTTCAAAAACCTTCAGTGAGAACTACCACCAAGCAACACTGTGTCTCAGTGCAAGGAGTCAGATTATGGAACGATTTTGGACCTGAATTAAAATCATGTACAACGCTTGGACAATTTAAACAAAAACTAAAGGAAGAAATACTCCAAACATATATACAAGATGACATGTAAAATCACATAAGGATTGTCATATCCAGCCTGCGTTGTGTTGTTGCTTAGTTTTTTTTGGTCACATTTTGTCTTAGCTTTGTTCTGAATTGTAATCGCTCTTGTTTTGTTTTTCTTTTGAATTCTTGGATGGAATATGGGTGGGCAATATAAGCTGCGGCTTCAGCCATCACCCATTTCAGATAACTTATGTTGAACTGTATAATCAGAGGAGTTATTGTTTAATTTGACCTTGTTGGATTTTTTCGCCTTTGTTATATTATTCTGTTTCTTTTTAATCTTTACTTTTAATCTATCCGAAATAAAGATTCCTTAAAAAAAAAAAAAAAAAAGACACAAGTGGTCTGTGAGGACCAGGACCTTCTCTGGCGTTTTGGGGGTACTGTGGAAAATTGTGTTTCAGGAGAAATGGTGCCCAGTTCAAACCCTTTAAGTGCCCATATGAATGTTGTGAATTTACGACCAGCAACATTAATGCCAAGAAACCTAATGTTTATGTATTTGGACAGTGGGAGGAAACCTGTGTAACTGGAGAAAACCCACACACATGGTGAGAATATTTTGCTGTGAATAACCATGGCAACACCATATGTGTTTTATTATATCCACTGGTGGAAATAAGAATTGAAGAACTCAAATTATTTTTAGTCCATATATTTACCAACGAGGCTGCTTACATTAAATTTTAGTCTTTTAAATTTTTATTCACATTTATCTGCCTATTTTATTTTGTAATTTGTAATTTTTTTCATTCATTTTTTTTATTTATTTTTAAATTAATAAAGATGTATTTTTAAAATTTGGTTCTATTATTATTATTATTATAAGATAAGATAAGATAAGATAAGATAAGCCTTTATTAGTCCCACAATGGGGAAATTCCAGAATTGCAACAGCACAGGGATAGCAACACTCAGAGCAATAATTAAGAAGATACGAAAAATATAAATAAGAACAGTGGATATACATACATACACATAAATATATAAATATATATTTATGTATATATATATATATATATATATATATATATATATATATATACTGTATATATATACAAAGTGTGGAGCACTGTAGCAAGATGGAATAAACAGCATAAGCGTCTACTTAGTTATCCTACATAGTATGAATATGTACCCATACATACTGTCACCCTCCATAGCGACTGATATTGTCCTAGTTGTATACTGGAGGGGACCATTTGTGTAAGTCTGTTGCGTCTTTTGCATTCAATACTACTAGGTCGTCACGCTTTTGCTATCTCCGCGAACATCCCTGCTTAGGTTACACAGTCTGACAGCCGTAGGTAGGAAGGACCTGCAAAACCTCTCGGTTGCGCACCTAGGATGATGTAGTCTGCTGCTAAATGAGTGCGTTCAATATGTCCTGCATAGAGTGGGACTCGTACTCCAGCAGAGATGACAGTTTAGCCACCATCCTTCTCTCTCCCATCTCCTCCACCGGGTCAAGGCGCTGCCCCAGGACAGAGCTAGCTTTCTTGATCAGTTTGTTCAGTCTCTTCCTATCAGCTGCTGTAATGCCGTTGCCCCAGCAGACCACTCCAAAAGTGATGGCTGACACCACCACTGTGTCGTAGAATGTCTTCAGCAGCACCCCTTGTACACCAAAGCCTGCTTTCCACTAGCCCAGCACACCTCGGTACGGCTCGATTCACTTCAGTACGGCTCGGAATGCTTCTGTCTCCATTAGCACGGTGTTGTGCTTGTGCTGTGTGTTTTTTTTTTTAGGAGGTTTTAGAAGCGGGGCAGCAGCAGATTCTCAGCGAGGCGGGGCCACACTCCCGTGACGTTACGCACCCGACTGAGTCCTTATTTACACCAGACAAAGGATCCAAGGATTATTGCCTTGCTCGCTCTGTGGATTTATCTCACAATTAATTTTATCTCATAATTAAGCTGCAACAACACAAGTCACTTTTGTTTTGAATTAACTGCCAAATGACCTAGAAATAATGAGCTGAAACTTGTTTTTATTCGTATTAAATAATGAGACGGTGGCACACTGGCCTACACCAAATTATTATTTTTTACATCCTAGGGCATTTTGGATGTACTGAATTAAAAAAATTCATGTTTTTCACCTTCAGGTCAACGTTTGGAACAACAGTATTATTATTTTCCGTTTAGATGATGCTGCACTCCTTCTAAAGTATTGTAATTCTCTGAATTTGGAATGCCGATAGAACATTCAATTTACATATACTTACTTTTTTACATACTTTGACTTGTAAGCTTGATCAGTCTCTCCTGCTGCATTTTAAAGTCCAACTGTGCAACTTCTTATAAGTTAACATAAAAAATGTACCCAAAGTTTAGAACTGTATCATGTGGTGCTAATTTTTTTATGATATTTCAATAAAAAGAACAGAAAGCTTACAAAAACATTTGTTTTTTGGTCTAGTTAAAAATTACATTACCTTTACAATGGTTGACCCCTGACAGGAAGATCAGTATCATTTTGATCAGACTAGGCAATGGAATTTCTATGTAATTATACTGTTTTATAATTCAGTGTTATAACAGACAAACCACACTTTCCAAAACAATTCCATTTTATTATATACAAAATATTAAAAGAAAAAAAAAACTTTGCAACACAACATGAAGGTTAATCGACATTTTATACACGCCGACCACTGAGTGTCTACACCAGCTTCCCAAACTGGGTCACGACTCGGATGAATGAAGGCGTCTCTGCCAGCTGTGGGTCAGGAAGGCTCGGTTGAATAATCCGGACGGGCTGTCGCGGCGGACGCGTGGGATGATTCTACAAGGAAAATGCACACAATAAAATACAGCACGTAAGTGCAAGATATACAGAAAAGACAATAGTTTTTAACAAGAATACATAAGCTTATTTCAGCGTATTGTTCACATGAATAATTAAAATAAAAGCTTTAGTCCGCATTGTGCTGAAATAAAGCAGCGATCCATTCACAAATGAACAGCTTTTTTATTGCATAAATAAACTGAGCATCTTACCGAATATATTTGCGAAAAAACGCACAATAAAAAAAAATTAAAACTCACCGTTAAAGGACTCCGATGTCGAGACCTCCCGGTATATTTTTTCATTCCTGGCGGCTCCGTCTAACTCGCGCTGAATACGTTCGTCTGACAATGCAGTGAACAGACACTGCAGCTCCTTATTGGTCCATGGAACACCCTTATTACACGAAGCCATTTTTGATAGAGAATAAATGAAAATAGCACAGCAATACACTGAAAAGGAACCGCCAACAGTGGTTGCGTGCTGAGTAAAGGCGGTCGTGAAGATTCTTTTTTTTTTTTTTTTCAAAAACTTTATTGAGAAGGTGGTGAAGATTTGGTAGATGAGGAGGAGGAGAGGGGCGGTTACAACCTGACCAATCAGCGCCGGTTACGACCTGACCAATCAGCGGTGACCAGTCTGTTAACGTCACAACACGGCACAGCTTAGCACTGCTGTACCCTGCCCTTCAGCGGGGCTGAGAATTGCGGCTGTTAAACCGTGTTGGGGCTTGTGGAAAAGCGTACAAAGCGTGCTGAGCCGTCCCGTGTCGCGCTAAAGCGTGCTAGTGGAAAAGGCCCTTAAAAGACCTGAGCCTCCTCAGTAGGAACAGCCTGCGCTGTCCCTTCTTGTAGAGTGTGTTGGTGTTGTGTGACCAGTCCAATTTATTGTTCAGGTGAACACCCAGGTACTTGTAGGATGTCACCATCTCAATGTCTGTTTCCTGTATGTTTACCAGTGCTGTGGGGTGGGGGTTGTCCGCGCCTGCGGCAGTCCACCACCAGCTCCTTAGTTTTCCTCGCGTTGATCTGGAGGCAGTTCTGATGGCACCAGTCCACGAAGTCCTGGATAAGTCCTCTGTACTCAATTTCATCTCCGTTGGAGATGAGGCCGACGATCACAGGCTCGTCAAAGAACTTCTGTAGATGCATTATAATATGTTTTTTATTTATTCATTTTTTCTTTTTTAAAAAGAATTTTTTTTCCTTTTTTAAAATTTCACATGGAATTTTCTGGTGTACTTATCCTAACTTAATGAAACTTCACAGTCACAATCACCACTTGATTCTTCAGAATCTCAACAAATTTCATGAAAAATGTCAATCCATTTCAATTTTTACTTCCTGGATAACTTTTTTCTATTATGCTGTCTGTATTTCTGTTGGTTTGGTTATCAACTGTGTCATGCTGCTGTTACACTGTAATTTCCCACTTTGGGATTAATAAAGTCTATCTATCTATCTATCTATCTATCTATCTATCTATCTATCTATCTATCTATCTATCTATCTATCTACCTTGCCAGTGAAGCTGCAGTTTCTCTGTGGAATGTATTTTCTGATTTATCTTCTGATTTAGTGATTCAGGGTGCTTTCACACCTGCAGGCTTTCGCTTGTTTCAATCGAACTTGAGTTTGTTTTCTCTGGTAGTGCAGTTCGTTTTGTCTGGTGAGAACACAGTAATCTCACTCAGGTGCACACCAAAACAACCGTACTGAGACCTCCTCTTTTAGGTGGTCTTGTTTCGAATCAACTGGCAAACTCTGGTGCAGTTCTCCAGGTGAGAAAGGGACCGTACTAAAAAAGGACCAGCGGCTACAACATTTTATGCCACATGTGGCTGAGCATGTTACGGTTCAGGAGGGTTAATGAACGCCACCTCCTGTACTGTCTTGATGTGCTTTCGCCGACTCCAGTGCATTAACATGTTATTTTTTCATCCATAACCACACTTCATTTTCAAACTGTACGATTTCCTGAAAGTGGTATACACACATAATGTAATAAACGATAACCAGTGCAATGCAATTCCCCTGTAGATTATGGTCCATTGTATTATTTTCTCTCCAGAAATGCATAAATGCATAGTAATCATCCTACTTCCTGTATTTACCTTTCCTGTTCTCACAGCAAAAAAGTCTGACCAATAACAGAGAATGTTCTGACGTAAGTCTCGCGGGATTTAATGTGACGCAGTTTGCTTGTGTGAAAGGGAATTGAACCAAGGAGAAAATGATACAAAGTAAAAAAAACTTATCAACTGATTTGGACCAATGTAAACAAATTTAGATGTGAAAGCTGTTATGACCTGAGCGCCGGTTCTGATCGCGCTCGGGTTAAAGTTATGTCTCGCTGCCGGCCTTGACAACTGCGGGCTGTATTCTGGCCTCACCGGGCTCTTATTGTGTAGGTGCTCGGTGGGGTTTCCGCCTGCCAACGGTCGGCCAGCTGAGTGTCATTACCGTCGTTAGTGTTTCGCTATTTAAGCCCAGCACTGGCGACGGTATGACGCAGCAGTGTCAGTCGTTATACGTCTGAGCTACGGATGACTTGGACCATTATCTACCTTGTCTGCTTGTGGTTGACCGTCACTTCTCCGGCACCAGTAAGTGAGCTATTAGCCTTACCCCTTCCGGAAAGTAGACCTTTGTGTGTCTTTGCTTCAGCGGCTTGTGTAGGCAATTACTTAAACAACCGTTGCCTGTGTATGACTGTCTCTCTCCTATGGACTCGTAAGTGAGCTGTCTAGCCTTACGCCTCCGGAAGTGCGGAGACTCATGTGTCATTGCTCCTGCATCTTGTGTTGTTAACCTTTCACCGTAATAAAACTCACTGTAAACTCACTGGTGACTGTGTGCATCTCTAGCTGGCTCGCGAGGGCCAGCGCATGACAGTCACCAGTGAGTTTACAGTGAGTTTTGTTACGGTGAAAGGTTAACAACACAAGATGCAGGAGCAATGACACATGAGTCTCCGCACTTCCGGAGGCGTAAGGCTAGACAGCTCACTTACGAGTCCATAGGAGAGAGACAGTCATACACAGGCAACGGTTGTTTAAGTAATTGCCTACACAAGCCGCTGAAGCAAAGACACACAAAGGTCTACTTTCCGGAAGGGGTAAGGCTAATAGCTCACTTACTGGTGCCGGAGAAGTGACGGTCAACCACAAGCAGACAAGGTAGATAATGGTCCAAGTCATCCGTAGCTCAGACGTATAACGACTGACACTGCTGCGTCATACCGTCGCCAGTGCTGGGCTTAAATAGCGAAACACTAACAACGGTAATGACACTCAGCTGGCCGACCGTTGGCAGGCGGAAACCCCACCGAGCACCTACACAATAAGAGCCCGGTGAGGCCAGAATACAGCCCGCAGCTGTCAAGGCCGGCAGCAAGACATAACTTTAACCCAAGCGCGATCAGAACCGGCGCTCAGGTCATAACAGTAGCACCCTTAAACTTCAAGAAGCTTCAGCCTCATAATCACATCTACACTCTTCAGAATCTCATACTAAAATGTCAGTCCATTTTGATTTTACACAACAATCACGTTGTACAGTTCTCTTTGGCCTGCATTTCTTTGCGTCTTCTGCTATGCTGGTATGCCAGCCTAATGAGCCTTCACACTCACAATCACAACAGTGGTCTTCAGAATCTCACCAAATTCCCTGCAGTTCTTTTGATGTGCCGAAAGTTGTTTAGGAAGAATAGAAACAGGAAAACTGCAGCTTCTGACTATGATTTTACTGCAATGTAAACTATCTCAATTTAAAATCTATCCACTAATCCAGCTTTCTGTAATCTGATTTGTTCATTCCAGACTCTTACTTGGTGATTTTTTAGTTTGTCCTTAAATGTAACAAGACTTTGGACTGTGAAATAAGGACAATCAGCCAAAACCAACAGGAAACCATTCCCAAACATGGAGTCTTTTCCTGAAAGTTAAAACAAAGCCACAAGAGCTTGACACGTCTGAGTTTCTTCTGTCAGTTCACGGACGTAGCTTTTGGTTCTGAAAAAGTTTAAAACTGTCTCTAAGATGAAGTAGATGTTCCATGTCAATGTTAAAGTCACTACTGAGGGAACTCTGTCAGGACTGCTGTAGTCAGGGCCGTTTACTGGGGGCACTTAGGCAAGACTGTGTTTGGGAGGGATGGAGGCACATTTCTGTGCACATGAAAAGTGCAAATTTCTAAAAAAAAAAAAAAAAGTTGTACATTTCTAAGAAAAAAGTTTGCATATTCCCAAGAAATGAATTGCAAAATTCACATGAAAAAAGTTGTAAAATTTTCGTAGAAAACAGTAGCAAATTTACACAAAATATTTACAAATTTACAAAAGATTTGTTTATTTCTAAGAAAATAGTTGCAAAATTACAAGGAAATAGTTGCAAGGTTTTAAAAAAAGTTCCAAATTTATAAGAAAAAAGATACAAATTTACAAGAAAATATTTACAAATTTAAAAGAAAAAATGTACAAATTGTCATGATCCTGGGCACAGGCGGGGGCCCAGTCTTCATTTTAAGTTTAGTCTTTTCCTGTTTGTTTGTTTGTTTATCTTGTCTGCTGTATTTGGTTCCTGTGTAGTTATGATTTGTCTGTATTCTTAGTCTCACCCTTATTGTCCTGTCTATTTATTGTTTCATTTTTTACTTATAGTATTATTTACATCTGGGGGTTGTGTTGTCCTATTTTTGTATTATTATTTAGTTTTCAGTTTTGTGCTTTTACTTTGACAGTGCTGTGCAGCTTCCGGCTATCAAACCTGGATTCGGGGGCTCCACAGCTGTCAGTGATTATGTTACGTTCCTACTTATGTATCTACACCTTTGTAGGGAAAATTGGTTATAAGGTACAACAATTATTTAATTTATACCGAGAGGTGTGTGTGGAAACAAAGGTTTGCTTCAGGTCCATGCACACCCTGGGGAAAAAAAAAATCGTTTTTGGGGCACCAGTCCAAAACTTGGACAGTTTATTAATAACTAATCTTTATACCTTCAATCAATCAATTTCAAATATTTGTGAATTCTCCTGGGTGACTTCAGAAACAGACACAGGAAAATGAAATCAACAGAAACTTCCATCTACTGTTTACACTTTTAATGATCAGACTTATATAAAATGACATTGCATTCAACGGACTTGTTGGTAAAGTGAAATGATCAAGTGTCAAGCATTACATTCAACTTGTAACTTATTATTGAGCAAAAGAGTATAATCACATTTGTGGAACCAAGGAAACCTTAGTGTGAATTTGTAACTGTGATGAAAATGGAGACTGAAATAACTGCAGCCAAAATATGAAGAAAATTGGACGCAAATTTCCATCCATCCATCCATCCATCTTCTACCGCTTTTCCGGAGGTCCGGGTCGCGGAGGCAGCAGTTCAAGCAGAGAAGCCCAGACTTCCCTCTCCCCAGCCACCTGCTCCAGCTCTTCAGAGGGGATACCAAGGCGTTCCCAGACTAGCTGGGAGACATAGTCTCTCCACCGAGTCCTGGGTCTGCCCCGGGGTCTCCTCCCAGTGGGACGTGCCTGAAACACCTCAAGTGGGAGACGTCCAGGAGGCATCCTAATCAGATGCCCATACCACCTCAACTGACTCCTTTCAATGTGGAGGAGCAGCGGTTCTACTCTGAGCCTCTCCCGGATGACTGAGCTCCTCACCCTATCTCTGAGGGTGAGTCCAGCAATCCTACGGAGAAAGCTCATTTCAGCCGCTTGTATCCGCGATCTCGTTCTTTCGGTCATTACCCAAAGCTCGTGACCATAGGTGAGAGTAGGAACGTAGATTGACTGGTAAATCGACAGCTTTGCCTTAGAACTAAGCTCCCTCTTCACCACAACAGACCGGTACAACGTCCGCATCACTGCAGAGGCTGCTCCAATCCGTCTGTCGATCTCTCGCTCCATTTTCCCCTCACTCGTGAACAAGACCCCAAGATACTTAAACTCCTCCACTTGGGGCAGGAGCCTGTCCCCAACCCGGAGAGGACAATCCACCTTTTTCCGGCTGAGGACCATGGACTCGGACTTGGAGGTGCTGATTCTCATCCCAGCCGCTTCACACTCAGCGGCAAACCGTCCCAGCAAGAGCTGTAGGTCATTGCTGGATGAAGCCAACAGGACAACATCATCTGCAAACAACAGAGATGAGATCCTGTGGTCACCAAGCATGACACCCTCCATTCCCTGGCTGCGCCTAGAAATCCTGTCCATAAAAATTATGAACAGGACCGGTGACAAAGGGCAGCCCTGGCGGAGTCCAACTCTCACTGGGAATGACTCCGACCGAGTGTTGGCAATACGAACTAAACTCTTACAACGGTCGTACAGAGACCGAATAGCTCGTAACAACAAGCCCGATACCCCATACTCCCGAAGCACCCCCCACAAAAATCCACGAGGGACGCGGTCAAATGCCTTCTCCAAGTCCACAAAACACATGTAAACTGGTTGGGCAAACTCCCACGAACCCTCAAGAATTCTCGAGAGGGTAAAGAGCTGGTCCGATGTGCCACGGCCAGGACGAAAACCACATTGCTCCTCTTGAATCCGAGGTTCGACCAACGGCCGGACTCTCCTCTCCAGTACCTTGGCATAGACCTTCCCAGGGAGGCTGAGGAGTGTGATCCCTCTAAAGTTGGAGCACACCCTCCGGTCCCCTTTTTTGAAGAGAGGAACCACCACCCCAGTTTGCCATGCCAAAGGCACTGCCCCCGACCTCCACGCAATGTTGCAGAGGCGTGTCAACCATGACAACCCAACAACATCCAGGGCCTTGAGGTACTCGGGGCGAATCTCGTCCACCCCCGGGGCCCGGCCACCAAGGAGATTTTTAACCACCTTGGCGACCTCAGCCCCTGTGATAGGCGAGTCATCCCCCTTGTCCCCAAACCCTGCTTCCTCTGTGGAAGGCGTATCAGTGGGATTGAGGAGATCCTCGAAGTATTCCTTCCACCGCCCGACGATATCCCCAGTTGAAGTCAACAGTGTCCCATCCGCACCATACACAGTGTGGACGGGGAGCTGCTTTCCCCTCCTGAGCCGCCGAACAGTTTGCCAGAATCTCTTTGAAGCCGACCGAAAGTCTTGTTCCATGGCCTCACCGAACTCCTCCCATACCCGGGTTTTTGCTTCAGCAACCACCCGAGCTGCACTCCGCTTGGCCTGCCGGTACACCTCAGCTGCTTCGGGAGTCCCACAAGCCAACCAAGCTTGATAGAACTCCTTCTTCAGCTTAATGGCCCCCCTCACCACTGGTGTCCACCACTTGGTTCGGGGGTTGCCACCACGAGATGCACCGACCACCTTGCGGCCGCAGCTCTGGGCCGCCGCTTCAACAACAGAGGTGGAGAACATGGCCCATTCAGACTCCATGTCTCCAGACTCCCTCGGAATGTGGTTGAAGTTCTTCCGGAGGTGGGAGTTGAAGACCTCCCGGACAGGGGCCTCAGCCAGACGCTCCCAGCACACCCTCACTATACGTTTGGGTCTACCAGGTCTGAATGGCTTCCTCCCCTGCCATCGGATCCAACTCACCACCAGGTGGTGATCAGTTGACAGCTCTGCACCTCTCTTTACTCGGGTGTCCAAGACATACGGTCGCAGGTCTGATGATACGATAACAAAATCGATCATCGACCTGCGGCCTAGGGTGTCCTGGTGCCAGGTGCACATATGGACACCCTTATGCTTGAACATGGTGTTCGTTATGGACAGACTGTGGTTAGCACAGAAGTCCAATAACTGAACACCACTCGGGTTCAGATCGGGCAGGCCGTTCCTCCCAATCACCCCCCTCCAGGTTTCACTGTCGTTGCCCACGTGCGCATTGAAGTCCCCCAGTAGGACAATGGAGTCTCCAGGAGGAGCACCCTCCAGCACCCCAGTCACAGACTCCAAAAAGGGTGGGTACTCTGAAACATCATTTGGTGCATAGGCACAAATGATGGTCAGGACCCGTTTCCCAACCCGAAGGCGCAGGGAAGCAACCCTTTCGTCCACCGGGGAAAACTCCAATATATATACGCAAATTTTATGAAGAAAATTATAAAAGCTGATTATATGTAAAAAGAAATTCTGGGTTACTCTAAAAAGTAAAAACAGAAGTTATTGAAAAGGTGAATATTATTTTTCCTTCAGCTTTATAGCTCCTATTGTAGCTTATGGACTAACTTTTAACATGAATTGGTCATATTCAATTAGAATTAGACATCACATTTAGCCCAGCAAATAGGAAGCTGGGGTCTGGCTTATGAACAGCTGTGCCTTCAGAGTTCAGCGATGATCTTGAACACCAGCAGATGGCAAAGGGGGAAAGACTGTCCGCAGTCCTTTCCAATCGTTGCAGCGGTTCTAGCTTGTAGACTCAGCAGCAGGTCAACAGTGGAGACAGCAGTAGAGTGAGCGGCTGGCTCCTGGGCAGGTGAAGTCTTCTCCTAGGCAACAGATCCTTCCCTGGCCTGCAACTTTGGGATGTCCACTGGCCGACAAGACCCAGAGGCTGAAGAAAAAATGGATGTAAAACAGTTCCACCCACGAAATCCTAGTTCTTCAGCTGTCGTGGGGATTGGCAAAAACATCTTTCAGTGTGAGGAAAAAATGATCAGTCCACTTTAACCTGTTGCATTTTGGTGTACCGCGGGCAGACAAGTCTCTGAGTCCTAGGGTGCACGAGGGCATCCTAGGACGCACACTGTGCGTCCTAGGAGGCACTGAAAAAAAAAAAAAGAGCTGCATTTCCGTTCTTCCACTACAGACACAGCCGCGAACAGAAAGCCAAAGGAGTGCTTTGATTGGTTTAGATGTGATTGACCTCTCATTCGACTAATAAGAGCCTTGAATTGGGTTTCTGAAACCTTGAAGAACCAATGACTGAAAACCTAGCAAGAAGGACCCACCTACCAACGGCGGAGAATACAGCGAGCCAGTTGAAGCACAGTAGTTCGAAAGCGTGCCTCCCTTGCAAAATCTGTTTTGTTTTAGCCGCTGGGTGACACACACGCGTTCGCCAGTCTTTTTTTCTTACTACTGTTCTTATTTGTTTTGAAAAATCGTTCGCCAAAACCGCAATAATGGAATTATGGTTTGTCCGGGTCGCGTGACCAGAACCACGAGTCCGTAACAAGCGGACCAGCATCATGTTCGTCTGACAATGAGGAAGAGAAGTTCGCCAGCAACACTGCTGTTGTGGACAGGTAAGTGTTATAAGCTAAATTATTCTTTATCCCTGAAAATTGTAATCAAAAATGACTTTTGACCCATCGGTAAATTACAACTGTGCGTAGTAGACCGCAGCGCACCGTGACCGCGGCGAACCGGGCGATGTCTGTCCTCTGTACCGGGGGTGGGTGGGGTGAGAGTTGTCATCTTCTACATTACAGATATTTTAGTATAATTTTTAGTGCACTGTAGGTTATTTTTTCTTGTAAAAAAAGCCACACATTTTTTATGTGGCATGCTTCTTAGTGTGTGGGGGCTTGCTTGTCCATTCATTCATTCATGAATGAATAAACAACCCCCCCCCCCACACACACACAGCCCTGAGTGTCCCCTTTCATTAGAGCCCAACATCAAGCTTCTATATTGAATCATTCAAAAGTTACAGATGTTTTTCCAAACTGTGCCATTTGGCACAATTTGGCACAGTTCAAAAACGCCTGGGAACAACCTGTGAAGAAAGCTGTGGAATATATTCATTTTTTTGTGGTATTGTTACAAAATTTTGACCTCAGCTGGATAACACTTGGTTCTACATTTCTGATGCATTTTCCAGCCTGGATCTGACAGCTGTGTGTTATTTGCAAGCATTTGTATCAAAAAAAAACACCCAGTCGAAATTTATTTTCTTCAAGTTCAGTATGTTTAGATGACTGTTATTCAGTGGCAGGAGCACTTAGAGAGATTATGACTGTTTTGCCAAAAAATTCAAAGTATTTTCCTTTAAATGAGACCAACCCCATGAAGATGCTGCAAAGGGTTGAAGAACAGCTTTTGATTTACTTTGAGTACGTTATTTTTTGGCGTTTTTAGGGAAATTGACCAGAGTGTAATGGGTTAAAACACAGTAAGTTAAGAAAAATCGATAGATAAAGTTTAACAGAATAAAAGAGAAAAAAAAAATGTCTGTGAACATGGAGTTTCACTCCATGTAAACTTTTTCCTGTAAATTTTCACCTTTTTTTTTGTAAATTTACAAAGCTCATCTTGATGCTACTGAATTTTATTCTTGGTAATTAAATTTTAATTTACACTTTTTTAATTTCAAATTTGCAATTGTGGGGGTTTCCCCTACAGTTGAAAGTGCTATAAGATCACTGTTGTTGTGAAATGGTGCTATATACAGTAAATAAAGTCGAAATGAATTGAATTGATTTAAAAATTTGCATCTTTTATCACATCCTTGCACCTTTATTCTAGCAAATTTACACCTGATTCCCATTTATATTTTCATACCTCATGCTAAATTCCACCTTGTTAAAAATGAACTCCTCACCTCTGGTTTCTGTCTGGTTTTCAAACATCTAAAGAGCAGAACAAACAGTTTAACAGCAGAAGAAAAGCTGCTCAGGAATCCTCTGAATATTTAAACAGCTCCTGGTCATTAATCACGGCTCTGTGGACGCTCACATGGAGAGCTAATATTAGCGTGGGTTTCCATAATGTGAGCGTGAGTCAGCGCTGAAGCGGGCTGACAGATGGTGGACGGTCCACGGCTACATGAAAGCTGCTGGAGAGCCCTGCCAGATCTGAGCGGGGTAAACCAGTACCAGCCTGATAGAACAGCTCAACCCCGACACAAAAACAGCTTCAGAGCAGCTTTGACTGATCACACACATGAATTTATGTCTCCCTGTTAAACCTGATGGCAGCACGGTGGTGCAGTGCCTAGCACTATGGCAGCACAGCAAAAAGGTCACGGGATTGATCCCATCCTCTGACCATCACTGACCCTTCTGTGTGGAGTTTACATGTTCTCCCCGTGTCTGTGTGGGTTTACTCCTGGTACTCTGGTTTCCTCCCAAAGACATGCAGGTGAGGTTAACTGGCATCAACTGGGGATTCTAAATTGTCCATAGGTGGAAGCATTTTATTGGGTTTTCTATAGTTTTAAGTTTATGTTGCATATTTTGTAGTTTTTGTAATTTAATCCATGTGCTTTTAGTTGGAAATGTTTGTCTACTGCCACCCTGTGCTTCCCCTAACTACTGATCAGCAGCACCTGTGGCTGCACATGATATAAAAAGTGCTTTGGCAGTCCAGAGGAAAGCCCTGCTTGAGGAGAGGGTCCCAGGTGGGGGCCCTGCCAGATGAGCGCTTTTGCCAGGAGGGGAGAGCCCTGCCAGGACAAGACGAGGTTGCTGGTCCCAGGATGATGGCAGATGGCGACTGGCCTGCTAGAGTGGAACCCTCCTCCTCTGCTTTTAAGGACTTTTATCAATTGTTTTTAGCCCACTTTTAGTCCTTTTTTTTTATCTTGAGTTTTTTAGCTAGTGTTTTATTCTATATTAATTCTTAGGTTTTAGGTTGGGCTTTTTATTTAAGTGGGCCTTCATTAGTACATAGTTTATGTAAGTAAAATTCCTCATTTTACAGTTTCCCCTTGAGAGTGAATAGTTGTCTATCTCTCTGTGTTGGCCCTGTGATGGACTGGAGATCCGTCCAGAGTGGACCCTTCCTCTCACCCAAAGATGCTGGGATAGGCTCTAGCTCCCTCGCGACCCAAAAAGGATTAAGCAGTAGAAGATGGATGGATGTATGTTAAATTTTAAATCAAAAATCTAAATAAGATTAAACATTAAATCTAAATGTGAAGCATCAACACCATAGCTGTGATCGGCAATAGCATCAAACCACAACTATTCAGCACAATGGTAGCATTAGCATGAAACCACAGCCATTGATTGCTATGTTAGCATTAGCACTTAGCCATAAATATTCACCGCTATTATGAGTATCACAACTATTCACTGCTATGTTAGCATCAAACCACAACTGTTCACTGCTATGTTAGCATTAGCATTAAACCACAACTTTTCACCGCTATGTTAGTATTAGCATTAAACCATAAATGGTCACCACTATGTTAACACTAGAATTAAACCACAGCTATGCACCACTATGTTAGTATTAGCATGAAACGACAACTATTCACTGCTATGTTAGCATTAGCATTAAACCACAACTGTTCACCACTATGTTAGCATCAACATTAAACCACTGCTTTGCACCACGATGTTAGCATTACCATTAAATGACAATAGCCGCCCCCCCCGCGACCCTATAAAGGATTAAGCGGAAGAAGATAGATGGATGGATGTTCACCACTATGTCAGCATTAGCATTAAACCTGGAAAGGTTGGGCATCATCAGGCGATCGAACAGCCCATGGGCATCCCTGCTACACATGGTCCCTAAGGCTGAGGGATCGTGGCGACCGTGCGGCGATTTCGGCAAATTGAATAACGCCACAGCACACAACCGCTACCCGATTCCCCACATTCAGGATTTTTCCATTCACCTCGCCGGAGCGCGCATTTTTTCTAAAATAGACCTGGTCCACGGTTACCACCAGGTCCCAGTGTGCGAGGAGGACATACTCAAAACAGTGGTAATAACTCCGTTCGGCTTGTTCGAGTTTCTGTGCATGCCTTTCGGATTAAAAGGAGCAGCACAGACATTCCAGCGCATGATGGACACGGTGCTGCGCGATCTCCCGTTTGTGTTCATCTACCTGGATGATATCCTGGTAGCCAGCGCGTCCGAAGACGAACACGTAACCCACCTCAGGACGGTTTTCCAGAGGTTGGAGGAACACGGGTTAATAATCATCCTGGCGAAGTGCCAGTTCAGCGTGACGGGGATTGATTTTTTGGGGCACCGCGTCTCACCGGAGGGAGTAGTACCCTTGCCGGACAAAGTGCGCACTGTGGCGAACTTCCCTCGGCCTCAGACGGTCAGGGCGCTGCAGGAATTTTTGGGGATGGTTAATTTTTATAACCGTTTCCTCCCCTGCGCAGCTCACCTCATGCAGCCACTGTACGCCGTGCTCAAGAGACGGAAACCCGCGGATGGAGTCGAATGGACTCCGGAGCGAGAGCAGGCGTTCTCTGAGGTGAAAGCAGCTCTGGCAAACGCCGCACTGTTGGCGCACCCAGACCCGGCGGCCCGGATAGCGCTCACTACCGATGCCTCGGATGTCGCCATAGGGGCTGTCGTGGAGCAATGTGTCGCCGGTTCTTGGCAGCCGCTCACCTTTTTCAGCAGGGCTTTGCGCGACAGTGAGCGTAAATACAGCGCATTCGACAGAGAGTTGCTGGCTCTCCACCTGGCCATAAGCCACTTCCAGTTCTGGCTGGAAGGGCGCAGCTTTACCGCGTTCGTGGACCACAAGCCGCTGATGTTCGCGATGGCCAAGGTTTCGGAACCATGGTCGGGCCGGCAGCAGAGACAGCTGGCTGCGATCTCGGAGTTTACGACCGATATTCAACATGTGTCGGGTAAACTGAATGTGGTGGTGGACTGCCTCTCGCGCGCGGTAGTGGCCCCGGTCTGTGTAGGGATAGATTATACAGCGATGGCCGCAGAGCAGATTAGCAATACGGACGTGCGCGCGCTCTAGTCTGGACCAACAGGGTTAAGGCTGGAGAGCAGAGTGCTGCAAGACAGTAGCTCCCCCCCTAATCTGCAACGTCTACACAGGACGCCCGCGCCCGGTGGTCCCGGTCGCGTGGCACCACTGCGTGCTTGAGTCAGTTCACGCTTTGGCGCACCCAGGAGTGCACGCGTCAGTCAAAATGGTGGGAGCGAAATTCGTGTGGCCAGGCCTGCGCAAACAAGTGAAAGAGTGGGCTGCAGCCTGCGTAGCGTGCCAATGAGCCAAAGTGCACAGACACACCAAGGCTCCTTTGGAGCCGTTTAGGATACCGACTAAAAGATTCGACCATGTTCACGTGGACCTCGTGGGCCCCGTCCGCCGTCACAGGGGTGCACACACCTTCTGACAGTGATGGACCACACCACACACTGGCCAGAAGCAGTCCCGCTGGCGGCAACCACGTCTGCGGATGTGGCACGCGCTTTTTTGACAGCATGGGTAGCGCATTTTGGAATCCCGTCGGACATCACGTCTGATAGGGGCCCTCAGTTTGTTTCCGAACTTTGGTCCGCGATGGCCCGCAGCCTGGGTGTTGCAATTCACCGCACAACCGCGTACAACCCACAGGCAAATGGGTTATGCGAGCGTTTTCACAGGTCACTGAAAGCAGCACTCAGGGCTTCGTTGACGGATGCAAATTGGGTTGACCGGTTACCATGGGTTTTATTGGGGTTGCGTTCCACACCAAAAGAGGAGTTGGAGGCTTCCCCGGCTGAGCTTGTTTTTTCTCAGCCACTGCGGCTGCCCGGGGAATTTTTGCCAGATAATCCTGCACCAGACAACTGCCCGTCTCAGCGTTTGCAGCGTAGTGCAGACACAGGCATGCTGCCCGGCCCGGCCCACCACTGTTTCCCACGTGCTTTTGTGCCAAAAACTTTGAAGAACGAGCGTTCGTGTTCGTCAGACACGACGCCCGCCATTGCGCCCACCCTATGATGGCCCGTTCAGAGTGCTGGAAACAGGAAACAGCATTTTTTGTTAGACTTGGGGGGGGGCGTCGGGAGAAAATATGCATAGACAAACTTAAGCCCGCCTTTGTAGTGGCGGACGAGCAAGTGCTGCTGGCTCGGACCCCTCGGCTCCCCAGGCAAACGATGCACCAGGACAGCCACACGGACAGAGCGAAGTTCCCCCCCCCCTCGCCTTGGCCCACCCGCATTCAGACACACGTCCAGCAGCCCCCCCGCCGACACAGAGACCCCCGTTACAGCAGATATGGGAGGAGACTGACGCCCAAAAGACGTGCCGACTGAAACTCTGTCTGGGGGGAGGGGTGATTATGGCGATGCATATTGGTGATATAGCAATGTACTGTATATTGTGGTTGTGTCAGCAGACAGCGTCTCAGTCAGGAGGCAGTGGTTAGACACAAGAGAACAATAGGCAGGGACCTCATGGGGAGCTGGCAGGAAGAGAGAGCTGGGGGTTTAAGGAAAATGTATGGTGGAGGTGAAATGTCATGCAGATGTGAGATGATCTGTGGAGTTTTAAGGGATGAAACCTGGTTTGGCTATTCAGTGCTTTCTGTGTATGATGTTGTGAGAGTGTGAATAAACTTCGTCTGATCATAACTTGGCCTCATCATTTCCACACTCTCCACAGCACTATCATTAAACCACAACTATTCACCGCTGTTTTAGCATTAGTATCAAGCCACAACTGGTGGGCACTATGTTAGCATTAGCATTACACCACAGCTATGCACCACTATATTAGTATTGGCATTAAACCACAATTGTTCACTGCTATGTTAGCATTAGCATTAAATCACAACTATTCGCCACTATATTAGCATTAGAATTAAAACCACAATTATTCCCTCCTTTGTAAACATTAGGATTAAAACACAAATATTCACCGCTATAGCATTAGCATTAAACCACAACTATTCACTGCTAGGTTAGCATTAGCATCAAATCACAACTGTTCACCGCTATATTAGGAGTAGCATTAAACCACAGCAATTTTCCACTATGTTAGCATTAGCATTAAACCACAGCTATGCACCACTATGATAGTATTAGCATTACACCACAACTGTTTACCACTATGTTAGGATTAGCATTAAATGACAACTATTCTCTCCTATGTTTGCATTGACATTAAGCCACAATTGTTCACCGCTATTTTTGCATTAGCAATGAACCACAACTGGTCACTGCTTTGTTAGCATTAGCAACAAACCACAGCTATGCACTGCTATGCTAACATTAGCATCAAACCACAATTTTTCTCCGCTGTGTTAACATTATATATACAAGATGACATATAAAATCACATAAGGATTGTCATATCCAGTCTGCGTTGTGTTGCTGCCTAGTTTTTTTTTTTTTTTTTGTCACATTTTGTCTTAGCTTTGTTCTGAATTGTAATCGCTCTTGCTTTGTTTTTCCTTCTGAATTCTTGGATGGAATATGGGTGGGCAATATAAGCTGCGGCTTCAGCCATCACCCATTTCAGATAACTGATGTTGAACTGTATAATCAGAGGAGTTATTGTCTAATTTGACCTTGTTGGATTTTCTTCCCCCTTTGTTATATTATTCTGTTTCTTTAAATCTGTACTTTTAATCTATCCGAAATAAAGACTGATTGATTGATTGATTGAAACCACAGCTATGCACTGCTATGTTAGCACTGGCATTAAACCTCGACTACTCACCGCTATGTTAGCATTAGCATTATACCACAACTATTCACCGCTATGTTAATATTATCACAAAACCACAACTATTCTTTCCTATGTTAGCATTAGCATCAAACCGCAGCTATTCACTGCTATGTTAGCATTAGTATCAAACCACAACTATTCACCACTATCTTAGCATTACCATAAGATAAGATAAGATAAGATAAGCCTTTATTAGTCCCACAACGGGGAAATTCCAGGATTGCAACAGCACAGGGATAGCAACACACAGAGCAACAATCAGAAGGCAAGAAAAAAAACAAGCAAGCAAGAGCAGCTAATATACATATGTACGTATTACTATAAAATATATATATATACACACACACACAGACACACAGTGCAGAGCATTGTAGCTGGATGGAATAAATATATGAATATATGAACACACAGTGCAGAGCATTGTAGCTAGATGGAATAAATATGTAAATATATAAACACCCACAGTACGGAGCATTGCAGCTAGGTGGAATAAATATGCAAGTATATAAACACACACAGTGCGGAGCAATGTAGCTAGATGGAATAAATATGCAAATATATAAACACACACAGTGCGGAGCAATGTAGCTAGATGGAATAATATGTAGATATATAAATATATAAACACACCCAGTGCTGAGCATTGTTGCTAGATGGAATGAAACAGCATAACCGTCTACTTAGTTATCCTACATGGTATGATTATGTGCCCATACATATTCTCACCCTCCATAGCGACCGGTATGTTCCTAGTTGTTGGCCTAGTTGGCCATCAAGCAACAACTCCATCCATCCTTCCATCTAGCCATTGATCTTGTCCCGCTCAATCCTTTTCGGGTTGCAAGGGGGCTGGAGCCCATCCTAGTGTCTTTGGGCAAGAGGCAGGGTCCAACCTGGACAGATCGCCAGTCCACCACAGGGCCAACACAGAGAGACAGACAACCATTCACTCTCACATTCATACCTAAGGACAATTTAGAATCCCCAGTTGAAGCCAGTTAACCTTACCTGCATGTCTTTGACCTGTGGGAGGAAACCAAAGAACCCGGGGTAAACCCCGCAGACATGGGATGACCATGCAAACTCCACACAGAAGGGTCACCAATGGTTTGAGGGTGGGATCAAACCCACGATGGTCAAGGCTGGAATTGATCCCATGACCTTCTTACTGTGCTGACAGTGTTAACCACTGCACCACCGTGCTGCCCAATGCACCATGATGGAGCCAATGCGGCAATTCTAAAACTGGTGTAATATGCTCTCTCTTTCTGGTCTTTGTCAGCAAGTGGGCTGCTGAATTCTGTAACAGTTGCAAGTTACTGAACGTCTTTTAAGGAATACCAGAAATGAGAGCATTGCATTAATCAATACTACTGGAAATAAAAGCATGCATTAGCATCTCTGTGTTTTCTGGAGAGAGAAATGGGTGGACTCTGGCTATATGATAAAATCCAATTTTTAAAATATTATTAACATGCGGAAGAAAGCTAAGCTCAGAGTCAGAAATAACACCCGGGGTTTTGATTTAATAAGAGACAATGTATTTGTGCAGACAAAATGTGCTGAAAACCATAAGATCTTCCCACCAATGACTTGAGAGTGCCGTGAGTTGCACAAAAATTTTAATAAGATGGCAGTAAGTATGGTTTAGGAAGATCTCCGGGCACCGTTCCGAAGAATGCAAAAACTTTAAGGCTATTGTATGACAGAAAAGCACTTCATTTCTCAAGAATGCCTCAAGTTACTCTTATAAATTCAATGGCAGCCTTAAGAAACTATGCCTCCCTCCACGAATGTCTGCGAACTCCAGAATTAGTAGGAGCAGGAAGATTCTTTCAAATCATAGAATCTTTGTGACCATAAGTTAAGATAAGATGAAAACCAGTTAAAAACAGTGCCCGTCATCTCAATATACTGTACAGTGGTGTGAAAAAGTATTTGCCCCCTTCCTGATTTCTCTTTTTTTTTTGTATGTCACACTTAAATGTTTCAGATCATTAAACAAATTTAAACATTAGACAAAGCTAACACAATTAAACACAAAATGCAGTTTTTCAGTGAAGGTGTTTATTATTAAGGGGAAAAAAATCCAAACCTACATGGCCCTGTGTGAAAAAGTGATGGTTGGGCCACCATTAGCACCAACAACTGCAATCAAGTATTTGTGAGAATTTGCAATTGTCTTTCACAGCGCAGTGGAGGAATTTTGGCCCGCTCATCTTTGCAGAATTGTTGTAATTCAGCCACATTGGAGGGTTTTTGAGCATGAACCTCCTTTTTAAGTTCATGCCACGACATCTCAATCAGATTCAGGTCAGGACTTTGACTAGGCCACTCCAAAGACTTCATTTTTGTTTTTCTTTATCCATTCAGAGGTGGACTTGCTGGTGTGTTTTGGATCATTGTCCTGCTGCAGATCCAAAGTGTGCTTCAGCTTGAGGTCACCAACAAATGGCCAGACATTCTCCTTCAGGATTTTTTGGTAGACAGCAGAATTCATGGTTCCATTTACCACAGCAAGTCTTCCAGGTGCTGATGCAGCAAAACAGCCCCAGACCATCACACTACCACCACCATATTTTACTGTTGGTATGATGTTCCTTTTCTGAAATGCTGCGTTACTTTTATGCCAGATGTAATGGGAGACACACCTTCCAAAAAATTCAACTTTTGTCCTGTCAGTCCACAGAGTATTTTCCCAAAAGTCTTGGCGATCATCTAGATGTTTTCTGGCAAAACTGAGACAAGCCTTTATGTTCTTTTTGCTCAGAAGTGGTTTTCGTCTTGGAACTCTGCCATGCAGGCCACGTTTGCCCAGTCTCTTTCTTATGGTGGAGTCATGAACACTGACCTTAACTGAGGCAAGTGAGGCCTTCAGTTCTTTGGATGTTGTTTTGCAGTCTTTTGTGACCTCTTGGATGAGTCGTCGCTGCGCTCTTGGGGTAATTTTGGTTGGCCGGACTCTCCTAGGAAGGTTCACCACTGTTCCATGTTTTCACCATTTGTGGATAATGGCTCTCACTGTGGTTCGTTGGAGTCCCAAAGCTTTAGAAATGGATTTATAACCTTTTCCAGACTGATAGATCTCAGTTACTTTGTTTCTCATTTGTTCCTGAATTTCTTTGTATCACAGCATGATCTCTATCTTTTTAGGATCTTTTAGTCTACTTCACTTTGTCAGGCAGGTCCTATTTAAGTGATTTCTTGATTGAGAACAGGTGTGGCAGTAATCAGGCCTGGGTGTGGCTAGAGAAATTGAACTCAGCTTTCCAAACGTGTGATAAATCACAGTTAATTTATGTTGTAATGGGAATGGTTGTCTGTATCTCTGTGTTGGCCCTGCAATGGACTGGCGATCTGTCCTGGGTGTACCCTGCCTCTCACCCAAAGATGCTGGGATAGGCTCCAGCCCCCCCCCCCCCCCGACTCAAAAAGGATTAAGTGGAAGAAGATGGATGGATGGATGGATGTGTGTGTGTGTGTGTGTGTGTGTGTGTGTGTGTGGTCACTTTTTCACACAGGGCCATGTAGGGTTTGTTTTTTTTTTTTTTGTTACCCTTAATAATAAACACCTTCATATAAAAACTGTATTTTGTGTTTACTTGTCTTAACTTTGTCAAATATTTCAATTTGTTTGATGATCTGAAACGTGTGACAAACATACAAAAAAAACGAGATATCAGGAAGGGGGCAAATACTTTTTCACACCATTGTATCTCTGTCATCTGTTTAATCCCTTGCACTCTGGTCAATTTCCCTAAAAATGCCAAAAAATAATGCGCCCAAAGTAAATCCAAAGCTGTTCTTCAACCCTTTGCAGCATCTTCATGGGGTTGGTCTCATTTAAAAGGAAACACTTTGAATTTTTTGGCAAAACAGTCATAATCTCTCTAAGTGCTCCGGCCACTGAGTAACAGTCATCTAAACATAGTGAACTTGAAGAAAATAAATTTCGACTGGGTGTTTTTTTGGATACAAATGCTTGCAAATAACACACAGCTTCAGATCCGGGCTGGAAAATGCAACAGAAATGTAGAACCAAGTGTTCTCTAGCTGAGGTCAAAATTTTGTAACAATACCACAAAAAATGAATATATTACACAACTTTGTTCTCAGGTAGTTCCCAGGCGTTTTTGAACTGTGCCAAATTGTGCCAAATGGCACAGTTTGGAAAAACGTCTGTAACTTTTGAATGATTCAATATAGAAGCTTCATCTTGGGCTCTAATGAAAGGTGACACTCAGGGCTGTGTGTGTGTGTGTGGGGGGGGGGGGTTGTCCCCCCCCCCGCTAGAGAGGATGGACATCGCCCGTTGCGCCGCGGTCACGGTGCCCCGCGGTCTACGATGCACAGCTGTAATTTACCGATCGGTCAAAAGTCATTTTTGATTACAATTTTCAGGGATAAAGAATAATTTAGCTCATAACACTTACCTTTTCACAACAGCAGCGTAGCTGGCGAACTTCTCTTCCTCATTGTCAGACGAACGTGACACTGGTCCGCTTGTTACAGACTCGTGGTTCTGGTCTCGCGACCCGGTCAAACCATAATTCCATTATTGCGGTTTTGCGCTTCCATGATTGCGGTTTTGGCGAATGATTTTTCAAAACAAATAAGAACAGTAGTTAGAAAAAAAGACTGGCGAACGCCTGTGTGTCACCCAGCCTTACACAAAACAGCTTTCAAACTTCTGTGCTTCAATTGGCTGGCTGTATTCACAGCCGTTGGTAGGTGGGTCCTTCTTGCTAGGTTTTCAGTCATTGGTTCTTCAAGGTTTCAGAAACCCAATTCAAGGCTCTTATTAGTCGAATGAGAGGTCAATCACAACTAAACCAATCAAAGCACTCCTTTGGCTTTCTGTTCGTGGCTGTGTCTGTAGTGGAAGAACGGAAATGCAGGTGGGGTTTTTTTTTCAGTGCCTCCTAGGACGCACAGTGTGCGTACTCGGATGCCCTCATGCATCCTAGGACGCAGAGATGTGCCCGCCCGCGGTACACCGAAGTGCAACAGGTTAAAAGAATTTTGTTGATCCACAATATCCAATGCAGCACTTAAATCAAGTAGCTCCAGCACCAAAGGTTTATTGGCATCTAGATGGATCCTTATATCATTGAGCAATTTTATGAGGGCTGTTCAGTGCTATGATTAACTCTAAAAGCAGACTCAAATATTTCTAATTTGTTTTGTGAACTGATAAAATTAATTAGTTCTGTGTACACCATTTTTTCTAAATTTTAACTCAAAAAAGGAAGATTGGGGATTGGTCTGTAATTGTTTTGTATCAAGGGATACAGACCAAGAAATGAGATGTGTAAGGCAAGGCAAGTTTATCTGTACAGCACATTTTGTGTACAAGACAATTCAAAGTGCTTTACATAAAAACATTAAATGTTTCAGCAAGTTGCAAAAGGAATACATAACAATTTTAAAGCAAACTGTAAAGTAAATTAAACAGAAAAAAAAACAACAATTTAAAAGCAAATTAAAAAGTGTAGTGTATTTAGATTAATGGGTTTATAGGTGTTTTATTATTGGTACAAGTATTAATGTAAATATGAATGTGAGTAGGAATGAAGATTTCCTTTCATTACACTCATATCCTCGTATGGCACCAGTCCAGATAATAGACAATTTTATGAACAATTCTTTATTTGTACCAATGATGAATCAGTCTCCAAACAAACAAACAAACAAACAAACAAACAAACAAACCCTTGTGAGTTCTTGTCTGCTGATAATCAAGAAGATGGACATGAAATCAAACAATAACTCCCATATGTCTTTCAATGGTTTAATAAGAAATGTCAGAATAGGTTAACTCATTTGGATAACTTGAGACAGGGAATTCAATATGTATTATGATCATCATAGACTGTTATTGAGTCACTGTGTGTAACCTGTGAATCAAACATTTGTAGAACTGAATAAACCGTAGTTTAACTTGCCAGTGTACTCGAAATTGAAAGCCATTATATAGCATTGGTCGAGAAAAGTGGATGCAATTTTATGAAGAAAATGATGAGTAAATTATTTATAAAAATAGAAAATTTGTGTTACTCTGAAAAGAACTTAAATTAATGAAAGGACAAAATGCATTTTGAAATTCTGATGGGGGTTTGCATGAAATTAAGTTGAAAGAACTTATACCAGGAATATTCTGTAGAATTAAGTTTAAATTAAACAACAGACCATCTGCCAAGCAGAATCATTGCATCCCAGTAGGTACCAGGCAGTCCACTGGATTCTGTTTCAACTGGACCGGCGTGGGTTCTATTGGAAGACTGGCAGACAGGCTCTTTACCCCGGTAATGGCCTAATCCTGAGATCACAAAGGAGCTGGTTCTTCAGCAGGCTGGCTGCAGTTGTCTCCTATGCACTGAAGAAGGAATTGATTTATTGCACAAAGTCCCATCAGAAATTCAAACTGAGGCAAAAACACATCACAAATCTGTTTCTGTCATGGGCAGCAAGAGCGCGCCCCTCCCATCCTGCCTCACCTTCATCAATTCATCACTGCACCTGAGGCAGAAGACGCACCTGTGCCCGCTCATCAGCCAGCGTACTTAAGGAGGCTCTCTCTGCACATTCAATGCTGGCTCATCTGGGTATACTGCCCAAGTTTCAAGACAAGCAAGTATTACTAAACAAGATTAGACACGCTGTCTTACCTTGTTGTCCTTTCTCCTCAGGTTGCTGCTGTGCGGATATGTCTTCAGAACTGCACGCGCTCTCCTGCCACATCTCACCATTCCTTCAACTTCCTATCTCCACCCGGTCAGACACCATCAGCTCATCCCCCACACCCTACTGGTTTGAGGGTTGCTTCGCTGGCGAGTAACTGTTTCCTCAGCTGTGCACTTGTTTTTGCAATTTAATAAAGTTTCAAACATGCCCCTTGGTGTGGTTACTTTCCTGCGTTGTTGCATCATGCACGTGAGCTATCAAGCTTAATTAACCATGACAGTTTCTTCCAATGTTGGTGGTTTAAATGAGCTGGTTTAAGCTAAAAAAAAATAAAATAAACAAAATTGTCTAACACAGTAATTTAAAGAAAAAGATTAAAATAAGAAAAAGTGAACTTAAAAAAAAAAAAATAAATCACAGAGCATGAAAGGCTCTGAGCCTTACTTGGAAGATAAAAAAGTGGGTGAGCAAAGAAGTCTTACAGCTTGACCAATGCCCCAAGACTGAACAAAGGAAACAAAAAGCAAGTTTTTTCTCGGGTGTGGCAGGATGGTACTAAACTTCATGACAACTGGGCTGAACCAATTACATTTGGGCTTCTTTTTTTGGCAGAAATAATAAACTCGATTTAAAAAGGAGATGCAGTGAAGCTTGGAACTCTATTGGTCAGTTAAAGTCCAGCTATGGTCTCCCAAAGAGCAGAGAGAGGAGGGGGAGAGACATTTGATATGAGAAGTGAGAGCCCCCTTAAGACACATATGTTGCTGAATAAAGCATAAATTCCTTAAACTTTAGTGACTAAGACATTCTACCTAATAATAAGGGAACATACAATATCTCTATATTGTAACTGTAATTAATTTGTGATAGTAAGCATGCAAAAATTAATTTCTTCCTGAAAATAATGCAGCATATATCAAATCATATCAATAAAAGCATTTGAAACCACATTGTCCATCCCAAGAGTTCAACCATGTCTTCAGTAGCGGATACTGTCTTGAGAGAAAGAATGTGAATTAATTTATTTGTCCATAATGCATAAATTCCACTGCAAAGAGAAAAAAAAATTCCTGATTCATCCACTAGATGGCACTGTGAAACTATCTGTTTTGTTTTTTTTTTACTGCAGAATCTTGACTCCCGAGTCTGAATTATAGTAACCATAAATCTATTGATTTGGGCATTCCTTTCTGGAGAAGGGATTAACTTCCACTTTATGGCCGATGGGTAGTGTTACAGCTCTGGTCCTTGGGTGAGAGAAGCAGTTCATGACCAGACTTTTGAGTTGAAACAATTTCTCTTCAGCAAAGAATGATTTTATAGATTGGAACCCAAGGTCAATGTTACACAAAAATGGTAAATGGTAAATGGCATTCACTTATATAGTAAGTACTTATATAGTAAGCACTTACATAGTAAGTAACAAGTAAGTTAAAGAGAAATAAAAACGAGCTAAAATAGAATAGGACAGAAATAAAAGTTATAGTACATTGTGTACTAACAGGCCGTGGCAAATAGGAGAGTTTTTAACCTTGATTTAAAGCAGCTGAGAGTTTCAGCAGCCCTGATGCTTTCTGGGAGTTTGTTCCATATATGAGGGGCACAAAAACTAAACACTGTCTCACCATGTTTGGTTCTATCTCTGGGCACAGATAGAAGGCCTGACCCTGATGGCCTGAGGGCTCTCGGTGGTTCATAATGGACAAGCAGATCTGAAATGTATTTTGGCCCTAAACCATTCAGAGCTTTATAAACCAACAGCAGTATTTTGAAATCTATTCTTTGACATACAGGAAGCCATTATAAAGATCTGAGAACTGGGGTTATATGAACTACTTTTTTGTCTTAGTGAGGACTCGAGGTGCAGCGTTCTGAACTAACTGCAGCTGTCTGATGGACTTTGTCGGGAGACCTGCAAAGGCAGTATTACAGTAGTCCTGTTTACTGAAGATAAATGCATGGACAAGTTTTTCTAGATCCTGCTGAGACATCAGAACTTTAATCTTCATTATGTTCTATAAATTATAATAGGCTGTCTTCACAACTGTTTGAATGTGGCTGTTAGAATTTTAACAACCAGATTTCTGGCTTGGCTGTTGGTTTTTAGCATGGTTGGTTGGCTGGTTGAAAACCAACCAACCAGCTTGAAAATAGTGATTGGTTTTCAAGCTGAGTACTAACTCTTAGTCTTTCTTCTTTGGCTCCAGAAACTATTTCGGTTTTGTCTCCGTTTAACTCAAGAAAATTCTGGGACATCCTGTCATCACGCGGCCATTTTGCAGGAGCAAATAGGACACCACACGCTCACTGTAGGTTGGCACATTTATTAACAAAGGCACTAACAAGAACGTTCAAACAAATCTAACAAATGAAGTGCAAGTGGATAATAGTGGACACTAACACAAATGCTGGAGGAGAGTGGGGGTCAACGTCCAGGGGAACGGGAAGCCAGGGAACGCCTGACCAGGGGCAGAATCCAGCCAGAGCACACCCGAGAGCTGCAGGGCTCGACGGCTGAGACAAAGGGAAAAAAAAAAAACGTACCTGGACGGAACGCTCCAACTCACCTCTACAGCGGAACCCCAAACAAACTCAGAAAGTGGAGATAGGAATCCAGAGGATAGTATTACATATAAGAAGGACACGACAATGAGCAGAGGATGCCGTAACCCTTAAATACAGCATATAATCAGAGACAGGTCTAATTCATGAATAACAGAATGGACAGCAGCTGTGCAGCCCCGAAGGGATTGACAGCCGGAAGCTGCACAGCACTGTCAAAATAAAGAAACCGAAAACAAAAAAGATACAAACACAGTAGAGCTCAAAACAATAATAATAATAATAATAATAATAATAATAATAATAATAATCTTATAGGTGACAATGATCAGACAGAAAAATGTTAACTGGGCAGGGAAACTTTGCACGGCTCTAACCTGTACCCCAGGTTCATGACAGAGCCACTTCCTCAAGGGGTGGAACCCAGATTCCAAAAGGGTAATACCACAGAGAACAATAAGAAAAAAAAAGCCTCCCAAACACAGAAAAACAACCCACCCTGGACGGAAAGGAGGGGGAACCAAGGCACGGAGAGACTGTAACCAGAGCAAACAACCCCCCAAAAAACAAAAGAAAGCAAAAAGAAAACATTCATGAATCACATGCTGCCCACCAGGTGGCAACACGGAACCACAGCCCAACTGATGAGTGGACGGAGCAGTTCAGTGTCCCATGACCATCGGCATCTGTGCTGGAACAAGTCGGGTGGCCTCCCCATGCCCCAGAACCAATGAAGCAGAAGGAGCAGCCCGTCAGGTGGCCTCCCAGCATCCTTAAGCCAATGAGCCATGGGAGCTAGGAGGCGGCATCCTAAAGCAAAGGGCGGCAGTTCAACGGGAACTTCCCGGGATGCACCCATGGTGGCCCTGGGCTGGGACATAGCAGCACCCGTGGCGGTCCCGGGCTGAGACGTAGCAGCACCCGCGGTGGCCCCGGGCTGGGGCGGAGCTGCACCCTCAGCAGCTCCGGGCTGGAGCCAGGCTCCAGACTGGAGTGGGGATGCACCCCCAGTGGGCCCCGACTAGGGTAGGGCTGCACCCTCGGTGGACCCGGACTGGGCCAATGCTGCACCCTCGGAGGTCCCGAGCCGGGACGGAACACCCGCAACGACCTCCATTGTATGGGAAGCAGCACCCTTAGAAACTTCAGCTGGAGGGGGAGCAGCATCCACTGAAACCTCAGCGACTCTGGAAGTGGCTTGGGCACAGGAACAGACACACACACACACACAGCAAGTCAGGGTCACCGGCAGCGGTGGAGCCCAGTGAGGAGGGCTTAGGCGCAGGTCACGGCTGCACCTGGGACTCCCTACAGAGAGCTCAGCAAGATCTCTCTAGGACTGAAAACGTAAAAACAAGAAACAGCATTTGCCTTAGCTCTCGCTCCACTGCTGTCCAGGACTCTGGCGATCAAGGCTGGGGCGCCTCGGTTCTCACCACGTGGGCATCCAAATCAAACTCAGCCACCTCAGGAGAAGGGGGAGAAGGACCCATGGTGACAGATGGTGCAAACTCCCGTGCATCAAGATCAAAGAGACGCTCACCGTCTTCTCAGGATCCCGGATCCTTGTTGCACTCTCCTCCAATCCAGGGTGCGGCTGCCGGGCAGAAGCTAAGTTCTCCAGAGCAGCAGGCTCCTCTGTCGTTTGGTGGTTGCCATCCAGGACCAACGGAAACTTGGACACAAAAGGAAAGATGGGAGAAGGAGAGGAATTCAACTGAGTAGCTGCAGAGGGGGAGAGCTCAGCCGAACTACGTGACTGCAGGCGAGCCCCCCCACCGGGAATTAAGAAAGGCAACTCATCGTTAGGTGTTATGAAATGAGAAATTACTTGCCTCAATCCCCGGTCTGTGCTGGTAGCTGCTGCTGGTGATCCTGAAGATCTACCCCCGAGCAGAGCAGCGGGTGGGGGCACCATCACCGCAGCAGGTAGAGCCGGCCTAGCAGACCTGATAATGACAGCTCAGTCCGCCGCTGAGGTGGAGAGGTCCTTTTGGCACTCAGCAGCTGGACAGCTGCAAGAGGCAGAGAGAGTCTGCTCCCGGGGACACCTCCTCGTCTGCTTTGCCCTTGGCACTCATGGCGGCAGATCTGCCAGTAAGCTGTGGGGGTCCGTTTGGAGGTCTGTGATGGAATAAAGTAGTCCCGCATACCTGGGGTAGCGCCCTATTCCAGCATGCGCCTTCACAATGCCTGCAGCTGCCTCCAAGTTCTGGCAAACCTCCTCCAGCGAATGGGAGGAGAAGGCTGCATCCATAAACAACATCCATCCATCCATCCATCCATCCATCTTCTACCGCTTTTCCTGAGGTCCGGGTCGTGGAGGCAGCAGTTCAAGCAGAGAAGCACAGACTTCCCTCTCCCCAGCCACCTGCTCCAGCTCTTCAGAGAGGATACCAAGGGGTTCCCAGACCAGCTGGGAGACATAGTCTCTTCAGCGAGTCCTGGGTCTGCCCCGGGATCTCCTCCCAGTGGGATGGCCTGAAACACCTCAAGTGGGAGGCATCCTGGACGACTCCTGATCAGATGCCCATACCACCTCAACTGGCTCCTTTCAATGTGGAGGAGCAGCAGTTCTACTCTGAGCCTCATCCGGATGACTGAGTTCCTCACCCTATCTCTGAGGGTGAGTCCAGTGATCCTACAAAGAAAGCTCATTTCAGCCGCTTGTGTCCGCGATCTCGTTCTTTCGGTCATGACCCAAAACTCATGACCATAGGTGAGGGAAGGCACGTAGCTTGACCGGTAAATTGACAGCTTTGCCTAAGAACTCAGCTCCCTCTTCATCACAACAGACTGGTACAATGTCCACATCACTGCAGATGCTGCTCTGATCCATCTGTCAACATCTCGCTCCATTCACCCCTCACTCGTGAATAAGATCCCAAGATACTTAAACTCCTCCACTTGGGGCAGGAGCTTGTCCCCAACCTGGAGAGGACAATCCACCTTTTCCGGCTGAGGACCATGGACTTGGACTTGGAGTCCAGCCGCCTCACACTTAGCGGAAAACCATCCCAGCAAGAACTGTAGGTCATTGCTGGATGAAGCCAGCAGGACAACATCATCTGCAAGCAACAGAGATGAGATCCTGTGGTCACCAAGCATGACACCTCTGTTCCCTGGCTGTGCCTAGAGATCCTGTCCATAAAAATTATGAACAGGATTGGAGACAAAAGGGCAGCCCTGGCGAAGTCCAACTATCACTGGGAATGAGTCCGATCGAGTGTTGGCAATACGAACCAAAGTATCACAACGGTCATACAGAGACCGAATAGCTCGTAATACCAAGCCCGATACCCCACACTCCCGAAGCACCCCCCACAAAAAACCATGAGGGACGAGGTCGAATACCTTCTCCAAGTCCACAAAACACATGTGAACTGGTTGGGCAAACTCCCACGAACCCTCGAGGATTCTCGAGAGGATAAAGGGCTGGTCCAATGTGCCACGGCCAGGACAAAAACCACATTGCTCCTCCTGAATCCGAGGTTCAACCAATGGCCAGACTCTCCTCTCCAGTACCATGGCATAGACCTTCCCAGATAGTCTGAGGAGTGTGATCCCTCTAAAGTTGGAGCACACCCTCCGGTCCCCTTTTTTGAAGAGAGGAACCACCACCCCGGTGTGCCATGCTGAAGGCACTGTCTCCGACCTCCACATAATGTTGCAGAGGTGTGTCAACCATGACAGCCCTACAACAGCCAGGACCTTGAGGTACTGAGGGAAAATCTCATCCGCCCCCGGGGCCCGGGGCCCGGGGCCCGGGGCCCGGGGCCCAAAAATATTTTTAACCATCTTGGCAACCTCAGCCCCTGTGATACGTGAGTTGTCCCCCTCGTCCACAAGCTCTGCTTCCTCTGTGGAAGGCATGTCAGTGGGATTGAGGAGATCCTTGAAGTATTCCTTTCACCGCCCGACGATATCCCCAGTTGAAGTCAGCAGCACCCCTTCCGCACCATACACGGTGTGGACAGGGAGCTGCTTCCCCCTCCTGAGCCACCGGACAGTTTGCCAGAATCTCTTCGAGGCCAATCAAAAGTCTTGTTCCATGGCCTCACTGAGCTCCTCCCACACCCTAGTTTTTGCTTCAGCAACCACCCGAGCTGCACTCCGCTTGGCCTGCCAGTACACCTCAGCTGCTTCGGGAGTTCCACAAGCCAACCAAACTTGATAGGACTCCTTCTTCAGCTTAATGGCCACCACTGGTGTCCACAACTTGGTTCAGGCATTGCCATCACGCGATGCCCTGACGACCTTGTGGCCACAACTCTGGAACTCCGCTTCTACAATGGAGGTGGAGAACATGGGCCATTCAGACTCCATGTCTCCAGACTACCTCGGAATGTGGTTGAAGTTCTTCCGTAGGTGGGAGTTGAAAACCTCCCAGACAGGGGCCTCAGCCAGACGTTCCCAGCACACCCTCACTATACATTTGTGTCTACCAGGTCTGAATGGCATCCTCCCCTGCCATCAGAGCCAACTCACCACCAGGTGATGATCAGTTGACAGCTCTGCACCTCTCTTTACCCGAGTGTCCAAGACATACAGTTGCAGGTCTTATGACATGATAACAAAATCGATCATCGACCTGTGACCTAGGGTATCCTGATGCCAGGTGCACATATGGACACCCTTATGCTTGAACATGGTGTTTGTTATCCACAAACTGTGGTTAGCACAGAAGTCCAATAACTGAACACCACTCGGGTTCAGATCGGGCAGGCCGTTCCTCCCAATCACCCCCTTCCAGGTTTCACTGTCATTGCCCACATGCGCATTGAAGTCCCCCAGTAGGACAATGGAGTCTCCAAGAGGAGCACTCTCCAACACCCCAGTCAGAGACTCCAAAAAAGATGTGTACTCTGAACCATCATTTGGTGCATAGACACAAATGATGGGCAGGACCCGTTTCCCAACCCGATGGCTCAGGGAAACAACCCTTTCGTCCACCTGGAGAAACTCCAATATAAAGGCAGCAAGGTAGAGGGATACAAGAATACCCACCCCTGCTCGTTGCCTCTCACCTGGGGCAACTCCAGAGTAGGCCAAGCTCCAGCCCCTCTCCAGGAGACTGGTCCTGGAACCAGAGCTGTGTGTTGAGGTGAGGCTGACTTTATCTAGCCGCTATCTCTCAACCTCATGCACCAGCTAAGGCTCCTTCCCCACTAGAGAGGTGACATTCCACATCCCAAAAGCCAGTTTAGGAAGCTTGGGATTAGACCACCAAGGTCTCCGCCTTTGACTGCCACCTGATCCACAAAGCACCGGACCCCCATGATCCCTCCTGCAGATGGTGAGCCCACTGGAGGATGGACCCATGTAACTCCTTCATGCTGAGCCCGGCCGGGTCCCATGGGCAGAAACCCAGCCACTAAACGCTAGCCATCAAGCCCCTCCCCCAGGCCTGGATCCATGGCTGTGCCCCGGTAACCCCATACTGGGCGGAGTACACTGAATCCTTGTTCTAGTGTTTATCATGAGAGTCTGTTGGATCATTCTTGGTCTGGCCCTTCACCCAGGACCAGTTTGTCTTTGGTGACCCTACCAGAGGCAAATTGCCCCAGACAACATAGCTCCTGGGATCACTGGGGCACGCAACCCCCCCCCCCCCCCCCATCATGATAAGGTGACGATCCATGAAGGGGCATCCACATACTGTTGCGCAAAATCTGCGGGGCCACTGTTCATCAGTAGTGGGGTCAACCGCTTCAAATTTCCTTTGATTAGCGGGGCCCCAGCGCGCTGAAGGCATGATGAACGCGCTCATGCTCGTCAAAAATACAAGAGGGAAAACATATAGATCGATATGAAAGAAAAAAAAAAGCCAAAATCTACAGGGGCTGGTGTCCACACTGGCCGTGTCCTTCTGTCATAACGCATCCGTTTCACAGGCGCAAATAGGACACCACACGCTCACTGTAGGTTGGCACATTTATTAACAAAGGCACTAACAAGAACGTTCATACAAATGCAACAAATGAAATGCAAGACGATAATAGTGGACACTAACACAAATGCTGGAGGAGAGTGGGGCTCAACTTCCAGGGGAATGGGAAGCCAGGGAACGCCTGACCAGGGGCAGGATCCAGCCGGAGCACACCCGAGAGTTGCGGGACTCGACGGCTGAGACAAAGGGAAAAAAAACATACCTGGACGGAACGCTCCAACTCACCTCTACAGCGGAACCCCAAATAAATTCAGGATGTGGAGATAGCGATCCAGAGGACGGGTTCACATAAAAGAAGGACACAACAACGAGCAGAGGTTGTCGTAACCCTTAAATACAGCATTTACATAATCAGAGACAGGTGTAATTCATGAGTAACAGAATGGACAGCAGCTGTGCAGCCCCGAAGGGATTGACAGCCGGAAGCTGCACAGCACTGTCAAAAAAAACCAAACAAACCAAAAACCAAAAGAATACAAACACAAGAGAACTCAAAACAATCAAAATAATCTTATAGGTCACAGTGAACAGACAGAAAAATGCTCACTGGCCATGGAAACTGGGCACGGCTCTAACCCGTGCCCCAGGTTCATGACACATCCACTCTTTAATAGGTCAAATAGGTTCATTTTGTCTTCTTTTAATTATTTGTCTTTTGTTCTTATAAAAGACAAAAATAAAATAGAAAGAAGATGTCTTTACCTTTAAGAAGGTAAAGACATCTCCTTTCTATTTTATTTTTGTCTTTTATAAGAACAAAAGATAAATACATCCACTCTTTAATTTGACCAGTGCATTTGATCAGGGTTTTAATTGGACCATAGTCTCTTGGTGAGATGGTTATGTAGATTTGTGTATCATCTGCATAGTTTTGGTAATATATTATATAATTATATTATATAATATATTTTGTTGTAATGCCAACGTCAAGCCAATGTCTTGCCAATGTGCAAACAACCTCTATAAAATTTATTTGCCATGCAAACTTTGTACATTGGACAGATGTAGGCCAGACTTGTCAAAGCTGGCAAGGTGTGATAAAAAAAAAAACAAAAAACAAAACCATTAAAAATACACAATGGTCTGAGAGAGCTAGGTCAACAACAGAAAAAGCATTTGCATATATGTTTCCATCCATCCATCCATCTTCTACCGCTTTTCCGGAGGTCCGGGCTGCGGAGGCAACAGTTCAAGCAGAGAAGCCCAGACTTCCCTCTCCCCAGCCACCTGCTCCAGCTCTTCAGAGAGGATACCAAGGCATTCTCAGACCAGCTGGGAGGCATAGTCTCTTCAGCGAGTCCTGGGTCTGCCCCGGGGTCTCCTCCCAGTGGGACGTGCCCGAAACACCTCAAGTGGGAGGCGTCCAGGAGGCATCCTAATCAGATGCCCAAACCACCTCAACTGACTCCTTTCAATGTGGAGGAGCAGCGGTTCTACTCTGAGCCTCTCCCGGATGACTGAGCTCCTCACCCTATCTCTGAGGGTGAGTCCAGCTATCCTACGGAGAAAGCTCATTTCAGCCGCTTGTATCCGCGATCTCGTTCTTTCGGTCATTACCCAAAGCTCGTGACCATAGGTGAGAGTAGGAACGTAGATTGACTGGTAAATCGACAGCTTTGCCTTAGAATTCAGCTCCCTCTTCACCACAACAGACCGGTACAACATCCGCATCACTGCAGATGCTTCTCCAATCCGTCTGTCAATCTCTCGCTCCATTCTCCCCTCACTCGTGAATAAGACCCCAAGATACTTAAACTCCTCCACTTGGGGCAGGACCCTGTCCCCAAAATTGGTTGCATATATGTAACCAATGAGAAATTATCAGGTCTAAGGTATGACCTAGATTATGGGTTTGCTCATTTACATGTTGCTTAAAATCCATGAAGCCACTACCATACCTGTGTACATACCTGGTGGGCTATTTTTATTTCTATTTCTGACGTATGTTTAATCATGTATTTTGTTACTGTGTTTTACCAAATCCTTCGCTCTTTATTGTACAGTAGCCTGGTGGAGCACCCACAATTTCGTTGTACTGTACAACTGTACAATGAGAATAAAGCTTATTCTATTCTATTCTATACACGTTAATAAGTTTAAAAAAATCCTTCACTTTGTGTCTGTAAAATTATCTACATATATATTAAAATCATCAGTTAAAATTGCCATGAAGGCATGCAAGAAGGTTAGAGAATTCAGCTAAAAATTTAGATGAGCAGTGTTTTCGTGGTCAATAGATAGTTACTGTCAATACAGGAGGCTGGCAGTTCAAAGTTACAGCATTATACTCAAAGTATTTCTAGCCTGTTCATTTCATTTGGTGCATCACTCAAAACCGATTTACCCAATGGGGGTGAACCTTTGAAAGCACCAACCATATAGCGTCATCAGCTGGTTTGGATTTAAATTCATTCTCGTTCCTTGAAGCGTAAGCCTTGGAACTCAGACCCTTGTCGTCAAAACTCCTTTTCCAAAACAGAAAAGAAAGCCAGAGCTTCAAAGTCACCTTCCATGGCCGAATTGAACACCCTTCAAGGAAGTTGGAGTTAACTTCCTGTGACGACAGAGTGTCACCACTGCTATGGTCCTCTTTAATTATGTATTATATTATATGTGAAAGGATTTATATCTTTCAATGTCAACATGTACTGTAATGTATAAATTCACATATAGTTTGAAATCTGTTTTGGGTGAACTGAAGTCCACTTGTGTGAGATAAATGCTAATGTTAATTATGTTAATAGGGTGAGGCAAATGAATAATCTGAGAACCACGTACCTTTGCCAGCATGCTTCCTGGTGGTGTCGTGGCAAAAGATTCCCCAGGGGTTTGAGTGCCCTTTAAAAGATGCCAGGAGGAGGAAGTATGTAATGGTTGAGTAGAGGGGGAAGGTTGGTGGATTTATATTGTAAGTAAGGGTTTATATTATTTATTGTATTTTTATGGTGTTTATTTATTGTGTAAATATTGAATTATTTATGTGTTTATGAATCTCTTTTAGATTCTATTGGGTATGGGTGGAATGTGAATATTTATTGTCTTACCTGGGGCATTGGTATGTTCCAATTGGATTAATTATCTCACTAAATATATTAACAGGTGTTTTTCATTTGGTTGGTGTTGTTGGGTGTTTGGTGTTCTATGTAAGTTGTTGCTTGCAAAATATTTGTAATAAATGGGAAAATACTTGTTGCAGTTTTTGGAAGTCTCGCCCTTCTGTGATGTACCTTGACCGCTCGGCAAGTTCCTGACAAATGGCGTCAGAAGTGATCCATTCCTACTGCCGTGGCTAAGAAGATAAGCTCAGTCTGACAAATGGCATCAGGCTTGGTCCGTTCTCACTGCTGTTGTTAAGAAGACAAACGCAGCCTAACGAGTGGTGTCAGAAGTCTTTCACTCCCACTGCAGCTACTAAGGAGAGGAAGTGGAAGGTATGACATTGGTGTCAGAAGTAAAGTGGACTATGTGACATATGGTCAAGAAAGTGTTAAAGTTAAGGTGTGACAACTCTGGACAGAAGGAGCGATGGCCAAAAGGAAATATAAAGAAGAAACAGGAGCAATTAGAGGACTTTGAAGCAGGTATGGCAACTGAGGAGCAGGGGGACAGTGGACTGGACAAGCTGGAGGAATTAACGAGCTTGGTGAAGTCCTTGGTGCGTTCACAGACAGAGATCGTCAGTTAGAGGAAGAAGCCTCTCTTCAGGAGCAAAGGTGCCAGGCTATGCAGCACCAGTTTTGGCAGATGCAAACACAGATGACGGAGTTGAGAGAGGAGTATGAGATCCGGGCTGAATGTAACGGTGACACCGACGCTTCGGGGGAAGACTCCAGGGTGATGGCTATTCGGGTCGGCCCGCAGGAGGAGCTACTGTTGCAGGTGCGGTCGAGGACAAAGCAGATACCCCGCGGACCCAGTCTGAATCTGCTCTCTCCCAACGACGATATTGAACACTGTCTGGCGACGTTTGAAAGAATTGCAACGGTCTGCCACTGGCGAAAAGAAGAGTGGGCTATTCAAATGGTTCCTCTGCTCACAGGTAAAGCACATAGTGCGTATGTGCTTATGGATATTTCAGACACGGAAGATTATGAGAAAGTGAAAGAAGCAGTTTTAACGAAATATGAAATAACACCCGACATCTATAGAAGAAGGTTTCGTTCCCTGGACATCCATCAGAACGAAACCCCTTGTGAACTTTATGTACATTTAAAAGACCTGTTTTATAAATGGATTAAACCAGAGACCTCAACAATAAAAGACATTTCGGAACTGATGATTCTGGAGCAGTTTCTGCGGATGATGGACCTGGAACTAGGAATCTGGATACAAGAGCAGAACCCGAAGACTGCAGAGGGTGCTGCTCGACTTGCGGAAGTCTTTCTGTCAGCCAGGTCTGGAAGCAGGAGACCTACTTTCAGCCATGACGGCTCTTTCACCACACGGAGTAAGTCTAATGGGGGTGAAAGGGGTGGTCAAGCTCAAGATAGACCGTATTCCAGTTCCAGTCAGGTCACAAATGGCAAACACAATGTTAGTAAAAAGTCACGTTTTTTCTTTAATCAAGATATACGCTGCTACCAGTGTAATAAAATCGGTAACACTCAGTATACATGTCCAGCCACAAAGCAAAGTAAGCCTTCACTTTTGTGTTCAGTTCCAAGACCCACCCTCTCAGCCCCAGTTCAGAGAGAAATATATAAAACAACTGTTTTGCTTAATGGTCAGTGTGAAGAGGCCCTGTTAGACTCTGGTTCTTTTCAGACTATTGCTCTGCCCAGTTTGGTCCCTAGAGATCTGTGGAGTGAGACTACAGTGAATATCAGTTGTGTACATGGGGATAAGAAGCTGTACCCGGCCGCTGAGGTCTATTTAACGGTGGGGGGGGTCAAACTTATCTCCTTCCTGTAGCTCTTGTGCCTGATTTGCCATATGCAGTTATTGTTGTCAATGATGTTCAAACTTTGTTGGATATCATACAACAGGTCAGGGACCAACAGCAAACTAAGGAGGGACAGGCAGGTGATGCTAATGAGCAGAGGCTAAATGCACCTGTGGAAAGAGAATGTATTATTGTCACAACTAGAGCCCAGAAGGCTGGTAATGTTCACCAGGAGTTACCCTTTTATGATTCTGGGGTAGAGGTAGGCCCGATTAAGCAGCCAAAATCCAAGGCCCAGAGAAGAAGAGACAAGGTTTTAGCTACAGTTAAGAACTTGGGTGAAGAAATACCACAGCTAAGCCAATCACTAGACTTTGACATCCCTTTTGACATAGCTGCGCTGCAGAAGGCTGACCCATTGCTAAAACCTTGGTTTGATAGAGTCTTTGAGATTGAGGGTGTGAAACAGGGCAGAGTAGAATGTTTGGCTGAGGCTGTGTATGTGATCAAAAATGGCATTTTGTATCAACAGCAGGGGGAAGTTATGGCCATAGCTTTGCCACAAGGCCTCACACAGAAGGTTATGGAGCTTGGACATGCTGTTCCTTGGGCAGGTCATCTAACATTCCAAAAAACATTACAAAGAATTACTAGAAGGTTTGTGTGGCCGGGAATGTATACCCAGATTAAGGAGTTCTGTGCAACATGTGAAACATGTCAAATTACAACACCTAGGGGAGTAGCCCATGCCCAACTTCAGCCATTACCAGTCATTGGAACACCTTCTGACAGAACAGGGATGGATATAGTGGGCCCCCTAGAGAGAAGCTCCTCTGGTAGTAGATACATTCTAGTGATTTGTGACTATGCCACTCGGTACCCAGAAGCCTTCCTGTTAAAATCTATTAAGGCTAGGCAGGTTGCCAACTGCCTTATATAACTATTTTCGAGGGTAGGCATACCTAGAGAGATCCTGACAGACTGTGGAATGAATTTCCTGTCAAAACTGTTGCAACAGCTATATAAGCTGCACGGTGGCACAGTGGGTAGCACTGTGGCAGCACAGCAACTCACCCTTGGCTATGGGATCCCTGGTTCGATCCCAGCCCCTGACCAACAGTGATCTGTGTGGAGTTTGCATGTTCTCCCCGTATTTGCGTGGGTTTACTCCGGGACTTCTCCGGTTTCCTCCCACATGCCAAAAACATGCAGGTTAGGTTAATTGGAGACTCTAAAGTGGCCCTAGGTGTGAATGTGTGTGTGAATGGTTAAGGGATAGCGCCGTAGCGTGGCTGCTTCATCCATCCAGGTGGTGGATACCCTCAATTTCCCCTCTGGGGATCAATAAAGTATACTAAATCTAAATCTAAAATCTAAATAAGCTGTTGGATATAAAGGGAATTAAGACCACCCCATATCACCCTCAGACAGACAGACTGGTTGAACGATTTAACCAAACTTTGAAGAACATGCTGCAGAAGTTTGTTTCCAATACGGGCTCTGATTGGGACCAATGGGTGCCGTATTTGTTATTTGCCTATTGGGAGGTGCCCCAGGCTTCAACAGGATTCTCACCTTTTGAACTACTGTATGGTCGTCAGGTGAGGGGTCCACTGGACTTGTTAAAGAAGCACTGGGAGAGTCCACCGAGTGATCAGATCAATGAGGTGTCATATGTTATTAAAATGAGAGAAAGACCGGATCAGATGACTGCTTTGGCTCAGGAGCACATGAGGACAACGCAGGCTAAGCAAAAGACTTGGTATGACAAGAAGGCTAGAAAGAGGGTTTTTCATCAAGGTCAGCAGGTGTTGCTACTGCTGCCCTCTTGTGACAGTAAGCTATTGGCTCGATGGCAGGGGCCATTTCTAAGAATTTCTAAGAAGCTAAGTTCAGTGACATATCAACTATATATGTCTCACAGAAAGAAAAAGCATCAATGCTTTCATGTTAACTTGTTAAAGGAGTTTCAGCAGCCTGTTCATCAGCAGACGCAGCATCAGCTCCTCATTTGTGCGACTGAAGTGGATGAGGAAAGAGAACAGTCCTTTCCCACAAACTTGACAGAGCCTTGTTCAGTGCAGGTGTCTCATTTGCAGGTTTGTCAGCAAAGAGAGTTAGAGGCACTATTGGATCCAGATGACATGATTAGGGACCCAGGAGACAGATGCTGACACGAGCAGATAGTTAGACAATTATTTATTAATTAAGGTGATGTGTGTTGAGTGTGTGAATGAGTGAGTGAGTGTGTGGCTGTCTGGTCACTGGAGCTGAGCGATTCCTGCTGCGACCTGGCAACCTTACAGGCGCCGTAGGGAGAATCCTGCTGGCTCCGTGTGCCGGTGCGGCGTGGTGCGCGTGGTGCTCGACGATGAGGTGGTGAGGAGGAACTCCGAGGAGGAGGAGATGGCGTTCCGTCAGCTGGGGAGGTAAGTCCGCCGCCAGGGAGGTCCACCTGTGCACAGGGAAGAACACTAGGAAGGGATGAGTGAAGAGGTTTCTTATGTGACGTGGCTTGGCGTGGCGACTTGGTTCTGGCTCTGGCTTGAGGTCATATCCTAGACGCATTGTGAGGCAAAGGCGACAGACGACTCCGTGCAGAGCAGTCTTAGATCCTGGCTTTTAAGGCCTGTTGATTACCAACAGCTGGTGTGTGCGCAGCTGAGGATGATGACGGCCCAGTGGCCGCCATGACACCAGAACTGTTTCAGGAGAGACCTGGTTTCACCACATTGGTTCACTATAAAGTTCATTTAAAGAAATAGGCTGTTCCCCGTAGGAAGTGTTATAGGATCCCTGAATGTTTGGTTCCTAAACTGATGCAGGAAATTGATCTGATGTTGCAGCTGGGGGTGATTGAGGAATCAGTCAGTGAATGCTGTAGCCCTATTGTGTTGGTCCCCAAAAAGGATGGCTCCTTGAGGTTCTGCATTGACTTTAGATACCTTAATGCAGTTTTTAAGTTTGAGTTGTATCCCATGCCCAGTATTGATGAGCTATTAGAGAGAGTGGGCAGGGCTAGGTTTATTTCCACTCTAGAGCTAAGCAAGGGGTATTGGCAGGTGGCCTTGACGCCTGAAACCAAAGAATTGACAGCCTTTAAAACACTTTATGGCAGTTTTCAGTTTAAGGTTATGCCAATTGGTCTCCAGGGGGCGCCTGCAACTTTCCAGAGGCTCATGGGCCAGGTATTGAGAGGGGTATCAGGCTTTGCAGCTGCCTATTTGGATGATGTGGTTATCTATAGTCAGACCTGGAAGGAACATTTGTTGCATCTTCGGCAGGTCCTTCATTTAATTAAGACGGCAGGACTGACTGTTAACCCACACAAATGTGCGTTTGAACAGCAGCAGGTGGAGTACCTGGGACATGTGGTTGGTCAGGGGGTCATTAAACCACGAGTGGTGGTTATATCAAAATAACAGACAACCCCGCAGTGCCGCGGAGCAGGACCTTGCTCTGGAAAACAACACTGCACTGCAGGAAACTATACAGCACATAAAACAGTTTAGACAAACATGGTGGGAGTCCACGTCACGCCTCCGGGTTGGACAGGGCCACAGGAGGGAAATACAACAGAAACGTGAACTTGGTAAGAATGAGGGAAGACTTACATTTGAGCCTCAGAGCTAGAGCTGCTCTCCGGGAACAGCACCAAACATAGTCCAAATAGACCAACGGAGTGACAACAACCGAGTGCAAAAACAGAGAATAAATACAGAGTGGATTAACAAACCGACTGGAGGCAGGTGAATGAGCTGGGCTACAGGCGCGCTAATTACCAGCTGCTCACTTCAGCGGCAGGCTGTCAAAGTCAAAGTCAAAGTGCCTTTATTGTCATTCCATTGTTAATGAACAATGCAACGAAATTGAGATGCTGCTCCCTAAAAACAAACTATAAACAAACTATCACACTCACAGTTCACTCATGCATTTAACATTCTTATAATTACAACAATAAATAATGCTTGAAGCAAAATTACCTAAAAGTTGAATACAATATGTATGTAACAATAATGAAAAACATACTGAGCGATAAATACAAAAGACCAGCTTATGCACACAGGGTTGTTGCTACAAAATAACCGAAAATAACAAAAAATATCAGCAGTCTGTGCGTGTTACATACACGTGTTACATACACTCTCTCATGGGAGAGTGTCTGGAGAGAGAGGGGCAAACCAGGAACACAGACAATCCTGAAGAGCTAAACAGACAAGAACAGAGAAACAAAGTACAACAATAACCTGTGTCTGGGGTCTGGAATAACATAGGACCCCAGACACATGACAGATATGTGTTTCTTTATCTTCACGAAGCATTAATTTTGCATGTCCACTATAAAAATGTTAGCACATTTACAATGTGCCTGGGCTGCACGGTGGCGCAGTGGTTTAGCACTGTGGCAGCACAGTTTTACCCTCGGCCGGGGGATCGCGGGGATCATGAGATCGTGGGTTCGATCCCAGCCCCCGACCAACAGTGAGCTGTGTGGAGTTTGCATGTTCTCCCCGTGTTGTGTGGGTTTACTCCGGGATTTCTCCGGTTTCCTCCCGCATACCAAAAACATGTAGGTTTAGGGCGCTCGCGCACGCAGCGACCAGCAGCCGGTGGCTTGTCACCAGACTGCAAACCAAATCTACCTACGGGTACAAATAAGTAACAAAAAAAAAAATTAAAAAAAAAATGTAGACACATTGTTTTGTTCCTTTATAGAATAGAATATCTTAGGCACTAAAGTTTTAAAGAATTTAGGTTTTAATAGGCAGCATATATGTTTTTAAGATTATTTCACTTCTCATATCAAATACACTCTCTCCTTCTCTCTTCCTGTGTGAGGCTCACATTCCAAAAACTGTGAAATGACCAATCAGCTTCCAAGTCTCCATATCTCTACTTTTTATTCAATTTTATGACCCCAGTTCTAACAAAGAAATTCAGTGCAATTGGTCAAAAGTTTACACTAATGGGCAGATCCAATCCTAATCTTTGAATGTAACTGGTTAGACTCAGTTGTCATTCAAAATACTGGGCCATCCCACCAAGTTGGAAAACTTTCCCTCTGTTTTTAAGTAGAGTATTGAAAAAGTCTGGGGAGGGTCATGTTCTTCTCTCTCCTTTCTAAGAAGGCCCGGAGTGCAAGCTCTGTGTTTCTTTTGTAACCCTTTTTCTTTTCTTTAGAATTCACCTTTTTCCTATATTTACACCTTTTTCTTAAATTACCATGCTAAGAAGATTTTGCTTTGATTTTCACCAAGCTTAAGCCAGCTTTGTTCTGACCACAGCACATTGGAGGAGCCCGCTTTGTAGTTTGTTTGTTTTTTATCGTTTGTCGTTCTGACAGGACTTTTAACTATAAATAAAATAACTGGGAATTTGACAACCTTGGCAAGACGTCAAATTCCCTTTTCTGTGTATAAACTGAGACAACAAGCTGTGTGACCAGCATCCACCTTCTACAGATGTGACCCAGGAGCAGTAGCCAGTACCAGACTATTTTGTGGTAGAACCTGCTCTGTCCTCTCAACTTAACCACCGGACATCCATGTGGACCAAGGTGGGTACCTGAAAGGCCTGCTACCACAAGCAGACACAATCTGACTCTGCTGTGCTTAAGGTCTGTTGTCCAGATTACACTTAATTCTTCAGAATATTCCTTTCATAAGCTCTAGAAACCTAACATTGTCGAACTCCTTTCAGAACTTCAAATACATTTATCATTTCATTAATCTCCTTTCCTTTTTTTCTGAGTAACACAAATGTTCCTTTTAAAAACTAACTTTTATCATTTTCTTCATAAAATTGTGCCCAATTTTCTTACAAATTTTTCATTCTGTTTTACAGTTATTTTATTGTTCTTTTTCATTTTCCATTACAGTGCCAATTTAAGCTATGTTGTTTAGTTAGTTTAGTTTATTTGAAAAGGGACAATGCAATTTCATAAAACATATGATTACACATGGTTAAAAAAGCCAGAATTAGCCAAAAGGCTAGTTTTCATCTGTAGTCCCCTGGCCAAGATGTAAAAAAGCAGTAAAATGCATCTACAAGAAAAAAACATGGTTAGACATTTAAAAGGGCACTAATGTAACAAATAACATATACATAACAAACTGTACATTTAAACACAACATCAAACATCACAGCAGACTTATCTTTTAGTGTTGGCAGCTGTAGGTGTTTATAAGCCACATTTTCAATTTTTTTGTGAAGGCCTTGAATGTTGTGAGCAGTTTAACCTCCTCAGGTACTGAGTTCCACTCACTAGAGCTCCTCACTGACCAGGCCGACTTACTGAAAGTGCTCCTGCGCAGAGGAATGAAACCGTCACCTCTGACAGAGCCTCGAGTGACATGCTCAGAGCTGTTTCTTTGGCTGATGAACTCTGCCAGAGGATCTGGAGCCAAATCATGCAGTACTTTATAAATTAAATTTAAATTTGCAAATGTATGAAGACTGTCCCAATTTAAAAGACTGTATTTTTTTAAAAATTGCACAATGATGATAATGCCTAGGTTTTTTATCCATAACTTTAAGTGCTTGTTTGTACAACACTTCCAATGGTTTTTTTGCACTCAAACCCGCCTGGGACCAGCTAGTTAGGCAATAGTTGAAGTGACTCAGAATCATTGAATGCAAGTATATTTTTGCGGCTTCAGTTGACATTTCATTTCGAATTGCACGGAAATTTGCAAGATTTAACTTGATTTTTTTACACAATTTAGCAATATGGGCTTTAAAGGAAAGCTGTGAATCTATTATTAACCCAAGATATTTATATTGGCTAACAATTTGTATTTTTCCTCCATTAACATGTATGTCAGGGTCAGGTGACACTCTATTTATTTTAGTGAAATACATGCCTACAGTTTTAGAAACATTTAACTGTAGACAGCACTCCTGCAACCAAGTTGTGACACAGGACATTGTTTTACTAAGTTTAGCAGCAACAGCGTCTTTGGAGCGACCATGAACAAAAAAAAAAACGTGTCGTCTGCATACATTAAGCATTCAGCTTCAGAACAAACAGTGGGCAAATCATTAATATAAAGACTAAATAAAAGGGGGCCTAATATTGATCCCTGAGGGACTCCAGAAGTTAGCCTAAGAGAATCAGATCTGCAGTTGTTAACTGATACAGATTGTGTTCGATTATGCAGATATGATTCAATCCAGCTCACAGCATTGTGAGAAAAGTTAAATTTAAAGAGCTTGGTAAGAAGAACAGAGTGATTTACTGTATCGAATGCTTTCCTGAGGTCCAAAAACACCGCCCCTACAACTCCACCCTTATCAAGAAAAGATTTTATTTTCTCAATGAAGAGGCATGTAGCCATTTCAGTGGAATGCTTGGATCTGAAACCAAACTGCATGGCATGGAGAGAGGGGGAACTACTGTTTAAATAATGGACAATCTGTTCTGCCACCCATTTTTCTGCAATTTTGGAAATGGCCGGAAGAATGCTTATTGGTCGGTAGTTATGCAGAAGAGTTGAGTCACCGGATTTAAAAACAGGGGTAACAATAGCAGATTTCCAGGCCTTTGGAAAATGGCCAGATGAAATTGAAAGATTAATGATTGAGGCAATAGGAGTGGCGAGAGCTGAACCTAAATCTTTGAGCATGTTCGTGTCCATTCCAAAAACATCCTTTGCTTTAGATGGTTTGAGTGATTGAATTAAATTGATAACTTTGGTCTCAGTAATATTTGTAATAGTAAAAGACTGTGATGCAGACACTACAGGGTATTCCTTCCTTTGTTTTACTATAAACTTATCAGAGATTTCTGACACAGATTCAATAAAGTAGTTGTTAAAAGCATCAGCCATCACTTGAGGTTCTGTCAAGATGTTTCCATTCAATTGAATTTGCATTAGTTTTGCTTTGTTTTTCTGGGAATCACCCAATAGTTTTTTAATATATGTCCAGGTTATTTTAGAATTTCCCCTTGCACTATTCAAAACAGTAATAAAAAAGTCAGCTTTAGATTTTCTTATTTCTTTCACTACCCTATTTCTCAATGAAATAAATTGGTGCCTGTTTTGTCCTGATTTAACTGACAACTTCAAAAAGTGATCTCGTTCTTTCATCAGTTTCAGAATAAATTTATTTAACCAAGGAAGGCCATTCTTTCTAGCTTTTAGTTTAATTATCCATGTAAATTGTATAATAATTTGTTGTATTTTGTTGGCAAATTTAGAACAATCCTCATCTAAATTTTTGCCAATGAGTAATTCATCCCAATTTACTTCTTGAATTGAATCTTGGAAATTTTGTTGTTCCTGTTTTGGTATCCTATAGAATTCAGTGGCGGCCAAGGATTTGAAGCGCTTTTTATTTAATTTTCTTGTAACCATTATAAGATTGTGATCAGACAATCCTGTGAGCATATTGTATGACTTCAAGCTCCTTTCTGGCCTGTTAGTAAAAGCTAGATCAATCTGAGTGCTAGTGGAGTTTGTGATTCTCGTAGGGCCATTAATTACCTGAGTCATATCCATGTCATCCATAACCTTTTTCAGATTTTTCCTAACTTTGTTAACTTCCCAATTAACATTTAGGTCACCCATTATTATTACCTCTTTTGCAAAATTAAGTTGTTTCAATAAAATTTCCAGCTTTTCATAAAAATCTACATTTGATGAAGGAGGCCTATAAATAACTACAAGAATAAAAGACATTTGCTGTGACAAAGAAACAGTTAGGCCAAGAAATTCTAGTCCATTCTCATCTGTAACATGTATCTCATTACAATTAAAAGTATCCTTGGCATAAATCATAACGCCTCCTCCCTTAGAACCCTGTCTGTCTTTTCTAAACATTTTATAACCAGGTACAGATAGTATTGCTGAGGGCGAAGATTCACGGAGCCATGTCTCAGATAGGCAAAGAAAGTCAATATTTGAATCAATGAGAAGATGATGAACCTGATCAATTTTTGTTAGAATACTTCGTATATTTAAGTGTGCACAAAGAATGCCTTTTGGTTTATGTGCTGAGTCCCATATTAATTTAGAGTTATTAACAGTTTGAAACACCCTGAATTTCCGGTGTTTTAATATTGCAGGATTTGGCAGCCTCCTGTTTCTTTTATTGGCAATGTTTGCACATAGTGAAGGCCCGGCTGATGTTGGTGAAGATTCAGTTAGAGGTGATGATGACTCAAATATCAACGGAAGTGGCCCGGCTATTATTGAAGGTGATTCGACTGGCTGCAATGTAGGTCCAGCTGGCTGTGTTGTTAGCCCAGGTCCAAACCCAGCTGGCAGGGGTGAGAACCCAGCTAGCAAAGTTGGAAGCCCAGTTGGCAGAGATGGAGATCCAGCTGGCAGAGATGGAGATCCAGCTAGCAAAGTTGGAAGCCCAGTTGGCAGCCCAGTTGGCAGATATGGAGATCCAGCTAGCAGAGGTGGAGATCCAGCTAGCAGAGGTGGAGGCCCAGCTGGCAAAGTTGGAAGCCCAGTTGGCAAAGTTGGAAGCCCATTTGGCAGAGATGGAGATCCAGCTAGCAGAGGTGAAGATCCAGCTAGCAGAGGTGGAGGCCCAGCTAGCAGAGATGGAGATCCAGCTAGCAGAGGTGGAGGCCCAACTAGCAGAGATGGAGATCCAGCTAGCAGAGGTGGAGGCCCAGTTAGCAAAGTTGGAAGCCCAGTTGGCAGAGACGGAGATGCAGCTAGCAGAGGTGGAGATCCAGCTAACAGAGATGGAGGTCCAGCTTGCAATGATGTTAGCCCAGCTAGCAGAGGTGGAGGCACAGCTAATGATGGTGTTGGCCCAGCTAGCAATGGTAAAGGCCCAGATAGCAGAGGTGGAGACCCAGCTAGCAAAGGTGGAGGCCCAGCTGGCACTGGCCCAGGGTTTAATTCAACATCACCAGCCAAAAGAAGTATCAGCAAGAGATTAAAAACACCCAGGAGTGGTTTGCCTGTAACAGCCTGTTCCTGCTCACCTGGGGGTGGCCTGGCATGGCCATAGTCCAGTACCCTTGTGAATAGCATGTGCTGACTCCATCTGGCTGGATACAAGGTTAGAGTGTCCCTTTTTCTTGGACAGGTTGAACTTAGCAGAAGAAAGAGAATTATCCAAACAACAGAGGAGTACATTGATATCACAATCCACGGTCCAATTTGCTCTTTAGATGACTTTTTAAGCAAACACACAGGACTTGCCAAACTGTGTGTCTGCACCCCGGCAGCCATCTTGTTTCTTTCTGTTCCTTGGTTCCACAAACGTTCGATAAAACAAGTCACTCTCAGTGATATGTTGTGTTTGTGGTTGGGGACATATTATTGTGTGACACGAGTGGTGGCTCCACATTTCCGGTTGTGCTGCCACCCGGGGTATAAAAGTGCTGTGAGGGAGAGGGGCGGTCTCTTGGCCTCTTCCCAGCTTAACGAATGTGCCTGTATTGTGAGAGTGAGTCACAAATAAAGCTGTGTCCAGTTCAACACTCAGTCTTGTCCTTGGCTTCTATTACCGACATGACATTTGGCGATGAGGGTAAAAGTATGGACGCCGGGGTTACTTCAATTTGGCCATTTTTTGAGCTTCCCAGTGAGCTGCCCATCCCGTGGGTGAGGTGGTTCACCACCTTTCAAAATTATTCAGTGTCATAACTCTGGCTCTCACGAGCCAGGAAAGAGATTCGAGGGCGACCAGTGAGTTGGCGTAATTTATTGAAACAAACACTCACACTACACTAAATGACAAACAGCAAAATAAAGAGCCACGTGGGGCTAAAACACACACAGAACTAAGGATACATACCACCCAGGGAGAAAGGCTAGAGAGGCGGCGAGGGAAAAACACACACCGAGTCGCAACACTTATACTGGGTGGAGCGCCGAGGTTACGGCGAACTGTAGCTAGACGTGAGAGCTAACAGTTGTGGAAACACAAGGGAAGTCTTTCCATAGCGAGGTCGCAGCAACGAGTGACTCTCGGCTGCTCGCTTAAATGGAGGAGGAGATTGGAGATAGGAGACAGCTGTCCCAGCGCAGCTGAACTAGACAGCTGGCAATCAGCTGGGCGCTGTCAAAGAGCGGGCCATGGAAGACCCGGCACGGACTACCCCGGAGCAGGAGCGACACTGGACAACCTGAACGCAGAGAAAGATGGCGTTCAGGTCGTGACAGTACTCCTCCCCCGAGCCGCGCCTCCTGGAGCGGGCTAACCCCCACCCCCCCACCACCCCCGAGGGAAGACCAGGGAGGGCGGTGGGGGCCAGATCTGGGAGAAGGGAGGGACCAGAAAAAGGAGGCAGGGAAGGAAAAAAAAAAAAAAAAAAAAAACCTAGGGACAGTATAGGGACAGATACCATAATAATCTCAACCCCAAGAAAAAACCATCACCCCCTCCTCTGCAGAGGCCAGACGGTCTGTGCAGGTGACCACAGGAGGTGGGGAGAAACGACAAAAACAAGATACAAGGGCACAGCGACAGTCATGGGAAGAAAAAAAAGCTCACAATAACTTAGGGTGAGGACAAGACAAAAACTCATGTCCCGAAGGACAGAAAACTATAAAACTCTGATGAACATCTGGTTGAAGTAGACTCTTACACAAGTAAACCCCGACCAAAACAGAATATACAAAGGAAGTAATTCGGGCATAAGACCTAAAAATAGAGCCTGAGGCCGCAAACTGGCATAAAGATACGAAAAATCAACTCCTCAATCACGTATTAACACAACGGAAGTCACAAAACAGTCAGGAGGACAAAATTCTGAACATATGGTTGAAGTAGGCTCTTACACACATAACCCCGGCCAAAACAGAATATACAAAGGACGCAAACCGGGCATAAGATCCAAAAATAGAGCCTGGAACTGCAAATTGGCATGAAGATAAAAATACAAAAGGAACAACTCCTCAAACACGTATTAGCACAAAAAGTGTCACTAAACAGTCTGGAGGAGGATATAAATACAGAAAAACAAGACTACTCGGAATGAGGCCAGGCAATGTGAAGCAAATGCTACTTAAGGGAGAAATTAGAATAGGATCATACTGGGATTATAAAACAAAGAAAATAGTCTAAGGAAATTTTAACTGGGATAACCCCACAATAAGGACTCTAGGGCAGAGAGTTCTTTGAAGTCCTGAAAAGTGTTACATTAGGGAGGACAATCAAACGCAAGGCAACAAACAGTCACTCAATTCTTCCAGGACGTCAGCAGGTGGAGCGGGGCAGGCGATGACAGCTTGTCCGGCGGGCGGCCCGAACTCCACCAGGCCAGGATCCACAACACCAGTTCGGGTGGCCTACCCGAGTCCCAGGCTAGGAGACACAGTTTCTCCGGAGGCCGACCCAGACCACCGAACCAGCCAGATGGCTCCCCAGGTGGTCGTCCCGTGACCTCAGACCACGGAGAGCTGAGGGAGAAGTCTTGGTGCAGCCTCCTCCCTGAGGGAAAAGGCAGGAGGAAACTGACCCAGGTGAGAAAAACCCCCACAGTAGTAGGGGGAGAAGAGATGGAGGCCAGGGGCAAAGTTAGCCTGCCATCTAATGGCAACAAGGGTAGGGGGAAACTGGCCCGGGTGAGAGGAACCCCAACAGCGGCAGGAGGAGAAATGATGGAGGCAAGGGACGAAGTCAGCCTGATGTCAGGCGAACACAATCCTCCAGCTCCCACACTAACTGTTACCTGGGCCGGCGCAGCACCCCCGGTGGACCCCGATCGGGCCGGCGCAGCACCCCCGGTGGACCCCGATCGGGCCGGCGAAACACTCCCGGCGGACTCCAGCTGGACCGGCGAAACACTCCCGGTGGACTCCAGCTGGACCGGCGCAGCACCCCCGGTGGACCCCAACTGGACCGGCGAAACACTCCCGGTGGACCCCAGCTGGACCGCGAATGGCTCCGCAGCCGGCATGATGTCTTTCACAGTCAAACGACCTCCAAACGCCGAAGACCGCGTTGACAGCCCGCCTGGCGTGGAGGCAGGGGATCTGGACTCTGCTGGGCCGAACCATTCCTCCGTGGAGACCCGGGGACGCTTAACCGTCGGCGCTGGCTCCAACAGGCAGTTCGACCTTCTCCTCTGCCCATAACGTGGCTGCGGGGCTGGGGCAAAACCCTCCAGGGCCGCAGGCCGCCTCCTCCTCGCGCAACGGTGTACACCTGGCACCGGGGCACACTCAAGGGGAAGAGACACAGAGGACGCAGGTTCATATTCAGTTTTTGCAGCGGGAGGAGAGAGCTCAGGGGACTGTGAACCCTGAACTCCTCCCCCAGGAATCAAACAAGGCAATTCACTCATAATGGGAGGAGAATGAAAGGACACTTGCCTGATTCCCGGAGGGCTGGTGGAACCCGCTACAAGGGACTTGAGTCTCTGTTCTCCCAACCGGATAGAAGTGGGGGACCCCCCGGACAGATGAGGTGGTGCTACCCGCACCGGATCGGGACCTGGAACACCTGGAGATGAATTTGCGCTTCCCCCAGCAGCCGGAGTGAATGACGAAGAGGGGGGTGAAACAGCTGAGGAGAGCTGGGGGCCCAAAGCTGACGGGACAGCGGGGAGAGCGGGCCCAGGAGCGGGAGCAGCTGATTCACTTCTTCGGCGAGACACGGGAGCTACAGCAGGCTGGGAGGCGGAATTCGTGTGGTTTCCTGGAGCAGGATCCGGACGGGACTCTCGCTGAGATGAGCGGGGAATTTGGGAGCGACGTCTTCTGAACGTGAGGTCGGGAAAACGCCGCTCCTGTGCGATGAGCGAAGCCAACAGGTCAGCGTATTCCGGATAATCGTTCAGCTCCGGGTTCTTCTCGACCAGCCTGACCGCCGCAATCACGTTCTTCATGGCTACGGGGGGAACGGCGGCGGAAGAAGCGGCTGCCACTCGATCCGCAATGCGCATCGCTGTCACTCTCATCTTCTCCGGGGGAAACCCGGTTGACGTTACTCTATCCTGGGGATCACCCCTGGGTGAGGCGAACTCCTGGACTGGATCGGCGGCAGGAGCGGGATTCCGAAGCGAGGAGCGATGGCGTCCTGTCCTCGGTCTCCTGCCGGAGTTTTCCTCCAGCCTACGGAGTCTCTCCCAGGCCACAGAGAGGTCTGCCCTCCTCGCCTTAACCTCGGGGAGAAGGAAGTAGCGAGAAAAGCTGTTAAGAATACCCTCGGCAAGCTCCAGGCGCCAGCTTATCTCGCTGGGGGCATTGTAGAGGTCCGTGGTGAACAACGTTCCGTCCACAAGGTCCAGAGCCTCCGAGAGATCGTGGCCTGGGTGCCGCATGCGTCTCTTGGAGGGAGACATGATACTGGCTTGCCCGCACCCAGAGGAAGGGAAAAAAAAGGCGTCGAGTCCTTACAGCCAACTCACGGTCGCGGCCGTCTCAGTATGGCTGCGACCTACTGTCATAACTCTGGCTCTCACGAGCCAGGAAAGAGATTCGAGGGCGACCAGTGAGTTGGCGTAATTTATTGAAACAAACACTCACACTACACTAAATGACAAACAGCAAAATAAAGAGCCACGTGGGGCTAAAACACACACAGAACTAAGGATACATACCACCCAGGGAGAAAGGCTAGAGAGGCGGCGAGGGAAAAACACACACCGAGTCGCAACACTTATACTGGGTGGAGCGCCGAGGTTACGGCGAACTGTAGCTAGACGTGAGAGCTAACAGTTGTGGAAACACAAGGGAAGTCTTTCCATAGCGAGGTCGCAGCAACGAGTGACTCTCGGCTGCTCGCTTAAATGGAGGAGGAGATTGGAGATAGGAGACAGCTGTCCCAGCGCAGCTGAACTAGACAGCTGGCAATCAGCTGGGCGCTGTCAAAGAGCGGGCCATGGAAGACCCGGCACGGACTACCCCGGAGCAGGAGCGACACTGGACAACCTGAACGCAGAGAAAGATGGCGTTCAGATCGTGACATTCAGTAGCATTGGACCTTGGAAGACTGGAGATAGTCCGTGACCAGTTGGTGGAACATACTGTTTGCTCGGCGACAAGATCAAAGCTCCTCACACACTTGGGTGAGCTGGCATTAGCCATGTCCATCGAGTTAGCTCAACAGTTTGAGGCGGCAGACAAGCTATCATGGGAGCTTGGTGAGAGAGTGTCACACCACCATTTTGAACCACAGTCGACGGCGCAGGCAGTGGACTCAGACAGTGGACTCAGACAGTGACGATGATGTGGAAGATGATGAAGGCTCTGCTAATACTGTCAAGATGAGAACCGCCCAGGTGTTTGGGGTATGGGTACATCAACCACCGTTATAAAGCCAGAGAGTGTATGCATGAGGAAGATGCTGCGGCACATGCAGACTCTTGCATCATTTTGCCAGGGCATGTTACAGGTTCGAGCAAGGGGATCCGAGACACAAGGAGGATCTCCCCACTTCACCTCCCACGGTTATTCACAGTGTATCCCCAAGTTCCAACGACCATTCTTACTGTATGGTGGTACTGGACGGGATAACAGTGCCATTGCTGATTGACACGGGATTGGTGAGGTCCGTGTTAAATTGGGCAACCATGAGGAGTTTCTCCTCACAGTATCAGGTTGGAGAAGAGTGGTCGGGCTGTGGTTTGTGGGACCGGCAGGATCCGCGAACAATGGACGGTGTTGTGTGGGATGAACCTTTGCCTAGTAATCTGGACAATGAGCAGGACCAATTCCACCCAGGCCTATCGCGGGAGGGTCCTGGTGCTAGTGCCCAAGTAACCCTAGTTGAGGGAACTGGGCGGCATGGTGAGACGCCCATGACGGCGCGTGGCATCGAGTGGAGGGCCCATTCTACTCCCAGAATTTGGCAGGAAGGGACCGGAGAACAGGGGGTCACAACAGCAATGCCGGAGGTGAAAATGAAAGAGAGCGGGGTAGGACCGGCTGGCACAGTGGAATGACATTCCAAACAGAGACACTGGAAGCCGAGTGGGGTTCTTCTGGGGGTCACAGATGCGGTTTGACCTAGGGAGGAGGCTCGGTCGAGAGGTGATCGAGCCAGATGTTGAAGAGAAGATGACCAGGGGTGGCTCCAGGTGGTGGCTGTTGGGGAGGATGCCTACCTCCAGTTATTTGATGGCTCGTGGAGGCATGTCAGTGAGTTGCGGTGCACAAGGGTGAAGAAAGAATAGATTGGACCTGGATGTGGGTTGTCCCCAGGAGTGAAGAAGAGAAGGTTCTCTGGAGTGGAATCATCCGATGGTTTTCTGGGGGGTGGTTCCTCTCCTGGAGCAAGATGATGGTTGGACAGTGTATATTATGTATGGCACTGGAAAAGGGGGACAACTGATGTGTATTTACTTCTGTTAATGGGATTATTTTGTGTTTCATATAATTTTAGCAACACAGCAGTATTTTAGTTTTATATAGACTGTTTTATTTAGCTCAGATAAGATAAGATAAGCCTTTATTAGTCCCACAATGGGGAAATTCCAGGATTGCAACAGCACAGGGATAGCAACACTCAGAGCAGCAATCAGAAGGCAAGAAAAAAACAAGAACAGCAAGTATACATATGTACATATTACTATATATATATATATATACAGTATATACTGTATATATATATATATATATACAGTGGGGCAAAAAAGTATTTAGTCAGCCACCAATTGTGCAAGTTCTCCCACTTAAAAGATGAGAGATTTCTCCAATTTTCATCATAGGTATACCTCAACTATGAGAGACAAAATGAGAAAAAAAAAATCCAGAAAATCACATTGTCTGATTTTTAAAGAATTTATTTGCAAATTATGGTGGAAAATAAGTATTTGGTCACCTACAAACAAGCAAGATTTCTGGCTCTCACAGACCTGTAACTTCTTCTTTAAGAGGCTCCTCTGTCCTCCACTCGTTACCTGTATTAATGGCACCTGTTTGAACTCATTATCAGTATAAAAGACATCTGTCTACAACCTCAAACAGTCAGACTCCAAACTCCACTATGGCCAAGACCAAAGAGCTGTCAAAGGACACCAGAAACAAAATTGTAGACCTGCACCAGGCTGGGAAGACTGAATCTGCAATAGGTAAGCAGCTTGGTGTGAAAAAAAATCAACTGTGGGAGCAATTATTAGAAAATGGAAGACATACAAGACCACTGATAATCTCCATCGATCTGGGGCTCCACGCAAGATCTCACCCCGTGGGGTCAAAATGATCACGAGAACGGTGAGCAAAAATCCCAGAACCACACGTGGGGACCTAGTAAATGACCTGCGGAGAGCAGGGACCAAAGTAACAAAGGCTACCATCAGTAACACACTACGCCGCCAGGGACTGAAATCCTACAGTGCCAGACGTGTCCCCCTGCTTAAGCCAGTACATGTCCAGGCCCGTCTGAAGTTTGCTAGAGAGCATTTGGATGATCCAGAAGAGGATTGGGAGAATGTCATATGGTCAGATGAAACCAAAATAGAACTTTTTGGTAAAAACTCAACTTGTCGTGTTTGGAGGAGAAAGAACACCATACCTACTGTGAAGCATGGGGGTGGAAACATTGTGCTTTGGGGCTGTTTTTCTGCAAAGGGACCAGGACGACTGATCCGTGTAAAGGAAAGAATGAATGGGGCCATGTATCGTGAGATTTTGAGTGAAAACCTCCTTCCATCAGCAAGGGCATTGAAGATTAAACGTGGCTGGGTCTTTCAGCATGACAATGATCCCAAACATACCGCCCAGGCAACGAAGGAGTGGCTTCGTAAGAAGCATTTCAAGGTCCTGGAGTGGCCTAGCTAGTCTCCAGATCTCAACCCCATAGAAAATCTTTGGAGGGAGCTGAAAGTCCATGTTGCCCAGCGACAGCCCCAAAACATCACTGCTTTAGAGGAGATCTGCATGGAGGAATGGGCCAAAATACCAGCAACAGTGTGTGAAAACCTTGTGAAGACTTACAGAAAACATTTGACCTCTGTCATTGCCAGCGAAGGGTATATAACAAACTATTGAGATTAACTTTTGTTATTGACCAAATACTTATTTTCCACCATAATTTGCAAATAAATTCTTTAAAAATCCTTCAATGTGATTTTCTGGATTTTTTTCCCCTCATTTTGTCTCTCATAGTTGAGGTATACCTATCATGAAAATTGGAGACCTCTCTCATCTTTTAAGAGGGAGAACGTGTACAATTGGTGGCTGACTAAATACTTTTTTACCCCACTGTATATATATATACTATATATATATATATATATATATATATATATATATACTGTATATATATATATATATATATACACACACAGTGCAGAGCATTGTGGTTGGTAAATGTGCAGCAGAAAGTCTAAGCTCTCTCTCCTTCCGCGGGTGCGACGGGCCAGCTGGATGTCTTTGGGCATGATGGTGGTGACCCTCTTGGCGTGGATGGCAAACAGGTTTGTGTCCACGAAGAGAATCAGAATCAGAATCAGAATCAGAATCAGGTTTATTGCCATTGTTCATGTAGTACACAAACTAGGAATTTGTCTCGGTGCAATGCTGCAACATTAAACATGATAAGATAAAAGAAATAAGCATCAGGTAGGCCTTGCTGGCCTCCTGCAGTGCCATGACGGCGGAGCTCTGGAAGCGCAGGTCAGTCTTGAAGTCCTGAGCGATCTCCCTCACCAGGCGCTGGAAGGGCAGCCTACGGATGAGCAGCTCCATGGATTTCTGGTAGCGATGGATCTCTCTCAGAGCCACGGTACCGGGCCTGTAACGGTGAGGCTTCTTCACTCCGCCGGTGGCCGGCGCGCTTTTTTTTCGAGCAGCCTTGGTGGCTAGCTGCTTCCTGGGGGGCATTTTCCTCCAGTAGATTTACGGGCGGTCTGCTTGGTTCATGGAAGATGGCAGAATAATCCACCTTGCCGTGTGGGGGTGGGACGGTAATCCACCTGTTCCCCTGTAGTTTTAGTTGTTTTAAGTGAGTGTGATAGCTGGTTTAGCTATTTCTGTTTAGTTTTTTTAGTGCATGATTCAGGTTCCAAATTGGGGATGGTTTCAATTGTATGTGTGTGTTTGAACCATTTTTTAAAGGGGAGGAGGGGAGTGTTGTGTTGGTGTTTGGGGTCATGTTATTGTGTGACATGGGTGGTGGCTCCATCTTTCCGGTTCCGCCATCCCCCGGTGTACAAAAGGGCTGTGATGGAGAGGGGTGGTCTCTTGGCCTCCTCTCAGCTTAACGGATGCATCTGTATTATGAGAGTGAGTCACAAATAAAGTTGTGTCCAGTTCAACACTCGGTCTCGTCCTTGGCTCCTATTACCAACATAACACAATCCATTAACAGTTTAATATGCTCACGATCCATGTTGAATTCACTGTCTTAAAGTCATCTGAATGTGTTCATCTATCCTGAAGTTTCTTACTGAACTGCTAAAAAGGCATATTCGAGTTATTGTTTGTTTTCCCGCCCATCTTCTCGATTAAAAGCAGAAAGAACTCATAGGGTTTTGAGACTGATTCATCGCTGGAACAAATACTGGATTATTAAGAAATTGTCCATTTTTTCTGAACTGGTGCCCCAAACAGTTTATGTGTGGTGGTAATGAAAAGAAATCTTAATTTTTACTCACATGTATATTTATATTAATATTTGTACCTGCATAAACCACTACACCTACATGTGAAAAAATCTTGTAACTGCTACTTAAGGTGCATTCAGACCAAATGAGAATGGGCAAACTTTTTGAGTGGCCCAATTACATTTTAACTTAGTGTAAACATGCAAATAGACATGAATTCACCGTCTGAATGAGTTACAGAAAGGCAAATTTGCCTTCATAACTTCTGCAGCTGACATGTGCACACACACAGCACACACATGCACATGCACAACATCGCCACAGCAAGATTGGCTTTTAAGACCAATCCACCTGTTACCATGGTAACCAGGCCCCCAACTAGTGAAGAGGGTGCCAACATCTCCCACCACCAAAAAAAATCACACACAGTGAATAGTGAAGTGTGCGTATGCGTGTGTGTGTGTGTTTGTGTGTGTGTGTGTGTGTGTGTGTGTGTGAGAGGAACAAATATAGATGCTGGTGTTGCTCAGTTTCTCACATTCACACAGTTTCTGCTCTGAGTGTCAAAAATGTTCTCAACCAGACGTTCTCAGCAAGTTTTGTTCCAAAGAAAAGGACAGAAAAATGAACGTCCATGGGCAGATTTTTCCTGTCACTGCTGTGGGGTGTCAGTAACCAGAACATTTTCTCCAGAGTAAAGACTAATGCAGAAACTATCAGGGTGTTGTAGTCGAGACCAGACTGACTTCAGAGTCTGTCTTGGTCTTGACAAGGTCTTGACTAAAACGTTATCAGTATTATTTTCCAACTTTTTCATGTAAATTTGAAACTTATTTCTGATTAATTTGCACCTTTTTTTTCAATGAATTTGCAACCTTTTTCCAAAAAATTTGAAACTTTTTTCTCATAAATCTGCAATTTTTTCCAATAAATCTGAAACATTTTTTCTCATAAATTTGCAATTTTTTCCAATAATTTTAAACTTTTTTCCTCATAAATTTGCTATTTTTTCCAATAATTTTAAACCTTTTTCTCATAAATTTGCTACTTTTCTTATGAACTTAGAAGCTTTTTTAATCAAAAATTTCTGTTTCCTTCTGCAACACAGCTATGTACAAGCCTCCTCAAAGAAAAGCAATAATAGCTTAAAAATGTGACTAAATTTAACATTGCATTGTTTTTAATAACATGTATGTGACATTTGTATGTGTGTACTGTATTGTTACAGACCCCTCCATCAGGAATTAGTCAGCGGTGCGGTCTCCTGACACCTGAAGGTACACCACCACTACTAGCCCTGTGCTAGTAGAGGAATTCCTCTTTGCCTCAGTGGTAGGGCAGAAGGTTTTCAGATCATGGTTTCATGGGTTTGAATCCCAGCCTGGGATATAGGTGTATGTCTGCCTTGCTGTGTGTGAAAGAAACTGTGTAGGTGTTAGTCTACCTTGCCTGTGAGTGAAAATGACTATAAGTTGGTCCACCTTGAAGTGAGGTTGAAATGGATTTGCTGATCCCAGGATGAAACAAACAATTCTGGCCTTGGCCCAGAAAGTGAGTCATAACAATATAGTAGAAATAAATCAACATGTGTGATGCTAAAGAATGAAAACACAAATGTATGGATCTGGACTATTATTGATTTTATTTGGTCATTAAACCTCCATCTTTTCTTCATAACGTCTCGACTGGTGCACAATAATTGATTGAGTTATGCGTGTATGAAAAGTCCAACAGCACCTGAAAAAAAGAAGGTCCTTTGTTACTTCAGACGAAGGTTTCATAGCGGTGAGTACTTGTTATTTGATGATAATGATACCTACACTTCATCATAAGAACATGGTATGCTGGGCCAGAAGTGTCTAGACAGAAACAAAGAGTGACCAGTAAAAGTTTGTTTTCCACAGTGATATCCTTGCAGATTTAAGATTTTAGGACAGAACAACTCATTTCATTCCAGGAACTCCATTTTCAGAAGCCTCAACTGACATTGTGAGCTGTAGGGAGAGTAGGGAGCAGGTGGAAGAGAACCTTGAGAGGTGGCGGTATGCTCTGGAGAGAAGTCGAACGTAAGTCAGTAGTAACAAGACAGAATAACCCAGCCACGGGGGGTACACAAGCCATTGTAATGCTAGTGCCGCTCCCAAGCCTGGCTAAATGGGAAGGCTTGTCTCAGGAAGGGCATGAAAAACCTTTGCCAAATCAAACATGCAGATCATGACGAATGAAACTTCCGTACTGGATTGGTCTAGGTTTGGGTTAACAATGAGCATCACTGATGCTGTTAACCAACAGGATGCCAGTGGAAATTAGGCTACTGTTGGTCAAAGATTGAGGAGGAGGAGGAGGGAAGGTGTGTTAGGAGGGAGAGAGAAAAGGAAAGGTAGAAGTGTGGAGGTGAGAGTAGGGGCGTTAAATGTAGGGACTATGGTAAAGGCAGAGAGTTGGCTGATATGATGGAGAGAAGAAGGGTAGATATACTGTATATTCAAGAAATCAGATAGTAGGGGAGCAAGGCTAGGATCATTGGAGGTGGATTTAAACTGTTCTACCATGGTGTTTATAGGAAGAAAATGGAGTAGGAGTAATCTTGAAGGAAGAGTATGTGAAGAGTGTCCAGGAGATAAAGAGGGAGTCAGACAGAATCATGAGTTTGAAGCTAGAAATCAAAGGTGTGATGTTGAATGTTGTCAGTGCGTATGCCCCACAAGTTGGATGTCAGGTAGAAGAGAGAGAGGAATTCTGGAGTAAGCTGAATGAAGTGGTAGACAGAGTTCCCAGGGGGGAGAAAGTGGTGATTGGAGCGAACTGTAATGGAAATGTGGGTGAAGGAAACAGAGGTGATGAGGAGGTCCTGGGTAGGTATGGTCTGAAGGAGAGAAATGTGGAAGCACAGATGGTTGTGGATTTTGCTAAATCCACAACCATGGAAATATCTGTGGTGAACACATACTTCAAGAAGAGAGAGGAACATAGGATGAGTTACAAGAGTGGAGGAAGGTGCACACAGGTGGACTACATCTTATGCAGAAGAAGAAATCTGAGATGGGAGACTGCAAGGTGGTGGCAGGGGAGAATGTAGCTAGACAGCATCGGATGGTAGTCTGTAGGATGACTTTGGAAAGCAAGAAGAGGAAAAACAGTGAAGGCAGAGCCAAAGATTAAGTTGGGGAAGTTACAGAAAGAAGAAGGTCTCACAGAGTTCATGAAGGAGTTGAGACAGGTTCTTGGTGGTAGGGAAGAATTACCAGATAACTGGGAAAGTACAGCAAAAGTATTGAGGGAAACGGGTAGAAAGGTATGTGGTGTATCCAGTGGACAGAGGAAGGAAGACAAGAAGACTTGGTGGTGGAATGAGGAGGTACAGGGATGTATCCAAAGGAGGAGGTTAGCAAAGAAAAAGTGGGATAGTAAGGGAGATGAAGAAAGTAGACAGGAGTTTTTAGGATCTAGGCGCACGGCAAAAAGAGAGGTGGCAAAGGCAAAGGAAAAGACATATAGTGAGTTGTATGAGAGGCTGGACACTAAGGAAGGAGAAAAGGACTTGTATCGATTGGCTAGACAGAGAGATGGAGCTGGAAAGGATGTACAGCAGGTTAGGCTGATTAAGGACAGAACTGGTAATGTACTAACAAATGATGAGAGTGTTTTGAGAAGGTGGAAGGAGAACTCTGAAGAGCTGATAATGTCATGGCGGCCTCTGGGCCGTCATTGGTGTCATCAACTCCAGCTGCGCACAGACCAACAGGTGCCAATCAATGGCTGTTAAAAGCCAGCGTCGCTGACAGCCCGTCCCGGAGTCGTCTGTCCTCCTTGTCGGAGTATGAGCCTGAACTCCGCTCTCTTGTCTCGTCAGGAACCTCTCTTGTCTCGTCAGGAACCTCTCTTGCCTCGTCAAGAACCTCTCTTGCCTCGTCAAGAACCTCTCTTGCCTCGTCAAGTACCTCTCGTCAGCTTCAACCAAGTAAGAGAACAATTTGTTACTCAACCCCTTGTCTACACCCCTGTGCACAGGTGGACCTCCTAGGCAGCGGACCTGCGTCCCCAACTGACGGGGCAACGCCATCTCGCCCACGTAGCGCTTCGCTACCACCGCGACTACCGGTACGTCTTGCTCCTCAGCTTCAAGAACTACTGTTATCTCAGTTGCAGGAATATTCGCCACAGCTATCAGTGGAGTCCCTGTCATCGTTATCAGCTGTATCATCATCACCACGTTCTGTGGAATCACTAACCTTGTCATCGTCTGGATCATCGTCATCCCGGTCTGTGAAGTCACAGCCGGTGTTATCACAAGGATTTCCCTCGTCACAGCCACGGGTGGTATCTCCAGCACGTTCACGGACACCTTCACCTCCACGCTGCACGGCCGCTGGAACTCAGCAGGGCGAAACCTGTGCTTCACTCAAGTAAGCCTCTCCACCTGCAGCTCTTCACGAGTGTGGAGCAAAAGTAATTATTTTTGCTTGTATGTTCCAGGGTTGCCGGGTCTCCGTCCAGGCTGCTCAGCTCTAGTGACCAGAACACGATCCACGCACTCACTCACACACTACACTCTCTCACTATTAAATAAAGGATTATTGTCACTATCTGCCCGTGTCAGTGTCTGTCTCCTGGGGCCTAAATCATGTCAGTACGACTCCGTCACGTTGACCCAGCGGACAGTTCACTGTCGCGCCAACTCAACACTCTTAGCGCCCGGGTAGATTTACTAGTACACCAACAGACAGTAATCTTAAACCAGTTAACCTTAATTAATGGTCGGCTGGATCGCCTGGAAGGACACCAGACGTTTCCCCTGACCGCAAATATCTCTGCCCCTGCAGGCTTAGCATCTGGACAAGCTAACACCTCTACGTCTTCTCGCCTCACCCCTATTCCCACACCTGCCCGGTTCAGCGGAAAACTCGGGAAAGCTCGAGGATTCCTGTTACAATGTGAATCAGTTTTTCTTCGCGTTCCGGGAGATTTCACCCTTGATTCAAGTCGGATTGGTTATGTCATAAATTTGCTGGCAGGAAGAGCCTTAGACTGGGCGTATTCTATCATGGCTAAACCAAGCTATTCCCTGCTTACTTACCAGGAGTTTGTGACAGAGTTTATGTCCGTGTTTGACCATACTGATAGGGGTGAGGTGTTGACAGAAAGGCTGCTGAGCCTACAGCAGGAAAAAAGATCAGCTGCTGACTACGCTATTGACTTCCGGGTCCTGGCTGCAGAGATTGGGTGGGGGGAGCCATCACTGTGTGGTATTTTCCTACGTAGTCTTAACGATGAGTTAAAGGATGAGTTAGCGGCACGGGATAAACCAGACAATTTGCGGGATTTGATCGCCTTAGCGGTTAGTCTGGATAGCAGATTAAGGGAGCGGGCGGCTGGACGGCGAACTACTTCCCATTCGGTTAGACTCCGCCCCCGCGTCCCTAACTCTCCTCTTCTCGCTTTACCCGTGTCAGAGGAATCCCCGGATCAAGAGGCTATGACTATTGGCCGGTCTAAAGTGTCAGCAGCTGAGAAGCAACGCCGCAGGGATCAGGGCCTTTGTTTCTACTGTGGGAAAGAGTCACATGGGGTGTTCGAATGTCCCAGTAAGTTAAAAGGGAAGGCCCGTGGATCGCAGTAGGGGGATTCACGGGCAAGAATTCAGAAGAACCCCTTACTTGTTGTCGATTACCCCTTAGACTAATCCATACACACACAGAACACTCCACGTTAGCGTTAGTAGATTCTGGAGCTGAGCAAAATTTCATTTCTAGAGACCTGGCAACCCGGATGGGCCTCAACTGTCAGACTCTAGACCCCCCTGTCAAACTGATCACCTTGTCTAAAGCGTCTTTGACCACCGTTGCCCATCAGACGGCTCCCGTGTCAATCATTGTATCAGGAAATCACAGGGAGGAAGTTCAGTTTCTAGTGCTGCCCGTTTCTTCTTCGCCCGTTATCCTGGGGTACCCCTGGCTGCGCCTACATAACCCCACCATTGACTGGCAAGCTGGGAGAGTAACGGCATGGAGTACGTTCTGCCTTAGTGCCTGCCTCCAAACAGCAGCGTGCGCCCCGTCCGTCAAGGTGCCTCTGCCTCATTCATCTCCACCGGACCTGTCCAAGGTGCCAGAGGTCTACCACGATCTGGGGCTAGTGTTTAGCAAGTCTCGGGCGTTGTCCTTACCCCCCCATCGTCCTTATGACTGCGCGATCAACCTGAAGGCTGGGGCCCCTCTTCTTGCAAGCCGCCTTTACAGCCTATCAGCCCCGGAGTGCGAGGCCATGGATACGTACATTAAGGAGTCCTTGGCCTCTGGTATCATCCGCCTGTCGTCTTCGGCAGTGGGAGCTGGGGTTTTTTTCGTTGGGAAAAAGGACGGTTCACTATGCCCCAGCATCGACTTCCGGGGACTGAATGAAATAACAGTAAAAGACAAATATACTTTGCCTCTGATGAACACTGCTTTTGACTCCCTCCAGGGGGCATCCTGGTTTACCAAATTGGACCTTAGGAATGCCTACCATCTAGTGCGCATAAGGGAAGGAGATGAGTGGAAGATGGCTTTTCGGACCCCTAGCGGACATTTTGAGTATCTGGTAATGCCGTTTGGGTTAACTAATGCTCCAGCCGTTTTCCAGCGATTGATAAACGATGTATTATGGGATTTTCTGAACTTGTTTGTTTTTGTTTATCTTGACGACATTCTCATTTTCTCCCGCACACTAGAGGAACATCAGGTGCATGTCCGCAGGGTACTACAGCGCCTCCTGGAGAATCAACTATTCGTCAAGGCTGAAAAATGTGAGTTCCACACTGACCAAACCTCTTTCCTTGGGTTTATTATAGCTTGGAACCAGGTGCTCCCTGACCCGGCCAAGGTCAAGGCGGTAGTGGATTGGCCTGCACCCACCTCCAGAAAGCAGCTTCAAGGGTTCCTGGGGTTTGCTAATTTTTATAGGAGGTTCATGCCAAATTTTGGTAATATCGCCCGTCCTCTGACTGCTCTCACCTCTCCTAAGACCTCGTTTTGCTGGAGTAAGGAGGCAGCTGGAGCATTTGAGAAGCTCAAGAGGGAGTTCACCTCGGCCCGACTCCTTACTCAGGTAGACCCGAAGCTGCAGTGCTTGGTGGAGGTGGACGCCTCTGATTCGGGAGTTGGAGCGGCACTCTCTCAACGCTCTCCTGAGGACGGTAAGATTCGCCCATGTGCTTATTTCTCTCACCGTCTCACCCCTGCAGAGAGGAATTACAGCATCGGAGACAGAGAGTTGCTGGCAGTGAAACTCGCTTTGGAGGAATGGAGACACTGGCTGGAGGGGGCTGCTCAGCCGTTCGTGGTGTGGACTGATCATCACAACCTGGAGTACCTCAGGACGGCGAAGCGCCTGAATGCACGCCAGGCTCGCTGGTCCCTCTTCTTCGGCCGTTTTAACTTTTCCATCACTTACCGGCCGGGAAGCAAGAACGGTAAGCCGGATGCCCTCTCACGGCAGTTTGACGCGCCATCCTCTGAAGACCAGGAGACCCCTATCCTTCCGCCTTCCTGCGTCGTGGGCGCCCTGTCCTGGGGGATCTGCAAGACGGTTCGCCGGGCTCAGAAGACCGAGCCGGACCCCGCGCGGGGGGGGGGGGGGGGGGGGGGGGGGCGGGCCGCTTGTTTGTTCCACCGCTATCCGGGGCAAGGTGATCGAGTGGGGTCACGCTTCCAAGTTGGCTTGTCATCCTGGAGTGGGTCGGACCATGGATCGCCTCCAAAGGACCTTCTGGTGGCCAGGGCTATGGAAGGATGTTGTAGGTTACATCCGGGCCTGCGCTCAGTGCGCCACCGGGAGGACGACATCATCCCCCCCGGCGGGCCTGCTACACCCGTTGCCGGTTCCTTCACGCCCCTGGTCTCACGTAGCTATGGACTTTGTGACTGGTTTACCCACTTCAGATGACTTCACCACGGTTTTAACCATCGTGGACCGGTTTTCGAAGGCAGCCCATTTTGTGCTACTTCGGGGTTTGCCTTCAGCCCAGGAAACAGCGGACCTTCTTGTGCAACATGTGGTCCGTCTTCATGGCATCCCTGCTGACAAAGTATCGGATCGGGGACCTCAGTTTGTCTCGCAAGTTTGGAAGGCTTTCTGCGCGGCGCTAGGAGCCACAGCCAGCCTCTCCTCTGGTTATCACCCTCAGAGCAATGGTCAGTGCGAGCGGGCTAATCAGGAGCTTGAGGCCGCTCTACGCTGTGTCATCTCCTCCTGCTCATCCTCCTGGAGCAAGTTCCTTCCTTGGATTGAGTACGCTCACAACGCCACGATCTCCACGGATACGGGCGTCTCCCCCTTCAAGGCATCATTCGGGTTTGATCCACCGCTGTTCCCGGAGGAGGAAAGGGAGGTAGCGGTTCCCTCAGTCCAGGCACACATCAAGCGCTGCCGGCGAGTTTGGCTCATCGCCCGCCAAGCCTTGCTTAAGACTACCAAACGCAATATCCAGGTGGCCAACCGGCATAGGAGACCCGCCCCGGACTATAAGGTGGGTCAGAAAGTCTGGTTGTCAACCCGGAATATTGGTGTACCGGCCGAAAAGCGTAAGCTCACTAAGCGCTTCATTGGCCCCTACACCATCAGTCGTGTTATTAACCCTGTGTCTGTGCGCCTGTCTCTCCCCTCTTCGATGCGTATCTGCCCCACCTTTCATGTCTCCCAGGTCAAACCGTACGTCTCTGATCCCCTGTGCCCTGCTCCTGTGGCTCCCGCACCCCCGAGGATGATCGATGGCCATCTGGCCTGGGGGGTGACTGCCATCCTGGATGTCCGCAGGCGGGGTCGTGGTCTTCAGTATTTGGTGGACTGGGAGGGCTTTGGACCGGAGGATCGTTCTTGGATTCGCCCAGCGTTGATCCTGGATAAACAGCTGATCCACGATTTCCATCGGGCGAATCCAGGTAGAATTGGGCAGGTGCCTGGAGGCACTGCTAGAGGGGGGAGTACTGTCATGGCGGCCTCTGGGCCGTCATTGGCGTCATCAACTCCAGCTGCGCACAGACCAACAGGTGCCAATCAATGGCTGTTAAAAGCCAGCGTTGCTGACAGCCCGTCACAGAGTCGTCTGTCCTCCTTGTCGGAGTATGAGCCTGAACTCCGCTCTCTTGTCTCGTCAGGAACCTCTCTTGTCTCGTCAGGAACCTCTCTTGCCTCGTCAAGAACCTCTCTTGCCTCGTCAAGTACCTCTCGTCAGCTTCAACCAAGTAAGAGAACAATTTGTTACTCAACCCCTTGTCTACACCCCTGTGCACAGGTGGACCTCCTAGGCGGCGGACCTGCGTCCCCAACTGACGGGGCAACGCCATCTCGCCCACGTAGCGCTTCGCTACCACCGCGACTACCGGTACGTCTTGCTCCTCAGCTTCAAGAACTACTGTTATCTCAGTTGCAGGAATATTCGCCACAGCTATCAGTGGAGTCCCTGTCATCGTTATCAGCTGTATCATCATCACCACGTTCTGTGGAATCACTAACCTTGTCATCGTCTGGATCATCGTCATCCCGGTCTGTGAAGTCACGGCCGGTGTTATCACAAGGATTTCCCTCGTCACAGCCACGGGTGGTATCTCCAGCACGTTCACGGACACCTTCACCTCCACGCTGCACGGCCGCTGGAACTCAGCAGGGCGAAACCTGTGCTTCACTCAAGTAAGCCTCTCCACCTGCAGCTCTTCACGAGTGTGGAGCAAAAGTAATTATTTCTGCTTGTATGTTCCAGGGTTGCCGGGTCTCCGTCCAGGCTGCTCAGCTCTAGTGACCAGAACACGATCCACGCACTCACTCACGCACTACACTCTCTCACTATTAAATAAAGGATTATTGTCACTATCTGCCCGTGTCAGTGTCTGTCTCCTGGGGCCTAAATCATGTCAGTTAAATGAGGAAAATGAGAGAGAGAGGAGGCTGGATGAAGGAAAGACGGTGAACAAGGAAGTCCCGAGGATTATCAAGGCAGAATTGAGGGCGGCTTTGAAGAGGATGAAGAATGGAAAGGTGGTTGATCCAGATGACATACAGTAGCTGTGGAGGTATGGAGATGTTTAGGAGAGATGGCAGTGGACTTTTGAACCAGATTGTTTATCACAATCTTGGAGAGTGAGCAGATGCCTGAGGAGTGGAGAAGAAGTGTTTTGGTAGCAATTTTCAAGAACAAAGGTGATGCTCAGAGCTGTAGTAACTACAGAGGCATAAAGTTGATCAGCCACACTATGAAGATATGGGAAAGAGTTGTTGAAGCCAGGTGAAGAGGAGAGGTGACAATCAGTAAGCAGCAGTACGGTTTCATGCCAAGAAAGAGTACTACAGATGCAATGTTTGCTCTAAGAGTACTGATGGAGAAGTATAGAGAAGGTCAGAAGGAGTTGCTATGTGTCTTTGTGGATCTAGAGAAAGCAGATGATAGGGTGCCAAGAGAGGAAGTGTGGTACTGTATGAGGAAGTCAGGAGTGGCAGAGAAATATGTGAGGGTGGTGCAGGACATTTGTGAGGACAGTGAGACGGTGGTGAAGTGTGCTATAGGAGTGACAGATGGGTTCAAACAGGGGGTGGGGTTACATCAGGGGTCAGCTCTGAGCCCCTTCTTGTTTCCATGGTGATGGACAGGCTGAAAGACAAGATCACACAGGAGGCTCCGTGGACTGTGATGTTTGCAGACAAATTATAATCTGTAGTGAGAGTAGGGAGCAGGTGGAAGAGAACCTGGAACGGTGGTGGTATGCACTGGAGAGAAGAGGAATGAAAGTCAGTAGAAGCAAGACAGAATACATGAGTGTGAATGAGAGAGAGGCAGGTGTAATGGTGAAGATGGAAGTTGTAGAGGTCGTGAATGTAGATGAGTTTAAATACCTGAGGTCAACGATCCAAAGCAATGGAAAATGCATAAGAGAGGAGAAGAAGAGAGTGTGTTGTCTCCACCCACTCCGGAGACAAGTGTTAGGGGTGATTTGTGGCAGAAGGATAGCAGCTAGAGTGAAAAGGAAGAATTACAAGGCAGTAGTGAGACCTGCTATGATGTATGGTTTGGAGACAGTGGCACTGACAAAAATACAGGAGGCTGCATGAACTACAAACTTGTAGGTTTTTATACTGTGATTTGTAGCCAGAAATAGCTTTACAAACTGAATTATAACAGAGAGAATTTCATATATTTTCAGAGCCAGAAACCACTCTCCTGTTGAGTGGGAAAACATAAAACATGTCAAAGGCAACCTTATGGGACACTATCTGCTCCTTATGCAAAATCCACCATTGAGCTCACACTCTGACTGCGGCAATCCAGCCTCACCTGAACAAGAACAGAAGATCTGATCAGAGACGTCACTTTTAAACAATAACCAACCAATCAAGTTAAACTTCACACATTATCATCACGAAGTGGATGACTCACATGTGTGAAGAGGTGAGCCACCAGGATGGAGATGGTGAAGGTTTTCAGTTTCATGGTGGGCAGACTGTATTTCTTCTATTTCTTCTTGTCACTTTCTGAGCATGGGGGATTCCACCAGGCTCAGATTGTCTGCCTTTTTTTTTTCTCATATTTGTACAGTGTTGTCATTTTGAGTTGTCATTTATTCTATGTTGTTTCTCTTCATGATTTATTTTCCCGTCTATGTCCATTGTGGATTGTTTGTTACATTTTTTGAGGTTACAGGTCTTTATTCTCTGCCATTTTATTATATTGGTATTCTGTTGTGCTCTCTCTCTCGGGGTTGACAGCTGTCAGTTGCTTTCTGGGGTTTCGCTCTGCGTGGGCGTGGCCCTGTCAGCTGTAAGCTTCAACTACTCCTTTCTTTCTCATCATTGCCAGCTGGTCTAAATTGCTTCTTTGCTTTCTCCTGCCTGTTCAGGTTTACCACACCTGTTACACTTAGAGTGGGCTAAAAAGGTATTTAGTCAGAATCAGAATCAGAATCAGAATCAGAATCAGGTTTATTGCCATTGTTCATGTGATACACAAACTAGGAATTTGTCTCGGTGCCATGCTGCAACATTAAAAACATAATGAGAAAAAGGGATAAACTAAAAAACTAAAGGACTAGAAACGTGCAATAAGTGTAGAAAAATAAGTAATAATAAGTAATAATAATAATAATACTAGTAATAATGAGTAGTACTAGTCAAGGCAGTTTTAAAAAATTAGCATGTAGCAGATAATGTGAAGTACCACATAGTGCAGTCAATAATGCAACAGAAAAACAGTGATGATTGACATGAGTCTGGTTGAGCTGCTGTACATAGTACACGAGAGTCAAAAGTCACTTAGTGTTCAGCAGTCTGATGGCAGAGGGGAAAAAGCTGTTCATGTGCCGGGAGGTTTTAGTCCGAATGGACCGAAGCCTTCTACCTGAGGGGAGGGGGGGAAACAGCACGTGACCAGGATGTGAAGGATCGGCTATGATCCGGCCAGCACGCCTCCGGGTCCTGGAGATGTACAGGTCCTGGAGAGATGGGAGCTTGCAGCCTATCACCTTCTCAGCAGTGCCCACGACGCGCTGCAGCCTTAGTCTGTCCCTGGCAGTGGCTCCTGCGTACCACACAGTTATGGAGGAGGTGAGGATGGACTCGATGATGGCCGTGTAGAACTGCACTAACATCTTGGTGGGTAGCTTGAGCTTCCTCAGCTGCCGCAGAAAGAACATCCTCTGCTGGGCCTTTTTGATGAGGGAGCTGATGGTTGGCTCCCATTTGAGGTCTCGGGTGATGGTGGTGCCCAAGAAGCGGAAGGAATCTGCAAAGGTGATGGGAGAGCCTGTGATGGTGAGGGGGGGCAGGGGGGATGTGACTTTCCTGAAGTCCACAATCATCTCCGCTGTCTTCAGAGCATTCAGCTGCAGGTTGTTGTGGCTGCACCAGGACACCAGCTGGGCCACCTCTTCCCTGTAGGCGGACTCGTCACTGTTGGAGATGAGCCCGATGAGGGTGGTGTCGTCCGCAAACTTAATCAGCTTAACAGACTGGTGGGAGGAGGTGCAGGAGTTGGTATAAAGGGAGAAGAGTAGGGGGGAAAGTACACAGCCCTGGGGTGATCCAATGCTGATGCTAACAGAGTCTGAGACAGACTTCCCCAGCCGCACATGCTGTCTCCGGTCCGTCAGGAAGTCGGTGATCCACCTGCAGAGGGAGTCAGGCACGTTGAGCAGGGACAGCTTGTCCTGGAGCAGATCGGGGCGGATGGTGTTGAATGCAGAGCTGAAGTCCACAAACAGAATCCTGGCGTAGGTTCCCGGGGAGTCCAGGTGCTGCAGGATGGAGTGGAGGGCCAGGTTGACTGCGTCGTCCACAGACCTGTTAGCACAGTAGGCAAACTGCAGCGGGTCTAGGAGGGGTGTGGTGATGGACTTGAGGTGAGACAGGACCAGGCGCTCAAAGGACTTCATGACTACAGAGGTGAGCGCTACAGGTCTGTAGTCGTTAAGTCCAGTAATCCGTGGCTTCTTGGGGACAGGGATGATGGTGGAGGATTTGAGGCAGGTCGGCACGTGACATTGCTTAAGGGAGGTGTTAAAAATGTCTGTGAAGACAGGAGCCAGCTCTTTCGCACAGTGTCTCAGGGTGGAGGGAGACACACCGTCCGGCCCGGGGGCCTTGCGCGGGTTCAGTCTGGAGAACTGTCTGTGCACGTCCTGCTCACTGATGACAAGGGGAGGGGGGGAGGAGGAGGAGGAGGAGGGGGGGACCGCTCTTGATGAATTAGGGGCTGAGGAGGCAGTGGAGCTGGGTGGAGTGGGTGAGTTGGACACAGCTGACGAGGTGTCAAAACGGGCATAGTGTTGGGACAGTCTTTGACAAAGGGCTTTGTCATCCTGACCTTTAGAAGCCTGAGGCCGATAGTTGGTGATTTGCCTCAGTCCTCTCCACACAGAAGCCGAGTCATTAGCAGTGAACTGCTGCTGGAGTCTCTCAGAATATACAGATTTAGCTCTCCTCAGCTCTCTGTTAAACCGATATTTGACCTCCCTGTAGCAGTCCCTGTCTCCACTTTTCAACGCTGCTTCCTTCTCCTTCCTGATCCGTCTGAGCTTAGCTGTGAACCAAGGCTTGTCATTAGAATATCTTATCCTGGTGCGCGATGGGAGAATGTGCTCTTCACAGAAGTTGATATATGAGTTCACAGTGTATGTGTACTCATTAAGATCATGTGTGGCTCTTTTAAACATGTCCCAGTCAGTTATTTCCATGCATGTGTTCAGTTTCTCTCCAGCTTCACTGGTCAATTTCTTTGTGGTGGTCACAAAGGTTTAGTGAGTTTCAGTCTTTGTTTGTATGTGGGGATGAGGTGAACCATCACGTGATCAGACAGTCCCAGCGCAGCGCGGGGAACAGCGCAATATGCATCCTTTACTGAAGTATAACAGTGATCCAGCGTGTTATTTCCTCTGGTTGGACATTTAATACACTGTTTGTAGTGGGGGAGCTCGTGACTCAGATTGCTCTGGTTAAAATCGCCCACCACGATAACCAGGGAGTCTGGAAAGTTCCGCTCCGTAAGTTGAATGTGATCTGCGAGCACGCGCTGAGCTTCGCGCGTGTCCGCGTCAGGAGGGGCGTACACAGCGATGAGAATGAATGAGGCAAACTCCCGCGGGGAATAAAATGGCTTGCAGTTAATGAAAAGAAATTCCAGGGCGGGAGAACAGTGTTTGGAAATCACCGTTACATCAGAGCACCAGCTGTTGTTAATATAGAAGCACACTCCTCCTCCGATAGACTTACCGGACAGCTCTGTGACGCGGTCAGCACGAATCAGCTGGAAACCCTCGAGGCTGATCGCGCTATCTGGAATGTTCTCATTAAGCCAGGTCTCAGAGAAGCAGATGACAGACGAGGAAGCGAGGTCCTTGAAACGCATCAGCAGTCTTAATTCTTCTACCTTGTTCAGGAGAGAATTGGCATTGGATAGAAATATGCCAGGCAAGGCTGTTCGCGAGCCTCTTTTTCGTAGCCGAGCGAGAATCCCTCCTCTCTTCCCTCTTTTCCGCCGTCTTGCTTTTTTGGCCAAACAATGGATCAGATCAGCGGCAGGAGCTAAAAAAACTGGAAGAAGGTCCATGGGGGTGAGAGTCCTGATATTTAGTAGTTCTTCATGGGTGTATGAACCGGCAGATGCACAATCAGTGAACAAAAACAGACAAATTATAAAAATTAAAGGGCAGCGATACACCACGACGGCCGCTGTGGGCGCCATCTTGGAAAAGATGTCAGCCACCAATTGTTCAAGTTCTCCCACTTAAAAGATGAGAGAGATGTCCAATTTTCATCATAGGTATACCTCAACTATGAGAGACAAAATGAGAAAAAAAAATCCAGAAAATCACATTGAAGGATTTTTAATGAATTAATTGGTAAATTCCTCGGTAAAATAAGTATTTGGTCAATAACAAAAGTTTATCTCAATACTTTGTTATATACCCTTCGCTGGCAATGACAGAGGTCAAACATTTTCTGTAAGTCTTCACAAGGTTTTCATACACTGTTGCTGGTATTTTGGCCCATTCCTCCATGCAGATCTTCTCTAGAGCAGTGATGTTTTGGGGTTGTCGCTGGGCAACACGGATTTTCAACTCCCTCCAAAGATTTTCTATGGGGTTGAGATCTGGAGACTGGCTAGGCCACTCCAGGACCTTGAAATGCTTCTTACAAAGCCAATCCTTCGTTGCCCGTGTGGTGTGTTTGGGATCATTGTCATGCTGAAAGATCCAGCCACGTTTCATCTTCAATGCCCTTGCTGATGGAAGGAGGTTTTCACTCAAAATCTCATGATACATGGCCCCATTCATTCTTTCCTTTACACAGATCAGTCGTCCTGGTCCCTTTGCAGAAAAACAGCCCCAAAGCATGATGTTTCCACCCCCATGCTTCACAGTAGGTATGGTGTTCTTTCTCCTCCAAACACGACAAGTTGGGTTTTTACCAAAAAGTTCTATTTTGGTTTTATCTGACCATATGACATTCTCCCAGTCCTCTTCTGGATCATCCAAATGCTCTCTTGCAAACTTCAGACGGGCCTGGACATGTACTGGCTTAAGCAGGGGAACATATCTGGCACTGCAGGATTTGAGTCCGTGGTGGCGTAGTGTGTTACTGATGTAGCCTTTGTTGCTTTGGTCCCAGCTCTCTGCAGGTCATTCACTAGGTCCCCCCGTGTGGTTCTGGGATTTTTGCTCACTGTTCTTGTGATCATTTTGACCCCACGTGGTGCGTGGATCCCCAGATGGAGGGAGATTATCAGTGGTCTTGTATGTCTTCTGTTTTCTAATAATTGCTCCCACAGTTGATTTCTTCACACCAAGCTGTTTACCTATTGCAGATTCAGTCTTCCCAGCCTGGTGCAGGTCTACAATTTTGTTTCTGGTGTCCTTTGACAGCTCTTTGGTCTTGGCCATAGTGGAGTTTGGAGTCTGACTGTTTGAGGCTGTGGACAGGTGTCTTTTATACTGATAACAAGCTCAAACAGGTGCCATTAATACAGGTAACGAGTGGAGGATAGATGAGCCTCTTAAAGAAGAAGTTACAGGTCTGTGAGAGCCAGAAATCTTGCTTGTTTGTAGGTGACCAAATACTTATTTTACCAAGGAATTTACCAATTAATTCATTAAAAATCCTTCAATGTTATTTTCTGGATTTTTTTTCTCATTTTGTCTCTCATAGTTGAGGTATATCTATGATGAAAATTGGCGACCTCTCTCATCTTTTAAGTGGGAGAACTTGCACAATTGGTGGCTGACTAAATACTTTTTTGCCCCACTGTACTTTATTTTTGTGTCTAGTCTTATTTAAGGGACTGCGCTCTTTTATCCGGTGCAGCACCCTACTTTTAACTTACTCCTACAGGAAGTAATTTCCTCATAATTCTCCTGTTTTTCCTTTATGAATTCCTAATGTGTATTCTTAGCCTTGTTCTCCAGGTTAAGCCGGTGAGTTCCCTCTCCTTAGCTGTTTGCTATTTTACTTGCCTGCATTTTTCTTGTTCTCTAGTTCTGTAGTTTTGTGTTTTCTCTAACAAATTTGGAAAATCACAGCCGGTGCGTGGTGCCTTTTTATCTTGCCCTGAAGGGCATTTATGAGAGAAGGGTGCTGCCAGTGTGGGCACCAGCAGCTGTGAGTTTTGCTTTTTTTTTTTCTCTCTCACTCACCTATTTTTGTGGAGTTTGACTTGTCCCCAGCTAGTCGGCATCTGGTGAACAAGGGGAGAGCGACAGCGGGTTCCCCAAGCGTTGAAGAGGAGTGGGCCACCGAATTAATCCAGGGCTTCGTAGATGAAGCCCTTGCATCCCGGAGTCCTAAAAAGATCTGGAAGAAGGTGGATTCAGCAACCGCCATGAGGCACGCCCAGTTCGCTGACTTGTTGGCCACGCTCTCCGCGTTACAACAGTCCTTCCCTGGGCTTGCATGGTGGCCGCCTCTAGGGAATCCAGAGCCTACACAGAGACACGTGTCATGCAAGATGCCCTGCCTCACCTCTAGTGCATCCGTTCCTGCTCCTGCTGCTTCAACTTTACAACACCTGTGTCATCCAGCTCCGAACCACCGGAGGAATACTCCCGCCTCTTGGACAGCAAATTCCCCCTCGCCAAGGCAGAAGCCTTCCTCAGCAGCGCGCACTTTGTGCTTTTCATCTCCGGCATAATTGCCAGCTCCTCCCCTCTTTGAAGCTGCTGTTCCCTGCTTCTCCTCGGCACTCTCTTCTGCTGTCGAGAGGTCGACTGTGCTTCCCCCGGCTCCATCTTCCTCCACGTCCACTGGAGCTGCTCCTCCACGATCCTCTTAGGGGCCTATCTCCACTGTTGCCACAAATAGGGATGACACTAAACCCGCTGCAACAGGCTACATCGAACCTTGGGAAAACAGGCAAATGTCATTTCATTCCACTTCATTTTATGATGATCTGCCTTGCCCGATTCCCGGTAGTGAGACTCGGGGTTCGCAGTCCCCTGAGTCCTCACTACCTGTTGCAGCTTATAATTTCTCACCTGCCCTCTCTGTGTCTCCTCCTATCACCCCTGAGTGTCCGCCGTCCCTGGAACAGAGCCACCGGATGATGGAGGAGCCTGTGGCTCTGGAGAACCAGGCTCCAGCCCCGCAGTCACATTATGGACAGAGGGAGAGTGCTGAACCTAAGCTGATGCCTGGGCTGACTAAAGAGAGTCCCCGGTCTTCACCTAAGCGGGATGCAGTGCCAGCAGGGGGCTGACATCCTGTCGCCATGCAGGGCAAGCCACCTGCATGGGCCACATCGCTGAGGGGTCCTAGGACTACACCGACCACGATGCCTGCTGCAGGGGCTGCCACTGCAGAGTTGGAGCTGGATCTCGAGAGGGCTGGGCCTGAGACACCATCACTTGGATCGAAGGAGTCCTGGACAGCGGTGGAGCTCGAGCTCAGGCAAGTGCTTGCCTTCATTTTTCTTGTTTCTATTTTGGAGAAATCTTTTTGGGCTCTTGGTGAGGAGAGCCAGGAGCAGCCATCAGCTGTACCTGAGCTCATCTTGCCAAGCTCCGTTGCTGCCGGTTACCCTGACCCTGCTTCTCTGCTTGTCCTGTCCGAGTTGTTCCCCATGGTCGCCAAGGAGATCCCACCTGTGCCAGATGTCTCCGTGGGTCCAGGCTCGCCACCCAAAAGCATCGTTGGTCCAGCTCCTCCAGCCAAGGTCATCGCAGATGCTCCGCCCAATCCGGGTCCTCTGTGGGTGTTGCTTTCGTTTCTGCTGAGGCCGTCACGGGTGCTCCATCCCAGCTTGGGGCCTCCGAGGGTGCAGCATTGTCCCAGTCGGGGCCCACAGAGGGTGCGGCTTTGGCCCAGTCCGGGCCCACCAAGGGTGCAGTCTGGTCCAGTCCCGGTCCACTGAGGGTGCAGCCTTGGTCCAGTCCGAGCCCACCGAGGGTGCAGTCTGGTCCAGTCCGGGTCCACCGAGGGTGCAGCCTTGGTCCTGTCCGGGCCCACCGAGGGTGCAGCTCCGCTCCTGCCTTGAGCCACCATGGGTGGAGCTCCGCTCAAGCCCAGAGCCACTGTGGGTGTAGCTCTGCTCCAGCCCAGAGCCGCCGTGGGTGCAGCTTCGCTCCAGCCCAGAGCCATTGTGGGTGCAGCTCCGCTCCAGTCCTGAGCCACTGTGGGTGCAACTTTGCTCCAGTCTGGTGCCACCACGGGTGAAACCCTGCTCCAGCCCGGAGCCACCATGGGTGCAACTTTGCTCCAGTCCGGAGCCACTGTGGGTGCAACCCTGTTGAAGTCCGGGACCTCTGAGGCTGCTGCTGGCCAATCCGTGGGAGTTGTAGCCCCCTCTCCCTACCAGACACCGTCATGGTCCCCAATCCTCTTCCAGATGCTGGCATGATTCCCCTGCGTCTGCTAGACACTGCCGTGGTTCCCCATCCTCTGCCTGGCACCATTCTGGTTCCCCTCCTCTGCCAGACGGTGTCATGGTTCCCCTTCCTCTGCCAGTCATCATTGTAGTGCCTTCGTTCTTCCTCTCTTCTGGTCATCCCAGTTTGGCGGCCGCCCCCTTGACCACCATCTTTGTGATAGTGGCTCAAGAACTCCGACTGACGCCTGACAGGGGTTGCTGTTGGGTTGGGTGGTTTGCATTCTCCGGTAGACCACCTGACTCTTACCACCTTGCCATCTGTCATTCCTGGGACTTCAGCCGACCACCTGAACTGCTTGTTCTTTAGTCTAGAGGGGCCTAGTTGCCCAGTTCTTTGTAGGTCCTTAGTGGGTTTTGTTTTGTTCCCCTTCAGCATGGGGCTTTCTGGGGAGCTATTCTGAGGTTTGTTTTTTTTCTTGCTCCTTTTGGCTTGGTTCGGTCCCTCCATGCCTGGGTGTTCCTTTCCCACCTGGGGTGGGGTTGTTTTCTTGTTGGGACAGGATTTCTCTGTGAGGGGGTTCTTTTCTTTTGATGTTACCCCAGGGTGTCTAGGATCCACCCCTTGTGTGTGTGTGTGGGGGGGGGGGGGGCTCTGTCACGTGGGGGGATTCCCACTATCCCGGTGGAATCCCCCCCGCGCTCAGATTGTCTGCCTTTTTTTTTCATGTTTTTACTTTGTTGTTATTTTGAGTTGTCATTTATTCTATGTTGTTTCTCTGTATGATTTATTTTCCCGTCTATGTTCATTGCGGTTTGTTTGTTACATTTTTTGAGGTTACAGATCTTCATTGTCTGCAATCTTATCACATTGGTATTCTGTTGTGTTCTGTCTCTCGGGCTTGACAGCTGTCAGTGGCTTTCTGGGGTTTCGCTCTGCATAGGCGTGGCCCTGTCAGCTGTAAGCTCCGATTGCTCCCTTCTTTCTCATCATTCCCAGCTGGTCTAAATTGCTTCTTTGTCTTCTCCTACCTACTCAGGTTTACCACACCTGTTACCACTTACTTTACTTTGTGTCTAGCCTTATTTAAGGGGCTGCTCACTTTTGTCCAGTGCAGCACCCTACTTTCAACTTGCTCCTACAGGAAGTAAGTTCATAACTCTCCTATTTTACCTTTATGCATTCCTAACGTTTATTCTTAGCCTTGTTCTCCAGGTTAAGATGGCGATTTCCCTCACCTTAGCTGTTTGCTATTTTTCTTGCCTGCATTTTCCTTGTTCTCTAGTTCTGTAGTTTTGTGTTTTCTCTAATAAATCTGCAAACTCACAGCCGGCACTTAGTGCCTTTTATCCTGCCCTGAAGGGCATTTATGACACGTCTGCCATGGATCAAAACTTTATAAACTTTCTCATGTGGAGGAGTAGCTCTTCCATCCAATCAGAGGCTCTGATGACCTAACAGTTTGGCTAATGGGACTATCTGACTTTTGGGAGCAGACGTGGTGTTTGGAAAATCATGGCTGATGACTGGCTGATTTTCTGTCACAATTCAAAATCCAGGCAGACATGAGGACATGTGAAACTGGCCAGAGAAGAGAAGAGAACAGCTTTGGTGGAGAGCTTCTTTAATAAACTCTTAATAATGACCAGAATGATCATGAAAAATCTTCTTTTTTCTCAGTAATTTTCACTTTTTTCTCAGTAATTGACAATTTTTTCTCATAAATTTGCCATTTTTCCAATAAATTTGAAACCTTTTTCGCGTCACTTTGCAACATTTTTTCCAACAAATTTGCAACTTTTTTCTCTTAAATTAGCCATTTTTTCATTTAAATTTATTCTTTTTTCACAATAATTTTTTAACTCTTTCACAATAAATTTGAAACTTTTTTCTCATAAATTTGACACAATTTTTCCCAATAAATTTATCCCTTTTTCTCATAAATTAGTGTCTTTTTTGTGTAAAAGCAGTGTTATGAAATTAATAATTTAATTACCAAAAACCAAAAACCAAAAAAATTCTAGTTGAGTAGAGTAAGGATACAAAAAACACCCACTTATAAAATCAAGGACTGTGGCCGAACACTCGATACAGTTCAGCTTCTTGCAGTGGAGGCGGGATGGGATGATGTAGCACTACGCTCCGTTTTCACCTTCAGCCTCAATAGTACGCTCCGTGATTAGCTTGCTGGTATTTGGGAAGAGCCCAGTTAACTGGAGCTAATCTCTCTCGCAATCAAGCTGGATAACAGAATTTGCCAACATTCAAGAGAGCACCAGTCGGGCTTCCGTACTTCATCTCAGCCCACATCTGCAATATCATCGCTCCTTGCACTTCTGCCTGCTACGACCTCCCTCCACATGCCTGAGCCAATGGCAGTGGGTCACTCCAAAATTTTGCCTGCAAAATGGCAGCGACGTCAAGAGGGGGGGGGGGGCTGAGCGTGTATTCTGGCAAAGCCGGTTCAGCCATGCTCAGTGCCCTCTAAAGTTAAAAGATTAAGCCCATCAGTCACAGTAGGGGTCCTGGTGAGCGAGAAACTCACTCCCTCTAACAATGAGTTCTCTCTTCCCTTTGGGTTACTGCTCGATTCCGCCAAGTTCGTCAGTTCTGCCTTGGTGGACTCTGGTGCCGGACAAAATTTCATTTATGAGCACCTGGAAACCCAATTCAAAATACTCTACCTTCCCTGGCCAGTAAAATGCATTACCCTCTCCTGCCAGCCCCTTCGCCAAATTACCAAGCAGACTGTACTGCTTGCTCTGTTAGCCTCAGGCAATCACCGTGAACATTTGTCTTTCCTACTTCTCCCTGTTTCAACTTTTCCTGTTGTGCTGGGGTTCACTTGGTTAAAGCTACACAGCCCAGTTATTGACTGGGAGAAGGGGGGGGGGGTCATTAGCTCATGGAGTTCTTTTTGTTTTTCGGCTTGCTTCCGATCAACAGCCTGCTCCCCATCCATTACCATACAACCCATTACCTCTGAAGCACCTGATCTGTCTTTGATTCCCCCAGAGTACCATGACTAAGGACCTGTATTTAGCAAGGCAAAGGCTTTGTCCCTGTCCCCCATCACCCCGATGACTGTGCCATTGAGCTTCAACCAGGGGCCCAACTACCCTTAAGCCGCCTGTACAGTCTGTCCGCACCTGAACAAGAAGCCATGGACAAATACATCAAGGAGTTACTCAATGTCAGCATCATTTGCCCCGAACAGCTTTTTTCCCTCTGCCATCAGACTGCTGAACATTAAGTGACTTATTGACTCTCGTGCACTATATACAGCAGCTCAACCAGACTCATGTCATTCATCACTGTTTTTCTGTTGCATTATCGACTGCACATCATCTGCTACTTGCTAATTTATTTAAAACTGCTGTGACTAGTATTACTCATTATTATTATTATTATTATTATTATTACTTATTATTCTACACTTATTGCATGGTCTTAGTCTTTAAGTTTTTTTTTTTTTTTTTTTTTAGTTTATCTCTTTATCTTATCATGTTTTAATGTTGCAGCATTGCACCGAGACAAATTCCTAGTTTGTGTACTACATGAACAATGGCAATAAATCTGATTCTGATTCTGATTCTGATTCTGATTCATAATTGGCTGTGGGTGCGGGGTTTTTCTTCTTGGGAAAGAAAGACTGCTCGCTATGTCCCTGTATTGATTATTTCAAGCTAAATAGCATCACCATTAAGGACAAGTACACCCTTCCCCTAATTAACTTTAATTAATTAGGGGCAATTAATAATCAACTCCCAACTAATATACAAAAAATATTTTAAAAAAGAGACAATGATCATAATTTGAGAGGAGACTTAAACTTTACAAAACCCAAGATACGAACAACCAAGAAAAGTCTGTGCATATCTGTCTGTGGGGTGGATTTGTGGAACAGTCTGGAACCGGAACTGAAACTATGTACAAACAGAAATCAATTCAAAAAGAGGTATAAACACTATTTGCTGAAAGGATATATGTTAGAAGGGTAGTATTTATATGTACGATTCATTATGTTCACTCTGGGATATTATGGGACACTATGGAATGGTGGGTATATCTGTGTTGTTTGAGGCTGGTTTTGATGTATGGACATCGATGTATGTTAGGATGGATGGGTGTTAATGTTGATTTGTAAAAAATACAGTAAATTGTTTACTTGGGGTGTTAAAGGTGGTAATTTGTATATAATTCACATGGGTGTATTTATGGAAAAGAGGAGATGAAATTAATAAGTGTTCACTTCTTCCTTCTCCATTTCGAACACTGTATACTGTTACTTTATTGCATTTGTCATTTGTTTGTTTTTGTTATACTTTTTTTGTTTGAAATAAACTATCTATCTATCTATCTATCTATCTATCTATCTATCTATCTATCTATCTATCTATCTATCTATCTATGTATCTATCTAACTTGGCGTTTGATCAACTCCAGGGCTCTGTAATCTACACCAAGGTTGAACTTCGCAATGCCTACCACCTTATTCGTATTTGGGAGGATGATTAATGGAAGATGAGTTTCCATACCCCCAGCAAACATTTTGAATATTGCATCACGCCTTTCGGCCTCACCAACACTCCTACTGTTTTCCATCATCTCATTAATGACCAATTACAGGACTTTCTGGGCTCCTTTGTGTTTGCCTACCTGGATGATATCCTGATTTTCTCCAAATCCCCTGCAGAGGACAAGGTACATATTTGGCTAGTTCTTGGGTGCCTGCTTGAGAATCAGCTCTATGTTAAAGCAGAAAAATGTGACACCTCCATGACCATGTTATTGGGATTCATTATCTCCAAGGGCCAGATTGAACCTGACCCCCCCAAAAATCAAGGCTGTTATGGATTGGGCCATTGCCTCAACCCAGAATCAGCTTCAGCAGTTCCTTGGGTTTGTAAACTTCTTCCGGCACTTTGTGAGGAACTACAGCTCCATCACCCACCCACTCACCTCCCTTACGTCCACCAAGACCCCTTTTCGATGGATGCCAGAGGCTAATGAGTCATTTGTTCAGCTGAAGTCACGCTTCATCGAATCTCCCATCCTACTTCAGCCTGATCTGGTTTGCCAGTTTGTTGTGGAGGTGGATGCCGCCAACATTGGAGTGGGAGGCATCCTTTCACAGTGCTCGGCCGCCACTGACAAACTGCACCCTTGTGCGTATTCCTCTGGGCATTTGTCTCCAGCTGAGAGAAATTATGGCATCGGCGACCAGGAGCTGCTTGCAGTGAAGTTGACGTTTGAGTAGTGGCATCACTGGCTGGAAGGGTCCACCCTGCCTTTTGTCGTTTTGACTGACCACAAGAATCTGGAATGCATCAGGTCAGCAAAGTGACTTAAACCACACCAAGCCAGATGGGTTCTTTGACAGGTTTCACTTCACCATCACGTACAGACCTGACTCCAAGAACCATAAACCGGACGCCCTTTCCCTCTAGTTCACAGACAAACCATCTACCTCTAAGGAGGAGACCATCTTACCCGACACGGTCATTGTGGGGGCTCTTTCCTGGGAGATTGAGCAGTGAGTCAGGGAGGAACAGGTCACTGACCGGGACCCTGTGGGGACCACCGAACCACCTTTTTGTCCCAGCTGCTGAGAAGGTGATTCATTGGCTCCACACAGCCAAGTTCTCTTGCCACCCTGGGGTCACCAGGACCCTCTCCACCTTCTGCTGCACCTTCTGATGGCCTTCCATGAACAAGGACATCTATGAGTATGTCAGGGCATGTCCTCAGTGTTCTACAGGCAAGACCCCCACCTCTTTCCCTGCTGGCTTGCTCAAGTCCCTCCACATTCCCTGTCGGCCTTGGGCCAACATTGCCCTGGACTTCATGATGGGACTACCCCCTTCCAGTGGGCATATAGTCATTGTCACGATTGTCGACAGGTTCTCCAAGGTGGCGCACTTTGTGCCACTCAAAAGACTTCCATTGGCTTTGAAGATGGCCCAGCTTCTGACGACCCACGCTGTCAGACTACACAGTATTCATGCGTACATTGTGTCTGACCATGGCCCCCAATTCATCTCTAAGGTATGACGGGCCTTTTGTAAGTCCATCAGGGCCACAGTTAGCCTCTCCTCTGGCCACCACCTGCAGAGCAACGGGCAGTGCGAGCGGGCTAATCAGGAGCTGGAGACCATGCTACGTTGTGCCACGGCATCAGATCCATCCTCCTCCAGCACTTCCCTCCCGTGGGTAGAATATGCCCATAATTCTCCCACCTCTGCCACCACTGGATTCTCCCCCTTCGAGGCCTCCCTCTGGTACAATCCCCCTCTCCTCTTCATCTCCGAAGAAGTGGTAGCAGTTCCATTGACCTCTGCCCACGCGGCATGGTGCAGGTGTTTTTGGAAGGACAGTAAGGCAGTGCTGCTTTGCTCTTAGGTGGAGAACTCTAGGTGGGAAAACAGGCGGGGATGCCCAGCCCCGGCAAACAAGGTCAGCCAGAGGGTATGGCTATCCACCAGTAATTTCCCCCTCAAGATGGACTCCAAGAAGATGGCTCCTCAGTTCATGGGTCTATTCACCATTTCTTTCCACCATCAACCCCGCCTCAGTTAGGTTAACCTACCCACCTCCCTTAAGGTCAGCCCTTCTTTTCATGTGTCCAGTATTTAGCCTGTGTTCGCCAGTTCCCTCTGTCCACCTTCCAAGCCACTGCCACTGCCCAAGATGATTGATGGGGGACTAGTATATGTGGTCACCCGCATCTTGGATGCCCATTGCAGGGGGTGTGGCATCAAGGTCCAGGTTGATTGGCAAGGGTATGGGCCCGAGGAACGTCTTGGATCCCTAGGTCCTTTATTATGGACAACTCCTTCATCACGGAGTTCTACCAACGTCACCTTAACAAACCCTGTGTTATGCCAGGAGGCGTTCGTAGGGGGGAGGGTACTCTAAGGACCCTGTCTGCTTTGTTATGTTTGTGTTTTCTCTCCCTGCTTATTATCGTCCTCTTTGCAACCCTGATCCTCACCTGTTGCTAATAAGAGGAGTCCTTTTTAAGGGAAACTCTCCCACTGCTCTGCCTGGTTGCATTTGACTCTGCACCCGTCTGTATCCTTGCTCTGCCAAGTATTACTGCATGCCGTCTTGCCGGTCATGTTTGACCTCTGCTTGCCCTAGACCCTGCCACCAGCCTCCTGCATCTGTGCCTCTGTTTGCCTGTTACCCTTCTTCCGTGTATTGACCCCTGGCCTGTCTTTGGACTGTGGATTTGGATCTAGGACTTGCATTTGGACATTCTTGGATTTGTGCACATCATCACTCCCCCACAAGTAAGTCGACTTACCACCATGTATATATCACATCTCCCTGCACCATGTCCTCAGCATTCGGTCCTTGCCAGCCTGTCACCAGCACCTCCCCACAGCACCTCAGTACCTTCACCACTTCACCACCAGCTTCCCCGCCTGGAAACTTCCCACCCTGTTCTGGCAGATTCTCCGGATGTCCCTGTAAGCAAAACCTGTATCACATTCTCCTTATTTCCCATCTAGTGTTATTCATTCTTGCCTCTGCTCTCTCCCACATGGTTGCCAGATTTTCATCACACATATTCATCACATCATTTGCACAATTATTGTAATACAGATTATTGTGACACACTTACCGGTTTCATCCTTGTTGCTCTTTGGTCTGTCTGAAAACTGAGGTTTTTCTCCAAAATTTTTAACAATTCTCTTGAAATTTTCTACTTTTCTCTATAAATTTATCTAAATTTGAAACCATTTTCATCAAATTTGTAATTTCCTCTGTAAAATTATGACTTTTCTCATTACTGTACATCTGAGACTTTATCTTATCTTATCTTATTATAAATTTGTGGATTATTTTAAGACAAGTTTTTCTTTATTTTTTTAAACAAATCTACAGTTTTTTTTAAATAAATTTGAAACAGATTGTGTTGAAATTTTGATTCTCATACAATTTAAACTTTCGACCATAATTTTGCAGAGCCATAATGAACAGTAATTTAACTCTTATTTCAACGAAATATAATTATTACTAAGATTATATTTAATGAAATAAATTAACTAAAGTGACCAAAGATGCATTTATTTCTATTATAATATTTCTATATATTTACAGTTTTTTTAGAACTCTCCTCACCCCCAGACAGAAGGAAAAACCTCCCTTATTTTGAAATCCAAAAGGTGGAAGGTTGTGGTGGACACACATATGTGACCTGTTTTGTGACTCACATTTTAGATCAGAACAAAGGCAGAGCTTCCTGGGAGATTACAGGAAGCTGCAAGGATGTTAGCTTTGGTATGCAAGGCTTGAGACTGTGGGGGTGTAATTAAAGGATTAAAGAGGAGATGCATTGTTACTGGCAATTATAATGCAATGTGGTCTGTGATTCATGTGACTTGTGAACTGTAAGAGTCCTGGTATTTAAGGACGAGAGTTTCCTGTGTTGTCCTCTTTCTTCTTCGAGATGTTGGTGATGTGAATAAAGCTGACTTGAGAGAAACCTGTCTCGTCATTCTCACATTCCCACACTGGTGACCCCGACGTACAGGGAGACTTAAGCCCAGACAGCATGTGGACTGATGTGTATTGATACTATCGTGGCATGCATGTTGTTATTCTCTTGTTTGTTCTAAAATGTTGGGGGGTGTTCGTGTGGTGGACACACATATGTGACCTGTTTTGTGACTCACATTTTAGATCAGAAAAAAGGCAGAGCTTCCTGGGAGATTACAGGAAGCTGCAAGGATGTTAGCTTTGGTATGCAAGGCTTGAGACTGTGGGGGTGTAATTAAAGGATTAAAGAGGAGATTAATTGTTACTGGCAATTATAATGCAATGTGGTCTGGGATTCATGTGACTTGTGAACTGTAAGAGTCCTGGTATTTAAGGACGAGAGTTTCCTGTGTTGTCCTCTTTCTTCTTCGAGATGTTGGTGATGTGAATAAAGCTGACTTGAGAGAAACCTGTCTCGTCATTCTCACATTCCCACAAGGTTTAGTTTTTCTGAATGGTGGAGGATGTTGATGGAATTGAGCCACTGGCTTCATGAATTTTGACTTGCCAGGTACATAATAATGAACATAAATTAGTTAATATTGTAGTGGGTGTTGAAGTAAATCCTCAGCAATTCAGTCACCGTTGCCTTTCCTTCAGTTAGCCTGCATATGAAGCCAAACCACACTTGTTTGCTAAGCGACTCTATTGTTCTCATTACCACTGGGCTGAAACCACAATAAATGCCTCCACTGCTTACATACTGTACCTCTTTGCTTTTTTTCATTGAAGTACTTACATAAGCTCATTCTTTACTCAGACACAGTATCAGGTTTGTCTCTCAGACAGTGACGCCAGATAAGTCGGCACTGTCCCTCCGACACACTCTTAACTGTCATGTGCGTTGTTCACGTGCATGCTTGTGGAGCGTCACACCTTCATTTATTTTCTTGCCATGGTGTGGCGTACCGCCATGCAGAAATCTTACCGACAGAAACCCTGGTTTATACTTGAACATCATGCCTGAATGTGGCACCTTCAGACATCTCGAAATTGTACCCAAGGATGAGCTGTACTTGTGGAGGTCCACAAATCTCTTCCTGATATCTTGACCAATTTCTTCTGATTTTCTAATGATGTCACAGAAGGTGTGCCTCCAATTGACTCAAATGTTGTCAGTTAACCTATCAGAAGCTTTCAAAGTCATGACATAATCATCTGGGCTTTCGCATATTGTTTAAAGGCAAAGAAATCTTAGTATATAGGAATTTCAGCGAATAGAAGTAATTTTGGTAATCCTAATCTATCTAAAATAAGAAAAGTTTAGTCTAATTTAAGGTAAGACATCCATCCATCCATCTTCTACCACATTTCTGGAGGCCCGAGTTACGGAAGCAGCAGCTCAAACAAAGAAGCCCCGACTTCCCTCCACCCGGCCACCTGCTTCAGCTCTTCAGAGAAGCTACCTAGACATTCCCAGGACACGCTGGGAGACATAGTCTCTCCAGCGTGTCCTGGGTGTGCCCCAGGGTCTCTTCCCAGTGCGAAATGCCCAAAACACCCCAAGTGGGAGGCATCCAGGAGGCATCCTGAATGACAGACAGTGAGAGAAAAAAAGGTTCTGCGTCTTTTTATACAGTGGATGTAAAATTGTGGTTTCATCTGTATGTGGCTGATATTGTGCATGCTGATTTTGGTTGATTAGTTTAGTTTATTTGAAAAGGGTTCATGTTTATGAATCAGGTGTTGTTGATTCTGGCTGGTGATCTCATCACAATTCAAAGTCCAGTCAGACACGAGGACATATGAAATTCACCAAAGAGTGGTCAATAGATCACAAAAAGATCAGGTGCTCGGAGTGTTAATATCCACTGTAACAGGTTCAATTTTTCCTTCTCTTACAAAAACAACTTCAGCTAAAATTTTGGGAAAGACTGCCAGAATCATTCTAGAGAGGAGATTACTACAATACGGAATGGCCAATATTATATGGGATGTTCTGTATGTGTTGGAAACATGTTCCATACAGAACTTTTCTAAATTCTTTATGTACACGTTCTTAGGTCCTGCTAGCTAGTGGTCCAGCCTGCTAATATTCCCAAGTGCTTTATGCTAGGAAAGCATTACCATCAGAGACAGTTTGCACCAACAATTGTAAATTTCATACCAATTTTAAAATTTTAGTTTTGACTTTTAGAGCAATTCATAGCCAAGCCCCAGAATACATTTGTAGTCTTTAAACCCCATATTCTTCAGGTTGATCACTCAGAATCTCTTACCGGTCCCTAAACCCTGCTATAAAGCCAGAGGTGACCAGTCATTCCAGTCTCTGGCTCCTTGTTTGTGGAATGCTCTTCGTTTGTCTCTTCATCTGACTGATTTGATTGACTCTTTTAGAAAAAGAACTGAAGACACTGTTATCTAAGCAAGGTTTTAGTTGACTGGTGGCCTGGTTTTTTATTTTACTTACTAATTTATTGATTTTAATGATATGTTTTTGTTTGTTTTATATCACTCTGCATTTTTACTGTTAAAGCCCTTTGTGTTTTTTATCTGTGAACAAAATTTCTTCTTTCTCTAAGTTAAATAAACTTAGACTGCATGTGTCTTGTACTGTGTGTTCTGACTGACCCAGGATTTACACTGACTATGGATGCGATATGTTACAACTGCTATCTGACCTCCACAGCAAATAGTTCCTATTCTCATCAATTTTTTAATCCCCACCTGGTCCGGACCACTGTGAAATTAATCCGGCTCGTCAAATTCAGTTTGCTAATGAAACGCAACCAGTCTATTTTTGACAGATGCGGGATCAAATCTGCAAGGAAACCCCATGGTATCTCATGGTATTTAATAGCTATTTGTTTATTAAAAATGATTTAAGGATTGTCTGTTATTTTCTGAGGTCTGCTCCTACACCACTGTGTCAGACTTGATCTAACATACAAACGCTTCATGGAATTAAAATTAATGGGCTATTTACGTTTTATTTAGAATCCAAAAATCCCAGCGGGGAGCAGCCGCTACATCACACTTCCTTGTCATATCACGTGATTGTGATTGGTTCATCTCAGTCACTCTTGGGTTTTTCTCGAGATCTTGTGTTATTTTGTATAATTCTCGCATGATCTTCTATTTCAAACTAGTAAGTATTAGTTTCAGTAAGTTTCAGTAAGTAAGTGCTAGTAATAAGTATTCTCATCCATGCCGCTGCAAAACACAAGTTGATTTGGAAGGGACAGACGCAAGGGGCTATTTGTACTGCATCTGCAAAGTACAGTATTTGGGGTCAACGTGAATCCAGGATGACACTCCGAGAAGACACCTATCTTAGAACTGGAAATTACGAAACACGAAACGGTATGGATTGGTATGGAACATTCCACACCATTCAGTGTATATCTCCAGTTCCTTAGAATCACCCTATTTACACTCTTTACCCTTGATGCCAAAGCTGATTCTTCGAGCCATCCAACAGCTGGTCCTTCGAGCCGGATATATCCTTTTTACCCTTAACATGCAATCCTGTCCTTCTTGGTTCCTAACCCACCTGTGGCTGCCTCATCGGTTCCTGGAACAAAATCAGTACTAGCGCATGGACAATGCGTTTACTTTGCGTGATGTGTTTTCCTTTTTACAGCAGTTTAAAACAAGAGCACTCTGAGGCGAGTGAAATATCCCTCACTTCCATTTTCTTTGAAGATCTCGACACTTATGGACAGAGAGCAGTTTTCAACTTTCCAATAAAATTACTGTGGCTGAACAAAATCATGATAAGCCCATCATCCACGAATATTGATAGATAGATAGATAGATAGATAGATAGATAGATAGATAGATAGATAGATAGATAGATAGATAGATAGATCCCAAACTCAGAAATTACAGTGTAACAGCAGCATGACAGTAGATGACCAAAACAACAGAAACACACACAACATATTAGACAAAGGGATTACCCATGGAAAATAAAACTGCCTAGTTGACTTAATATACATCACAGATGATGACTCGTATAGATAGATACATTGTACTCGCTGTACAGTACAGGACTATCAGGCGCAGGGTACAATGTGAGGTACGAATTAGACTGAAAGGTGCAGTATGGCAGCATTGTTATGACCAAAATTCAACGTCAGAGTGTATTATTGTATAGTGAAATGATATGTGGCAGGACAGATTTCCTGTACCTGACTGGTCGGCAGTGAAGCTGTAGCAGGTCGCTGGAGAAAGTTCTCTGCTGTCTGTCCATTGTGTGGTGGAGGGGGTGATTATGGTTGTCCATAGTGGATAACAGTTTGTTCATTATCTCCCCCCACCACCACCACATTCTCAAAGGTCTCCAGCCTGAGACCAATCACAGAGCCAGCCTTCTTGATAATCTTGTCAAGTGTGTTGGTGTCACTGGCTCTGACACTGCTACCCCAACAGACAGAAGCAAAGAAGATTGCACTGGCGACAACTGCCTGGTAGAAAAGCTCCAACATCTTGCTGCACACGTTGAAGGATCTCAGCTTCCTCAGAAAGCAGAGTCTGCCATGGTCTGCCACATAGTCTGCCGCAACCCATAGTTGTAGGTCAGGATCCCAAAGTGAACTCGTGTAGCAAATATGGTTTTATTGTACAACTGTTCAATGACATTAAAGCCTATTCTGTTCTATTCCACTTTATTCCATTCTATTCTATTCTATTCTCCATCCATCCAACCATCCATCCATCCATCTTCTACTGCTTTTCCGGGGTACGGGTCACAGATGCAGCAGTTCAAGCAGAGAAGCACATTCTTCCCTCTCTCCAGCCACCTGCTCCAGCTCTTCAGAGAGGATACCAAGGCATTCCCAGACCAGCTGGGAGACATAGTCTCTCCAGCAAGTCCTGAGTCTACCCTGGGGTCTCCTCCCAGTGGAATGTGCCCGAAATACCTCAAGTGGGAGGCATCCAGGAGGCCTCCTGATCAGATACCCATACCACCTCAACTGGCTCCTTTAAATGCGGAGGAGCAGTGGTTCTACTCTGAGCCTCTCCTGGATGACTGAGGTCCTCACCTTATCTCTATGGGTGAGTCCAGAAATGCGATGAAGGAAGCTCATTTCAGCAGCTTGAATCTGCGATCTTATTCTTTCAGTCATTACCCAAAGCTCATGACCATAGGTGAGGAAAGGAACATAGATTGACTGGAAAATCAACAGCTTTGCCTTACAGCTTAGCTCCCTCTTTACCACAACAGACTGGCACAACATCAGCATCACTGCAGATGCTGCGCCAACCCGTCTGTCAATCTCTCGCTCCATTCTCCCCTCACTCATGAATAAGACCACAAGATACTTAAACTCCTCCACTTGGGGCAGGAGCTTGTCCCCAACCTGGAGAGGACAATCCATCTTTTTCCGGCTGAGGACCATGAACTCGGGCTTCAAGATACTGATTCTAATCCCAGCTGCTTCACACTCAGTGGCAAGCCATCCCAGTAAGACCTGTAGGTCATTGCTGAATGAAGTCAACAGGACAACATCATCTGCAAACAACAGAGATGAGATCCTGTGGTCACCAAGCATGACACCCTCCGTTCCCTGGCTGCTCCTAGAAATCCTGTCCATACAAATTATGAACAGGATCGGTGACAAAAGGGCAGCCCTGGTGGAGTACAACTCTCACTGGGAATGAGTCCAACGGAGTATTGGCAATATGAACCAAACTCTTACAACAGTCGTAAAGAGACTGTATAGCTCATAATAACAAACCCGATACCCCATACTCCCGAAGCACCCCCCACAAAAAAACACGAGGGACACGGTCAAATGCCATCTCCAAGTCCACAAAATACATGTAAACTGGTTGGGCAAACTCCCACGAACCCTCGAGGATTCTCAAGAGGGTAAAGAGCTGGTCCGATGTGCCACGGCCAGGATGAAAACCACATTGCTCCTCCTGAGTCTGAGGTTCAACCAACGGACGGACTCTTCTCTCCAGTACCTTGGCATAGACCTTCCCAGGGAGGCTGAGAAGTGGGATCCCTCTAAAGTTGGAGCACACCCTCCAGTCCCCCTTTATAAAGACAGGAACCACCACCCCAGTTTGCCATGCCAAAGGCACTGCCCCCGACCTCCACACAATGTTGCAGAGGTGTGTCAACCATGACAGCCCTACAACATCCAGGGCCTTGAGGTACTCAGTGCAAATCTCATCCACCCCGAGGCCCGGCCACCAAAGAGATTTTCAACCACCTTGGTGACCTCAGCCCCTGTGATGGGTGAGTCATCCCCCTCATCAACAAGCCCTGCCTCCTCTGTGGAAGGCATGTCAATGGGATTGAGGAGATTCTTGAAGTATTCCTTTCACCGCCCTACGATATCTCCAGTCAAAGTCAGCAGCACCACATCCGCACCATACACAATGTGGACAGGGAGCTGCTTCCACCTCCTGAGCCGCTGGACCTTTTGCCAGAATTTCTTCGACGCCGACCCAAAGTCTTGCTCCTTGGCCTCACTGAACTCCTCCCACACCCGAGTTTTTGCTTCATCAAAAACCCAAGCCACACTCCGCTTGGCCTGCCGGTACACATCAGCTGCTTAGGGAGTCCCACAAGCCAACTAGGCTCAATAGGATTCCTTATAGGATTCCTTCTTCAGCTTAATGGCCCCCCTCACCACTGGTGTCGACCACTTAGTTCAGAGGTTGCCACCACGAGATACACCAACGACCTTGCAGCCGCAGCTCTGGGCCTCCGCTTCAACAATGGAGGTGGACAACATGGGCCATTCAGACTCCATGTCTCCAGGCTCCCTCGGAATATGGTCAAAGTTCTTCCGGAGGTGGGAGTTGAAAACCTCCAGGGGCCTCAGCCATTCGTTCCCAGCATACCTTCACTATATGTTTTGGTCTACTGGGTATGAATGCCATCCTCCCCTGCCATCGGATCAATCTCACCACCAGGTGGTGATCAGTTGACTGCTCTGCACCTCTCTTTACCCGAGTGTCCAAGACATGCTGTCAAAGGTCTGATGGCACGATAACAAAACCTATCATCGACCTGTGACCTAGGGTGTCCTGGTTCCAGCTGCACATATGGACACCCTTATGCTCGAACATGGTGTTCGTTATGGACAGACTGTGGTTAGCACAGAAGTCCAGTAACTGAACACCACTCAGGTTCAGATCGGGCAGGCCGTTCCTCCCAATCACCTCCCTCCAGGTTTCACTGTCATTGCCCATGTGTGCATTGAAGTCCCCCATTAGGACAATGGAGTCACCAAGAGGAACACCCTCCAGCATGCCAGTGAGAGACTCCAAAAAGAGTGGGTACTCTGAACTATGATTTGGTGCATAAGCACAAATGATGGTCAGGACCTATTTCCCAACCCGAAGGTGCAGGGAAACAACCCTTTCGTCCACCAGGGAAAACGTCAATATTTAGGCTGCAAGATGGGGGATACATGAATACCCACCCCTGCTCGCCTCCTCTCACCGGGGCAACTCCAGAGTAGGGCAAGTTCCAGCCCCTCTCCCGGAGACTGGATCCAGAACCAGAGCTATGTGTTAAGATGAGGTTGACTATATCTAGCCAGTATCTCTTAACCTCATGCACCAGCTCAGGCTCCTTCCCCTCCAGATAGGTGACATTCCTTTGTCCCAAAAGCCAGTTTAGGAATCCTAGGATCAGACTACAAAGGTCTACGCCTTCAACCACCACCTGATCCACATAGCACCGGACCCCCATGGCCCCACCTGCAGATGATGAGCCCACTGGAGGGCAGACCCATGTAACTCCTTCGGGCTGAGCCCGGCCGGGTCCCATGGGTGGAAACCCTGCCATCAGGCAATAGCCATCGAGCCCCTCCCCCAGGCCCGGATCCAGGGTGGGGCCCCGATAACCCCATACCGGGTGGTGTACACTGAATCCTTGCTTTAGCATTCATCATGAAAGTCTGTTTGATCGTTCTTAGTCTGGCCCTTCACCCAAGACCAGTTTATCTTGGGTGACCTACCAGAAGAAAATTGCCCCAGACAACATAGCTTCTGGGATCACTAGGGCACGCAAACCCCACCACTCTCCACCACACCTCTACAGAGGTGTGGTGGAGAGTGTTCTGACATACTGTATTGCAACATGGTACTCCAGCTGCAGTATGTCAGACAAAAAAGCCCTGCAAAGGATAGTCAAGGGAGCTGAGAGGGTAATTGGAGTTTCCCTCCCCTCTGTCCAAGAACTTTTTCAGAACCGTTGTAGGAGCAGGGCAATGAACATTGTCAAGGACTACTCTCACCCTCTGCATAAACACTTTGAACTGCTGCCATCTGCCATCATATAGATCCAAGATGGTAGCATGTGTATCGTCTGCTCAGTGTCTCTCTGGATTAAGTTGTTTTTAATGGATTTTATTGCATTTAAATCTCTTTTTATAAGTTGCAGTTGATATTTTTATTGAAATCCCTTTATATGTTTTAAGTAAATTGTGGACTTTTAATGAGTTTAATGACTTTTAACAAGTTTAAAGAATACTGCTATCACCTTTGAGTGTGGCTAACAGGTCTGGGCCTGTGCCCAGGACGAGTTAGTTGGCTGGGCTTGTGGCATTCCCCTGGAGAGGTGGCTGGGAGGCTTGTGCTCCTCCTGGGGGCTGAACTGGCTAGCTTAGGCCTGCAACACCTCCCTGGAGACTGGGCTGGGAGGCTGATACTTCTGGAGCTGAGCTAACTAGCTTGGGCCCACAACATCCCCCTGGAGATTGGGCTGGGAGGCCTATACTCCTCCTGGAGCTGAGCTAACTAGCTTGGGCCTGCAACACCTCTCTAGAGACTGGGCTGGGAGACCTACATCTCTCCTGGAGCTGAGCTAACTAGCTTGGGTCTGCATCATCTCCCTGGATACTGGGCTGAAAAGCCTGTATTCCTCCTGGAGCTGAGCTAGCCAGCTTGGGTCTGCAACATCTCCCTGGATACTGGGCTAGAAGGCTTATATTCCTCCTGGAGCTGAGATATCTAGCTTGGGCCTGCAACATCTCCCTGCAGTATTTGTAAGAACTTTTAAGCTGCTGATGTGCAGAAAGTGGAGGACAATGGCATTTTTTATTACTTTAATATGCTTGTTGGCAGCCTGGAACACAAGATCAAATAACGTTCCCTGGGTGAGTACCCATGCCAATGTGTTGTGTTTTTGGGACACTTACTATAGTGGCACTGATTTTAATGTTGTTTATGAGCAATCACAGACTCATTTGGTCTGGGTCATAGATTCCTGGACAGAGGTACCAAGGGAATTACTTAAACTTCAAAATGTTCTTCCTTTATATGACCTCACACTTTTGCTCAATGAAAAGAATCGCCTGGCTTCAATATACAAAAATTCTGCTTCAAAATGTGATGTGATGCAAAGATTGGTGATTGTCCTACTTTTATTATTATCTGGAAATGTGCAACCAAACCCTGGACCTGATCTGCAATGTATCCAGACTCCTGCTGATTTTAAATCAGTGTCTGGTCTCAAAATTATTCATCTTAACGTGCGCAGTTTACTTCCTAAAATGGACATGGTCAAAATTTGGATTAGATCAACTGATCCGGATGTTGTGATCATCTCTGAAACGTGGCTGACAAAAGCTGTCACAGATGATGATATTAGTATAAATGGATACAATGTCTTCCGTACTGACAGGCCTAAAAAAGGTGGTGGTGTAGCCGCCTATGTTAAATCAAGATTCGATGCTTCAATTGTCTTGTCTAAGTCCATTTCTAAGCAGATGGAGTTTCTGGCCTTGAATATGGAAATAGCCAAATCCCTTTCCATAACTGTTGTTGGTTGTTATAGACCTCCATCTGCCACCAAGGAGGCATTATCATCCTTAAAGCATCTTTTGTCCAAATTAAACTACAATGAGCTTTTAATGGCAGGAGACTTCAATTGGAATTGGTTAAACATAGCTTCTGAAGAATTTAAATCTTTCTGTGACTCTGTAAATTTTAGCCAGTTGATTAACTATCCAACTAGGTCAAATATTAAAAGTCATGAAAAGTCCACTTTGACTTAATTTTAACAAATGCTCCACATAAATTTTCATCTGTGGGTGTTTTCTACAATGATTTGAGTCATCATTGTGTTGTTGCAGTGTGCAGAGATACAAAAATCCCCAAATGTAAACCGTGCATTATTTTCAAGTGGAATTTGAAGAAATTTAATGAACAAGCCAGACGTTGAGTTAGCGTGGACTTTCTTTAAAGAAAACTTTGAGAAAATTGTAAATAAACATGCTCCTAGAGGGAAATTCAGAGTAAAGGGGCGTGGAAACCCCTGGTTCTCTCTAGAACTGTCTGATGCCATTTATCAGCGTAATGTGGCTTGGGCCAAAGCCAGGAAAACTGATTCTGCCAGTGATTGGTCTATTTTTAGACAACTGAGAAATAAATGCACTTTTTTTATTAAAAAGGCTAAATCTGAATATTATTTATCTATCATAACTGAGAGTCTTAATAATCCATAGAAATTTTGGAAAGTGATCAAAGGTTTATCTGTGAACAAAAGCTCTCAGGTTCTTCCTACTTTTGTTTTAAATTGCTCAGTCCCAGTTTATGATAGAACTGAGGTTTTAAATTGCTTCAATAAGCATTTTGTGTCATCTGGTTTTCTGTTTAACTCTACAGGAGCTACATCTGTGCCTCACTGTACTAATTCCCAAATGTTTTTTGGAGAACCTTTTAGACTTGTACCTTTTACTGTACAGCAAGTTCATAAGGCTCTCAAAACTTTGAATCACAGAAAACCTCCTGGACCAGACTTGATAGAGCCTTACTTTTTGAAAATGGCTGCCGATTTTATTGCACGGCCTCTTGCAGTACTTTTTAATTTATCAACTGAAAACAAAGAGATTCCTGTAGTATGGAAGTCAGCTTTTGTGGTTCCTCTCTTAAAAGGAGGTGACCCAGCAGTTTTAACTAACTACAGACCAATATCAAATTTGTGTGTCTTGTCCAAGATTCTTGAATCTCTCGTGTGTGATCAACTTAAAGAGTTTTTATACTCCAATGAACTTCTTTCAAAACTGCAATCGGGCTTTAGAAAAAAGCACAGCACTATTACTGCTGCTACAAAAGTGGTCAATGATATACTTGTTGCTCTTGATAAAAAGCAGCACTGTGCTGCACTTTTCATTGATCTGTCAAAGGCTTTTGACACTGTGGACCACACAGTTTTAAAGCAAAGACTCATCAGTTTTGGTCTGTCGGAACATGTAGTCTCCTGGTTCGCAAATTATTTGAGTGACAGGACCCAATGTATTAAATATGATGGTTTGTGTTCTGAAATTGTCAGTGTCCACAAGGGGGTGCCACAGGGTTCTGTATTAGGACCCCTCCTATTCATTATGTACATTAATGATCTAAGACAAAATGTGTCTGATGCTAGTTTGCATTTTTATGCCGATGACACAATTATTTACTGCTTTGGCTCTTCCCCTGCTAATGCTGTTGCTTCTCTGCAGAAAGCTTTTAATGTGGTGCAGCACACACTTCTGCAGCTAAAACTAGTCCTTAATGCTGACAAAACTAAACTGATGTGGTTTTCAAATTTTAGGAAGAGTCCACAAATTTTTCCCACAGTGTCCACTTTTGAGGGAAATGAAATTGAGGTGGTTCACTCGTACAAGTATCTTGGTATCTTGCTTGATGACGCTCTGACTTTTAAGCCCCATGTTGAAGATCTTGTGAAGAAACTTAAACTGAAACTGGGTTTTTTATTTCAAAATAAATGTTGTTTTTCTTTTGAGGTTAAAAAGCGTCTTGTTACTGCAACTTTTTTATCTATTTTAGATTATGGAGACCTCTTGTATATGAACGCTTCAGCTCAGTGTCTGAGTAAGATTGACTCTGTATATCATGCTGTTTTGAGGTTTGTTACAAACTGTAGAGCCTTGACCCATCACTGTGAACTGTATTCTAGAGTGGGATGGCCCTCTTTGTCCACCAGGAGGTTGACTCACTGGTACTTTTTTATTTACAAGGCCATGCTTGGACTGTTGCCCCCTTACCTTTGTAATTTGATCACACTGAGAAGTGTTGATTCTTATGGTTTGCATTCTAATGATCATTTGTTGCTTTCTGTTCCATTTGCCCGTACTGAGCTGGGAAAAAGAGCTTTCATGTTCTCAGCCCCCTCTACATGGAACATGTTGCAAAAAGACTGGAAACTAACGGAACTTGTTTCATTGAACAACTTTAAATCCAGATTGAGAACACTTGAGATGGCCTCACTAATTTGTAACTGTTTTATATGATTTGTATGTCATTGTAAGTGTATTTGTGATTTTTTTTGCTGCCTCTTGGCCAGGACTCCCTTGAAAAAGAGGTTTTTAATCTCAACATTTTTTTTTTCCTGGTTAAATAAATAAATAAAATCTGGCAAACGATTCCGGAGCATCAGAGGCAGAACCACCAGACTGAACAACAGCTTCCTTCCATCGAGATGGTGACATCCTACAAGTACCTGGGTGTTCATCTGAACAATAAACTAGACTGGTCACACAATACTGATGCACTCTACAAGAAGGGACAGCGCAGGCTGTTCCTGCTGAGGAGACTCAGGTCTTTTGGTGTACAAGGGGCGCTGCTGAAGTCATTCTATGACACGGTGGTGGCATCAGCCATCACTTTTGGAGTGGTCTGCTGGGGCAGTGGCATTACTGCAGCCGATAGGAAGAGACTGAACAAACTGATTAAGAAAGCTAGCTCTGTCCTGGGGCAACGCCTTGATCCGATGGAGGAGATAGGAGAGAGAAGGACGGTGGCTAAACTGTCATCTCTGCTGGAGTCCGAGTTCCACCCTATGCAGGACATACTGGATGCACTGAGGAGCTCATTTAGCAGCAGACTACATTATCCCAGGTGCACAACCGAGAGGTTTCGTAGGTCCTTCCTACCAACGGCTGTCAGACTGTACAACCTAAGCAGGGCTGCTCGCAGAGATAGCAAAAAGACGTAACAAACTAATAGTTTTTTTTTTTTTTTTTTTTTGAATGCAAAAGATGCAATAGACTTACACAATGGTCCTCTCCGGCATACAACTAGGAACATACCGGTCGCTATGGAGGGTGAGAATATGTATGGGCACATAATCATACCATGTAGGATAACTAAATAGACGGTTATGCTGTTTCATCCCACCTAGCAACAATGCTCTGCACTGTGTGTGTTTATATATTTACATATTTATTCCATCTAGCTACAATGCTCCGCACTGTGTTTTTATATATCTACATATTATTCCATCTAGCTACATTGCTCCGTACTGTGGGTGTTTATATATTTACATATTTATTCCATCTAGCTACAATGCTCTGCACTGTGTGTTCATATATTCATATATTTATTCCATCCAGCTACAATGCTCTGCACTGTGTCTGTGTGTGTGTGTGTGTATATATATTTTATAGTAATATGTACATATGTATATTAGCTGCTCTTGCTTTTTTTTTTTTTTTTTTTTTTTTTTTTCTTGCCTTCTGATTGTTGCTCTGAGTGTTGCTATCCCTGTGCTGTTGCAATCCTGGAATTTCCCCGTTGTGGGACTAATAAAGGCTTATCTTATCTTATTTTATCTTATCTTCCACAAGCTGTTCGGATGCTGAACAGTTGATCCGGAATCTCTCATACATACTACTGCACCTACGGACATTATGTATATTATTTGTATATTATAGTTCTGGTTAGTTTTCAAGTATGTCCCAGGGAAGTGTGAATGGCTGCGTTGGGGTGGGGGGGTGGGGGTGAGGGTGTGTGTGAGTGTGTCTTAAATTATGTTCTTTTTTCTTTACTTATATGGATGCCGAGAGAAACACAATTTCATCTTGCCTGCACTACAGTTGTATGTACAGCAGTATGACAATAAAGGTTGATTTGATTTGATTTGACATGTCTTTGTTGAGGATTTGGATTAATTGGACTGGAATACAAAAAAAAAAAAGACTTTAGATAATCTGCAGCTTTGAATTTGCCTCTGTAATTATCTTCTTTAATCTTTAGCTTGTATAGCCCATTTTATGTTGTATTGTTATGAGTTTGTTCAATAAAGTTCTTTATTTTTTTATAATAATTCATGATTAAAAGCTGATGACCTGTTAACCCTAAAACAACAGACTGGCAGCTGTAACTTGTATTCAGTGTTGGCGTATCACTATTCTAATAATCTGTTTGGATGAATTTACTCATGACACCCCAGACTGATTTGAAGTTACCAGTCTAGATATAAGTTTGATTTTTTTTTTTCAATATTAAGTCTGTATTGTGGTATTTTTACTGTTTTGTTTCATTTATTGGTGGACAATGAGTCCAAATAAAGCTTGAATTGAACCAAACTGATATCCAAGGACCTTTTTCTATGTTTTATGATTACACAGCCATTTTTGTTTTCATTTAATTCTTGTTAAATTCTTGTCCATGTCCAGAGCTTTTATTATGAAGGGTAAAATATATGCAAGTTTATATACTTGCATATTTATTCCACCTAGCTGCAATGCTCCGTACTGTGGGTGTTCATATATTCATATATTTATTCCATCCAGCTACAATGCTCTGCACTGTGTGTCTGTGTGTGTGTGTGTGTATATATATATTTTATAGTAATATGTACATATGTATATTAGCTGCTCTTGCTTGCTTGTTGTTTTTTTTTTTTTTTTTTTTTTTTTTTTCTTGCCTTCTGATTGTTGCTCTGAGTGTTGTTATCCCTGTGCTGTTGCAATCCTGGAATTTCCCCGTTGTGGGACTAATAAAGGCTTATCTTATCTTAAAAACAGGAAGTGGCTTGCGGCCATTAAAGTTTTTGTTCCTAATTTTGAGCAAAAAAATAACCCTTGGTTACATAAAACTACCTTTGCCAACTCAATATACTGTAAAAAATAATTAACAAATGTAATCAAAATACATTACACCCTGCCGCCAATGCAACATAGTTTGCGCATGCGTGTGGTACTGATTTTGCTCCTGGAACTGATGAGGCAGCCACACCACCGCCTCATCATCCTATTTCCAGTCTTAGGCCTTGATGTCAAAGCTAGTGCACCAAAAACCTGCAATACAAGATGGAAAATTTGACACAGAAAAGGACAAAACCTCAGAGGAAGAATCCAGCTTTGCTCCCACGGGAAATTTATTTCTTTACAAAATAAGAGTGCAGACTCAGAAAGGAGCTCAGACAGACAGAAGGCAGAAAAATAAAATTTACACAGAAAAAAAACAACTTTCAACCACTTAGAAAATATAAAAAAGCTCTGTTCACACGCTGAAGCACACAACCTTCAAAATAAAAGACAACGATCCAGGAAGTTTGCTTTAAACATCTGATAACATTTTAGCTTGGAAATCCTCCACAGAAATCTGATAGTAAAGTTTACAGGTGGATCTGCTAGCTTCTGTTAAATTATGAAATAATTCAGCCTGATGTTTAAAATAAATGTTTGTTTAAATGCCACTGATGTTATATTTCTTCATTTTTTACTGTTTGAGAGAAAATAAAAATGATAAAACTTAACACTGCACAAAAACTAAGTTGTTATCAAAACTAAGAACTTTGCATTAATAAAATACAACATTGATTTACAGTGTAAAGACTAAGAAACGTCACAGATGTGGTTTCAGTCCTCCTTGTCTGTTTTTTTTTTACATTTTAGTCGTGACTTGACAACATCTGGACGTGAACACGGCAGAGAGACGGGACACCATCGATCGGTAGGAAAGGTTGTAAACGGCGAGCTGACGGTTGTTCAAAGCCACGACACGGACCATAGAAAACAGTTCATCGTCAAAGTGGTAAAAACGGCAATTCCAAACGACACGCTTCACAGTTGAGGGCGTACCGCTTCAACGCCACGCCGTACCGGAAGGAAAAATCCTCCTGAAGGAGGCAGGAACTGATCAAATAATCCAGAGATGTCAAGATGGCGGCGCGTTTCAGGCCGGGATGTTCTGTCGTCTTGTCCTGATTGGTCGGTTTACTACAGAATTATACAATTGACCCACTCTATGACTCGTCACAAATTCTGTCCAACTTCCTCTTCAGCAAAGTCAATTCTGGCTGCAAATCAGAGTAACCTTCAACATTCTGGTGGGGGGGAATTAAAATTAATTTCAGCAGTTTTTTCCCTTCATGAATATGTTACTTGTTTCTCATGAATTTGGTCTTTTTTCATCATAAATTTGGGACTTTTTCAGGTCAATTTTTGACTTTTTTTCCACATAAATTTATGAATTTTTCATTATAATTTTGGCTTTTTTTCATAAATGTGTTTCTTTTCTCACATGTAAATATGGGACTTTTTCATATTAATGTGAGACTTTTTTTCTTCCTAAAATTGAGAATTTTTCATTAAAATTTTGACGCTTTTTTAACATCATATTTTTTTCCACATAAAATTGAGACTTTTTTCATGTAAATTTCATTTTTTTCACAAAAACTTTTTTGTGTAAATTTTCAACTGTGTGACTGTTAATTTTCCTCATAAATTTCTAATTTTTTTCTTCTATAGTTTGACATTTTCCATACAAAACAAATACTTTCTTCTCGTGGTATTTTGGCTCTTTTCTTGAGTTTGAATCATGAATTTTCTGGTACGTTTGTTTTTTCCCTTCTTAACATTTAACCTTTTCCCACCAGTTTCTTATGTTAGATTGTCATTCATAATTTAGAATCTTTTTCTGTAATTTTGAGACTTTTTTCTGATACAATTTGAAATGTCTTTCTGGTAAATTTTATTTTTTTCTTTAATTTTAGTGCTTTTTTGGTACGCATATACGCCCATATTCAAGACAGGAAAGCACGTGAGGGGATTTCAAACTAAAAGCATCAAAATACATTTGATATGTACTCCTAAAAAAAAAGACCTTTGGCCAATATTACAACAGTCTGATGTGTCATTTAAAAAAAAACCCTTCCATATACATATATACGTATATACGTATATATATATATATATATATATATATATATATATATATATATATATATATATATATATATATATATATATATATATATATATATATATATATATACACACACACACACATCATATACCTCCATCAACATATACATATATATATATATGTTGATGGGGGTCTGCTTGAGGTCCTTTGCTACCCTGGAGAAGTTAGATTGTTGAGTTTCCAAAGAGAATTGATTATTATTGTCATTAAAAAATTAACTGCATTTAATGTAGGTTTAATGCTTTTAATCTGAAATTTACCCATCATGCTAGTCCCCATCCTGTCTTGGATGTATGGACACACAACAAAGGAGCAAGGGCTGGTTGACTGCACTGGTTATGGGTGAAGAGCTGCAGGCTGAAGAGAGAACTTGATGATTGCTCTGTGGTGCATCATCTGAAGGGTCCAGAAGGAGATGTGAGGAGGTCCTTGGAGAAATTTTGTTTTTGTTTGTGATGACACTTCATAAGCATTAGATCGTTGTGTGAATATTTAACGCCACCATCTCTGTGATTGTCTTCATTTAGCCCTCACCATATATGCAACAGGGTGGATTTTTCCTTAAAGTACAGTGTTTTATTTAGAAAAGAAGAAGATCAAACAGTTTGGGTAAACCAGCAGCTCCAGGCTGAGCTCCAGCTCCATCTCCGAACTCAAACAAACAACAGAGGACAGAAATTCAGTCCCAGCTCCCGTAAAGGGTAAAAAAACAGCAGCGGCGGTGGAGCTGCTGGACTTTCTAATCTCATGTAAACAGGTTTTACTGTAAGGCAAGGAGGAAGAGGAGGATAAGCAGTCAGAGCGAGACGAGGAGCAGGAGGAGGAGGGATGAAGGTGACGGTGAGGACGGCTAGAGGCAGACGGCAGAATTAAAGGGACCAGACGTCGAACGTGGAGGAAGTTCTGCAGCAGATCTTCAGCCCCGCTGTCGCTCGGCTCCACTGATCGATGAACGAGCCGACAGATGAGTCGTCCTTCATCAACCAGAGGAAACACAACGGACAAACCTACCCCAACAGCACACATATGCTGGGCCAACATCAGCAAATTACATCAGGAAAACATGTTATCGAGGTTGTTTACAAGATATAGGCTAGACGTCAGCATTACGCTGGTGTCTAGCCTATATCTTGTAAACGTGTAAACAAACTCAATAAGATGCATTCCCAATGTAAACCTGGTATGTTGGGCCGGCATTGGCGTGACGTATGCGTACTGTTGGGGTAGAAAACCCTACAGACAGGCCACTGTCGGTCAGATTTATGAAGCAACAGATAGCTGATGGACAGAGCAATGGAGGAAAAAAACACAGTAGGCTGGGTTCATGAAACATATCAAAAATCATGGAAAAAAAAAACAGTTTTAAACCACAACAACAACCAGTTTGAACTCAGCCAGACGCCTGTTCTAATCACACCTAGACACCAGTATAAACAGGTCAGAAACCAGTTTAAGCTGTGGCTGTAGAGGTACACATATTTCTACTGAACCATACACACAAACAAATACAGTGTTTTCACTATGAGACTTTTCCCACAGTGGAACAAAAGTATGGTCTTATATGTGCAGTGCATCAATCTTCCAGGCACCTTGGGATACATTTCTGCAGGAAACAGATTCACATTCGCTAAGGTTTCATTGCACCATGTGTCCACTGTCATACACCGGGACTCCAACATTAAAAGATTTTACACAAAAGGTGTTCACTGAAGAACATTCTCATCAACTACGCTGGTCAGGACGTGTTCTCAGGATGACGGATTCTGGTCTTCCCACACCAGTCTCCTACGGTGAACTCAGCTTGGGCGTGAGATCACAAGGGGGACAGAGGAAGTGTTTCAAGGATAATTTGAAATCATGCAACAGTGGCATGGATGACTGGGAAGCATTTGCTCACAATAGGACAGGGGGCTAAACGTTGACAGTCTATTTTAAAATCAGCTGTCAGAGCAATAGGGCATGTTTATGGGTGTGTCCAAATCCATTCTGCTATTTAAGTATCACAAAAACAAAAGTGCAAAGAGGCTGTCCTAACGCTCTGAATTATTCAGAAGTGTGTTTGGGTTGTAGTGTGAAATAAACCAGTCGTTGTCTTTGCTCCATTTCTCTTTAATAAACAGGGGTGCCAGATCGAAGGCTTGATACTAACATGACAGCATTTAAATGAGTGTTTTGTGCTGAGGACAATGCGGGCTCGTTCACAAAGTGAAAATGTGTTTAAGAGGCTGGAGCGTTTAAGGAGCTTTTTAACCTCCTCTTCCACAGCCCTGCGAGCACTGGAGAGGCTTTATCATAATTAAACACAAATGAGAGATGTACAATTCAGAGATTTCACCAGTTTTTCTCTTTGTCCATGACTTTGAGAGAGTTGTAAAAATTCCTTCACTTATATTATCACAAACTTGATACGTCTCTTTTAAACCGAGAAAAAGTGAGCCGTTCTGAGGTCCCTTAATCTCCTCTGCAAAATGCAACACTTATATTTTAACTCATACTTCCATTTTGAATAATTTTCTTAAGAAGAATGACAGGTTAAAAAGTTGTATTGTGGTCCAGTAGTGAGCATCCACACACTCCCTGTTCATTCATTCATTCATTCCCCTACAAAATAAATACATTAATGCCTAATCTATAGGCTGTACTCCATCTGTAAGTGTGTGATTAAAATGAATATGTGGATGGAATAAAAAACTATTACGTGTGTCATCATGTAATTAAAATGATGGGTGATTAGATTTTAAATGATCCAACTCTGGCCACTAAAATAACAGAAATGTGCTCATGTCAGAAGAAGCTGTGCAGTTTCAAAACCTGCTGCTGAAACGGCGTTCACACATGATGACAGACCTCCTTTTTCCTGATCAAAAGCACATCGTCATAAAAGCACCAAAATACTGACGCACATGAGATTGCGCACTGCCACACGACTTTGAAATGGGCCTCCTCCTCCCAGCGCAAAGCCAATGCTCTGTTTTCTGGTAATTACATGGCATAAAAAACAGTCAGTGCGCTGACAGAAATTAGCAAAAGCACTGCCGCAAGACTGCAGGCGAGACACAAAAGCCCACTGTTGACCGTTATAATAGAGGCTGGGATGTCCATGGTGGAATGAGCAGGAAAAGCGGACCCTCTGCCAGTCACAGCTTCCAACAATATCTGTACTGTGTGCAAGAGAGTCAGGGCTTCTCCTACTGGACTAGTTAGCCGCCAAAGAGTGAAAAAATGATTCTAGTGCCCAATCTTATTTGTATCAAGATTCCTAATGATGATTTTCTATTTTAATTCTGTTCCTTCAAATGTTTATGTTTTGTAATGAACCATAACTTCTGTACCAAGGTATGTACCAGACCAAAACTTTTGTGTACCGCTGCACCCCACTTTAAACCCAGCACCCCTACAATGATGTCCCCATGCTGTAGGTTTGCGAGTCTGCGTGTGTACCCATGTTACACCTGTACCTGTCTGAAGCCTCTCAGCACATTTCCTCCCCTAAAATCAAATGGAGCTGGAAAACTTCAGCAGAGTAATGAGAGTTTTAGCTTCTCTAGGGAAGGGAGATGAGATAAGACAGAGAGAGACAGAGCGACGTCTAACTTTTAATTTCTTATTCACTATTTTACTTCTTCATGAGCCTCGGCAACGCAAACATAACTCACCCGCTGAGTCTTTTTACGCAAAAACAGAATAAAGCCAGAGAGTTAAGGATTCCAGATGGATGAGGAGGCGATGGGGGGAGGAAGAGAGGGAGGTGGGGGGGGGGTCTGGCAGTGAGACGCTGCTGGGAGTGTTTCACCATAAATCCACTACACCATTAAATGTGTTTAAATGAGAGTGACCGACTGTGTTTTAGCTTATGGTCTCATATATAACCGTGTGTCATCACGGGTGCATCAGCCCCAACAGCACACATACGTGGGACATGGACGTGGTTTGGACACTGGCAAGACAAAAGCTGGATGCCGGCATAATGCCGACGTCTAGCCAATGTCTTGCTGATGTGCAAGCAACCTCTCTAAGCTGTATTCTTGATGTAAAGTTGCCAAAGTTGACCCAACGTATTTTTGTATAAAATGATATCTACAGTGGTGTGAAAAAGTGTTGGCCCCCTTCCTGATTTCAATTTTTTTGTATGTTTGTCACACTTAAATGTTTCAGATCATCAAACGAATTTAAATATTAGACAAAGATAACACAAATAAACACAAAATGCAGTTTTTAATTGAAGGTGTTTATTATTAAGGGTAAAAAAAATCCAAACCAACATGGCCCTGTGTGAAAAAGTGATTGCCCCACTGCTAAAACATATATTAACTGTGGTTTATCACATCTTTGAAAGCTGAGCTAAATTTGTAGCCATTTCTGAAGCTTTGGGGCTCCAGCGAACCACAGTGAGAGCCATTATCCACAAATGGAGAAAACATGGAACAGTGGTGAACCTTCCCAGGAGTGGCCGGCCAACCAAAATTACCCCAAGATCACAGTGACAACTTATCCAAGAGGTCAAAAAAGACCCCACAACAACATGCAAAGAACTACAGGCCTCACTTGCCTCAGTTAAGGTCAGTGTTCATGACTCCACCATAAGAAAGAGACTGGGCAAAAATGGCCTGCATGGCAGAGTTCCAAGACAAAAATCACTGCTGAGCAAAAAGAACATAAAGGCTCCTCTCAGTTTTGCAAGAAAACATCTTGATGATCCCCAAAACTTTTGAGAAAATACTCTGTAGACTGACAAGACAAAAGGTAAAGTTTCTGGAAGGTGTGTGTCCCATTACATCTGGAGTAAAAGTAACACAGCATTTCAGAAAAGGAACATCATACCAACAGTAAAATATGGTGGTGGTAGTGTGATGGTCTGGGGCTGTTTTGCTGCTTCTGGACTTGGAAGACTTGCTGTGGTAAATGGAACCAAAAAAATCCTGAAGGAGAATGTCCAGTCACCTGTCCATGACTTCTAGCTGAAGCCCACTTGTGTTCTGTAGCAGGACAATGATCGATAACAAACTAGCAAGTCCACCTCTGAATGGCTTAAGAAAAACAAAATGAAGACTTTGGAGTGGCCTAGTCATCCTCGAAAACCCTCCAGTGTGGCTGAATTACAACAATTCTGCAAAGATGAGTGGGCCAAAATTTCTCCACAGTGCTGTAAAAGACTCATTGGCAGTTATTGCAAACGCTTGATTGCAGTTGTTGCTGCTAAGGGTGGCCCAACCAGTTATTAGGTTTAGGGGGCAATCACTTTTTCACACAGGACCATGTAGGTTTGGATTTTTTTCTCCTTAATCATAAACACCTTCGTTTAAAAACTGCATTTTGTGTTTACTTGTGCTATTTGTCTAAAATGTAAATTTGTTTGATGATCTGAAACATTTAAGTGTGACAAGCATACAAAAAAAGAGAAATCAGGAAGGGGGCAAACACTTTTTCACACCACTGTATATGAAATGGTAGTAGTCCCAGAACACATCCCTGGGCAACACCGCAAGCTACAAATTCTAGCCAATATCTTGCCAGTGTGGAAACGCTAATGTTGGGCTGATGTTTGTGTGCTTTTGGGGAGGTATATATGTAAAACATGTGTGGTTAAAGTGAGATTAAAGTTCTGTGAGATCATTAAGAAAACTTTTGCATAAGTCTTTTATAAAATTATTAAAAAAAAAAAGACTTCTGTATAATATTTGGAGAAGTTTTGGAGAAAAAAATATGTCAAGGACTTAAAAAACACCATGGCAAAACATTTGAAATTAAATGATTTAAAAAAAGTTATGCAAATGTCTTTAAATAAATAAAAAAAGAAAAACATTCTTTAAAAAATATGTAACAAATAAAAAACATTGGTGAAATTTGGGACATTTCCCCTAGCAAAGAAATCATTCTTATAAAAAAATAAAAATAATAATAACAGCAAAGAACTTAATAGCATTTTCAGTGATCCTCACTGCTGTTCCATGTGTGGGAGTTGGGGGATCGTCTGGGATCCCCAGCGCCCCAAGTCGTTTATAAGTTCCCAGAAATGAAAGAAAAAAGTAAAGTTTGAGCTGTGGACATTTGTGATGCTGATCCCGCTGCTTCACTAAGAAGAGAAAAATAAAAGAAACCATCCTCTTTTTTTAAAATTTCAGTGCCCACCCCACCCCTTCCCAGAAATAGTTAAAGGTTCAGCGAGCCGAGAACAGATTTTATTTTCTGTGAGCGCTCTCGGGGTCGGGACCTTGGGCCTTTTTCACCTTGGTGGCCGTCTGTTTCTGCGGCATTCAAACCTCCCCGCAGGAGAACACCTGGGGGGGGGGGGGGTGCAGCCTTTCATTTCCCTCTGATTCCAATCCACTTCTCTCCTGGGGGATGTTTGGCTCCGGGAGATCTCCGACCAGGAGGAGCAACATTACAGCAGAGTTCTGCAGGGAAAAAATGAAATAAAAAAGGGAAGAAAGAAAAGATCACTGCAGGTCTGATGTGAGAGGGGACGTGGTCTGGTTCTCTGAGGTTCAGAATCTGGAGGGGAGGCATCTATGCTAACTAGATTTAGACAAATGTTCATATACAGAAATAACATTCAGGACAGAAACACATGAAAAGCAAATCAACTCCAAATTACACATTTAATAATTATGCTCAATATCAGGGTCAGGGTTGTGGTTAATGGAATTCGGTCCATGTTGCACAATATGAGCCTGAAAAAAGAATCAAAACAGCTGAGTCATCCTTTTCTCCTTATTTCTCTTCCTAAAGAATGACTTCCTCACAGCCACCAGCGAATATTTTCCTGTCACTGTTGGGGGACAATAATCAGAACATTTTCTCCAGAGTAAAGACGGAGGGGAATGTTATATGTGGGATTTGACTCTCGGGGCTTGCCGTAGCCTAGCCGAGGGGGTTGGGGTGGTGACATCAGGCACGCTGCGGCTAGAGTATATATTCTGTTGTTCACTAAAATAGAGGGTATTCAGTACTCAGTTAATGGAGGCTCCCGTCTCATGTTATTCAGACATAACATTTGGCGACGAGGACTAAAATGGGCGCGTGTATCAAACAGCCACCGCCATTTTTGCAATCTCCAGGAACACCAGCTATACCGTGGGCCCGCTGGAGGGAGATGTTCGACATGCATGTGGCTGTGGCTGGCATGAGTGACACCGATGAAGAGAGACGGAGGAGCCTACTGGTCCACTACCTCGGTGTGGAGGGCCAGCGGATATATTTTGGGCTGTGTGGCAACGGCTCACAGAAGGACGGCTTAGAACTGATGGACTGTGTTTTTGGAGACCATTCCACTGTCACGGAGGTATGAGTTTTTTTGACCGCCAACAGAGAACGGGTGAGTCCACTCAGTCCTTTATTATGGAGCTACGCACCCTAGCAAGAGAATGCAACTTTGGGCCTATCCAGGAAGAGCTGGTCCGGGATAAGCTAGCCCACAGCACTAATGACGTGTGGCTGAAGACCAAGCTAAAGCTAGCTAAAGATACTCTGTCGTTGAAAAACGTGTTCGACCTGGTTAGGCAGAGTGAGTCCACAGTTTGGCAGACTTTATCAGCGTGGGCTAAAGCAAGTGTAGCCGCTCAAGTTTCCCCGCCAAGCACAGCCGTTAACAAGGTGGCTAATCCTCCGGGGCAGACCCCCAGGAGGTGGCAGACTGGGCCGCAGGACAGGGCCTGCCCTATCATTGCTAAATCATCAGCAGTGGAGCCCAGAAACATCACACAGGTGTGTGTGTGTGGAACACGCGAAAAAGGGACCACTGAAATGGTACGTGCTAAAACTCAACGGAGTCAACGTGCCGCTCCTGGTGGACTCTGGGGCTGACAGGTCCATTTTGAGTGTGGCTACTCTGAAGACACTTTTCCTGAATAAAACCATCAACGCGGAAACAGTGAGAATCTTTGGATATGGCCATGCTGAGATCGAAATGGCAGGCATGGTCAACGTTTCAGTGAAATGTGGGTTGAAGACAGTCCCTACGTTCACCTTCCAAATCTCATACGAGGGGGCAGACTTGCTAGGGATAGGCCTGCTGGGTGAGTTGGGATTTTCCATCAAGGACCCAGAAGGCTCTATGGTACTGACGGTATTCCCCGAATGACATGTCTGCTGGCCAGCATTGTTCAGAGGTCTGGGATGCATCAGCGCATTCCACCACCACCTGCTCATAGATCCAAGTGTGACGCCGGAGATTCAACAGCTACAGCGGTTTCCTCTTGCCCTAAGGGATGATGTCCTGGCGGAGTTGGTCAAATTTCTGGAAGCAGGTATCATTGAGAGAGTGGATGCGTCACCCCGGGTGTCGAATATTATGGTGGCCAAGAAAAAATCAGGTGGCATCCGTCCATGTGTCGATCTCAGGATGGTAAATAGGGTGATCATCCTGGAAAAAAAATACCTGCTCCCAGTGATGGAGGAGCTCACTGCAGCATTCAATGGTTCACAGGTGTTCACGAAGCTGGACCTTCACCAGGGTTACCTGCAGGTGCCCCTCCACCCAGCCAGCAGGAACCTGACAGTGTTCATGACCCACATGGGTGTATTCAGGCACACCCGCTTGCCATTTGGTCTGAGTTCTTTACCCAGCTTTTTCCAGAAAATAATGTCCACAATCCTGGCCGACCTCCGGGGTGTGGTGGCATACCTTGATGACATCATGGTAAGTCACATGTCACAGAAGGAACACGATGATCTGTTGGAACAGGTGTTGACCATGCTGCAGGAACATGGAGTCACCCTGAATGGAGAATAGTGTATTTTTGCTGCGGACTCTATCGAGTTTATGGGGTTCTGGTTGAGGGGGGGGGGGGCTGTGGCCCCTGCATTCAACCATGGAGGCGGTTGTACGCCTCTTAGAACCATCAACACCTGCACAGATTTCCTCATTTCTGGGTATGGCAAACTTTTATGGGCGCTTTATTTCCCACTACTTGGAAACGATTGGACCCCTCTGGGCACTGCTGGAAACAAGATGCGCTGTGGCAATGGACCCCAGCCTGTTCAGCGGTGGTTACTAAGCTGAAGCGCCAACTCACTTCCACTCTGGTGTTGGCCCATTTTGATCCAAAATGGCCTACCATTGTGATCTGTGACGCGTCTGGCTCGGCAGTGGAGGCGGTTATGTTCCAGGTGCAGGATGGCATGGAACGCCTAATGGCATTCAACTCAAAGTCTCTCTCAGCAGCTGAACAAAAGTACGCTGTGGGTGAGAGAGAAGCGCTTGCCTGCGTCTGGGCGTGTGAACGGTGGCATATTTACCTCTGTGGGCGCCATTTCACTCTACAGACAGACCACAGAGCGCTGACGACATTGCTGGGGACGTCAGGTTCGGGACACAGACCATTGCAGATCCACAGGTGAACGGAGCGGCTGAGGGCCTACAACTTTACCACCCAATTCACTCCCGGCAAGGATAATGTAGTGGCGGATCTCCTGTCCCGCATCAATACCAACTCCGTACGATCGGACGACGATGATGACGACGACCCAACAGAGACGGATCTGGTTAATATGTGGCTCAGGGCCCTTCGGGATATAGTATCCCCCCAAGAACTTTGGGCGGAGACGGAACAAGACCCCGTGCTGTCACAACTGTGCTTGGTGATTAGATAGGGTTGGCCAGCAAAAGTTTAGGACGGGCTGGCACCCTTTTTCTGGTATAAAGACAAACTGAGCTGATGGGATGACATGTGTGTGGTGAGGGGACACTGCACGCTAATCCCGGTGTCTCTGAGATCACGTGTCCTAGCGATGCTCCACAAGGGCCACTTGGGCGTGGTCAGTGTAAAACAGCATGTCAGGGACTCTGTTTGGTGGTTGGGTATTGATAAGGACATTGACGTTATGGTAAAAAACTGTATTCCGTGTTTGGAGAGCGGGAAGACTGGCGGACTACCCACTTCCACCCTTGCAGCCGCTGTTGTACCCGGAAGGCCCTTGGAAACACATACAGCTGGACATTTGTGGCAAACTGCATGCAGCACCCCCGAACAGTCGGTTCCTGCTCGTGGCCTACGACTTGTTCTCAAAGTGGCCAGAGGTGTTGCCCACTATTTCAGTCATGACGGATGTGGTTACGGGTTTCCTCTTGTCAGTGTTCACCAGGTGGGGGGAAACCTAATGCAATCACGACTGACAATGGCCCGCAGTTCACTTCTGGGGCATTTGAAGAGTTCTTGAGCAGTAAAGGTACGCACCACATTAAATCTGCATTCAGGCCAATGGGGGTATTGAATGTTTTAACAAAACCCTAAAAAACGGACTGAGAGCCCATTTGGCGGACGGCTTCGCAATTCTGGATGCTCTCCAGAGCACACTACTTCACTACTGGGCAACAGCTCATGCTACGACAGTTTGTTCGATGGCGGCTCTCATGCTGGGACGTGAACTGCTCCTACCTTTGGATCGACTGAGGCCACCCACGACTCACTCTCCAAGAAATATGGACTCTACACAGGACCGGGTCACTGCACAACAGTTTAAAATGAAGCATCGATTTGACAGGAAGCACAGAGCAAGAGCCCACGGACTGAAGGTGTTGGACCAAGTCTGGATTAGACACCCTATCATCTCTGCTGGAGTCCGAGTTCCACCCTATGCAGAACATACTGAATGCACTGAGGAGCTCATTTAGCTGCAGACTACATCATCCCAGGTGCACAACTGAGAGGTTTCGCAGGTCCTTCCTGCCAACGGCTGTCAGACTGTACAACCTAAGCAGGGCTGCTCGCAGAGATAGCAAAAAGACGTAACAAACTAATAGTTTTTTGAATGCAAAAGACGCAATAGACTTACACAATGGTCCCCTCCGGCATACAGCTAGGAAAATACCGGTCGCTATGGAGGGTGAGAATATGTATGGGCACATAATCATACCATGTAGGATAACTAAGTAGACGGTTGTGCTGTTTCATCCCATCTAGCTACAATGCTCCGCACTGTGTGTTTATATACTCATGTATTTATTCCATCCAGCTACAATGCTCTTCACTGTGTCTGTGTATATATATATATATATATATATATTTATAGTAATATGTACATATGTATATTAGCTGCTCTTGCTTTTTTTTCTTGCCTTCTGATTGTTGCTCTGAGTGTTGCTATTCCTGTGCTGTTGCAATCCTGGAATTTCCCCATTGTGGGACTAATAAAGGCTTATCTTATCTTATCTTATCTTATCTAACCGCACACATAACCTGCAGCCACTCTGGACGGGTCCTCTAAGGATCACGAGATGGCGAGGCCAGGACACGTTCAAGCTTGCAGATGGGTTGTACTGGCACTCCAGCAGACTCAGGAAGTCACCACCTAGTCAGAGGACTAGAACTACGACGAGACAGCCTGACGTGAAGTGGGACTGGTTGGACTGGGGTGGTGAGAACTCACAGGTGCAGCCGACGGTGCCCGGTGCAGGTGTAACGGATGCCAACTAGTACTGTTCGGCGTAGAACGTTAGCAAACCTCCCTCCCGAAAGCCTCATACAGTATCGGTAGCGCTGAGCTAAAGGTCCGACCGATAGCTCAGCGCGATCGTGCTGTGTCTCCCATGCTCGAACTGTGTAGTTGACTGAGAGGTCGTGGGTTCGTGTCCCGTGTGGGGCGAACTGCGCAGGATGATCTCTGTCACAATGGTGCCGTGACCCGGATGGGAGTGAGGTTTAAGGGGGAGAGTGTAACGGATGCCAACTAGTACTGTTCGGCGTAGAACGTTAGTAAACCTCCCTCCCGAAAGCCTCATACAGTATCGGTAGCGCTGAGCTATCGGTCGGACCTTTAGCTCAGCGCGATCGTGCTGTGTCTCCCATGCTCGAACTGTGTAGTTGACTGAGAGGTCGCGGGTTCGTGTCCCGTGTGGGGCGAACTGCGCAGGATGATCTCTGTCACACAGGGTCCCTGCCCAGGGGATGCCTGGCTAGAGTTCGTCAGAGGCCCAGGTACCTGGAGGACTATGTATTGAGGACAACAATAATTGACGCCTGTTGGGACTAAGTGGCAGAGTAGTCCACTCCAACATGATGGGGCATTCTGGTGGTCTACCCAGACACCCGTTTGGTTGGTTGAGTTTTGCCTAGTTAGTGTTTTATATATATACACTCACCGGCCACTTTATTAGGTACACCTGTCCAACTGCTCGTTAACACTTAATTTCTAATCAGCCAATCACATGGCGGCAACTCAGTGCATTTAGGCATGTAGACATGGTCAAGACAATCTCCTGCAGTTCAAACCGAGCATCAGTATGGGGAAGAAAGGTGATTTGAGTGACTTTGAACGTGGCATGGTTGTTGGTGCCAGAAGGGCTGGTCTGAGTATTTCAGAAACTGCTGATCTACTGGGATTTTCACGCACAACCATCTCTAGGGTTTACAGAGAATGGTCCGAAAAAGAAAAAATATCCAGTGAGCGGCAGTTCTGTGGGCGGAAATGCCTTGTTGATGCCAGAGGTCAGAGGAGAATGGCCAGACTGGTTCGAGCTGATAGAAAGGCAACAGTGACTCAAATAACCACCCGTTACAACCAAGGTAGGCAGAAGAGCATCTCTGAACGCACAGTACGTCGAACTTTGCGGCAGATGGGCTACAGCAGCAGAAGACCACGCCGGGTGCCACTCCTTTCAGCTAAGAACAGGAAACTGAGGCTACAATTTGCACAAGCTCATCGAAATTGGACAATAGAAGATTGGAAAAACGTTGCCTGGTCTGATGAGTCTCGATTTCTGCTGCGACATTCGGATGGTAGGGTCAGAATTTGGCGTCAACAACATGAAAGCATGGATCCATCCTGCCTTGTATCAATGGTTCAGGCTGGTGGTGGTGGTGTAATGGTGTGGGGAATATTTTCTTGGCACTCTTTGGGCCCCTTGGTACCAATTGAGCATCGTTGCAACGCTACAGCCTACCTGAGTATTGTTGCTGACCATGTCCATCCCTTTATGACCACAATGTACCCAACTTCTGATGGCTACTTTCAGCAGGAAATGCGCCATGTCATAAAGCTGGAATCATCTCAGACTGGTTTCTTGAACATGACAATGAGTTCACTGTACTCAAATGGCCTCCACAGTCACCAGATCTCAATCCAATAGAGCATCTTTGGGATGTGGTGGAACGGGAGATTCGCATCATGGATGTGCAGCCGACAAATCTGCGCCAACTGTGTGATGCCATCATGTCAATATGGACCAAACTCTCTGAGGAATGCTTCCAGCACCTTGTTGAATCTATGCCACGAAGAATTGAGGCAGTTCTGAAGGCAAAAGGGGGTCCAACCCGTTACTAGCATGGTGTACCTAATAAAGTGGCCGGTGAGTGTATAATAGACAATACTGTGTCTGCTTCTTCTTTTTTGGGGGGGTCTTTGACTTTGTAAAGGGGGGGGGGGGGTGTTATGTGGGATTTTACTCTCAGGGTTTGCCGTAGCCTAGCTGAGGGGGTTGGGGTGGTGACTTCAGGTGGGCTACGGCTAGAGTATTTACTCTGTTGTTCATTATAATAAAGGGTATTAAGTAGTCAGTTAATGGAGGCTCCCATCTCGTGTTATTCAGACATAACAGGGGACACTATAGGCAGTGAGGGCCGATGCAAGATTGTGTTTCGGAGCTCCTAGATTTGTTACAGGGAAGAGGTCAAACCCTTAAAAACTAAAGCATTATAAAAAGTTGAGCCATTATCTAGAAGAACAAAGAAAATTTAATCAATTACACAGAAAAAAATTAAACCGGCAATCGTGAATTTTGCAGATTTACAAGAAAAAAGTTGCAGATTTTTAACAAAAAAGTAGAGAATTTATGAAGTAAAAACAATAAATTTGTGAAGGAAAAAATTTGTAAATTTACAAGAAAAAACTTGGAAAATTATTGAGAAACAGTGCAAATTTACAAGGAAAAAGTAGTGAATATAAAAAAAAGCTGCATATTTGCATGGAAAAAGATGCAAATTTATAAGAAAAAAGTAGTAAATTTACAAGAAAAAAGTTTACAATTTTTGATAAAAAAAAGTTTCAGATTTATGGAAAAATTTTCAGAGTTAATATAAAAAGCAGCAAATTTATGTGAAAAAAAGTTTTAAATGTATGAGAAAAAAGTCTCAGATTTACAAATATTTATGACAAAAAAATAAAGAATTTAGGGTGAAAAAACAGCAAATTCTTGGGGGAAAAATTGCAAATTTACAAGAAAAACTTGGAACAGCAAATTTATAATAAAAACATCTGCAGATTTAAATGAGAAAAGTTGCAGATATAGAGGAAAAAGGTTGTGAATTTAAAAAAAAAAATCAACAAATTTACATAGGAATATCTGCCCAGTATAAGGAAAAAGGTTGCAAATCTACAAGAAAAAAGTTGCAGAATTAAAGGAAAAAAATTTGCAGATTTAATTAAATAAAAGCTGCAATTTTATAAGAAAAAAATTATGAGGAAAAAGTTGCAGATTTACAAGAAAAACACTGCAAATTTATGAAAAAATATAATTATATGAGAAAACAGTTTCAAATTTACAAGAAAAAAGTTGCAGATTTACAGGAAAAAGGTTATGAATTTAAAAGAAAAAAAATTGCAAATTTACAAGAAAAAAGTTGCAGTTGCAGAAAAAAAAATTGCAGGTTTAAATAAAAAAGTTGCAAATTGACAAGAAAAAAGTTACAGATATACTGGGAAAAATGTGCAGATTTAATGAAACAAAATGCAAATTTAAAAGAAACAAGCAGAAAATTTATGAGATAAAATTTAAATTAAAGAGAACAAATTGCAAACTTGCAATGAAGTGCTGCAAATTTATGAGAAAGGATTAAATGTATGAGGAAAAAAAGCACAAATTTTCAAGGAAAACATTGCAGAATTAAAGGGAAATGTCATAAATTCCCCTGTCAGGGCTGAATAAAGGTTCCAAATGCAAGTTGTGAGTTTGTGAATTTCATTGTGAAAATACACAAAAGAACAAACAAGACCAAACCAAAAAGTAGCAGGAGAAAGAGACACAGGAGAAGGCAAAAATAGCAAAGGCTAAGGCAAGGGGAGTCGCTGGCTAAACCTGGGAATACTAGCCATGGAACGCATGCTAGGAGAAATGCAGGATACAATTCAAAATATACTTACATGTGTAGTCGATAGTAAGGTGCTGTGCCCGACAATGGTGCACAGCCCCTTAAATAAGGATACAAAAATAAAACAAGTAGCAACAGGTGTGGGCAATCTGAGTGGGCAGAAGAAAACAAAGATACAATTCAAACCCGCTGGGAATAATGAGGGAGCTGACAGCTAACAGGGCCATGCCCACACAAAGCAAAACCCCAGAAAGGCAATTATAGCTTTCAACCTCGAGAGAAACAAGACAACAGAATACAAATATAACAATATAGCAGAAAATGGAGGTAGGCAACCTACAACATACAATGAACAAACTATAACAAACGTAAACAGGAAAATAAATCATACTGAGAAACAATATAGGATAAGGGAAAACGCAAAATGAGAACACAGTACAAATATGGAAAAAAAAAAGGTAGGCAACCTGAGCCGGGTGAAATCTCCTCACGCTCAGAAGGTGACAGAGCCCTCTCCTCAAGGGGTGGATACCAGACACCCCGGGGTAACATCAAAAGAAAAGACCCCCCCCCCCACACACACACAGAAATCCCATCACAGCAAGAAAACAACCCCACCCCGGGTGGAAGAAGGGGGACCCAGGCACGAACCAAACCAAAAGGAACAAAAAATACCCTCAGGATAGCTTCCCAGCAAGGCCCAGGCTGAAGGAAAACAGCAAAAACAAAACCCCACTCAGGACCCACACAGAACTGGGCACCTAGGCCCCCCTAGACCAAAGAACAAAGTAGTTCAGGTGGTCGACTGAAGTCCCAGGCTTGACAGACGGCAAGGTGGTAAGAGTCAGGTGGTCTGCTGGAGAATCTGAACCACCCAACCCAACGACAACACCTGCCAGGCGGTCGGCCAGCATTCTTTAGCCACCACCACAGAGATGGTGGTCCAGGGGATGGCCACAAAGCCAGGATGACCAGAGATGAGGATGGAAGAAGAGTAGAGGAAGCCCTGATGATGTCAGGCAGAGGACGAGTCACCATGACGATGACTGGCGGAGGAAGGGGAACCACAGCGGTGTCTGGCAAGGGAGAGGGGACCATGACGCCCGCGGACAGGCCAGCAGCACCCTTGGAGATCTCGGAATAGGACATAGTTGCGCCCTCGGTGGCTCCGGACTGGAGCAAGGTTGCACCTGCAGTGGCTCTGGGATGGAGCAATGCAGCACTCGTGGCGGCTCCGGGCTGGAGCATAACAGCACCCGCAGTGGGTCAAGGCTGGAACAAAGCTGCACCCACAGTGGCTTCAGGCTTGAGTGAAGCTGCACCAATGGTGGCTCCGAGCTGGAGCAGAGCTGCACCCTCGGTGGCTCCGGGCTGGAGTGGAGCTGCACCCACGGTGGCTTCGGGCTGGAGTGAAGCTGCACCCACGGTGGATCCAGGCTGGAGCGGATCTGCACCTGCGGTTGATCCAGACTGGAGCAGAGCTGCACCCTTGGAGGCCCCAGGCTGGGACACAGCACCCATGACGACCTCTATCAGAAGGGGAGCAGCCCCCACGAAGACCCCGGGTTGGATCAACGTAGCATCCATGAATGGGCCCGAGCTGGGCCAGTGCTGCAGCCACAGTTGACCTGGACTGGGCCCGTGCTGGACCCTCGGGCAGCAAAAGGGGATCCATGACAGCCTCGGGCCGAGGAGAGGAATCCACGAAGGTCTCGCTCGGCGAGGGGATTTCAGGAGCAGAGGGCTTCTGCACCTGACTCCCCCACCCCGAGTCAGACAAGATTTTCCTGAATCTGCATAAGAAGGAACAGAACAAGGTACTTACCTGAACTCGAGCTCCACCATCATCAAGGACTCTGGCGAATCTGCTGCAGTGATTTCAGCCATTGCCATAATGGCGGCTGCAGTCCCCGGGCCTCCAAGTGAAACACCCGATGCAGATGGCTCATCAGGCATGGTAGCTGGAGGTCATCTCAGCATTGGCGCCAAATCCTGCACAGCTGAAGCCAGGGGACACTCATTCGTTGGCGCTGCCTTCAGGTTGCTGGCTTCAGGTTCCTGGCTTCAGGTCACTGGCAGTGATCTCCCTTCATACAACCCATGGCTGTGGGACTGGGACCAGGTCGTCCAGGACCACAGACTCCTCCCTCGTCCAGTGGCACAATCCCAGGGCCGGCAGACACTCAAGGGAATTAGGCGGAGACACGAGGGTAGCAGGTGTGGGACAAATGTCTACAGCAGGTGGTGAAAACTCAGTGAATTGCAGGGGCTGAGTTTCATCACCGGGAACCAGGCAAGACAATTCATTTTTAGGTAATGGAGAACAAGAATTCAATTGCCTTTATTCCCGGGACACGATGGTCTTAGCTGCAGCAGGCCCAGGGTCATCCCTCTCAGTGGCTGCAATGATTGTGGGCCCCCCAGAAGAACATGGAGGCGCCACGCCTGCAGGCATGATGACAGATGGAAACATGGGCGTTTGGCGAAGTGGGTGAGGCGCCGGAGTCAGGGGGCACTTGGTTGTCATCACCGACTTTGACATGGATGGGCCCCTAGCCCTGAGGAGAGGAGCCAGGGAATGCCTCACTGATGGTGCTGGATCCTGCGATGCTGAAACCAGGGAACGCTCACTTGTCGACACTGGCTTTGGGACACAGCAGGCGCTCCCCTCCCTCGCCGGGTGTGATGGTGGCACCTAACCAAGGGTCACAGAATTCACAGGCCTTTCCGCCGATTGGCGGTTCCCTCCCAGGACCGGCGGACATTTTGGCGAGACAGGAAAAGGAGGTGAAGAGGTAGCAACAGCAGCTGATGGTGAGGACCCAGTGGACTGCGATAAATGAGTCTCACCACCTGGAATTAGGCAAGCAGATTCAGTAGAGACAGAGGGAAAATGAATGAGAACTTGCCTGAATTCCTGGGGCATGATGGAATCAGCTGCTGTTCCGGGGTCTGACACTGTCCCTCTGGGAACTCCAAGGGCCATCTGGCAGGAGGAAGATGACATGGGCTTCATGCGAGAGTGGCGAGTCTTCCGCTCCCGGGAACATTTTTTTCATCGGCCCGGGTTGCACTGAGGGAGAATCCTTCACCAGCTCACCGAGTCATTGACGAGACTTGACCACCATGGTGAGTAGAGCAGTCAGACCGGGGTAGTTCCAGAGATTGGGGCACGCCTCAATCAACTGGGCTGCACTGTTCCCGAAGCCTAAAAGGATCTTGGGAGTGTGGGTGGCTTGAGCCTTTGAGGCAAAATTCACAAGTTCCGACAAAGCACTCTTCTCCTCACTCAGTCCAAAGACCCAAAAGTCTATGGTGGCAATTTCACCCAAAACCTCCGGACGGGAAAAAAAAAGAAAATGTTGGAAAAACGAAACAGCAAACTTACAGTTGCTGGTGCATACAATATCAGCACCCTTCTGTCATAAATTCCCCTGTCAGGGCTGAATAAAGGCTCTAAACCCAGGCTGTGAGTTTGTGAATTTAATTGTGAAAATACACAAAAGAATAAACAAGCCCAAACCAAAAACTAGCAGGAGAAAGAGACACAGGAGAAGGCAAAAATAGCAAAGGCTAAGGCAAGGGGAGTTGCTGGCTAAACCTGGGAATACTAGCCATGGAATGCACGCTAGGAAAAGTGCAGGAGACAATTCAAAAGATACTTACGTGTGTAGATAGTAGGGTGCTGCGCCCGACAATGGTGCACAGCCCCTTAAATAAGGCTACAAAAATAAAACAAGTAGCAACAGGTGTGGGCAATCTGAGCGGGCAGGAGAAAACAAAGATACAATTCGGACCCGCTGGGAATAATCAGGGAGCCATCGGAGCTGACAACTGTCAGGGCCACGCCCACACAGAGCAAAACCCTAGAAAGCTATTGATAGCTGTCAACCCAGAGAGAAAGAAGACAACAGAATACAAATATAACGATATAGCAGAAAATGGAGGTAGGCAACCTAAAAAAAATACAATAAACAAACTATAACTGTCACGCCGCGCCATTCATCAGCGGCGCCACCTGCTCACGCACCTGCTACTCGTCAGCGGCGAAGGATAAAAGCCGCCTCGCCCTGAGCTTCGGCCTGAAGCCGTAGACTTCATTTTCCTTGCATGGACTTCTACCACATTCTCTTCAGCATCCTCTTTACCGGTAAGAAGTTCACTTACCTCATCTCTCCAGTCTGCTCCCCTGTGCACAGGTGGATTCCTCGGCGGCGGACAACCCCGTCCCTCGTCTCTCCTCGCTGCTGCACCGAGCCCTGCAGGTGGCTGTCTCCCGGGCTTCCATCCTTGAAGCGCCAGTCATCTGCCCAAACAAGTAAGCTTCTCTCCCTCGCCTATTCTCCTCCTGTGTTGGTGTGTGCTCATCACCCTGTGTCCAATTTCTCCCATAGGGTTGCCGGCTGAACGGTCTCCTGCCTCTGGGTCCGAAGCAGACGCCACCACCAACACATTAACATTCCGCAGACACGCACCCAAACATCCCTGTTGTTAATAAACAGTTTGAACTACTCTGAGCCTGTGTGTGTGCGTCTCCTGAGCCGAACGTTATGTCAGTACGGCTTCAGCAGAGCGGCTCGGCGGACGGCGGGCTCGCACACCGGTTTTCCATCCTCGAGGCTCGGGTGGATCAGATTGTTTATCAGCAACAGGTGGTTCTTAATCAATTATTGGAACTGACTAACCGATTGAACCGCTTGGATCCCCAACAGCCGTTCCTCCCGACTCGCCAGGGTGGCGCGGCTCCTGCTGTTCCAGCGGCCGTCCAGCCGGCTCCAGTGGCACCGGTTCGGCTCACGCCGATTCCGACCCCCGCCCGCTTTAGCGGTAAGCTCGGCGGAGCGCGGGGGTTTATTATGCAGTGTGAGTCCGTGTTCCACCGTGTGCCCGGAGATTTTCCCTCGGATCACAGTCGAATTGGTTACATAGGGAATCTTCTGGAGGGGCGTGCGTTAACCTGGACCTACGCCGTAATGGCGAGGCCCAGTTATGCCACCCTCACCTATGACCAATTCGTGAGGCGCTTTCTGGAGGTCTTTGACCACTCACAAACCGAAACGGTCCAGGTCGATCGGCTTCTCGCTCTCCAGCAGGGAAGCCGGTCGGCAGCGGACCACTCGGTCGACTTCCGGGTAGCGGCGGAGGAATTGGGCTGGGAGGAACGCTCCCTCTGTGGCCTGTTCCTCCGCAGCCTCAATAGTGATCTGAGGGATGAACTGGCTGGTCGGGATATCCCTGGGACGCTAGCGGAGCTGACATCCTTAGTGATAAGTTTGGATAACAGGCTGCGCGAGCGCTCCTCGGGGTGGAGGTCTTCTTCTTCTCGCCCTCGTGGAGCCTCGCCGCACCTGTTCCAAGCTCGCCCCCTGGCGGCGCCGCCAGCATCGCGCCCCGAGGAGTCGGAGCCGATGGTGACGGGCTGGACTAAACTTTCCCCTGTGGAGAAACAACGCCGCCGTGAGTTGGGCCTCTGCATGTATTGCGGAGGCGACCAACACACCGTGGAGCGTTGTCCACGGAAAGCCAGTCGGTGGGGTCCGCGAGTCACTGTTGGAAGCCTCGCGGATGTCAATCGGTTAGGATCTCTTACCCAACTGAAGCTGCCCATCCGTTTCTGCCATAACCCTACTGGGCACCTCACCCACGCACTGGTGGATTCGGGCGCAGAAGGCAGCTTCATTTCACAAAGCCTGGCAACCCGATTGGGCATCCGCTGCCAGGCACTCAACACTCCCATCTCCCTGATCCACCTCTCCCGTGCCACCCTCGGGAGAGTGACACATCAAACTGTTCCCCTACCGGTCATCATCTCGGGAAACCACCGGGAGGAGATGACCTTTTACGTCCTTCCCAACTCTGTGTCGCCCGTCATCCTGGGGTATCCCTGGCTCCGCCTTCACAATCCGGTCCTGGATTGGAAATCAGCTGGGATCTCGGCATGGAGTACGTTCTGTATGGGCACCTGCCTTCAGTCCGCTGCCTGCTCTCCGTCCGCTCCTCCCCCTGCGACGGACGCTGCACCCCCGGACCTGTCTCTGGTGCCCCCAGAATTTCACGACCTGGGTATGGTGTTCAGCAAAGCGAAAGCTATGTCTCTTCCCCCTCATCGGCCCTATGACTGCGCCATCAACCTCCGCCAGGGGGCTCCCTTACCTTCTGGTCGCCTTTACAGCCTGTCTGCGCCGGAGAAGGAGACGATGAACGCCTACCTGAAGGAATCATTAAGTGCTGGGATTATCCGCCCATCATCGTCACCCGTGGGGGCAGGGTTCTTCTTCGTGGGGAAAAAGGATGGGTCCCTCCGCCCTTGTATCGACTACCGGGCCCTCAATAATATCACGGAGAGGGACCGTTACACCCTGCCTCTCATGGACACTGCTTTCCACTCCCTCCAGGGGGCGACCTGGTTCACCAAGCTGGACCTACGCAGCGCTTACCACCTCGTCCGGATCCGGGAGGGAGATGAGTGGAAAACGGCCTTCCGTACCCCGAACGGCCACTTTGAATATCTGGTGATGCCGTTCGGGTTGACCAACGCTCCTGCAGTCTTCCAGCGCCTCATTAATGACGTCCTCCGGGACTTCATTGGCCTTTTCGTGTTCGTCTACCTGGACGATATCCTCATCTTCTCCAAGTCCAGGGATGAGCACCAGGTCCACGTGAGGCGGGTCCTCCAAAGGCTGCTGGAGAACCGTCTGTACGTTAAGGCAGAAAAGTGTGAATTTTACGCCAGGAGTACGTCCTTCCTGGGGTTCATCATCGCCCACGATAAGGTGCTCCCCGACCCAGAGAAGGTAAAGGCGGTGGTGGAATGGCCTACACCTGCATCCCGGAAGCAGGTGCAGCAGTTTGTTGGCTTCGCCAATTTCTACCGCCGCTTTGTTCCCAACTTCAGTGCCATCGTTGGACCACTGACCCGCCTCACGTCCCCGAAGGTCCCGTTCCGGTGGACCGAAGAGGTCGCTGCCGCCTTTGAGGCGCTGAAGGCGGAATTCTCCTCCTCCCGGGTCCTTCGCCAGGTCGACCCCGCGCTGCAGTGCATTGTAGAGGTAGACGCCTCGGACACGGGAGTGGGAGCAGTGCTGTCCCAGCGGTCACCGGACGATGGCGCCAAGCGACCGTGCGCCTTCTTCTCCCGGCGCTTGTCCCCGGCGGAGAGAAACTATGATGTGGGGGACAGGGAGCTCTTGGCCATCAAGCTCGCCCTGCAGGAGTGGCGCCACTGGTTGGAGGGGGCAAGCCTGCCGTTTGTGGTCCTCACGGACCACAAGAACCTGGAATACTTACGGTCTGCCAAGCGCCTGAACGCCCGCCAGGCGCGCTGGTCCCTGTTCTTCGCCAGGTTCCAATTTTCCATCACCTTCAGGCCTGGCTCTAAGAACGTCCTGCCTGACGCCCTCTCCAGGCAGTTCGCCCCCGTGGAGTCGGAGGAGGCGCCCCACTCCATCCTGCCCAGGTCGTGCGTCGTGGGAGCCATCTCGTGGGACATTGAGAGCAAGATCCGGAAGGCACAGGAGGTGGAACCTGACCCTGGCGGCGGACCGGAGGGGAGGCTGTTCGTGCCATCCGCGGTCCGAGGAGAGGTCATCCACTGGCTCCACACCTCCAAGCTCACCTGTCACCCTGGCACCTCCCGGATGATAGATCTCCTCCAACGGTCCTTTTGGTGGCCAGGCCTGCGGAGGGATGCAGCCCGCTACGCCCGGGCTTGCCCAATCTGTGCCACCTGCAAGTCGGGAAATGCCCCTCCAGCGGGTCTGCTCCAGCCCCTGCCCGTCCCTGGCAGGCCCTGGTCGCACATCACTCTGGATTTCGTCACCGGACTCCCCATCTCCAATTCCTATGACACCATCCTGACCATCGTGGACCGCTTCTCCAAGGCCGTGCACTTCGTCCCCCTGCGAGGCCTCCCTACTGCCCTGGAGACGGCGGACCTCCTCGTCCAACACGTGGTCAGGCTGCATGGGATTCCGGTGGACGTGGTCTCGGACCGGGGCCCCCAGTTTTCATCTGAGGTTTGGAGGTCTTTCTGCAACGCCATCGGAGCCAAGGTGAGCCTCTCCTCTGGCCATCACCCCCAATCCAACGGGCAGTGTGAGAGGACCAACCAGGAGCTGGAGGCTGCGCTCCGCTGTGTGTCCAGATCCAAACCCGCGTCCTGGAGCAACCATCTTGCCTGGGTTGAATATGCCCACAACACCGCTCGCTCTTCTGCTACAGGGATGTCCCCCTTCAAAGCGTCCCTGGGTTACGACCCCCCGCTGTTTCCGGAGCAGGAGAGTGAGGTAACTGTCCCGTCAGTTAGGGCCCATCTCAGGCAGTTCCGCTCCACCTGGGCTGCCGCGCGCCATGCGCTATTGCGCACAGCGGAGCGCAACAGGACTGTGGCGGACCGGCGTAGGAGACCTGCCCCGGCGTACAGAGTTGGGCAGCTTGTTTACATTTCCACCCAGGACGTCACTCTAAAAGGCGAGAGGAGAAAGCTGGCACAGCGCTTCATGGGTCCCTACCCCATCACCCGGATCATCAACCCGGTGGCTGTGCGCGTGGCTATTCCCCCCTCCCTCCGCATTCATCCTACTTTCCACGTGTCGAAGGTGAAACTGGCGGTTACTGACCCCCTTTGCCCTCCTCCTGCAGCGCAACCCGCGCCCCGGATGATTGGTGGCCATCCGGCCTGGTCCGCCTCCTCCATCCTGGACTCCCGGCGCCGGGGTCGTGGGTTGCAATACTTGGTGGACTGGGAGGGCTATGGGCCCGAGCATCGACAGTGGGTGCCCCCGTCGTTTGTGTTGGACCCATCGCTCATCGCGGACTTCCACCGAGCGCACCCGGATAAGCCATCGCCAGGAGGCGCTGCTAGAGGGGGGAGTACTGTCACGCCGCGCCATTCATCAGCGGCGCCACCTGCTCACGCACCTGCTACTCGTCAGCGGCGAAGGATAAAAGCCGCCTCGCCCTGAGCTTCGGCCTGAAGCCGTAGACTTCATTTTCCTTGCATGGACTTCTACCACATTCTCTTCAGCATCCTCTTTACCGGTAAGAAGTTCACTTACCTCATCTCTCCAGTCTGCTCCCCTGTGCACAGGTGGATTCCTCGGCGGCGGACAACCCCGTCCCTCGTCTCTCCTCGCTGCTGCACCGAGCCCTGCAGGTGGCTGTCTCCCGGGCTTCCATCCTTGAAGCGCCAGTCATCTGCCCAAACAAGTAAGCTTCTCTCCCTCGCCTATTCTCCTCCTGTGTTGGTGTGTGCTCATCACCCTGTGTCCAATTTCTCCCATAGGGTTGCCGGCTGAACGGTCTCCTGCCTCTGGGTCCGAAGCAGACGCCACCACCAACACATTAACATTCCGCAGACACGCACCCAAACATCCCTGTTGTTAATAAACAGTTTGAACTACTCTGAGCCTGTGTGTGTGCGTCTCCTGAGCCGAACGTTATGTCAATAACAAACATAAACGGGGAAAATAAATCATACTGAGAAACAATATAGGATAAGCGAAAACTCAAAATGACAACACAGTACAAATATGGAGAAAAAAAAAGGCAGACAACCTTTCCCCGGTGGAATGTCCCTGTGCTCAGAAGATGACAGGAAAAAGTTGCAAATTCATAAGAAAAAAGTTTCCGGTTTAAAATAGTTGCTTTAGATGCATTTTATTCTGCTATAACATGATATGATTGCAATGGTTTATGATGAATAAACCATTGCTATAACCAATTTATATCCCATTTATATCCACCACCACCCCCACCCCAATTTCACCTATGCTTATACCACCCTTCCATTTAGACCATTCCGATGAGGCTGTGGATCAGCTGCAGAACAGGTGAACCTCTGCCTGGCTCAGATCTTTGCTGGATGTTTTTCCTGTTCCTGATGTCTCAGCAGGATCTAGAAAAACTTGTCCATGCATTTATCTTCAGTAAACTGGACGACTGTAATGCTGTCCTCACAGGTCTCCCTAAAAAGTCCATCAAACAGCTGCAGTTGGTTCAGAACGCTGCAGCTTGAGTCCTCACTAAGACCAAGAAAGTAGATCATATAACTCCAGTTCTTAAATCTTTACACTGGCTTCCTGTCTGTCAAAGAATAGGTTTCAAAATTATGCTGTTGGTTTATAAAGCTCTGAATGGTTTAGGACAAAAATACGTTTCAGATCTGCTAGTCCATTATGAACCACCCAGAGCTCTCAGATCATCAGGGTCAGGCCTACTATCCGTACCCAGAGTTAGAACTAAACATGGTGAGGCAGCGTTTAGTTTTTATGCCCCTCACATATGGAACAAACTCCCAGAAAGCATCAGGGCTCCTGAAACTCTCAGCTCCTTTAAATCCAGGTTAAAAACTTTCCTATTTGCCGTGGCCTTTCAGTAGAACAATTATTAATCTCCTACAATGCACTGTAAATTTTTATTTCTGTCATTTTCTATTTTAGCCTGCTTTTGTTTCTCTTAAATTTTCTTCTGAGTTTGCTTTTAAATTCTTATGTATTCCGTTTGCAACTTGCTGGAATGCTTTAATGTTTTTACGTAAAGCACTTTGAATTGTCTTGTACACGAAATGTACAAAACAAATAAACTTGCCTTGCCTTGTTATTTCAGAGACTGTTAATCTGCTGGAGCTGGTTTCTGCAGCCTGACACTTCCTGTTTTGTAATGCTACAGTCAAGACCAGACCGAGACCTGAGTGGAGAAAGACCAAGACTTTAGATCAAGTAAAAACCAAGACTTTAAAGTGTTGAGACAAAGTCAGTGTCGTGGGCAGTGGTGGCCTAATGGTTAGGGATGTGGACTGGTGAGCGAAGGGTCGTGGGTTTGATCCCTGGACTGGCAGGATTAGATCTGGGTGGGATAGATAATATAGCAGTGTTTGCCCCACCCTTCTTAACCCCACTGTGGTACCCTTGAGCAAGATCTTTAACCTCAGCTGCTTAGTGGCCACAGGTCAGTCTGTGGTTGTACTGGGCAGCTTCCTGGTGTGAATGTGTAACTGTATGAGTGTTACCAGCTCCTGAGGGGTCGGGACTCAGCCTTCAGGGCTGGTGACACTGCAGGACAAGCGACAGCTAGGGCCATCCTGTCCTGTGGCATCAAGAAAGCAAAATGACAGTACATCACAAAAATATCCGGACACTTCAGGAACACCAGAGATGCACATTCCCTCTGGAATGGCATACAGACCTTCACCAACTACAAACCTCCACCTCAGACTTGTGCGAGTGACATCACACTGCTCAACAACCTAAATGACTTTTGGCAGCTTTGAAACACAAAACAGCACATCAGCACAGAAGACCACTCCTCCCCCAGACGAGGATCCGGCTAGCGTGAAGAGGAGGTTCTCCAGGATCAACCCACGCAAGGCAGCTGGACCAGACAACATAACAGGTTGCATTTTGAAGGACTGTGTGGAGGAGGTCAAGAATGTCCTGGCCAACATCTCCCTGAGTCAAGCTGTTGTCCCCACATGTTACAAAACTACTACCATAATACCAGTCCCAAAGAAGCCTGTCCCATCCAGCTATAATTACTGGCTTGCAGCACTGACCTCAATCATAATGAAGTGCTTTGAGTGGCTGGTCATGCAGAAAATCAAGTCCATCCTCCCCCCTTTTACAACCCATATTAGTTTGCATACAGGTCAAACAGATCCACAGAAGATGCCACCGCTGCTGCTCTCCACCCAGCCCTCACCCACCTAGACTCAAAAAACTCCTACGTGCAAATGCTGTTCTTGGACTTCAGTTCAGCATTCAACACAATCATCCCCCAGCACCTAATACAAAAACTCAGACACTTGGGACTCAAAACCTCTCTCTGTAATTGGGTGCTGGACTTTCTCACAGGGAAGCCACAGAACGTGCGGGTTGGCAGCAACACCTCCAAGACTATCACGCTGAGCACAGGGGCCCCACAAGGGTGCGTGCTCAACCCGCTGCTCTTCACCTTGCTGACCCATGACTGTGTACCAATCTACAGCACCAACCACATCATCAAGTTTGTGAACAACACAACGGTGGTGGACCTCATCACCAACAATGAGGAGGCCAAGTAAAGAAATGAGGTGAGCCATCTAGTCCAGTGGTGTAAAGACGATAACCTCTTCCTGAACCTGGAAAAAACAAAGGAGATTGTGATCGACTTCAGAAGGGGACACACATAGCATCCCCCTCTGATCATCGATGGAGCCACTGTGGAGAGGGTGAGCAGCACCAAGTTCCTGGGGGTGCAAATCTCTGAGGACCTCACCTGGTCCAACAACACCACATTACTGGCCAAAAAGACTCAACCTCACCTCTATTTCCTCTGAAACTGAGGACAGCATGAGTCCCACCTCCCATCATGTGCTCATTATACCAGGGCACCATTGAGAGCATCCTCATCAGCTGCATCACAGTGTGGTATGGACGCTGCATTACCTCCTGGCGGAAGCCACTACAACACGCAGTGAAAGCTGCCAGCAAGATCATTGGTGCTCCTCTCCCCCCCCCCCCCTCTCGGACTTCTACCTCACTCACCTCACCTGCAGAGCCATCAACATTGCAGGTGACACCTCCCACCCCTCACACTCCCTCTTCAGCCCCCTGCCCTCAGGGAAAAGATAGAGCGTTCAGGCCTGCTCCACAAGACTGCTAAACAGCTTTGTTCATCAGGCCATCAGGACCATGAACTCTGTCCACCCCCCACCCCCCCCCACCCCCCAAACTGTAACACACTCACGCGCACAACAACTACCTCAGCTGTTTGCACAGAAAGACTGGCACACCTACAGTAATACATCTTCTCCTCTATGTCTCTGCACCTTACTGCAACCATTTGTACAAATGTCATATCTGCTGCTGTCATTGTAATACTGATCATGTGCAGTCCTATCTTTCACTGTCTGCACCTACACTACCGCATTGAGCTCGCAACTACGAGTATTACTGCTCTACTTCTTCTGTATATAAGATTGCTGGGTTTTATCTTTTATCTTTATTTGCATTATGGGATGTCTGGGTTTTATCTTTTGTCGCTATTTGCACTAACGGTAGAATTACTGTACATTCTCTTTTATGGCCTGTACGTATCATAGTATTGACAAATAAAATCTTTGAATCTTGAATCTTTGAATAAATAAAGCTTAAATAAAATAAAAATAAAAGACCAAAGCAGGCAGAGACCAAGCGATAGATAGATAGATAGATAGATAGATAGATAGATAGATAGATAGATAGATAGATAGATAGATAGATAGATAGATAGATAGATCCAGTGGTGTGAAAAAGTGTTTGCCCCCACCTGATTTCTCATTTTTTTTGTGTTTGTCTTACTAAAATGTTTCAGATCATCAAACAAATTTAAATATTAGACAAAGATAACACAAGTAAACACAAAATGCAGTTTCTAAATGAAGGTGCCATGGATGGATAAATGATGGTACCATATATCCATCCATCCATCTTCTTCCGCTTAATCCTTTTCAGGTCACGGGGTGTGTGTGTGTGTGTGTGCTGGAGCCTATTGTAGCATCTTTGGGCGAGAGGCAGGGTCCACCCTGGACAGATCGCCAGTCCGTCACAGGGCCAACACAGAGAGACAGACAACCATTCACTCTCACAGTCATACCTAAGGACAATTTAGAATCCCCAGTTTGATGCCAATTAACCTAACTTGTATGTTTTTGTGATGTGGGAGGAAACCGGAGAAATCCCGGAGTAAACCCAAGCAAACACGGGGAGAACATGCAAACTCCACACAGATCACTGTTGGTCGGGGGCTGGGATAGAACCCAGGATCCCCCGGCAAAGGGTGAGTTGCTGTGCTGCCGCAGTGCTAACCACTTCTCCACCGCGCCGCCCCAACAGTAAGTCTGCAATTAAAACATGAATAGAATAGAACAGAATAGAATAGGCTTGGCTTGGCTTTATTGTCATTGTACAGTTGTATAGCACAACAAAACTGTGGGCGCCCCACCAGGCTACTGTGCAATAAAGTAAGTGAGAATAATTTGAAAATAAAACAGTTACAGAACACACAGTTAACCATCTGTCTGAAATAAAAATAAAAGTGAAAATAGCAAATAGCCCATTGGCACATGCACAGGTATATCCACGGTAGTGGCTTCAGGGGTGGAACTACAGTTTTGTGAAAAAGTGTTTGCCCCTTTCCTGATTTCTCATTTTTTGGTATATTTGTCACATTTAAATGTTTCAGATCATCAAACAAATTTAAATATAAGACAAAGGTAGCACAAGCAGTGTTGCCAACTTGGCGACTTTCTCGCTAAATCTGGTGACTTTTCAAACCCTCTCTGCAACTTTTTCTGTCAAAAATGACTAGCGACAAATCTAGCGACTTTTTCTTGTGTTTTCATAGACTTTTCTGGTGTTTTGTAGACTCTGACTTGCAGGACTTGGGGGGGTTGTAGTTTCCTTCGATGGCATCTAAATTAAAACCTATCTGTAATGTGAAGCTACAAAACTTCACTTCCCAGAAGCACTATCTGCACATACAGTATCTCACAAAAGGGAGTCCACCCCTCACATTTTTGTAACTATTTTATTATATCTTTTCATGGAACAACACTGAAGATATGACACTTTGATCCAATGTAAAGTAGTCAGTGTACAGCTTGTATAACAGTGTAAATTTGTTGTCCCCTCAAAATAACTCAACACACAGCCATTAATGTCTAAACCGCTGGTAACAAAGTGAGTACACCCCTAGATGAAAATGTCCAATTTCTGCCTAAAGTGTCAATATTTTGTGTGGCCACCATTATTTTCCAGCACAGCCTTAACTCTCTTGGGCATGGAGTTCACTAGAGCTTCACAGGTTGCCACTGGAATCCTCTTCCACTCCTCCATGACGACATCACGGAGCTGGTGGATGTTAGAGACCTTGTGCTCCTCCATCTTCTGTTTGAGGATGCCCCACAGATGCTCAATAGGGTTTAGGTCTGGAGACATGCTTGGCCAGTCCATCACCTTTACCCTCAGTTTCTTTAGCAAGGCAGTGGTCGTCTTGGAGGTGTGTTTGGGGTCGTTATCATGTTGGAATACTGCCCTGCGGCAGACACGGGGAGAACATGCAAACTCCACACAGATCACTGTTGGTCGGGGGCTGGGATAGAACCCAGGATCCCCCGGCCAAGGGTGAGTTGCTGTGCTGCCGCAGTGCTAACCACTCCACCACCATCTACTGTAGTAATATTTTTCCTTAGGAGCCAAAAAGTCAGAAATAGTAAAATCAATGATCTAACAGTACAGGGTTATGAGGAGACACTACAAGATTTTCTATTTCTATGCCATATGTCAGAACAAGGTCCAACGTATGGTGGAGATAATGGGTAGAATTTCTTACTTTCTTAGAAAACCCCATCGAGTCTAATATTGAATTAATGCCATATTAAGGCAATCACTATCTACATCTACATGTATATGAAAGTCCCCTACTATAATTATTCTATCTGATTTCGGCACTAAATCAGCTAAGAATTCGGCAAATTTGGATAAAAATCTCTGAGTAGGTTGATGGAGGACGATAAACTATGGCAAATAAAATTGGGTTTAGCCTAAAATTGCTAAAATGTCCAATACTGAGGACCAGGCCCTCAAAGGAATTATAACGTGTTTTTTGTTTTACATTAACTAGTAATTTGGAATGGTAAATTGTTGCTACTCCTCCTCCACGACCAGAACTTTTCAGAATCAGAATCAGAATCAGAATCAGATTTATTGCCATTGTTCATGTAGTACACAAACTAGGAATTTGTCTCGGTGCCATGCTGCAACATTAAACACATGATGAGAAAAAGAGATAAACTAAAAAACTAAAGGACTGAAAACGTGCAATAAGTGTAGAAAAATAAGTAATAATAAGTAATAATGATAATAATAATAATAACAATACTAGTAATAATGAGTAGTACTAGTCAAGGCAGTTTTAAAAAATTAGCAAGTAGCAGATAATGTGAAGTACCACATAGTGCAGTTGATAATGCAACTGAAAACAGTGATGAATGACGTGAGTCTGGTTGAGCTGCTGTACATAGTGCACGAGAGTCAAAAAGTCACTTAATGTTCAGCAGTCTGATGGCAGAGGGGAAAAAGCTGTTCATGTGCCGGGAGGTTTTAGTCCGAATGGACCGAAGTCTTCTACCTGAGGGGAGGGGAGCAAACAGTACGTGACCAGGATGTGAAGGATCGGCTATGATCCGGCCAGCACGCCTCCGGGTCCTGGAGATGTACAGGTCCTGGAGGACCAATCCAACTTCTGGGATTTTGACAGTTTAAATAACCAGAGGGAGTTGATTCATTTAAACCAACATAATCCTCTTATCCTAACCAAGTCTCTGTAAGGGAAATTAAATCAATCTGATGATCAATTAACAGATCATGGACTAACAGAGACTTGGGAGTTAGAGACCTAATATTTAACAAACGGCATTTAATTTTTAAATTATGAGGAGGAACAGAGGCCAAATCATTCAATTTAGAGGCTTCATGTTTAATTTGAGTTTTACTAACTTTTTGTTTAATCACTGTGGGATGCTTATACATTATATTTTTATTTTCTCTGGAGGGAGCAGACAATGATTCTCTGATGGGGAAGACAGGGGCTAAGTTGAGGGGTGGCGGATGAAGAGGAGCTGCAGAGAGGCGTGTAAGACTGCAACTCTGCTTCCTAGTCCCAACTCTGAGTTGTCAATGTTTTGGAAATTTGGATAAAAATGATTCCAGATTGTTAGATAAATGAGGCGCACCATCCAAAGTGGGATCAGAATCAGAATCAGAATCAGATTTATTGCCATTGTTCATGTAGTACACAAACTAGGAATTTGTCTCGGTGCAATGCTGCAACATTAAACATGATAAAATAAAAGAGATAAACCACGGGATGGACGCTGTCTCATCTCATAAGACCAGGTTTTCCCCAAAATGAGCTCCAATTGTCTATGTAGCCCACATCGTTTGCAGGACACCACAGACAGCCAGCGGTTGAAGGAAAACATGTTAAACATGTCATCACTGGTCAGATTGGGGAGGGGCCCAGAGAATGCTACAGAGTCAGACATTGTTTTTGCAAAGTCACACACCGATTCCACGATAAGTTTTGAGACTTCCGACTGCCAGAGTCGGACGTCGTTAATGCCGGCGTGGATAACAATTGTGGAGTATTTGCAGTTACTTTAAGCCAGCATTTTCAAATTTGACTCGATGTCGCCTGCTCTGGCCCCAAGAATGCATTTGACTATGGTTGCTGGAGTCTCTAGGTTCACGTTACTGACTACAGAGTCACCAGTGATCAGAATTTTTTTCCTCAGCGGGTGTGTCGCTGAGTAGGGAAAAGTGATTAGAAACATGAACAGGTTGGTGGTGAACCGGGCCTTTGCGGCTAGGCTTCCTTCTTACCGTCACCCACCCAGTCTCCTCGCTGCTGAGTAGGACGGAAGACCGCTAGCAGGCTACCCTATGCTAGGGAGCTCCACTGCAACTAAGTGACATCCGTCATTATTAACTGGCGCAGACGGTGTTTCAATGCAGCGGAGCCGGGATTCCAAATCAGACAACTTCGCCTCAAGCACCTCAAAAAGACAGCATTTATTACATTTACCGTTATCACTAAAAAAGGCAGAGGTGTAGCTAAACATCTGACACAGAGCACACCAGAGGAGACGGGGAAGGAGAGCTAGTAGCCATAGCTAGTGGCTAACCCAAAGCTAACAAAAACACCGATGAAAGGTGATCAGAAGGCTAAAGAGGGTGATTAGATGACACTGAGTGCGCAAACAGGTGCAAGAGGCTTGATAAACAGAAGTGAAAGCTAATGATAGATGGAAAAAAGTGATTAAAATACAATTAAAGGCAAAATCCTCAGGAGAATGAGGAGAGCTAGCCACAGAGCAAACCACACAGACAGCCAGCAACACAATAAGTGACAATAGCATAGTTACAGTATTTAAGTTAACTGTGGGAAGAATCTGATTGATTTTATCTCTGATGGATGAAATTTTATTATTGAAAAAGTTCATAAAGTCCTGACTAGTAAGCTCTAAGGGGATGCTAGGATTGACAGAGTCCTGACTCTTTGTCAACCTGGCTACAGTACTGAAAAGAAACCTGGGATTATTCTTGTTCTCTTCTATTAATGCAGAGTAATAACTCGTTCTAGCTTTTCTAAGAGATTTTTTATAAATTAAAAGATGATTTCTCCAAGCTAAATAGATTTCATCTAAATTAGTAGAGCGCCATTTTCTTTCTAATTGACGAGTCTTCTGTTTTAAGTTACGAGTTTCTGTGTTGAACCAAGGAGTTAAAAATCTCTGATTAGACTTTTTCTTTTTTAAGGGGGCCACCAAGTCTAGAGCCTGATGCAGAGAAGCTGAAACACTATCCACCATGTTATCAATTACAGAAGGAGCAAGCTGTCTATAGCTTATTTCCGTTGTGTTGACACATGGCATAGAGGAAACAATCTGCATAAATTTGGAAACAGCATCATCTGAGAGGCATCTACTGTAATAATATTTTTCTTTAGGAGCCAAATAGTCAGAAATAGTAAAATCAAAGGTTAACAGACAATGGTCTGACAGTACAGGGTTATGAGGAGACACTACAAGATTTTCTATTTCTATGCCATATGTCAGAACAAGGTCCAATGTATGGTGGAGGTAATGAGTAGAATTTCCTACTTTCTGAGAAAACCCAATTGAGTCTAGTATTGAATTAAATGCCACATTAAGGCAGTCACTATCTACATCCACATGTATATTAAAGTCCCCTACTATAATTATCAGATTTCAGCACTAAATCAGCTAAGAAATCAGCAAATTCGGATAAAAATTCTGAGTAGGTTGATGGGGGACGATAAACTATGGCAAATAAAACTGGGTTTAACCTGAAATTGCTAAAGTGCCCAACACTGAGGACCAGGCCCTCAAAGGAATTATAACATGTTTTTTGCTTTACATTAACTAGTAATTTGGAATGGTAAATTGTTGCTACTCCTCCTCCACGACCAGAACTTCTGGGATTTTGACAGTTTAAATAACCAGAGGGAGTTGATTCATTTAAACCAACATAATCCTCTTGCCCTAACCAAGTCTCTGTAAGGGAAATTAAATCAAATTAAATTAAATGGACTAACAGAGACTTGGGAGTTAGAGACCTAATATTTAACAAACCACATTTAATTTTTAAATTATGAGGAGGAACAGAGGCCAAATCATTCAATTTAGAGGCTTTATGTTTAATTTGAGTTTTACCAATATTTTGCTTTATCACTTTGGGATGCTTATACATTATATTTTTATTTACTTTGGAGGGAGCAGACAACGATTCTCTGATGGGGAAGACAGGGGCTAAGCTGAGGGGTGGCGGATGAAGAGGAGCTGCAGAGAGGCATGTAAGACTCTGCTTCCTGGTCCCAACTCTGAGTAGTCAGGGTTTTGGAAATTTGGATAAAAAAGATGCCAGATTGTTAGATAAATGAGAAGCACCATCCAAAGTGGGATGAATGCTGTCTCGTCTCATAAGACCAGGTTTTCCCCAAAAAGAGCTCCAATTGTCAATGTAGCCCACGTCACTTTTAGGACACCACACAGACAGCCAGCGGTTCAAGGATGACGAGCGGCTAAACATGTCATCACTGGTCAGATTGGGGAGGGGCCCAGAGAATACTACAGTGGCTGACATCGTTTTGGCAAACTCACACACCGATTCTATATTAAGTTTCGTGACTTCCGACTGCCAGAGACGGATGTCATTAATGCCGGCGTGAATAACAGTTGTGGAGTATTTACAGTTACTTCTAGCCAGCATTTTCAAATTTGACTCGATGTCGCCTGCTCTGGCCCCAGGAATGCATTTGACTATGGCCGCTGGAGTCTCTAGGTTCACGTTTCTGACTACAGAGTCGCCAATGATCAGAGTTTTTTCCTCAGCGGGTGTGTCGCTGAGCGGGGAAAAACGATTAGAAACGTGAACAGGTTGGTGGTGAACCGGGGCTTTGCGACTAGGCTTCCTTCTCACCGTCACCCACCCAGTCTCCTTGCTGCTGAGGAGAGCCGGGGAACCGCTGACAGTGGGACCTAAGCTAGCTAGCTCCGCTGCAGCTAATGGGCGTCCGTCGAGATTAACTGGCGCAGACGGTGTTTCAATGCAGCGGAGCTGGGATTCCAAATCAGACAACCTCGCCTCGAGCGCCTCAAAAAGACAACATTTATTACATTTACCGTTATCACTAAAAGAGGCAGAGGTGTAGCTAAACATCTGACAGAGAGAGCACACCAGAGGAGGAGAGGAAAGAGAGCTAGTAGCCATAGCTAGTAGCTAGCTAGTGGCTGGAGAGCAAACCACACAGGCAGACAGCAAAACAGGAAGTGACGATGCGTTACCACAAGGAAGTGACGATCCACCAATCCTTTGCAGGCAATGACTCCTAATAGTCCAATAACAACCTAATAGTTTTTGAATGCAAAAGATGCAATAGACTTACACAATGGTCCCCTCCGGCATACAACTAGGAAAATACCGGTCGCTATGGAGGGTTAGAATATGTATGGGCACATAATCATACCATGTAGGATAACTAAGTAGACGGTTGTGCTGTTTCATCCCATCTAGCAACAATGCTCTGCACTGTGTGTTTATATATTTACATATTTATTCCACCTAGCTGCAATGCTCCGCACTGGGTGTGTTTATATTTATACATCTATATATTTATTCCATCTAGCTACAATGCTCCGCACTGTGTTTATATATTTACATATTTATTCCACCTAGCTGCAATGCTCCGTACTGTTGGTGTTTATATATCTACATATTTATTCCATCTAGCTACAATGCTCCACACTGTGTGTTTATATACTCATATATTTATTCCATCCAGCTACAATGCTCTGCACTGTGTGTCTGTGTATATATGTATATATATATTTATAGTAATATGTACATATGTATATTAGCTGCTCTTGCTTTTTTTTTGTTTTTTTCTTGCCTTCTGATTGTTGTTCTGAGTGTTGCTATCCCTGTGCTGTTGCAATCCTGGAATTTCCCCATTGTGGGACTAATAAAGGCTTATTTTATCTTATCCTTGGATCTCAATGGACAACTACCGCCTGCCTCAAGAAAGGCAGCCCCCAGCCAGTAAGGTGTTGTCCCACCACAGTTTGCTATCCTCACTGGGTGCATGGGGATTAGGAAACGTCCAAACAGCAGACTGCAATCATCTCACCAAGAAACAAAACAAAGCAACGAAAAAAAACAGCTTTGAAACTGGGATGTTGAAACGTTTGGATAATGATGACCAGTCTTTCTGAAAACCTTCAGGACATCAGTGACTCCAGGAAAACAGCTGTCATAAATAACGAGCTCAGGAGGCTGCATGTGGACATTGCCACCCTTCAGGAAACACACTTTGCTGACTCAGGCATGCTGAAGGGGAAGGAGTACACATTCTACTGACAGGAGAAAGGATTTGACGAGCCAAGGGAGCATGGAGTAGGCTTTGTAGTGAGGAACAACCTATTGAATATGGTAGAGCCAGGCAGCAATGGCACAGAGCATCCTTACTCTTTGCCTCAACACCACCGAAGGCCCAGTCACTCTTGTTAGCGTGTGTGCCCCAACACTGCCTTCTACACCGGTGCCTGACTCCCTCTGCAGGTGGATCACCGACTTCCTGACGGACCGGAGGCAGCATGTGCGGCTGGGAAAGACTGTCTCAGACTCTACTAGCATCAGCACCGGATCACCCCGGGGCTGTGTACTTTCCCCCCTACTCTTCTCCCTTTACACCAACTCCTGCACCTCCAGCCACCAGTCTGTCAAGTTGATCAAGTTTGCGGACGACATCACCCTCATCGGGCTCATCTCCAACGGCGACGAGTCCGCCTACAGGAGAGAGGTGGCCCAGCTGGCGTCCTGGTGCAACAATAACAACCTGCAGCTGAACGCTCTGAAGACAGTGGAGATGATTGTAGACTTCAGGAAAGTCACTACCCCTCTGCCCCCCCTCACCCTCTCAGGCTCTCCCATCACCACTGCTGATTCCTTCCGCTTCCTAGGCACTACCATCACCAGGGACCTCAAATGGGAGCCGACCATCAGCTCACTCATCAAAAAAGCCCAGCAGAGGATGTTCTTCCTGCGGCAGCTGAGGAAGCTCAAGCTACCCACCAAGATGTTAGTGCAGTTCTACACAGCCATCATCGAGTCCATCCTCACCACCTCCATAACCGTGTGGTACGCAGGAGCCACTGCCAGGGACAGACTAAGGCTGCAGCGCGTCGTGCGCACTGCTGAGAAGGTGATCGGCTGCAAGCTCCCATCTCTCCAGGATCTGTACATCTCCAGGACTCGGAGGCGTGCTGGCCGGATCATAGCCGATCCCTCACACCCTGGTCACGTACTGTTTGCCCCCCCTCCCCTCTGGTAGAAGACTTCGGTCCATCCAGACTAAAACCTCCCGTCACATGAACAGCTTCTTCCCCCTCTGCCATCAGACTGCTGAACACTAAGTGACTTATTGACTCTCGTGCACTATGTACAGCAGCTCAACCAGACTCATGTCAATCATTACTGTTTTCTTCCTGCATTACCGACTGCACTATATAGTTCTCCACAGTATCTGCTGCTCGCTAATATATTTTAACTGCTGACCAGTATCACTTACTCTTATCTACACTTTATTGCATGTATAGTTTATTTCTTTTATCTTATCATGTTTAATGTTGCAGCATTGCACCGAGACAAATTCCTAGTTTGTGTACTACATGAACAATGGCAATAAACCTGATTCTGATTCTGATTCTGATTCTGACAAAAAGGATGAGTTCTACGAGAAGCTCGCATTCAACATTGCAAGCATCCCCAGCAAGGAGCAACTTGTTCTCCTGGGTGACTTCAATGCCAGAGTGGGTGCAGATCGTGACTCGTGGCCCTCTTGCCTTGGACAGTTTGTTGTAGGCAAAATGAACGAGAACAGCCAATGACTGCTTGAGCTTTGCAGTTACCACAAATTGTGCATCGCCAGCTATTACTTCAGGACCAAGTTTCAACACAAGGTCTCTTGGAGACACCCATGCTCAAAGCACTGGCATCAGCTAGATCTTATCCTGGTCAGGCATACTACCATGAAGAATGTCCTCCACACACACTCTTATCACAGTGCGAACTGTGACACAGATCACTCACTGGTCTGCTGCAAGACCAGGCTACAGCCAAAGAGGATCCACCACTCAAAGAAACAAGGGATCCCTCACATTGATTTCAGCAAGATGTCTCAACCAAACCTCGTGGAAAAGTTTGCAGAGACCTTCAAGAAGGAAATGCAAACCTCAAAGCCCAGAAACTCTGCCACAGAGAAGTGGGAAGTACTGTGGGACCCCATGCACTGCACTGCCTTGACTACCTTTGGGAACAAGTCCTCCAAGTCTCACGACTGGTTTGAGGCCAAGTCCACAGAGATGACTCCCGTCATGGAAGCCAAGCACGACACCCTCATCGAGTATAAGCGGTCACCCAGTGAGAAGAGCCTGCAGATTCTCAGGGCTGCAAGGAGCAAGGCTCAGCAGACTGCCAAGCACTGCGCCAATGGATACTGGACAGAGCTCACTGAAGACATCCAGACAGCTGCTTCTACAGGCAGCATTAGAGAGATGTACGATGGCATCAAGAAGGTGCTCGGGCCGGTCCAGTAATCCAGAGTAAGACAGCCCCCCTTAAATCTTTCACTGGGGTAGTAATTACAGACAAGGGCCAACAGATGGAGAAATGGGTGGAACACTACTCCGACCTCTACTCCAGACAGAACACAGTGCTTCCCACAGCTCTTGACATCATCGACTGTATGCCAATCATAGAGGAGCTGGATGTAGAGCCAACCATAGAGGAACTCAGGAAGGCCATTGACAGCTTGGCCTTAGGCAAAGCCCAGGCAGCAGTTTACCCCGGACCTGATCAAACACTGCAAGACTACCTTCCTGCTCCCATTGCATAAGTCCTGTCAGTGCTGGCAAGAAGGGGCTGTACCACAGGACATGAGGGACACCAAGATCATCACCCTCTATAAGAACAAGGGCAAAAGAAGTGACTGCAACAACTGCAGAGGCATCTCTCTACTCAGCATCTTCGGCAAAGTCTTTGCTTGGGTCATTTTGATCCGCCTGCAGAAGCTGGCAGAATGCATCTACCCAGAGTTGCAGTGTGGCTTTCATGCCAAGGGATCAATGGTAGAAATGGTCTTCTCCCTCTGCAACTCAGGAGAAGTGAAGAGAACAGCAGATGTGCATGTATGCCGCCTTCATAGGTCTCACCAAGGCGTTCAACCTCATCAGCAGAGACGGCCTGTTCAAGATTCTCCCAAAGATAGGCTGCCCATGAAAGCTGGAGAGCATGATTGAGTCTTTTCACTCAGATATGAAGGGGACTGCGCAGTTCAGCGGGAGTTCCTCTGACCCCTTCAGCATCTGCAGTGGCATTAAACAAGTCTGCGTCCTTGCTTCCACACTCTTTGGGATATTCTTCATCATTCTCCTAAAGCATGCCTTTGACACTGCAACTGAAGGAACTTACCTACGCTCCAGGTTAGATGCCAGGCTGTTCAACCTTCCCCACCTCAGAACCAAGACGAAAGTTTGCAAAACGCTCATCAGAGACATGCTGTTTGCTGATGATGCAGCAATTGCAACACACACCCAACAGGAGCTGGAGACACTGATGGACCGCTTCTCACAGGCCAGAAAGGACTTTGGACTCACCATTTGTTTTGATTCCCCGTGCGCCATTGCGCGGCGCATGAGGGAGGAAATGTTAAACCCAGTTGCAGGAGTAGAATGTGCACTTTATTAAACACAAACTACAGAATAACCAGTCCAGCTCACAGTCATGAAAACAACAAGAGAGTTGAAATGATGCGTATCAGGCCACCAGACAAACAGGAACGCTGCCCGGACGCATAGCAGGGAGAGGGAATGCCTAGTGCCACAGCGTAACTGTCAGCATACAGGGAAAGGCAGACATGACTAGAGGATGGGGGTGAGGCAGGGTCAGCCGCTAATATCAAGGAAATCCACAATCTTAAAATGTTAGAAAAGACGGTGACGTCAGGCTGAATGTAACCAAAGGTAGTTGAAACAAATATACACGGAGGAATACACTGCCAGGTATGAAGTTGATTGCGCCGACGGTCTCATCCTACAGACGCAGTGTTTATGTAATAATGATACTAACGAGGGAAGAGACCGTCGGGGCTGAACATAATAAATCCCAGGTGTGCATGAGTGAGTGTCAGAGCATGTAAATGGGAATGAATGGAGTGTGTGTGTATGTGTGTGAGAACACCCGTAATGAGAAACAGCTGATGGCACTGACGAGAGGAGGAGACGTGCCCAAGCTGTCAGGGAGTAAAGGACCCAAATAGCTCTCCGACATGCCTGATGGAAAATAGAGCAAAACAACCATAGGTCAGAACTGGGTTTGGAACAACAAACCCAGGTTCATGACACCATTAGCCTGAAAAAGACCAATGTCCTGGGACAAGACACTGAATTACCATCTGCCATCACCATCGATGACTATGAACTCAACGTCGTCCACCACTTCACCTACATTGGCTCTACCATAACCGACAACCTCTCCCTTGTCACAGAAATAGACAGGAGGATCGGGAAGGCAGCTACAACACTCGCTCGCCTCGCAACCAGAGTGTGGACAAACCCCAAGCTGTCGGTGAAGAGTAAGATGGCATTGTATAATGCCTGTGTCATCAGCGCACTGCTGTACGGCAGTGAGTCATGGACAACATATGCCAGACAGGAGAAGCTATTAAAAATCTTCCATCTGCAAAGCATCTTCCGCATCCTGGGCATATCCTGGCAGGATAGGGTAACCAATGCAGATGTCTTGAATCATGCGGGACTTCCCAGGTTGTTCACTCTCCTCAGACAGCACAGGCTGTGCTGGCTAGGCCATGACCACCGCATGGACAATGGGCGCATCCCAAAGGACATCCCATATGGAGAACTGGCATCCGGGAGACGATCCAATGGTCGACCCCAGCTCCGGTACAAAGATGTCGTTAATAGAGACATGAAGACCACCGACATCAACACAGAGACCTGGAAGAGCCTAGCAGGTGGCCATGCAAAGTGAAAAGGGATCCTGAAGCAACACCTGAAATCAGGGGAGGAGAAAATGATGACAGCTGCTGCAGAAAAATGAGCACACAGGAAGGAAATCAGCAGCTCCAACAGACCAGAGACTACACACAGGTGTGACCTTTGCGAAAGATACTGCTACTCCTGCTTGGTCTATTTAGCCACAGACAACGCTGCTCCAGGCAAGCAGCCAACCAGAAATAGGATGCTTCACCCATGGTCAACCCTGACCGACGGAGGCCTAAGACATTTAATTCAACTGCATTTTAGAATGTGATCATCAAATTTGATCATATTAAACATAATTTTCCAACTACAAAATTGTAGCTAGTAAAAAGGCTGAGTGGCTAGAAACTTTGGAAAATCACTAGCCACAGTGACTGCCGATGTGAAAGCACTATTGCTCTGGAGCTACTATCCTCAACAAGCAGTGGGTGCTACCGTGAGCTTCTTTCCATCCCAAGCACTCACAAGCCGTCGGTCTCACAGTAGCCTCATGCAGCAGTTAGTTACAGTCAGAGAGGAGATCCATGCCCATGCTACTCACGTCCAGACTGAATTGTGCCTGCACAACCCAGCCCCATCAATGTAAATGTTTCTTCAAAGTCAGTGTCACACTAATAAATCACTGCATTTGACTAACAGCCTCAGTCACGTACTCACTTCGTCCACTGTCTGTGTGTCTGTGACATAAGCTAAACATCTAGCTGCTAGCTCGTCATGTCGCAGTCTAAACTATACGCTCAAAAATACAGAAAGGAATGGTAATCAAACCCTGAATTCAACGGCTGGTTGAAGCCATTTATTGGAGATGATACATAAGTGATAGCCTATTTAAATGCCAAATTAAACAAACAAACCAAGAATCAACAGAAGAAAGTTAATTTGTAGTTCGAAACATATTTAGGGTGTTTTATACACATTTATTATCTCTCCCACAACATTATTATTCTGTCCTACATAGCCCATTACAATTACATGCAAATGACCAATTATGCTAATTAGGCAATGATGTCATTTAGCGACTTCTAGCGACTCTTAAGACAGCCAATAGCCACTTTCCTGACTGAGGAGTTTGCAACAGTGAACACAAGTAAACACAAAATGCAGTTATTAAATGAAGGTGTTGATTATTAAGGGGAAAAAAATCCAAACCTACATAGCCCTGTGAGAAAAAGTGATTGCCCCCCTAAACCTAATAACTGGTTGGGCCACCCTTAGCAGCAACATCTGCAACCAAGTGTTTGTGATAACTGGCAATGAGTCTTTTACAGCGCTGTGGAGGAATTTTGGCCCACTCATCTTTGCAGAATTGTTGTAATTCAGCCACATTGGAGGGTTTTCAACTAAGAACCACCTTTTTAAGGTCATTCCACAGCTTCACAGTCAGATTCAGGTCAGGAGTTTGACTAGGCCACTCCAAAGTTTTCATTTTGTTTTTCTTAAGCCTTTCAGAGGTGGACTTGCTGGTGTGTTTTGGATCATTGCCCTGCTGCAGAACCCAAGTGCCTTCAGCTTGAGGTCATGAACAGATGGCTGGGCATTCTCCTTCAGGATTTTTTTGAAGACAGCAGAATTCATGATTCCATTTACCACAGCAAGTCTTCCAGATCCTGAAGCAGCAAAACAGCCCCAGACCATTACACTACCACCACCATGTTTTACTGTTCGTAAGATGTTCCTTTTCTGAAATTCTGTTACTTTTACGCCGGATGTAATGGGACACACACCTTCCAAAAAATTCACCTTTTTTCTGGTCAATTCACAGAGTACTTTCCAAAAGTCTTGGGGATCATCAAGTGTTTTCTGGCAAAACTGAGACGTGCTTTTATGTTCTTTTTGCTCAGCAGTGGTTTTTGTTTCGGAACTCTGCCATGTAGGCCATTTTCTTTCTTATGGTGGAGTCATGAACACTGACCTTAACTGAGGCAAGTGAGGCCTGCAGTTCTTTGGATGTTGTTGTGGGGTCTTATGTGACCTCTTGGATGAGTCGTCGCTGCGCTCTTGGGGTAATTTTGTCGGCTAGCAACTACTGGGAAGGTTCTCTACTGTTCCATGTTTTCGCCATTTGAGGAAAATGGCTCTCACTGTGGTTTGCTGGAGTCCCAAAACTTTAGAAATGGCTTTATAAACTTTTCCAGACTGACAGATCTCAATTACGTTGTTTCTCAATTGTTCCTGAATTTCTTTGGATAGCAGCATGATGTCTAGCTTTTGAAGATCTTTTGGTCTACTTCACTTTGTCAGGCAGGTCTTATTTAAGTAATTTATTGATTGAGAACAGGTGTGGTAGTAATCAAGCCTGGGTGGGGCTAGAGAAATTGAACTCAGCTTTCCTAAGATGTGATAAACCACAGTTAGTTTATGTTTTAACGGGGGGGGGGGGGGATCAATTTTTCACACAGGGCCATGTAGGTTTGGATATTTTTTAAACTTAAAAATAAACGCCTTCATTTAAAAACTGCATTTTGTGTTTACTTTTGTTATCTTTGTCTAATATTTGAATCTGATGATCTGAAACATTTAAGTGTGAAAAACATACAACAAAAAAAAGAAAAACCAGGAAGGCGGCAAACACTTTTTCACAACACTGTATGTACATAAGAGCATGGAGTGCAGAACACATAACAGAGTAAAATGGCCCAAGGATTATGGAAAATATGTACAGTAGTGGTTTCATGGATGGGTCACTATACACAAAAGTGAGGAGTGCAAAGATAGGTGAGTTATTATGATAACTAAAATGTCCTCAGTTTTGTGCATGCAAACGTTCAGAGAGAGGGGGGTGAGGCCTCTGACTGTTTGCAGTCCGGATGGCCCAGGGGAAGAAACTGTTTGCCAGTCTGGAGGTGAGGGAGCTGATCGATCTGAACCATTGTCAGGAGGGGAGCAGGTCAAACAGGTGGTGGGCGGGATGTGAGGGGTCTCCCGTAATTTCTTTGGTCCTTCTGAGACAGGAAGAACTGAAGATGTCTTCCAGGGAGGGCAGAGGGCTGCTGCTGATTTTTTTGAGCAGTGTTGATGACCCTCTGCACAGCCTTCCTTTTCTCGGCCGTTGAGCTGGTGTACCTCACTCCAGACAGTAGGTGAGCACGCTCTCCACTGAGCATCTGTAGAAGGCCAGTGGCAGCTTCTGGTCCAAGTTATTCTTCCTCAGGACACAGAGGAAGTGCTGGGCTTTCTTCACCAGGGCCTTGGTGTTGACAGTCCAGGTGAGGTCAGAGGAGATGTGGGTGCCCAGGAACCTGAAGGCGGGAATGTTTTCCAGTTTTCCATGCGGTCGCCATTTATGGGGGGGTGGGGGGGGGGTCCCTGTCTGTTCTTCCTGAAGTCCAGAATGAGTTCTCTGTTTTTTTGGACATTCGGTTTCAGGTTGTTTGCTTGGCACCATCGCAGCAGATTCTCTACCTCCGCCCTGTATGCCGTCTCATCGTCGTTGGTGATGTGCCCAACCAAGGTGGTGCCGTCCATGTATTTCGTGATGACGGTGGTTGGGTGGGTTGGAATACAGTCAAAGGTGTACAGTGAGTACAGTAGAGGGCTTAGCACACAGCCTTGGGGGGAGCCAGTGCTGAGGGACAGTGTGGAGGAGTGGTGGGGGCCAAGTCTGACTGTTTGTGGGCAGTTGGTGAGAAAGTTCTTTATCTAGGCGCAGGGGTGTGGGTGTGTGTGTGTGTGGAGGGGGGGGGGGGGTCTGGAGGAGGTGCAGTTTGTTGATCAGGATGTCCAGCATGATGGTGTTAAAAGCTGAGCTGTAGTCCACAAACAGCATCCTCACATAGCTCCTTGGGCTCTCCAGGTGGCTCAGTGCTCTGTAGAGAGTGGTGGCGATAGTGTCTACAGAAGACACTATCTCCCCCACCCCAGAGTCTCCCTGTAGGCGAACTGATGTGGGTCGAAGGAGGGGGAAAGACAGTCCCTGATGTGCTGGGACACAAGTCGCTCAAAACAATTCATGACTACAGACATGAGTGGCATGGGTCTGTAGTGTCGAATGTGGATTGAATAAAAAACTATTTAGTGTATCATGATATAAATTAAATGACAGGTGATTATGTTTTGACTGTTACACCTCTCTCCATTAAAATAAAATTAAATCCTGTTAAATGTCATTTACTTTTTGACACCACATCAGTGCTGTTTGATTCCACAAAATGGAAGCCGAACCAGTAAATCCTGGAGAATCATTACGCATGGATCAGAAAATTAAGAACAGTAAATTTCTCAACGAAACAGTTTTTTCTTTTGGACTGTCACATTTTTTGGGAGATTATATGTACATGTTTTTGTTCTTTTTTTAAAATTCCACCTTGTCTCCATTTCTCTTGGGTCTGTACACGTCTGAAGTGAGTTTCGGTCTGAAAACATCATTTCAGTCAACATTTGCCAGTGGAGCTTAACTTAGGGCTACTTAGATAAGTTCTGCATAACTTAGCCCAGCGCTCAGGAACTTTTACAAATTCAGCATAACTTTCACCATGTATTTCCAAACATTGGCAAATTTTCAGCATACTGAAAATTTTCAAAAAACACAACTTTCACCAGCGTTTGCCAAAAAACACCAACCACCATTAACTTTTATCAACTTGTCAGCAGGGCCTCACGTTTGCCTAAACGTCAGTAAATGTTGGTCCAAACGTTGTAGGGTGAATCCACCCAAAAAAGCAGGTCCAGAATGGTTGTGTCCTGTTTGCCCCTTTAAGAGCATAAATGAGGCACCAGATGCCAACAGAGAATTTGCTTGTTTATTATGGAAAACACAAAATAATGAGCCATGTGGGGCAAAGCACAAACACTAAACTTGAGCACAAATAAAGAATACTAAACTAATAAAAGAAAGTAGCGAGGGCGGAACCTGACGCTATAGAATGAGCACTTACAGATACAAGGCAGCAAGTTAGGAAACTGGAACAGGGCTGGACCCGGACGTAGGGACTCCCATCTAACGTTGATGTAGGTCGCAGTGAGGAGTGAGCCTCAGCTGCTCCCTTAAATACTGGTGGCAAAAAGCACTGAGCCAAACAGGAGAGGAGGAAACGTAATTACAAATCACGATCAGCTGTGACAGCGCCAGCTAGACTTTGACAGCCAGGAATTCCGGCCACGGCGCTGTCACAGTAAAAGCCCTGGGAGAACCAATAATAACTGAGCAGAAATAATAAGGGAGAAAAAGGGAGAAAACTGAGTGGCCCGGGCGCGGAAAAACTCAGTGCTCAGATCACCACAGGTTGGAAGCCTTCACAAATGCTGATCTTTATATGAGCGTCGCCTGACGCTGATGCCAGCTGACCTGCACTGAGAATTCGTTTGCCTAAGTTAACCTAAGGTGGCAACAGCTACACATATGCTAGCCTAAGTCTGCAAAACTTTGCCAACACTGAATGCAATGCTGGCAAATGCTAACAAAAGTTTGCAAAAGTTTGTAAAAGTTCGTAAAAGTTGGTGTGCGCTGGATAAAAAAAAGAACTTGCTCACAAATGTAATTTCACCAACAGTTGGACTGATTGCTCTGATTTTTCAAAATGTCTGTAAAAGTCGGTCCAAACGCTATAGTGTGAACCGAGCTTTACAAATTGTACAGCTTACCATTGTCTCATTTTCACACATTTTGCCACACAACACAGTGCTCCTCTTCCTCTCTGCCATTCTTCTGCTCCGTCTCTGTGCTGTGTGTGCGTGGCACTGCGAGTTGCCGACAGCTGGCAGCTGCTGCTTCTAGCTTGTTTACGTGGTGATGCTGAGTCACGTGATGGTACAAGAGGGAGGAGAAGGGAGGAGGTAAAACCACAAGAAAAAGGGGAGCAAAAGTCCCTTTTTCACTAACACCTACTCAGCCTGACTCGCCTCGCCTCTACTTGGCTCAGCACAGTGTCGTTTGTTTTCCATTACAAGTTAGTACCACCTTAAGTGGGTGGAATCTTTACAGTAAGGCGGCCCAACACTCCCGTGACATCATTTGTATGTGACACAAGCAAAACAGATGATGGAGGATATCGAGGCGATGGTATACCTGCTGCTGGCTGGCTTTTTGTCAGAGTAAAGGCAAAAAAGGAAAGCCAGAGTTTAATGTCTGTAATAAGAGTCTGGAGTCAGTTTTATGCCATGCAGCAAACTGAACTGTATTATGAGAAACACAGAACTATATACAGGTGCCGAAGCCCACCTGACGTCACTCTGCAAGGAGGCTACGGCAAGCCCCGAGGGCCACACACATACACCACACTCTCTACACAACATTCCCCCCCCCTTACAAAAGTTCAAAACACATACACACAATTCAGACCAACCCCAATTTAGGACCCGAATCGTGCACTCAGGGAAATAAGGGGAACAATGAACTATAATGGCTGAACACATTCACCCAAAAACAACTAAAATTACCATCTCTACACAAAATAATCCCATACCACAACATACACACACGCAACCATATAACATATTTACAACAAAGTGTTCATGTTACACCTCAGCCAAGGGTAAAGCTGGCTCGGGGGCCCAGGGCAGCTCCAAAGCATGCGTGCCCCTGGCAGCCACCTGCCCCTGGGATCGAAACTGACCTCCCCGGCGACAATGTCCCCTCTCACCGCCGACCGTTTCTCTCATCTTGACCCACAGTGCTGCTGCCCGGCACACCGACCATCTTCGGAACTGCTGCAGCTGCCACCGTTGTAGCCCAAGACACTCTGGCCCCCTGTGGCTGAAATCCTGGGAAAATTGTAGCCCGCTCCTCGGCGTCGTTCGTCAACCCTGGCGCCTCGCTGCTGCAACCAGCACCCTCGTCCAAGGCGCTGCGCTGCGCTGCCTCTGCACCCGGCTGTCGCTGCTCTCTCCTGGGGATCTCAGCATCACTCTCAGCGGTGTCACTCAGCGACCCAGGCACCTCGCCGCTGCACCCAGCACTGTCATCCAAGCCTCTGCACCCGGCTGTCGCTGTTGTTTCCCAGGGCTTTCAGCATGCTTGCTCCCGCTCTTCTGCTGCCCGGACTCCCGCTGTGGGGAAAACTCAACTGAGTCCGGTCGCTGCTCTCCCTCCCTGCTGCCGCTGCTCGCTGCGCCGTCATCACCACAGGTGCTACGGTCACGCACCGTGTTGAGCTCCTCGGCTGGCTTGCCATCTTCGGTAACCAGGGGCTCCGGTTCCTCTTGGATACCCAGCTGGTAGTTTGTAGCTTGGTTTTGGCGTGCACCTGGCTTCGTGGCTAACTTTGCCGTTGCCACAGCCTGAGCCTTTAGCTTCTCCGAGCACCCCCATTTTTGAACCCTCTTTTTCAGTCATTAGTTTGTTAAATTAATTGTAATCTACTGTTATGTGCACTGGCTTGCATCGTATTGTTACAGTAAAATGCTGGAAACCACAGCTTGAAGTAATTTACTGTAAAATTGGGTTTGGCCAATAAAACAACAGAGAGAGACCATAAAAAGCATTTACAGATTGATTGTAATCTTAATGTAAATTACTGTAACCAGGTTTACCATTTACAAGTAAATTTAAAGAAAATTGCCATAAACAGATTGATGGTATGCTGGTAGTTTTAATGCAAATTACTTTAATTTTTTTTTAAATTTTGTATACTTTATTGATCCCCAGAGGGGAAATTGAGGGCCTCCACCTGGATGGATGAAGCAGCCACAGTACGGCACTATCCCTTCACCATTCACACACACATTCACACCTAGGGCCACTTTACAGTCTCCAATTAACCTAACCTGCACGTTTTTGGCCTGTGGGAGGAAACCGGAGAAATCCCAGAGTAAACCCACGCAGATACGGGGAGAAAATGCAAACTCCACACAGATCACTGTTGGTCAGGGGCTGGGATCGAACCAGGGATCCCATCGCCAAGGGTGAGTTGCTGTGCTGGTGCAGTACTAACCACTGCGCCACCGCACCGCCCTTTAGTCAGATTTACAATTTTGTAGTTATTTTAATGGTGATTTACTGTTTAAAGAACACTTTTAAACTGTGTAATTTACAGTTGCCAAAACATTATACCTTCAAGAGGTAGACATTAATGCCATTTTTTTTTTACAGTAAATTACTGGCAACCACAGATGCCAGTAATTTATCATAAAATTCACAGATTTTATTTTTTTTACAGTAGATAGATAGATAGATAGATAGATAGATAGATAGATAGATAGATAGATAGATAGATAGAGGTACTTTTTTATTCTCAAACTGGGACATTACAGTGTAACAGCAGCATGACATAGTAAGACGACCAAATCAACAGGAATACAACAGCATAGTAGAAAAGGAGTTACCAGGAAAGTAAAAAAAAATGCTAAGATAACTTATATACGACACAGACTACTACTAGGTTAAATAGATGATGATCCGTATGAATCTATAGATAGTACTGGCTGTACAAGGGATTATCAGGTGCAGGGTGAAATGTGAGGCACCAATTAGACTGTAAGGTGCAGTGTGGCAGCATTGTTATGACCTAGATTTAAAGCGTCATACATTTGTGACTTTTTTTCTGGTCAATTTGCAATTTAATTTAACAATTTTTTCCGGGAAATTTTCATGTTTTTTTTCCCATAAATTTGCAGCTTTTGTCTTGTAAATTTGCATTGTTTTCATATATTTGTGACCTCCATCCATCCATCCATCCATCCATCCATCCATCTTCTACCGCTTTTCCGGAGGTCCGGTTCGTGGAGACAGCAGTTTAAGCAGAGAAGCCCAGACTTCTCTCTCTCCAGCCACCTGATCCAGCTCTTCAGAGAGGATACCAAAGTGTTCCCAGACCATCAGGGAGAGGCAGTCTGTCCAGCGTGTCCTGGGTCTGCCCCAGGTCTCCTCCCAGTAGGACGTGCCCGACACACCTCAAGTGGGAGGCGTCAAGGAGGCATCCTGATAAGATGGCAAAACCACCTCAACTGGTTCCTTTCGATGTAGAGGAGCAGCGGTTCTACTCTGAGCCTCTCCTGGATGACTGAGTTCCTCACACTATCTCGAAAGGTGAGTCCAGCAATCCTACGGAGAAAGCTCATTTCAGCCGCTTGTATCCACGATCTCATTCTTTCAGTCATTACCCAAAGCTCATGACCATAGGTGAGGGTAGGAACGTAGATTGACCGGTAACTCGACAGCTTTGACTTAGAGCTTAGCTCTCACTTCACGACGACAGACTGGTACAACATCGGCATCACTGCAGATGCTGCTCCAATCTGTCTGTCAATCTCTCGCTCCATTCTCTCCTCACTCTTAAGACCACAAAATACTTAAGCTCCTCCACTTGGGGCAGGAGCTTGTCCCCAAACAGGAGAGGACAATCCACCTTTTTCCAGCTGTGGACCATGGACTCGGACTTGGAGGTGCTGATTCTCAACCCAGCCGCTTTAAAAAAAACAACAAAAAAACGTGATGACCTAATAGTATTGAATGCAAAAGACGCAACAGACTTACACAAATGGTCACCTCCAGTATATACAACTAGGGCAATATCAGTCGCTATGGAGGGTGACAATATGTATGGGCACATATTCATACCATGTAGGATAACTAAGTAGACGGTTATGCTGTTTATTCCATCTTGCTACAATGCTCCACACTTTCTATAAATAAATTATAAATAATAAATTTATATATTTATGTGTACGTATGTATATCCACTGCTCTTATTTATATTTTTCTTATCTTCTTAATTGTTGCTCTGAGTGTTGCTATCCCTGTGCTGATGCAATCCTGAATTTCCCCATTGTGGGATTAATAAAGGCTTATCTTATCTTATCTTACCCTCAGTTGAAAACCGTCCCAGCAAGGCCTGTAGGTCATTGCTCAACGAAGCAAAAAGGACGTCATACTCTGCAAGCAGCAGAGATGAGATCCTGTGCTCAACAAACATGACACCCTCTATTCCTTGGCTACGCCAAGAAATCCTGGCCATAAAAATTATGAACATGATCGGTGATAAATGGCTCTGGTGGAGTCCAACTCTCACGGGAAACAGGTCTGTCTGAGTGTTGGCAATCTGAACCAAACTCTCACAACGGTCATATAGAGACCAGATAGCTCGTAGCAACAAGCCCGATACCCCATTCTCCCGGAGCACCCCCCACAATAAACCTCAAGGGACATGGTTGAATGCTTTCTCCAAGTCCACAAAACACACGTGGACTGGTTGGGTAAACTCCCACAAACCCTCCAGGATTCTTGAGATGGTAAAGAGCTGATCTGATGTGCCACGGCCAGGACAAAAACCACATTGCTCCTCCTGAATCTGAGGTTTGACCATTGGCAAGACTATCCTCTCCAGTATCCTGGCATAGACCTTCCCAGGGAGGCTGAGAAGTGTGATCCCCCTAAAGTTGTAACACACCCTACGGTCCCAGTTCTTAAAGAGAGGAACCACCACCCCAGTTTGTCATGCCAAAGGTATCGTTCCCGACTTCCACGCAATGTTGCAGAGACATGTCAACCATGACAGTCCTACAACATCCAGGAGAGCCTTGATGTATTCAGAGTGAATCTCGTCTGCCCCTGGGGTCCTGCCACTGATGAGTTTTTTAACCATTTCGGCAACTTCATCCCCTGTGATGGGCAAGTCAACCTGCTTGTCCTCAAGCCCTGCTTCCTTTGTGGATGGCATGCCAGTGGGATTGTGGGGGTCCTCGAAGTATTCCTTCCATTGCCTGGCGATGTCCCCAGTCGAAGTCAGCAGCGCCCCATCCACACCATACACAGTGTGGACAGGGAGCTGCTTCCCCCTCTTGAGTTGACGGACAGTTTGCCAGAATCTCTTTGAGGCCGACCGAAAGTCTTGTTCCATGGCCTCACCAAACTCCACCCACACCTGAGGTTTTGCTTCAGCAACCACCCGAGCTGCACTCCACTCAGCCTTCCAGTAAACCTCAGCTGCTTTGGGAGTTCCACAAACCAACCAAGCTTGATAGGACTCCTTCTTGAGGTTGATGGCCCCCACTCACCACTGGTGTTTACCACTTGGTTCGGGGGTTGCCACCACAAGATGCACTGACAACCTTATGGCCACAACTGTGGACAGCCGCTTCAACAATGGAGGTGGAGAACATGGCCCACTCAGACTCCATGTCTCCAGACTCCCTCGGAATGTGGCTGAAGTTCTTCCAGAAGTGGGAGTTGAAGACCTCCCGGAAAGAGGCCTCAGCTAGACGTTCCCAGCACACCCTCACTATACGTTTGGGTCTACCGGGTCTGAATGGCATCCTCCCCTTCCATCGGATCCAACTCACCACCAGGTGATGCTTAGTTGACAGTTCTGCACCTCTCTTTACCCGAGTGTCCAAGACATACGGTCGCAGGTCAGATGACACGATAACAAAATTGGTCATTGACCTGTGACCTAGGGTGTTCTGGTGCCAGGTGCACATATGGACACCCTGATGCTTGAACATGGTGTTCGTTATGGACAAACTGGTTAGCACAGAAGTCCAATAATTGAACCCCACTCGGGTTCAGATCGGGCAGACCGTTCCTCCCAATCATCCCCCTCCAGGTTTCACTGTTGTTGCCGACATGCGCATTGAAGTCCCCCAGTAGGAGCACCCTCCAGCACCCCAGTCACAGACTCCAGAGACATTTGAGACCTGTCTCTCACAAATCTGCAACTTTTTTCTTCAACCATTTGGAAGTAAAATTTGCATTTTTATGTAAATTTTAATCTTTTTTCGCATAAATTTCTCATATAAACTTTTTTCATAAATTTTTAACCTTTTCTCAATTTTGCAAAATTTTTCTTGTTGATGTGCAACTTTTTTCTCATAAATTTGCTATTTTTCCCTGTAAATTTTAATGTTTTTTTTCTCATAAATTTGTAACTTTTTTCTCAAAAGTTTACATTTAATATTGCAAATTTTCAACTTGTTTTTTTTAATTTACAACTTTTTTTCAATTTTGCAGTTTTTCTTGTTAATTTGCAACTTTTTTCTCATAAATTTGCAATATTTCCCAAAAAATATGCAGGTTTTTTTCCTCATAAATTTGCAACTTTTTTCTAAAAAATTTCCTTTTTTTTATTGTAAATTTTCAACTTTTTTTCTCATAAATTTATATCACTCATTTTGGTTAAATTTTTTATTATTCAGTGTAATTAAAGTGTAATTCAGATTTTTTTTTAATTTTTAAATTTGCCTCTTTTATCATATTTTTACACCTTCAATCTTGCAAATTTGTCTCTAATTTGCATTTGTACATTTGTACCTCATGCTAAATAGATGAATACCCCTTCCATCCAATCCACTACTGTTCAGTGCTGTTCATAGACATAATATGAATTAATTCAACATTGATGAAGTGATGAGAGAAGACTCACCTGTCGATGTATTCTCAGGAGACCAGTAAAGACGTCAGTTGCCAGCTCTGGGCCAAACTGCTGAAAAACCGTCTTAGAGACAAACATGTTTCCTTCTCTCAGAGCTGCTCTGTCACCGTGGATACGCCACATTCAGCGGTTCACACATGGACTGGCAGGAAAACATCATCAGTTACCGAGAAAAGACCAACTCGTCTTTGGTGGAGCCTCATTGAAAAGGTCCAGACATAAGTGTATGTGCCCTCAGTCAGCTCCACCAGGTGACCGAGTACATTCTGTAAGTTTATAAAAGTTCAACCAAAAGTAGAAAAACCTAAATAAAAAGTCTTCTTCCATGAGAGACAGCAACCCAAACATGCTGCCCAGCAGGCGGTTTGATGCTCGTGGAAATCCTGGCCCCTACAGCACTCATACGTTGGCCCAACATTGGTCCAATGTTGACCCAAAGTACAAAATTTACATCGGGAATACATCTTATGGTGACTGGTCATTGGCAAGACATTGGCTAGACGTCGGCATCCTACGTCTATCCAATATCTTGCCAATGAGCAAATGACCTCCATAAGATCTATTCTCAACGTAAACTTGCAGACGAGAGGGGAACTCCCCGCTCGCCTTTCCCCCTCCACGAACTTCATGAAACCTGAGCAGAACCACAGCTGTGCACAGCTGGAGCTTAAAGGAACCCGAACCAGATGACAGAGTGGGCTTCGTTCCTTCCTTGGAGGATTCCAACAAATCAGCATCAGATCTAAACGCGCCTCCACTGGCTCCTTCAGAAAGTTAATTTAGTGTGAATATTTCATGTTTTACAGCAACAACAGCTGTTGAATTCCTCCACTGATGGAAAAGCTCGTGCAGGAGGAGGTTGTGCCCAGATGTGCCGCCGCCTGCGGGGCAGACTGAGGCGACCCGAAGCCAAAACAACACGAGGTGCACGATTCTCCTGTTTTAATCAGAATTCTTCCTGCAGCTTAAATTGTGAAGAATTTAAGCTTTAGTAACTCTTTATGACACACGGCAATGGAAGTGTCTGCAAACCAGCTGGCCCTGATTTCTGTCTGAGCTCTAAAGCTGGAGTTTGTTGGTTAAATAGTGGAAGGCTGGAACACTTTCTCAGGCTAAACTGACCATTAACATCAGCAGCGGTGTCCAGCAGGCACGTGCACCAGCGGACCCTGAGCCTTAAGTTTTCCAGCTCCTGCGGTTTTCTAAAATCGAGTCCGTTCCTTCTCAAATGTCTGAACATCACTGGTGTCTAGGATTCAAGCTTTAAATGTTTTTAAATGTTTCCTTAGAACCTCCTCAACAGCCCAGCCAGCATGTCCATGAGGGCCCACGACCAGTTTAACTGGGCTGTCTCATGGGTCCATGTGGGATTGTCCACATGGACTTTACCTGTGGTACAGGGAAGCAGCTAATATGTTTACCCGCTTTAATATGGGTGAGCAGGTTTCAGTGACACTTGTGCTACAGGCAAAATTATGCCAAAAAGTGAAAAATTTATGAGAAAAAAGTGTCAAATTTATCAGAAAAAAGTTGCAAATTTAAGAGAAAGTTCCAAAATTACAAGAGAATGTTAGCAAATTTGCCAGAAAAAGTCACAGTTTTATCAGAAAAACTAACAAATTTATGAGAAAAAAGTTACAAGTTTACAGTAGAAAACAAATTGCAAATTTATGAGAAAGTTTCAAGTTTCAAGAGCAAATTATCAAAAGTCCCAAATTTACAACAAAATAGTCAATTTATGAGAAACTCTCTTGAAAATGTAAGCAGGTAAAGTCCATGTGGGCAAACACAGACAAACCCACCTGGGCCCATGAGACAACCCTGGTGGGCCCCACATGGACACCCTGGCTGGGATCCGTCTCTCTTTTAGGTTGTAGCCTTTAGCGCTGTGCTAACGCCACGTCCATCACTGTTAGCAAGCAGTTTGGGTGTAGAGATGTTCAAAAACTTAACCAAAACTTTTCTGGCAAATAAATGAACGTTTGAATAAATTCTACATGTTTGGCCTCTGTCATAAGGTGATATGGGGGCCTTTGGAGCCTCAGGAATTTTTATTAGACTTCATTTATTCCATTTCTGCTGCTCTGGCTTAAATAAACTGCAAGAAAATGTTGGTCCAGGCCCCTGTTAGCCAAATGTCCCCAAATCCTCCCCTCCTCCCTTTGTTGTCCCCCACCCCCATTCATGGACAGAAATCAGGGGGGGAAGGGGGGCATTGCCCCCCGACCTGGAAAGTAGAGCAAATTGTCCCCCGATATCATCATAACCTTTCTTTTTAAAAAATCTCAGTTCTTAACCTAATAAAAGGAATTTGAAGCACCGATTCTAAGCAGAAAATGCAAGTTATAAATTTAAAGCTTTTTTCTCAAATTGCGACTTTTTTCCTGAAAATGTGCAACTTTTTTCACAAAAAATTGCATTTTTTGTCATAAATTTGGAATGTTTTTCCTCTAAATTTGTACATTTTTCTCTAAAATTTAGCACTTTCTTTCTCAAATATTTACATCTTTTTTTTTCCTGAAATGTTTCAACAGTTTTTCCTGAAAATTTGGACCTTTATTATTTAAATTAGCAACTTTTTTTCCTTTAAATTTGCATCTTTTTTACTATAACTTTGTAAATTCTTTCTTGTAAAAATTTTTTTAATTTTGCAGCTCTTTTCTAGTCATTTTTTTCTCTCAAAAATCTTCAACTTTTATCTGTAAATTTGAAAATTTTCTTACAGACTTGCCACTTTTTAATCATAAACTTGTGATTTTTCTCTTGTAATTTTGAAACGTTTTCCCATAAATATGCAGCAGTCATCTGGATGCTGGTTACATTTTTATTCAATGCAATAAATTGTAATTTATTCCCTTTTGCATTTTTAAACTGGCCTCTTTTATCAGGTTTTAGCACCTAATTTACATTTATTCATTTGTAGTTCCTGCTAAACATGTGAGTCCCATCCATCCAAACCTCTCATTACTGCAGTAATTCTAAGGATTTTGTTTGGAACAAACTACTCCTGGTTTGTCAGGACACACACCAGCTAGATTTCCAAATAAGGGCACGTGAAAGATTGTGTCTGCTATTAATTTGGTTGAGAACCAGTTAATTTTTTTGGGCTCATCTTAGGTTCAAACATCGTTTTCCCGCCCTCTTCTCCACTTGTCTGGTCTCTTCTGGCCAAAGCTCTTTAGAAAATGTGCACTCGTGTTGTTTGGTTTACACTGACCGTCGCCTCAGTTTAACGGGACGTTTGTCAGGGTTGCTGCCTCTCATGCTGCCTGTCAGGAAATGCGGTAATCAAAGGTGTCTTTCTCCATGTAGTCTGTCCAGGTGGAGGACGGCATGCTCCGGTACGGGTCCAGGAGGATCCGGAAGCAACGGACGATCAGCAGCCCGAGGAAGATGAACAGGATGAGGACGAAGACGAAGGCCGCTCTCTGCTCGAGGGTGAGGAAGGCCGCCGACGCCGAGGAGGATGAGGACGAGGATGAGGAGGAGGAGAAGTCCGATTCAGAAGCAGAGAAGGTGCTGCTGTAGAGGTCGTCGGCCATGATGGGGCGAGGAATGGTGGGTTGGGTGAGAAGACGATCCGCTCCCTCAGACCACAGAGAACAGCATGTCTGTCAGACAGGAGCCGACACCTGTCAGGAAAAGACAAAGAGTGAGAACAGGACATACCAGTGTGGTAACAAGCTGATGCGGCAGCGGCGTCACTCCACCGGGCGGGTGAGCAGCGGCGGCCGTGTCGGCACCTAGCTTGTGACCGCGCTAACTACAGAAAGAAACAATGTAGGCTTTTCATATTGACATCATAGATGTATTTATGAGAAATCTCTGACCAGTTCAAATCTGGGTGACGTCTGACCTTGAGATCAAAGTCAAAAATTTACAAGAAAAAATGCAAAACTGTAAGAAAAAAATCAGAAATTTAAAAGAAAACAATGCATATTTATAAGACAAAATACCAAATTTACAAGAAAAATATGCAAATTTAAAGGAAAAAGTCTCAAATTTATGAGAAATGTTTGTGAAAATTTAAATTTCATAAAAATTCACAAGAAAAAAGGTTTGATGAGACTTTAATGAGAAAAATAATGCAAACATTCCAGAAAAAAACTTGAAAATTAAAGAGAAAAAAGTCACAAATGTACAAGAAAAAAGTTTCAAATTTAAAAGTAAAATTTTTAAAAAGTACTAAGCAAATTGGAAAAATGAGAAGCAAAAATTATGTTTTTTCCAAAAAAAGTTTCAAGTTTACAAGAAAAAACAAACTGGTAAGAAAATGAAAAATTTGACCAAAAATCCAAAACATTTAAACCAATGTGCAGCTTCTTTTTTTTTTTTTTTGTAAATTCTAAAATTTTTCTCGTAAATTTTCCACTTTTTTTTAAACAAATTAGTAACTTTTTGTCAGAGATTTATGACTTTTTTCCTCCCAAATCTGCAACTTTTTCTTGTATATTTGTGACTTGTATAATTATAATCTAGCATCTTTTATCATATTTTTAACCTTAATTCAAGGAAATTTGTATTTTATTTATGGTAGCTTTTTTGGAATTCTGGATCTAAACAATAGTCTACATATTCACAGATATTCACCTCCCATGTAAATCTGCAATTTTTCTCAAGTTCCATATGTAATTCTTAATTCCTAGCTCATGCTTGTAGACAGCTGGTGTTCCTGTGTGGAACAGGGATCCCAGTCAGGCTTCCAGTCCGAAATCCCGCACACAATGAAGGGCATGAAGCGACAGAGCGGTGGCTAAACTTTTATTGATAAAAATTGCATATTTTGACTGAACAGCTCCAAACTCGGGGATGTACACCCTCGTAACCTCAGCAAAGTACAGCTAAAATCTGAGGCTAGTCTGACAAACGGTTCAAGAGATATGCGTGGATCAGACACACAAAGATTTCTTGCATTTATAGACAGATACATATTAAAGTTTTAAAGTTAAGAGAAAAAAAAAATCACACATTTTTGGGAGAAAAGTTAGAAAAAATATAAGAAAAAAATCACAATTATGTGAAAAATTATAAATTTATGAGGAAAAAATGCAAATTTATAAGAAGAAAATGCAAATTTATAAGAAAAAATCACAAATTAAAAAAAAATAAGAAAACTTTTCAAATTTAAAAGAAAAAGATATATAAGAAAAAATGCAAATCTGTAAGAAAAAAGTCACAGATTTACAAGAAAAATATGCTAATTTTTCAAGAAAAAAGTTTCAAATGTTTGTGGAAAAAGTTCTAAACTTAAGAGAAAAAAAACACATTTATGAGGGGAAAGTTAGAAATTTTATGAGAAAAAAGTGACAAAGTTATGGGAAAAAAATTGTAAAGTTAAGAGGAAAAAAAGTTGAAAATTTACATCAATTTTTTTGGCAAATTTGCATGAAACATTTTTGAATTTTAAAGACTTCAGTCACAAAGTTGTGAGGATAAAAAAGTTGCAGATTTCTGAGAAGCAAGTTGTAGATGTAGAACAGAAAAGGTGAAAATGTCCATCAGATCAGATCAGTAGTTTCTGGGTCACCTTGCTGACCAAAATCCCAAACTGCGTGTCAGAGAGACAAACTTCCGAGTCTTGGCCCGAGCAGTGCCACGCCACCTGCTCAGCAGAGGCCACCCACAGGTCGGTGGCTGAACATTTTCAGCCTCAGCGTTCAGCCTCCTGCCCTGCCTGTCTTCTTCTGTGGTGCTCATTGAGTCTTTTGTCCTCATGGAGCTGTTTCATGAGGACACGTCTTTTTAAAGCTGTTGTTCCCATGCCAGCAGCCCGTGGGCGGGTCTGTGGGCTCCGTCTGTTTTAAACACAGAGTTCTGGAAAGAAGCACTTCATTTGCTTCCCACATGCAGATTAAAGCCAAACTCAATTGGCTTCAAATTTGGATGAATTTTTCCTTCTTCTCTATCCACAACTGGACATGAAAAGAGGCCAGAATGAAATTGTTTATGTCTTCATGCAAAGAAACCTTCTAGCCGACCATCCTGTAGGTTTTTAAGGACAGCAGAGATACCGAGAAGTTCCTCCTCACAAACACCAGCTGCAGCTCCTCTAGACAGAAGCATGAGCTCGTCACCGTGTCCTGGACCTGCCTGGAAGACCTCAACTAAGAGGGCTCCCCGCAGTCAAATTCACCACCTCACTTAGCTCCTTTAGGCTGCGTGTCCACCAAACGTGTTTTTTGTCACCTGACCACCCTAAGCGTTTTTTTTTTAGTGTTTATGTGCTGCGATCTGGACCAAAAAAAAAAAGTCTGTGCCCTGTATCCCAGCAACAGCTTGTCACACTCAGCTCAGCACTTCCGCTTTTCCTATGGTCAGACTTTCTAATGATTTTTTAATAGCAGTCTCTAAATAACAATGGACAGGAAACGTGTTTTAGCAGCTCTGGATATAAAATATGATGACACAGAAAACAGGAGTCTGAGTAGAGACTGTACCGCCGTCCCATGTTCCGCCCCTTCTTAATTCTGATTGGCTGCTTAGAAAGGTCTAACATTTACGAGCTCAGCTGCAGTCTAAAAAGTTTAACTTTTATCAACACTGAGCACCCTGAGCGCCACAGCAAAAACCGGCCTCCGCTCAAAGCGTTTCAGCACAGAGATGCTGGATTACATAGAGAATGAACAGAAAACAGTTGCCCAGAGCAGAAAAAACACATTTGGTGGACACACAGCCTTAGATTTGCAGAAGCTTCTCTACTCTGGTCCTCAGTTTCTAAGGCTGCCCCAGCTTCCTCTTTGTCACTGTGGATTTTAAATTGAAATAACTTTATTATTCCACAAGGAGCTTCATTTGTGGAAAAAGCATCAGTGTGCAACATCTCATTCACATACACAAAATGCAGTAAAATACATTCACAAGCTAAATGATATAAAAACACAGAACATAAAAACATACAATCAGTAACATAAAACTAAGTATTAAAATGATTACAAATAGTAGTAGTAAATGTGAAGATGAATGAATGAATGAGTGAGTCAACTGCTGATGAGTCTGAGGGAAGCTGGTACAAAGCTTGACGTACGAGGGGGGCTGAAAAGTTCATAGAGGTCAAATTGGACCAAATGTGGTTTATTTTTCACCAGCAGGGATCCAAACGCTGCAACACTGATGGAAGAAGTGTGTGGACTGAAGGGGAGACTGTGTTGAAAAATGAACCACATTTGGTCAAATTTGACCTCTATGAACTTTTAAGCCCCCCCCCCCCCCCCCCCCCCCGTACCTCTGTTGGTCTTTAAGCTGAGTGATCTGTATCTGTGGCCTGAAGTAAGAGTGTATTGGCTGTGGAGTGTGTGAGTGGAATCTGAGGCTGTTTGTCTTCTTTTTATTTCAGTCCTTCTGTTGTAAATACTAGTGGTTGGTTCCTGTTCCTGTCTGATTATTTTTGGTTCCTGTTCCTGTCTGATTATTTTGCTATCCAATGTGCTGATCTTCTGTATTGGATGCGATGGATATTGGGCAGTGCTCCAAACCCGGCTGTCATGTTGAAAGTCATTATATTCGGGATTGGCCATGGGCTGTGCTCATGTCTTCATTTTGTTTTGATATTTGGATATTCTGGGTTTGTCGGAACATGAGCTCAGCCCATGTCTTCGCCTTGACTTTATTATTATGTTTCTCTGTGTTTACTTTCATTAGTTTCATGGTTTCTATATTTGGTGTTTATTATCCGTGCCCCAGCTTCAGTTCTGTCTTCTCCTTACTTCTTGATTGTCTTAGGTGGGTCCTGATTCTGTCCCTGTTATGTCATTATTTAACACTGCCTTGTTCTTGGCTTGGGTGTCATTATTTTAATTGTCATGGTTTCATGGTCTCTGCTGTGGTGTTGTCCTTGTGTCAGTCATAGTCACTGTCATGGTCACGTCTTCCCTGGTCCTGTGTTCGTGTCTCAAGTGTACCCCCTGCCTTTGTCTGTCTGCTCATCCCAGCCCGTCCTGTTTTCCATGCTTGTTGACTCTGTTTTTCCTGTGGGTCTTTTGTCGGTGCTGATTAGTGTCCCCACCTGTTCTGTGTTGTTTGATTACCTGCGTGCTATATATGTCTGTCTCTGTCTTAGTTCGTCACAGTGTCCTTAAGTCAGGGGTGTCCAATCATGTGCCATGGAGGGGTAGAGCAGCTGCAGTTGTCTGTTTTACCCCAACATTAAAACAAACAAGCACGCTGTTGGGGTTCTTTGTGGCTTTGACTAGATTCTACGTCTGCTCTGAGGTAAAGCTGATTATGTCCAACATGTTTAAACAAAATGCAGCAGACTTTTATTGTGGTGGAGACATTGATATATGTGACCCGTGCTGGCAAAATGAGTCAGAATGGGCACCGCGTCAATACAAGCTACAGGCACGAGAAGTCACAAATCGTGACTCTTTCTTTGTCTGCTGGCCGCAAGTCCTGGGAAATCCCTTGTCAGCGCCTGGTACCATTGTAAAGCTTGGAACTCTTACTTTCTAAAAATATACATGTTTTTGTGGAAGATTTAACTCAGGACCGATCAAACGTGAGTTTTCAAACCAGCCAAAACAGAAACAAAATCGGCTTGTTGCTAGTCCGTTTTTGCGCAATTCCTACAAATTAAATATCATTTTGAAGGTCTTTCAATACAGAATATGAAAATAATGTTACCTCAGTTTTGAAAATTTCCTCACTGAGACTCATTTTGTCAGCACGGATTATATATCTCAAAGCTTTTTTGTCATGTTCGCTGCATAAACTGCAGCGAACACAGAAATCAACAACGAGCCCAAAAAGCAGTGTAAGTAACGTATTTTATTTACAGTGGAAAAATGTACAGAGAGATGTCCAAGTAACAGTCACAGTGAGCATGGTTAGACAACCGGCCACAAACTATGTTGGTACAGGGGAATGCCAAACGCGCTCGGGCAGGCGTGGGTTTACTCCGGGATTTCTCCGGTTTCCTCCCACATGCCAAAAACATGCATGTTAGGTTAATTGGCTGTTCTAAATTGTCCCTAGATATCTGTTTCCTATAGGCCCTTAGAATAGAGGGTTAGTATTAATGAAAGCGCTTTGAGTGGTCTTTGTGACTAGAAAAGTGCTATATAAGTGCAGGTTAGTTAGTTAGTTAGTTAGTTAGGAGTGGTGAGAAAAGGCACAAATAAAGGACTTACTAATGCGTAGGAGCGGAAGGACTCTGGAACGACTACACAGTTTAGTCCTGAGGAAAACCAACAGAAGCAAGCCTGGATGTCCAATGATGACTTCTGAAGCTGCCACACTAGCTGGTCGCACTCTAATCTATTAATACACAAACCCTAAGTGAGAGCAAGTGGACACAGCTGTGTGGTGACAGGTGCATGGCTAATGAACTGTGTGTGTGTGTGTGTGTGTGTGTGTGTGTGTGTGTGTGTGTGTGTGTGCGAGTGTGTGTGCATGTGGTGATTTCAAACAGCTTTTGAGTGTCTAGTACTAGGGGGAAAGCATGACTGTAGGACTGGCAGAGAGCAAGGCTCAATCTGCCAGCTGGAATTAATAAGACGTCATCAAAACCTACATCCACAAGTCATGTTCGGGGTGGCGACCCTGAACATGACACTTTCATTTGTTTACAGCGTTAGCATCTTAGCAGCAGTGCTAACAAACAGAGCTACTGTCTGCCAGGCCACTTTTTAAGGTCATCTTCCTATCCCTCGATAGTCATGGGAAGTGGTATGATTAAATTACTGTTTTTGAGGAGCAAAAGGCCGTGTTCCCGCATTTCTGATGCCAAAGTCATTGTTTTTAAACAAGGAAAAGTGTTCCATTTCACTGACAACCACACGTTCTAAACTAGTACCAGAAGTTGAGCCCATAATTCACGCAAGGCATCATGGGGGCTAGGAATAAGGTGGATAAAGACTAGATCCAAACCAAATCTGTCAGTGTCACTGCCACAATCTAAATTGAGCCCGATAACCAGGTGGACCACAGGGAGCTGCATACAAACATCTCTTCACTCCCATACAGCTGCGTGCTACTGTCTCCACTGCGTTCACCCACAGTAGTTCATGAGGTATATCTAGTCAGGTGGGTTGACCATAGCCTGTCCTCTGGGGGTCAAAAGTGCAATCTGCCAACCCCTCCCAGGAGAGATGATGTGTGCACGTTGCCTCGTGAGCACAGCCTAGTCTCCAGCAAATGTTATTATCTTGATGTCACATTCAGCCTACAGAAAAAAGGATCCATTTAACAGCAGCTCTGTGGTTATCTGAGGGAAGTTATTATCCATCCCAGTTTTACCGTGCTCAATAAGCTGAGTTGAGAAGATAAATCATGTAATAATAATCATCATGTTTTTCAACCACTACTTCACAGACCAATCATTTTAACTGAAGTAGAAATGCTATTTTAACACATTCCGTGAGTTTCAACTGACCCACCTGATAGAGTCAAACAGAATTTTGTGGACAGCCACAAATTCTCACGGCAGGTCAAACCTTTACAGCTCGGCCTGCAGATTCTCACGTCACATTTGTTAACATCCCACTCTGTGTGTGAAAATGAGGGTACTGTTGTATTGGGTTTTGGGGGATCTGTTATTGTGTGACATGGGTGGCGGCTTCACCTTTCCGGTTCCGCCGCCACCCAGGGTATAAGAAGGCTCTGAGGGAGAGGGGCGGTCTCTTGGCCTCCTCTCTGCCTGACGGACGCGTGCGTGTAGTGAGAGCGCCACTAATAAACCTGTGTCCAGTTCAACACTCGGTCTCGTCCTTGGCTCCTATCACCGACAATAACAGGTACGTTATGTTTTTGAGTGTGCACACCATTTATAAGATAAGATAAGATAAGATAAGATAAGATAAGATAAGATAAGCCTTTATTAGTCCCACAATGGGGAAATTCCAGGATTGCAACAGCACAGGGATAGCAACACTCAGAACAACAATCAGAAGGCAAGAAAAAACAAGAGCAGCGTGTATACATATGTACATATAAACATAAATATATAGACACACGATGCGGAGCATTGCAGCTAGATAGAATAAATATATAGATATATAAACACACAGTGCAGAGCATTGTAGCTAGATGGAACAAATATGCAAACACATAAACACACCCAGTGCGGAGCATTGTAGCTAGATGGAATGAAACAGCATAACCGTCTACTTAGTTATCCTACATGGTATGATTATGTACCCATACATATTGTCACCCTCCGTAGCTACCGGTATTTTCCTAGTTGTATACCGGAGGGGACCATTGTGTAAGTCTGTTGCGTCTTTTGCATTCAATACTATTAGGTCGTCAGGTCTTTTTGCTATCTCTGCGAGCAGCCCTGCTTAGGTTATACAGTCCGACAGCTGTAGGTAGGAAGGACCTGCGAAACCTCTCGGTTGTGCACCTAGGATGATGTAGTCTGCTGCTAAATGAGCTCCTCAGTGCATTCAGTGTGTCCTGCATAGGGTGGAACTCGGACTCCAGCAGAGATGACAGTTTAGCCACTGTCCTTCTCTCTCCTATCTCCTCCACTGGGCCAAGGCGCTGCCCCAGGACAGAGCTAGCTTTCTTGATCAGTTTGTTCAGTCTCTTCCTATCGGCTGCTGTAACGCCACTGCCCCAGCAGACCACTCCAAAAGTGATGGCTGATGCCACCACCATGTCGTAGAATGTCTTCAGCAGCGCCCCTTGTACACCAAAAGACCTGAGTCTCCTCAGTAGGAACAGCCTGCGCTGTCCCTTCTTGTAGAGTGTGTCAGTATTGTGTGACCAGTCTAGTTTATTGTTCAGATGAACACCCAGGTACTTGTAGGATGTCACCATCTCGATGTCTGTTCCCTGTATATTTACTGGTGCTGTGAGGGGTTGTCCTTGCCTGCAGCAGTCCACCACCAGCTCCTTAGTTTTCCTCGCGTTGATCTGGAGGCAGTTCCGATGGCACCAGTCCACAAAGTCCTGGATAAGCCCTCTGTACTCAGCTTCATCTCCGTTGGAGATGAGGCCAACGATCGCAGAGTCGTCAGAGAACTTCTGTAGATGGCAGTGTGGTGTGTTGTGTGAGAAGTCCGCAGTATAAAGGGTGAACAGGAAGGGAGCCAAAACCGTTCCCTGTGGGGCCCCCGTGCTACTGATGATCGTGTCGGACACACAGTCCCGGGTTCTCACAAATTGTGGCTGGTTTGTGAGGTAGTCCAGGATCCATGATGACAGGTGCTGGTCCACCCCTTATAAACCATTTATACATGATGCCCAAGGTGTGGACTGACATCCATGTCTAGTAGTTTTTGGCCCAACAGATGGGGTTGCAGTGTTAAAGGCCCTGGAAAACTCCACAAACACTAGCCTGAGATGTGACGTTGGCTTATCAAGGTGGGAGTAGACACCGTGCAGCAGTGTCAGCAGTGCATCATCTACTCCCCTGTGCCTTTTTTTTCATTCATTCATTCATTCATTCATTCTGCTTAATCCTTTTCAGGTCGCGGGGGGGCTGGAGCCTATCCCAGCATCTTTTGGGCGAGAGGCAGGGTCCACCCTGGACAGATCGCCAGTTCATCACAGAGAGACAGAAAACCATTCACTCTCACAGTCATACCTAAGGACCATTTAGAATCCCCAGTTTGATGCCAATTAACCTAACTTGCATGTTTTTGGCATGTGGGAGGAAACCGGAGAAATCCCGGAGTAAACCCATGCAGACACGGGGAGAACATGCAAACTCCACACAGATCACTGTTGGTCGGAGGCTGGGATCGAACCCAGGATCCCCCGGCTAAGGGTGAGTTACTGTGCTGCCGCAGTGCTAACCACTCCGCCACCGCGCTGCCCCTCCCCTGTGCCTTTTGTATGCAAACGCCTGGTTCTGCTGGAGGTTTCTTCCTGCTAAAAGGAAGTTTTTCCTCTCCACTGTTGCCAAGTGCTGCTCACAGGGGATCGCCTCATTGCTGGGGTCTTTCTGCAACTGTGGGGGTTCCCTCTACAGTTGAAAGTGCTCTGAGATGACTGTTGTTGTGGAATGGTGTGATATAAATAAAACTGAATTAAAATGAATTCAACCTTTTCTACTAAATTTGCAATTTTTTTTTTTTTTACAAATTGGCAAATTTTTCTGCTGTAGATTAAATTTGTAAACTAAATTTGAAACTTTTTCTCATAAATTTACATAAAAAACCTTCCTGCAAATTTTCCATCTGTTTTGGTCATAAATTAGCAATTTTTCCCTTCAAATTTGCAAAATTTTTCTAGGAAATCAGCAACCTTGTCCAGTAAATTTCCAACTTTTTTCTTATAAACTTGCAATTTTTTTTTTTTTACTTTTTCCAGTAAATGTGAAACTTTTGTCATAAATTAAAAAAAAAAAAATCCAAATTTTCCAAATTTTTTCTCCATAAATTTGCAGTTTTTTCCTTAGATTTGTAACTTTTTTTGCTTTTCTCATACATTTTTAATCTTTTTTTTATTCATTTACAACTTTTGTCTCATCAAGTTTGGATTTTTTTCGTCATGTATTTCCAATTTTTTCCACTAAATTTGTAACTTCTTTGTTTAAAAGTGCAACTTTTATCCAGTAAACTGCCAGCTTTATTCTCAGAAATTTTTTTTTCTGAAAAATTTGCATTTTTTTCTTGTACACATTTTACCTTCTTCATGCAAATCTTTATTTTTTTCTTGCAAATTTGCAAAGTTCATGTGGATTCTGGTTGAATTTTTATTCCATATGATTAATTTGCATTTTTTTTTATCATAGTGTTGCACCTTTATTCTTGCACATGTGTACCTGATTGCCATTGATCCATTTGAACCTCACGCTAAGTTGAGAGCAGCCGCCCTTGTTAACCAGTCGGCCGCATGCCTGAGTCCTGGTTTAGTGCCAGTGTTCTCCTGATCCCAGTTCTCCTCAGCACCTCTTTACATGCGCCTCATAATTCTGCCTGATCTGCTTTAACCAGCCAGCTCCATGGAGGATTTGCTGAGTCTGCATGCCTAAACTCTCTCCTCCCATCCTCTTTAATATTTCATCACCGGCCATCGTTTCTTCTTCATTTTCATTCAGTTCAGTGTCGATTTCTGAACTTTTGCTGAACACAAATGGGGAGAGCAAAAAGAGACTTTTTTTAAGATGCAGCTCGTGCGCCTCTGTTTGGCCTTCAGAGAGATGAATTTTTGAAAAACGATGTGGGGGATATCATGGGCTTGTTATGTACGGATCAGTTTTCGGCCAAGTCATCATTATAGAGGTTAAAACATGCAGGAAAGCCAGTCCCAGAGTCCCCGCAGGCTACGGCTGCTGCCTCTGAAAACGGGTAAAAACCTGAAAAAGGTAATTAGATTTGATGGGCCAAATCATGCTGACCTCGGAGGTGTCACTTTGAAACAAAGATCAAAGTAAGTTCTCAGAGAAGAGCTGAAGTCGGCGGAGGTCAGCGCTTCATCACGCAGGTCCTCTCCGTCACTGGAATTCTGCCACTGTGGAAAGAAGCGCTGACAGCTGGATTAACGGGTCAACGCACCACTTTCACGCTTCAGGTTCGCTTTACTCCTGGAGGTCACGTCAGCAGAAATGGACTCCAGTTAAGACGGGTTCTTAGCACAGCAGTGGGTCACATAACAGGAACTATGCTGCTGCACCTAAATCACTGTGTGACACTTGGAACTGAGTTAGAAATGTTCTTGTTTCTATTGCCACCATTCATTTTTTTTTCCAGAAAATGCTGCATCTTTACACATTGTAGTGAAATTATCCTTTAACCAGAGGTGATCTGGAGAGTGTACGCCTCCTCTGTAGCTCGGTTTTCAGCTCGCTTTTGCACTCATGCACTCCTGGATCAGCTCCAAGATCCAACGGCTTCACCCAGAGCCCATGGACCATTTCTGGAGGAAATCTCATCAAAATTCACCGAGTGGCTTTTTGCATAATCCTGCTAACAAAAGGACAGACAGACACACCGCCCTGACATTACCGCCTTTGTGGACCTTAAAACTTATTTGAAATTAGCCTTTAAAAATGCTGCTGTTTCCACCAGCAGACATGTCAATTTTTTTTTACTGCCACTCAGTGAAGAAAGAATCAGATTTTCTTTGCGTATGTGAAATTTAGGGAAATTGGCTGAAATGCTAAGGGGTCAAAAGAAAAGTTTCAGATCTCTAAGAAAAAAAGCTGCAAATGTTTGAAGAAAAAGATGCAAATTTGCAAGAAAAAAGTTACAGATTTAAAAGGAAAAAGTCGCAAATGTTTGAGAAAAAAGTGACAAATTTAACTTCTTAAAATTCTAGTTAATCAAAGGCTTCCGCTACTCAGTGGAGAAAGAATTTGATTTTCTTTACGTATGCTAAATTTAGGGACACTGGCTGAAATGCTAAAGGGTAAATTGGTTGAGAATTTTAAAAAAAAGTAAGTGCATGTCACCACCACTGCTGCTATCTTTTAACAGTCTATGTAGTTAATGTGGTTAGGACACGCCGTGCAATTATTCTGTATGTGCACTTCCTCAATGCGCTTCTCAACCGGAACTATTGTTCATCCTGACAACCAGTCACAGCACAGCGGGGCAGAAAACGCGGGAGTTACGGGAAAAAAAAAGTTCTCAATTTACAAAAGAAATATCTTAAGTTTATGAGGGAAAAACTCTCAAATTAATGAAAATAAATTCTCAAATGTTAAAAAGTCACAAATTTTAAAGAAATTGTCTGAATTTTCATAAACATTTTACAAATTCATGAAAAACCCTTCAAGTATGTGAGTAAAAAGTCAAGCTTTTGAGAAATAATCCAAGAAAAAACATCTCACAGAGATAAGCTTCAAGAGAAAAAAAAATCTGAGTTGTGAGGAAAAAAGTCACAGATTTATTAGGAAAGGGTCATAAATCTATGCGAAAGATTTGCGAATCTTTGAGAAAAAAATCACAACCCCAACACACACATGCATCGCCCCCACATTTACCCAATGTAGCACGTTTACACGATAATGCCAATGTCTGGCCAACATCTAGCTAACATGCAAACGGCCTCTGTAAGATGGATTCCCGATGCGAACGTGCTAACACTGGCTGCACGTATGTGTGCTGTTGGGGAAATTGGTGAATGGTGTTCACTTATATAGCACGTTTTACTCATCTCTGGATGACCAAAGGTCTCCACAGGTCCTGATATCCACACGCTGATGGTGGCACAGCTGCTATACACCGGTGCTGGCCTCACCCACCAGGAGCAACTGGGGCTTCAGTGTCTTGCTCAAGGACACTTCAACATGCAAACTGCAAACAGAACGGGAATCAAACCCCTGACCCTCTGATCAGTAGTCAGCCACGCTACACTTGCGCCAGAGCCATCCCAATAAAGTCACTACTCAGTACTTAATAACTTTTTCAGTAGATACGTTCTTATTCTTACACAAGGAAATTTTTTTTGGTAACTACTACTAGTATTTCATATCCCAAAGTAACTTTACTTGTTTCGCTTGAGCGCAACTTCTGGTTCTATGTTACTATGGTAACTTCTGAATCTAACCAGTCCAATCAGACACTAAGACCCACGTAACCATGGTGACATATTAAACATTACCATCTCTTTAGTTCCTGCACAAACACATATAAACTGATAACCCGAACCACCAACCGGTGCCGACAGAAACTTGACCTGATGTTATAGAGACGTTCCCATGAAGACGCGAAAGCATAACAGTCCCCACAAAGGTAGAAAAAGAAGCGCACTCACACATACCAGTGTTAAAGTAATGACTTTTTAGAGCGTTTATTAGGTAAGTTACACCTAAAAGTGATGCGTCATTAAATGTCAGCATCAGCGTGCCATACTGAGGTCCTCATTGACTTCCATTCAAACCTCACAATATGTCTGCTCTTTCAGCCTGAACTCTGAATTCTACCATTTTAGTTTTTTCTTTCCCTTTTTGTTGCATAAGGCATTGTTGCAGCTGCTGGAGGTGGAAGCGGCACAAAGCGAAGTGTCCTGCTGTAAAAATGTGAAATGTGTCAGTGCTAGAGAGCGGAGGAGGTAGAGTGGGCGAGAGAGGAGGACGTCAGTCAGCAAGAGAGAGAGAAGGTAGCACTGTTTCTTCTTGATTTTTAGGTTTTTCACTTCTTGATTAACTGCTTCAGGTGATCCTGTTGTCTGCTGAGTTTGTAGAAAGCAAACACGTACGGTGCACCATGTTTCTGTGTGATGAACATTATCTAATGGTAGCTTACAGGGATGCTTCTAGATTTCTGGAGGCCCTGTGCAATTGTGTTTCATAATGGGAAAGAGATGAAATGCTTTCAAATGGAAAGAAAAAATTCTCCTCATAACAGAAACACTAAACTAAAAACAAATTCGGGTCATTGTTTGGATCACTGTTTTTAAACCTGGGTGCTCTGGGACGTTCAGCTTTCTCTGGGAAATTAGCTAGTTTCATTTCTTAATTGGTCTAGTTGTTTAAAACTATCATTTGTTGTGCCCTCTATTAAGCTGCTGAACAATGATAAAGACCAGTGCAACAGAATAGAGCAATACGTTTCTTGTGTGTCCCCATATAGTCAGTTTTGTTTTGGGGATGTCAGTGTGTAATGAATTAGGATTTTAATCATGACAGATTTTGTGTGTTTTTGTGCTGTGAGATGATTTTATTCTGGAATGTTTTGACCTGATTTCCCTTGTACTGTCATTATTTAATGGTTTTAGTAGATTTTATTGAAAGATTTTTTTAATTTTTGTGAGATAGATTTTATTCTGTGATGATGTTTTTTAACTTGCAAAGCAGTGGATGTAGTTCTCAACCCGACACAAATTTCCCTTAGGGAACAATAAAAATAACTCTACCAAAAAATGTAAATAATTTTCCAATGTCGAGCGTGGGTTCCTGCAGAAAGAAATGGTAATCTTTTTGCTAACAGTAGCGCTGCCACACTTTCACACAAACATCAAACAGCGCTTCCTCTTGATGGAAATTCGAAGAGACAAAAAAGGCCCCAAAACAAAATCTTGTAGTTCCTAAAAGAGTTCCTCTGCTAACAGTTCTGTCTAAAAGGTTCCAGTAGTCTCCGTTGGGAATGTGGCATCAGTCTCCATGGATGCGCTGAGACCCATCAGAACCCAGCAGATTAAAAACCTGAGCCGGAACCATCATCATAAATCAGTGAGCCGATGTGAAACAGAAAATAAAAAATATGAAAAAAAAAAAACAGAATCAATAAGAGCAGATGTCTCAGACAACAAACGACTCGTTCTAACGAGAGCGTTCCGTCCTCGTTTTAATCTGCAGCCTGACATATTTCTTCCTGATGTTCCTGAGTCTGATCATCAGCGAGAAAGATTTCAGTCTGAACCTCCACTCTGACCCAGCTTCACAAGAAAAAAAGACTTTGACTTTTGGTTTATTAAGATGGTAAACTGGCTTGTCATCATTAGACAGAGGAGCATTTTTTATCATAAATATCTCTTTTCTCTTGTTGGTAATCTGCTGTTAGAAGAACAAGAGCTCCCTGGTGAGATTCAAACCAGGATGTTCTGCATACCAAGTACTCACCTTAACCACAACACCACACAACTGCTTCAGTTTGCCCTCTAACTTTCTAAAATGAAAAATGTTTGAAATTATTCACAGCAGAACAATATTTAAAACTTGATGTGCACTACAGAAACTTTTCAGATACCCAGATGAGGTATGATGCACCTTGGAAGCAGACAGGTACCTTAACACTACACCACAGGACAACTTTAGCTCCCTGGCTGACTTCTTCGAAGCAAAATGTTCCCTCGAAAGGACACAAAGACTGACAGATGTTTCATAAAGATGATTTTTGGGAGATGAACAGATTGTCATGAAAGTTGGTGTGATTCTGAACATTATTGTTGTGATTGTAAGTGTGAAGTTTCATCAAGTTTGAATCATTACATCAGAAGATACAAGAAAGTAAAGGACAAAGAGAAACTATACGTTCATTAGCCTGTAAAAACAAAATATATTGACATTTTTGCCTTAAATTTGGTGTGATTCTGAAGAATGCTGTTGTGATTGTCAGTCTGAAGTCTCATCAAGTTTGAATCACTACATCAGAAGATCCATCCATCCATCCATCTTCCACCGCTTTTCCGGAGGTCCAGGTTGCGGAGGCAACAGTTCAAGCAGAGAAGCCTAGACTTCCCTCTCCCCAGCCACTTGCTCCAGCTCTTCAGAGAGGATACCAAGGCGTTCCCAGACCAGCTGGGAGACATAGTCTCTCCACCGAGTCCTGGGTCTGCCCCGGGGTCTCTTCCCAGTGGGACGTGCCCGAAACATCAGAAGATGTAACAGAAAATATATGGTATGCCAAAGAGAAGCTGTTCAAATTCAACAGCCTGTAAAATCAAAACAAAGCAATATTTTTGATCATTCTAACAACTATTCATAACACTGGTCAACACCAAATTTATTGTCTCAGTGTTTTTAGCTGATGTAGGACAGTTTTGATGTGCTGAATCCAAAAATCACATTGGTTTTGTTCAATCAGGTCAACTTTTTGAATTACGGCCACATGCTGTTTTATACGTTTTTGTTTACATGTACGGGTATTTTCACTTTAAATAAGGCAAAATTCTTTTTATGTCTTGAAATTCTCTGAATTTTGAACAAGGATGATGTAACATTCAATTTACATGTACTTACCTTTATATAAAGGTAAGTACATGCACAGTACTAAGTAAGTACAGGTTTTTACTTAGCACCTGATTGAGAGAAACGGATGTCATTTTTGGATTCAGGGGTGCAAAATTGTCTTAAATCAGTTGAAAAAACACAGACAACTTACAAAAAATGATTTTTGTAACCCTGTGTTATCAACGTCTGGAGATGATACACGTTTAATTTCAAGCTGTACATTGTCAAGCCCTGGTTCAAGTGAAAAAAAATTCCTTGCAAATAAAGAAATTACAGAAAAATGTATTTAAAAACTTACATAACTTACAAGAATATAGTTTCCAATTTATGAAAATAATACAAACTTCCAAGAAATAAAATCTCAGATCTGCTGGAAAAAATTATAGGTTTATATAGGTTATAAGAAAATCTGCAATTTTAAGAAAAAAAAAACTGCAAGAAAAAATACAAATAAAAAGAAAGGAAAATTCATATGGAAAAAAATCAAATTTACGAGAAAATTTAAAAAAATATGAGTAAAAATCACTAAGACATAAAATTGACAAATAATTCAGCTGTTCCTTCATTTTAACGCTCCTGGGCTTTTCATTGTTAGTGGCTAAAGTCGTGCCCTGTGATTGGCTGCTGGGATTGAGGTCACAGCCACCACAGCTGCTGTCCCCCCAGTAATGACACCAAAAAAAGAGCTGCTGAAGGCAATGTGGACCCACTCAGGCTGTGGACGAAGTGACATTCACCTGGTCAAACGTTGCGGTACCAATGAAATAAGTTTGCAAACATTATTTTGTGGTGAAAATCTAACATCGTGGAGAGAATAAGAGCTCGATGGCAAGATTCTAACCTGGGACCTCCTGCACACCAAGCACTCATCTTACCCACAACCAGTGTTGGGAGTAACGCTACAAAGCATTACAGTAACGTGTTACAAAGTAATGCATTACTGGAACGCCACTACTTTTGCAGCAACATGCTGTGTAACGAAATTACTGTTTAAAAATTCAGTAATGCGTTACAGTTACTGGAATTTGATCAGATGTGTTACTCGTCACTCATCATCCGTATTTATTTTGACAGGACACAATTAGTGCTACAGTTGGGGTGGGTCCTCTTACAGTTGAAGTTGAGTTTTTATGCTGGATGCCTTTCCTCATGCAACCCTGTAAACCCTGCGTTACACGTTACTCATTTTATTAATATGGACAGGTATTTTTAATGTGAATAAATGAACATACAAGCTGACCCTACTACAGCTGAAACAAACTGTCAGTCGACGTGACCTGTTGCAGAGCGCTGAGTCTTCACTACTGAGCAGAGGAGAAGATGAAGCTACTTTGTTTTTGCAGAAATAGATTATTTTTCCTTTGTCGTGATTAAGAACAAAAGCATATTGGTGGGTTGCAGGCTAAAGTGCCGGATGAGACCTACTTCAATCTTCAGAAGCGCTTGAAAACAGCAACAAAGCTCCAACGTAACGTGACCGAGGGTAGTTTACTAAAAACATGACATTCAGGTTCTTTAAAACCAGGTGAGGAGTCACAGGTAGCAATCAAAGGGGAACTTTAAAGAGGATGTTCAAAGGAATTTTATTACATAAAATATATACAATGGCCACCACAAAATAAAGCCTAAACTAAAACGTAAGCTAAAAAAAACTAAAGACTTAAAGTGGGCTAAAAACAAATAAAAGTGCATAAAAGCTGAGGAGGAGGATCCACTCTTCCTGGCCAGGCTCCGTCTGCCACCACGACATCGACACCCTCAAGAAACCTGTACAGGGGAAGACACTTACCAGCAGTATAGCCAGATTTCTATCGTCGTCAACATCATGGGGTGCTACTAGCTGGGAACCAGATACTTACAGCAAAGGCAGAGCGCCTCACAAATGCCGGCATCACGGTGGTCCTGGCTGTTACTGCTCCTGCTCCTTCTCAGTCATGCCCCCCTGCATCCATCTTCCTGGGACCAGCAGCCCTCCACTTGTCCTGGCAGGGCTCTCTTCCAGGCAAAACTGTCTCCCAAGCAGGCCCTCATCCAGCCAGGCTCCCCTCAGGCAGGGCTCTCTCCTCCGCAGGCAGGGCTCCTTCCTCCTGGCAAAAGCTCTCCTCTGGACTGCCAGAGCACCTCTTATATCATGTGCAGCCTCAGGTGCTGCAATCCCCCATCAACACTGGTGCTGCTGATCAGTAATTAGTGGAAGCACAGGGTGGAAGTAAACAGACATTTCCAATTTAAAAACACACTGATTAAAATATAAAAACTACAAAACATGCAAACCAAACAAACATGAAACACAAATTTAAAAACTATATAAGATCAAAAAAACACAATGAAGTACTTCCACCCCGTGATACCGACAAAGCTAGTACTAAGTAACAGTGCTAACGACACCGTGTTAGTGGATCTACACTATCTGAACAGCCAGGGTTGGATGTAAAATGAAATACTCTTGTCTCAACAGCCACAGCTGGATTTCAAGCACAAATATACATCTGGGCAGTTTGTGACCCAGCAAGAATTAAACCTGATCGTCAAATACTTTGTTACAGACTGAAGATGTGATAACAGCCATGTTCTATCAGAAAGCTGAGACTGTCATCAACTGAAGTTAAAACACATTTACTTGCTACCTGGATAAAGATTATTCAAGAATGGATTTTGATCTAAAAAAAAGGAATTTGTCTCTGTCATAGCAGACATTTGGACTGTGGATAATGGATATTTTCTTTGGATCACTGCACATCAGATTAAATCTATAATATAAAGGTAAGATAAACATGGGCAGCTTCATGCAGTGTTGCCAACTCTCACTCCAAAATGAGGAAATTGCTGGCAATATGTTGATCTTCTTCAGATTTTTTCCCACAATAAGAGCTCTCAAGCAGGATAAAGCAGACAGAACATGTTCTAAAAGCTCAGTCTGAAACAGTCTGTTTTCACCCTGATATTATTAAGCCCGTAATGCAAGCCATTAATTAAACTATCTTGCTATGTAAAAAAATCCGTTCCCACCAAGACCATACGGCGTCACTCAAACAACAAACCCTGGATCAACCCTGAGATTAAAACACTTCTGAGAGAGAAGAAGAGGATCTTCAGGTCAGGGAACAGGGAGATGCTGAAGTCCGTACAGAGGGAGCTGAGGAGAAAGATCAGAGAAGGCAAGGACAGCTTCAGGAAGAAGATGGAGGACAAGCTGCAACAGAGCGACATCAGCGGGGTCTGGAGAAACCTCAAAACCATCTCGGGGCTCCAGAATACCTCCCCCCAGGCCACAGGGGGCAGGGAGTGGGCGAACAACCTGAATCTGTTTTTCAATAGATTTGACCAACCGCCCTCCCCCCTGACTGCACAACAACCACTGCTGCCTCTAAAGAAATCAAGTCCTGCTGCCCACTCCCCACTCTACCAACACCCCCCCACTCCCAACACACAGCCCCCCATCCTGACCCTGACCAGGACCCAGGTGAGGACGGAGCTGAGGAAGATCAAGGCGAGGAAGGCGCCGGGACCGGACGGCATCAGCGCAAAGCTCCTCAAGTCCTGTGCAGACCAGCTGTGTGGGATTGTGACGTATATCTTCAACATGAGCCTGAAACTGGGGAGGGTACCACAGCTGTGGAAAACATCTTGTGTGGTACCTGTACCAAAAACTTCCCACCCCAAAGACCTGAACAGCTACAGACCGGTGGCCTTGACGTCCCACTTGATGAAGACCCTGGAGAGACTGCTCCTTGCTCACCTCCGCCCCCTGGTGGAACCAGCGATGGATCCACTCCAGTTCGCCTACCAGCATGGCATTGGGGTGGAGGATGCGGTGATCTTCCTCCTTCACCGTTCTCTGTCCCACCTGGAGAAGCCCGGGAATATGGTGAGGATCATGTTCTTTGACTTCTCCAGTGCTTTCAACACCATCCAACCGATGATCCTGAAGGACAAGCTGCTGCGCTCAGGGGTGGACCAGCACCTGTCATCATGGATCCTGGACTACCTCACGAACCGGCCTCAGTTTGTGAGAACCCGGGACTGTGTGTCCGACACGATCATCAGTAGCACGGGGGCCCCCCAGGGAACGGTGCTGGCTCCCTTCCTGTTCACTCTTTATACTGCGGACTTCTCACACAACACAACACACTGCCATCTACAGAAGTTCTCTGATGACTCTGCGATCGTTGGCCTCATCTCCAATGGAGATGAAGCTGAGTACAGAGGGCTTATCCAGGACTTCGTGGACTGGTGCCATCGGAACTGCCTCCAGATCAACGCGAGGAAAACTAAGGAGCTGGTGGTGGACTGCCGCAGGCATGGGCAGCCCCTCACAGTACCAGTAAATATACAGGGAACAGACATCGAGATGGTGACATCCTATAAGTACCTGGGTATTCATCTGAACAATAAACTAGACTGGTCACACAATACTGATGCACTCTACAAGAAGGGACAGCGCAGGCTGTTCCTGCTGAGGAGACTCAGGTCTTTTGGTGTACAAGGGGCGCTGCTGAAGTCATTCTATGACACGGTGGTGGCATCAGCCATCACTTTTGGAGTGGTCTGCTGGGGCAGTGGCATTACTGCAGCCGATAGGAAGAGACTGAACAAACTGATTAAGAAAGCTAGCTCTGTCCTGGGGCAGCGCCTTGATCCGATGGAGGAGATAGGAGAGAGAAGGACGGTGGCTAAACTGTCATCTCTGCTGGAGTCCGAGTTCCACCCTATGCAGGACATACTGAATGCACTGAGGAGCTCATTTAGCAGCAGACTACATCATCCCAGGTGCACAACCGAGAGGTTTCGTAGGTCCTTCCTACCAACGGCTGTCAGACTGTACAACCTAAGCAGGGCTGCTCGCAGAGATAGCAAAAAAGACGTAACAAACTAATAGTTTTTTGAATGCAGAAGATGCAATAGACTTACACAGTGGTCCTCTCCGGCATACAACTAGGAGCATGCCGGTCGCTATGGAGGGTGAGAGTGTGTATGGGCACATAATCATACCATGCAGGATAGCTGGGTAGACGGTTATGCTGTTTCATTCCATCTAGCGGCAATGCTCTGCACTGTGTGTGTTTATATATTTGCATATTTGTTCCGTCTAGCTGCAATGCTCCGTACTGTGGGTGTTTATATATTTATATATCTACATGTTATTCCATCTAGCTACATTGCTCCGCACTGTGTGTGTTTATATACTTGCATATTTATTCCACCTAGCTGCAATGCTCCGTACTGTGGGTGTTTATATATTTACATATTTATTCCATCTAGCTACAATGCTCTGCACTGTGTGTTCATATATTCATATATTTATTCCATCCAGCTACAATGCTCTGCACTGTGTGTCTGTGTGTGTGTGTATATATATATATTTTATAGTAATACGTACATATGTTTATTAGCTGCTCTTGCTTGCTTGTTTTTTTTTTCTTGCCTTCTGATTGTTGCTCTGAGTGTTGCTATCCCTGTGCTGTTGCAATCCTGGAATTTCCCCGTTGTGGGACTAATAAAGGCTTATCTTATCTTATCTTATCTTATCTTATCTTATCTTATGTGTGCAAGATGTACAGATTTACAAGTAATGTGAATGTTACTTTTCCAAGTAAGAAGTTACTTTTATCATGCAGTAATTGGTAAAGTAACTCAGTTACTTTTGAAAAGAAGAAACTAGCAACTGTAACTAGTTTCTATTTTAGTAACCTACCCAAAACTGCACGCAACACTACACAACTACTTTAGCTTGTGCTCTACATTCTCAAATGATAAACGTTAAATTAAAAGGATTCCCAGCAGCAGTAGTACGGAAATTGAAAATTAATGTGCACTATATATTGTTTACAAATGCAGAGAAGAGGCATGTGGCACTGTAGAGAAACAACATGTTACCAGGAGGATTTGGACCCAGGTTGCCTACATGACAGATGTTGCTGACAGCCATTTCATCAACGGGATATTTGGAACATTAACAGAATTACATGAAATTTGGTGGTTAGCCAAAGAAAACTGTTGTGATTGTGAGTCTGAAGTTTCATCAAATTTGAATCAGTATATCTGGAGTTAAACCCAAAACTACATTCCACAGAGAAACTGTACAAGTTGTTTGGCCTAGAAAATCAAGACATATTGACATTTTTAGACAATGTTAAAAAAAATTTCATTATCAAAGTTTGTAGATGATCTCTGCTTAATTTCAAGGAATTTGGATGAATGTCCTAGAAGGAGTTCATTTTCAGTTTAGGAGCACAATTTTGAAAATATGGTGGAGAAAACTGCAGAGTTTGCCACCATTAACAAAAAGTTGTGAAAATGTGTCATTGAATAGAATGATGAAATAATTTTTAGTCTTGGCCCAGCCATTCTCAAAATATCTGCAAAAATGTAAAATTGTTTATTATACTGTAGCACCACCTATGGACGCAGTGCCTTGATTTATGGTCTCTGAGTAGTCGAGAGTTTCTGATCAGACTGTAAAATTTCAAGTTTCTACATACTATTGTTTTTGCTCCCTATGCACTTTTAGCGAAGAAGAAGAAGAAGAAGAAGAAGAAGAAGAAGAAGAAGAAGAAGAAGAAGAAGAAGAAGAAGAAGAAGAGCAAAAACAAAAGGTTTCCAACAGCATAGCTGCTTGGAACCCTAATTATCACAGCATCCAAACCTTCAACAGTAACACAAATACAAAAAACCTCTAGGTGGCACATGAACACGCTGCTGCCTCCCTTCTCTCTTCATGTTTTGTGCTTTTTATTGTTGTTTAAATCATGCCAAAATATATACTCGTGTTTAATGTACATACATGATGCTGTGCACAAGTTACAGTCGCCACAGCCTTCTGGAGATAAGGAATATGTGCAAACATTACGTCCTGGACCAGAGCGTTACAGAGGAACTCCAAGGCCTACGTCTTCCCCACCAGACCTCCAAACCCTCATACTCGACTGCTGTGTCTCATCCCAAATGGAGACTGTAGGATCGTAATGCGGTTATAATATATTAGTATGGCGGTGCCCTAGGCTGGAAGGGGTGACGCCCCACCTTCAGGGGGTGGTGTCACCTTTGATATATAAGCCTGGAGCAGTAGACATATTGTCTCTTTGCTGTTACTCCCGTACTCACAGTAGGGTCTCTCCACATGTACATAGTTCTTGTAGTAAACTTTATATAACGTCACCTCGCCTCCTCACTTATTCGGACACTACAGTTGGCGACGAGGACAAACGGAGATGGAGAGGGCTGCGACCACGTTACGTCCCTTTTTGGAGGCTCCGGGAGAGCCGCTGGTCCCTTGGGCCAGGTGGTTTGCGGCCTTTCAGAACTATCTACTCACGCTGGAACTCGGCGACCTGGACAAATTACGAGCGAGGGTAATTCTGGTCCATAACCTGGGCATGGAGGGCCAGAAATTCCTCAGCACCTTAGGAGGAGGTGATAGCTTCGACGGTGTCGTGAGGCTCATGGCCGGCTACTTCCGCACCCCCGAAAATATCATCATGCGGTGTATCCAGTTCCGACAATTTTGCCAGCGACCCAGAGAATCAGTCCAGCAGTTTGTGGCAGACCTCCGACAGCTGGCGGGTGAGTGCAGGTTTGGGGCCCTAGAGGAGGAGATGGTCCGTGACCAGTTGGCCAAGCACGTGGCCTACTCCTCGGCAATGGTTAGCCTGCTAACTCACACTGGTGAGCTAACTTTGCTAGCGGCCACGGAGCTAGCACAACAGCATGAGGCAGCGGAGAGGCTGACGAAACACCTTGACTACGACGACGCTCCGAATCCCCTGGCCTTGGATTCGGACAATGGCAGCAATGACGAGTACGTGGCCATTGTCAATGTGGCAATTGTGTGGTTTGCTCCATCACTTCGCCAGAGTTTGCCGCAATTTTGACAAGGAGGAACGGAGACCGGTGAAAGGAACTGTTAAGAAGAAGGCCCCTACGGTGGTCCAAACAGTGTCGCCTGACACGGACGGTCACATCGTTTGTGACATTTTGTTGGACGGGACGCCGATACCGCTATTAGTGGACACTGTGTCAACTTGACAACTGTAAGTCGGTGTTTTCCCCACTATCAGGTTCAGGTTCCTTTATTTGTACCCGTAGGTAGATTTGTTTTGCAGTCTGGTGGCATCCATATTTACAAGCCACAAATTACATTCAACATAGACACAAACACAGGCACATGTGAAGCTGACTATAAACATGATAAAAATACTCAAGGCTCCATCAATCAGGGTATAAAAAGACAAAGAGATGGGAAAAAAACCAGAGGTAAGAGAGAAGGGTCATGTTAAAAGTTAAAAACTAGTCAAAGAGGTTAAAAACTCAAAGGTCTAAAACCCAATAAAATCAATAGAATCCAAGTAACATCCTACAAAAATAAGTAGATATAAAATGGAGTTAATAAATAGGTACCTAAATTATGTGCAATATATTGTTACAGCTTGTTCAACTCTTTGACAGCAGCAGGAACAAAGCTGTTTTTGTAGCGCTGGGTTTTACTTTTTGGGACAGCAAACCTCCGTCTTGAGGGAAGAAGCTGAAAGTTGCAGTGCAAAGGGTGGGAGTCATTATTTAAAATGGAGGTAGCCATCCTCTGTACTTGTCTGGTGTACAAGGATGTCAGGCTCAGCTGTGGCTCACCAAGAAAACGACTGGACCATCTAACTACCTGATCCAAGGATTTCCTCTGTTTCAGTTTTATCTGACCAAACCATGACACTAAAGAAAAGAATAAAACAGATTCAATAAAAGCCCGATAAAACATTGTCATTATGTTTCGGTCAATTTGGAAGCGTGCAAGTTTTCTCAAGCAATGCAAATGTTGCTGACCCTTTTTGCACACCCTTTCACAGTTCTCTTCAAAGTTTAAATTACTATCAATAATCGTCCCAAGATATTTGTAGGATTGTACACATTCGGTGGTCTGGCCTTTTAGTACGGTGACTTTGTGCCTGGGAGATTTCCTCCTAAAGTCAATAATCATATCTTTAGTTTTTGTCGTATTCAGCTGCAGGTAGGAATCCTCACACCAGTGAACAAAATCATCAGCTACTGGGCCGTGGCCACTCTCACCACCCTGGAGGAGACTGACAATAACTGAATCATCAGCATACTTTATAATGTGTCTGTTGTCATGTCTGCTCTGACACATGGTACAGGATGAAGAGTAGTGGTGACAACACACAACCCTGAGGAGAGCCAGTAGAAGAGCACTTTAGGTCAGACAATGTGCCATTGACCCTTACTCTCTGCGTCCTGTTGGTTAAGAAATCCAGAATCCAACCCACCAGATTATTGCTCAAATCAAATTGTTGCAGGAGCCTTTCAACTAAGATATGAGGTTGGATTGTATTAATGGCGGAGGAAAAGTCCACAAATAAAAGTCTGGCGTGTGTCCCATTAAAATCCAGATGTTTAAAAAGCATGTTAAACAGAGTGACAGTGGCGTCCTCCACTCCTCTGTGAGGCCTATAGGCAAACTGCAGAGGATCCAATGCATGTTCAGTCTGCTTTAGGACCTCACATCTGACCAGTTTTTCAAAAATTTTCATTAAAATTGAAGTCAAAGTGACTGGTCTAAAGTCGCTTACCGTTTTAGGACAGCTGGATTTTGGAACGGGAACAACCACGGCTTCTTTCCAGATCTTAGGCACATATTGTGTCTGTAAGGACTTATTGAAAATGTAATGAAATATAGGACTCAGTTCATGTACACAGGACTTTACCAAGCCCCCACATATATTATCAGGGCCCTGACTTTTGTTCACTTTTTTGTTACTCACTATAGAGTGGGTAACACTAACATTACCTGTTACGGTTATGGTAGCCACCCGCTGGATGTTGTGGGCTCGATGTGGTTGTCGGTGAGGCACAAAGGGGCCTCCATGTGCACCAACGAGCTCATGGTGTCGCGGGACAGTAATAACCTAATGGGCTGTGATTTATTCTATGGGCTTGGTTTCACCATTACCTGCGATGAAGTGGAGGAGTGGTCAGGTGGTGGCTTATGGGATCAGCCTTTCTACGTGGGAAGTGACGATGAAGTGTGGGACTTTGGGTGGCCCAATCCAGGTGAAGAGGGACACCTCCAGTACCTTAGTACACCAAATAAGTGGGGGTCCCGTGCCAGTGTTTGTGGTCCCATGGACGGTGGACCAGAATGGCATGATTTGACCTCTGTGGTGGCGGAAAGGTCCAAAGAGCGTGAGTTACAGCGCTTTGGTGGCCGACGAGTTCCGGCTGCTGAGTCAACAGTGACTGGTGCCGCTCCGACGCAACAACATCTGGTATCCAGGGTACCTCCAGATGGCTCAAACCCTAGCCGTGCCGATACCAAAGGCAAGGGAAATGATTCTAGTTAACTTGACGAACCACTGAGGAGTCATAAGGGAGCCAGATCATGGCGCAGATGTCGGAAGAAGCCAGTGAATGCTCCCCTGGGCGAGGGTGATGATGTGCGCCCAAGGGTCGAGCCTCGACTTGGTCGGGTGCGCAGTTCCAGGAAAATGGACAGCTGGGCAGGATAATCTGCGGGTGGTCCAGTCCGGTGGCAACAACTACCTGAGTTTGACTGATGGGTCGAGACGGCATCCCAACGAACTGCAACGTCAGAGCACGAAAGGGTATCTATGCAGTCCGTCTCTGGTCACAACAAAACGGAGACGCTCTGGAAGTGAGCAGTGTAATGGACATTTCAGCGGGGGGGGGGGGGGCTTTGGGAGACCCAGGTTGAATGTATGAGGGCTTACAGTGTGTCTGAAATGTGCATTTCTTAGTAGATTCAAGATGGCGGCGCACACGGATGCTGCAGCCTCTTTAGGCATCAGTGAGTGTGAGAGTTTTGAGTGTTTTAATCATCCCAGACGTACAACTTACAACCGAGAGACCTTATTAAGCATCAAGATAATGTACGGTGCAAAAATTGTGGCGTTCGAGTGTGACTTGGACATTCTACGCCAGCATGGAATACTATCAAAGGTTTCGTTGGCAGCTACCCGGGAGAGGAGGAAGCGTAAGCGGCACAAACGCAAACAAAGGAGAGGAAAGAGAGCCAGAATTCATGCTAGGCTAAAGGCTAACCCCTCCAGACCAGCAGTACCATCGCTCCTACTTTCCAATGTCCGCTCCCTTGACAACAAGCTGGATGAGCTGCGTCTGCTGAGAGGAACCCGCAGAGAGTGGAGGGACTGCTGTGTGTTTGCGTTCACAGAGACATGGCTCCACGACAACATCCTTGACGCAGCCATTCAGCTGGAAGGGATGACATTGGTCCGGGCGGACAGAGAGGCTGCTAGCTCCGGTAAGAGCCGAGTGGGGGGCTTATGTATCTATATTAATAAGAACTGGTGCATTAACGCCACGTTAGCAACTAAATACTGCTCTCCGTTGGCGGAGTTCCTTATTGTGAATTGCAGGCCATTCTACCTGCTGAGGGAATTCACCAACGTGTTTGTAGCTGCTGTTTACATAGCTCCTAGCGCTAATGCTAAAGCTAATGCTAACGAGGCACTCGAAGAGCTGCATGATGCTATCAGTGAATTTCAAACTTCACACCCGGATAGTTTTGTGGTGGTTGCAGGAGATTTTAATCACACCAGTTTAAAGACTGTGCTCCCCAAGTTCAAACAATGTGTAGACTTTAAGACCAGAGGAGAGAATATGTTGGACTTGGTGTACACAAACTTCCCAGATGCATATAAGGCAACATCTCGCCCCCATCTCGGCCATTCTGACCACCTATCCGTGATGCTGGTGCCTGCTTACAAACCCTTACTGAAGCGCAGCAGGCCAGTAGATAAACAAATCAGGATTTGGCCAGAGGGTGCAGCCTCGGCACTTCAGGACTGTTTTCTGCATACAGACTGGGAGGTTTTCAAAATAGCAGCCTCTCAGGGAGACAGGATTGGTGTGGAGGAGTACGCTGAAATGGTCACCAGCTACATCGCAAAGTGCACAGAGGATGTCACTATAGTGAAGACCTTCATTGCACGGGGCAACTATAAGTTCTGGATGACTGCAGAGGTGCACTCGCTGCTTACAGCCAGAGATGCAGCCTTCAGAGCGAAGGACAGGATTGTCCTCCGCTCAGCCAGGTCTGCGCTCTCAAAGGGAATTAAGACAGCGAAACGCGCCTATGTGGAGAAAATCCAGGGACATTTCTGTGACACAGGGAACACCAAACAGATGTCACAGGGAGTTCGGGCATTGACGGATTATAAGTCTAGGCAGGGGGTCGATGATGATGACGCTTTGCTTCCAGACAGGCTCAACAACTTCTTTGCACATTTTGAAGCATCAAACCCGACAATCAGAGGGAGGGCTGGCCCATCTCCACCATCTGTGAGGCCAGCTATCACCATCAATGCAGCGGACACACAGAGGACCCTAATCAGGGTCAATCCATGTAAAGCTGCAGGTCCAGACAACATCCCAGGACGTGTGCACCGAGTCTGCGCAAGTGAGTTGGCGGATGTCTTAACTGACATATATAACATTTCCCTGAGCTGGGCCATCGTTCCCAGATGCTTTAAGACCTCTATCATAGTACTGGTGGCAAAGAAACCAGTTGTGTCCTGTCTGAATGACTATCGTTCTGTCGCACTGACTCCCATTTTGATGAAGTGTTTTGAACAGCTTGTCAAACCACACATCACAGCCTGCCTCCCTGCATCACATGACCCACTCTAGTTTGCATATTGTTCAAATCGCTCCACAGAGGATGCTATAGTCACCACCCTGCACTCTGTCATTACCCACCTGAATCAGAAAGACACCTATGCCAGACTCCTGTACATTGATTTCAGTTCAGCATTTAACACCATTATTCCCCAGAGACTGATGGAGAAATTACTCCTTCTCGGTCTGAACACCGCCACATGTCTCTGGATCCTGGATTTCCTGACCGAGAGACCTCAGTCTGTCCATGTTGGAAACAACATTTCCAACTCCATCATGCTGAGCACTGGATCCCCTCAAGGCTGTGTACTCAGCCCACTGTTGTTCACACTTCTAACGACTGTATGTCTAGACATGAGGGAAGCCAGATTATTAAGTTTGCGGACGACACCACAGTGGTGGGACTTTTTCAGAGGAATGAGGAATCAGTGTACAGGGAAGAAGTTAGAGACCTGGAGGGTTGGTGCAGGGAGAATAAACTGGTGCTCAACGTGGACAAAACGAAGCAGATGATTATCGACTTCTGGCGGTCACAGCCTGAACATGTCCCTCTCTGTATCAGCGGCCGTTCGGTGGAGAGAGTGGAAAACATCAAGTTCCTTGGAGTGCAGATCTCGCAGGACCTGACCTGGAGCAAGAATTCCTTGGGGATCAGGAAGCGGGCCCAGCAAAGATTGCATTTCTTGAGGAAACTCAAACAGGCCTCTCTCCCTGTCTGCATCCTCAGGACCTTCTACAGAGGTGTGGTGGAGAGTGTTCTGACGAACTGCATTGTAACATGGTAATCCAGTTGCAGTATGTCAGACAAAAAAGCCCTGCAGAGGATAGTTAAGGGAGCTGAGAAGGTAATTGGAGTTTCCCTCCCCTCTGTCCAAGAACTTTTTCAGAGCCGTTGTAGGAGCAGGGCACTGAACATTGTCAAGGACCTCTCTCACCCTCTGCATAAACACTTTGAACTGCTGCCATCTGGCCAGAGCATCAGAGGCAGAACCACCAGACTGATTAACAGCTTCCTTCCACAAGCTGTTAGGATGCTGAACAGTTGATCCGGAATCTTTCACACTTACTACTGCACCTTATGGACATTATGGATATTATAGTTCTAGTTAGTTTTAAGTATTTATTTCACTTAACTACCTTGACTCACTTAACCATTTTAATTGGTATTTTATATATAGGCAGTTATTATCACCTTAAACTGCAACTGTAATAAGTTAATCTGGTAAACGATTCCGGAGCATCAGAGGCAGAACCACCAGACTGATCAACAGCTTCCTCCCACAAGCTGTCAGGATGCTGAACAGCTGACCCGGAATCTCACATACACACTACTGCACCTATGGACATTTTGTATATTATAGTTAGTTATTCTTTTTCCCCAAGTATGTCTCAGGGATGTGTGAATGGATGGGGGGGTGGGAGCTATGTGGGAGTGTGTCTTAATCATGCTGCTTCTTATATGGATGCCGAGAGAAACGCAATTTCATCTTGCCTGCACTACAGTTGTATGTACAGCAATATGACAATAAAGTTTGATTTGATTTGATTTGATTTGATTAATATTACTGTAAAAACCAAATGTGTCTCAGGGGGGTGAGGGAGGGTGAGTGTGTTTTAAATTATGTTCTTTATATACTGTATATATGGATGCTTAGAGCAACGCAATTTCATCTTGCTTGCACTACAGTTGTATGTATAGCATCATGACAATAAAGATTGATCTGATTGATTGATTGATTGATTGATTGATTGATTGATTGAGATGTGTTTCGTTTACAGTTATTATGGTTAATGGGTTCTCAATATAGTCACATGTTGAAGTTGTATTGGAATTGGGTTGAAAAGAGCCATGTGAGTGATGTGTACGTAACGTGTTCGGTAAGTTGGTTCCCACAGACATTTACTCTATTAATGGTACAACTTATGTGACTATTTAGTTTGTTCTGCAGTTATAAAAAAAAGAAAAAAGAAAACAAAGTGTGTTTATCCATCCATCCATCCATCCATCCATCCATCTTCTACCGCTTTTCCGGAGGTCCGGGTCGTGGAGGCAGCAGTTCAAGCAGAGAAGCCCAGACTTCCCTCTCCCCAGCCACCTGCTCCAGCTCTTCAGAGGGGATACTAAGGCGTTCCCAGACCAGCTGGGAGACATAGTCTCTCCACCGAGTCCTGGGTCTGCTCCGGGGTCTCCTCCCAGTGGGACGTGTCTGAAACACCTCAAGTGGGAGGCGTCCAGGAGGCATCCTAATCAGATGCCCATACCACCTCAACTGACTCCTTTCAATGTGGAGGAGCAGCGGTTCTACTCTGAGCCTCTCCCGGATGACTGAGCTCCTCACCCTATCTCTGAGGGTGAGTCCAGCAATCCTATGGAGAAAGCTCATTTCAGCCGCTTGTATCCACGATCTCGTTCTTTCGGTCATTACCCAAAGCTGGTGACCATAGGTGAGAGTAGGAACGTAGATTGACTGGTAAATCGACAGCTTTGCCTTAGAACTAAGCTCCCTCTTCACCACAACAGACCGGTACAACGTCCACATCACTGCAGATGCTGCTCCAATCCGTCTGTCGATCTCTCGCTCCATTTTCCCCTCACTCGTGAACAAGACCCCAAGATACTTAAACTCCTCCACTTGGGGCAGGTGGCTGTCCCCAACCCGGAGAGGACAATCCACCTTTTTCTGGCTGAGGACCATGGACTCGGACTTGGAGGTACTGATTCTCATCCCAGCCGCTTCACACTCAGCGGCAAACCGTCCCAGCAAGAGCTGTAGGTCATTGCTGGATGAAGCCAACAGGACAACATCATCTGCAAACAACAGAGATGGGATCCTGTGGTAACCAAGCATGACACCCTCCATTCCCTGGCTGCGCCTAGAAATCCTGTCCATAAAAATTATGAACAGGATCGGTGACAAAGGGCAGCCCTGGCAGAATCCAACTCTCACTGGGGATGACTCCGACCGAGTTTTGGCAATACGAACCAAACTCTCACAGCGGTCGTACAGAGCCCAAATAGCTCGTAACAACAAGCCCGATACCCCATGCTCCCGAAGCACCCCCCACAAAAATCCACGAGGGATGCGGTCAAATGCCTTCTCCAAGTCCACAAAACACATGTAAACTGGTTGGGCAAACCTTCACAAACCCTCAAGAATTCTCGAGAGGGTAAAGAGCTGGTCCGATTTGCCAAGGCCAGGACGAAAACCACACTGCTCCTCCTGAATCCGAGGTTCGACCAACGGCCAGACTCTCCTCTCCAGTACCTTGGCATAGACCTTCACAGGGAGGCTGAGGAGTGTGATCCCTCTAAAGTTGGAGCACACCCTCCGGTCCCCTTTTTTGAAGAGAGGAACCACCACTCCGGTTTGCCATGCCAAAGGCACTGCCCCCGACCTCCATGCAATGTTGCAGAGGCGTGTTAACCATGACAACCCAACAACATCCAGGGCCTTAAGGTACTCAGGGCGAATCTCGTCCACCCCCGGGGCCCTGCCACCAGGGAGATTTTTTACAACCTTGGCGACCTCAGACCCTGTGATAGGCGAGTCATCCCCCTCGTCTCCAAACCCTGCTTCCTCTGTGGAAGGCGTATCAGTGGGATTGAGGAGATCCTCGAAGTATTCCTTCCACCGCCCGACGATATCCTCAGTCGAAGTCAACAGTGTCCCATCCGCACCATTCACAGTGTGGACTGGGAGCTGCTTTCCCCTCCTGAGCCGCCGGACAGTTTGCCAGAATCTCTTTGAGGCCGACCGAAAGTCTTGATCCATGGCCTCACCGAACTCCTCCCATACCCGGGTTTTTGCTTCAGCAACCACCCGAGCTGCACTCCGCTTGGCCTGCCGGTACACCTCAGCTGCTTCGGGAGTCCCACAAGCCAACCAAGCTTGATAGGACTCCTTCTTCAGCTTAATGCCCCCCCTCACCACTGGTGTCCACCACTTGGTTCGGGGGTTGCCACCACGAGATGCACCGACCACCTTGCGGCCGCAGCTCTGGGCCGCCGCTTCAACAACAGAGGTGGAGAACATGGCCCATTCAGACTCCATGTCTCCAGACTCCCTCGGAATGTGGTTGAAGTTCTTCCGGAGGTGGGAGTTAAAGACCTCCCGGACAGGGGCCTCAGCCAGACGCTCCCAACACACCCTCACTATACGTTTGGGTCTACCAGGACTGAATGGCTTCCTCCCCTGCCATCGGATCCAACTCACCACCAGGTGGTGATCAGTTGACAGCTCTGCACCTCTCTTTACTTGGGTGTCCAAGACATACGGTCGCAGGTCTGATGATACGATAACAAAATCGATCATCGACCTGCGACCTAGGGTGTCCTGGTGCCAGGTGCACATATGGACACCCTTATGCTTGAACATGGTGTTCGTTATGGACAGACTGTGGTTAGCACAGAAGTCCAATAACTGAACACCACTTGAGTTCAGATCGGGCAGGCCGTTCCTCCCAATCACCCCCCTCCAGGTTTCACTGTCGTTGCCCATGTGCGCATTGAAGTCCCCCAGTAGGACAATGGAGTCTCCAAGAGGAGCACCCTCCAGCACCCCAGTCACAGACTCCAAAAAGGGTGGGTACTCTGAAACATCATTTGGTGCATAGGCACAAATGATGGTCAGGAACGGTTTCCCAACCCGAAGGCGCAGGGAAGCAACCCTTTCGTCCACCGGGGAAAACTCCAATATAGAGGCAGCAAGGTGGGGCGATACAAGAATACCCACCCCTGCTCGTCGCCTCTCGCCAGGGGCAACTCTAGAAAAGGCCAAGCTCCAGCCCCTCTCCGGGAGACTGGTTCCGGAACCGGAGCCTTGAGTTGAGGTGAGGCCGACTATATCTAGCCGGCATCTCTCAACCTCGTACACCAGCTCAGGCTCCTTCCCCACCAGAGAGGTGACATTCCACATACCAAAAGCCAGTTTAGAAAGCTTGGGATCAGTCCGCCAAGGTCTCCGCCTTTGACCGCCACCTAATCCACATAGCACCGGACCCCCATGATCCCTCCTGCAGGTGGTGAGCCCACTGGAGGGCGGACCCATGTAACTCCTTCGGGCTGAGCCCGGCCGGGTCCCATGGGTGGAAACCCGGCCACCAGACGCTAGCCTTCGAGCCCCTCCCCCAGGCCTGGCTCCAGGGTGGGGCCCCAGTAACCCCATACCGGGCGGGGTACACTGAATCCTTGATATACAATTTATCATGAGAGTCTGTTGGATCGTTCTTAGTCTGGCCCTTCACCCAGGACCAGTTTGTCTTGGGAGACCCTGTCAGAGGCAAATTGCCCCGGACAACATAGCTCCTGGGATCACTGGGGCACGCAAATCCCCCCACCACGATAAGGTGACGATCCATGAGGGGGAAATGTGTTTATTAAATTGTTTTATTACAAATTGACCTGTTTGTGTGTGTGCCACCTCTTGGTCAGCGTAACTGTCTACAATATTTTGATATGTTGTATTTTATTTCTATTTCCAGCACGAGATGCTGTGTTTATTTCCCTGTCTGTGGTGGGGCCTTTATGGCTGTTTACATTATTGTTAGTAATGGGATGCGTCTGCCACTGTAATAGAGTGATTAAAGGATTGAAAGCACAAGACCACCGTTGTTGTGTGACTGTTGTTGAGTGTGAGGTGCAGTAACACCTGGGTGTGAATGAATAGGTTTACTGCCCTATACTGTGAGAATTCTGTTTGTTTGGGGAGTTCTCTGTATGTACTTTTATATACCCTGTGAGTTTATGAGATTGGATACCGCCATTGTATATGTCCATATTTGTTATGTGTTTAGCTTAGGAGAGATTAATTTAGTTTGGTGTGTGGCCCATTTTTCTTTCAGGGACTATTTGATTACATAGCGGAGAGTTCCACTGAGCCAGTATGTTGTGTGAATGTGTAGGCCTATTCTCCTCCGTACTAGTGTACGATTCGGGTGTAAATTATTTGATTGGGTAATTTGTATGCTTGCATTTTTTTTCAAAGGGGGGGAGAATGTAGGATTGTAATGTAGTTATAATATATTAGTATGGCGGTGCCCTAGGCTGGAAGGGTGATGCCCCGCCTTCGGGAGGTGGCGTCACCTGGGATATATAAGCCTGGAGCAGGAGACATATTGTAGGTAGGGTAGGGTCTCCCCACGTGTACAAAGTTCTTGTAATAAACTTTATAAAACGTTACCTCGCCTCCTCACTTATTCGGACACTACAGAGACACCATAGACGGTGTGAGCAGCGACAAAAGAGAGGTAAATGTGGAGGTATCCAAACAAAGCTAGGCACTAGCCCACCCAGATTCATGATTCCTTCACTCATTCTGGCCAACGTACGCTCACTAGACAACAAAATAGACCACATACAGCTGATGAGAACGACACAACGTGATGCGCGGAGCTGCTGTGTTTTAATCTTTACAGAAACATGGTTAAATGACAATATACCAGACTCTGCCATTTAGTTAGCTTGGCTAACATGCAACTGTGCTGATAGGGTGTGTGCTCACATCAGTGACGCTTGGTGCCACGATAGGACTGTTGTGTATACACTGTTCTCCATTGGTGGAGTTTATGATCATTAAGAGCCGACCCTTTTACATTCCAAGAGAATTTACAGTACATCCATCCTGCTAGTCACCATGTATGTCCAGCCCACAGCCATCGGCGAGAGGAGTAAAGCACAAAAAGAACTCTATCAGGCCATCAGAGAGACACAAACAGCACAACCAGATGGACTCCTCATCACAGCAGGAGACTTCAACCATACAGATTTAAAGGTCCACCTACCAAACCTACACCAACATGTGGACTTTCCAACAAGAGGAGACAATCTGCTGGACCTGGTGTACACAACTCACAAGAAAGCATACAGAGCCCCCCCCCCCCCCTTCCCCACCTTGGTCTCTCTGATCACGTCACCATCTTGTTAAGGCCTGCATACAGACCCAGAGTGAAATAATGAGATCAACAAAAAAGCATGTGTGTGTGTGACCAGAGGGGGCCTCTGATGCTCTGAGCAACTGCTTCAGCACTACAGACTGGGACACTTTCAAGCATGCAGCCACTCACAATGGACACACAAATATAGAGGAGTACACTGAGGTTGTTGTAGCATACATAGATAAATGTATTGATGATGTCACTCATTACAAAACCATCACTGGTCATGCCAACAAAAAGACATGGATGATAGCAGAGGTCTATGGGCTCCTGAGGGTTCGAGACGCAGCCTTCAGGGCCAGTGCCACTGCAGGACTAACGAAAGCTAGGGCCAACCTGTCCCGTGGCATCAAGGAGGCAAAACGACAGTACAGCAAGAAAATATCTTGACACTTCAACAACACCAGAGATGCCCGTTCTCTCTGGCGCAGCATACAGACCCTCACCAACTCTAAACCTCCCCTCAGACATGTGCAAGTGACATCACACCGCTTAACAACCTAATTAACTTTGGCCACTTTGAAGCACAAAACAACACATCAGCACAGAAAACCACTCCTCCTCCAGATGAGCAGGCCATAAGTCTTGAACCAGCTAGCGTGAAGAGGACCCTCTCCAGGATCAAGTCAGGCAATGCAGCTGGACCAGACAATATACCAGGTCACGTTCTGAAGGACTGTGCAGAGGAGCTCAAGAATGTCCTGGCCGACATCATTAACATCTCCATGAGTCAAGCTGTTGTCCCCACGTTTCAAAACTATTACCAGTCCCAAAGAAGCCCGTCCCATCCAGCTACAATGATTACCGGCCCATAGCACTGACCCCAATCATACTGAAGTGCTTCGAGCGGCTGGTTATGCAGAACATCAAGTTCATCCTCACTCCCTCCCACGGCCCATCTCAGTTTGCATACAGGTCAAACAGATCCACAGAAGACGCCATCATTTCTGCTCTCCATCCAGCCCTCACTCACCTGGACTTAAAGAACTCCTACGTGCAAATGCTGTTCTTGGACTTCAGTTCAGTATTCAACACAATCATCCCCCAGCACTGAATACAAAAACTCAGACACCTGGGGCTCAAAACCTCTCTCTGTAATTGGGTGCTGGACTTTCTCACAGGGAGGCCACAGAATGTGCGGGTTGGCAGCAACACCTCCAAAACCATCACACTTAGCACAGGGGCCCCACAAGGGTGTATGCTCAGCCCACTGCTCTTCACCCTGCCGAACCATGACTGTGTACCAACCTACAGCACCAACCACATCAATAAGTTTGTGGATGACACGATGGTGGTGGGCCTCATCACCAACAATGAAGAGGTCAACTACAGAAATGAGGTGAGACAACTGGTCCAGTGGTGTAAAGACAATCTCTTCCTTAACGTGGGAAAAACTAAGGAGATTGTGGTTTACTTGAAGAGGTGACAAACACAGCATCCCCCTTTGATCATCAATGGAGGAGCTGTGGAGAGGGTGAGCAGCACCAAGTTCCTGGGGCTGCACATTTCTGAGGACCTTCCCTGGTCCATCAACACCACGTCATTGGCCAAGATGGCTCAAACTCGCCTCCATTTCCTCAGCAAACTGAGGAGAGCATGAGTCCCACCCCCCAGTAGGTGCTCATTCTACTGGGGCACCATTGAGTCTATCCTCACCAGCTGCATCACCGTGTGGCATAGAAGTTGCACCACGTCCTGCCAGAAGACACTACAGCACAAAGTGAAAGCTGCCAGCAAGATCACTGGAGCCCCTCTGGCCTCCTCTTGGACATCTACCTCACCCACAGAGCCATCATTATTGCAGGTGACACCTCACATCCCTCACACTCCCCCTTCAGCCCCCTGCCCGTGGGTAAAAGGTACCGGAGCCCCCAGGCCCCCTCCACAAGACTGGTAAACAGCTTTGTTCAACAGGCCATCATAACCCTGAACTCTGTCCACTCCCCCACCCCTCCCCCTCCTGGACAATAACACATTCAACGGCACAATAACTACCTCAGCTGTTGGCACAGAAAGACTGGCCCACCAACAGTAATACATTTGCTGCTGTATGTCTCTGCACTTTACTGCAGCCATTTGCACAAATGCCATATCTGCTGCTTTCTGTTATTGGGCAATATTGATCACGTGCAGTCCAATCTGTCACTGTCTGCACCTACACTACCACATCAAACTCGCAACTACAAGTATTACTGCTCTACTTTTTCTGTATATAAGACTGCTGGGTTTTATTGTTTACCTTTATTTGCACTATGAGATTTCTGGGTCTATCTTTTGTCATTATTTGCACTATGGGTAATATTACTGTACACAGACTGCTGTTGTTGTTTTTCCAGCCTTATTCCTTTTTTTGTATTGTGCACACCACTGAAGAGAGAGAAATGCCATTTCAATTCTCCTGTATGTCCTGTACATATAGTAGTACTGACAAATAAAATCTTTGAATCTTGAATCTTACAGTCTAACTGAGGCGATGATGCTTTTTTCCAGCATTTAACATGTCCCATCTGCTGTAAGGGCTGCTGGGAAATGGGAAGCCTGTTTTATTCTTGTTACCAGACTGATGCATTAGGAGGCCCCAAACCACAGTCTTGCATAGGGCCCCGTTACCAGGAAACGGCCCTGGTTGCTAGCTAACACAAACACAGAGAATCATACAGAATATAGCAGCTTCATCATCATTTTGTAATGTATTTTAGTGTGTTTTTATAAGGCGAGCAAGTGGAATAAAACAGACAGGACAGCTAGGTCTTCAGTAACGTCAACAACCGTTTTTACTCCTCTTTTACTCTGTGCTTAACCTGCATACAACAACACTTAACAGCGCCCCTAGTGGCAGATCACATTACTACATTACATCTTTCTTCTTAAGAAGTAGAATATCATACTATATTGTTACAGAAAAACAATAAATCCTAATATGACTCAAAAGTTAAAAAGTATGATTTTAACCTGAACAACTGCTTTTCTTTTCATTACAGGGCTACCATCCCTTAAGATACACTTGAACATTTCTTTATGTCGTTTCACATTGTATAACGTTGTGGGGGTTTAATCAGTCTGCCAAAGCGTGACGTTTTCCTTGGCTCTTCAGTAGCTGCTTTGGAATTCTCAGTTTCCTTTACAGGAGAATGAACAGGTGCTTGCTCCGATGAGTTGGTCTCTGTTGGTTCACAAGCAGAGGTCAGGAAATCCTCAGTGATCAATGTTTGTGGTTTCAGGAACACTTTCTTCTCTGCACTTCAGTAGATGGCGCCTGTTTCTCCTGAATTTATATCCCCCAGGGGTCTGAATCACAAAGGATCTTGGTGTGTTGTGGCTCTTTACGACAATAGCTGGTTGCCATGTATTCTCAGCTCTGAATCTAACTGTCTCTCCCTCTTGTAGAACAGGTAAGGCTCTGGCTCCACGGTAAAAGTAATGTTTCTGTCTCATCTGTCTCTCCTTTAGTTGTTTTTGCTTATTCTTGTTCAGCTGTGGCATTAACAGCTGACCTGATGTTGGCAATTTTGTTTCCAGTCTCCGATTCATCAACAATTGTGCTGGAGACAATTTGACTCCATCCAAGGGTGAATTTCTGTATTCAAGAAGAGCAATGGGCTGCATGGTGGCGCAGTGGTTTAGCACTGTGGCAGCACAGTTTTACCCTCGGCCGGGGGACCGCGGGGATCATGAGATCGTGGGTTCGATCCCAGCCCCCGACCAACAGTGAGCTGTGTGGAGTTTGCATGTTCTCCCCGTGTTGCGCGGGTTTACTCCGGGATTTCTCCGGTTTCCTCCCGCACACCAAAAACATGTAGGTTTAGGGCGCTCGCGCACGCAGCAACCAGCAGCCGGTGGCTTGTCACCAGACTGCAAACCAAGTCTACCTACGGGTACAAATAAGTAACAAAAAAAAAAAAAAAAAAAAAAAAAAATATAAGGATCTTCTTGGCTCTCTTGTGCATTCTTTAGTAGGTTTTTTATTGTTTGAATTGCACTTTCACTTTGCCCATTTGATTGTGGGTATCCCGGGCTCGATGTGGTGTGTTTAAACTCCGACGTTTCTGCAAACTGTCTGAACTCTGCACTTGAAAACTGTGGTCCATTGTCTGACATAAGCTCGTCTGGAATTCCATGTCTGGCAAACACAGATTTAAGAGTTACAATGACATGTTTGCTTGTTGTTTGTGGCAATTTGGCAATTTCAAGATATTTTGAGTAATAATCTACACACAGTAGATATTCACCTTGGTCAAAATGGAAAAGATCAACACCAACTTTTGCCCAAGCTCTGCTGGGGATGTCATGACTCTGAAGTGGTTCTTTGACATTGTTCCTCTTGTGAGTGTTACAGATAGAACACCTGTTTCTTCTATTTGTTTAGACATGCTGGGCCAAAACAAAACATCTCTTGCTCTTTCTTTGCATTTAACAACACCAAGATGTGCTTCATGGAATTTCTGAAGCATTTCCTTTCTCAGACTTTGAGGCACCACAAGTCTGGAGTTCTTGAATATTAGTCCTTCTGAGCATGTGAGTTCCTCTCTGAATGTCCAATACATCCTTATCTCAGCTGGAACTTGACTGACTTGTGCTGGCCATCCTGACTGAACTGCTTTCATTAACATTTGCAGTTCCTCATCTGCTGCTGTTGCTTTCTGGAATAACTTCAGCTTCTCCTCTGAGAAAGGTAGGTGTGCTGTAAGGAGATTAACTTCAAGTTCCTCCTCCAATAGTTTTTCTGTCTGCTCTTTAAGAAAAGCTCTGCTCAGTGTGTCTGCAATATACAAGTCAGGTTGAAAGGCTGCAGACTTATCAGCATACGTTGTAGTCTGGGTGGTGCTTTATGCAACCCTTTTTTGAACACAGCTTCCAGTGGTTTATGGTCTGACTCAACCTGTACTGGTCTTCCATACAGATACTGCTTGAATTCCTCACAGCCATACACAATAGCCAAAAGTTCCTTTTCAATTTGTGCATATCTTTTCTGTGTGTCTGTTAGCGATCTTGAACCATAAGCCACTGGCTGACCCTCTTGCAATATCACAGCTCCCAATCCTTCAGAGCTTGCATCCACAGACAATGTAACTGGTTTATTTATGTCATAAAATCTCAGCACAGGGGTTTCACTGACAAGTGACTTCAGCTGTTCAAAGCTCTTTTGTTGCTGTGACTCCCAGTGCCATGCAACTTCTCCTTCCAGGAGTTTTCTGAGTGGTCCACTTGCCTCTGACAGGTTTGGTATGAACTTTGCAAGGTACTGCACCATACCAAAAAATCTTCTGAGTGCAGCCACATCTTCTGGTTGAGGCATGCTAACTATTGCTGTGACTTTTTCTTGGTCTGGCTTCAGGCCTTCTGCACTCAAAATGTGTCCAATATATTGTATTTCAGTCATGCCAATCTTACATTTGTCCTCCTTCAGTTTCAGATTAATGCTTTTCACTCTTTCTAGTAGTTGTCTCAGCCTTTTGTCATGCTGTTCTTTATTCACACCCCACACCAGGATGTCATCCAAAACGTTCTCAACTCCTTCCAGGTCCTCCAGTCTCTGGGTGATGTACTTTTGAAGAACTTCTGGGGCTGATGACACACCAAAGGGAAGTCTCTTAAATCGGTATCTACCAAATGGTGTGTTAAAGGTGCACAACTTGGCGCTTTCTTCATCAAGTTGTATTTGCCAGAAACCATGGTTTGCGTCTAGCACTGAAAATACCTTTGCATTCGACATCTCTGCAACGACTTCTTCCACTGTTCGTAGGGGATAGTGCTCTCTTTTGATAGCTTTGTTAAGATCTTGAGGTTCTATGCATATTCTTATTCTTGTATTTGCTTTCTTGACAATGATCATGCTGTTGACCCAATCAGTGGGCTCTGTTTGCTTCTCAATCACATCCAGAATCTCCATTTTTTCTAGTTCTTTTCTTATATCATCCTCCAGTGCTAAAGGCACCTTTCTGGGTGGGTGAATCACTGGAGTTACAGCTGGGTCAACCAGAATGCGATGTAGTCCCGGTACACACTCCAGTCCTGTAAACGCATCTTTGTATTCTGTCTGAATGTCAGTTTCCTCTTCTCTATCCACCTTGTGGACTCTGGTTATCAGTCCCAGTTGTTCACATGAATCCCTTCCAAGGATCGCAGGGAAATCAGCTTTTAAAACTTGAAATTCAAGCTCCTGTGCTTGAGTTTTGTATTCACATTTCAGCTTTGCCATGCCCACTGGTTCCATCTTGTGGCGAGAATATGATACTAACTTTGTTCTGGATTCAAACAGTAGCATATCTCCTTTGGTCACTTTCTTTAAGATTTTGAGAGGTAGCATATTGCAACATGCACCCGTATCTAATCTGAAGACGACCTTTTCACCATTCATGGTCAGAACTTCTGTCGATCTTGATTTTTCAGCTTCTTCGACATTCACCATATCAACATGAGCTGGCTTTTTATTTTCTCTTCTCTTTGGCTCAATGGTTCCAATAAACATTTCTTTTTAATCTTGTTCTATCTCATTCACATTTTTCTCCAGTCTGTGTGAACTTTCTCTGCTTTCTTTGTGCATCCTTGTGTGGCACATGTGAGCAAAATGGTTTTTTCGTGAGCAGACTTTACATGTTTGCCCATACGCAGGACACTTGCGAGGCTCATGTTTATATCCACATTTATTGCATTCTCTTTTTGTGTGGACGTCACTTTCTTTAGGCCTCTTAGTTAGCTTTGTTTTGCTTAGCTTGTTTACTGAAACTTCTGTTTCTTCTTGTAAAGCTTTCATATGGCTTTGTGTGGCTTCATTAGCTCTGCATATATTCACAGCTTTACTCAGGGATAAGTTTGGCTCTCTAAGCAATCTTGCTCTCACCTGGTCATTGGTGACTCCACACACAATACAACCTCTTATGAGTGAATCTGTTAACAGTCCAAACTCACAGTCTTTGGCCTTGTTTTTCAGGTCTGTCACATATGCATCGATAGGTTCACTCTTGCCTTGTACTCTTGTGAAACATATGTGTCTCAGGTAGGTTATATTTTTTCTTGGCTCACAATATTGCCGGAATCTTTCTTTTAGGATGTCAAAATCATCCACATCATCATCAAAGTCCATTGTAGTGGAGCTGAAATAACAAGGCGGCTTTGAATTAAAAACAGGGTTTTTATTGAATAGCTCCTCTATCAAATCTGAACAGGTGCAGAGCTTAGCAGAAGGCAAGAGAGAGATCTCTGCTTTGCTCGCTGGTTAAATACAAGCATACATGGCACCACTCATTGAAACAGCTGACATCAGAGTCCACTCATTTAAAAAGGTAAAATATCCCCGTTATCTAAATCCCCCCATTAGTCCTGTTAACTCCTCCCTTCGCCTTGGGAGGTGATGGGAAGACCTTCTCCTCTCTCAGGGTGAAGGTGTCGAGTCTGTTGCCATGGCGTCCTGTGACGTCATGGGTCTTCACACGGCGGTGAGATTCCTTTGTTCTTTCAGAGGTGTGAAGTTCCTTTGTATATGTTGTCCCAAACATTTCCACATGCTCTAACCAATGTAGGTATGGAATATCTGAGTGATATATACCACAGGCCCCCCAAACAACTATGAAGGAACACAGAAAGATTCACAGTCTAGGGTAATTACTAAGACATACTACGTGTTACAGCTGTTGCCACAGAAGAAACTTTCAAGCAGCCATGCTCCTAAGAGAGTTCAGTGAAAACATAACGGCATAGTATAATCATAAATCAGTCCTAAACTGTTGCGGCACAATTAGCGAAAATTTGCATAGTGGTGTAATCAGTCCCTGAGTAGTCTGGGTTTCAATCTTCTCCCAAAGCTGCTGTAGGTTGGTTTAGGCATCCTGCTGGGACCTTGTTGTGAGGAATCTGCAGTGTGGGAAGGAGAGAGATTATCTGTTCCCTGCCTGGGGGCTGAGACTTTCTCCTTGGGGGGTCTACCTCGCCGAGGTGCTCGGGCCAGCTGTGCAGGTCCGTCTCTCAACAAGAAGGCAGGTTTGAGTCTGTCAATGCTGACCGTTTCATTTCAATCCCCATAATCAACCACAAAGTGTTTGTCACCATTTTCCAGCACTCTATACGGGCCATCGTATACTGGGCGTAACGTTGGTTTTAGAGCTTCATGCTTAACAAAAACTAACTCAGCGTTTTTTAAAGTTTGAGGAACAAAAACTCGTGGAAAGGAGTGATGAGCTGGACCGTGGAGAAAGTCCGGACTGTTACTGCCTAAAAACCTTGGGACCGGGAGGTGCCCTGGTTCCGGGTTTTCTGGTAAAAATTCACCTGGGAGTCTGATAGGTTGAGCGAAGACTAATTCTGCAGGGGAAGCGTCTAAATCCTCTTTAGGTGCCGCACGCAACCCCAATAAAACCCAGGGAAGTTTATTTACCCAATTTGTGTCCGTTAATGAGGCCCTGAGGGCGGCCTTTAAGGACCTGTGAAAACGCTCGCATAACCCATTAGCCTGAGGGTGATAAGCGGTGGTACGGTGAATTGTTGCCCCTAAACTGTTGGACATGGCTGACCAGAGCTCTGAGACAAATTGAGGCCCCCTATCTGACGTGATGTCTGATGGGACGCCGAAACGTGCCACCCAATTTGTTAGAAAAACGCGAGCGACTTCCTCCGCTGTGGTTACCGCTAGCGGGACTGCCTCTGGCCAGCGCGTGGTGCGGTCTATCATTGTTAGCAGGTGTGTGAAACCTTGGGAGGAAGGCAGCGGCCCCACGAGGTCGACATGAATGTGGTCGAACCTTCTAGCAGGGATTGGAAAAGGCTCCAGAGGGGCTTTAGTGTGTTTGCGTACTTTGGCGCGCTGACAAGGAATGCAAGTTTTTGCCCATTCTTTTACGTTTTTGCATAGGCCTGGCCACACAAACTTTTCGGCAACCATTTTGACCGAGGCGCGCACACCTGGGTGCGCGAGGGAGTGAATTGCGTCGAAAATGCGGCGGCGCCAAGCAGCTGGTACTAACGGGCGAGGTCGACCGGTTGAAACATCGCATATTAGGGGGGGCACGCCGTCGCGCAACCCTTTTTCCTCCAGCCTTAACCCTGCTGGTCCAGACAGGAGCGCGCGCACGTCCGCATCACTACCTTGCTCTTCCGCCATGGCTGCATAATCTATCCCTTCATGGATAGGTGCTGCATATGTGTTTGCGTTAGAGAAAAGCTCAGCTGCTGAAGCAGTGTAATCTGTCTCCTCGTGCTCTGGCGGTGCCACAGCACGGGAGAGACAGTCAGCTACTACGTTAAGTTTGCCTGCTACGTGTCGAATGTCTGTGGTGAACTCTGAAATCGCAGCTAGCTGTCTTTGCTGTCTGCCTGACCATGGTTCTGAAATTTTAGCCATAGCAAAAGTGAGCGGCTTATGGTCCACAAAAGCCGTGAAACTCCGCCCTTCTAACCAAAACTGGAAGTGGCGGATGGACAAATGAAGCGCCAACAGCTCCCTGTCAAAAGTGCTGTATTTGCGTTCAGTAGGGTTTAGCGATTTGCTAAAGAATGCTAAAGGTTGCCAGACCCCACTGACAAGTTGTTCTACAACTGCCCCTATAGCCAGGTCTGAAGCATCTGTGGTTAGAGCAATGTGGGCTGAGGAATCTGGGTGGACTAACATTGTGGCGTTAGCTAGGGCGCTTTTTACTTCCGCGAAAGCGCGTTCGCGCTCCGGGGTCCATTCGACCGCGTTGGAAGCTTTCTTTTTTCTGAGCGCGTCATATAGGGGTTGCATGAGCTGAGCTGCGTGGGGGAGGAAACAGTTGTAAAAATTAACCATCCCCAAAAATTCCTGTAGCGACTTAACCGTTTGAGGCCGTGGAAAACTTTCTATCGCACGAACTTTATCTGGAAGCGGAATTGCCCCTGCCGGGGAGACCCTATGTCCCAAAAAATCAATTTGTGATACGCCGAATTTGCATTTGGCTGGATTGATTATAAGTCCGTGCTCTTCCAGCCTCTGAAAAACGGTAGTGAGGTGCTGTTCATGTTCTTCCTCGGATGAACTGGCTACAAGCATGTCATCGAGGTAGACAAAAACAAAGGGTAGGTCGCGTAGGACTGCGTCCATCATCCGTTGAAAAGTTTGAGCCGCGCCTTTGAGGCCGAATGGCATTCTTAGAAATTCAAAAAGGCCGAAAGGGGTTATAACCGCTGTTTTAGGAATATCTTCAGCTCGGACTGGGACCTGGTGATAACCGCGGACTAAGTCTATTTTTGAAAAAATGCGCGCACCTGCTAAATGCAATGAAAAATCCTGAATGTGAGGAATGGGGTAGCGGTCATGCGCTGTAGCGTTGTTTAGCCTGCGGTAATCTCCGCACGGTCTCCAAGAACCGTCGGATTTCGGGACCATATGAAGTGGTGAGGCCCAAGGGCTCTTTGAACGTCGGCAAATGCCTAATTTTTCAAGAGCTGCAAATTCGTCCCTTGCTATGTTGAGCTTGGCCGCGTCTAAGCGGCGAGCTTTGGCAAAAACGGGAGGTCCGTTTGTTGGAATGAAGTGTTTAACCCCGTGTTTGGCTACAGTGGCTGAGAATTTGGGGGTTGTGAGTGCTGGAAATTGGGTGAGGAGTTGCTCAAACTTACCTCCTGCCGTTGTGACGTTGGCCTGCACAGGTGGTGGAGAAACTCGAGCTGAGCATGGAATAGAAGCAAAAGAGAGTGCATTAACCAGGCGCCTATTTGCAAGATCCACTAATAACCCATGTGCACACAGAAAATCTGCGCCTAACAAGTTAAAGCTCACCGCTGCTACAACAAATGTCCATCTGTAGCTGCGGCCATGGATGAGGAGGTGCAGGCTCTTTTCCCCGAACGTGTCGATGTCAGAGCCGTTGGCTGCCACTGCTCCGTTGCCCCGGGTGCCCATGGTTTGCTCTGCGTGGGAGGGCATGACGAAACTCAGCTGAGCTCCCGTGTCGATGAGGAACTGCTTGCCTGTGTATCCATCCGTCACGTATAACAGCTTATTCTTCTCGCTGAGAACTGCTGCTGTTAATGGCCCTCGGCTTTGGCGTTTCCCCGACCTCGTAAACTTGCAGGGGGGAACGCATTTGCGGGCTTTCTCTGCGAAGCGGTGGTGATAATAGCAGACGTCGTTCTGCTCGTTGCGCTTAGGCCGCGCCGCTGTCACCGTGGGTTGAGTCTCTCCAAGGCTCGGGGTGTCAGTTCTCAGATCTGCGGATGCCGCTGTGGGTGTCCGTTCTCTGCAGGCGTTGACGAGCCGGTAAGCCTCGTTGGCCAGTGTGCGGAAATCCTGATGGTTATTGCACTTCATCCTGGCGAGTGTCCCTCTCAAATGCGGTGGTAGCGTGCTGAGGAAAATGAATTGGAGAAGGAAATTATCATTATCCTCCTCCTTGAGTTGTAGCAAATCCTCCATGAGGGTCCTTGGATTGCCCCCTCTGTGGCCGTAGACCGCCAGGATCCTCTCGGCTCTTTCCTCCGCTGACGGGACATAATTCGCCATGATGGTCGCCTTGAGTGTCCCATATTTGTCCTGGGTTGGTGGTTGCTGGACCAAGCTCCGCACACACTTCGAAGTTGCGGAGTCGAGCTTGGAGATGATGTGATAAAATTTGGTATCATCTGCTGTGATACCCGCCAGTATAAACTGGGCTTCGGCTTGCTGGAACCAAGATGCAGGGTCTTCTCTCCAGAAGTCTGGCAGCTTGACAGCGACGGCGTTCGTGCACACCATCATTGTCGTGTTCGCCGGGTGAGAGTGCGTTTCTACGGCTCTCGCGGCGGTGTTGGAGCTCGGTTGAGCTCTCTCAGTGCCCTCTGCCGCGGGGAACAGCTGTCTGCTTGTTCCCTCGTCTGCGTCGTCGCTGGCGTGTGCCAGAGCCACCATGGATGAACAGCTTGAAGAGCGCCTCCGGTCCATATTCTCGCGTAAGGGTCACCAGTGTAGTGGAGCTGAAATAACGAGGCGGCTTTGAATTAAAAACAGGGTTTTTATTGAATAGCTCCTCTATCAAATCTGAACAGGTGCAGAGCTTAGCAGAAGGCAAGAGAGAGATCTCTGCTTTGCTCGCTGGTTAAATACAAGCATACATGGCACCACTCATTGAAACAGCTGACATCAGAGTCCACTCATTTAAAAAGGTAAAATATCCCCGTTATCTAAATCCCCCCATTAGTCCTGTTAACTCCTCCCTTCGCCTTGGGAGGTGATGGGAAGACCTTCTCCTCTCTCAGGGTGAAGGTGTTGAGTCTGTTGCCATGGCGTCCTGTGACGTCATGGGTCTTCACACGGCGGTGAGATTCCTTTGTTCTTTCAGAGGTGTGAAGTTCCTTTGTATATGTTGTCCCAAACATTTCCACATGCTCTAACCAATGTAGGTATGGAATATCTGAGTGATATATACCACATCCATGGTATTAAATGCCTTAATAGCTTCGTCACCTGCCACATGAAGAAACGTAGCACATTTTATTTTCTCTGATTTTTCAGCTATGCTGCTAGCAATCAGGTACAGCTCAAACTTCTGGACCCACGAACGCCATTTTTCTGCGAGGTTTCCTTCCATCGACAGACTGTTCGGCGGTTTTAGTTGGTCCATCTTTGTATGAGTGACACTTCTGACACCATGTAATGTATTTTAGTGTGTTTTTATAAGGAGAGCAAGTGGAATAAAACAGACAGGACAGCGAGGTCTTCAGTAACGTCAACAACAACCGTTTTTTACTCTTCTTTTACTGTGCTTAACCTGCATACAACAACACTTAACAGCGCCCCTAGTGGCAGACCACATTACCACATTACAATTTGACACATACGGTATGCTCAATTAAACCTGTTATCATCCACCAGTCATCAGTTATATTTGTACATTTCCAAAGCCCACAGGTCAGGTCGCTTTGGTCAAATGGCCTGCTAGCTAGATAGCTAACAATTTAGCTAGCAAGTTAGTATGATATTTTTGTTTCTGCAGTTGTTTACTTTACCTTCACCTTCTAATAGGCATGCTCAGATGAACCAGTCAGTCAGAAGGTTTGGTTTTAATCAAAACTTTGGAGTTCCATCCATCCATCCATCCATCTTCTACCGCTTTTCCGGAGGTCCGGGTCGCGGAGGCAGCAGTTCAAGCAGAGAAGCCCAGACTTCCCTCTCCCCAGCCACCTGCTCCAGCTCTTCAGAGGGGATACCAAGGCGTTCCCAGACTAGCTGGGAGACATAGTCTCTCCACCGAGTCCTGGGTCTGCCCCGGGGTCTCCTCCCAGTGGGACGTGCCTGAAACACCTCAAGTGGGAGGCGTCCAGGAGGCATCCTAATCAGATGCCCATACCACCTCAACTGACTCCTTTCAATGTGGAGGAGCAGCGGTTCTACTCTGAGCCTCTCCCGAATGACTGAGCTCCTCACCCTATCTCTGAGGGTGAGTCCAGCAATCCTACGGAGAAAGCTCATTTCAGCCGCTTGTATCCGCGATCTCGTTCTTTCGGTCATTACCCAAAGCTCGTGACCATAGGTGAGAGTAGGAACGTAGATTGACTGGTAAATCGACAGCTTTGCCTTAGAACTAAGCTCCCTCTTCACCACAACAGACCGGTACAACGTCCGCATCACTGCAGATGCTGCTCCAATCCGTCTGTCGACCTCTCGCTCCATTTTCCCCTCACTCGTGAACAAGACCCCAAGATACTTAAACTCCTCCACTTGGGGCAGGAGCCTGTCCCCAACCCGGAGAGGACAATCCACCTTTTTCCGGCTGAGGACCATGGACTCGGACTTGGAGGTGCTGATTCTCATCCCAGCCGCTTCACACTCAGCGGCAAACCGTCCCAGCAAGAGCTGTAGGTCATTGCTGGATGAAGCCAACAGGACAACATCATCTGCAAACAACAGAGATGAGATCCTGTGGTCACCAAGCATGACGCCCTCCATTCCCTGGCTGCGCCTAGAAATCCTGTCCATAAAAATTATGAACAGGACCGGTGACAAAGGGCAGCCCTGGCGGAGTCCAACTTTCACTGGGAATGACTCCGACCGAGTGTTGGCAATGCGAACTAAACTCTCACAACGGTCGTACAGAGACCGAATAGCTCGTAACAACAAGCCCGATACCCCATACTCCCGAAGCACCCCCCACAAAAATCCACGAGGGACGCGGTCAAATGCCTTCTCCAAGTCCACAAAACACATGTAAACTGGTTGGGCAAACTCCCACGAACCCTCAAGAATTCTCGAGAGGGTAAAGAGCTGGTCCGATGTGCCACGGCCAGGACGAAAACCACATTGCTCCTCCTGAATCCGAGGTTCGACCAACGGCTTTGGTAACTTTGGAGTTACTCATTTTAAAGTTAAGCTAAAACACAGAAAACAGCATGAATGCTAAACATTCTTCTTAAACACTATATCCCTTTCGGGTTGTTGGGGATGGGGGGGCTGAAGCCTACGCCAGTGTCTTTGGGATAGAGGCAGCGCCTACCCTGGATGGATCACCAGTCCAGATCCATAAACACAAGAACACCATTTCCTGCTTGTAACAGCTGTCTCTTCGAACAGCGCCTCATGGTAAAAATGACTAGCATGCAACACAGTCACTAAAGTGGAGTGATGCATATCTGGAGAAAGATCTAACAGTCAGAGTTATACAATAATGCTGGGGGTCCCTGTTACGGTCAAATTATCCTGGACTTCAGATATCATCATATCAAACCACCTGTGCTTTATTTAAAAACTCACATTCCTTCATATCTCAGACAGATTTCAAGCAGCTTTTTTTATGCTCTGAAGTTTTCTATGGTTTTTATTTTTAACAGCAATTTGGTTTCATCTCTGCACATATTTTACTCAGTAATTAATAATCTTGTCTGGACCTGGAGCGGAGAGAGAAAACATAACAGGAACATTTGGAAGCAGCTGGAAGCCCTGGAAAAAAAACAGCCGGGGGGGCTGCTCAGGGCCCAAAACCCAAATTAAATATAAACGCAGAAAAAATGGATAACCACAGGCTGCTTTCTCCGGAGAGCTGTGTACTGGACATTGTAACACTGGAGGTCCTAGAAAATGATAGCAGGACTCCCTGAAGAACACCCTAGGCCCCTGTGGTAGCGCCCATGATAACTGGACAGCTCTGGCATTCAGTCAAGCTTCCTGGAGGAGCCTCATCCTAAAAGGTAGATCTTCCTCTGAGAACAAATGCAGAACTAGCCTAGTGGAGAAAAGACAACACCATACAGTCCCATATCTGAAATCCCTGTGGTAGAGGTTGCTAACCTCGAGAACCTTGAACTGGGGTGGATGCGATCTGGCTCCAGTTCAGTTTTCAGCAGATAAAATACTTTGAAGATATAGAAAAATCTAATAAGAAAATCAAGCTGGGAAATTACATAATTATATAGACCCGGCACTCGAGGAATGCCAGTAACAGCAGCTCCTTAACGTTTTTCCTAACTTTGTGTCTTTATTTAGGGTATTCTGTCTCTAGTATGTTCTTTTTTTAATCAAGGCTGGGTAATAAGAGTTGAGTAATGACTGGACCAAGTTTGACTATTTTTTCTACTGGTTTCCCTGCTATTTTTTTTACTTGTAGCGATCAAAAACAATAGGAGTGGAATCAAAAGGATTGTTTACACACGCGACCAGCTGATAGCGCTGAACAGGCCTATGCTGCTACCTGGACCAAGGCCCCTGATCCTGGATGAGCTGAGGAGGAGACGCGGGGGGCGGAGAGATGAAGGAAAGGTTAGAATGAGGAGGAGAAAGTTTAAACCAAGCGTACTGGTGTTAATCATGGGGATTGTGAGGTCTTTGGAAAATAAGACAGACGAGCTCACAGAGCTGGTCAAGACGCAGAGAGAATACCAAGAGAGAAGCATCATGTGTTTTACAGAGACGTGGCTTCACTCACACTTCCCGGACAATAACATTGCGTCACCCGGCTTCAAGACTATCTGGGCAGACAGGGACATTATAAGAAGTGGTAAAAGGAAGGGAGGAGAGATTGCACTTTTTGTAAACAAAAGGTGGTGTAATCCCAGACACATTTATGTAAAGGAACGTCTCTGCAGCCTGAACATTTAACTGCTAGCCATGATTATGCAACCTTATTACATGCCAAGAGAGCTCACATGCACCAGTGTAATCGCTGTTTACATTCCTGCATCAGCAATGCAGCAGCAGCATGTGACATGCTCAGCTCCACTGCTGCCACTCTATTGGCCCAGCACCCTGACACATTTATTAGATTAGATTAGATTAGATTCAACTTTATTGTCATTACACATGTATGAATACACGGTAACGAAACACAGTTTAGCATCCAATCAGAAGTGCAAAGGACAGCAGTGCAGTATATACAGTAATTGACAGTATGTGCAATTTAAGCAAATATATGCAAATATATGCAGCAGTGCAGAAAGTTAAGAGTACTGTTATGTGCAAATAATGTACAATAAGTTAGATGGGCAGTTATGTACAGGTGAGGATGGTAAGAGATGATGGTAAGAGAGTCAGCGGGGAACTAAGTTCAATAACGTGACAGCTGTTGGAAAGAAACTGTTCCTAAACCTGCTGGTTCTAGTCCGAAGGCTTCTGAAACACCTTCTGGAGGGGAGAAGCTGGAACAGTCCATGAGCAGGATGGTTGGAGTCCCAAAGAATGTTGTGTGCCCGGCGCAGACATCTTTTCCTGTAGACGTCCTCTATAACTGGAAATGGAGTCCCTGTGATGCTTTGGGCGGTTTTCACCACCTGCTGCAGCACCTTACGGTCAGCGACAGGGCAGCTCCTATACCAGACTGTGACACAGTTGGTCAGGGTGCTCTCTATCACGCAGCGGTAGAAGTTGCCCAGGATGTCAGTTGACAGATGGTTCTTCTTCAGTGTCCTCAAGAAGAAGAGGTGCTGATGGGCCTTCTTGATCAGGCTGGTGGTGTTAACTGACCAGGACAGGTCCTCCGAGATGTGGGTTCCCAGGAATTTGAAGCTGGGGACACGTTCAACAGCTATGCCATTGATATGGATGGGGTCATGTGTCTTTCCCCTCTCCTTCCTGTAGTCCACTATGAGCTCCTTGGTTTTGCTGGTGTTAAGGAGCAGGTTATTGTCAGCGCACCAAGTAGCCAAGTGCTCAACCTTTGCCCTGTAATCTGACTCATCGTTGTCCCTGATGAGTCCAATCACCATGGTGTCATCTGCGAACTTTATGATGGAATTGGATCCATACATAGGCCTGCAGTCATGGGTGAAGAGGGAGTAGAGGAATGGGCTGAGCACACAGCCCTGTGGTACACCAGTGTTGAGTATGATGACGGAAGAACGGTTGGGGCCTGACCTAACATGCTGGGGTCTGTTGGTCAGAAAATCCATGATCCAGTTGCATTTATGGCCATCATAGGAGATTTTAACCATGTCTCACTGGACAAAACATTACCAAACTTCCACCAGTTTGTTGACAGTCCCACCATAGAAAATAAAATCTTGATCTTCTGTATGCCAATGTCAGAGATGCATACAGAACCACAGCTCTAACCACCCCACCTCACCAGCAGATCTGATCACAACCTGATTCTGTTAACTCCCAAGTACGTTCCTCTTGTGCAAAGGCAGCCTGCTCACACATGGACTGTGAGAAGATGGACACTGGAGGCTGCCGATGCAATACAGGACTGCTTCAAGACAACTGACTGGGATGTGCTCTGTGAGCCACACGGGGAGGACATATACTACATGAGTGACTGCATCACAGAATACATCAGATTCTGTGAAAACACAACAATGCCAGCCTGGACTCTGCACTGTTTCCCCAACAACAAACCATGGATCACCAGTGACCTGAAAGCACTTCTTAACAAGAACAAGAGGGCTTTTAGGTCTGGAGACAGGGAGGAACTGAGAAGAGTGCAGCGTGAACTGAGAGAGATGCTGAGGATGTGTAAAGACAACTACAGGAGGAAGTTAGCGGGTAAACTCAAGCAGAAAAACATGAGGGATTGTGGACTTGAATGAAGCACATCACTGGGTGTAAAGCTGGATTTATGCTGCACCTCCACTGTCCGCGTACACATAACCGGAAGCCTTGTGTGACAAAATTTACATCATCCTCTCCAGTCCGCTAGTGTACTCAGGGCTCTTCTGCAGATGACTGCATGCAGCCCAAATTTTAAAACAGCACAGCCTGCCCACGACCTGACCGGGTTGACAGTGCATGTGCAAGACTGAACGTCCCATTCACGAGGTGGCGCTACCAGCACAGCATACACAGACAAAGTAGATGAAGAAGACAATGAGGGGCTGCACGGTGGCGCAGTGGTTAGCACCGCGGCAGCACAGTTTACCCTCAGCCGGGGGATCATGAGATCGTGGGTTCGATCCCTGCCCCCGGCCAACAGTGATCTGTGTGGAGTTTGCATGTTATCCCCGTGTTTGCGTGGGTTTACTCCGGGATTTCTCCGGTTTCCTCCCACATGCCAAAAACATGCAGGTTAGGGAGTTAAGGGGCGCTTGTGCACGCAGCAACCAGCAGCTGGTGGCTTGTCACCGGACTGCAGAACAAATCTACCTACGGATACAAAATAAGTCCAAAAAAACAAAACAAAACAAAAAAAAAAAACGAGGAAGCGGAAGATGAGAATAAACATGCATGAATCCTTTTGCAGCAGCAGCTTGAGTGGAGGAGAGCACTGGAAAACTGTAATTCTTCCTTTTCCTTGAAACAACGGCATTGTTGTTGCTACAACAAAATGTGTATCACTCTTGTGTTTATAGCCAGTGAGCAAACTGGCATGCTAGTGCATTTGCACTGCCTATTGGGCTTGGGCAAAACTATAAATAACAGTTGTGCGCAGGCGTCAACCACTTTGCCTGGTGGATGAAAAAAAAGTGAACATGTGCTGTACAACGCAACGTGTGTGCTGGGCTCGTCCAAAGCACACATGGACCAAAGGGGACCAGAGGGGAAATGCAGCATAAATCCAGCTTTAGGGGAGAGACAGACAGACAGCAGGGAGCAATGAGAGAGCTGATGAGCTGAATCTTTTTTTAATAGGTTCAACTCACTGTCTGTCACCCTAACACAGCCAGACCCTCACACACCCCTCCCCACTCATTCCCCTGTGCAGCACCTGTCTCCCCCTCACACCCCCTCCTCTCCATTGAAGACATCAGCACCAACCCCAACTTCACTGTGACTAGAGACCAGGTTAGGAAACAGCTGGAGAGACTTCACCAACGGAAGGCTGCGGGCCCTGATGGCATCTCCACCTGGATCCTGAGGACCTGTGCCAACCAGGTAGCTCCAGTACTGAAACATCTGTAAAACCTGGGCCTGAGTCTGGAGAGAGTAGCAGTGCTGTGGAAGATGTCCTGCCTGGTTCCTGTCCCCAAGAAGTCATCTCCATCTGACCTGAATGACTATTGACCAGTTGCCCTCACATCACATGTGATGAAAGTCCTGGAGAGACTGGTTTTAGTCCACCTGAGGCTGCAGGTGAAGACATGGCTGGACCCTCTGCAGTTTGCATATCAGCCCCATTTAGGAGTAGAAGATGCTGTCATCTACCTGCTGCAATGAGCCCATCTGCACCTGGGTGGAGGAAGAGACACTGTGTGAATCACGTTCTTTGATTTCTCCAATGAATTTAACACCATTCAGCCACTGCTGCTGGGTGAGAAGTTGCGGGTGATGGGGGTCGACAGTTCTATGATCTCCTAGATTACTGACTACCTGACAGCCAGACCACAGTTTGTCCGGCTGGGCAGTGTCTTGTCTGATGTGGTGTTTAGTGATACAGGAGCTCTACAGGGAACTGTGCTTTCTCCTTTTCTCTTCACCTTATACACAACTGACTTTCAGTACAACACCGAGTCATGCCACCTGCAGAAATTCTCTGATGACTCGGTTGTTGTTGGGTGTATAAGAGGGGGAGAGGAGGGGGAGTACAGGGCACTGGTAGACAGATTTGTGGAGTGGACCAAGCAGAATTACCTGAGACTGAATGTCAGTAAGACCAGAGAGATGGTGATTGACTTCAGGAAGAAGAGGACGCCTTCTCAGCCACTGCAGATTAGGAGGAAGGATGTAGAGGTAGTGGAAGACTACAAATACCTGTGTGTCATGATGAGCAATGGACTGGACTGGAGATCCAACACCGATGCCGTGTACAAGAAGGGGATGAGCAGACTCTACTTTCTGAGAAAGCTGAGATCCTTCAATGTGTGCAGTGTGATGCTGGAGCTTTTCAATCAGACAGTCATTGCCAACGTCATCTTCTTTACTGCTGTCTGTTGGGGTAGCTGTATCAAAGCCAGCAACACCAACAGACTTGACAAGATTATCAAAAAGGCTGGCTCTGTAATTGGTCTCAGGCCGGAGACCTTGAAGACTGTGGTGGAGAGGAGGACACTGAACAAACTGTGATCCATCATGGACAATCCTGATCACCCCCTCCACCACACACTGGACAGACAGCGGAGCACTTTCTCCAGCAGACTGCTACAGCTTCACTGAATGTTCCAGTGAGCACTGTTGGAGCCATCATTGAGAAGTGGAAAGAATGTACGTTTACGGATGTAAACACGGTTTTATGAATGAATGTGAACCTGTAGCCACATGACATCTGATCCTCAGGACAGGAGCATTATATCAAATTAATCACACCTATGGATGCCCACCTTATATATACCCCTTGCATCCACCCATTCTTCCTTTTTCTAATGACTGGGAGGAGCCTGCCTCCACCAATGGAGGACAATGAATGGCTACAGGTTCATTTTCACTCATAAATTCATGTTTACATCCGTAAATGTATGTTTTATTTCATTTCAGTGAACCTCTAACCACGTGGCAACAATATACCAAAACGAGTCCTGAGGAGAATCAGGTTCAGGTTCAGGTTCAGGTTCCTTTATTTGTACCCGTAGGTAGATTTGTCTCGCAGTCTGGTGACATCCATATTTACAAACCACAATTACATTCAACATAAACACAAACACAGGCACACATGAAGCTGACTATAAACATGATAAAAATACTCAAGGCTCCATCAATCAGGGTATAGAGACAAAGAGATGAGAGAAAAAACAGAGGTAAGAGAGAAGGGTCATATTAAAAAGTTAAAGACTAGTCAAAGAGGTTAAAAACTCAAAGGTCTAGAACCCAATAAAAGATTTAGAACCCAAATAAAAATCCTACAAAAATAAGTAAATATAAAAAGGAGTTAATAAACAGGTAACTAAATTATGTGCAATATATTGTTACAACTTGTTCAACTCTCTGACAGCAGCAGGAACAAAGCTGTTTTTGTAGCGCTTGGTTTTACTTTTTGGGACAGCAAACCTCCGTCTTGAGGGAAGAAGCTGAAAGTGGCAGGGCAAAGGGTGGGAGTCATCATTTAAAATGGAGGTAGCCATCCTCTGTACTTGTCTGGTGTACAAGGATGTCAGGCTCAGCTGTGACTCACCAAGCAAACGACTGGACCATCTAACTACCTGATCCAAGGATTTCCTCTGTTTCAGTTTTATCTGACCAAACCATGACACTAAAGAAAAGGATAAAACAGATTCAATAAAAGCCCGATAAAACACTGTCATTATGGTTCGGTCAATTTGGAAGCGTGCAAGTTTCCTCAAACAATGCAAATGTTGCTGACCCTTTTTGCACACCCTTTCACAGTTCTCTTCAAAGTTTAAATTACTATCAGTAATTGTCCCAAGATATTTGTAGGATTGTACACATTCAGCGGTCTGGCCTTTTAGTATGGTGACTTTGTGCCTGGGAGTTCTCCTCCTAAAGTCTGATTGCTGGGGTCTTTCTGCAACTGTGGGGGTCCTCCCTACAGTTGATAGTGCTATGAGATGACTGTTGTTGTGAAATGGCGCTATATAAATAAAGTTGAATTGAATTGAATTGAATTGAATTGAATTAAAGTCAATAATCATATCTTTAGTTTTTGTCGTATTCAGCTGCAGGTAGGAATCCTCACACCAGTGAACAAAACCATCAACTACTGGGCCGTGGCCACTCTCACCATCCTGGAGGAGACTGACAATAACTGAGTCATCAGCATACTTTATAATGTGTCTGTTGTCATGTCTGCTCCGACACATGTTTGTGTACAGGATGAAGAGTAGTGGTGACAACACACACCCCTGAGGAGAGCCAGTAGAAGAGCACTTTAGGTCAGACAATGTACCATTGACCCTTACTCTCTGCGTCCTGTTGGTTAAGAAATCCAGAATCCGCCCCACCAGATTATTGCTCAAATCAAATTGTTGCAGGAGCCTTTCAACTAAAATATGAGGTTGGATTGTATTAAAGGCGGAGGAAAAGTCCACAAATAAAAGCCTGGCGTGTGTCCCATTAAAATCCAGATGTTCAAAAAGCATGTTAAACAGAGTGACAGTGGCGTCCTCCACTCCTCTGTGAGGCCTATATGCAAACTGCAGAGGATCCAATGCATGTTCAGTCTGCTTTAGGACCTCAAATCTGACCAGTTTTTCAAAAAATTTCATTAAAATTGAAGTCAAAGCAACTGGTCTAAAGTCATTTACCATTTTAGGACAGCTGGATTTTGGAACGGGAACAACCATGGCATCTTTCCAGATCTTAGGCATATGTTGTGTCTGTAAGGACTTATTGAAAATGTAATGAAATACAGGACTCAGTTCATGTGCACAGGACTTTACCAATCACCCACATATATTATCAGGGCCCTGACTTTTGTTCACTCTTACAGCACAGAACTCCCTTTTAATATCCTGCACCTCAGTATTAAAGTGCTGACTGTCTTTGAGTTTCTGTTTCAAATCTTGGGTTTCTGTGCTAAAATCAAAAGAATCAAAACGACCATAAAAACAATTAAGAGCATTAGCCAGCTCTGTGTCTGAATTAAAACCATCTAAAAACACACGATTACTGCGCTCTGTGCTCTGAAGGCCTGCAATAGTTTTCATACTGGCCCAGGCTGAACCAAGTTTCTTTGTTGCCATCTTGCTTTCCAACTCTGATTTATAATTCTGTTTTGTTATTAAAATTTTGGACTTCAGCTCTTTTGTGGCAACCTGTAGCTCAGAAACAGACCCCTGTTAAAAGGCAAGTGCTTTCCTCTGTAAGCAGGATTTTTACTGATTTTGTAACCCATGGTTTGTTGTTGGGATATATTTTTACACGTTTACATGGAACGATCATATTTTTACAGAAAGCCATGTATGAGCATGTGACGTCTACCAAAGAGTCCAAATCATCCCCGCAGGACAGTGTGAAAACCTCCCAGTCCGTATAGTTGAAGCATTCCTGGAGGCAGTGCACTAATCCTCTGTCCACACATCTATGTCTCTGGTCTTCACCTTGCCTCTTCTGAGAGCAGTTTTATATGTGGGCAGCAACTGTACACAGTTGTGATCTGAGGATCCTAAAGGAGGAAGGGGGAGTGATTTATAGGCCCTCTCAATGGATCAATAGCACAGGTCCAATGTCTTTTTTCACCTGGTTGGGCAGGAGACATACTGATAAAAGTTTTTAAGTGTCTTCTTTAAAGAAACATGTTTAAAATCCCCAAGAATAAAGTTTTGAGCCTCTGGAGAAATTGACTGCAGCCTTTTTACCATATCAAAGACGGTGCTGGAGGCGGAGTCAGCGTCTGCCCTAGGGTGAATGTACACAGTCGTGATGAAAAGTTGGGGGAACTTGCAGGGCAGATAAAAGGGGCGTAGCAATACGGACAGAAGCTCCACATCGGGTGTACAGATGCGCTCTCTGACCGTGACAGATGTGCAGTACTGTTTATTAATATATAAACATACGCCACCCCCCTGACATTTCCCCGTTACCTCTTCCTGCTGATCCGAACGAAGTGGGGCTCCAAAGCCGTCAATCCACAGGTCCGCATCGACCACACGTCTCCATGTAAGCCATGACACAGCAGTTCTTGAAGTCCTTCTGGTAGCGTACATTCCCTTGAATTTCATCTACTTTATTTCTCAGGGATTGTACATTCCCCAAAATCATGGAAGGAAGAGGAATGCTGTTAAACTGACGTCTCCTCAGGCTTAATTTCACGCCTCCACGCTTTCCGCGTTTCCTCCTCTTGTCTCTCTTTTCATCGCTGTGTCCATGAGAGTTTCTTAAAATAGAGTCTGGCAGTTGCAGCATAGACTCAATCACAGATGCTGCATTTTCATTGTTTAAATGCAGTAACATGTCTCTGGAATATTGTATTCTCCCCGGCATGATCGTGATTGCGCTTACCTCAGAGACAAAGAGCCAGTGGGAAAGAAGCAGCAGTGCAAAAGTAAGGAGGAATTCCATATTGATGGAACCAGGGAGCTCTTTGTTATACAGTCCACAAGCATTCAAGGACAAAAACGACACAGAGAATTTTGTTTAAACACATTAAAGTGCGTAAAAACAGAGACACAGACGATGGACTTTTTTCACCAGCTGCCGGTCGCTGCGTGCGCATGCGCCCCTCACAGGTTGAAGGGGCACAAAGCCCCAAACACGCCATTAAGCACAAACACAATCAGATGAGTTTGCCTCCATTATTGTACTTAACTGAGTATGTACAAGTTAAGCCGGTTCCTCCAGGTAACCGAAGCTAAAACAAATCCTTTCAAGCACAAGGCACACATGCCAGCTCACATGAGGGAAACTAAGATAAAACTTAAGAATCTGTTGCAACCCCCAGAACACATGACGGGATGACTGACGAGGCCAGATCGAGCCTATAGAAGTGGGTGAACGTTGAGGAAGGAGCCCAGCTAGTGGCTGCGCATACATCCTCCAGGGGTGCACCACTAAACAATGCCCACGTAGTGGCCATTCCCCGAGTCAAGTAAGCCACCAGCCCATCTGGTGGTTCCGCTCCAACCTGTACATACGTGAAAGCAATCAGCTCAACTATTCAATGGGACAGGCGCTGCTTAGAGCTAGGCCTGCCCATCGTGGATTCCCCATAGGACACAAAAAGCTTGTCTGAAGAACAGACAGACCTCGTACGGTCAACCTAAAGCTTAAGGGCCCTTACTGGGCACAAATTATTGAGCCTTTCAGCCTCTGAAGAGGTGTGTGGGGGAGCTTAGAAGGCCTCAAGCACAAAAGGGTGGGAAACAAACCCACTAGCCAGCACCATGGGCTGAAAAGCTTGGTTGTGCTGCAGGTGGAACCACCTGATCACCATCAAACCTAAGGCATGCAGTGTCCACAGAGAGCACATTCAGTTCACCAACCTTCTTGGCTGAGACAATTGCCAAGAAAAAAGCAGTCTTCAAAGAGAGCAGATGAAGGTCAACACTGGGGAGTGGCTCAAAATGGGGTAAGCATAGAGCCCTAAGAACTGTCTGGAGAAACCAAGTGGGCAGCAACGGACGCCAAGATGGATGGCTCCGTTTCACAGCTCTCAAAAACTGCTTAGCCAAGGGATGTGCCCCAGGAGACAAGCCATCACATTTCTTATGGACAGTTGACACTGCCGCCAGGTAGCCCCTGATAGTCAACTCTGCCTGACCTAGGGCAAAGAGGTACTGGAGGAAAGACAAGATGACAGAGATGTGACAAGTCAAGGGATTCTCCCCCTTGGTCCAACACCAGTTCGAAAAGACTCTCTTAGATGTGCCCACTACTTCTGCAGATGTTCCACACAGTCAGGATAACTGACAAGGGAACCCACCACAGGGTTGCAGGACCTCTGTCTCAAGCCGAAGCCCTAGGCAGAGAAGATGGGGGAGGAAGCCCCACAGCTAATGCTGCCCAGAGAGCTGTGCCATGGCAGAGACATCATCATACTCTCCCAATGGTGCCACAGCCAGAGCTGATGGTCTTACCCAAGAGGCTATAAGAGGCACTGCATCAGGATGCAGTGTCAGGCGACATACGGGGGCCTGGTGCAGTATACCCCAAAGGCGACAGTGATTTGCACCCATATGCGCAATGGTCTTACACATTTCCTCCAATTGGTTCTGCATGAAATCCACCCAGTGGATCACGTAGCTGGCTTCCTTCAATCTGCTACTGCTTCCATGAGGTACAAGCACGCTAGTAAGAAGACAACATAGCAATATCAGTTTTCAGTTCCCACCTACCTGCAGCATCACTCCCCCACAAAAGGTGGTGAGAGTGCACCAAGCACAGGAGCTCTCAGTATCCAGACAAAGAAGACGTCACCCTTTTTTTTAGAAGACAAACTGTCAGTCAGAATTAATGTCAAATTGTACAATACTGTTAAACTTTTAAGCAATTCCTCCTTGACGAAGGCAAAAATATATCACATATCCCAAGCAGATAAAGCATATTGGCTTGCTGTTAAGCTGTAAAACAGTTCTTCTGCCTGAAGAGAAGGCACAAAATACATCACAGACCTTAAGCAGGTAAGGGTAGTACATACCTCACTTTTCTAAACTGTTAACAGTTCAAGCTTAAAAGAAGGCAAATGTATATTATATACCTCAGCAGGCATGTACAGTGCACGTCATGCTACACAGCCACTGCAAATCATCTGTCATTCAGCAGAAAACACAACAATTTCATGACACATCAATTGGGTATCCAGGGTAAGGCAGCCCAAACAGCACACAAACACAATGTTAAACAGACTGGTATAAGCTTTTACCGACCAGGAGGATAGAAAGAGGAAGAATTGGTGGATGCAAGGGGTATATATAAGGTGTGCATCCAAAGGTGTGATTCATTTGGTATAATGCTCCTGTACCGAGGATCAGATGTCAGGTTGTTACAGGTTCACTGAAATGAAATAAAACATCATTTTACCATAAACCAGCAACGACCATGAGCTTCTTGCAAGAGTTCTGACAGAGGAGGCAAAAGAATTATCAGAAGACTTCTCCAATAGCCAAAGACCACTCGTGGAAAGTTCCAGAAAGACCTGGAGTTAGCAGGTACTGCTGTTTAAGAAAACAAACAAACACGAAAAAACCACTATTTAAAAAAAAGGGCCACTCGGTGGCGCAGTGGTTAGCACTGTGGCAGCACAGTAAGAAGGTCCTGGATTTGATCCCACCCCCTAACCATCAGTGACCCTTCTGTGTGGAGTTTGTATGTTCTCCCCGTGTCTACGTGTGTTCATCTTTGGTACTCCGGTTTCCACCTACAGGCCAAAAATATGCAGGTTAGGTTAATTGGAGACTCTAAAGTGGGCCTAGATGAGAATGTGTGTGTGAATGATAAAGGGATTGGTGCCGCACCATGGCTGCCTCATCCATCCACGTCGATGCCCTGAATTTCCCTCTGGGATTAAAAAAGTACACAAAATTAAAAAATAATAAAAAATAAAATAAAAACAATGTAATGCGCTCAACCAACATGGGTTCTATGCCCGCTCACCTTGGAAGACTCCATTGCTGAAGAAAAAGCATGTTGAAGCTTGTTAAATGTTTACTGCACAACATTAGTCATTAGCCAGTAAAATACTGGGAAAATATAGTCTGGTCAGATGAAACCAAAACTGAACTTTCTGGATGCCACAACACACAGCATGTTTGGAGGAAAAATGGCACTGCACATCCCATCATGGTGTGGGGGTGTTTTTTAGCACATGGTACAGGCAGACTTCATATAATTGAAGGAAAGATGAATGGACAAATGTACAGAGACATCCTTGATAAGAACCTGTTGCCATCTGCAAAGATGCTGAAGATGAAACGAGGGTGGACATTTCAGCAAGACAACGATCCCAAACACACAGCCAAGGAAACTCAACTGGCTCCAGAGAAGGAAAATAAAGCTGCTAGAACGGCCCAGTCAGTCACGTGACCTGAATCCAATTGAAAATCTATGGAATGAACTGAAGATCACAGTTCATATTAGTTACCCATGTAACCTTCAAGATTTGAAGACAGTTTGTGTGGAAGAATGGGCTAAAATCACTCCTGAGCAATGCCTGCACCTAGTTTCTCCATACAGGAGGCATCTGGAAGCTGTGATTACCAGCAAAGTCTTTTTGACTAAATATTAAATGAATATCATCAAGCATGTTCAATTCTTATTCCCTGTGTGATTCCACTTTATTAAATATAACTTGTTTTGTGAACACAGTTGCCTTGATTTGCTTGTATGGATTACTTGGGCTGTTACTGAGATCTGGTGGAAATCTCAGGTCAATGGCTCCACCAGAAATATGTTTAATGACAAAAATGTTGACATGTTCAACACTTATCTTGCCCACTGTATTTTCAACTGTGGATTCATGAAAGAGGTCTAGTGAGGAAACTAGCATTCACAAAGACTGGCTAGCTTAGCTTGCTGCACTGTAGCTAGGATACCTCCGAGGCTCAGTAGAAGACTTCCTGTTCTCTTCTTCATAGAGGGACTACCAGACAATCCAGGATCAGGTCTGTTCAGTAACAATGTGATGGCCTCACAGAAGACTACAGCCAATCCAAATGAGGCATTTCAGACAGAGATGTAGTCCTAGAATCTGTGGGAGAGAAGAACTCCTGTGGAGAAGTAGTTTGGCCTGTTTGACTTTACAAAGAAGATAATGTCACAGAAATCCTCCAGAACATTCTACAACAGTGATTCTCATCTGGTGGGCAGGTCAATAAATAAATAATATTTTGAAGTTCAGTTACATCTGAAGTTGGACGTGTCTTATTTTGAAAAAAAACAAAACCTTTTATTTTGACAGGCATATGTCATCGAGGTGCAGCTCTCTGGTGTTGTAGGCATGGTAACCATCGTTTGACTGATGTTTACTTTAAGTTTGTGTTGCTATTCAGAGATGTAATGGTGAAGTGAAAATATGATCCGGACTCTTTGAAATGTGGATTTTCATACACTGAAGATAAAAAAGTCCATAAAGATAAGTCCATGAAGATAAAAAAAAAGTCCATTAAAAGGCTGTGTGATGTGTCTAGTGCGTTATAGAAGTGTACACTTCTATAGTTTACACTTCTGCCCCGCCGCTAGCTAGCCTGCTGTTTACAGCAAGCGAAAAGGGAGCCGAGTGCATAAGTCTCCTCTGCTAGTACATAGCCTCTCCACAGCAAGCCCCATGCGTACCTCCTTGTGGTAATGGATGGAAACTGGGTACCATGAGGCCCCAGGCTAAAATGCAGGGACTCGGAGGAGGTTTGGCCAGACTTGCGGTACTCACGGCCCACTGGCGTGTGGACATGCCCTGATACCCATGAACCAAATCCCCAACTATGGGTTAAATAGTATACGGACTACATAGTCCGTTAGGAAAGTCCCCAATGGCGAGTAGTCTACTACTTCGGCGGATGAGGGCAGTGCCTGGCGGGCAGGTGCTAGAGAGGCGGGCCTTGATAAACAAAGCACCCGGCAGCCCGCTGCAGCCAACTTCATGAAAATCGCACATTTCGGCCTGCCGAACCGTGTTGGACATGCTGATGGCCAAGAGCGTGTGTGTGGCCCTCGCGGAGCCACGACCACCCTAAACAAATTCACAAGCAATTGGCCTTCGTCTTCAACTCGGATGATCCCTTCAAGCCCAATGGCGATGGAACTGCGAGTAACGGGGGCAGGTTTGGTATGACTGGAAGCCTCTAGCTCGCAGCCACACATTGGCGGCGGATCTAAGATGATCGCCTTCCAATGAACTCTGCGGTGACATTGGATTTCGGTAGCTGGATCCGCGACTGGGCTGGCCTATTTAGGACTCCCGCAGCCCACCCCATATGGGGAGGCCCCTAGAAAAAGTGGGCAAACATCGGACACTGCAGACTTATCTGGCTAGCATGCCGCGGCTGGCAGATTACCCATCACAGCGGTCGACCTACATATCAAAACCATAAAAACTCAAACTCAACCGCTCTTGACCATCGCCTGGATTCTCAACCTCCGATTGGATCTCTCATTACAAAACCCTTCATCCTGGGTGCTTGGAACATCCGCACACTGCAGGACATGAGGAGCAGCGAGCGCCCAGAACGTCGTACAGCTCTGGTATGTAAAGAACTTGCACGCTTTAACATTGGCATAGCAGCTCTAAGTGAAACTAGACTTGCTGAGGAAGGCAACATCAAGGAAACTGGATCAAACTACATCATTTTCTGGAAGGAAAATGGTACAGAAGATCCACGTATCCATGGTGTAGGCTTTGCCATCCTATCCCAGCTTGTGGACCAACACAACCTTGTCCCAACTGCAATCAATGAGTGAATAATGACCATCCGAATCCCGCTCACCCAAAAATGTTTCCTCACTCTGATCTCAGTGTATGCGCCTACACTTACATTCAATTCAATTCAACTTTATTTATATAGCGCCATTTCACAACAACAGTCATCTCATAGCACTATCAACTGTAGGGGGGACCCCCACAGTTGCAGAAAGATCCCAGCAATCAGGCGATCCCCTGTGAGCAAGCACTTGGCGACGGTGGAGAGGAAAAACTCCCTTTTAACAGGAAGAAACCTCCAGCAGAACCAGGCTCAGGGAGGGGCAGTCATCTGCTGCGACTGGCTGGGGGGTGAGGGGATAGAGAAGAAAAAAAGAACAGACATGTAGAGAGCAAACAGCACGATGGGGACTCAATCTATGGGAGAGAACAAACAAATGTTAATGACCAGCAAAAAAAAAATATTTCATAGAGAGTGAGGAAAGGAGTGAGGCCCAGTGCATTACTGGAGGTCCCCCGGCTGACTAAACCTATTAGCAGCATAACTAAGGGAGGGTTCAGAAACACATGATCCCTCCCTAATTGTAGGCTATATCAAAAAGGTAGGTTTTAGCCCTATTCTTAAAAACAGAGATCGAGTCTGACTCCCGAATCCAGATTGGCAGCTGATTCCACAGGAGAGGAGCTTGATAACTGAAGGCTCTGCCTCCCATTGTACTTTTGGAGATTCTAGGTATTACAAGTAATCCTGCATTTTGGGAGCGTAGTGCTCTGTTAGGATGATACGGTAGTATCAGATCTTTTAAATAAAAAGGAGCCTGATTGTTTAAAGCTTTGTAAGTAAGAAGAAGGATTTTAAACTTAATTCTAAACTCTATGGGAAGCCAATGAAGGGAGGCCAGAACCGGAGAGATATGAGCTCTCTTTCTAGTACCTGTTAAAACTCTTGCTGCAGCATTTTGGATCAGCTGAAGACTTTTTAAAGATGTTTTAGGACAGCCTGATAATAAAGAATTACAATAATCTAATCTCGAGCTAACAAAAGCGTGGATCAGCTTCTCAGCATCACTCTGAGACAAGATGCTCCTAATCTTGGCAATATTACGCAAATGATAGAAGGCAGTCTTAGAAATAAATTTAATATGTGAATTGAAGGACAAATCCTGATCAAAAATAACTCCAAGGTTCCTCACAGAGCTATTAAGAGAAAGAGTAACTGCATCCAAACTGAAAGTTTGATTTGGAAAGGAATTTCTAAGGTTTTTTGGACCAACAAGAATGACTTCAGTCTTATCTGAATTTAATAGCAGGAAATTACAAGTCATCCAAGCTTTAATTTCCTTAAGACAGGCTTCTAACTTGGCTAATTGATTAGTATCATCTGGCTTCATTGACAGGTATAATTGTGTGTCATCTGCATAACAATGAAAATGTATACAGTGCTTTCTAATAATGTTGCCTAACGGAAGCATATATAAACTAAAAAGAGTAGGGCCTAGCACAGATCCCTGTGGAACTCCATGACTAAGCTTTGAGCTAAAAGAAAACTCATCATTTACATGAACAAACTGGAACCTATCAGATAAATAAGATCTAAACCACTGCAACGAAGTTCCATTAAGTCCAACATAGTGTTCTAATCTATCAAGTAGAATATTATGATCAATAGTATCAAAAGCTGCACTAAGATCTAAAAGGACAAGTACAGAACATCTGAAGATGAAAGGAAGACCTCCTTCTATGAACAGCTCACACATGCCATTCTGACAATCCCAGAATCCGACAAGCTTGCTATTCTGGGTGACTTCAATGCCAGAGTTGGCAGTGACCACCAGCTGTGGAAAGGCATTATAGGCCACCATGGTATGGGAAAATGCAATGCAAACTTTTACTGGGCCTTTGTGCCGACCACAATCTTATTGTAACAAACACCCTTTTCCAACTCCCCCATTGCCAGAAGATGACCTGGAAACACCCTCGCTCCAAAAAGTGGCACACCCTCAACTATGTCCTCACAAAAACAAGAGACCGAAATGATGTCCGCATCACGTGATCCATGCCTGGAGCAGATGACTGCTGGACAGATCACCGCTTCCTGATCTCCCGACTCAATATTAGGATCCGGCGACCACCAAAGCGCATTTTGGCAAATGTTCCTCACCATCGCTTTGACTGTGACAAGCTCCGCAATCCCCAAATGTTGCAGTCCTTTAGAGAGGCCATTGGTAGAAACATGAATGAACTGAGCCTTCCAGACAATGCCTCAATTGAAGACCGACGGACCACTCTCCATGATGCATTGACTGCTGCCACCAAAGAAACGATTGGTCACAAACACAAGAAAAACCAAGACTGGTTCAATGAGAATGATGAAACAATCACCAACCTCATAGAGGCTAAACGCCATGCACGTCTTGCATTTGAAAATGATCCGTCTGCAAAGAATCAACAGAAACACCAGCAAGAAAAAGCGGCATGCCAGAGAGGGATTCGTAAAGCCCAAAACACTTGGTGGCAGCAAAAAGCAGAAGATTTGCAAAAATATGCCGACCAACGGGATATGCGCAGTTTTTACGCTGCAACGAAGGAGATCTTTGGCCCCACCAGATCATCTGTGGGCAGCCTAAAAGATGCAAATGGCTCCACCATTATCACAGACACCAAGGGGATCCTTGACCATTGGAAGTCCCACTTTGAGAGTCTATTAAATAGTCACTTTTGCACCCCTAGTGATCTCCTCTGCAAGACCCCACAACACACCACTAGCGAATAGATGTCTACACCACCTTCACTACATGAGCTAAATAAAGCTATAAAGCACATGAAGACAGGCAAAACACCAGGACCAGATAACATCCCACTGGAGTTCTATCTTCATGGAGGTCCCGAGGTGAAAAAGTATTTAATGCAGCTTCTACTTAAAATATGGGAAACCAAGACGTTACCAAGCGACTTTAAAAATGCAAATATAGTCACCATTTTCAAGAAGGGAGATAGAGAGAACTGCAGTAACTACCGTGGCATCTCACTACTGAGCATTGCAAGAAAGATCTTTGCTCGTATCCTTCTCAACCGTCTTCTTGTAGTAGCCGAGGATGTACTTCCTGAGTCCCAACGTGGCTTTAGACCAGGGGTGGGCAGTGAGGGCCATTCCACTGCAGGTTTTCTGTTCCACCCAGTCTCTTCAGCAGGTGTTTGCTCTGATCACCTTCAAGGATTGCTAATCACTGAAAACACCTGCTGAAGAGACTGGGTGGAACAGAAAACCTGCAGTAGAATGGCCCTCCATGGCACATGATTGCCCACCCCTGCTTTAGACCCTCTCGTGATATTGTGAGATATGATATTCTGTGCTCGACAACTCCAGGAAAAGAGCCGAGAACAACAACAACCACTTATGTTCATCTTCTGGGACCTCAAGAAGGCCTTTGATCAAGTTCCTCGCCCTGCTATGTGGGCTGTTCTTGCTCATTTTGGATGTCCAGATGATTTCATCGCTCTCGTTCGCGCTCTCCACGATGGCATGGTTGGTAGGGTTTGCCACCAGAATACCCTCTCAGACCTTTTTCCCATCACTAGTGGTCTCAAGCAAGGATGTGTCCTTGCTCCAATCTGCTTTTCATTGTATATGGCTGCAATGCTACCACCAACAACCACTGGCATCAATCTGCAATACCACTTGGATGGGGGGCTTTTTAATCTTGCTCGCTTTTGCGCGAAATCCAAAGCCTCAGTCACCAGTGTTCATGAATTGCAGTTTGCAGACGATAATGCCACACCAGCTCAGACTGTTGATGACCTCCAGAGGATAGCTACCATTTATAATGACTCTTATGAGCATTTTGGAATGGAAGTTAACACTGACAAAACCAAAATCCTCAACCAACCAGCACCTGGTCAAACTTCCTCAAGGATCAACCTTAAGATTAATGGAAATCCTGTCGAAGTGGAGCATTTCTCTTACCTTGGTAGCATCCTCTCAAAAATACCAACTTGTGCAAAGGACATCGAAAACCGCATAAAGGCTGCACACTCCGCATATAGACGCCTTTGTCATTGAGTCTTCAATAATCATGCAATAACCATCCGCACCAAAATCATGGTTTTTCGGGGCGTTGTTCTTTCCACCCCTCTTTACGCCTGTGAAGCCTGGACCTTGTACCGTCGCGATATCAAGCGCCTTGAGAACTTCCAACAGAGAAAGCTCAGACAAATACTTGGCACTCGTTGGGAGGATCAACTTTCAAACAATGAGATTCTCAAGTGTGCTCTGCTGCCTAGCGTGGAAGCTACCATCTTGCAGCACCGCCTTTGATGGACAGGACATGTCGTACTGATGGACCCCACCAGACTACCACCAATCATGCTCCAGGGGGAGCTTGAGACAGGAAAAAGACCACATGGTAGGTCAAAACTGCACTACAAGGACCAGCTAAAATGTTCCCTGAAGCAAGCCAACATAGACAAAAGATCTTGGGAACAACTTGCCATCGACAGAGCAGCCTGGAGAAGAAGAACTTGGGAAGGCACAGACTCATTTGAGAGGCACAGAAAACAACAGGATGATGATAAACACAAACGAAGACAAGAAAAAAAACCAACAACGGCCCCCACCCACAATAAAATGTGACTTCTGCCCACGACAGTTCTATCATAGGCTGGGCCTTCAGAGCCACATCCGCCATCGACACTGATCACAGATGGCAACGTCCTGAAAACTAAGACGAAACCAGTGCTCGGACACGAGCTGGAGCTGACGAAGATAAAAAAAGGATAGAGGCTGCAATGTTTAATTTGTAGTGAAGCACTTGTGCATGACAGCATGAAACATCCAAACTTAAGTACCATTTAGAACCTAAACATCCCACATGCAAAGACCAGCTGGTTGAGTCTTTTCAGAGATGACTCCAGGAGCTGAGGACATCACAGAGAGATTTGGCGAGGTCAGCCTGTCCCACCTTTGGTGCAGCGATGTGGTGGTTGAGTATCCGTCTCTCCCCGTTCATGCAGTCACAATAATGTTCCATTCAGCACCACCTGTGTGTGAACGTGGCTTCTGTACTTGGGTCCAGAACCAGACTGGACACTGAGCGTGATCTGACAGCTGCTCTCTGTCACCCCAGACTGTGAAACTCTGATCAAGAGGAAAGCAGAGGCCCAACGGTCTCAATGACTTCCACAAATGGCTGCTCAGGTAAAACATCTCAGTTTGTGGGCCTTCTTGATTTTGTGCATTTTTGACTTTGTTTTCTTCACTTTTTATTCATGCAGTTGTCATGTTCCTCCCTAGTTTGTGTTCTGGATGCAGAGAGAACCAAAGAAGGGAGATAGCTAATTTTGTAGACTTATTTATTTTGATCAGTTTTGGTGTTCAATTTTATGTTATCCACTACGGCAGTTGTCTTAGTCTGTTAGTCCTCAGTTTCTTAATAATGTGCTATGAAATGCACTTTGCACATATAAATAAATATGTGCATTAATGTTTAAAAAATGATGTGCATGTTTTCAGTTGCTGTCTTTGAAAAATAAATTTGCATGCTTTGAATTCTACATAAGTGGATCACGAGTTAATGACCATGGGAAAAAGTGGGTGCCAGGGTGAGACCAGTGGAGACCCGCTGTTCTAGAATAAAGGGGGAAGGCAGAAAAGTCTTGTTAAAAAAGTCACATCCAGAAATGATGCTGATGAAACGAGATGCTGAAAGAACAAACAGGTGCAGTCTTGTTCTCAAACGGCACAATTAAAGGGTTGTCTTGCTATCACGCTAACACAGTCAAACATCAACAATCATCTGAGACTTCAGCGACTGGTCAGAGATCACAGAACAAACCTGCCGTTGTCGCGTTTTCACATGAAGGGTCGACGTCTCACTTCCTGGGTTTTAATTTGGATTTCAATGAAACTGAGGCAGAATAAAGCAGGACGAACACGTTCATGCCATCAATTTACCGCTCTGCTGTATTTACACGGTGTGTGCACGCACGTGTGTGTGTGTGTGTGTGTGTGTGCGTGTGTCTGTCTGTGTGTGTGTGTCCAGCTTTTCATGCTAGAGGAAATTCAATTAAGAGATGCTGTAAGTGTGGAGAGTCTCCAGTCTGGATTTGACAGCAGAGAGGTGACGCAGTTTTATTTATTCATCACACACACACACACGCACGCACACACACACACACACACACGCACTCACAAAAATGACAAGCGATTGTTTTCCACGTGTCGAGGGGTAATTGAAAGAAAACGAAGTGGTTTCTGATGCCGGATGAAGAGTCAGCCAGGATTAATTTCCTGTTTACATTCTCTTTCTTTTTCAATCCATCAGAAATAATCTCAGTTCACCAACTGCCAGCCACTCAGGTCAGCGCTGCGTCCAGGGGTGCCCTCAGACCGTCTACACGGCTGAGACGATGAAGTTAAACAGGCAAGCGCCCATGCAACACTGGGTCCCACCCAAGGAGTAGCAAGCTTTTCAAAAGTGTGGGTGTTGTGGGGGGGTATTTAACTGCCAACAGAGTTTTACACCAACTATGGTCTTCATCATTACTTATGTATTTACAGGACAAAGGCTCAATGAGAAAAAGAAGATGCAACTTCCACTGAAAACTAAATCTGTTGAAAATACATCTTTGCAAAAATCTGCAAAAAGTATCATCTTTCAATAAATAAAATATTAAAATATGAAACCTCCATTTACATATATAAGTAAATTTATTCAAAAATATGAAACAGGCCATTACCTTTGTCAGCCAAAAGAGACAAAATCCTCCCCTCTGTTAGGCTGCCCCCCTCCTGTTATGTCTGGAAGCAGGGACCAGTGGACATGTCGTCTGTGTGTTAAAGGTTAGCTCTAATTGATAATAACTCGCAGGTCCTTCCTACCTATGGCTGTCAGACTTTATGACCTAACCAGGGCTGCTCGTAGAGGCTGTACTGAATGCACAAAACCTAACAAACTTGCACAATAATGGTCCCCTCCATTACACAACTAGGACAATATCAATTGCTACAGAGGGTGACAACTAGGCTGATTCAAATATGAACTAGAAAAGCACTCGGAGAGCACAGACCTCCGCCAAGCGCCACAGTTCCCCCCATACAGTGTTTGTGTGTACGTTTTCAGATTCCTTGACCATGAAAACATATGACTAGCAATTGGATTGACAATGATAGGATTAGTGGTTCAGTAGTTATTCACGAAAATCACATTTTCCGTAATGGCGGTTTTCTTCTGGATGGTGGTCCGGATCACCACCAAAATGTAATCATCTGTAGGATAGTCCATTTCTGACAATCTGAGAAAATATCTTGAAAATCCGTGCATAACTTTTTGAGTTATGTTGCTAACAAACAAACAAGACAGACAGACAGACAGACAAACCAACGCCGATGAAAACATAACCTCCTTGGTGGAGGTAAATATACTGTATGGGTGCATGTTCAAACTATGCGGGGTAACTGAATAAACTGTAATGCTGTTTTTTCCACCTAGCTAATATGCTCCACACTGTGTATATTTCTGTGTACATACTATGTATATTCACTGCTCTTATTATCTTATCTTCTGAATTATTGCTCTGAGTGTTGCTATCCCTGTGCTGTTGCAGTCCTGAAATTTCCCCATTGTGGGACTAATACAGGCTTATCTTATGTTACCTTATCTTATCGTATCTTAACGAACCAAGCTAGCAAAACTGGAACATGAATAAGCTAACAATACAGGGGCACAGGCTGTGTAGCAGGCTAGAGACGAAGTGCCAAAAACCAGGACTCCCGCCGTTTGTCCTCTAACATAGTCACGGTGTGGGGATGTCATCCGTGCCTGCATCACCAGATCTGTGACGTGCATGGTGGTGCATGAATCATGAATATGCAACTTCTGTGGTTGTGGCATATTGCATGATGGTTAACACAACAAATTGCCAATAGTAAAGTTCAGGTTCAGGTTACTTTATTTGTACCCGTAGGTAGATTTGTTTTGCAGTTGGTGACATCCATATTTACAAGCCACTAATTACATTCAACATAGACACAAACACAGGCACACATCTTACAAAATAGGTAAATATAAAATATGTACAATATAATTTTTATAGCTTGTTCAACTCTTTGACAGCAGCAGGGACAAAGCTGTTTTTGTAGCGCTGGGTTCTACTTTTTGGGACAGCAAACCTCCGTCTGGAGGGAAGAAGCTGAAAGTTGCAGTGCAAAGGGTGGGAGTCATCATTTAAAATCGAGTCGGCCATCCTCTGTACTTGTCTGGTGTACAGGGATGTCAGGCTCAGCTGTGACTCACCAAGCAAACGACTGGACCATCTGACTACCTGATCCAAAAAGATCCAAAGTGTACATATTTGCTTGATGTTGATATCATAATTTGGTAGTCTTAACTTCCAAACCAGACCATAAACCATTTCAGGTTCCATACACCATAACCATGACCTTTTTGAACCATTATTTGAATCTGGGCAACCTGGTAGACTTAATAATAATAATAATGGTTTGCATTTATATAGCACCTTTCAAGAAACCCAAAGTCCTTTACAATGAAAATCCATTATTCATTCACTCCACAGACAGACAGTGGTGGTGATAAGCTACAGCTGTAACCACAGCTGCCCTGGGGCAGACTGATGGAAACATGGCTGCCGATCTGCACCAAAGGCCTCTCCGACCACTACCGAACATTAATGCACATTCATACCCAGTGTCATGGACACTGGAGGCAAGGTGGGTAAAGTGTCTTGCTCAGGGACACAACAGCAGGATGTCTGGGGAGAGCAGGATTCAAACCACCAACCCTCTGGTTATTGGATAACCCGCTCTACCTCCTGAGCCACTGCCGCCCATATTTCCTTCCTCCATTCCATTTTTGCTGAGTAGCAAGCTGGACGGCAGGAACTTCCACTTTTATATGGTCTTTGGTATGACCCAGCCGAGACTTAAACCCCAACCTCCCGGTTGTGGGGCTGATGCTCTACCCCTAGGCCACCACTAGCGGTAGAGGCCAACCCTGCATGGCTGAGTGGGTTATTCTGCCTCTGTTGTCAACCATTCTCTGCCTAAACATTTCAAAACAGAGTCACTTTACAGTTCAACTTCAAGGGGCCTCTGGTAAGCCCGCGATGAGGGAAGCCCTGGAGGCGCTGGTTGCGGTGAATCTGAGTGCCACCTCGCTGGAATCACTCTATCGTCAGCAAAGTCCCAATCCGGGTCCCACACTGGCTGGGTCAATTCCAGCGTTGCGTCTTGATCTGGGGCAGCCGCTGCTCTTACCTTCTGCAGGTGGCTGGCATGCCATCTGAAACCATCAGCCATGTGGAAGGTGGCTGGCCCCAATTGTGCGGTGATCTACAAGTTGTCTGGGCGTTTGGATTGGCGGACCCAAACCCACTTGAGCACCATCAGTCTGGACGTAGTCGGCCTCATGCTCGCTGCTGTTGCACTCTCGTCCCTGATGTTGGTTGCTGTTTTGTCGGCGTGATGTTCTTGCAGATGGCAGGACACGCTCCAGAATCAGAATCAGAATCAGAATCAGGTTTATTGCCATTGTTCATGTAGTACACAAACTAGGAATTTGTCTCGGTACAATGCTGCAACATTAAACATGATAAGATAAGAGAAATAAACTATACATGTAATAAAGTGTAGGATAAGATTAAGTGATACTGGTCAACAGTTAAAATATATATTAGCCAGCAGTAGATACTGTGATACTGTGGAGAACTATATAGTGCAGTCGGTAATGCAGGAAGAAAACAGTGATGATTGACATGAGTCTGGTTGAGCTGCTGTACATGGTGCACGAGAGTCAATAAGTCACTTAGTGTTCAGCAGTCTAATGGCAGAGGGGAAGAAGCTGTTCATGTGACGGGAGGTTTTAGTCTGGATGGACCGAAGTCTTCTACCAGAGGGGAGGGGGGCAAACAGTACGTGACCAGGGTGTGAGGGGTCGGCTATGATCCGGCCAGCACGCCTCCGGGTCCTGGAGATGTACAGATCCTGGAGAGATGGGAGCTTGCAGCCGATCACCTTCTCAGCAGTGCGAACGACGCGCTGCAGCCTTAGTCTGTCCCTGGCAGTGGCTCCTGCGTACCACACGTATATGGAGGTGGTGAGGATGGACTCGATGATGGCTGTGTAGAACTGCACTAACATCTTGGTGGGTAGCTTGAGCTTCCTCAGCTGCCGCAGGAAGAACATCCTCTGCTGGGCTTTTTTGATGAGTGAGCTGATGGTCAGCTCCAATTTGAGGTCCCTGGTGATGGTAGTGCCTAGGAAGCGGAAGGAATCAGCAGTGGTGATGGGAGAGCCTGAGAGGGTGAGGGGGGGCAGAGGAGTAGTGACTTTCCTGAAGTCTACAATCAACTCCACTGTCTTCAGAGCGTTCAGCTGCAGGTTGTTATTGCTGCACCAGGACGCCAGCTGGGCCACCTCTCTCCTGTAGGCGGACTCGTCGCCGTTGGAGATGAGCCCGATGAGGGTGGTGTCGTCCGCAAACTTGATCAACTTGACAGACTGGTGGCTGGAGGTGCAGGAGTTGGTGTAAAGGGAGAAGAGTAGGGGGGAAAGTACACAGCCCTGGGGTGATCCGGTGCTGATGCTAGTATAGTCTGAGACAGTCTTTCCCAGCCGCACATGCTGCCTCCGGTCCGTCAGGAAGTCGATGATCCACCTGCAGAGGGAGTCAGGCACGTTGAGCAGCTTGGTGTTGTTCTGTGGGGTCCTGCTCGGCCATGAACTCTCTCTCCTGCAGCTGTACAGTGGCTCCATGAGGCTTATGCTGGGCGAGGTTTGGAGACAAGTCCAGATTACACCCTCTCTTCTTTAATGCTGGGTGTGACTGCAGCAACATGTCGTTCTTGCCGGCAACAAGATGCGCACTACGTTTCCGTTGTTCACCGGGTTCCTGCTTGACTGTGGACCGGATGTCCTGCGATGAGGCAGCAGCTCGAGAACACTTGTGCTGCATGAGGACCAGCTCCGGGTCCCGTGTGGGTGCGCTCTGGAGCTCCTGTGGTGGCTCCAGGTCCTGCATGGATGTAGTCTGGGGCTCCTGCAGTTGCTCCAGTTTGACTGGGGTCTGTTCGGCGTGCGGTGCGAGGCAAAGAGCGGCTGCGTCCACGTCTGAGCACATCAGATTCGAGTCTTTATTGGCGAAACTGAGTTTACTGCTGGGTCAGTGCACTGTGGTGGCCTGTTGTCCTGCGGCGTCTACCTCGGGGCCTTCCTTGAGAGTACTATTAATGTCAACAGAAATATCCATACAGAGGTCATTGAAAAACGGTACATCAGTGATAACACCAGTGAAACATTCATCCAAGCTTTCTCGTCCTCAACCCCTCTCTTCACCTTCAGTAAATAAGCTTGTGGAAAATTTCAATGGTACAATTACAAATATTATCAATGCCATTGCTCCAATCAAGGTGAAGGTGGTCACTATTAAAAAGAAACCTTAATGAAGAAATGCCAAACTAGAAAGAGCTGAAAAAAGAGTGTCGAAAAGCTGAAAGCAGGTAGCGAAAAACTAAATTACAAGTTCATGAAATCTATAATGAGAGATTGAGCATTTATAATTTGGAGCTGAGAAATGCAAGGCAATCATATTTTTCAGACATCACTGCTAAAAACAACAACAATGCATGCACCTTGTTCACTGCTGTTGACAGGCTAACAAATCCCCCCGTGTCAGTAGCTCCTGAACTTCTATCCAACCGTGCCTGCAGTGACTTTGCCTTTTTCTTTACTGACAAATTTCAGAAAATTAGACAGTCAGTCAGTGCTCCTATACCAGGTGCTGGACACATGCTCCCTCTGTGTCCACGTAGAGGAGATGTAAACACCATGACAATTTTTTTTTTTTCCAATCAATCATAAAATCTTGGATGACATCATACACCACCTGAAATCCACTACCTGCTGCCTTAATACCCTCCCAAAAGGGGTTTTTAAACGTTTCTTATTGTATGGCCTCAGATCTACTACAGATCATAAATATGCCTCTGAATTCAGGTGTCTTTCCCCAGGGCTTAAAAACAGCTGTTATCAAGCTACTTCTAAATAAGACCAGCCTAGACACCTCACTCATGAACAGCTATAGGCTCATATCAAACCTCCCCTTTCTTATTAAAATAATAGAAAAAAGCTGTTTTTTCAAAAATTGTGCAACTTCCTGACATTAAATAACTGTTCTGATGTCTTCCAGTCTGGTTTTCAGCCACACCACAGCACTGAGACAGCTCTAGTTAAGGTCCTTATTGACATCCACTCCAATACAGATAATGGCACCATTTCAGTCTTGGTTCTACTGGACCTCAGCGCTGCATTCGACACGGTCAACCATAACATCTTACTAGACCGGCTGAAAAACTGAGTGAGACTTTCTGGTACAGCACTTAGCTGGTTTGAGTCCTATTTAAACGACAGTGACTACTTTGTGTCTACAGGTAACTACAAATCTGAGTGAACAAAAATAACCTGTGGAGTTCCCCAAGGTTCCATTTTGGGACCTTTGCTTTTCAACATCTATATGCTTCCACTAGCTGACATCATAAAAAACAAACAAACAATATATTACCATAATGAATGAATGAATCTTTATTTCAGATAGATTAAAAATAAAGATTAAAAAAGAAACAGAATAATATAACAAAGGGGAAAAAAATCCAACAAGGTCAAATTAAACAATAACTCCTCTGATTATACAGTTCAACATAAGTTATCCGAAATGGGTGATGGCTGAAGCCGCAGCTTATATTGCCCACCCATATTCCATCCAAGAATTCAAAAGAAAAACAAAACAAGAGTGATTACAATTTGGAACAAAGCTAAGACAAAATGTGACAAAAAAAAAACCTGAAGCAACAACACAACACAGACTGGATATGTTCAATTTCAATTCAATTCAACTTTATTTATATAGCGCCATTTCACAACAACAGTCATCTCATAGCACTATCAACTGAAGGGGGGACCCCCACAGTTGCAGAAAGACCCCAGCAATCAGGCGATCCCCTGTGAGCAAGCACTTGGCGACGGTGGAGAGGAAAAACTCCCTTTTAACAGGAAGAAACCTCCAGCAGAACCAGGCTCAGGGAGGGGCAGTCATCTGCTGTGACTGGCTGGGGGGTGAGGGGATAGAAAGAAGAAAAGAACAGACATGTAGAGAGCAAACAGCACGATGGGGACTCAATCTATGGGAGAGAACAAACAAATGTTAATGACCAGCAAAAAAAAAATATTTCATAGAGGGTGAGGAAAGGAGTGAGGCCCAGTGCATTACTGGAGGTCCCCCGGCTGACTAAACCTATTAGCAGCATAACTAAGGGAGGGTTCAGAAACACATGATCCCTCCCTAATTGTAGGCTATATCAAAAAGGTAGGTTTTAGCCCTATTCTTAAAAACAGAGATCGAGTCTGACTCCCGAATCCAGATTGGCAGCTGATTCCACAGGAGAGGAGCTTGATAACTGAAGGCTCTGCCTCCCATTGTACTTTTGGAGATTCTAGGTATTACAAGTAATCCTGCATTTTGGGAGCGTAGTGCTCTGTTAGGATGATACGGTAGTATCAGATCTTTTAAATAAAAAGGAGCCTGATTGTTTAAAGCTTTGTAAGTAAGAAGAAGGATTTTAAACTTAATTCTAAACTCTATGGGAAGCCAATGAAGGGAGGCCAGAACCGGAGAGATATGAGCTCTCTTTCTAGTACCTGTTAAAACTCTTGCTGCAGCATTTTGGATCAGCTGAAGACTTTTTAAAGATGTTTTAGGACAGCCTGATAATAAAGAATTACAATAATCTAATCTCGAGCTAACAAAAGCGTGGATCAGTTTCTCAGCATCACTCTGAGACAAGATGCTCCTAATCTTGGCAATATTACGCAAATGATAGAAGGCAGTCTTAGAAACAAATTTAATATGTGAATTGAAGGACAAATCCTGATCAAAAATAACTCCAAGGTTCCTCACAGAGCTATTAAGAGAAAGAGTAACTGCATCCAAACTGAAAGTTTGATTTGGAAAGGAATTTCTAAGGTTTTTTGGACCAACAAGAATGACTTCAGTCTTATCTGAATTTAATAGCAGGAAATTACAAGTCATCCAAGCTTTGATTTCCTTAAGACAGGCTTCTAACATGGCTAATTGATTAGTATCATCTGGCTTCATTGACAGGTATAATTGTGTGTCATCTGCATAACAATGAAAATGTATACAGTGCTTTTTAATAATGTTGCCTAACGGAAGCATATATAAACTAAAAAGAGTAGGGCCTAGCAATATGTCAATCCTTATGTGATTTTACATGTCATCTTGTATATATGTTTGGAGTATTTCTTCCTTTAGTTTTTGTTTAAATTGTCCAAGCGTTGTACATGATTTTAATTCAGGTCCAAAATCGTTCCATAATCTGACTCCTTGCACTGAAACACAGTGTTGCTTGGTGGTAGTTCTCACTGAAGGTTTTTGAAATATACATGTTCCTCTGAAATGATATTGTTTCTCCTTTATTTGGAACAACTTTTGGATATTTGCGGGCAGTGATAGATTCTTCACTTTAAACTTTATTACTGCAGTTTTAAAGTCAACCAGATCTTTCAACTTGACAGCTTTTAATTTAAGAAAAAGAGAGTTTGTTGGTTCCCTGTAAGCAGCTTTGTTTATTATTCTAATAGCTCTCTTCTGAAGCATAAAGACTGGATATATGTTTGTTTTATATGTATTTCCCCATACTTCAGTACAATATGTCATGTATGGGAGTATTAATGAATGATACAAAGTATATAGTGTGAGTTGATTCAGCAAATATTGCACTCTGTGTAGTATTGCAATTGATTTGGATATTTTACCTTTAATATAATTAATATGTGACTTCCAACACAGTTTATTATCAATTATTACTCCAAGAAATTTAGTTTTTTGGTACCCTTTCTATCTCTATACCATTTACACTGAGTTTAGATACTAAGTTGTTGTGATGGTTGTTAAAAACTATAAATTTTGTCTTACTTAAATTGAGCGTTAATTCCTTTGAATCAAACCACGGTTTAAGCTTTCCTAATTCCTTTCTGAGTGTATCCAAAAGTTGTTCCAAATTGCTTCCACTGCATAATAGATTAGTGTCATCGGCAAACAATATTAAATCCATTTTTTCCCGAAACTTTACATATATTATTTATATACATATTGAATAACAATGGCCCCAAAACTGAACCCTGTGGGACTCCACAAGTAACCTTCAGTAACTGAGTTTTTGTTACCAACACATACATACTGATATCTATTCTTTAAGTAACTACATAACCAGGACAGTGCTACCCCCCCAATACCACAATTTTGTAGTTTATTTAATAATAATTTATGATCCACTGTATCAAATGCTTTTTTAAGATCCAGGAATACCCCAACTGAATACTCTTTATTTTCAACGGCAGTTGATATTTTTTCTGTAAATTCCATGAGAGCAAATGCAGTTGTCCTCTTGTGTCTGAACCCATATTGCTGCTCACACAATAAATTACTCGTCATTATGAAGTTGTCAATTCTCTCACAGAATATTTTTTCAAGTATCTTGGAAAATTGCGGCAATAGTGAAATTGGTCTATAGTTTGAAAGTTCCCCTCTGTCGCCCATCTTGTATATCGGAATTACTTTAGCTATTTTCATTGCATTGGGGAATATACCTGTTTGGAGAGATAGGATACAAATATATGTCAGTAGTTTCACTAAGCATTCAATAATAGTTTTGACTAAGAGCATGTCAATACCATCACAGTCCTTAGATGTTTTTGTTATGATTCGAGCACCGATCTCGTCCGCGCTCGGGTCATACATCATCCCCTTCAGGTTTTGACAGCAGTGTTTCCCCTCTGGCTCCCCGGGCTCTTATTGTGACAGCGCTCGGGGAAGCTTCCTGCTGTCAAAGCCGAACAACTGCGCTGCATTCAGGGCCCATTAGCGTCCGACATAAAAGGCGGACGCTGAATGCAGCCCGATGCAGCAGTCTCTGTTAAACTCCCGTCAAGACTCCTCATGGTCTCACGCATCAGGCATCCCCCGGCTCAGACACGGTCTTTTCATCGTCTACAATTGTAAGTTACTCTGTTGTGATCCTGCTTTTCGTCAAAGTATGTTTTAGCCCATCGAGGCTTGTTCCTTTCCATTACTTTGTGTTATCCTCTGTTTCTTTACCCTTAATAAAACATCGTTGCAAACTCACCGGTGACTCGTGGCATCTTATGGTGGCTCGCGAGGGCCACCGTGACAGTAGACTGCTGTCAGGACACCTAAACAGAGGTGCCACACCGAGACGCCGTTCCCGGGGAGTTTTTGCATTGGACTTTGCTCTTTCCTGTCTGGGTACTGCGTACTGACAGCATGCTGTCGCGGAGGGTCGACGCTTGGAGCCAGAGCAACAAGCTGGCGGACGTCCTTGAATACGTCGATGAAACCCTCATCGCTGCCTCCCTCGTCGACTTCCACAGCGACGTGCGCTGGTACCTGGACTGTGCTGAGGACGTGCTGAATCATCTCCCCCACTTCGCCAACCACCCTGAAGTCAGCGCGAGGAGAGATGACATCGCCGCAAAGCGCAAGATACTCCGTGGGCTGGAGGGAAATCCTGGCAGGAAGCCGAAGGGGAAGTATCCTCGCTCCCCACGTCCGGATCCCATTCCTGTTGCTATTCCGGTCCAGGAGTTCGCACCACCCAGGGGTGATCCCCGCCAGAGAGTGTCGTCATTCGGGAATCCCCCGGAGAAGCTACAACTCACAGCTGCTTCCATCCGGGACCGAATGGAGGCAGCTCGTTCCGCGGTTCACCCCACACAAATAATTAAGCATGTGATGGCGGCAGTCAGACTGGTGGAGAGGAACCCCAAGTTGAGTGACTTCCCTGAGTACACCAACCTGCTCGCCTCTGTTTCTGCACAGGAGCAGTGATTCCCGGACCTCACTTTCGCCTCGCCCCCTGCAAGAAACAGTTGTCACACCCGCTCTAAGCCTCAGCATGAACCCCGTCCGGATCCAGTTCCGGGTCACCACAAGGTCTCAACCCCACAGTCAGCTGCTTCCTTGACATCTCGCCAGGAGGGAATCCCTGCAGTCTCTCCCCCCGGGTCATCTTCTCTTGCTGTCCCGTCAGCGCTCCGTGCCCGGTTCGCCTCGGCTGCTGCCCCCTCCTCCTCAATGCCTTCCCCGGGCTGCTGTGTGCACCTGGAGTCCTGTTCCAGTGAGCCCTGTCCCAGATCCATCACGAGCGGCTCCCCTTCGTCCTCCCAGGGGGCCCTCTGTCACCATCCGGCGGGGAAAGGGAGGAGTGACGTCCGCTACAGCAGGCACCATCCTGCCTCCGGGAGACAGGCAAGTACAAGTTTACTCATCTCCTCATTATTGTGATTTGCCTTGTCTGACTCCTCGGGGTGGAGTTCGGGGTTCACAGTCCCCCGAGCTCCCACCATCTGCTGTAGCTTCTATTATTAAACCCGTTTCCTCTGTGTCTCCCTCCGCTGAGCGGTCCTCGATGCCAAGCCAATGTCGCAGGATGAGGAGGGGCCCTGCGGTTCTGGAGAGCCTGGTTCCAGCCCCGCAGCCATGTCGTGGGCGGAGGAGGAGAGCGGACTACAGTGTGGAGCCTGCGCCGACAACGAAGTGTCCCCGGGTCTCCACAGATGAGCGGTCCGGTCCAGCGGGTCGAGGGTCCCCAGCCACCACACCGTGTGGGTCGTCGGCATGGACATCAGTGCCGGAGGGTCCTCAGGCTGCGGACACCATCATGCCAGCTGCGGAGCCCGACGTAGCTGAGTGGGAGCCAGAGGATGATCTCCTCCCATCTGAGCCCGGATCGTCGAAGTCCTGGATGGCGTCGGAACTCGAGATCAGGCAAGTGCTCTGTGTTGTCTTTCTCTTCTCCATTTTAGAGCATTTTTGCCTGTCTCTTGGGGGGGGGGGGGGGGGGGGCGCGAGCCGGCTGCAGCCATCCGCTGCATCCAAGCCTGTCCTGCCGGGTTCTGGCGCTACCGGTGATCCTGATCCTGGTTCTTTTCTCTCTCCTGAGCCTTCTCCCAGGGTCACCGGTGCGGTGCTGATTCCAGTCGCTGTGCCAGAGGCTTCGGGTTCAGGGTTGGAGGTCGGTTCTGGTGCGGCGCCGACCCAGTCGGGGTCCGACGCGGGTGCAGCCGTGACCCAATTGGGGTCCGACGTGGGTGCAGCCGTGACCCAATCGGGGTCCATCGCGGGTGCAGCGCCAGCTGAATCCAAGGTTGATGAGGGAGCTGCAGATCCCCTGCCACCGGACACTGGACTGGCTCATCTTCATCCTCATCTTCATCATTATCACCCTCATCTTCCCCTCAGGCCTTCTCCACCAGGTGCCATTTGGGTTCCTCACTTTCGGCCCGGCTCACCCTCGCTATTCCCCTCTGCAGGGAAGCCGTTGTCGTTCTCTCCCCTGCGGTCCTGGTGGCTAAGCGATGCGGGTTGGCCGCCTGAAGGACTGCCGCGCCCATTTGGCACTCTGGGCCGGCCACCTGACCCACTGGACTGTCTGTTTGGCGACCTGGTCCGGCCGCCAGAAATTCTGTGTTTCCGGGCATGGGATTGGGGTAGGCCGCCCGAACTGTCCTTTTTCCCCCTGCCTGCGATATGGCCGTTTGATACTGGGCGGCCCCCCGAACTATCAGCCTTCATGCTACAGAACCAGGACTGCCGTCATCCCGGGTTTTCATGTTCATTGTGTCTGGAATATTTTGGGATGTGCGGGGGGTCTGGTGTTTGTAATTGTGCATCTCACTATTCCTAGCTGGGGTTTTTGTTCGTTTTTTCCTCTGCCAAATATCCATTCATTGTCTGTAATAGCTGGTGTATTTTTGCCTTTTGGATTTGGTATTCTCTGTTGTTGTACCCTGTAATTGTGTTTTTTTTTTTTCCAATCTGCCTTGATCATGGTCTGTTTTTGTGAATTTACTGTTTGCTGTTATGTTGTTAATTGCCTTAGCTGCAATTTGTGCATGGGAGCATCGTATTTTTATTTCCCTCTGTCTGCCTTCCCGCTCCTGTTGCCATGGGTTTTTTTGTCTTTTCTGGTCTGCTCCCCCTGGCCTGTGCCCCCTTCTGCCCACCCTGGGATGTGGGGGGGGGGGGGCGGCTTGGGTGTCATTGGGCGTTCAGAGACCGCCCTCGAGGGGGAGGTACTGTTATGATCCAAGCGCCGATCTCGTCCGCGCTCGGGTCATACATCATCCCCTTCAGGCTTTGACAGCAGTGTTTCCCCTCTGGCTCCCCGGGCTCTTATTGTGACAGCGCTCGGGGAAGCTTCCTGCTGTCAAAGCCGAACAGCTGTGCTGCATTCAGGGCCCATTAGCGTCCCGCATAAAAGGCGGACGCTGAATGCAGCCCGATGTAGCAGTCTCTGTTAAACTCCTGTCAAGACTCCTCATGGTCTCACGCATCGGGCATCCCCCGGCTCAGACATGGTCTTTTCATCGTCTACAATTGTAAGTTACTCTGTTGTGATCCTGTTTTTTGTCATAGTATGTTTTAGCCCATCGTGGCTCGTTCCTTTACTTTACTTTATGTTATCCTCTGTTCCTTTACCCTTAATAAAACATCGTTGCAAACTCACCGGTGACTTGTGGTGTCTTATTGTGGCTCGCAAGGACCACCGTGACAGTTTTACTTTTAAACGATTTAACAATTTCAATGACCTCTCTCTCGTCTGTGTTCTTTATGAAAATGGAGTCTTTTATAGCAGTGTTTTTGTTTATTGTATCACTCGTAGGTGCTGTAATGGGTATTTCTCGAGCCAAATTAGGACCAATGTTAACAAAAAAGTTATTAAATTCATCTGCAGGTGAAGCTGCATTCACACTCTGAGTCATTTTATTATTTTTTGAAAATTTGGTTGGGTAGCTTGTATTTCTGTTTTTATTTCCAAGAATATTGTTAAGTATTGTCCATGTATTTTTAATATTGTCTCTGTTTTTCTCCAGTTCTTTACTGTAATAGTCTCTTTTACTACATCTCATTATATATGTTAACTTATTTTTGTATGTTTTATACCGCTGCTCTGCTTCTTTTGTCCTTTTCTTTAGAAAAGCTTTATATAATGAATTTTTCTTTTTACACGCCTTTTGTAATCCTTTGGTTAACCATGGCTTATCGACAAATTTATGTTTAAGCTTTTTCTTTACTAATGGACAATTTTTTTCATAAAGAGTGGTTACAATGTTTATAAATGTGTCATAGGCGTCATTTACATCTGATACATAGACTTCTGTCCAGTCTTGCTTCAGCAAGTCTTCTTTAAAAGAACTGATTGCATTTGGTGATTTGTATCTGAAGGATTTTAAATTTTTTTCTGTATTGGCCCCCGTGTGGCCATGAATAATCCACTTTCTATTTTCTTATCAATAATATTAACAAACAGGTTGTCAATAAGTGTAGCAGTGTGAACTGTGATTCTACTGGGATGTGTTATTGTGGGATATAGACTCATGCTGTACATAGAATTCATGAACTCTATAATTACATTTTGTTGAAATAGATTTAGTAAATCAATATTGAAATCTCCACCAATTACAACCATTTTGTTACTAGTAATACTATTGTACAGCTCGATTAATTTATCTCGGAATGTCTCAATGCAAGTTCCTGGCATTCTATATATACAACTTATAATTAGATTTTTTGTTTTATCTTGGTCAATCTCAACAGTAACACATTCCAAAATCTCTGGTAGTGCAAAGGACATTCCATTTACAAGCTTACACCTATACAGGTCATCAATATACAGTGCAACACCACCACCCTTTTTTTGAGATCTGTTAATATGAAACATCTGATATCCCTCTATTACCATCAGGGGAGCCTGTTCTTCATTAAGCCAAGTTTCAGAGACTGCGATGGCTGTAAATTTTCTGTCTAGCTGTTTTAAATAGTCCTGAATCTGTGGAAAGTTTTTGTTAAGACATCTGCTGTTGAAGTGTATTATTGATAGTTTACCATCTAGTTGCACTTGACTTTTGAATTGCTTTTCAGTGTAATATTCACAATGGTTATGAATATTATTGAAAAAGTGGTTATCAGGATCAATATCATTCTCCATCTCTTGTAGTTTATGTTCAGCATAATGGCATATTTTCAGAGTTCAAATTTCCTCACTCTGTGTCAAATGACTTCCTCCAACTGGGGATAATTGATGTCTACTCAAGTCAGTCATAAGTTTTTTGTTTGTTTTGTTTATTTTTTTTAAGTGCATTGACATGGTACGTATGTCACAAAAGAACTATTCTTGCCGTGTGTGAAGATATGGATTATCATAGTCTCTTAATTTTCTTAATCAGTGTTTATCTATATTTATTTAAGTTAGTGAGATCTCTGATTATTATGGTCTTTGCTTCCTCAGGTGTTCCATTTAGTTTGATCCAAACTCTACAATTTCTTGTCCATGTTGCCTGTATCTTATTTTGTCTTTTCAGCATCCATGCTTGCCGTTCTATTTCAACATTAGTCTTTGCTCAATGTTCATTTAGGTAAACTTCTGTTCCCCGTAGCTTTCTGGCCTGCCTCAGTATGTCATTCTTTACCCTTCTGTTCAAAGCGCATCACAATTGATTTCTTTGTTTTATTATCCTTTCTGGGTAAAGTATGACAGGCTGAAATTGCATTTGCTTCAACCTTTATATTTCTACTTTCAAGGAACTGAAGCACCTGGTTTTCCAGGGAGACTGATTCACTTGAGGGAGCCTCCTCACCTCTCATTCCTGTTGTAGCATGAGCATATGATTGATATTTAATGTCTAGTCCACTTATAATTAGATCATCCATACGAGAACATTGTTCAAGTTCCTCGACGCGTTGCTCCAAGTCTGCAATTTTTTTGCCTTTTTCCTTAATTGTTAATTTTAATTTTCGGACTTCTTCCATTAGCCCTAACAGTTTAACCTGTTGACTAGCCACTTTGGTCAGTTCTTCTGACAAGAAGTTCAGAGATTTTTTGATCTCTTCCATTTCCTCCTTCTTTGGTGGCATTTTTACTGACCTGTTGATAGTAAAACAATCTCTGCTGGTGTTGCCGGCATCCGATCCGACCGACCTCGAATCCAGCTGGGCCTCAGCTAGCCAAGTAGATGATATACAAATCTACATAACCGTCTCACCAGGAGACTATGGTCCAATTAAAACCCTGATCAAATGCAATGATTAAATTAAAGAGTGGATGTGCCAGAACTTTCAGTTAAACAAAGACAAAACCAAAATAATAGTTTTTGGAGCCAAAGAAGAAAGACTCAAATTTAGTTCTCAGCTGCAATCAGTGATGCTAAAAACCAGCAGCCAAGCCTGAAATCTGGATGTGGGTCTGGACTCAGACCTGAATTTTAACACCCACATTAAGACAGTAGTGAAGACAGCTTATTATAACTTAAAGAACATAGTGAGGATTAGAGGTCTGATGTCTCAGCAGCATCTAGAAAAACTTGTCCATGCATTTATCTTCAGTAAACTGGACTACTGTAATGCTGTCCTCACAGGTCTCCCTAAAAAATCCATCAGACAGCTGCCGTTGGTTCAGAACGCTGCAGCTCCAGTCCTAACTAAGACCAAGAAAGTGGATCATATAACTCCAGTTCTCACATCTTTACACTGTCTTCCTGTCTGTCAAAGAATAGACCTCAAAATACTGCTGTTGGTTTATAAAGCTCTGAATGGTTTAGGACCAAAATACATTTCAGATCTGCTGGTCCATTATGAACCACCCAGAGCCCTCAGATCATCAGGGTCAGGCCTACTATCTGTGCCCAAAGTTAGAACCAAACATGATGAGGCAGCGTTTATTTTTTATGCCCCTCACATATGGAACAAACTCTTAGAAAGCATCAGGGCTGCTGAAACTCTCAGCTTTTTTAAATCCAAGTTAAAAAACTTTCCTATTTGTTGTGGCCTTTTTTGTAAAGCACTTCAAATTGTCTTGTACATGAAATTTGCTATACAAATAAACTTGCCTTGCCTCCTGAGATGATGTGGGGTCTATGGGCTAAGCAGCCAGGGCAACTGTCTGTACCGGTGGAGCTGACTGTGGGAAGCGTAGGCCAAGGTCCGTTTGCTTCGATGCTAGCTGGACAACCTCTTCTAGCTCCAGCTGGGACACTAATTCCATCGGCTTCATCTCTGACAAGATGTCCAGCACCATCCGCACCGACTCAAGTCTTTCCACTGTGTCTACCACTGGCAGGCCGTCCGGAGCCATCTGCAGAAACTCCCATATTGCCAAATTTGTGGCACGCATCTTCAACTGTTCTCGCACCAACTTCTCTTCCAAGTGTCCAAACTCACATGTACTAGCCAAACCGCGGAGGGCAGCTACATACTGTAGGAGTGACTCGTCCGGTCGCTGTTGGCGCTTGTGAAACACAACTCTTTGTGCAATTACACGCTCAGGTACTGTGAAAAATCCAGCTAATAAGGTAGCACATTCGCTGTAGGTGTTCGCTGGCCCAATGCTCTAAGCATTTGCTGTCCCTCCATTCCGAAGCCATGTATCAGTATGGCACATAGTTGACGCTTGTTAAGATGCGTTCACACCAAATGCGAAAAGGCGAATTTTTCGCACGGCACGATTACATTATAAATCAATGTTTACACGCCAACAGACATGAATAGTGAGATGTTGACAGGCCAAGTTGTCTTTAAAACTTCTGCAGCTGTGTTCGACCTGCTGTGGAAATTCCCAAAATAAAGTCATGCTTAGGTTTACATTATCAGTCCGGGGACTCACCTGAAACTGTCGTCTCAAGCCTCCAAAACTTCACAGATGATGGGTGTTTACATTGCTGGCTTGCTAGCTTGCTAGGATTTCTATGGCCAGAAACCGTGGGTAAATGACTCCAAAATCCCAATTCAGCTGAAGAGTTCTCAGTCCTCCTGTCTCCTGGTGAGTCAGTTTCATTTTCAAACTAGTTTACTCTGCAATGGTGATACTTTTACGCCAGTGACAGCAGAATCTCCTAGCTAGCTAGCGGACGTGAATGTGTGACTGCACAAATTCGCTCATACTCATGCCTTCCCATTCACTTTGTATGGATTCACGCCGCCCGTTTGCATTAGGTGTGAACACACCTTTAGTCTTATCTAAGCCTGTAGCTGACAGGTAAGAGTCAAAGGACTTGAACCAACGAGGCCATGGAATGGGCTGATCACCTGGAGTGACAAGGAACAGTGGCCGGGGTGCCAAACATGCTACCATCTTAAGTAAAGTGGCTTATTTTCCTCAAGATTAGTTTTTACCTCCGCCAGGCCGCAGGCGGTAATGTTTTTGCCAGCGTTTGTCTGTTTGTCTGTCTGTTGGTTAGCAAGATAACTCAAAAAGTTTTGGACGGATTTCGATGAAACTTTCAGGCCTTGTTGGAAATGATACAAGGAAGAACTGATTAAATTTTGGGGATGATCCGGATCACCGTCTGGATACAGGAATTTTTTAAAGGATTCTTTAACATTGTGAGATACGGCCATTTTCAACATGTGTGCAGGCGCAATGGAGGGCGCTGGTCGTCGTGTCTGATGAACACAAACTCCGCGTTCTTCAAAGTTTTAGGCACAAAAGCACGCAGAAAACAGTGGTGGGCAGAGCCCGGCAGCGTGCCTGTGTTTGCACTATGCTGCAAAAGCTGAGACGGGCAGCTGTCCGGCACCGGATTATTTGGCAGAAATTCCCCGGGCAGCCATAGTGGCTGTGCAAAAACAAGCTCTCTGCCGGGGAAGCTTCCAAATCCTCCTTTGCCGCGGAGCGCAACCCCAATATAAAACCCACGGCAACCTGTCTACCCAATTTGCATCCATCAATGAAGCCCTGAGTGCTGCTTTCAGTGATCTATGAAAACGCTCGCATAACTCATTGGCCTGTGGGTTGTATGCGGTTGTGCCATGAATTACAACGCCCGCAGCCTGGGAGTTTGCAGATGGAGGAGATGGACACAACACCAACACTTCAGTTTATTACCTCCACCAAGGAGGTAATGCTTTTACTACTGAACAACTAATCCTATCATTGTGAATCCAATTGCTAGTCATATGTTTTCATGGTCAAGGAATCTGAAAACGTACACACAAACATTGTATGGGGGGAACTGTGGCGCTTGGCGGAGGTCTGCGCTCTCCGAGTGCTTTTCTAGTTTGTCCTTGTCGCCAAACTGTTATGTCTGGAAGCAGGGACCAGTGGACACATTGTCTGTGTGTTGAAGGTTAGCTTTAATGAACCCAAGCTAGCATCACGTGGAACAAGCTAACAATACAGGGATACAGGCTGTGTAGCGGGCTAGAGGTGGAGCGCCAAAGACCAGGACCTCATCCTCCAGGACAACTTAGTTTATCAGTGAGAAGACTGGAGCAAATGTCCAAGAAAAATCATGAAAATATGAGGAAAATTGATGCTTTGTGTGGCTTATATTAATCATATATTCCATACCTACATATGTATAGACATATTAGAATGTTTAGTGATTACATATGTGGAATGACCTCACGCCTCAGAAGAGGACAAGAGGTCTCAACCGCCAGCGAGGATCAAAGAACAGACGGAGTCGCAGCGGTGGAGACCGGATCGAACTCCCTGACCACCCAGGGTCAGGTGGAGGAGACGAAGGACAATGGAGGGGGGATTATGTTAATGCGGGATGTCGGCTTTGATATGCAATGTCTTTTGTTGAGTGTGGGTATAAGTATGAAGGTCTGACTGCGCTCGACCTCTTATTCTGCTTCTGCACCAAGATGAGACATGTTAGGGAAGTGAAGCTGATATTAAACTTTGATTTATAAAATCACATCGCTTCTTCATTTCTAACTCCCTACACTGGTGACCAGATGTGAGGATGGAACAGAGACGTTCTCCCGCAATGAACTCATCGGAGGCGACCCAGGCAAGCGCTTGTGCCCATGCAGACAGGGGAACGGCAGAATCCACAGAGAGGGCTCAATCGAGCACCATCCCCAGCTCCGCCGTGAGAGCAGAAGAAAGGCGCTCTCACCCGGCGGACACATCAGGGACGGCCCACACAAGCGCCGTCACCGTCAAGCTGCCAGAATTCTGGCAAAACGACCCAAGCTCGTGGTTCCAGCAAGCTGAGGCTCAGTTTGCACTGGCGGGCATAACGGCAGACGAGACGAAATTTTATCACATCGTCGCCAAACTTGACGCTGCCACGTCAAGATGCGCGCGGAGCATAATACAACAACCGCCCGCCCATGACAAATACAGAGAACTTAAGGCGACCATCGTTGAGAACTTCGTCCCCTCAACCGAGGAGAGAGCAGAGAAGATCCTGGCGATCTACGGCCACAGAGGATGCAGACCCAAGGCCCTCATGGAGGACATGCTGCAGCTTAAGGAAGAGGACAACGACAACTTCCTCTTCCGACATATCTTCCTCAGCACTCTGCCGCCACACATGAGGGACGCTGGTCAACATGCAGTGCAGCACCCAGCAGGACTTCCGCGCGCTGGCCCGAGAAGCGCAGCGGCTCATCAACGCCTGCAGCGAACAGATGGCCACAGCAGCATCTGCAGATCTCAGCGCGGAAGCCCAGAGCAGCGGAGAACCACAGACAACCGAGCAGAGCCCGCCCACCATGGCGGCAACACGACCAAGGCGCAGCAGGCGGAACGACTTCTGTTATTACCACCACCGTTTCGCCGAGAGGGCGTACAAATGCGTGCCTCCCTGCAAATTCAAAAATTCGGGAAACGCCAAAGCCGAGAAACCGTTAACAGCTGCGGCTCTCGGCGAGACAAATAAGCTGCTTTATGTGACTGACGGACACACCGGGAGACAGTTCCTGATCGACACCGGAGCTCAGCTGAGTTTTATCACCCCTTCCCATGCAGACCGGGCCATGGGTCCCCGGGGAAATGGAGCGATGGCAGCCAACGGCTCGATCATCGACACTTTCGGTGAAAGGAACCTGCCTCTTTGCATCCACGGCCGCAACTATAGATGGACATTTATTGTAGCGGCGGTGAGTTTTAACTTGTTGGACGCTGATTTTTTGTGTGCACATGGGTTGTTAGTCAATCTAGCAAATAGACGCTTGGTTAATTTTCTTCTATCCCCTGCTCAGCTCGAGTTTCTCCACCACCCGTGCAGGCCAGCGTCACAACAGCAGGAGGTAAGTTTGACCAACTCCTCACCCAATTCCCAGCACTCACAGTTCCCAAATTTTCAGCAACAGTAGCGAAACACGGGGTTGAACACTTCATCCCCACAGCAGGCCCACCCGTGTTTGCCAAAGCTCGGTGCTTAGACGCGACCAAGCTCGCCATAGCACGGGACGAGTTTACCACCCTGGAAAAATTAGGCATTATTAGGCGCTCGAAAAGCCCCTGGGCATCGCCACTCCACATGGTCTCGAAAACCGACGGTTCTTGGAGACCTTGCGGCGATTACCGCAGATTAAACAATGCGACAGCACATGACCGCTACCCAATTCCTCACATCCAAGATTTTTCACTACATCTGGCAGGTGCGCGCATTTTTTCTAAAATAGACCTGGTCCGCGGCTATCACCAAGTCCCCGTTCGAGCGGAAGACATTCCTAAAACGGCTGTAATAACCCCTTTCGGTCTTTTTGAATTTTTGCGGATGCCGTTTGGCCTCAAAGGTGCTGCTCAAACCTTTCAGCGTATGATGGACGCGGTATTACGCAACCTCCCCTTCGTGTTCGTCTACCTCGATGATATGCTGGTAGCCAGCCCGTCAGAGGAAGAACACGAACAACACCTCACTACAGTTTTTCAGAGACTAGAAGAGCACGGGTTAATAATCAACCCAGCCAAATGCAAATTCGGCATGTCACAAATTGATTTTTTGGGACATAGAGTTTCACCGAAGGGGGTAGTCCCATTGCCAGACAACGTCCGCGCGGTAAAAAATTTTCCACGACCACAAACGGTCAGATCGCTGCAAGAATTTTTGGGAATGGTGAATTTTTACAACCGTTTCCTCCCCCGCGCAGCTCAACTCATGCAGCCCCTGTATGCTGCGCTCAGAAAACAAAAGCCTTCCAACACGGTCGAATGGACCCCAGAGCGCGAACGCGTCTTCGCGGAAGTAAAAAGTGCTCTAGCGAATGCCACATTGTTGGTTCACCCCGATCCCTCGGCCCGCACAGCGTTAACCACAGACGCTTCAGACCTGGCCATAGGGGCAGTCGTGGAACAACATGTTGGCGGAACCTGGCAACCTTTAGCATTTTTTAGCAAATCTTTAAACCAAACCGAGCGCAAATACAGCACTTTTGACAGGGAGCTGCTACCGCTTAATTTATCCATCCGCCACTTCCAGTTCTGGTTAGAAGGGCGGCGTTTCACGGCTTTTGTAGACCACAAACCGCTCACTTTTGCGATGGCTAAAATTTCAGAACCATGGTCAGGCAGGCAACAAAGACAGCTAGCTGCAATTTCAGAGTTCACCACAGACATTCGACATGTGGCAGGCAAACTTAACGTGGTAGCAGACTGCCTCTCTCGCGCTGTGACATCGCCAGAGCATGAGGAGACAGATTATACTACCTCAGCCGCAGAACTCTTTGCCAACGCGGACGCGTACGCGGCCCCAATTCACGTAGGGATAGATTACGCAGCCATGGCAGAGGAACAAAGCAGTGACGCGGACGTGCGCGCGCTCCTGTCTGGACCAACAGGGTTAAGACTGGAGGAAAGGGGTTTATGTGACGGTGTACCCCCCCTAATATGCGACGTGTCAACCGGCCGACCTTGCCCGGTAGTCCCAGCTGCATGGCGCCGAAGTATTTTCGACTCGGTTCACTCCCTCGCGCACCCAGGGGTGCGCGCCTCGGTTAAAATGGTCGCGGAAAAGTTTGTTTGGCCGGGCCTGCGCAAAAATGTAAAGGAATGGACAAAATCTTGCATGTCTTGTCAGCGCGCCAAAATACACAAACACACAAAATCTCCTCTAGAGCCTTTTCGAATCCCAGCCAGAAGGTTTGACCACGTTCATGTCGACCTCGTGGGACCACTACCTTCCTCTCAAGGTTTCACACACCTGTTAACAATGATAGACTGTACTACACGCTGGCCTGAGGCGGTCCCTTTGGCGTCAACCACAGCTGCGGAAGTCGCTCGCGTTTTTTTAACAAACTGGGTGGCACGTTTCGGCGTCCCATCGGGCATCACGTCCGATAGGGGCCTCAATTTGTCTCAGAGCTTTGGTCAGCCATGGCCAGCAGCTTAGGAGCGACAATTCACCGCACCACCGCTTATCACCCTCAGGCTAATGGGTTATGCGAGCGTTTTCACAGATCTTTAAAGGCCGCCCTCAGGGCCTCACTAACGGATACAGATTGGGTGAATAAACTTCCCTGGGTTTTATTGGGGTTGCGTGCTGCGCCTAAAGAGGATCTAGACGCCTCCCCAGCAGAATTAGTTTTTGCACAACCTCTCAGACTCCCAGGTGAGTTTTTACCAGAACATCCAGAGCCTGGGCATCTTCCAGCCCTGAGGCCCTTAGGCAGCACCGGACCGGACACGCTCCCCGGACCGGCACATCACTCTTTTCCACGGGTTTTTGTCCCCCAAGCTTTAAAAAACGCCGAGTTCGTTTTTGTTAGACATGAAGCTTTAAAATCAACCCTTCGTCCACTGTCCCACATTTAGGGGACAGAAAAGAAACAGTCAGCATTGACAGACTTAAACCTGCCTTCTTGTTGAGTGACGAACCTGCACGGGTGGCGAGAGAACCTCGGTGGGGTAGACCCCCCAAGAAAAAAAAACTCAGCCCCCCTGCAGGGAACAAATAACCACTCTCCTCCCCAAGCTGCAGATTCCTTACAGGAGGGTCCCACCAGGACGCCAAAGCGGACCTACAGCAGATTTGGGAGAAGATTAAAACCCAGACGGCACAGGGACTGATGCAAATTGACCAAGAGTTGTTAACTATGTTATCAGATTGTGCCGTGACAGTTTTAAGGCTGATTTGTGATATTACTATACTGTTGTTGTTACCACTGAATTTTCTACAGGATCATAACTGCTGGAAAGACTTTTCCTTGTTTTCCCTGTCAAGAGGTTTAACAGTATAATATGTCATAGAGATTATCTTAAACTGTAAACTTAGTTTGATTGTCCTTTTCTTAGTCGTTTGGGGGGGCTGTGGCTTATATTAATCATATATTCCATACCTACATATGTATAGACATATTAGAATGTTTAGTGATTACATATGTGGAATGACCTCATGCCTCAGAACAGGACAAGAGGTCTCAACCGCCAGTGAGGATCAAAGAACAGACCGAGTCGCAGCGGTGGAGACCGGATCGATCTCCCTGACCACCCAGGGTCAGGTGGAGGAGACGGAGGACAGTGGAGGGGGGATTATGTTAATGCGGGATGTCGGCTTTGATATGCAATGTCTTTTGTTGTGTGTAGGTATAAGTATGAAGGTCTGACTGCGCTCGACCTCTCATTCTGCTTCTGCACCGAGATGAGACATGTTAGGGAGGTGAAGCTGGTATTAAACTTTGATTTATAAAATCACATCGCTTCATCATTTCAAGCTCCCTACACTTTGTTTTAATTGAACCAGGCAGGACAGATTAAGAGCACATTATTATTTACAGCTGTGGCGTGGGGGGAAGGGAGAAGGGACAACTGACATTCATACATCCCCAGGTGATGCCAGTTAATCTTTCCTGCATGTTTTTGGCCCCTGTGGGAGGAAACCGGAGAAATCCAGGCAGACACTGGGGGAACATGTAAACTGCACACAGAAAGATCACCGCTGGTCAGGGGGTGGGATGGAACCCACGATCCCATGGCCAAGGGTGAGTTGCTGTGCTGCCACAGTGCTAACCACTGTGCCACTCATTTGAAATGGAAGTAAATTCTATAGGGGAAGAAGATGCAAAGTTTGCAGAAAAAAGTTGTATATTTATGATTATATCGTTGTAAATCCGTGTGGGGGAAGGGTAACAATTTTATCACAGAACATGGAAAATTTACAGGAAAAAACTTCTAAATGCACTGCAAAAGTAATAAATGTGGCAGGAAGAAGTAACACATTTATAAAAAAAGTTATAACTTAACAAGAAAAACGTTAGTTTACAAGAAAAACCTGACTAACTGGTGAGAAAATTGGACAATTATGAGAGAAAAAGGTAAAAAAAGAAACTTTTTTCTTGTAAATGGCCAACTTAGTTAATTCCCTTCACACCAAGTTGATGCATGGGGCGGCGCCTATCTCCGTTTCTCTGACCCTAGGCTGCTCAGCTACTGTAAGTAGTGGAAGCTACAGTGGGGGGTCAGTCCTCTGATAGCTCTGTGAGTAACTTTACTTTCCCCGTTCCATTATGCGGAGCACCACGCTAGAAGGCAGAAAGCACCATTTTTATATGGTCTTTGGTATGACCCGGCCGGGATTTGAACCCCTGCCTCCCGGGTGTGGGGCGAATGCTCTACCAACTGAGCCACCACTCCGGTGGCTCAGTTGGTAAATGGCCAACTTCACTGTTATAAATTTGACTTTTTCTGGAAACGTGGGAGTTTTTTCAACGTTTGGAAATTGTGTATTTTCTCATAAATGTCACCTTTTTCTGGCAACTTTGGGACTTTTTAAATTGTAAATTAGCATCTATTATCATAATTCTGCACCTTTATTCTTGCAGATTTGTTGTGAAATTTCATTTACACCATAAACTTCATTTATGAACATCCCCTCGTTAAAACAACATAAATCACCAGCTGAGGGTAAAAACACTGCAGGAGGGAAATTCAGGGACAAAGGAGCAGACCAGGACCAATGCAACGTCAAACTGGGAATTCACACACGCACACACGCACACGTGCACAGCTGCTCTTCCTTCAACACCTCTTTCACAAACTGTACCTAATAAAAGCTGTGCGTAGTTACCTTAATGCTGAATTTATTTCATTGCTCACCTGTGCAGCTTTCAAACTTCACAGAGTCAGGCGGCCACACTCACCGGTGTCGTGTTTCAAGGAACTGGAGCGGGACGGCGACAGCAGTGCGCGGAGGCCAGAGAGACTGAGCGTGTTTGTGGAAACTGGGAAAACTGTGGCTGTCTGACAGTGTCCACTTGAAAACTGTAGGTGGTAAAACGCCCCCAACTCCCGCGGGTGCAACGCCCACGGTCCCACCAGCAGCAGGTGGTTAGAGGGGGTGAGGGGGAGATGCTGACCCCCTGAGCAAAATGACCCCCAAACCATCCCCCTTGTTAACCTGCCGTCCCCCATCCCCAGCCCCATACAGAGTAAGGGCGTATTCACACGGCCACTGTTTGGTCTGGACTAAAGGACCAAAGTGTGTATTCCGTGGCTAGTTCGGTTCGCTTGGCGCCGTCTGAATGCGCCCGGAACTCTGGTGCAGCACCCAACAAGCGAACTCTGGGCACCCTGGAAACGGGGGTCTCGGGTCACTTGCAAACGCAGTCTGGTGCACTTCACTATCCGTGTGAATGTAAACGGAGTATCCAGCGGACCAAAGAGCAGACGTGCCCCTCAGCGTCTGTGTAACCATGGCAACACACAGTGAGAAGAGAAAGTGGCGTTTTCTGTAAAGGTGCCTTCACGTCAAACACGAACAGGCAAATTTTTCGTGCAGCACGATTACATTATAAGTCAATGTAAATACATGAAAAGACATGAATTCAACGTCTGGCTGAGATGCAGACAGACAAAGTTCTCACTCACCTGAAAAAGTTGTTCCTGCCTTGAAAACGCGATGTGTTTCTGTTGCTAGCTTGCTAGCCTTGTTAGCACATCTGTGGCAGGAATCTGTGGGTAAAAAAATCCAACAACCCAGTTCAGCTGAAGAGCTCCTGGTTCTTCAGCCTCCATTTTGGGTAGAAAGTAACAAAGACAACCGTGCGGATCCAAGAAATACTTTTACCGGAGAAAAACAAGGAGAAGAGTTTAAAAAAAAAATGTCTCTTGGACTTGGAGTAGTGAGGAGATGCAGCTCTGATGGATCTTTGGTCTGAGGACCAGATTTCTCAGTTGGTGTGGCTACACACAAGAATACCGATGTTTTTAAAATGTTTAGCGACATGATGACAGCACGGGGGGGTTATACAGACAGCGGAGCTTTTTATTTTTATTAGTTTGTGGCAGACAAAAAACTCGGCTGAAGGGAACGGTGTTATGCTGAGGATTGCTCGCTTGCCAACAATTGCATCCCATCGTCGAATAAAGAGTTTAAGATAAGATAAGATAAGATAAGCCTTTATTAGTCCCACAATGGGGAAATTCCAGGATTGCAACAGCACAGGGATAGCAACACTCAGAGCAACAATCAGAAGGCAAGAAAAAACAACATCTAGCAAATTTAAAGATAATTTACAAGAGATAACAATTTTGACTTCTAAAAATGCACAAATGGTTACAAGTCTGACTGTAGTGTTAGATTTTATAGTTTTGGCTCATGGGATGCAGTTCTTGGCAAGCGAGCAATTCTCGCCGTAACATCGGTCCTGGCCAATCGGTGAGCCGGGTTTTTCTTCTTTGCCGAGATTTTTTCTTCCTGATCAGTGGTGGCTTCGGTTACAGCGCCACAAACAAGCAGCTGTTGTAACTGTGTGACGTTGTCCAAGCAGTTTGGTCCGCTTGACTGAAGTGCTGTGTGAATACAAACCGAACCAAACCAAGGTGTGAAAATTCTCACCATCCTCCGCCGAGTCGAACCGAGACCCCCAGACTATCCTGGTGTGAATGCAGCCTCAGTGTCAGTGGGACTAGAGCTGCAAACTCACAAGAAAAAAGCTGAATTTTGAAAAGAAAAAAAGTAGCAAATTTATGAAAAACAGTAGAAAGTTCAGAAGGAAAAGGTCACAAATTTACCAGAAAAAGCTGCAAACTTAAAAAAAAAAAAAATCTGATGCTTTATGACAAAAACTTTGAAAATTTATGAGAAAAAAGTTAGAAAAAAATGTAGGAAATTTATGAAAAACAGTAGAAAGTTCAGAAGGAAAAGGTCACAAATTTACCAGAAAAAGCTGCAAACTTAAAAAAAAAAACTGATGCTTTATGACAAAAACTTTGAAAATTTATGAGAAAAAAGTTAGAAAAAAATGTAGGAAATTTATGAAAAACAGTAGAAAGTTCAGAAGGAAAAGGTCACAAATTTACCAGAAAAAGCTGCAAACTTAAAAAAAAAAACTGATGCTTTATGACAAAAACTTTGAAAATTTATGAGAAAAAAGTTAGAAAAAATCTAGGAAATTTATGAAAAACAGTAGAAAGTTCAGAAGGAAAAGGTCACAAATTTACCAGAAAAAGCTGCAAACTTAAAAAAAAAAAAAACTGATGCTTTATGACAAAAACTTTGAAAATTTATGAGAAAAAAGTTAGAAAAAATGTAGGAAATTTATGAAAAACAGTAGAAAATTGAAGAGGAAAAAGTCATAAATGTAATGTGATGTAATGCTGACGTCTAGCCTATGTCTATAAGATCTGTTCCCAATGCAAACTTGCTGACGCTGGCCCGACGAATGTGTGCTGCTGGGCTCTAGAGAGGTTTATGATGATAATGAAGGGGGCAGAAGAATATGAGACCCAGCTGAGAAAGTGGCTCCACACCACCCTGGTTCTGGTTTGGTTTTGGTCAGCACAGCCTGGGCTCCAGCAGATGTCTTTTCAGGATAACGGCGCCGCTGCAGCAGTGCTGGGTGTGTTCCTCAGACACAGCTCCACATTCAGTCGTGGAAATGTTGAGAGGGAGCTCCTGTCCCTGTCTCCGCGCGAGCGTGTGTGTGTGTGTGTGTGTGTGTGTGGGCATGCTCCTCTCCGTCTCTGTGTGATGATGCTGCAGCTCTGAATGACAACAAGCCTCACACACACACACGCGCACACACACAGACTGCAGCTGAAGGTAACCCTGCTACTGCGTCACTCCGTCTTCAGTTATTCTGACGGAGTACGCAGCAGCAGCAGCAGCAGACTCAGACCCACCATCCTCCTAGATGGTCAACGCTGTGTCAGCATCACCATCATCAACCCCCAGAACCCAGAACAGGATCCAGTCCACCCGCTCACACGCCGTCCCTTCAGGCGTTTCACACACACATCAACCCAAAGAGGTCGTTTGCTCATTGGCAAGACGTTGGCCAGACATCTTCCCTCATCCTTCCTCCCCGGACCACCCTCACCTACCATGTCCAGGTGAACAGGGATCTTTCCCTGGTGGAACCGTAATGCAGAGACCCACCATCTTCTCCAAGGTAGCTGGAACATGACCTGCAATATCCTAACCGCTAAAGTCCTCGGGCCCGGGGCAGCACCTCCTACCTCCTGCTGACTCATTACTTAGCGAAGCCAAAACTGGAGAGGGTCATCACCTGATGAAGACCGTCTGCCCACCTCACCATTCCACACAGTAGCGCCACCTGCGAGAAAACTGGCTCCATTACAGTAAAAAACGTTGTTCAGTTCGCCTGGAAAAGGAGCAGAAACCAAACCGGACCAGACCAAAGGAAGACAATGGAACACAAACATCAACCTTGGTCTGGACCTTGGTCTGGACTGGGAGGGGCGACTTGACCCCAAAACCTGGAAAAAAGAGAGAATTGTCCCCCAGTATCATCATAAACCTTCACATCTTAGAGAAGTGAAGGAAGTGACTTTGAACCACCAAGTCTAAGCAGAAATGACAAATAATAATAATAATAATAATAATAATAGTATATTTTAAATTTTTGCTAAGAAATTTGCAATTTTTTTCCTGTAAAACTGCACCTTTTTCATGAAAATTTGCAGAACTCGTCTGATTTTTAAATCTTTTATTTTGCATCATATCTTTGCACCTTTATTCTTGCAAATTCATACCTAATTTACATTTTTTTTACTGAAAATTTTTAACATTATTTCCCATAGTTTTGCAGTTTTTTTTTGAAAATGTCCAGACTTTTTCTCGTAAAATTGGTCATTTTTTTCCTGTAAATGTTCATCTTTTTCTTGGCCCTGCAGGCTCGGTTAACTGGAGACTGTACGGTGGCGCCGGTGTGAACGGTGAAGGGATCGGCACCGCACTGTGGCGCCTCATCCGTCCAGGTGGATGATCCCAATTTCCCAGTCTACAAAATAAAAAAGTAATAATAAAAAAAAGTAAATTTGCAATTTGTTAAATAGATTTGAAACTTTTATCTCACAAATGTGCAACTTTTTTGCATAAATTTGCAACTTTTTCTAAAACAAATTTGCATTTTTTCCACTGTAAAATTTCATCATTTTTTCTTCATGAAAATTTATATTTCTTATCTTGGCTCTGGGTTTAAATTGATACATTTTATCATATTTTGTACCTTTTTTTCTTGCAAATTTCCACCAAATTTCCATTTTTTTTCCTGAAAATTTTTAACATTTTTTTTGAAAATTTTGAACTTTATCATAAATTTTCAACCTTTTTCTCATAAATTTGCAACTTTGTAAAAACTGTGCAATGTTTTCTCTGTAAATTTCCATGTGTTTTTCTTGAGCAGTTTCAAGGCTCATCTTCTGAGGTTGAACTGACATCTTCCATCATATCTTTGCATCGTTTTCTTACAAACTTACACCTACTTTATGCTGATGCGTTTGCGCCTCATGCTAAACTGATGGCGCCTCGCCACCCCTGTTAAAAACAGCAGATTAGCTGCTGACGCCGCCGACTATCCTGAGCACGCCGCTGGACACGGCGACCCCGTCACAGCTCCGCGTTCATGGCGTCACAGGTCAGTTTTCAGTTTGACGTGACAAAGAAACAAAACAGAAACGTGCTTCTCTGGGTTAAACTCTCGGTTGTCTTCTAGCTTCTCCGTCATGTGACTCTGAACCCCGACCATGTGACTGACGTAACCGTTTACCAGCCAGTCAGACGTCTCTGGAGTCCAACAAGCCACGCCCCTCGTCATGCATCACGTGACCACTGATGTGTCTGTTTTTCCCCTTGTGTTTCCAGGTTTTGATCTGTCATCTTGTCCTCCTCTGACCGCTCTGATAAAATCCTCTCTTCATCCCTCCTCGTTTCATCTCGAGCTCCTCCTGCTCTGGCTTGGAAGCGTCCTTTGAAATCCTTTTCCTCTCAGGCTAATATTTATCTGCGCCGTTCTGCTGAAGACTCGATCTGCTGCTGCAGATCCTGCAGATTTTAGTGGATGAAGCTGAAACTGTTTTCTGTAGATCTGACAAGGCTGAGCTGGTGGCTTCTGCTGCCAGCAGACGGGTTCATGCAGCTTCTGTTTTTTGAAACAAAAATCAGCTGTGAATGTTCTTTACCAAATGTGTCTTCTGTTACCATGAGCCACTTGAATAGGGGTCGGCAACCTGTTGTCACAAAGAGCCACTCCAGTGATTTTTGTCAGCAAAAATCTGCATGGAGCCATTAAAATATGCGAGTGTGAGAATGAAATCACAGCTGGCCTGACAACATCTGGATTAAGAGAGCGTCTGGCAAAAACACGCAGCTGTTTTGTGGCAAATTATTACCTTTTTCCTCAAGAAATTGCAGCTTTTTCTGTTGTCTCTCTAACTAAGAAGGAGTCGAGGTGACGTTTTATAGTTTTATTAAGAACACGATACCAGGAACACAGGAGACTCTTGTGCTAGCCTGAGAGTCACAGCAAAGGGACAAGATGGCTCCCGCTGCTGTCTTATATACCCCAGGTGATGCCACCCCACCAGCGGCGGGGCTTCACCGCCTCCTACCCTAAGGCACCGCCATAATAACAATAAACACAATATACTGGCCAACATTCTCCAGGAAAATGTTTAATCATTTGCAAAAAGTGACATTTTTCTTGTGCCACAGGCAAATTTTTGAGAAAAAAGTCACAAATTTACAAGGATAAAAGCACATATTTATAAGAAAAAGTTGTGGGATTACAGTAAAAAAAAGTCATTTATGAGAAAGTCCCAAAGTTAGAATAAAAAGTTTGTAAATTTGCAAGAAAAAGTCACAATTTTACATGAAAATCTTAACAAATTTAGGAGGAAAAAAGTTTCAAATTTACAGTTAAAAAAGTGGCAAATTTATGAGATAGTTTCAAATTTTCAAGAAAATGTATCAAATTTATGGGAAAAAAGTCACACATTTAAAAGAAAATAGCAAATTTATGCGAAAATAAGTTGAAAATTGACAAACAGGTAAAGTGCATGTGGGCAAACACAGATGGGCCAAGATGGAAGCCATGGACAAACCCACATGGACCCACAAGACAGCCCAGATTGAAGCACTGCTGGGGCCCACATGGGCAGGGACTAATCCTGAGGACTTCAGGAGGCACCGAAAAACAACCAAAACTCTTCTCAGTGAGTTGGGAGAGGCACATTATTTATGGAACTTCTAATGGCACAAATGACCCACAAACGACTGAGGAGTTTAGTAGGGTGGGGGTGGAGAGGGGGGGCAGCTTCACTCAGGTACAAAATGTTAATTCATGGAGAGAAAAGGCAGAAGTTTCCTCATGCCTGACCTTAATACTTCATTATTCTTGGGAAACTCTGGAGACGTCGCCAGCAACAAGAACAACAAAGATGCCGGTTAACATGAAGAGAAACGATTCCGTTAACAGACAATACTAAAAAACATGGCTGTGCTTTAGAACAGCTTTTAAAGTGGGAGCTTCTCCTCACAAACAGCAGCCAGGCCGTGACATCAGCAGGACGACCCACGCCACGGGAAAAATCCAGCTGAGAGGATTTAACTGTGGCAGCCACTGGAACTAAACTTAACACTGGGAAGTAGAACTTAAACTGACCATGGAGAAGTGAGGAGCCTGGAGACACTGAGAAAAGCCAGAAAACATCTGTTAACGACGCCACAAGGAGCGGAAGGAACAGACTGAAGACAGACGGGAGGGAGACAGGTGTGTGCTCACATGAGGGAGCACAGCCTGATGCTGAAGAACCTGCTAGACATCACACAAACCGGGAGCAGAGGAGGGCGAGGAGAAGTAACAGCCAGCAGCCAGGAATTAGCCTGTGGCATGAGGGAAAGCAGTGGAGAACCACACAGCTGTTATGGTGAGTGGTTCAGCTCACGGTAACTGTGGGCTGTGCGGTGGAAAATCCTCTACATTTATCTTTCACATATACGACAGCTTCATTTGAAGGCCGACCTGTTGTTTATCCTGTTATTAATGAGCCCGGTGACTACTGACAGTAATTTTTTCTAGCTATCGTTAGCCTTGCCGTTCTAGAGCTGTGGGAAATTCCTGATAACATCATCTGTCCTCAAAAAACACACAGCCACTCCTTTACCACAGAAGTACTCTATCCAATTATGTAACAGAGTGGTTTTCAGCAGAAGAGTCATGTAATGCCGTGAGTCACTTTGAAAGCAAATTAATTTGATATTAAATTAGCTGAAATCCAAAGGGTCCTAAACCTGATCCGTGACACATTCAGCCGGATTTGAACGCCAACAGACTAATAATTATGGCTCCGTGGTCAGCTCTAATTTGTGGTTCTAATCGATCAGAGCTGCTATCGCTCTGATGAGATTCATACACACACACACGCACACACACACACAGAGTCATCAGTGAAACAGATTGTTGCTCAGCGATCCTAATCCAACACCCCACAGAGTGTGTGTGTGTGTGTGTGTGTGTGTGTGTGTGTGTGTGTGTAATGAAAGGATTCATCCTCATCATCATCATCATCATCTGTGAACAGATTACATAACATCACGACTCACGGCCGTTACCCTTTGCGACTGTCGTGCATAGCCATGTATGTTGCGGACTTGTATAACTACCATTGTGAGGAATAGTATAAAAAATTCCCGTCAGATTCTTCTTCTTCTTGTGTGTTTTTCCGGCTTTGGTACGAGGAACTATGATGAGCTTTAAGTCCACCCTAAACAGTTACAGTGGGGCAAAAAAGTATTTAGTCAGCCACCAATTGTGCAAGTTCTCCCACTGTAAAAGATGAGAGAGGTCTCCAATTTTCATCATAGGTATACCTCAACTATGAGAGACAAAATGAGAAAAAAAAAAAAATCCAGAAAATCACATTGCAGGATTGTTAAAGACTTTATTTGCAAATTATGGTGGAAAATAAGTATTTGGTCAATAACAAAAGTTCATCTCAATACTTTGTTATATACCCTTTGTTGGCAATGACAGAGGTCAAACATTTTCTGTAAGTTTTCACAAGGTTTTCATGCACTGTTTCTGGTATTTGGCCCATTCCTCCATGCAGATCTCCTCTAGAGCAGTGATGTTTTGGGGCTGTCGCTGGGCAACATGGACTTTCAGCTCCCTCCAAAGATTTTCTATGGGGTTGAGATCTGGAGACTAGCTAGGCCACTCCAGGACCTTGAAATGCTTCTTATGAAGCCTCTCCTTCGTTGCCCTGGCGGTGTGTTTGGGGTCATTGTCATGCTGAAAGACCCAGCCACGTTTCATCTTCAATGCCCTTGCTGATGGAAAGAGGTTTTCACTCAAAATTTCACGATACATGGCCCCATTCATTCTTTCCTTTACACGGATCAGTCGTCCTGGTCCCTTTGCAGAAAAACAGCCCCAAAGCATGATGTTTCCACCCCCATGCTTCACAGTAGGTATGGTGTTCTTTGGAACAGAATCCAGAAGAGGATTGGGAGAATGTCATATGGTCAGATGAAACCAAAATAGAACTTTTTGGTAAAAACTCAACTTGTTGTGTTTGGAGGAGAAAGAATGCTGAGTTGCATCCAAAGAACACCATACCTACTGTGAAGCATGGGGGTGAAAACGTCATGCTTTAGGGCTGGACCAGGACGACTGATCCGTGTAAAGGAAAGAATGAATGGGGCCATGTATCGTGAGATTTTGAGTGAAAACCTCCTTCCATCAGCAAGGGCATTGAAGATGAAATGTGGCTGGGTCTTTCAGCATGACAATGATCCCAAACACACCACCCGGGCAACGAAGGAGTGGCTTCGTAAGAAGCATTTCAAGGTCCTGGAGTGGCCTAGCCAGTCTCCAGATCTCAACCCCATAGAAAATCTTTGGAGGGAGTTGAAAGTGTTTTTTTTTTTGTTTTTTTTTTTTTTTTCCGGTTCCGGTTCCGCCGGACCAGCGGCACCACACGAGTTGGCTGCCCTTTGCAACTGCCTTTTTCTTATCTTCCTTCTTCTTTCTGCACCTTTCACTCTATATATATATCACGGACACACAGATCGCCCCAAGGGTCTCCCGAGTCGGCGGACGGAGCCACTGTTTGCGGCGGGGGATGATACAGCAGGGAAGAGCTAGCTAGCTGGCTAGCTAGCTCCAACCGCCACCCGATGCTAACGGAGAAACTCGACATGCCGAGGAACTGTGGCAAAAACGACGCGGGTGCCGGGCTGGAGTTTAGGTGGCGTGCAAGAAATATAAGACAGAATAATAAAGAGCGATGGCAAGAACCAAGCAGACCGCCCGTAAATCTACTGGAGGAAAATGCCTCCCAGGAAGCAGCTAGCCACCAAGGCTGCTCGAAAAAAAGTGCTCCGGCCACCGGCGGAGTGAAGAAGCCTCACCGTTACAGGCCTGGTACCATGGCTCTGAGAGAGATCCGTCGCTACCAGAAATCCACGGAGCTGCTCATCCGTAGGCTGCCCTTCCAGCTCCTGGTGAGGGAGATCGCTCAGGACTTCAAGACCGACCTGTGCTTCCAGAGCTCCGCCGTCATGGCTCTGCAGGAGGCCAGTGAGGCCTACCTGGTGGGTCTCTTCGTGGACACCAACCTGTGCGCCATCCACGCCAAGAGGGTCACCATCATGCTCAAAGACATCCAGCTGGCCCGCCCCACCCGCGGAGGGAGAGAGAGAGCTTAGACTTTCTGCTGCACATTCACCAACCACAATGCTCCGCACTGTGTGTCTATATATATATATATATATATATACATATATATATATATATATATATATAATGTATACTAGCTGTTCTTGTTTTTTTCTTGCCTTCTGATTGTTGCTCTGAGTGTTGCTATCCCTGTGCTGTTGCAATCCTGGAATTTCCCCATTGTGGGACTAAGAAAGGCTTATCTTAAAGTCCATGTTGCCCAGCGACAGCCCCAAAACATCACTGCTCTAGAGGAGATCTGCACGGAGGAATGGACCAAAATACCAGCAACAGTGTGTGAAAACCTTGTGAAAACTTACAGAAAACGATTGACCTCTGTCATTGCCAACAAAGGGTATATTACAAAGTATTGAGATGAACTTCTGTTATTGACCAAATACTTATTTTCCACCATAATTTGCAAATAAATTGTTTAAAAATCCTTCAATGTGATTTTCTGGATTTTTTTTTCTTATTTTGTCTCTCATAGTTGAGGTATACCTATGATGAAAATTGGAGACCTCTCTCATCTTTTAAGTGGGAGAACTTGCACAACTGGTGGCTGACTAAATACTTTTTTTCCCCACTGTATTTGGTGGGAAAATTGAAATTACCTTGAACATTTTTCCTTGGAGAGACAAAAATTTTTCACTTAAACTTGCAAACATTTTCTAAAAATAAATTTGTGACTTCTGGCTTGTGATTTTTTTTCCATTTGAATGTGCAATTTTATTTTATTTTTTAATTTGCAACGGTGATGTGGATTCTGGTTACGTTTATTGTGTGTAGTGATTATTTTTTTTTTTTATAATCTAGATGACAAGTTCTGTTTTTAAGAGGGGAGAGATTTTATTTTTTTCATTTTAAAAGGGTTTGATTTGATCTCAAGTATCGGATCAGGAGCCCGATCCACGCCTTTGTAACTTGATCGGTATTGGGTGCCTGGGTTCATCTCCACAGAAGACTCTGTTGTTTTATGTCAGCCTCGCCATGTCGGCTGTACAGGCAAAGCAGGAAACAAGAGAATAAACAGAATTAAAGCAGGTCTGTCTTAAGCATACCAAACGGGGGAGCCAGACAAAGACCAACAGCTCTTGTCTAAACTCTGCAGATATGAAAATGAAGCTCACTTTGAGAGTGAAAAAAAGAGGCTGGCCAAATGAAGAACTGATGGAACATAGATGCAAAAAAACAGCAAAAAAGAAAAACAGGTGACGAATTATATGTTTGTCACTTATTGGAACTCCAATTACTAATGCTGTGTGAGAAACTGAAATATTTCTACCTATGTGGTTAAACTTGATTAGTGATGATATTAGTTTTGTGAAGCAAAACCAAATTTTAAAGGACATTCAGTGCAAAAAATACATAACACAATACATATTGTGTATCACTATATCTATATGATAGATAGATAGATGTACTTTATTGATCCCAAACTGGGAAATTAGAGTGTAACAGCAGCACGTCAGTAGACAACAAAATAACAGAAACACACACATGACAAAGGGATTACCCGTGGAAAGTAAAAACCAACACGACTATAAAACCTATATACATCATGGCTTAATATATGATGACCCGTATAAGCACATGAATCATCCCACTGCACAAAGAAGGACAATCGGGAGCAGAGTGAAATGTGAGGTCCCAGTTAGACTGTAAGGTGCAGTGTGGCAGCATAGCTATGACCAGAATACAACATCATAGTGAGTTATTGTACAGTGAAATTGCATGTGGCAGGAAAGATTTCCTGCCATATCTATCTATCTATCTATCTATAGATTCAGGAGGAGCAATGTGGTTTTTGTCCTGGCCATGACACATTAGACCAGCTCTTTTCCCTCTCAAGAATCCTCAAGAGGTCATAGGAATTTGCCCAACCAGTCCACATGTGTTTTGTGGACTTGGAGAAAGCATTTGACCACGTCCCTCATGGTCTCTTGTGGGGGTGCTGTGGGAGTATGGGGTATTGGGCTTGTTGTTACGAGCTATCCAGTCCCTATACGACCATTGCAAGACTTTGGTTCGTATTGCCAAAGCCCAGTCAAACTCATTTCCAGTGAGAGTTGGACTGCACCAGGGCTGCCCTTTGTCACGATACTGTTTTAATTAAGTGTTGTAATTATAGTAGGGGACTTAATATACATGTAGATGTAGATAGTGATTGCCTTGATTTGGCATTTAATTCAATATTAGACTTGATGGGGTTTTCTCAGAAAGCAGGAAATTCTACCCATTATCTCCACCACACGTTGGACCTTGTTCTGACATATGGCATAGAAATAGAAAATCAGGTAGTGTCTCCTCATAACCCTGTACTGTCAGACCATTGTCTGTTAACCTTTGATTTTACTATTTCTGACTATTTGGCTCCTAAAGAAAAATATTACTACAGCAGATGCCTCTCAGATGATGCTGTTTCCAAATTTATACAGATTGTTTCCTCTATGCCATGTGTCAACACAACGGAAATAAGCTATAGACAGCTTGCTCCTTCTGTAATTGATAACATGGTGGATAGTGTTACAGCTTCTCTGCATCAGACTCTAGACTTGGTGGCCCCTTTGAAAAAGAAAAAGTCTAATCAGAGATTTCTAACTCCTTGGTTCAACACAGAAACTCGTAGCTTAAAACAGAAGACTCGTCAATTAGATAGAAAATGGCGCTCCACTAATTTAGATGAAATCTATTTAGCTTGGAGAAATCATCTTTTAATTTATAAAAAATCTCTTAGAAAAGCTAGAACGAGTTATTACTCTGCATTAATAGAAGAGAACAAGAATAATCCCAGGTTTCTTTTCAGTACTGTAGCCAGGTTGACAAAGAGTCAGGATTCTGTCAATCCTAGCATTCCCTTAGAGCTTACTAGTCAGGACTTTATGAACTTTTTTAATAATAAAATTTCATCTATCAGAGATAAAATCAATCAGATTCTTCCCGCTGTTAACTTAAATACAGTAACTACTACAACTCCTTCATCTGATATCTGTTTGGATCAGTTTACTCCAATTGACCTTTTAGAGTTAGACAAAATAGTTTCCTCATCCAAACCTTCAACTTGTCTTTTAGACCCTATCCCTACCAGGTTATTTAAAGAAGTCTTCCCATTTATTGGTAGCTTTATTCTTCAAATAATCAATTCTTCATTAACATTAGGCCATGTACCGCAGGCTTTTAAAACGGCTGTAATTAAACCCTTACTCAAAACGCCAACGCTGAATCCAGAAGTTTTAGCTAACTATAGACCAATCTCCAATCTGCCTTTCATTTCAAAATTCTTATAAAAACGGTGGGCAGTGGCTCCCTCTCCCTGGCACCTCTGGCAGCTGGCTGTACCCTGACCACGAGGGGTTTCTGTGACCCATTGGGGCCGGAGTCTGGGAAGCCTGTCCTGGGGTGGCTGTGCATCTGGTCTGGGGTGGGGGTGGGGGTGGGGCTGCAGACTGGGCAGGAAAGATGGGTCGTGGCCTTGGGCCAGCTGACCTTGCCTCCCAGGTGGGGCTGGATCTGGCCCTTGGCCCTTGGTGCTGGGTTCCCCCTCTAAGCCAGGGTCAGGTGTACGCCAGTGGTGCAGGCTGGCCCCAGTGTGTCCCTGCATGGTGTGGTTGTGCACTCCTTGGGGCCCTGGCGGTGCTCCGGGTGCTGGTGCCTGTGTCTCGGGGGGGTTGCTCCCCATTATCCGGGCCTGCAGTTGAGACTGTGTGTGTGTGTGTGTGTGTGTGCACGAGTGTGTGTGTGTGTGTGGGGGGGGGTACTTGTGGGTGGACGTGAAGGAGTGGAGGGCATGTGTGTGGGTGGGGGGACCTCATTGGGAGGCAGGGGGTGGGGCGGGCCATCTGGAGGTCTCGGGGTTGGCGGTTTGGGGCCTACTTTTCCTGGCTATCCTGCCATTGTGCCACAGGGCGGGGTGCTTTGCCATATTTCCTCCGGTGTACTTTCGGCTTGGTGTGGGTGTGTGTGGGTGCTCAGGGGTGGCCGGGGAGCTGTTGGCACGGTTTGGCGCCATGTTGCTGTCTGTTGCCGTCGGTTGTGGCTGCAAGGTGGCCTGCTGCTGTTGGTATGTGTCTGGGGTGGGTACTGGGCTTGCGGTGGGTGCTCTGGGGTGTCGCTTGGCATGTGAGGTGCCGTATGGGTACAGCCCATTGTTCATTATTGTTATTATTGTTGTTCTGTGTGTTTGTGTGTGCAAGATGTGTGGAAGTGGGTGTGGGTGTGGCTGCTCCATCATGCCTGTGGTGCTGGGAGCATCGGAGTGCAATGCTGGCAGGTCCTGGGCTGCTCGGCCTGGTGGCCCTCACCCCAGGTTGGGATCTGGGCGCAGTGGGCAGCCTCCTGAGCCAGTTTTTGAGCTGACTTCTTGGGGGGGCGGGGGTTCCATTTTGGACCACCTACCTCACAGTCTTACCAACCCCCCCTCCCCCTGATTCTTGGTAGAACATACATCTTATTAGATCCACTTACGGTTTTAGGGTGGGGGTGAGCCATACTGTGTGGGTGAAGGGGATCCCTCTATTTGCTGTTCAGTGGGACTGCCCTCCCCTCAATTTTAATTGCACTATTGATACTGAGTGCTTGGGGGGATGGGAGCCCCACTGCTTATAGCAGTGTCTAGCAGCACTCCAACCACTATCCCCCCAATTTTAACTACACTCTGGTATTTCACACACCTGCACACAATCACACCACACAACTCACACACGCTCAACATAAATAGTGCATGGGGAGGGTGGGTGGGGGTCTTCACCCACCCCTTCTGCGCTCCTTCAGCCGGGGGCCTGGGGGCCCAGCGGGAGGCCTGGGGCCTGTCATGTTGTCAAAATCCCTGGGTGCTGCCAAATGAATAGGTGCAAGCAAGGGAGTAAGGGAGTGATTGAACAAAAGAGTAAGCGAGAGTGAGAGGTTTCATCAAGGGTAGGCACTCGGCTAATAACACAACATAACAAAAATATTTTTTTGTAAGTTGTCTGTGTTTTTTCAACTGATTTAAGACAATTTTGCACCACTGAACCCGAAAATGACATCTGTTTCTTTCGATCAGGTCAGGTTTTTATGCTAAGTTGTAAGCAGTTGTACAGCAGTAGCAGTAACTACAGACCAGTGGCCCTCACATCACACCTGATGAAGACCCTGGAGAGCCTGCTCCTCACCCACCTCTGCCCCCCGGTGGGACCAGCGATGGAGCCACTTCAGTTTGCCTACCAGCATGCCATCGGGGTGGAGGATGCAGTGATTTTCTTCCTACACCATTCCCTGTCCCACCTGGAGAAGCCTTTGAGCACTGTGAGGATCATGTACTTTGATTTCTCCAGTGCTTTCAACACATTCCAACCAGTGATCTTAAAGGACAAGCTACTGTATGCAGGGGTGGACCAGCACCTGTCATCGTGGATCCTGAACTACCTCACAAACTGACCACAATTTGTGAGAACTCAGGACTGTGTGTCTGATACCATGACCTGCAGTACGGGGGCCCCCCAGGGAACAGTTCTGGCTCCGTTCCTGTTCACCATCTATACTGCTGACATTTCACACAACACACCACACTGCCATCTACAGAAGTTCTCTGATGACTCTGCAATCGTCGTCCTCATCTCTGATGGAGATGATGCGTTGTACGGAGGGCTTATTCAGGACTTTGTGGACTGGTGCCAATGGAACTGCCTTCAGATCAATGTGAGGAAAACTAAGGAACTGGAACAGGACTGCCGCAGGAAGAGGACAAACCCCCACAGCACCAGTAAACATCCAGGGAACAGACATTGAGGTGGTGACATCTTACAAGTACCTGGGTGTTCAACTGAGCAATAAACTGGACTGGTCACACAACACCAACGCGCTCCACGAGAAGGGGCAGTGCAGGCTGTTCATCCTGAGGAGACTCAGGTCTTTAGGAGTGCAAGGGGCACTCTTGAAGACCTTATACAATCCGGTGGTGGCATCAGCCATCACATTTAGAGTGGCACCATGGCAGCTGACAGGAAGAGACTGAACAGACTGATCAACAAAGCTAGCTCTGTTCTTGGGTGACACCTCGACCCAGTGGAGGAGATAGGAGAGAGGAGGATGGTGGCTAAGCTGTCATCTCTGCTTAAGTCCGAGTCCCACCCCATGAAGGACACACTGAATGCACTGAGGAGCTCATTTAGTGGTAGGCTGTGCCATCCTAGGTGCACAATGGAGAGGTTTCACAGATCCTTCCTGCCTACAGCTTTCAGACTTTATGACCTAACCAGGGCTTCTCGTAGAGGCCGTATTGAATGTAAAAAACGTAACAACCTTGCACAATAAATCGTCCCCTCCATTATACAACTAGGACAACACCAATCATTACTGAGGATGACAACAACACTGTTGATTCAAATACGAATTATACTGTCTGGGCTTGTGCTGGCGTCCCAGGGAGTCTCTTCCCCCTGTTCTTTGGGGCCTAAGGGTGTGGGTGTGCGTGTGTATATGTGTGTGCATGTGTATGTGTGTGTGTGTCAGTGAGTGTGTATACGCATGTGTATGTGCAGGTGTGCATGAGTATGGGTGTGTGTGGGTTTGCATGTATATGTATGGGAGTGGATATGGGTGTATACATGTGTGTGTGAACATGTGAGGTTTTGTGTGGGTGTCGATAGACATATATGATGGTGAGAATGTGTTTACAAGTGAGGGTGGTCGTGTGTGTGTATGTGTTGGTGCATGTACCTGTGGCTGGACATGCAGGGGTGCAGGGTGTGTATTTGGAGGGGAAAACCTCGTTGGGCAGTGGGGGGTAGGGTGGGCCATATGGTGGCCTGGGTGGGTGGCGGTTTGGTCCTGCTCTTCCTGATCGTCCTGCTGTTGTATCCAGGGGCGGGGTGCTTTGCTGCCTTGCCTCCGGTGTCCATGGTGCCGGGTATGGGTGTGTGTGGGTGCTTGGGGGTGGCTGGGGGGACATTGGCTTGGGTTGGCAACTGTGTTTCCCGTGGTTTGCCCCCGGGTGGCTGCGGCAGCAGGGTAACCTGCCGCTGTTGATGTCTCTCTGGGATGGATGGCTGGTCAGCTTTCGGCGGGCTCTCTGGGATGTCATATGGTATGCGGAATGCAATATGGGTCTGGCCCATTATTCATTATTATTAATATTTTTTATTGTTATTATTATGTTTGTGTGTACAAGATGTGTGAGAATAAGTGTGAGTGTTGCTGCCCCATCATGCCTGTGGTGCTGGTGAGCACCGGTGTGTGATGCTGGCGGGTCCTAGGTAGCATGGCCTGGTGCCCTTCAGCCTGGGATGGAATCTGGGGGAAGTGGGTGGCTTCCAGAGCCAGCTTTGGAGCTGGCTTCTGGGGGGGCAAGCTTTCTTTGGGACCGCCTCCCTTGCAGTCTTACCCCCTCCCCCCAATTCTGGGTTGAACATACATCTTATTGGATAAACTTAGGGTTTTGGGGTGGGGGTGTGCCGTACAGTGGTGGTGAAGCGGATCCCTCTGTGCACTGGGCAGTGGTCCCACCCTCACCTCAATTTTAATTGCACTGTAGACACTGAGGGCTTGGGGGATGGGAGCCCCGCTGCCCAAAGCAGTGGCTAGCGGTGCCCTAACACACAATCCCCCAATTTTAACTGCACTTTGGTAGTTCACACACCTGTACACAGTCACACCACACAACTAACACTCAACCATCATGATTCGTGCATGGGGTGTGGGGGGTAGGAGTCTTCCCCCACCCCTGCTGCCTTCCTTTTGCTGGGGGCCTGGGGCCTGGCTGGTGACTTGGGGCCGTCATGTTCTCGTCCCTTGGAGCTGCCAAATGAAAAAAGTGCAAGCAAGGGAGTGAGCGAGTGAGAGACTGAGTGAACACGTGAGTAAGTAAGAGTGAGGAGTGATGAGTGGAGATCGTGATGATGGTGGAGGGTTGGATTTTTGTGGTGCTTTGTGCATTGGGTGGCATCTTGGAGCACTTGCAGGGGTCTGTTGATCAGTCACTCCGGGTGAGCATTTGTAATGGCAATCTGCTTCTGTGGCCACGGCCACCCTGGGATGGGTTGGCGGGGGTGTGGCTTCTGATACAAGCTGGCGATCTCCCCGGCTGCTGCCGGGCATTGGTGCACATTCATGCCCACTACACTATGCCGAAGCTGGCCAAAGTGCTAAGGGTGAATGAGTGTGGGTGAGTGTGTGGGGGAGAGCACGAGTGGATGTAAGTGAGTTGGAGCATGAGTGAGAGTGTGTGCATGGGTAAGCATGGGTGGAGGGAACTCTGGGTGGGTGGGGGCGACTGTGAGAGCGAGTGGGAGTGGGAGCGAGAGTGTGCGGTTATGGGGGTGAGTGAGAGTGGGTGGGTCTGGATGTGAAAGTGTGAGTGTGGGATTTTGTGGGAGAGAGCTCGAGCTCGAGTGAGTGAGTGCATGAGTGTGTTTGGGTACGAGTGGGTGGGTGTGAGAGCTTGAGGCTGTGAGCGCATGGGAATGGGTGTGTGTGCTGGTTGGGGGTGCTGGACTGAGGGGGTGGCACCTCCTGGTGCCTCCTGGTACCTCCTGGCCACTTAGGCTCCCTTGCACTGGGGGCTGTTGGCCCCTTGTGGGGCTCCTGTGCCTTGCTGCCACCTTCCGTGGGCATGGGGGCCTGAGGGTTCCTGGGGTGTGTGTCGGGAGCACTGGGGTGGGCGTGGGCCCGCAAAGGGGGTGTCTGGGGGGGGGGGGGCTTGAGCCTAAGGTATGGGCCGGTCTCTGACCTGGTGGGGGGCATTGGCCTTCCGTTGCCTGGGGCCATGGGGGCTGGCGTTGGCCCCGCTGGGGGGGCAGGGGCTGGCCGGTCAGGGGGTGCACCGTGCCAGCCGCTTGGTGGCTCCGCCTCCCTCTGCTGTCCCTCCTGCGGCAGATTCTTGGTTGTCCTGGGGCTTGTGGCCTTGGGACATTTGTGACCTGTGGGGGTTGGTAGCGCTGTCTTGCTTTCTTGGGGTTTCTGGAGGGGGGTGTTGTTGTGACCTGCCACCCTCTTTGCATATTTCCCGGCAAGCCACTCACATGCACACACTTTCTTTGCGCGCACCTCTCATACACCCCCGCCCACACACACACGCGCACAAACATATGTCTCTCCTTTAACAGGTGCAGATATCAGACTAGTGATGAGACCTTTTCCGCGGAAGAAACAATTTGTCTTTTTTATGTTTCAGTTGTGTTTGTCTGGTTGTTTTTTCTCTATTTGTTCTTCTGTTTTTTTGTCCCCTCTCTCCATCCCATCCCCCCGTTGCGTCTTTCCTGGATAAAACAATTTAAATAAAGTATTAAAAGTTATTACAAAAGCAGTTTATAAATAATATACAGCATATATATATATATATATATATATATATATATATATATATATATATATACAGTATATATATGTGTGTGTGTGTGTGTGTGTGTGTGTGTGTGTGTGTGTGTGCTGTATAAAGCTCCTTTTGGCAAAGTAAATCTGGCACAATAAGGGAAGCAGATTTCTGTTCAGCTTACCTAGCTGCTTCACAGGACAAGGGAAAAAAAAACCCAAATAAAAATCCACATTTAGTGTGGAACGACTTTTAAAATTGATTTCAGGTCAACAAAGGGATAAAAAAAAAGTGTACGCCTCAAACTTACGGGTCCTCATCTAATGTCTTCATGGGGGCTTATGACTGATGTTAAAGTAAGAATCCTGGTTAAACTAACACTTGATGGTGTTGTGTTGAGACGATGGAGTCTTGTTAGCTGAACATTGACCTGGACTATGTACGGACATGTTCCTCCTTCCTTCTGAAGGTTTTATTGTCTTCTGTCGTCTCTTGATGATGATAAATCCCTCTCCTCCTGGTCTCCCTGTCTCTCTCTAATGTCTGTGGTTTCTCCTTTGTCTCGTCCTCTCTCTTTATTCCCTCTCTGCTCGTCTGCTCGTCTGCTCGTCTCCGTCTCATCTCCCTGTAGATGAATTCTTTACGGCCTCAGTTTTATTGTCTTCTTGTTTTGGTTCTTTTTCAGGTTAATTGTGATTCTTGGGGATTAGAGAGTTGCTTTTTTTCTCCTGAGCTGAACTTTTGTTTCCCGTTTTGTCTTAGAACACCAAACCCACCGTTCACCCATCACCCGCCGTGTTTCAGATCTCTGGTCATTTTTACTGTTGTCTTTTATCAACTTCTGCTTTTCTTAAGATTGTTTTTGCTTCCGTTGTGGCTGTTTTTATTGTCATTTTTAAGTTTTTGTGTATTTGTGGTTGTTTGGCATCTATGTGGTGGTTTTTTATTCACACCATGTGTTTTTGGTCATCATGTGTGACCTTGAAGGTTCCATATTGCTCATTTTCCAGGGATTAATTTGTTAACTTCATCAGCTGAAGGCAGGGGTTGTTTGCCTATGACATAAGGAAATATAATCTTCTCATCTCTTTAAGAGTTTAACTAAATAAAGTCGGAATACATTTCTTTTAATATTTTTATTGTATTCAGGTGACCCATGGACGTTAATACACTCTCAGTCTAGGTTTTGTTCTGTTTGCAAATGAATATATTTGTTGTTCAACAAGCTGACAGGGATTTTTAAGGAAGACATAAATGTTACCTCAACACCAGGCGTGTCAAATTAAGTGCCAATGATTACAAATACCCTGTAGGTTTTCTTTCAGCCAATCTTGCCACTGAATCCCTCCCCACTGATTGCTGATCAGTGAAAAGGTTTCATGTCCTAGAATGGTGGCCTAGAGGTAGAGCATCCGCGCCGCAACCAGGAGGTCAGAGTTCAATTCCCGGCTGGGTCATACCAAAGACCATATAAAAATGTAACTTCCTGCCTTCCAGCTTGGTGCTCAGCAAAACTTGAATGGAGGAAGAAAATGTGGGTGGCAGTGGCTCAGGAAGTAAAGCGGGTCGTTTAATAACCAGAGGTTAACGGGCCAAATCCTGCTCTCCCCAGCCATCCTGCTGTTGTGTCCCTGGGCAAGACACTTTACCCCCCTTGCCTCCAGTGTCCATGACACTGGGTATGAACGTGTATAAATGTTTGGTCGTGGTCAGAGAGGCCGTTGGCACGGATTGGAAGCCACATTTCTGTCAGTCTGCCCCAAGGCAGCTGTGGCTACAGTAGTAGCTTACCACTATCAATGTCTGTCTGGAGTGAATGGATAATGGACTCACTGTAAGCCCTTTGAGATATGAAGTTTCCTGTGGTAACATATCATCACTTCCTGTGTTGCTGGCTGTCTGTGGTTTGCTCTCCTCATTTTCCTGAGGATTTTGCCTTTAATTGTATTTTAATCAATTTTTTCCATCTACCTTTAGCTCTCACTTCTGTTTATCAAGCCTCTTGCACCTGTGTGCGCACTCAGTGTCATCTAATCACCCTCTTCAGCCTTCTGTTCACCTTTCATCTGTGTTTTTGTTAGCTTCGGGTTAGCCTCTAGCTATGGCTACTAGCTCTCCTTCCCCGTCTCCTCTGGTGTGTGCTCTGTGTCAGATGTTTAGCTACACCTCTGCCTCTTTTAAGGATAACGGTAAATGTGATAAATGTTGTCTTTTTGAGACGCTCAAGGCGAGGTTGTCTGATTTGGAATCCCGGCTCCGCTGCATTGAAACACTGTCTGCGCCACTTACTCTTGACGGATGTCCCCTAGCTGCGGCGGAGCTCGCTAGCATAGGGCAGCCTGCTAGCGGTCCTCCAGTCCTCCTCAGTAGCGAGGAGATTGGGTGGGTGACGGTGAGAAGGAAGCCTAGCCGCAAGGCCCCGGTTCACCACCAACCTGTTTACGTTTCTAATCGTTTTTCCCCGCTCAGCGACAGACCCGCTGAGGAAAAAACTCTGATCATTGGCGACTCTGTAGTCAGAAACGTGAACCTAGAGACTCCAGCGGCCATAGTCAAATGCATTCCTGGGGTCAGAGCAGGCAACATCGAGTCAAATTTGAAAATGCTGGCTAAAAGTAACTAAATACTCCACAGTTGTTATCCACGCCGGCATTAATGACGTCCGTCTCTGGCAGTCGGAAGTCTCAAAACTTAACGTGGAATCGGTGTGTGACTTTGCCAAAACAATGTCTGCCTCTGTAGCATTCTCTGGGCCTCTCTCCAATCTGATCAGTGATGACACGTTTAGCTGCTTGTCATGGTGGAGGAGATACTGTGAGAACCACTTTTTTTTATTTCTCCAGTGCCTTTAACACCATCCAGCCACTGCTGCTGGGTGAGAAGCTGCGGGTGATGGGGGTTGGCAGCTCTGTGATCTCCTGGATTACCGACTACCTGACAGGCAGACCACAGTTTGTCCGGCTGGGCAGTGTCTTGTCTGGAGTGGTGGCTAGTGATACGGGAGCTCCACAGGGGACTGTGCTCTTTCCTTTTTCTTTTTACCTTATACACCACTGACTTTCAGTACAACACTGAGTCATGCCACCTGCAGAAATTCTTTGATGACTCAGCTGTTGTGGGTGAATAAGAGGAGGAGAGGAGGGGGAGTACAGGGCACTGGTAGACAGATTTGTGGAGTGGACGGAGCAGAATCACCTGAGATTGAATGTCAGCAAGACCAGAGAGATGGTGATTGACTTCAGGAAGAGGAAGACACCTTCTCAGCCACTGCATATTAGGGGGGAGGATGTGGGAGTGGTTGAGGACTACAGATATCTGGGTGTCAGGATCAGCAGCAGGTTGGACTGGAGATCCAACACCGATGCTGCACACAAGAAGGGGATGAGCAGACTTTACTTCCTGAGGAAGCTGAGATCCTTCAACGTGTGCAGGAGGATGCTGGAGCTTTTCTATCAGACTGTTGCTGCCAGCGCCATCTTCTTTGCTGCTGTCTGTTGGGGTAGCAGTATTAGGGCCAGAGATACCAAAAGACTTGACAAGATTATCAAGAGGGCTGGCTCTGTCATTGGTCTCAGACCGAAGACCTTTGAGACAGTAGTGGCGAGGAGAACACTAAATAAACTGCGATCCATCATGGACAATCCTGATCACCCCCTCCACCACACACTAGATAGACAGCGAAGCACTTTCTCCAGTAGACTACTACAGCTTCATTGTCGAACAGCCAGGTACAGGAAATCATTCCTGCCACATGCAATTTCACTGTACAATAACTCACTATGATGTTGTATTCTGGTCGTAACTATGCTGCCACACTGCACCTTACAGACTAACTGGTACCTCACATTTTCACTCTGCTCCTGATAGTCCTTCTTTGTGCAATGGGATGATTCATGTGTTTATACGGGTCATCATATATTCAGCTATGATGTATATAGGTTTTTAATAGTTGTGTTAGTTTTACTTTCCATGGGTAATCCATTTGTCTGTCATGTGTGTGTTTCTGTTGTTTAGTTGTCGACTGTCATGCTGCTGTTACACTGTAATTTCCTAGTTTGGGATCAATAAAGTACTTCTATCTATCTATCTATCTATCTATCTATCTATCTATCTATCTATCTATCTATCTATCTATCTATCTATCCTTCAACCGCTGACTGTCTGTGTGGTGTCCTGCAAACAACATGGGCTACATAGATAATTGGAACTCATTTTGGGGGAAAACTTGGTCTTATTAGACGAGACGGCATCCATCCCACTTTGGATGGTGTGTCTCATTTATCTAACAATCTGGCATCATTTTTATCCAAATTTCCAAAATCTTGACAACTCAGAGTCGGGACCAGGAAGCAGAGTTGCAGTCTTACACGCCTCTCTGCAGCTCCTCTTCATCTGCCACCCCTCAACTTAGCCCCTGTCTTTCCCATCAGAGAATCATTGTCTGCTCCCTCCAAAGTTAATAAAAATATAATGTATAAGCATCCCAAAGTGATTAAACAAAAAGTTGGTAAAACTCAAATTAATCATGAAGCCTCTAAACTGAATGACTTGGCCTCTGTTCCTCCTCATAATTTAAAAATTAAATACGGTTTGTTAAATATTAGGTCTGTAACGTCAGTATTGTGTGACAATACTGACGTTACAGACCTAATATTTAACAAACTCTACAAGAAGGGACAGCGCAGGCTGTTCCTGCTGAGGAGACTCAGGTCTTTTGGTGTACAAGGGGCGCTGCTGAAGTCATTCTATGACACGGTGGTGGCATCAGCCATCACTTTTGGAGTGGTCTGCTGGGGCAGTGGCATTACTGCAGCCGATAGGAAGAGACTGAACAAACTGATTAAGAAAGCTAGCTCTGTCCTGGGGCAACGCCTTGATCCGATGGAGGAGATAGGAGAGAGAAGGACGGTGGCTAAACTGTCATCTCTGCTGGAGTCCGAGTTCCACCCTATGCAGGACATACTGGATGCACTGAGGAGCTCATTTAGCAGCAGACTACATCATCCCAGGTGCACAACCGAGAGGTTTCGTAGGTCCTTCCTACCAACGGCTGTCAGACTGTACAACCTAAGCAGGGCTGCTCGCAGAGATAGCAAAAAGACGTAACAAACTAATAGTTTTTTTTGAATGCAAAAGATGCAATAGACTTACACAATGGTCCCCTCCGGCATACAACTAGGAACATACCGGTCGCTATGGAGGGTGAGAATATGTATGGGCACATGATCATACCATGTAGGATAACTAAATAGACGGTTATGCTGTTTCATCCCACCTTGCAACAATGCTCTGCACTGTGTGTGTTTATATATTTACATATTTATTCCATCTAGCTACAATGCTCTGCACTGTGTTTTTATATATCTACATATTATTCCATCTAGCTACATTGCTCCGCACTGTGTGTGTTTATATTTATATATCTATATATTTATTCCATCTAGCTACAATGCTCCGCACTGTTTTTATATATCTACATATTATTCCATCTAGCTACATTGCTCCGCACTGTGTGTTTATATTTATATATCTATATATTTATTCCATCTAGCTACAATGCTCTGCACTGTGTTTTTATATATCTACATATTATTCCATCTAGCTACATTGCTCCGCACTGTGTGTGTTTATATTTATATATCTATATATTTATTCCATCTAGCTACAATGCTCCGCACTGTTTTTATATATCTACATATTATTCCATCTAGCTACATTGCTCCGCACTGTGTGTTTATATTTATATATCTATATATTTATTCCATCTAGCTACAATGCTCCGCACTGTGTTTTTATATATCTACATATTATTCCATCTAGCTACATTGATCCGCACTGTGTGTGTTTATATACTTGCATATTTATTCCACCTAGCTGCAATGCTCCGTACTGTGGGTGTTTATATATTTACATATTTATTCCATCTAGCTACAATGCTCTGCACTGTGTGTTCATATATTCATATATTTATTCCATCCAGCTACAATGCTCTGCACTGTGTGTCTGTGTGTGTGTGTGTGTGTGTATATATATATTTTATAGTAATATGTACATATGTATATTAGCTGCTCTTGCTTGCTTGTTTTTTTTCTTGCCTTCTGATTGTTGCTCTGAGTGTTGCTATCCCTGTGCTGTTGCAATCCTGGAATTTCCCCGTTGTGGGACTAATAAAGGCTTATCTTATCTTAACTCCCAAGTCTGTTAGTCCATGATCTGTTAATTGATCATCAGATTGATTTAATATCCCTTACAGAGACTTGATTAGGGCAAGAGGATTATGTTGGTTTAGATGAATCAACTCCCTCTGGTTATTTAAACTGTCAAAATCCCAGAAGTTCTGGTTGTGGAGGAGAAGTAGCAACAATTTACCATTCCAAATTACTAGTTAATGGAAAGCTAAAAACACGTTCTAATTCCTTTGAGGGCCTGGTCCTCAGTATTGGGCATTTTAGCAATTTTAGGCTAAACCCAATTCTATTTGCCATAGTTTATTGTCCTCCATCAACATACTCAGAGTTTTTATCCAAATTTGCCAAATTCTTAGCTGATTTAGTGCTGAAATTGTCACGGTGGCCCTCACGAGCCACCATAAGACGCCAGCAGTCACCAGTGAGTTGCAGTGATGTTTATTGGGGAGTGAAGGAACAGGGAAAAATACACACGACAGTGCAGGTAGGATAATCACAAGGGACTTACAATGGATGATGAAGGAACGGTGTCTGAACCGGGAGACGCCCGAAGCATCAGACGATGAGAACTTCAGGGAGATTAACAGGAGGTATAACAGACGAAGTCTCACAGACCGTAGTATAACAGGCAAAGTCTCACAGACCGTAATATAACAGGCAAAGTCTAACAGAAGGTATCTTAACAGGAAGTATAACAGAGACTGCTGCATCGGGGTGCATTCAGCGCCCGCTTTTAACACCGGTCACTAATGACCCCGAATGCAGTACAGCTGTGGACTTTGACAGCAGGGAGCTCTACCGGGCACTGTCACAATAAGAGCCCGAGGAGCTAGAAGGAACCCACTGCTGTCAAAGCCTGGAAAGGACGATATATGAGCCGAGTGCGGAAGAGACCGGCACTCGGGTTGTAACAGAAATCAGATAGAATAATTATAGTAGGGGACTTTAACCTGTTGCACTCCGGGATTCCGCGGGCAGTCACGTCTCTGCGTCATAGTGCGCCTCAGTGCGCACTGAAAAAAAAAGCTGCATTTCCGTTCTTCCAGTACAGACACAGCTGCGAACAGAAAGCCAAAGGAGTGTTTTGATTGATTTAGATTTGATTGACCTCTCATTCGACTAATAAGAGCCTTGAATTGGGTTTCTGAAACCTTGAAGAACCAATGACTGAAAACCTAGCAAGAAGGACCTGCCTACCAACGACCGAGAATACAACGAGCCAATTGAAGCAGAGAAGCTCGACGATTGAAAAGCGTTCATCCCGTGCATAAAATCTGTTTTGTCTAAGCCGCTGGGTGACACACATTGAGACCTGTGTGCAATGGTAGTGTTAGCCAGTCTTTTTTTATGACTACTGTTCTTATTTGTTTTGAAAAATCGTTCGCCAAAACCGCAATCATGGAAGCGGAGATGGTTTGACCGGGTCGGGTGACCAGAACCACGAGTCCATAGCAGCCGGACCAGCTTCATATTCGTCTGACAATGAGGAACAGATGTTCGCCAACGACACTGCTGTTGTGGACAGGTAACTGTTATAAGCTAAATTATTCTTTATCAATGAAAATAGTAATAAAAATGACTTTTGACCGATCGGTAATTACAACAGTCCGTCATGGCTACATGACGGACCGTTGACGGACCGTTTTTTGTGCGCTGAGCTCCTCTGTAGTGGGGGGGGGGGAGTTGTTATCCTCTACATTGCAGATATTTTAGTATAATTTTTATTGCACTGTAGGTTATTTTTTCTTGTTAAAAAAAGGCCATACATTTTTTACGTGGCATGTTTCTTTGTGTGTGCTTGTTTGTTCATTCATTCATTCATTCATGAATAAATAACCCCCCCATGCACACACACACAGCGCTGAGCGTCACCTTTCATTAGAGCCCAAGATGAAGCTTCTATGTTGAAGCATTCAGAAGTTATAGACATTTTTCCAAACTGTGCCATTTGGCACAATTTGGCACAGTTCAAAAACGCCTGGGAACAACCTGAGGAAAAAGCTGTGTAATATATTCATTTTTTGTGGTATTGTTACAAAATTGTGACCTCAGCTTGATAACACTTGGTTCCACATTTCTGTTGCATTTTCCAGCCCATATCTGACAGCTGTGTGTTATTTGCAAGCATTTGTATCAAAAAAAACACCCAGGCGAACTTTATTTTCTTCAAATTCGGTATGTTTAGATGACTGTTACTCAGTGGCAGGAGCACTTAGAGAGATTATGACTGTTTTGCCAAAAAATTCAAAGTGTTTTCTTTTAAATGAGACCAACCCCATGAAGATGCTGCAAAGGGTTGAAGAATAGCTTTTGATTTACTTTGGGTATATTATTTTTAGGTGTTTCTAGGGAAACTGACCAGAGTGGAAGGGGTTAATATACATGTAGATGTATATAGTGATTGCCTTAATTTGGCATTTAATTCAATATTAGACTCGATGGAGTTTTCTCAGAAAGCAGGAAACTCTACCCATTATCTCCACCATACATTGGACCTTGTTCTGACATATGGCATAGAAATAGAAAATCTGGCAGTGTATCCTCATAACCCTGTACTGTCAGACCATTGTCTGTTAACCTTTGATTTTACTATTTCGGACAATTTGGCTCCTAAAGAAAAATATTACTACAGTAGATGCCTCTCAGATGATGTTGTTACCAAATATGTGCAGATCGTTTCCTCTATGCCATGTGTTAACACAACGGAAATAATCTGGTTCCCCCGGACCGGCGGCGCCACACGAGTTGGCTGCCCGTTGCAACAGCCTTTTTTTTTTTATCTTCCTTCTTCTTTCTACACCTTTCACTCTCTATATATATCACGGACACACAGATCGCCCCAAAGGTCTCCCGAGTCAGCGGACAGAGCCTCTGTTTACAGCAGGAGACATTACAGCAGGGAAGAGCTAGTGCTACCTAGCACTCGGCCACCACCCGATGCTAGCGGAGAGACTCAATATACCGGGAACTGTAGCGAAAACGACGCGGGTGCCGGGCTGGAGTTTGGGCGACGTGCGGGAAATATAAGACAGAATGATAAAGAGTGATGGCAAGAACCAGGCAGACCGCCCGTAAAATCTGCTGGAGGAGGGGCCCCCCGGGAGGCAGCTGGCCACCAAGGCTGCTCGGAGAAGCGCTCCGGCCACCGGCGGAGTGAAGAAGCCTCACCGTTACAGGCCCGTTGCTCCGAGAGAGATCCGTCGCTGCCAGAAATCCACGGAGCTGCTCATCCGTAAGCTGCCCATCCAGGGCCTGGTGAGGGAGATCGCTCAGGACTTCCAAGACCGACCTGCGCTTCCAGAGCTTCGCTGTCGTGGCTCTGCAGGAGGCCGGCAAGGCCTACCTGGTGGTCTCTTCTTCAATAAGGGGGTCGCCATCATGCCCAAAGACTTCCAGCAGGCTCGTCGCATCCGCGGAGAGAGAGCTTGGACTTTCTGCTGCACATTCACCAACCATAATGCTCCGCACTGTGTGTGTGTGTGTATATATATATATATATATATATATATATATATATATATATATATATATATATAGTAATATGTACATATGTTTACTAGCTGTTCTTGTTTTTTCTTGCCTTCTGATTGTTGCTCTGAGTGTTGCTATCCCTGTGCTGTTGCAATCCTGGAATTTCCCCATTGTGGGACTAATAAAGGCTTATCTTATCTTATCTTATCTTAAATAAGCTATAGACAGCTTGCTCCTTCTGTAATTGATAGCATGGTAGACAGTGTTACATCTTCTCTGCATCAGATTCTAGACATGATGGCCCCTTTAAAAGAGAAAAAGTCTAATCAGAGATTTCTAACTCCTTGGTTCAACACAGAAACTCATAGCTTAAAAAAGCAGACTTGTCAATTTGATAGAAAATGGCACTCCACTAATTTAGATGAAATCTATTTAGCTTGGAAAAATCATCTTTTAATTTATAAAAAATCTCTGAGAAAAGTTAGAACAAGTTGTTTTTCTGCATTAATAAAAGAGAACAAGAATAATCCCAGGTTTCTTTTCAGCACTGTATCCAGGTTGACAAAGAGTCAGGACTCTGTCAATCCTAGCATTCCCTTACAGCTCACTAGTCAGAACTTTATGAACTTTTTCAATAATAAAATTTAATCTATCAGAGATAAAATCAGTCAGATTCTTTCATAGTAATTATCTTAAAGTGTGGACTTTTTTTTTTTGGATTGTCCTTTTCTTAGTCGTTTGGGGGGGGGGCTGTGGTTATATTAATCATATATCCCATAACCTACATATGTATAAGTATGATAGAATGTTTGGTTGTGGTTATATTAATCATATATCCCATAACCTACATATGTATAAGCATGATAGAATGTTTGGTGATTACATATGTACAAGACCTCACGCCTCAGAACAGGACAAGAGGTCTCAACCGCCAGCGAAGATCAAAGAGCATCCGAGGCGCAGCGGTGGAGACCAGATCGATCGCCCTGACTTCCCAGGGCCAGGTGGAAGAGACAGAGGACAATGGAGGAGATCGATCGTCCTGACCACCCAGGGTCAGGTGGAGGAGTAGGAAGACAAAGGAGGGAGGATTAAGGTAATGCGGGATGTCCGCTTTGATGTGCAATGTCTTTTGTTATGTGTAGGTATAAGTATGTAGGTCTGAATGTGTTCGACCTCTTATTTCTGCTTCTGCACTGAGATGAGACTTGTTAGAGGAGCGAAGCTGATAATAAACTTTGGTTTATAAGTCACATCGCCTCGTTATTCCAAGCTCTTCTACACTGGTGACCCCGACGCGAGGATGGAACAGAGGCGTTCTCCCGCGATTGACTCATCAGAGGCGACCCAGGCAGACGCCGGCGCCCATGTAGACAGGGGAACAGATGGACGACGTTCCCCCATGGCAGAAGCTACAGAGAGGGCTCAACCGAGCACCAGCTCCGCCGCGAGAGCCGAAGGAAGGCGCTCTCACCCTGCGGACACATCAGGGATGGCCCACACAAGCGCCATCACCGTCAAGCTGCCGGACTTCTGGCAGGAAGACCCGAGTTCGTGGTTTCAGCAAGCTGAGGCTCAGTTTGCACTAGCGGGCATAACGGCAGACGACACAAAATTTTATCACATCGTCGCCAAACTCGAAGTTGCCACTTCGAGATGTGCGCGGAGCATAATCCTGTGGCCGCCTGCCCAGGACAAATATAGAGAACTGAAGGCGACCATCGTCGAGAATTTCGTCCCCTCAGCCGAGGAGAGAGCAGAGAGGATCCTGGCGATCTATGGCCACAGAGGATGCAGTCCCAAGGCCCTCATGGAGGGCATGCTGCAGCTCAAGGAAGAGGACAACGACAACTTCCTCTTCCAATATATCTTCCTCAGTACTCTGCCGCCACACATGAGAGGGACGCTTGTCAGCATGCGGTGCAGCACCCAGCAAGACTTCTGCGCGCTGGCTCGCGAAGCACAGCGACTCGTCAACGCCTGCAGTGAACACACGACCAAGACACAACAGACGGAGCGACATCTGTTATTACCACCACCGTTTCGCCGAAAAGGCTTACAAATGCGTTCCCCCCTGCAAGTTCAAGAGTTTGGGAAACGCCAAAGCCGAGAACCGTTAACGGCTGCGGTTCTTGGCGAAAAAAACAAGCTTCTCTATGTAACCGACGGACACACTGGCAAACAGTTCCTAATTGACACCGGAGCTCAACTGAGTTTTATCATGCCCTCCCACGCAGACCGGGCCATGGGCCCCAGGGCAATGGAGCGATGGCAGCCAACGGCTCCATCATCGACACTTACGGTGAAAGGAGCCTGCCCCTCTGCATTCATGGCCGCAACTACAGATGGACATTTATTGTAGCGGCGGTGAGTTTTAACTTGTTGGGTGCTGATTTTTTGTGTGCACATGGGCTGTTAATCGATCTAGCAAATAGACGCTTGGTTAATGCACTGTCATTTTCTTCTATTCCCTGCTCAGCTCGAGTTTCTCCACCACCCGTGCAGGCCAACGTCACTACAGCAGGAGGTAAGATTGATCAACTCCTCACCCAATTTCCAGCACTCACAGTTCCCAGATTCTCACAGTGGCTAAGCACGGGGTTGAACACTTTATTCCCACAACGGGCCCACCCGTATTCGCCAAAGCTCGGCGCTTAGACGCGACCAAGCTTGCCATAGCTCGGGACGAGTTTACCACCCTTGAAAAACTAGGCATTATCAGACGCTCAAAAAGACCCTGGGCATCGCCACTACACATGGTCCCGAAAACCAACGGTTCTTGGAGACCGTGCGGCGATTACCGCAGATTAAACAATGCGACAGCGCATGACCGCTACCCAATTCCTCACATCCAAGATTTTTCACTACATCTGGCGGGTGCGTGCATTTTTTCTAAAATAGACCTGGTCCGCGGCTATCACCAAGTCTCCATTCGAGCGGAGGACATTCCTAAAACAGCTGTAATAACCCCCTTCGGTCTTTTCAAATTTTTGCGGATGCCTTTTGGCCTCAAAGGCGCTGCTCAAACCTTTCAGCGGATGATGGACACGGTATTACGCGATCTCCCTTTCGTGTTCGTCTACCTCGACGATATGCTGGAAGCCAGCTCGTCGGAGGAAGAACACGAACAACATCTCACTATGGTTTTTCAGAGACTAGAAGAGCACGGGTTAATAATCAATCCAGCCAAATGCAAATTTGGCGTGTCACAAATTGATTTTTTGGGACACAGAGTTTCACCGAAGGGGGCAGTCCCACTGCCAGACAAAGTTCGCGCAGTAAAAAATTTTCCAAGGCCACAAACGGTCAGATCGCTGAAAGAATTTTTGGGAATGGATAATTTTTACAACCGTTTCCTCCCCCGTGCAGCTCAGCTCATGCAGCCCCTGTATGACGCGCTCAGAAAACAAAAGCCTTCCAACGCGGTCGAATGGACCCCGGAGCGCGAACGCGCCTTCGCGGAAGTAAAAAGTGCTCTAGCTAACGCCACATTGTTGGTTCACCCTGATCCCTCGGCCCGCATTGCGCTAACCACAGACGCTTCAGACCTGGCCATAGGGGCAGTCGTGGAACAACACGTTGGCGGAACCTGGCAACCTTTGGCATTTTTCAGCAAATCGTTAAACCAAACTGAGCGTAAATACAGCACTTTTGACAGGGAGCTTCTAGCGCTTCATTTATCCATCCGCCACTTCCAGTTCTGGTTAGAAGGGCGGCGTTTCACGGCTTTTGTAGACCACAAACCGCTCACCTTTGCGATGGCTAAAATTTCAGAACCATGGTCAGGCAGGCAACAAAGACAGCTAGCTGCAATTTCAGAGTTCACCACAGACATTCGACATGTGGCAGGCAAACTTAACGTGGTAGCAGACTGCCTCTCTCGCGCTGTGACATCGCCAGAGCGTGAGTAGACAGATTATACTACCTCAACCGCAGAACTCTTCGCCAACGCGGACACATACGCGGCCCCAATCCATGCAGGGATAGATTACGCAGCCATGGCGGAGGAGCAAAGCAGTGACGCAGACGTGCGCGCACTCCTGTCTGGACCAACAGGGTTAAGGCTGGAGGAAAGGGGTTTATGCGACGGTGTACCCCCCCTAATATGCGACATCTCAACCGGCCGACCTCGCCCGGTAGTCCCAGCTGCATGGCGCCGCCGTATTTTTGACTCAATTCACTCCCTCGCGCACCCGGGTGTGCGCGCCTCGGTTAAAATGGTCGCCGAAAAGTTTGTGTGGCCGGGCCTGCATAAAAACGTAAAGGAATGGGCAAAAACTTGCATGTCTTGTCAGCGCGCCAAAAAACACAAACACACAAAAGACCCTCTAGAGCCTTTTCGAATCCCAGCTAGAAGGTTCGACCACGTTCATGTTGACCTCGTGGGACCACTACCTTCCTCTCAAGGTTTCACACACTTGTTAACGATGATAGACCGTACTACACGCTGGCCTGAGGCGGTCCCTCTGGCGTCAACCACAGCTGCGGAAGTCGCTCGCGTTTTTTTGACAAACTGGGTGGCACGTTTCGGCGTCCCATCGGACATCACGTCCGATAGGGGGCCTCAATTCGTCTCAGAGCTTTGGTCAGCCATGGCCAGCAGCTTAGGGGAAACAATTCACCGCACCACCGCTTATCACCCTCAGGCTAATGGGTTATGCGAGCGCTTTCACAGATCTTTAAAGGCCGCCCTCAGAGCCTCACTAACGGATACAAATTGGGCAAATAAACTTCCCTGGGTTTTATTGGGGTTGCGTGCTGCGCCAAAAGAGGATCTAGATGCCTCCCCAGCAGAATTAGTTTTTGCACAACCTCTCAGACTCCCAGGTGAATTTTTACCAGAGAACCCAGAGCCTGGGCAGCTTCCAGCCCTGAGGCTTTTAGGCAGCAACGGACCGGACTCTCTCCCCGGACCGGCACATCACTCTTTTCCACGGGTTTTTGTCCCCCAAGCTTTAAAAAACGCTGAATTCGTTTTTGTTAGGCATGAAGCTTTAAAACCAACTGTAAGTGTTGTTATAAAATTATATATTTTCTGTACGTTACATGTTGGTTGTTGCAACTGTATATTTTGTTGAAATTTATTGTTTCCTGACCGGAACTGATGTTTCCGTCTGGAGTGCCGCTGGGATTGTTTTTATTGTAGCACATAGCGGAAATGAGAAGAACGCTGTGCCACGTTATTCAGCTATCTGGCACTTAAGTTTGATTGAAGATCGAAGCCAAGCAGTTTGTTTTACCTTCAGAACTCTTTTCATGACAAGCGGCCAACGAGGTATTTGTTTTGTAACTTGTTTATATTATTTCGCTCTGTACTGTATATATGGTTATGCGTTACGTTTCCCCATACAGTTCTCACGGCGTGACGATGAGGGAGGTGCATAAGTCCCAATAAACGCCCGTTTAAAAGAACCAACCTGTGTCTGTTGTCGTGAAGAGAGCTACAGTGAGAACTCGCCTGCTCAACACGGGTAACAAGGACTCTGAGATCACGGCAGGTAGCGAGGAGAGGAAGATCCAGGTCGTCAGTTAAGCAAGTCCATACCGCACTGTCGTCATAGCAACCGCAAGTAACGGCCGTTAGACTGTGTTAAAGCGCAACTTTACAAGTTAAAGCCAAAAGGCGCTCCACCTCAAGTTTCAAGTTAAGGTGGTGTGAGAAGTGGTTTAACTTGGACATTGCAATAAGGACTCAGATCTATCAGCTTGTGTGCTATTTAGCTGTTGTGGTTGGAGATTATCAGATGTCCTGATTTTCACAGTTGCTTCATGTTACAAGGTTAAAGTCGATGTTAAATTTATATGTAAATTAACAATCTTTGATGAACGTTAAAAAATGGCATTTTAATCTGAAACTAAGATTTATGCAAGCTTTGTGTCTATAAAATTTCAACAAGCTTAAAGTCTTTTGCTTAAAGCATTAAAGCTAAAAGCTTTAATGTCTTTTGTTATGTGTAGGTATAAGTATGTAGGTCTGAATGTGTTCGACCTCTTATTTCTGCTTCTGCACTGAGATGAGACTTGTTAGAGGAGCAAAGCTGATAATAAACTTTGGTTTAAAAGTCACATCGCCTCGTTATTCCAAGCTCTTCTACACTATGTAAATAAAGTTGAATTGAATTGAATTGAATTGAATTGGGGCAGCGCGGTGGCGGAGTGGTTAGCACTGCGGCAGCACAGCAACTCACCCTTGGCCGGGGGATCCTGGGTTTGATCCCAGCCCCCCACCAACAGTGATCTGTGTGGAGTTTGCATGTTCTCCCCGTGTCTGCGTTGGTTTACTCCAGGATTTCTCCGGTTTCCTCCCACATGCCAAAAACATGCAAGTTAGGTTAATTGGCATCAAACTGGGGATTCTAAATTGTCCTTAGGTATGACTGCGAAAGTGAATGGTTGTCTGTCTCTCTGTGTTGGCCCTGCGATGGACTGGCGATCTGTCCAGGGTGTACCCTGCCTCTCACCCAAAGTTGCTGGGATAGGCTCCAGCCCCCCCGTGACCCAAAAGGATTAAGGGGAAGAAAATGGAAGGATGGATGAATTGAATAGAATGTCACTTGACATGTAAACACCATATAAATCTAATCCATTATTAATATTATAGTGACTGGTATGAAAAAATACCTTCAGGAACTTTGGCATTTCAACACCTGCGGTACTTGATTCTAGGAATGCATATCTATCGGAATGCTATTAGTATTGGCAGATGAAGCATTTCAAATTATATCCAGCAGATACAAATTGCACATTTTTTTTTTTTTAGTCACTATACAGTTGTATAGTGAATGTCCTTTATTTTCCCATGATCCCTGTGGAAAGGTTGCATTCATTTCCATGCGTCCTCTTGCCCTGATTGTGGCTGTTGTAATGAAAGTCACGGTAACAGAAGCCTGTTAAAAGGAGGAAGTTTACAGTTCTGTTGAACATGTTACTATGAATAAGTAACACTCATTTATTCTCATATTAAGGTGAGGTAGTTTCCTTATTTTCCTTTGGGAATGTGTCTTGTATATGCCAGTGAATCATCACTGTGAGACAAAGGAGATGTAAATAGGTGTTAATAACATGTGCATAGTAAATCGGCATCGGCAATCAGCATAGCAAACTATCGGCATATCAGCTGTCAGTCAAAATTCTACAATTGGTGATTTTTCCCTAAATTCTTTCCTTTTTGCTGACATAGAGCCAGCCTTTCTTGCAATTTTTTTAAAGTGGCCTTGAACTACTGTCAAGGTTTTCTCAAGGTTTTTGTGTGAACATCAGCTGCTTTTTTTCTGATTTTCATTTTAAGTTCTAAGTAATGGAACAAGACTTTCGGTCGGCCTCGATGAGACTCTGGCAAACTGTCCGGCGGCTCAGGAGGGGGAAGCAGCTCCCAGTCTGCACTGTGTATGGTGCGCATGGGGCGCTGCTGACTTCGACTGGGGATATCATCAGGCGGTGGAAGGAATACTTCGAGGATCTCCTCAATCCCACTGATACGCCTTCCACAGAGGAAGCAGGGCTTGTGGATGAGGGGGATGACTCGCCTATCACAGGGGCTGAGGTCGCCAAGGTCGTTAAAAATCTCTTTGGTGGCCGGGCCCCGGGGGAGGACGAGATTCATCCTGAGTACCTCAACGCCCTGGATGTTGTAGGGCTGTCCTGGTTGACACGCCTCTGCAACATTGCGTGGAGGTTGGGGGCAGTGCCTTTGGCATGGCAAACTGGGGTGGTGGTTCCTCTCTTCAAAAAAGGGGACCCGAGGGTATGCTCCAACTTTAGAGGGATCACACTCCTCAGCCTCCCTGGGAAGGTCTGTGCCAAGGTACTGGAGAAGAGAGTCCGGTCGTTGGTGGAACCTCGGATTCAGGAGGAGCAATGTGTTTTTCGTCCTGGCCATGGCACATTGGACCAGCTCTTTACCCTCTCAAGAATCCTTGAGGGTTTGTGGGAGTTTGCCCAACCAGTTCACATGTGTTTTGTGGACTCTGAGAAGGCATTTGACTGCGATCGTCGTGGTTTTTTGTGGGGGGTGCTTCGGGAGTATAGGGTATCGGGCTTGTTGTTACGAGCTATTCGGTCTCTGTACGACCGTTGTGAGAGTTTGGTTTGTATTGCCAACACTCAATCGGACTCATTCCCAGTGAGAGTTGGACTCCGCCAGGGCTGCCCTTTGTCACCAATCCTGTTCATAATTTTTATGGACAGGATTTCTTGGCGCAACCAGGGAACGGAGGGTGTCATGCTTGGTGACCACAGAATCTCATCTCTGCTGTTTGCAGATGATGTTGTCCTGTTGGCTTCATCCAGCAATGACCTCCAGTTCTTACTGGGATGGTTTGCTGCTGAGTGTGAAGCAGCTGGGATGAGAATCAGTGCCTCCAAGTCTGAATCCATGGTCCTCAGCCGGAAAAAGGTGGATTGTCCTCTCCGGGTTGGGGACAGGCTCTTGCCCCAATTGGATGAGTTTAAGTATCTTGGGGTCTTATTCACGAGTGAGGGGAGAATGGAGCGAGAGACTGACAGATGGATCGGAGCAGCATCTGCAGTGATGTGGACATTGTACCGGTCTGTTGTGGTGAAGAGGGAGCTGAGTTCTAAGGCAAAGCTGTCGATTTACCAGTCAATATATGTTCCTACCCTCACCTATGGCCACGAGCTTTGGGTAATGACCAAAAGAATGAGATCGCGGATACAAGCACCTGAAATGAGCTTTCTTTGTAGGATTGCTGGACTCACCCTCAGAGATAGGGTGAGGAGCTCAGTCATCCGGGAGAGGCTCAGAGTAGAACCACTGCTCCTCCACATTGAAAGGAGCCAGTTGAGGTGGTTTGGGCATCTGATCAGGATACCTCCTGGATGCCTCCCCCTTGAGGGTTTTCAGGCACATCCCTCTGGGAGGAGACCCTGGGGCAGACCCAGGCCTCGCTGGAGAGACTATGTCTCCCAGCTGGTATGGGGACGCCTTGGTATCCTCTGTGAAGAGCTGAAGCAGGAGGCTGGGGAAAGGGAACTCTGGGCTTCTCTGCTTGAACTGCAGCCTCCGTGACCCGGACCTCCGGAAAAGCAGTAGAAGATGGATGGATGGATGGTCCTTGCAGCTGACAAATGTCTAGTTTCCTCAGAAAAAAAAGGAAGTTGAACAGCAACTGACAAGCTTGTCTTTAAGTAGAATAAAACAAAAATTCAACTAAGACCTGACTTAAGACATGAAAGCCTCACATCTGACCCTTCAGTTGATCCATCTACCACTGTCCTTGGCCTTATCAGAATGGTATCAGTGGAAGGATGGCTCTTAGGAAGTCAAGAGAAATGGGGAGAAAAATATGCCAAATTACTGAAGAACTGGACTAAAACTCAAGGACTTTGGAGCTTATGGAGCAATGAATCTAAATGTGAAATGTCTCAACAGACAGAAAAATGATGGCCAACATCCAGAGAAGAGAATATCAACTACTCACAGAAACTACAAGAGAGCTCATTGTGTCTTGACGAATAAATTTGATCATATCATACCATAACACTGACTTTCAAGATTGTCAGAATTGTTCAAATTCTGTTTTTTACGTCTTGCATTTCAGGTTTTGTTTGCATATTTCAATAAATTGCTTCATCTATGTCACAATTTCCTAGAAAACATCAAGAAATAGCGGTTGGCTGAGTACTTCTTCACTGTGCTGTACATGACAGAAAGGTTCTTTCTGTCCTGGGAAGATCTGCTCTGAGGGAAGAGCTATAGAAGTTCCTTGACAGGGTTTTAGAAGAAGCATGATAGCACCTGATATTCTCTGGGTGGGAGTACAGATCAAAGAGGATCTAATAGGGAGGGTTCTAGATGCTGTAAAAGGTCATTTACTTGAAACGAGTCTTTTGCTCCTTCAGTATAGACAGACAATGATCAGAACTGTGCAGGATCAGAAGGTTTTTGTTCATTCCGTGGTTGTTTGGCACCTCTTTGGTCACACTAGATCTCTGATTTCTCTTCTCTGACACTCTCACTTTATTTTTGTCTCTTTGTGGTGGCATAGATTTTTTTTCTTTCTGCTCCCATCTCTGTTTTGTTTTTATTCATTTCCATCTGTGGATGTTTTGAAGTTATTTCCATATGTCTCTCTTTTCTCATCAACTTGTTCTTCATCTCTTTGTCTATTTCTGTCTCTGCAGGTCTGAAATTAACCACAGACATCTAAATATAAATGAAGTCAAGTCAGGATAAAAATACTGAGGCATGTGTCCCGCACATTCTTTCTGAAACGTGCAGAGATTTGGCGTGTCGGCAGCTGAGCCTTAACACTTTTGCCTCTGATGGTGTGAAAAAAACAGCGTGTGACGGCGGCAGACTCCTCTTATCTGGTGACGTCGGGTCGGCGCGTTGACCGCCGCCATCTGAGAATCAGTCGTCAGATCGGCTGATAATAAAAACACGCAGGCAGGCGAATAATCTGTTTCTGCCGCGGTGAGCGTGTAGAAGAGAGGAGACTTGAACATGCTGATTCACTCTGAGTTTAAAGCAGAGATATGCAAAGAGACAACATGCATCGCTGATTCTGACTGACTGCAGTCGCTTTAATTCACTAAAACCTCAGGTCTGATTATTATGTATGAGACAGATTTATTTATGCTCAAATGTAAGATTTTTTAATACACATTTAGATAAAAACTTGGGATGGAAATGCACAGAAAAGGGAAAATCTGGTGAAGTATATACATAATAATCAGTGTTGTCTGCCGATTAAATTTTTTAATTGGGATTAATCACATGATGTTTCCAGTTAACTCATGATTAATTGCACTTTAATCACACATTTTCTATCTGTCATAATGTAAATATGACACTTGTGCTGCATTAAGTCCTGATTTCCTGAACTGCGGCGTGGGCGGATGGCCTTAAGAGTAGAAAGCCTTCAGGTTCAAAGTTAACCCTCTCTACCCTGTTAACAAAGTGTTATGTTGTTACCATCGTTCTCACAGAAATCTTCAACCTCTCTCTCAACCAGAACACAGTCCTCTCCTGCTTCAAAATGACAACCATCATCCCCCTCCCCAAAAGGAGTCCGCCGACCTGTCTGAATGATTACAGACCAGTAGCACTTACTCCAATCATCATGAAGTGCTTGGAGAGAGTGGTGCTGCCTCTCATTCAGGACAGCATACCGGGCACCCTGGACCCCCTGCAGTACACCTACCGGCCCAACAGATCAACCTCAGATGCCATGTCTGCAGCACTCCATTATTCTCTCTCCCACCTGGAAGATAAAGACTCCTACATCAGGATGCTCTTTGTCGATGACAGCTCTGCCTTCAACACGGTCATCCCCCACAAACTCACTGACAAACTGTCTTCACTTGGCCTGCGCTCCACCCTCTGTGACTCGCTACTGGACTTTCTAACTGGCAGGCCCCAGTCTGTCAGGATGGGTAACAGGACCTCAGCCAGCATCATCACGAGCACAGGTGTCCCTCAGGGTTGTGTTCTCAGCCCCATCCTCTACAGCCTCTTCACCTATGACTGTGTTGCCTCCCACAAGGACAATATCATCTTAAAGTTCACAGATGACACAGCAGTGATAGAATGCATCACTGGTGATGACAAAGCATCCTACAGGAGGGAGGTGGCCAACCTGGTGTCATGGTGTGAGGACAACAACCTCAACCTCAACACGGACAAGACAATGGAGATGATAGTGGACATGAGGACAGGGAGGAGGAGACCTCATCGACCGGTATTCATCTGGAAGTTTGAGGTGGAATGGGTGAGCAGCTTTAAATACCTGGGCATCCACATCAGCGAGGACCTTAAGTGGACACACAACACCACAGAGCTGGTTAAGAGAGCTCAACAGTGACTGTACTTTCTGAGAAGACTGAAGAAGTTTGACATGTCCTCCAGGATCCTCAACAATTTCTACAGCTGCATCATCAAGCGCATCCTGACTAACTGCATCACTGCGTGGTACGACAGCACCACTGCTCTGGATCTCAAACGCCTGCAGAGGGTGGTGAAGACAGTGGAGAAGATCATCAGGACTCCACTCCCCTCTCTGCAGAGCATCTACGACCACAGAGTCCAAAGGAGGGCTGACGCCATCCTTCGGGACCCCACCCACACCCAGCACAGACTGTTCATACTTCTGTCCTCAGGCTGGAGGTACAGAACTGTGAAATGCAGGTCAACCAGACTGAAGAACTCCTTCTTTCCCACTGCCATCAGACTCCTGAACAGATAACAACTCCCAAAACTCCACAACACAGCTTTGCATATCGGAACTCATACACCAGCTGCTAAATTTGCACACTGCTCACCTGTACAGTAGACATAGTCTCACTCATCTGATGTCCATATTATCTCTGCTGCTATTTATCATGCACAGTCTACTGGAATTATCATTATAGAAATTAGCACCTGGTACTAATTTTTTTTGTAATTTGTAATTATACACAGCTCATTGCACAATGCTCATTTGCACACTGTACACAGTGTTATTAGTACTCATTAGTTTTAGTATTTAGTATCAAGGTGTGCTTAAGGAGTCCTAACTGCCTAACTGTATGTTGGTGTGTTTGTTATTAGCATCCATTAGTAGTAGGATTGAGTTACTGTGTTAGTGTGTCATTAGCTTTTTAGAATTGTTGTTTCTGTACCTATTACCATGGCATTCATTCGGAGAGCAAAGTAAGAATTTCATTGCTCAGGAAATGGAGCATTTCTTAACTGTGCACATGATAAAGGCTTTGAATCTTGAATCTTGAACCATTAAGGGACAAAAGTGTCCTCGTAAAAAATGCCATAAAGGGAGTATATGTTAATATTTTTTCTATTTTTTTTCATAAATCTTTTAATCAACTTCAGTCCTGATCATAAATACCAAATAATTAATTAATTTCAGTATTTTAACTGTTTGTATACCAGTGTTTGTGATGTCATCACAAATTTGTCCTAAAACACAAAAAATTGTAATATGTTTAATATTCTGAATACAAAGTAGATTTTTCTTGGGGAGATTATTAGAGCCTTGAATATGTCATTGATTAGCACCAACACTGATTCTGATTGATTTTGGGATTTTATGCTATGTACAATTTAAAAATAAACTCAGATTAAAACTCATTACAACTGTTATTTTACGCTGGCTTTTCTCCCATTCAGTCAAATTCATGTGTCTGATTCATAGCAAAAAGCATAACTACCACTAACTTATCAAAAAAAAAATAAAAAGGATACTTTTGTCCTTATCAGGTATGAGGGTTAAACATTGCAAATTGAATAACCCTGTCATCATATGAAAACCCCGGGTCAGCGGTATCTCCATACTCACTGCAATGGAACTCCACATCACTGGATCAAAACACCAACTCAGCTGGTAAAAAACTAACCCTGAACAGGTTCGCCATCATCTCCTGCAAGTGGACAATACAATTACTAACTTTCCATGTATCTCCACCAGTTCTCCTCAACTTCTGTGGCTGTGGAGCAGGTGTAGTGTGGCCGACTACTGATTGGAGGGTCAGTGATTCAATTCCTGCTCTTTCTGCAGTCTGCATGTCGAAGTGTCCTTGAGCAAGACACTGAACCCCTAGTTGCTCCTGAAGGGTCAGGCCAGTGCTGGTGCATGGCGGCTCCGCCACCATCAATGGGTGGATAGCAGGATCTGTAAAGTGCTTTGGTCATCTAGAGATGAGGAAAAAGCGCTATATAAGTGAATACCATTTACCATTTCTTCAGGAGAGGACTTGGCTGCCACCATCTCCTTCAGCTGTAAGAAGAAATCAAACCATCAAACCTTTGCATCTCTGTCTCTGTGAATTCTGTCCTGGCATCTGCTGTTGGGTCCTGTTACTAAATCATAACCGTAAAAAGCTGTTGCATCCCAAAGATATCCCATGCTAAAGTCAGAGCCATCCAAGAGGAAAATGCTAAGCTGCTAGAGTCATGACAGGTCCTTCAAGCAGGCATAAAGAGGCTAAATGTGCCTTCAGCATATAATGATGATGATTATTCTGGGGTGTTTTGTCTTCAAATATTTCTCTTTGGATGTCCAGAACATCAACAGATTTTTTAAAAAGCTGAAGCTTAGTTTATCACATTTTAGACTTTTAAAGCTTATTGATTAACAGCAGTGCTGGGAGTAATAGTCCATGGGCCGAGTCAGATATTGGTACCACTAAAAGGGACAAAACCTCTATGGTGCCATTTTGTTTGTAGGACCTATATATGTGTATTAAGGCATGATAGCATTTCCAAATGAGTAGCTTAGTCATGATACACGGCACCTCTTTTTTTAAGTAAAATTATCATGACGCCTAATATCACATGCTGGTATTTCTGAATTATTCTCCCTTTTACTGTACAAAATGCTAATAGAAATTGACCTTGGATAGTTTCCAATATTAATTTTTATTCAGTTTCTACTTTTCAGGTTTTTTTGAGGGAGAAGGTACAATTTATTTTTGATTTCAGCACATTTTCGCATTCCAGTGGAGCGCCGCGAGGCAAGTCAATATAATTGTTTATTTAAGACTTATTTTGGTTATCACTTAGTTAAGAAAATTAATTAAATGTTATCTTTTATAGTGTGCCAAAAGAAACTGGAGTTCTGGAGGATCGCAACATTTTATTAAAAACGAAACCAGAATAATAGTGTACAACTTTATAGACAAGAATGAGTAATTTCAATGCCAATTTCAATTGATGCAATTAATTACATGAGATAATTTACCAATACCTGGTGTCATTGCAGGTCTGGATGAATGTACCTAACTGAAAATGGATTCCACCCAAGAAGCAGGGAGTGGCACGGCACCCAAGCGCACACGCCTTGATTGCATAATCCATTGCTCATCTTCAGATGAAGAACTAGCATCTCCAAAGGACATCAACTCCTGGAAAACCCTGCTGAGAGCCACTGAAATAAGACAGCATGCTCTGATCCTGGACCTAGCAAAAGGATTGCCAGATGATGCCATACCAGCTGTGGCCTACCACCAGAAATGCCGAAGCATTTTCACCATGAAAAGGGACCTTGATGCTATAATTTCCAAGCAGAGGCGCACAGAAGAAAACAAAACCTCAACGGAAAGAAAAAAGTCACAGAGGCCAGCACCATCTCAGTCAAGGGTTTATGAGGCAGAGTGCATCTTTTGTGAGAAGACCAGCAAGTACTTGAAAGGAGATAGGACTAGAGATCCTCTGGTCCAGTGCACTGAACTGTGTGCCGATGAGAAAGTCTGAAAGGCTGCTTTCAGTAAACTGGACAACAGAATGCTTGCCATCGTCAGCAGAGACCTCGTGGCAGTGGAAGGTCATTACCACCGGACTTGCTACCGTGAGTACACACGGGATTCAAGCACCACCACACAAGACAGTGGAAAAGGTGCCAGTGCTGCTCCAACTGATACTGATGCTGAGTATAAAGCTGCAGAGCAACAGTCATACAATGACCTTTTCTCTTACGTAAGAGAAGAACTGTTTGTCAACCCCGATGTGGTGCCAATGACCAACCTCACAGCCAGACTGCTCGAGGGCATGGTAACTCTTGGAGTGGAAACAGTGAAAGCCTCGACCAAGAAACACATCCGACGCAAACTGGTAGCTGAGTTTGGAGAAGCCCTGCAAATCACTCAAGATGACAATGGGAAACTACTTGTGTATCCCAACACACAAGTGTTGGGATACACAACACTTGTTAAGGCTTGTTAACAAGCTTGTTAAGGCATACCAAATACCTTAATGTGGAGTGTTCTGTATGTGCGTGGATCAATCTGATGGGTAAGCAGCAACTAGTGAGGGGTTTTTCTAAGCCAGAGGCCGTGTTGCAGTTGCTGTCATGCAAATGTGTCCTTCCAGACTGTGTGTGCCTGGTGAACCAGCTGAAATGCATATACATGTGCAAACTGCAGACCTGCAGCAACCAGAGGGAAGAAGATGAAGATGGCGAAGCTTATGAAGTAGCAGATGATTCGGACACAGACGAATAGATCTACTAGTTACCTGTTACAGTACTGTAATGGAATACTACTCTTTTGCTAGGAAACTACTTTGTAATCCTACAATAATTATGCATTAATCTACTGTTAAAACTGTTTACTGTGCTTCATTTTTATCTCAGATATCCTCTAATAACATTCACTTCTGCAATTATGAAGAAGCAGCAGTAGATGATTCGGACACAGACTAATACTAGCCGCTATAGTACTCTATTGGAAGTGCTTTGCAATCCCACAGTATTACAATACCAACTGTCAAAATTGTTTTTTGTGCTTTATTTGTATCTCAGGTATGCTGTAATAACAAGTAACTGCTCATTAATAGGGTAAATATGTGTTGGTATTATCATTCCAAAAATTCGCAGCCTCAGATTTTGTAATTTATGGGGCATCATATTCAATGCCTGATAGCTATGACTAAGCTACTACTTTGGAATTGCTATCATGGCAAAATATCATCCACAGATATAGGCCATTCCAAAATGCATCACTAGAATTTGTCCCTTTGAGTGGTACCAATAACCCAAAAATCTGGTCTGGGCCCATGGACTATAATGCGTTACAAAGTAACATGTTACTGTAATCCCAGTACTTTTGCAGTAATGTGCTGTGTCATGAAATTACTGTTTAAAAATTCAATAATGCATTACAGTTACTGAAATTTGATCAGATGCATTACTTGCATTGCTCATCATATTAATATGGATAGATATTTTGAAATTTGAAATTGCAAATAAATACAAACTGACCCTACGTAGCAGATGCAGCCATCAGTCAATGTGACCTGTTGCAAAGAGCCTGTTCACTACTGAGTGGAGGGAAAGATGAAGCTACTTAGTTTTTGTGGAAATAAATTATTTTTTCTTTGTCATGATTAAAGACAAAAGGATATTGATGGGTTGCAAACTAAAATGCTGTGTGAGACCGACTGCAGTCTTCAGAAGCAGCTGAGAAATGCAACAAGCTCTGACAAAGCTAGTGCTATGCTATAATAACAACACCGTGTTAGTGGATTTACACTATCTGAACAGCCATGGCTGGATTTCAAGCACAGGTATGCATCTAGACAGTTTGTGACCCAGCAAGAATTAAACCAACTGATTGCCAGATACATCATTACAGAATGAAGATCTGATAACAGTCATTTCACATCAGACAGCTGAGACTGTGACCCACTGAAGCAAAAAAACATTGACTTAAGATAAGATAAGATAAGATAAGCCTTTATTAGTCCCACAATGGGGAAATTCCAGGATTGCAACAGCACAGGGACAGCAACACTCAGAGCAATAATCTGGAAGATAAGAAAATAAGAGCAGTGAATATACATATGTACACATAAATATATAAATATATATACACAGTGCGGAGCATTGTAGCTAGATGGACTAAACAGCATAACCGTCTATTTAGTTACCCTACATGGTATGAATATGTGGGGTAATTGAAATGTGTTTGATGATCTGAAACATTTAAGTGTGACAAAAAAAAGAAAAGAGAAATCAGGAAGGGGACAAACACTTTTTCACACATAGATAGAGTCTTTTACAGCGCTGTGGAGGAATTTTGGCCCACTCATCTTTGCAGAATTGTTGTAATTCAGCCACATTGGAGGGTTTTCCAGCATGAGCCGCCTTTTTAAGCTCATGCCACAGCATCTCAATCAGATTCAGGTCAGGACTTTGACTAGACCACTCCAAAGTTTTCATTTTGTGTTTCTTAAGCCATTCAGAGGTGGACTTGCTGGTGTGTTTTGGATCATTGTCCTGCTGCAGAACCCAAGTGAGCTTCAGCTTGAGGTCACGAACAGATGGCCGGACATTCTCCTTCAGGATTTTTTGGTACTCAGCAAAATTCATGGTTCCATTTAACACAGCAAGTCTTCCAGGTCCTGAAGCAGCAAAACAGCCCCAGACCATCACACTACCACCACCATATTTTACTGCTGGTATGATGTTCGTTTTCTGAAATGCTGTATTACTTTTACACCAGATGTAACGGGACACACACCTTCCAAAAAGTTCAACTTTTGTCTCATCAGTCCACAGAGTATTTTCCCAAAATCTTGGGGATCATCAAGATGTTTTCTGGCAAAACAGAATAACCTTTATGTTCTTTTTGCCCAGCAGTGGTTATCGTCTTGGATTTCTTCCATGCAGGCCATTTATACCCAGTCTCTTTCTTATGATGGAGTCATGAACACTGACCTTAACTGAGGCAAGTGAGGCCTGCAGTTCTTTGGATGTTGTTGTGGGGTCTTTTGTGACCTCTTGAGTGAGTCGTTGCTGCGCTCTTGGGGTAATTTTGGTTGGCCGGCCACTCCTGGGAAGGTTCACCACTGTTCCATGTTTTTGCCATTTGTGGATAATGGCTCTCACTGTTGTTCACTGGAGTCACAAAGCTTTAGAAATGACTTTATAATCTTTTCCAGACTGATAGTTCTCAATTACTTTGTTTCTCATTTGTTCCTTAATTTCTATGGATCACAGCATGATGTCTAGCTTTTGAGGATCTTTTGGTCTACTTCACTTTGTCAAGTAGGTCCTACTGAAGTGATTTCTTGATTGAGAACAGGTGTGGCAGTAATCAGGTCTGGATGTGGTTAGAAAAACTGAACTCAGCTTTCCAAAAATGTGACAAACCACAGTTTTAATTTATGTTTTGTTTTGTTTTTTGTTTTGTTTTTTTTGGGGGGGGGGGTGCAATCACTTTTTCACACAGGGCCATATTGGTTTGAATTTTTTTTTACCCTTAATAATAAACACCTTCATTTAAAAACTGTATTTTGTGTTTACTTGTGTTATCTTTGTCAAATATTTAAATTTGTTTGATAATCTGAAACAAAAACCCGGGTTTTTGCTGAAGCAAAAACCCGGGTATGGGAGGAGTTCGGTGAGGCCATGGAACAAGACTTTCGGTCGGCTTCAAAGAGATTCTGGCAAACTGTTCGGCGGCTCAGGAGGGGAAAGCAGCTCCCCGTCCACACTGTGTATGGTGCGGATGGGACACTGTTGACTTCAACTGGGGATATCGTCGGGCGGTGGAAGGAATACTTCGAGGATCTCCTCAATCCCACTGATACGCCTTCCACAGAGGAAGCAGGGTTTGGGGACAAGGGGGATGACTCGCCTATCACAGGGGCTGAGGTCGCCAAGGTGGTTAAAAATCTCCTTGGTGGCCGGGCCCCAGGGGTGGACGAGATTCGCCCCGAGTACCTCAAGGCCCTGGATGTTGTTGGGTTGTCATGGTTGACACGCCTCTGCAACATTGCGTGGAGGTCGGGGGCAGTGCCTTTGGCATGGCAAACCGGGGTGGTGGTTCCTCTCTTCAAAAAAGGGGACCGGAGGGTGTGCTCCAACTTTAGAGGGATCACACTCCTCAGCCTCCCTGGGAAGGTCTATGCCAAGGTACTGGAGAGGAGAGTCCGGCCGTTGGTCGAACCTCGGATTCAGGAGGAGCAATGTGGTTTTCGTCCTGGCCGTGGCACATCGGACCAGCTCTTTACCCTCTCGAGAATTCTTGAGGGTTCGTGGGAGTTTGCCCAACCAGTTTACATGTGTTTTGTGGACTTGGAGAAGGCATTTGACCGCGTCCCTCGTGGATTTTTGTGGGGGGTGCTTTGGGAGTATGGGGTATCGGGCTTGTTGTTACGAGCTATTCGGTCTCTGTACGACCATTGTGAGAGTTTAGTTCGTATTGCCAACACTCGGTCGGAGTCATTCCCAGTGAGAGTTGGACTCCGCCAGGGCTGCCCTTTGTCACCGGTCCTGTTCATAATTTTTATGGACAGGATTTCTAGGCGCAGCCAGGGAATGGAGGGTGTCATGCTTGGTGACCACAGGATCTCATCTCTGTTGTTTGCAGATGATGTTGTCCTGTTGGCTTCATCCAGCAATGACCTACAGCTCTTGCTGGGACGGTTTGCCGCTGAGTGTGAAGCGGCTGGGATGAGAATCAGCACCTCCAAGTCCGAGTCCATGGTCCTCAGCCGGAAAAAGGTGGATTGTCCTCTCCGGGTTGGGGACAGGCTCCTGCCCCAAGTGGAGGAGTTTAAGTATCTTGGGGTCTTGTTCACGAGTGAGGGGAAAATGGAGCGAGAGATCGACAGACGGATTGGAGCAGCATCTGCAGTGATGCGGACGTTGTACCGGTCTGTTGTGGTGAAGAGGGAGCTTAGTTCTAAGGCAAAGCTCTCGATTTACCAGTCAATCTACGTTCCTACTCTCACCTATGGTCACGAGCTTTGGGTAATGACCGAAAGAACGAGATCGCGGATACAAGCGGCTGAAATGAGCTTTCTCCGTAGGATTGCTGGACTCACCCTCAGAGATAGGGTGAGGAGCTCAGTCATCCGGGAGAGGCTCAGAGTAGAACCGCTGCTCCTCCACATTGAAAGGAGTCAGTTGAGGTGGTATGGGCATCTGATTAGGATGCCTCCTGGACGCCTCCCACTTAAGGTGTTTCAGGCACGTCCCACTGGGAGGAGACCCCGGGGCAGACCCAGGACTCGGTGGAGAGACTATGTCTCCCAGCTAGTCTGGGAACGCCTTGGTATCCCCTCTGAAGAGCTGGAGCAGGTGGCTGGGGAGAGGGAAGTCTGGGCTTCTCTGCTTGAACTGCTGCCTCCGCGACCCGGACCTCCGGAAAAGCGGTAGAAGATGGATGGATGGATGGATGATAATCTGAAACATTTAAGTGTGACAAACATACAAAAAAAGGAGAAATCAAGTAGGGGCAAACACTTTGTCACACCACTGTACGTGTGCAAGATGATTAAGAATACATTTAAAAGAAATGTGAAAGTTATTTTTTTCAAGTAACTAGTTACTTTTATTATGCAGTAATTGGCAAAGTAACTCAGTTACTTTTGAAAAGAAGTAACTATCCATCCATCCATCTTCTACCACTTTTCCGGAGGTCCAGGTTGCAGAGGCAACAGTTCAAGCAGAGAAGCCCAGACTTCTCTCTCCCCAGCCTCCTGCTCCAGCTCTTCACGGAGGATACCAAGGCGTTCCCAGACCAGCTGGGAGATATAGTCTCTCCAGCGAATCCTGGGTCTGCCCCGGGGTCTCCTCCCAGAGGGACGTGCCTGAAACACTTCGAGTGAGAGGCGTCCTGGACGACTCCTGATCAGATGCCCATACCACCTCAACTGGCTCCTTTCAATGTGGAGGAGCAGCGGTTCTACTCTGAGCCTCTCCTGGATGACTGAGCTCCTCACCCTATCTCTGAGGGTGAGTCCAGCGATCCTATGAAGAAAGCTCGTTTCAGCCGCTTGTATCCGTGATCTCATTCTTTCGGTCATTACCCAAAGCTCGTGACCATAGGTGAGAGTAGGAACGTAGATTGACTGGTAAATCAACAGTTTTGCCTTAGAGCTCAACTCCCTCTTCAACACAACAGAAGTGCAGATGCTGCTTCGACCCGTCTGTCAATCTCTCGCTCCATTCTCCCCTCACTCGTGAATAAGACTACAAGATACTTAAACTCCTCTACTTGGGGCAGGATCTTGTCCCCAACCCAGTGAGGACATTCCACCTTTTTCTGGCTGAGGACCATGGACTTGAACTTGCAGGTGCTGATTCTCATCCCAGCTGCTTCACATTCGGCAGCAAACCATCCCAGCAAGAGTAGGTCATTGCTGGATGAAGCCAACAGGACAACATCAGACCTGTTGCCCTGACCTCTGTGGTCATGAAATCCTTGGAGAGATTGGTGCTGAACCACCTGAAGGTCATCACAGGCCCCCTGATGGACCCACTGCAGTTTGCCTACCGGTCAACCAGGTCAGTGGATGATGCAGTGAATATGGGACTACACTACATCCTGCAACACCTCGACTCCCCAGGGACGTACGCCAGGATCTTGTTTGTCGACTTCAGCTCAGCGTTCAACACCATCATCCCAGGCATTCTTCATCAGAAACTCCTCCAGCTCAAGGTGCCCCCCTCCACCTGCCAGTGGATCTCCAGCTTTCTGACTGACAGGTGGCAACAGGTGAAGCTAGGGAGATTTACATCCAGCTCCCGAAAAATTAGTACTGGCGCCCCCCAAGGATGTGTCCTTTCCCCACTGCTCTTCTCCCTCTACTCCAACGACTGCACCTCAGAGGACCCTTTGGTGAAGCTCCTGAAGTTTGCGGACGACACCACAGTCATCGGTTTGATCCGGGATGATGATGAGTCTGCATACAGGCGGGAGGTGGAGCAGCTGATCCTCTGGTGCAGCCAGAACCATCTTGAACTTAACCCAGCCAAAACGGTGGAGATGACTGTGGATTTCAGGCGACACCCCCCTTCATTCCCCCCACTCACCATCCTCAACAGCACAGTGTCCACTGTGGACTCCTTCAAGTTTCTGGGTACCACAATCTCCCGGAACCTGAAGTGGTCCTCCCATATAGACACTGTCCGGAAAAAGGCCCAACAGAGGTTGTTTTTTCTGCGTCAGCTCAAGAAGTTTGATTTGCCTCAGGAGCTGCTGGTTGTCTTCTACACCGCCATCATCCAATCTGTCCTCTGCTTTTCCATCACTGTCTGGTTTGGATCTGCCACTAAACAGGACAAGACCAGACTGCAGTGGATTGTTAAGTCTGTGGAGAGGATCATTAGTACTGACCTACCCTCCATTGAGAACTTATATCGGTCCATAACCAGGAAACGGGCGGGAAACATCTGTGCTGACCCATCACACCCCGGACACAAACTGTTTGAACTTCTATCTTCTGGTCGTCGTTACAGATCACTGAAGGTCAAAACCACCCATCACAGGAACAGTTTCTTTCCTCAAGCCATCACTCTGATGAACTCCTAACATTCACCTAGTCCTACCTGTTGCTGTACTCATGACTTTTCATCCATTATTACATTACACATAACTCTCACACTGCTTTTTACTTCATTCACATTATATCACTGAATCTGAGTTCACATTGAAATACTGTGTGACTGTATATTTTTTCATATCCAAAATAATAATATAATAATACAAAAATACAATAATAATAAATACAAATAATAATACAAAAATCCAAGATGGCGCCGCGGATGGCAGCCACTGGCTTCTGCTCTCTGATGTTTTTGATAATTTTGTGCGTTTTTTTGGACTTCTGCTCTTCTGTCCGAATCACCTATTCAAGGGAGGAACTACTTTCTCTCAGACTACCTCCCAATGCAACTTCTCCGCCAGCTGCTGCTGCTGATCTGAAGTTTTTTCAGTCGATCTTAGCTGTGGGAGCAGCGGCTATTGGCGCTGGCCGGAAACAAAGGCGGCGTGGTAAACGTGCCGGTGCGCTAGTCAGGCTGAAGAAACGAGGATTTCGCACGCCGCTCCCATCGATCCATCTGGCAAATATCCGCAGTTTGGCGAACAAAATGGATGAACTGCTGCTCCTGACTCACAAAAACCGGGATTTTAGCAGATCTGGCGCCCTTTGTTTCACGGAGTCCTGGCTGAGGGAACACATCCCGGACAGCGCGGTGCGCCTGGACGGATTCCAGCTGTTTCGCGCTGATCGCAGCCGAGAATTCTCTGGAAAGACTAAAGGTGGTGGAATCTGCTTCTACATAAACGAAGGTTGGTGTACTGATGTCACAGTGTTGAAGAAGTTTTGTAGCCCTAACCTAGAGTCACTGTTCATAAACTGTAAACCCTTTTATTCACCGCGAGAGTTCTCCTCATTTATTCTGGTCGGAATTTATATCCCGCCTGCTGCTTGTACAACAGAGGCCCTGCAGCACCTCGCTGACCAGATAGCAGACGTGGAGGGAAAACATCCAGACTCTCTGCTTATCATTCTGGGTGATTTCAATAGAGCTAATCTCACAAATGAGCTTCCTAAATACAGACAGCATATTAAATGTCCCACCAGGGACACAAATACACTCGACCACTGTTACACAGTTTTAAGAAATGCCTATCATGCCGTCTCCCGTGCAGCTCTGGGTTTTTCTGACCACTGTCTGCTCCATCTTATTCCAACATACAGACAGAAACTAAAAACTTCCAAGTCTGTTGTAAGGACTGTGAAGAAATGGACTGAGGAATCAAAGCTGAAGTTACAAGCCTGCTTTGACTGCACAGATTGGAGTGTTTTTGAAGCTGCAGCCATTAACTTAAATGAACTCACTGACACTGTGACGTCATACATCTGTTTCTGCGAGGACATGTGTGTGCAGACCAAGACCTTCTGCACATACAACAACAATAAACCCTGGTTCATTCCTAAACTGAAGCAGCTACGTCAGACCAAGGAGGAGGCCTACAGGACTGGTGACTGGACTCTGTACAAGCGGGCCAGAAACATGCTGATGAAGGAGATCAGGCTTGCTAAGAGGAGCTACAGTGTGAAGTTACAAAAAAACTTCTCAGCCAACAACTCTGCTTCTGTCTGGAGAGGCCTGCAGAATATCACCAACTACAGGAGACCATCCCCCCACCCTGTGGAAAACCTCCAGCTGGCTAACGACCTAAACAGTTTTTACTGCAGGTTTGAAAAGAACCTACAGTTCTCACCTCCCACCCACACAAAAGGATTATCTGCAGCCCCAGGAACTCCATCCCTCCTCCACTCTGACCTCCCACCAGCACTAACGATCTGTGAAGAGGAGGTGCGCCGGGTCTTTCAGAGACAAAAGATCAAGAAGGCTGCAGGACCTGATGGTGTGTCTCCGTCCTGCCTGAGAGTCTGCTCCAACGAGTTGGCCCCCATCTTCACCCGGATCTTTAACAGATCACTGGAGCTGCGTGAAGTGCCTTCCTGCTTCAAACGCTCCATCATCATTCCAGTTCCCAAGAAACCCTCTGTTACAGGATTAAACGACTACAGACCTGTTGCCCTGACCTCTGTGGTCATGAAATCCTTGGAGAGATTGGTGCTGAACCACCTGAAGGTCATCACAGGCCCCCTGATGGACCCACTGCAGTTTGCCTACCGGTCAAACAGGTCAGTGGATGATGCAGTGAATATGGGACTACATTACATCCTGCAACACCTCGACTCCCCAGGGACGTACGCCAGGATCCTGTTTGTCGACTTCAGCTCAGCGTTCAACACCATCATCCCAGGCATTCTTCATCAGAAACTCCTCCAGCTCAAGGTGCCCCCCTCCACCTGCCAGTGGATCTCCAGCTTTCTGACTGACAGGTGGCAACAGGTGAAGCTAGGGAGATTTACATCCAGCTCCCGAAAAATTAGTACTGGCGCCCCCCAAGGATGTTTCCTTTCCCCACTGCTCTTCTCCCTCTACTCCAACGACTGCACCTCAGAGGACCCTTCGGTGAAGCTCCTGAAGTTTGCGGACGACACCACAGTCATCGGTTTGATCCGGGATGATGATGAGTCTGCATACAGGCGGGAGGTGGAGCAGCTGATCCTCTGGTGCAGCCAGAACCATCTTGAACTTAACCCAGCCAAAACGGTGGAGATGACTGTGGATTTCAGGCGACACCCCCCTTCATTCCCCCCACTCACCATCCTCAACAGCACAGTGTCCACTGTGGACTCCTTCAAGTTTCTGGGTACCACAATCTCCCGGAACCTGAAGTGGTCCTCCCATATAGACACTGTCCAGAAAAAGGCCCAGCAGAGGTTGTTTTTTCTGCGTCAGCTCAAGAAGTTTGATTTGCCTCAGGAGCTGCTGGTTGTCTTCTACACTGCCATCATCCAATCTGTCCTCTGCTTTTCCATCAGTGTCTGGTTTGGATCTGCCACTAAACAGGACAAGACCAGACTGCAGCGGATCATTAAGTCTGCGGAGAGGATCATTGGTACTGACCTACCCTCCATTGAGAACTTATATCGGTCCATAACCAGAAAACGGGCGGGAAACATCTGTGCTGACCCATCACACCCCGGCCACAAACTGTTTGAACTTCTATCTTCTGGTCGTCGTTACAGATCACTGAAGGTCAAAACCACCCGTCACAGGAACAGTTTCTTTCCTCAAGCCATCACTCTGATGAACTCCTAACATTCACCTAGTCCTACCTGTTGCTGTACTCATGACTTTTCATCCATTATTACATTGCACATAACTCTCACACTGCTTTTTACTTCATTCACATTATATCACTGAATCTGAGTTCACATTGAAATACTGTGTGACTGTATATTTTTTCATATATTTCTGCAAAGTGTGGTTAGTCTGAGTAAATAACTGCATATATTCCTGTATATATTTGCATCCTTTTATAGAAACGTGGACAGACTGTAATTTACTGTACATACTCTGTTGTCATTGAATCCTTATTTAAATCCTCCACCTGAGCAATGAGAGCAAGTTTTTAGCCAAAGTCAAATTCCTTGTATGTGTTGTGCATACTTGGCCAATAAAGCTGATTCTGATTCTGATATATTTCTGCAAAGTGTGGTTAGTCTGAGTAAATAACTGCATATATTCCTGTATATATTTGAATCCTTTTATAGAAACGTGGACAGACTGTAATTTACTGTACATACTCTGTTGTCATTGAATTCTTATTTAAATCCTCCACCTGAACAACGAGAGCAAGTTTTTAGCCAAAGTCAAATTCCTTGTATGTGTTGTGCATACTTGGCCAATAAAGCTGATTCTGATTCTGATTCTGATTCTGATTCTGATCATCTGCAAACAACAGAGATGAGATCCTGTGGTCACCAAGCATAACACCCTCCATTCCCTGGCTGTGCCTAGAAATCCTGTCCATAATAATTATCAACAGGATCGGTGACAAAGGCCAGCCCTGGCAGAGTTCAACTCTCACTGGGAATGAGTCTGATCAAGTGTTGGCAATACAAACCAAACTCTCACAACGGTCACATAGAGACCGAAAAGCTTGTAATAACAAACCCGATACCCCATACTCCCGAAGCACCCCACACAAAAAACCATGAGGGACGCGGTTGAATGCCTTCTCCAAGTAAACAGAACACATGTAAACTGGTTGGGCAAACTCCCATGAACCCTCAAGGATTCTCAAGAAGGTAAAGAGCTGGTCCGATATGCCATGGCCAGGACGAAAACCACATTGCTCCTCCCGAATCCGAAGTTCGACAAGTGTCCGGACTCTCCTCTCCAGTACCTTGGCATAGATCTTCCCAGGGAGACTGAGGAGTGTGAACCCTCTAAAGTTGGAGCACACCCTCCGGACCCCTTTTTTGAAGAGAGAAACCACTACCCCAGTTTGCCATGCCAAAGGCACTGCCCCTGACCTCCATGCAATGTTGCAGAAGCGTATCAACCATGACAGCCCTACAACATCCAGGGCCTTGAGGTTCTTAGGGTGAATCTTGTACACCCCTGGGGCCCGGCCACTAAAGAGATTTTTAACCACCTTGGTGACCTTAGCCCCTGTCATAGGCGAGTCGCCCCCCTCGTTCACAAGCCCTGCTTCCTCTGGAGTTCACCACTTGGTTCGGTAGTTGCCACCACGAGATGCCTCGACAACCTTGCAGCCACAGCTCTGGGACGCTGCTTCAACAATGGAGGTGGAGAACATGGCCCATTCAGACTCCATGTCTCCAGACTCCCTCGGAATGTGGTTGAAGTTCTTCCGGAGGTGGGAGTTGAAGACCTCCCGGACAGGGGCCTCAGCCAGACATTCCCAGCACACCCTCACTATATGTTTGGATCTACCAGGTCTGAATGGCATCCTCCCCTGCCATCGGATCCAACTCACCACCAGGTGGTGATCAGTTCACAGCTCTGAAGTGAAAAGAAGCAACTAGTATCAAGTAACTGTAATTAGTAACTACCATAATTAGTTACTATTTTTCAGTAACTTGCCCAACAGTGATAAACAATAACTTTCACACTGAATAGCCACTGTGCCAAGCAGTTTTCTAGAGTTGCTTGTTTTTCAGCCCTCAAACATTTCTTATTTTTTTATGTACTTCTGTCACTTAAATTTGTAGATTGGTGATTTTTTTTTTTTTTTTTTGCAAATTAGTGAGTTTTTTCCTGATAAATGTGTGACTTCTTCTAATTTTATGTTTGCATTTATAGGAAATTCTATTGGAAATTTGTAGTTTTTCCATGAAAAAATGCAACCTTTCTTGTAAACGTGTATTTTTCTCCTACATTTGAATGCTTCCCCAACAGCACATACACATCACTCCAGGTTCAGCCCAACTTACAGAGTTTATATAGGGAATGCATGCTGATAGAGAATTGTTTTTGTGGGAAATTATCTAATTTTACTTGGTAATTGGTCCAAAAAATACAAATAATTAGTCATTGCTGTCCATGGGTGCATGGGTGCCTACAAAAACCTTACACGACATTGGCAAGTTATTTGCAATTTTTGTGGACCGATTAATAAGAGAACCATCGTCCCTGTCCCCAAGAAGCCACGGATCACTGGACTTAACGACTACAGACCTGTAGCGCTCACCTCTGTAGTCATGAAGTCCTTTGAGCGCCTGGTCCTGCCCCACCTCAAGACCATCACCACTCCCCTCCTGGACCCGCTGCAGTTTGCCTACAGAGCCAACAGGTCTGTGGACGACACAGTCAACCTGGCCCTCCCCTCCATCCTGCAGCACCTGGACTCCCCGGGAACCTACGCCAGGATCCTGTTTGTGGACTTCAGCTCTGCATTCAATACCATCCGCCCCGCTCTGCTCCAGGACAAGCTGTCCCTGCTCAACGTGCCTGACTCCCTCTGCAGGTGGATCACCGACTTCCTGACGGACCGGATGCAGCATGTGCGGCTGGGAAAGACTGTCTCAGACTCTGTTAGCATCAGCACTGGATCACCCCAGGGCTGTGTACTTTCCCCCCTGCTCTTCTCCCTGTACACCAACTCCTGCACCTCCAGCCACCAGTCTGTCAAGCTGATCAAGTTTGCGGATGACACCACCCTCATCGGGCTCATCTCCAACAGTGACGAGTCCGTCTACAGGAGAGAGGTGGCCCAGCTGGCGTCCTGGTGCAGCCACAACAACCTGCAGCTGAACGCTCTGAAGACAGTGGAGATGATCGTGGACTTCAGAAAAGTCACAGCCCCTCTGCCCCCCCTTACCCTCACAGACTCTCCCATCACCACTGCGGATTCCTTCTGCTTCCTGGGCACCACCATCACCCGGGACCTCAAGTGGGAGCCGACCATCAGCTCCCTCATCAAAAGGCCCAGCAGAGGATGTTCTTGCTGCGGCAGCTGAGGAAGCTCAAGCTACCCACCAAGATGTTGGTGCAGTTCTCCACGGCCATCACCGAGTCCATCCTCACCACCTCCATCACCGTGTGGTATGCAGGAACCACCGCCAGGGACAGACTAAGACTGCAGTGCGTTGTGCGCACTGCTGAGAAGGTGATCGGCTGCGAGCTCCCATCCCTCCAGGACCTGTACATCTCCAGGACCCGGAGGTGTGCAGGTCGGATCATAGCTGACCCTTCACACCCTGGGCATGCACTGTTTGCCCCCCTCCCCTCAGGTAGAAGACTTCGGTCCATTCAGACTAAAACCTCCCGCTACATGAACAGCTTCTTCCCCTCTGCCATCAGACTGCTGAACACTAAGTGACTTATTAGACTCTCGTGCACTACATACAGCAGTTCAACCGGACTCATGATAATTATCACTTTTGCACTACCGACTGCACTATGTGGAACTCCACAATATCTGCTGCTTGTTAATATATTTTAAATTGCATAGATTTGTATTACTCATTCATATTCTACATTTTACTGCATGCATAGTTTTTTTATTTTTATCTTTATTGCTACTCCATGTTTAATGTTGCAGCATTGCACCGAGACAACTTCCTAGTTTGTGTACTACATGAACAATGGCAATAAATCTGATTCTGATTCTGATTCTGATTCTGAAATTTGGATTATTTTCCACAAAAACATTGCATCATCATCATCATAGCAGTCTGTCACGGGCGACAATGACTGTTTCATTTAGGTCTGGTCAGATTCCTCTACGCAGCTCTGTCCCCCGCCCTCTGCTTCCAGGAACTCCCGACTCTGCAAACCCGGGAAACGTCCAAGCCGGTATGAGTTGCTTTCTGATTTACCATTTCATGAAACTGCTTTCAAAGTATTTGAGTACCGCTTGCTTTTGCTGGACTAGCGGCACATTCTTGGCAGATAGAGGACAAGTGGCAAGGACAGGCCAAGACAAACTGACTCTAGTATCTGTTGAATAGTGTCTGAAACTGCTTTAGTCAAGGTCACTAATGACCTCCTGACTGCATCTGATAATGGACTTGTCTCTATTCTTGTTCTTTTAGATCTCAGTGCAGCCTTTGACACTATCGATCATGCCATTCTACTTGATAGATTAGAATACTTTGTTGGACTGAGTGGAACTCCGTTGCAGTGGTTTAGATCTTATTTGTCTGATAGATTTCAGTTTGTCCATATCAATGATGAATTTTCTTCCAACTCTAAGCTCAGTCACGGAGTTCCACAGGGGTCTGTGTTGGGCCCTACTCTTTTTAGTCTATATATGCTCCCTTTAGGTAATATCATCAGAAAGCACTGTATACATTTTCACTGTTACGCAGACGATACACAACTATACCTGTCAATGAAGCCCGATGATTGTAATCAATTAGCCAAGTTAGATACCTGTCTTAAGGACATCAAAGCTTGGATGACTTGTAATTTTTTACTATTAAACTCTGATAAGACTGAAGTCATTCTTGTTGGCCCAAAACATCTTAAAAATTCCGTTTCAAATTATGCCCTTAATTTAGATGCTGCCACTCTCATTCTGAACAGTTCTGTGAGGAACCTTGGAGTTATTTTTGATCAAGATTTGTCCTTTAATTCACATATTAAAACTGTTTCTAAGACTGCCTTCTATCATCTACGCAATATTGCCAAGATCAGGAGCATCTTGTCTCTGGGTGATGCTGAGAAACTGATTCACGCCTTTGTCAGCTCTCGATTAGATTATTGTAATTCGCTATTATCTGGTTGTCCTAAAGTATCCTTAAAAAATATTCCGTTGATTCAAAATGCTGCTGCTAGAGTTTTAACTGGTTCTAGAAAAAGAGATCATATCTCCCCGGTTCTGTCCTCCCTTCATTGGCTTCCCATAGAATTTAGAATAAAATTTAAAATCCTTCTTCTTACTTTCAAAGCTCTTAACAATCAGGGCCTCCAATATATAAAAGATCTGATATTACCTTACCATCCTAATAGAGCATTATGCTCCCAAAATGCTGGCTTACTTGTGGTGCCCAGAATCTCCAAAAGTACAGTGGGAGGCAGAGCCTTCTGCTCCCAAGCCCCTTCTCTCTGGAACCAGCTACCACTCTGGGTCCGGGAGTCAGACTTGGTCTCTGTTTTTAAGAACAGGGTAAAATCTTTTCTTTTTAATATAGCTTACGCTTAAGGAGGGATTTTGTGTCTCTTAACCCCACTTTTGTTCTGTTGCTATCTGATCCATACTGCTGGTTGACCTCCAATAATGTACTTGGCACCTTACTGTTATGTTTTTTTATGTCTGTCCTCTCCATCCTCCCTATCCCCTCACCCCCAGCCAGTCGCAGCAGATGATTGCCCCTTCCTGAGCCTGGTTCTGCTAGAGGTTTCTTCCTGCCAAATGGGAGTTTTTTCCTGTCCACTGTCGCCTAGTGCTTGCTCATAGGGGATTGCCTGATTGCTGGGTTTTTCTGAGACTGTGGTTTCTTTTTTTGTTTTTTGTTTTTTTTGCACCGTGGTGCCACGAGACAGCTTTTGTTGGGATGTGGCGCAGTATAAATAAAGCTGAATTGAATTGAATTGTTGCAGTGCCTGACCTGATGATAGGTTTGTTTATCTCTGCTCTTTGTGTACTGCATGTCACGATGCACCGACTGGCAAAAGTCCACCAGACCTTGCAACAGATGTGCTTATCTGCCAAGATGTCCAGTCTCACCCCGTGTAACTGGGAATGGTCCACCACAGACCTGTGCTTCTTTGCAACAGCAGCTCAATTCTGAGTTTTTCATCTTGTTTTTATTTACTGTCTGTCTTTTTTCTGGTCGAACTTTCTGATCCTACGACACCTTATCCATCACGGACACACAGATCGCCGCACTGGTGCTGATATCAATCTGATATTTGGCTCATATCCCACATGTCTCCCGAGCCGGCAGACAAAGCCACTGTTTACAGTCGGAGATGGTACAGCAGGAATCAGCTGTTTGCACTTGACCGCCCCACGGTGTTAATGCAAAATCTCAACATACCAAGAGAAATCAGGCAGAAACAATGTGGATCTTGGGCTGGAGTAGGCGAAGAGTGAGGAACATAAGGTACAGACTAGTCCTTCCATCCATTACCGTGGGGACTGTACGATCGCAATTTAATAACACAGATGAGCTAGTGGCCATTGTCCATTATGAGAGCGTCTTCAGAGAGATTAGCATGATGTTGTTTATTGAGACGTGGCTAACATAACTAGCAGCAGATGCTATCATTGAACTGGAGGGTTTCCACACAATATGGGCAGACTGGACACCAGACAGTGGGAAGACAAGGGGTGGAGAGGTGATAATATATGTGAACAACAGATGGTGTAACCCTGGGCACATCACAGTTAAAGAGCAACACTGCAGCAAAGACAGTGAGTTGCTAGCTGTTAGCATGCGGCCTGTTTACCTCCCGGGGGAATACTCACATGTGATCTGCATTGTTATTTTTGCAAATCCGTCTGCGAACGCTGGGGCAGCGCATGACGCCATCAGCTCAGTCACTAGGAGGCTGCTGACACAACACCTAAATGCTCTCCTCCTCATGTCGGGTGAGTTAACCATACTTTACTGTCCTCCATTCTGCCCATGTTCGCCCAGTATGTCACGTACCACACCAGAGACAATAAAACACTGGACTTATTTTATGCAAATGCAAAAAAAGGCATAAACCTCATTGCCACTCACTCCGCTCGGGAGATCGGATCACAACTTGGTTCATCTCCTGCCTGTGTACAAAGTCCTAGTGTATAGACAACCTCTGGTTACGCGCACAGTGAAGATGTGGTCTGAGGAGGCAATGGACACACTAAAGGACTGGTTTGAAATCAATGCATGGGAGCAGCTCTGCGATCCACATGGTGAGGACATTGACAGCCTCACACACACCATCACAAACTACATCATCTTCTGTGTGGACAGCACTGTACCCACCAAGACCATGCGGTGTTGCTCAAACAACAAACCCTGGATCAACCGTGAGATAAAGTCCCTGCTGAAAGAAAAGAAAAGGATCTTCAGGTTGGGAAACGGGGAGGAGCTGAAGTGCATACAGAGGGAGCTGAGGAGGAAGACTAGAGAGGGGAAGGACAGCTACAGGAAGAAGATGGAGGACAAGCTGCAACAGAGTGACATCAGCGGGGTCTGGAGAAGCCCCAAAACCATCTTTGGGCTCCAGAATACCTCCTCCCAGGCCACAGGGGGCAGGGAGTGGATGAACAACCTGAACCTGTTTTTAACAGGTTTGACCAACTGCCCTCCCCTCCGCCTGCACACCAACCACTGCTGCCTCTACTGTCATCTAGTCCTGTTGTCCAACCCCCTCCACCAACACCCCCCAGTCTCAGCACACAGCCTCCCTGCCCCAACCTGACCCTCACTAAGACCCAGGTGAGAGCGGAGCTGAGGAAGATCAAGGTGAGGAAGGCTCCTGGTCCAGAGTGCATCAGCTCAAAGCACCTCAAGTCCTGCGCAGACCAGCTGTGTTGGGTTGTGGAGCACATCTTCAACCTGAGGCTGAAGCTGGGGAGGGTACCACAGCTGTGGAAAACATCCAGTGTGGTGTCCGTACCAAAGACCCCCCCACCCCAAGAACCTGAACAGCTACAGACCAGTGGCCCTCACATCACACCTAATGAAGACCCTGGAGAGGCTGCTTCCTGCCCACCTCCGCCCCCTGATGGGACCAGCGATAGATCCACTCTAGTTCGCCTACCAGCATGGCATCAGGGTGGAGAATGCAGTGATCTTCCTCATACACCGTTCCCTGTCCCACCTGTAGAAGCCTGGGAGCCCGGTGAGGATCATGTTCTTTGATTTCTCCAGTGCTTTCAACACCATCCAACCATTGATCCTGAAGGACAAGCTACTGTGTGCAGGGGTGGACCAGCATCTGTCATTGTGGGTCCTGGACTACCTCACAAACTGGCCACAGTTTGTGAGAACCCAGGATTGTGTGTCCGACACTATCATCTGTAGTACGGGGGCCCCCCCAGGGAACAGTTCTGGCTCCCTTCCTGTTCACCCTTTATACTGCGGACTTTTCACACAACACACCACACTGCCATCTTCAGAAGTTCTCTGACGACTCTGCGACTGTCGGCCTTATCTCTGATGGAGTTGATGCAGAATACAGAGGACTTATCCAGGACTTTGTGGACTGGTGCCATCGGAACTGCCTCCAGATCAATGCGAGGAAAACTATGGAACTAGTGGTGGACTGCCACAGGCGAGGACAACCCCTCACAGCACCAGTAAACATCCAGGGAACAGTCATTGAGATGGTGACACCCTACAAGTACCTGGGTGTTCATTTGAACAATAAACTGGACTGGTCACACAATACCGATGCACTCTATAAGAAGGGACAGCACAGGCTGTTTCTCCTGAGGAGGCTCAGGTCCTTTGGGGTACAAGGGGCACTCCTGAAGACCTTCTAGGATTCGGTGGTGGCATCAGCCATCACATTTGGAGTGGTCTGCTGGGGCAACGGCATCACGAGAGCCAACAGGAAGAGACAGAATAGACTTATCAAAAAAGCTAGCTCTGTCCTGGGCAGCACCTCAACCCAGTGGAGGAGATAGGAGAGAGGAGGATGGTGGCTAAGCTGTCATCTCTGCTGGAGTCGGAGTCCCACTCCATGCAGGACACACTGAACATACTGAGGAGCTCATTTAGCAGCAGGCTGACTCAAATACGTAATATACTGTATGGGTACATGTTCATATTAGGTGGGGTAAATGAATAGACCATTTTGCTGTTTATTCCATCTAGCTACCATGCTAAGCACTGTGTATGTTTCTGTGTACATATGTATATTCACTGCTCTTATTATCTTATCTTCTGAATTATTGTTCTGAGTGTTGCTATCCCTGTGCTGTTGCAATCCTGGAATTTCCCCATTGTGGGACTAATAGAGGCTTGTCTTATCTTATCTTATAAGGAAAGGAAAGGAGAGTTTATTTGTGTAGCCCATTTCATGTACAAGGCAGTTTAAAGAGCTTTACATAAAAACATTAAAGCATTACAGCAAGGTGCAAAACGAATACATAAGAACTGAAAAGCAAGCTAAAAAGTAAATTGAAGACAAACAAAAACAGGCTAAAATAGAATAAGACAGAAATAAAAGTTGCAGTACCTTGTAGGCTACTTAAAGGCCATGGTAAATAGGAAAGTTTTTTTAACCTGGATTTAAAGCAGCTGAGAGTTTCAGCAGCCCTGATGCTTTCTGGGAGTTAGTTAGGATTTGTTTTCGGCAACAATATCAGCGGATAGGTGAGCCTATCCGTCAATATGTCAATGACTTGAAACAGCTAGCCAGCAACTGTTGTTTTGGACCACTTTAAGATGAAATGGTTCGCGATCAACTAGCACAGCACGGGTGTAATGCTGAGCTGTGTGCTAGGTTATTAATGGCACCTGATGACTTAACGTTAGCTTAAGCTATAGAGCTAGCTCTCCAGTAGGAAGCCGCTGTTAAGCTAGCTGTGGAGCTAAATTGGTGCCAGCCACAGAAGCAGCCAGAGCCGCTTGCCTCAGCTAATGTTGTGGACCCTGATAGCAAGGATAGCTCAGACGAAGATTTTTGGGAAGTCAACACTGCCAGTCAAAGGTCTGCACCGGGAAAACCCTTTTGCAAGGGTTGTGGAGCTGCAACACACCGACATAAAGCTAAGAAATGCCCAGCTAGAGGAAAACATTGTGGTAAATGTGGACACTGGAATCATTACACCAGGGTGTGCTGTTTGTTTCACTAGGGGAACCCATGGTAGAAATCACCCCGCTCACCCCCGACAGAGACTGGGAGCGAATGGGACGAAGAGCTAACGGATGCCGTCACTTTCAAGTTGAACAGCTCTTGCTCAGGGTCGGTGCCCATGCCGATGAGCGACACCATGCTAGCCCCAGATGCCTCAGGTTTTTGGCCACAATTGGGTGGGGGGTCTGAAGCTACAATGGTGAACACTACAATGTTTATAGAAGAGGATGGGGCCAGACCGTCAAGCATGGAGTTACCGCATGCTCAGCAGCAGCAAATCAGGCCAAGTAAAATTGCACTCCATGTTATGGACTTTTTGCGGGTTCGGGGTGAAGGACGTCCACGGCGAAGATTGGCCGAACGACAGGCAGTAAAACACTGAGGGTGTCTGTGCTTGTGGCTAAGCTGGGCGCAGCGTGTTTCAGGTTGTCTGACGGCTCATCGAGGCACACCAATCAGCTTCGGCGTGTCCGGGAAGATGCTCCAGGTGGTGAGGCTGGACAGGAATCGGTGATGGCGGTGTGGGATCCAGGCTCCATCATCCAGAGGGTCGGCCATTGCTCCAGGGGTCTGCAGTCTCCAGGGGCACGCCTGCGGAGGGGCTGCCCTGGACCCCCCCATGCAAGTTACAGTGTTTTCACCCAAATGATTTTTTTATAGTTCTTGTGTTTTAATGCATGTATGTTATGTTTTGAGGGTAATTTATATGTATGTGCTTTTGTGTTATAGTTTAGGAGCAAGGCTGAGATTTTTTTTAGTTTCAAAAAAGACTTTTAGTTACCAGTGGCAGAATAATCCACTGTGCTGTGCAGGCTGCACGATAGTCCACCCATCAGCCCTATCTTAGTTGTTCTGTGTGAATGTGTTATGCCATTTTAGTACATTAGTTCCCATTATTTTAGAGTGTGATTCGGATTCCAAATCGGGGTGGGTTTCAATTGTGTGTGTGGTTTTGAATTTTTCAACAGGGGGGTGATATATGCATATAAAATGGCACCTTCTTGTGAAGTGCAGTGTAGTGACGAGCAGGTTCAGGTTCATTTGTACTCGTAGGTAGATTTGTTTTGCAGTCAGGTGACATCCTTTTAGACACATATTTACAAACCACAGTTACATTCAACATGAACACAAACACAGGCACACATGAAGCTGACTAGAAACATGATGAAAGTGCTCAAGGCTCCACCAATCAGGACATAAGACAAAGAGATGAGAGAAAAAAAAAGAGAGAAGAGAGAAGGGTCATATTAAAAAGTTAAAAACTAAGTCAAAGAGATGAAAAACTCAATAAAAGTATAAAACCCAATAAAAGATTTAAAACCCAAATAAAAAACCTACAAAGATAAATAAATATAAAATAAAAATTAATAAATCATTCATTCATTCATTCATCTTCTTCCGCTTAATCCTAAAATTAATAAATAGGTACCTAAATTATGTGCAATATATTGTTACAGCTTGTTCAACTCTTTGACAGCAGCAGGAACAAAGCTGTTTTTGTAGCGCTGGGTTTTACTTTTTGGGACAGCAAACCTCCGTCTGGAGGGAAGAAGCTGAAAGTTGCAGTGCAAAGGGTGGGAGTCATCATTTAAAATGGAGGTAGCCATCCTCTGTACCTGTCTGGTGTACAGGGATGTCAGGCTCAGCTGTGACTCACCAAGCAAACGACTGGACCATCTAACTACCTGATCCAAGGATTTCCTCTGTTTCAGTTTTATCTGACCAAACCATGACACTAAAGAAAAGGATAAAACAGATTCAATAAAAGCTCGATAAAACATTGGCATTATGGTTCGGTCAATTTGAAAGTGTGCGAGTTTCCTTATACAGTGCAAATGTTGCTGACCCTTTTTGCACACCCTTTCACAGTTCTCTTCAAAGTTTAAATTATTATCAATAATCGTCCCAAGATATTTGTAGGATTGTACACATTCAGTGGTCTGACCTTTTAGTACGGTGACTTTGTGCCTGGGAGTTTTTCTCCTAAAGTCAATAATCATATCTTTAGTTTTTGCCGTATTCAGCTGCAGGTAGGAATCCTCACACCAGTGAACAAAATCATCAACTACTGGGCCGTGGCCACTCTCACCATCCTGGAGGAGACTGACAACAACTGAATCATCAGCATACTTTATAATGTGTCTGTTGTCATGTCTGCTCCGACACATGTTTGTGTACAGGATGAAGAGTAGTGGTGACAACACACACCCCTGAGGAGAGCCAGTAGAAGAACACTTTTGGTCAGACAATGTACCATTGACCCTTACTCTCTGTGTCCTGTTGGTTAAGAAATCCAGAATCCAACCCACCAGATTATTGCTCAAATGAAATTGTTGTAGGAGCCTTTCAACTAAAATGTGAGGTTGGATTGTATTAAAGGCGGAAGAAAAGTCCACAAATAAAAGCCTGGCGTGTGTCCCATTAAAATCCAGATGTTCAAAAAGCATGTTAAGCAGAGTGACAGTGGCATCCTCCACTCCTCTGTGAGGCCTATAGGCAAACTGCAGAGGATCCAATGCATGCTCAGTCTGCTTTAGGACCTCAAATCTGACCAGTTTATCACTGGAGCACTTCCTGTTCCGCCACTGCACCACCCTATAAATAGAAGAGGACGTCCATCTTATGGCCTTTTTGCCGGATGCTCATGCTGGTGCCTACCATGTGCTGTCCTGTATATAGTTCTCAATAAAGCTGTGTTCGCCAACCATCATCCTGTCTCATCCTTCACCCAGGTATTTCCATTCATAACAGTCCAGTTTACTGAAGATAAAGGCATGGACAAGTTTTTCTAGATCCCGCTGAGACATCAGACCTTTAATCCTCACTACGTTTTTGAAGTTATAATAGGCTGACTTCACTGTGCCATGTGAGTTTGGGAGGGTTTGTTTCATGGGGCTTCCCATAGCTGATGTCTGGCATCAGGGAGGATGATAGACGGAAGAACACAAGAGAGACGGAAGAACATCCTGATTCACTGTCTAGGTGAGGAAGGACAATGGGTGCTCCGCACTCTGGGCTGTACGGACTCTAGATGAATTGTGTGAGCCCAGTGGACATATTTTTCAGCGAGAGGTGCAACATGATGACTCGAAGATGCAGATTCTTCGGGTGAGTCGACCTAACTTTATGTTAGGGAGCTCCGAAACTTAGCGAGCACGTGCACCTTTGGGCCTTTGGAAGACAGCTAATCTGTGACAAGCTAGCATATGGCACGAACAACGAGTGGCTAAAGGAAAAGCTATTGTTAACCACAGAAAATGTTATGCTAAGTCAGGTGATGCAAATGGCTATCCAGATGGAATCAACCACCTAGCTAGCAAAGCAGATATTAGCTAATGAACAGTTAGCCCTCAAAAAAGCCCCTCGACAACAGACCGATAGCCATGCTGCTAACTGCTCTTGGTGGACTTTTACACAGAGGAGGACTGTGGCAGGGGCAGGAGACCGGACGTTGTGTGGTGGCTGTGGTTCACTTAATCACCGAACAAGCTCATTTTCCTGCCCCGCTAGAGGAAGAAGATGCTACCACTGCAGACAAGCTAACCATTTGGCTTGAGTTTGCCCCTCCGCCCCTCAGAAGACTGATGCAGACGCAATGGATCTACCCACATTATGTGTAGCAGGCTCCAAAAATTGGCTGCTAAAGTGGTACATTGTACAGCTGGATGGGGTTGATGTGCCACTCATGGTGGATTCGGGTGCTGCACGGTCACTACTGAGCATGGCCATGGCAATAAGACTTTTTCAAAAAAATAAAAATGATTATTGCAAGGGCTGAATTTATGTTCGCCTATGGACATGTGATAATTGGCATGGTGGGAATGGCTAGTTTTTCAGTGATGTGTGGCCCAAAGACAATTCCAGCATTTACCTTCCAGGTTTCACGCCAGGGGACTGACTTGTTTGAGATTGCTATATTGGGCGAGTTGGGGCTCTCCATTACGGACCCAATGGGCTCCGCAGTGCTAGCCGTCTCATCAGCATGTCAATATCGCTGGCTGGCGCTATTTGCAGGCCTAGGTTGCATAGCCACTTTTAACCACCGACCATTCATCAACCTGAAGGTGGCACCTAAAATCCAACCTCTTTGCCGGCTACCCCTTGCTCTGCGGGACCATGTCATAGCTGAACTAAAAAAAAAATTGGACTCCAGCATCATCGAGAAGGTGGACACCACACCGTGGATCTCCAACATTGTAGTGGTGAAGAAAAAATCGGGCAGCATGCGACCATGCATTAACCCCTGGATTGTTAACAAGGCAATCATCCCGGATAAAAACCCCTTGCCCATGATGGAAGAGCTCACAGCTGCGTTCAGCAGTTCCAAGGTGTTTTTAAAGCTGGACCTGCGCCAAGGATACTTACAGGTACCCCTCCACCCAGCTAACTGTAACCTGACGGCTTTTGTGACGCACGTGAGCGTTTTCAGATACACTTGCGTGCCTTTTGGTCTCAGCTCGGACCCAAGCTTTTTCCAAAAAATCATGGCCACGATCCTTGTGAGCCATAAGGGTGTAGTGGTGTATCTGGACGACATTGTGGTACACGGTGCATCATGAGTAACCCACGATGAGTGCCTTGGGAGGGTTATGGAGGTACTGTTGAACCAGGGTGTCACACTCAATGAGGAAAAGTGCATTTTTTCAGCTGAAGCCATCAAGTTTGTGGGGTTTCGTCTGTCCGCTGAGGGCCTGAGCTCCCTGCACTCAAATGTGGAGGCGGTCCTGCAGTTTCCGGACCCCACAACCCGTGCACAAATTTCACCGTTTCTGGGCATGGTAAATTTTTATGGGTGCTTCATTCCCCGTTACTCAGAAACAATAGAGCCACCGTGTGCCCTCCTGAAGCATGATGCACTGTGGGAGTGGACTCCGGCCTGCTCAGCTGCCATCTCTAAACTGAAATCTCAGCTTACTTCTCCGCTGGTGTTGGCCCACTTTGACTCACGGTGTCCCACTTTCGTGATGTGTGAGTCATCAGGCTCTGTGGTGGATGCCGTCATGTCTCAACTCCAAAATGGAACAGAACTCCCAGTGATGTTCTCATCCAGGTCCCTCACATTGACGGAGCAGCGGTAATCAGTGGGTGAAAGAGAAGCACTCGCTTGTGTTTGGGCATGTGAACACTGCCACATTTATTGCTATAGGGCGACTCTCCACACCACGACGGGGCGCTCACCGGCGATGCTTCTGTTGGGGCGTGAACTGCACCTCCCTCTGGACCATTTACGACCACCCACAGTAACCTCCCCGGCGGGCAGATCATCACCGAGGGGGCAGGTGCTCAAACGGCATCGCCAAATGAAGCAGCGGTTCGACAGGAAACATTGGACAAAGGAACATGGGCTCACGGTGTTGGACCGGGTCAGGATCAGGCGCCACAACCGCATGCACAAACTACAATCATTCTGGACGACACTGCTACAGATCATGGCACAGCTGGGTTCTGCCACATTTCACCTCTCCGATGGGTCACGGTGGTACACTAGCCGCCCCAGGAAATTGTCGCCAATCCAGGGTCAGAAGCCATCAACGGGCGTGATGGACACAAGTTGGGACTTTGCCAAGGTAGGACATGAGGACGTTCAGCAGCAGGTGATGGGACCAGTGGAAGGGCCTCAGCCGGTGGGACACTCATTAAAGGTTTGTCAGAGGCCAGGTCATCGAAGAGATTTTGTTGTGGGATTTGGTTAGTTAGAACATGTTGACACAAAGGAGGTAGAATAACCCACCTCAACACATGGGCACCTTGGCAGTCTACCCAAGTGTCCAGACAGAGTTTTGTTCTGAAAGCTATGTTTTAAAAAAAGGGGGAATTCTGGTTTTGATTTTTTTTTTTTTTTTTGGGGGGGGTGGTAAATGTGACATGTGAGTTTGGGAGGGTTTGTTCCATGGGGCTTACCATAGCCAACGTCTGCTGCCAGGTAGGATGACATTAGGCGGGCTACCGCTCGTGTATTTATGTTGACTAATTCTCAAATAAAGTTCATTTCGTTGTTCAGTGTAAGATGGCTCATGTCTCACTCATTTCAGACAAAACATTCACTACTGTCTTAATGTGGCTGTTAAAATTCAGGTCTGAGTCCAGGACTACATCCAGATTTCTGGCTTGGCTGCTGGTTTTTAGCATCGTTGATTGCAGCTGAGTACTAACTTTGAGTCTTTCTTCTTTGGCTCCAAAAACTTTTGGTTTTGTCTTCGTTAAACTGAAGAAAGTTCTGGCACATCCACTCTTTAATTTGACCAATGCATTCGATCAGGGTTTTAATTGGACCATAGTCTTCCGGTGAGATAGTTATGTAGATCTGTGTATCATCTGCATAATTATTGTAATATATTTTTTTTTTTTTTTTTTATGATTTGAGCTAGTGGGGGCATATAGATGTTGAAAAGCAAAGGTCCCAAAATGGAACCTTGGGGAACTCCACAGGTTATTTTTGTTTGCTCAGATTTGTAGTTACCTATAGACACAAAATAGTCCCTGTCTTTTAAATAGGACTCAGACCAGCTAAATACTGTACCAAAAAGTCCCACCCAGTTTTTCAGATGATCTAATTAGATGTTATGGTCGACCGTGCTGAAAGCAGCGCTGAGGTCCAGTAGAACCAAGACTGAAATGTTGCTATTATCTGTATTGAAGTGGATGTCAATAAGGACCTTAACTGAAGCTGTCTCAGTGCTGTGGTGTGGCCAAAAACCTGACCGGAAGACATCAGAACAGTTATTTAATGTCAGGAAGTTGTACAATTGTTGAAAAAACAGCTTTTTCTATTATTTTATTAAGAAAGGGGAGGTTTGATATGGGCCTATAGCTGTTCATGAGTGAGGTGTCTACGTTTTTAAGAAGTGGCTTGAAAACAACTGTTTTAAAGCACTGAGGGAAGACACTTGAATGTAGAGACATGTTTATGATCTGTAGTAGATCTGAGGCCATACAATATGAAATGTTTAAAAATAACGTGTTGGGAGGGTATTAAGGCAGCAGGTAGTGGATTTCAGGTGGTGTACGATGTCATCCAAGATTTTAAGATTGATTGGAAAAATTTTCTCCATGGTGTTTACGTCTTCTCTACATGGACACAGAGGGAGCACAAGTGCAGCACCTGGTATAGGAGCACTGACTGACTGTCTTGAAATTTGTCAGTAAAGAAAAAGGCAAAGTCATTGCAGGCACGGTTGGATAGAAGTTCAGGAGCTACTGACACAGGGGGATTTGTTAGCCTGTCAACAGCAGTGAACACGGTGCGTGCATTGTTGTTGTTTTTAGCAGTGATGTCTGAAAAATATGATTGCCTTGCATTTCTCAGCTCCATATTATAAATGCTCATATAAATGCTCATTATAAGACATATTCCCAATGTAAACTTGTTAGTACTGGTTGGAGTTTTCATGTAAATGTGTGACTTATTATTATAAACGCTTAGACTTTCTGTCCGACACATTTGCAGTGGTAAACTGATAGTATTTGTGACTTTTATTGTAAATTAACATTCTTTTATCATAGATTTGTGTTATTCTTTTACATCTGTGTTTTGCCAATTAAAGTAAATTAACTTCATTCTGACTTAAACAATAGACTGAATTCTTTAGTTAACTATTGTGGAGACTTCATAACAGGATATTCCTCATGGCACCGTCACCAAGCTACATTCACTCTCACATTCATACCTAGGACGATTTACGCTCACTTGGTGTCAGTTAACCTATCAAGCGTGTCTTTGGACTGTGGGAGGTCACCAGCGGTCAGGGATGGGATCGGACCCACGGTGGCAGCCACCGCTCCACTGAGCTGGTTTGTCAGAGATAGATACTGATTTAAGATCTTGCTTTGTTTTTTGTAAGGTTTGTTCTACTGTTGTTGTACTCGAGATCAGTCCTGAGACGTTTTCAAGGTCTCTGCCTCTTCTTGGAATCAGTCATTTTTTTATACCTTCTTGTTGGCTGATTTTATTTTTTTAAGTTTCAAATTTATGAGGAATTAGCAACAAATTTCAGAGAAAAACCTCGTAAATTGACGAGAGTGACTGTTTTGTTCATTAGATAATTAAAAAGTGAGAACTGTGACTTCTACTTCACCAGCTACGATGTTCTATTGCTACTTTAACTTGACCAAAATTTTGGGCTACTCTCCCCACCTCTGCAGCTAGCTAGCTCGCTAGATAAGCTTACGAGGTTTGGCGTGTTTAAATACACGGACCTCAGGACGGGGAAACTGTTCATGCATCTGTCACTATACTGGTCATGTTCTGTCCTCAGAGGCTGTCAGACTGGAGATAAGGCAGCAGAAATCCTGACCTGCTGGTCCTGCCGAGTCATGGTGCAGGAGGACAATGTTGTGGATTATGTCGCTCTAAGCATGGCTGTTAATTCTCTTCATTCATGTCCAGTGTTTGTAATTATGTCCGACAGTCCACGCTGATGTAATCAGATCATTACTTGGCTGAATTCATGCAGCCTGAACCAGGCATCAGAGACCACATTTGACCACAAAGTTGTTTTTTTCAGAGTAATTTCCTAGAAAGGCATGGCTGTCAGTTCATCTGTCCCTGCTGAAAGTCCATAAAACAGCATTAATGGGTGACTATGACAGGGAAATAAGCCGGATTAGCAGCAGCAGAAATGACTGAACCTGCCTGAGAATCTACATGTTTTAACTTCCCTCCAGCCTCACAGAGAGCCACAGACTGCAGCTTAGACACCCACCGTACAGCTCAAACTGGCCGTTCTGCTGCCTTTACCAGGTCCAGTCTGACAGACTGAAAACACATGCAGACTGCAGACGAGGCTCGGAGAGCAGCAACCTGTAGCTGCTGCCTCCGCCGCCACCACAGCAGCTCGTCACAGAGCCGACAGGGTGCAGCTCTCTGGAGCACTTTAGTGTCATTCTGCTGTCGTCTTCTCTCCCAGACGGGCCTGAACTGTACGTTACAGCTCAGCAATTCACACTCACATATTCCACGCATGAGGCCCAACAAGGAATGTTTTCTGCTCTGGAGACAAGAATCTGGTCTGAAACCTGAAACACGGTGAGGACCAATTAAACGTCACGTCCTCGGAGACTCCTGGACCTCTAAAAACCAGACGCTTTCTGTGCTTTAATGACACTAAATACGAAACGCATTCGCATAACACATAAAACTTCAGACATCATCAGCACATGACGCCAATCACACGTCTGGGATGGCAGAGCCAGACTCTCGACCGCCACGGTAACCGCCTGGAAACGCCATCAGACGTGAGCCGGGGTCTCTCACCTGAACCCTCACATTCTGAACTCGTCCAGCCCCCGACGGGAGACATTCAGGTGGCACGAGGAGATCCGGAGGAAGTTGGGACTCACCCTGTAGGGGCGGCGGCAGTGGGAGTGACGGCGGTGGTCTGAGTGGGGACAGTTGTGGCTCCGGGGTCACCGCCTGCACTCCGATGAAGCCAGGCGCTGAAGCAACACTTTCCTGGATGAACAAGTTGTCAGCATCCTCACATCACCTCACAGGGCGAGGAAGTGAACACGGAGGAATCCAGACGTCTGATTGGATCTTTTTCTCATTTCTTTACATTTTTTTGTTTGTTTGGTTTTATTTTGGCGAGAGAAAGAGAAAAAAAGGTGTCTTCCTCTCTCTGCTCTCGCCTCTCTGTGGCTCCGACAACAACTGAGAGGAGGAGGAGGAGGAGGAGGAGGAGGATGTTTGCTGGCACTGGCTGTGTCTCGTCGCCCGTGGCAACCAGTTGCTATAGCGATGGACCCGTGCTCACTGGGAGGCGGAGGTGATGATGGAGAAAGGGGGAGGCCTGAGAAGGGAGGACGGGGGCCAGAGAGGAAGTTAGGGCTTGTTTACATGGAAGTTTATAAAAGAAGACATGGGAGCGGGGGGGGGGGGGTTCTTTGGTTGAGTTTTTAAAAATCATCAGATAAGTTCATCCATACTCCAAGAACAAGAGGAGGCAGTCTGTCAGATTGATCAGCCAACTAAAATGTCTCTCAGATGTAGATTTATCTCCTCCGTCTTTGTTATCTATCATAACACTTCAGCAGAAATGACCTTATGGACCTTATGGACCTAATGACCTTATCCTTTGACCTTTTGACGCCAAGACCAGAGCCACAAGTGAGTGACCCCAAGGTCAACCTGTCTACCAAGTTTGGTGACCACAGCTCCAATTACATAAACCAACATGGACCATAAACCAACATGGATTTTAAGCTTTTATTTTTATTTTTTTTAACACCATGACCAGAAAAAACTACAAGAACGTTTCCATGATTTTCCCTGAATTGAACCCTGGGAAGATAAACCATCAAAGGTAAAGCACCTGGTCCTGACAGCATCACAATCTCTCTGATTGAGGCAGCAGGACAGATCATTTACTCTTATCTAGCAGACTTGTTTGAGGAATGTTTAAGGCAAAACAAAGCACCCCAAAAATGGAATGAAGCTTCACCAGCTAGCAACAATAAGGTCACTGAACAACACTAAGCATTTCTGTTGTGGTACAAGGTGAAAGCGCAGATTCATTCACAGCTGACTCTTAACTACCTGTGATTGCCTGCAGCTGCTCCTCATCATCATAATTACAGCTAGGGTATATAAGGCTCCAGACGGCTCAGGCTGACTTATGTTCCTGTTCTTCCTACTGTGTTCCGCTGCCTCCCATGAGCTCACCTCCCTGAAGCTCCTTGGTTCTCCACCTAAGCCTGTAAATGTTCTTAAGCAATCATTACCTGCTGAATCTCCAACTGTGCCTTCCCTCAGTGCTGCCGGTCTCCCTCATTGTTTTCCAGTTTCCTTCTGCCTGCACCTGTCACGATGGCCCTCACGGACCATCACAAGACGCCACAGTCACCAGTGAGTTTTGCAGTGATGTTTTTATTAACAGTGAGGACAAGCACAGGATACATACAAGGACAGGGTGACGTCTGAGCCGGGGAGTGCCCGATGCGCCAGACGAGATAATGGACAAGGTGTAGCCTTACAGAACGTACCTTACAAACAGGACCGTTAACTGATGGGATAACAGGAGATGCCTGAGTCGGCAAACAGTGGATCACGGAGATCAGCAAGGATACCACGGGAATTAACAGAACATAACAGAGACTGCCGCATTGGAGAACATTCAGCACCAGCTTTTATCTCTGGCAGCTAATGACCCCAATGCGGCGCAGCTGCTCACGATGACAGCAGCGCAGCAGCTGACTTTGACAGCAGGGAGCTCCCCCGGGCGCCTTCACAATAAGAGCCCGAGGAGCAAGAAGGAATCCTCTGCTGCCAAAGCCAGGGAAATGTGATATGAGACCCGAGTGTGGACAGAACCGACACTCGGGTTATGACAGCACCCACCTGGACAAAACAAGTAAGGATCAGTTATTGCAAATTCATTAACTGCATCATCACAGGAAAGTAAACCTGGGCCCCATACCCACCTGCAAGTTACTCCGCATTACCAGTTCCAAAGTCCTTAATAATAATAATAATAATAATAATAATAATAATAATAATAATAATAGAATTTATTTGTATAGCACTTTCCAAGGCACTCAGATGTTTTACACAAAAAAACAGTTAAAATTAGAGCAAGTCTGAACAGGTGGGTTTTGAGTAATGATTTGAATATGTTTAAGCCTCTGCAGTCACGGATGTGTTGCGGGAGAGAATTCTAGAGGGAGGGGGCTGCAACGGAAAAGGCTTTGTCCCCCCAGGTTCTGTGCTTGGTTCTGTGTGGTGGAGAGAGGAGGTTTGCATCAGAGGAACGGAGGCAGCTGGGAAGGGGGAGGGGCGTGCTAGTGCAACAGGTCGGTGAGGTAGGAAGGGGCCTGGTGATGGAGGGCTTTAAAGGTGAGGAGAAGGACTTTGAACTGTATGTGTTCTGAGATTGGGAGCCGGTGGAGGTTCTGGAGGACAGGGGTGATGTGGTCGTGTGAGCGAGACTGGGTAAGGAGATGGGCGGCTGAGTTCTGAATGTAGTGAAGTTTCTGGAGGACTTTGGATGATGATCCGTGAAGAATACTATTGCAGTAGTCGAGTCTGGATGTGATAAATGCATGTATGAGGGCATGTATGAGGGCATAAATGCATGTATGAGGGCTTCTGCGGTGGAGAAGGTGAGTAAGGGATGGAGTTGGGCTATGTTTTTTAAGTGAAAGAAGGCAGTTTTGGTGACATGATTTATGTGTGGTTCAAAAGTGAGGTGGCTGTCAAAGATGACTTCAAGGTATCGTATCTGTGGGGATGGGGAAAGTGTGGAGTTGGAAACAGTGAGGTTGAAGTTGTGGGTCCATCATCTCCTCCAACATACCTGCCCTGAAGTGGACTCCTCACCGTTTCCAGTCTCCCATATCTATAAGTGGACAAACAGTACTTAAGATGGATTTATGCTCCACCTACAGTATACGTTGCACATCTACTCGAGCGCAAGGCTTGTGTGACGTTAATTCCTTCATCCTCTCCAGTCATGGGGCCCCTCCATGGCTGAGCATGTGCAGCCCAAATTTTGTGTCTGTGTTGACTACACATGCACAAAATCCAACCTCCCGTTCAAAAGGTCACTTGGCCTAGGAGACACACAAAAAAATGAAGCATATATACAGCCACACATACGCTGGCATTGTCCAATGCATACTGGTCATGGCCAACCAACTAAACAACTGGACAACCAGTCAACAGAAACAGTATTTTGTTTTAGGTAAAGGCAACTAAATATATTTCTGCATGAGGATTCAGTATTTATTCTGAGCATGGTTCCTGTGGCCCAAAGCTTGAACCACCAATCAACCAAACAACAAAGCAACCAAGTGATGAAGCAACCATTTAACCTGTCATCTATGCAATTAATCACCAATGCAACCACCCGAAAAGCAACAAAACAACCTACCAAGCAACCAACCTTGGAAAAATATGAGCAATTGAACAAATTACCCAAAAGGTCCCTGAACAATGTTTCAAACAAGCAAATGAGTAACTTAACAGGAAACTGAGAAAATTACCAACTGAGCAATGACATGATATAAGAAAAGAGAAACCATATAGTGGCCAACCAATCGAACAACCTACCAAGAACCAACCAAGAAACTCAACAACCTACAAAGCAGTGGAGTGACTTTTTAAATCAAGAAACTGAATAAGGTGTCATGTTAGATTCACATGTAGATTGGAAGTGGTAGATTGAGAACAGGAAGTTCCTTTAGCTTCAATGAAAATGATAGGAAATTCAGCCACCGCAAGCAGTGAGAACACCAGACAGTGATGTCAGCGATGAAAGCAATGTCCAGAGTTGAAAATTTTGAAAGTTTTTTTTATGTATTGCGTCTACAAGAAAAAGATTACCCTTCAGTCTTTGATCCACCATTCACCATCAGTGTTTGAAATGCTGCTGCTGTCAGTAGTAGAGCAGGTTTTCCAGTGTGCACCATCGGTACAGTAACTGAGTAACCTACCAGCGAACCAAGTAATCCGAGTACTTTCATGAAGCCTGGTGCTCTCTAGTAACTGATAGGGCGGTTGCATTTGAATAGTCTGCTTTACAGTCAGAAACGGCTTTGCCAGCAACCTGCCACCAGGGTCTGACATATTGACCAGAACATCGCTCTCTGGTGGACTAACCTCATAACAACACTTTTTAAATCACAATTTAAAAAGCTCTGAACATAAATGAGTGGACATGGTCAGCTGTGTGAGCTCTGATTGTTTCTGTAAAAACAAACAGCAGCCGAGTGACTGTAATCATCACAAACCTGAAATTATCCCAAACACTGGCTGCTCTGTGTCCAGCAGCAGCTGCAATGGCACACAGCTGCGTTCTCGTTACAGAAAGTTAATATTAATGTCTGCAGTCGCCGTTTGATGAGACAAAGCAGCAGCAACAGGAAGCGGGAAACTCACGGCTCGGTGTGTCTGTGTGTAATTATCACCTACACCGGTATGTGAACAGTGATGGAGAAAACAAAGAGAACCTCGCTGGTTTCTTCATGTCTGCTCTAAACAAACATGTCACCTTCTGTTGGCACCAAAGTGACATTTTAAAATGAACCAACCAGCCGGACAACTGCTGAAGGGTTTATCAAACCAAACTCAGAGTTGTAACTAAGAAGTATTACACCAGAGGGAGTGTGGTAACAATGAATATATCACCATGGTGACCCAGATGTAGACCTGACACACGGAGGAGGGCTGATGACATCACCCTGGTAAACCTAGTGATGGAGTCTGTACATGTTCCGTATGTGTTCCATACATGTCCCATGCGGAACATGTTCAGTAAGAAATGTTCCAAAATACCTTACTATATGTTCTTAGGTCCTGCTAGCTAGTGGTCCAGCCTCCTGACAATCTCAAGTGTCTTACGTACGGAACATTAGATACAGAGCACTCCTTATGAAATGCTAGCAGTCCTAATAGTGAGTGGTCCTGCTAGCTAGGCGTGTTTTACTTACATGTTCTGTACATGTTCCGCTGATGTGTAATGTTACATATGGTACACTAATGGTCCTGCTAGCTAGGAGTCTCAGATGTTTTAGTTACATGTTCTGTACACATTCTGTTGATATGTAATGTTGCGTATGGGACACTAGTGGTCCTGCTAGCTAGTGGGCCAGCTTGCTGATTTTCCCAAGTGCCTTATGTACATGTTCCATAGATATGGAACATTTCATACGGAATGCTAGCAGTCCTGCTAGCAGCCTCAAGTGTTTTTCTTTCATGTTCCCTAAACTTTCCGTTGATATGTTACATTCCTTATGGGACACTCGTGGTCCTGCTACCTAGCGGTCCTGCCTGCTGGCTTATGTACATCTTCTGTAGATACTGAATGTTCCATACGGAGCACTAGAAAAACATTGGCATCAGAGACAGTTTATTTATAAAAGTTTTTTTTTTCTAAAACTGGATGTAAGATTGACATGCTTTTTGTGATTTATGTCACACTTTGCTTGGCATTTTACACATTTCAGAGACAATTTGTTTATAAAGGAACAATTATGCAAACCACGGCCACGCATGCTGACTGCCTGGCTTAATGAACAAACAGAAATGGGATCACAACCAACAATGTTCAGGTATGGATGTTGTTTATTTTATTAGTGTATTTATTTAATTTGTTAATCATTACTATTGCATTTATTTACAGCGGTCATGTACGGACCATCCACGGTATATATACGAAGCATGCTAAGTGTAGACTGCGGCTATTGATGAAGGCACATTAACGTAGAACTGACAGCAGGCAGAACTGGTAGCAGGATGTCCCATTTGGAACGTGTTTGGAATGTTCTGTACTGTACTACCTGTTCTGTGTGCCAGTGAGCACCTGTTAAGACCAGAGTCTCCCGAGGGCAAGACAAAACCATGATGTCAAAGACTATAAAGGCGCTTTTCCACTTGGCCCACTTTGGCCTTGTTTGGCCTCGTTTCACACGGTTTGGCCCCCTTTGTCTGCTTTTCCATTCGGCACCCAATGGCCTAACAGTTCTGTTATTCCGGAACTGTTCCACTTTTATCAGCACCAATCAAGAGTAGGTCCGAAGGGTACCGGCACGGTTTCGTCACGCCACTGCTGGCCATTCATTGGTCTGGGCGTAGCGTCATAAGAGTGGGCGTTTCGCTGACTTTCGAGAATCGCTTGCTGGCCACCATTTGCAATTTTTCGTCAGTGAGCCCACGAACAAGTGATATTATAAACAACAACGATAGAGTGGCTTAACAGAAATCAGCAGAAATCTAACACCGCGGTCCAGCAGAGTTTCCTGTGCGTTTTGGCTGATGAGAGAATGCAGAGGGAAGCAGACTGAGCTTGCAGTGGGGCACACAAGCAGACGCACTGGAAAATACATGGAGACGCACCGGGAATTAGACCCAGCCACCCAAACTGAATTGAATGTACAGCCGCGATGCACCCAACTTCAGCAGTTGAAGCCGTGATATTGTGATATACAGGACAGTGAGTGATGTGATATTCATGTTTTATGTTATTTTTTCCAACAGTGGAAAGTTCACTTAGGACAGACGAAAACTTAATCGTGTCCTTGTACGTTGCTTTTTTGTGCTGACAATATCTGATGAAATAAGCTAGTTGTAATCCTGGTTAAAAAGGTGTTTTTTTTTTTTTTTTACATGTTGCACTTTGGTGCTGTGCATGAACTTAATTTGTGTGTATTTCATTGTAGAGTCCAAACAGGATCTGCTCAGAATGGCGACATTTTGACACCAATGTATTGTGACAGGTAAACAACACATCATATTTATAGTCAAATCTTTTGCTTTTTAAAGCGAGGTAGTCGGATACGCAAAAGCCGATGGTGTATAGAACACGTATATTAGGATGTGAAATGTCGGCATCGAAACTGCTCCCGTTTAGCTGTAATTAATATTCAAAAATGATATTTTCGGGAGGAAAGAATTCAAGTGTCTCTGCATTTGTTTACTTCTCGGGGCCGCTGCCGGAGAGCGAGCCGTGTGCAAAATGCGATCGTGTTGTTAATATCCCACATTTTTTGTGGAAATGTTACTATTATTAGTTGTGAAATGTGTTATAAAACGATTAGACGACGATACTATGGCTCTTCCTGCTGTTCCCGTTTCACTGTTTTTTTCCGGATGTAAAATATGGGATCCCTATGGCCCATCGGCGCACAAAGTATCCTGGCCGATGTAAACAGCCACGGACCAAAAAACGTACATTTGCTCGTGGAACAGGTCATTCACATTCGCAGACAATCATGCTACATGTGTCTGTAGGATTTTCTTTCCATGCACGCAAAAAAAGCATTTTTTTCCCAGATCCGACTACCTCACTTTAAGTTAAAGTTTAGGTAAAGTGCCAAATTTAAAGTCGCACAATTTCCACTTAATATGAAAGGGACTGAATTGAGATTTATTTGTGTGAATATTAATTACAGAGTAATTGAAAATGAATGGCACATCCAATAATAGCCACCATAAAATAAACCGCTTGTTTATTTATTTTTATCAGATCATTTCTGTGATCCTTTATGAGTTCTAGTCATAATAGTGGATCTTGCTCCTTGGGGAATGGGAGATGTTCAGTCACCATTAGAATTTAGTTTATATGTGCAGCCTAGTCTATAGTATTTCATCTTTAAACTCATTCAGTAATAGAACACATTAAAAAAAATATTTGAGACCCACTGTAGTGCTTCCTTTTATATTTTAGCAATACAAGCACAAAACCCCACCCACACTTGAAACCAGGGCGACACAGCGGTGGCTAAACTTTATTGATAACGTTATTTCACACCATCACAACAGCTCAGTATCTAAACTCAGTGTAAATGGTCTAGAGATTGAAAGGGTCTCCAAAATTAAAATCCTTGGTGTAATAATTGATAATAAACTGTGTTGGAAGTCACATTAATTATACTAAAGGTAAAATATGCAAATCAGTCACAATACTGTACAGAGTGAAATATTTGCTGAATCAACCCACACTATAGACTTTGTATCATTCATTAATACTCCCATACATCGACATCCATCCATCCATCTTCTACCGCTTTTCCGGAGGTCCGGGTCACAGAGGCAGCAGTTCAAGCAGAGAAGCCCAGACTTCCCTCTCCTCAGCCACCTGCTCCAGATCTTCAGAGAATACCACTACCCATACATGACATATTGTACTGAAGTATGGGGAAACACATATCCAGTCTTTATGCTTCAGAAGAGAGCTATTAGAATAATAAACAAAGCTGCTTACAGGGAACCAACAAACCCACTTTTTCTTAAATTAAAAGCTCTCAGGTTGAAAGATCTGGTTGCCTTTAAAACTGCAATAATAATGTTTAAAGCTAAGAATCTATCACTGCCCGCAGATATCCAAAAGTTGTTCCAAATAACAATATCATTTCAGAGGAACATGTATATTTCAAAAACCTTCAGTGAGAACTACCACCAAGCAACATTGTGTTTCAGTGCAAGGAGTCAGACTGTGGAACGATTTTGGACCTGAATTAAAATCATGCACAACGCTTGGACAATTTAAACAAAAACTAAAGGAATAAGTACTCCAAACATACACACGTGGACAAAATTGTTGGTACCCCTCTGTTAATGAAAGAAAAGCCCACAATGGTCACAGCACAGTGACTACTTGTCACCCTTTAAACAGGCCGATTGATTACAAGTTTGTAGACACCTGTGATGTTCATTAGAGGACACATCTTGGTTGAACATGTCCCTATGGTCCCATTATTTTCAATCTTTTCTAGGAGTACCATCATTTTTGTCCAGGCCTGTTTCATAAGTTTGTTTTTTAAAATAATTCTGTTGAACCACAATTCAAAAGCATTGTCTGATTTTCATTGGTTAATTTTCATATATTTTTTATTTATTACCACTTTTGTCAGATTCAAGTTATTTCTGTGACCATTGTGGGTTTTTCTTTCATTAACAGAAGGGTACCAACAATTTTGTCCACGGCTGTAGATACAAAACGACATGTAAAATCACACAAGGATTATCATATCCAGTCTGTGTTGTGTTGTTGCTTAGTTTTTGTCATGTTTTTTTCTTAGCTTTGTTCTGACTTGTAATCACTCTTATTTTATTTTATTTTTGAATTCTTAGCTGGAACATGGGTGTGTAATATATGCTGCAGCTTCAGCCATCACCCATTTCTGATAACTTATGTTTAATTGTATAATCCGAGGAGTTCCTGTTTAATTTTACCTTATTGGATTTTTTTCCCCCTTTGTTCTATTATTCTGTTCCTTTCTTTTAATCTAATCTATCCGAAAAAAAGATTCATTCATTTCTCAAATATGTTTTAAACTTGCTTTAATTATCCACCAACCATTTCTGTCTTCCATCTAGGCAAGAGGAAAACGATCCACCCAAACCAGACCTTGCCTCACTGTTTACAGAGATGCAGGCTGAAGATCTGCTGAACCAGGACCAGTACGAGGGGCCGACCAGTTGCTGCTCAGTGAGGCAGCGTGGCCGGCGTGTGTGACCCATTCCAGTTTTTTTTTGTTGTTTTTTTTTTACAGTTGGAATTTGGCACATTCTAAATAATCTGTAATTTGCTGCTGATTGGAATAAACAATTTAGTGATATATGTGTTTGCATCATTTTTTATTTTTTTCTGTTCAGACACCGGTGGGAAAAGAGTCAACAGTACGAACCATTTAACAGTGACAGTGAAAATAATGGCTCATTTTTAAGAAAAGTAACCAACAATTATTTGCTGAAGACTGTAAAACAAAATAGAGACATCTGCAAAAGTACAAAGGTTACAGTATTTAACGGCGCATATGGCACCTGATCCATGTTTCGCCACGACACCACTGGCTGGAGCAGCTAAATCCCATGACATCAACAGTCTCTCCATGATTTTGACACAGATCAGATCAATTTATTTCACAGGAAGCTAAACATTTCTACAGACATTATAGCCACTTCGCGTTCGTGAAGTTGGGGTCACATCACTATGTTGAACGTTAACGCCGACCGTTTGAAGCGATATTTTTGCCACAGGAGAGCCATCTGAAACACACACACACACAGAATGCATATTTTAGTACCCAATATCGATAACTTGCTGACATTACAATGTTGTACGGTGGACTTAAAAGCAAAGTAGCATTAGCAATCATTAGCTTACCATCATACGTAATGTAGTTCGCATCCTCATGGCTTCTAAATGCTCCAGTATGGGTAACCCCCACAACAGCCACGGACAAGCAGAGCGCTCAGCGGGAGCAATTAACATAGTGTGATCTATGGACTGATAACAGTATGTAGATGTGCCTTGTAACCTCTTTTGTCCTACAGCTCCGGAGCAGAGGCGAGTTCCGGCCAGTAATCTCCCTATTGTTATGTGTGACTCTCAAATGCAAATGTCCATACCTACTGCTGTGAATGCATTGTCTGTAGTGGGGTATAAAACTGCATATGTTCTGTAACTCACCTTCTCTCTCTGACCACCACTTCTGACTACACGCATTGCCTGTATCTGCTGAGGAAAGCCTCCGGGCTCGCTCCGGCGCACATGCACGGTGCTGGAGTGAGTTCTCGTGATGGCGGTATGATTAATAAAATCCCTCAAAAACTCTCAGTTCGCTCCTTATTATTTCATGCCGCCACACCAGTACCTTTCCAGAGTGTGTCGTATTGCGGGTTTGCCTTCTGTTCTCCGTTTTTGCCTTTATTCTGGCAAAAACAGCCAGAAAACACAGACGCCTCGTATCCTGCCAAATTGTGTTTTGCATAACGTTATGCTTGATTTACGCCAGTTACGCTTGTTTTACGTAGCAGGAGGGAGAGGGTTGCGCCGCCTCTCTGTAACTATTTCCCACCCACTTCAAATGGCACCCTAGTGCAGTAGAAAAACATGCGGGCCCAACTGTACCGTCCCGTACCGTGCGAAACGAGGCCAAACTGGGCCAAGTGGACAAGCGCCTTAAGGGACCAGGACCTACTGTACATACATAGTGGTCTGGGTCTTGACTTGGCCTGTGCCTGGCTTAGTCTTGACCCCCTAAAGTTTTGTCTTTCATTAACCTTTTCTCGATCTGGTCTCCACTACAACACCAGGTAAACCGCAAATGTAAGAAAGGCTAAACTCCCAAAAGTAAATCAAAGCATTTAAAACTAAAACCTTCTATGCTGACAAGTGGGATGTTGAAAATTAAAATCACACACTTGTAGATGTAAGTGTGAAAAAAACAGTTTCTATGAATGTGGTAAATTTATGAGAGAGCTGTTACACATTTTTGGGAATAAATCTGAAGATGTAAGAGGAAGATCACATTTTTATCTTTCATCAGGTTATTCTTGTTAATAATGAAGGAAGTGTGAGTCATGGGGGACATGCTTCGCTGAGCATGCCCCACATTTTTATCATTTATCGCTATTCTACCACGTATTCTCCCAGTTTTTGGTTTGTTTGGTGGTGTTCTGATTCCATTTATTATCTCTTCTTGGCTCTTAGGTTTGCTTTTATTTTGAAGAAGTACTTCCGGGTTTATTCTTCCCAGTTTTGTTGTAGTTTGATTTCCTGTACTATCGTATGATCTTCTCTTTTACTTTTAGTCCCTTAATCAGTCTCAGCTGTCTTGTGTTAAGCTGATTGTTTGCTCCTTGTTTTCTGCTGCTCATTGTTGGGACATTGCAGTATTTCCCTCCAGTCCTTCCTCAGCATTTGTTTGCATTTATTTGTCTCCCGTTATTAAACATCTTGCACTGAAGTTCGTCGCTCCTGAAGGAGTCCATTATCCCTCTTCTGTCTGGAGGTTGTTTCTGACAGTGTGAACTGTTTATCTGAGGAAAATAAACTGTAAACTAACCACCTGTACATCTAATATCACCCACACACAACACTACTGTCTTCTGCGGAGGATAGCTGATTACATATATTTGAGTGAATGTGACTATTACTACAGACACTGAGCTTTCCTGCTCTTTCCAGCACATAGACCAGTGGCAGTCTGAAAAGGTTTCAGTCATATTTCAGTGTTTCTGCTGTGGTTTCCAGGACAGAGAAGATGAGGTCAGGCTGCCCTCTGCTGAGCCTCTCAGACCGACACACAGAACACCTAAAACCATCTTCTGCTCACAGCTCTACTGTCATGAATAGAACTACTGCAGCAAATCTTCAGAGGCTTTCAGGGTGACTCAGTGACAGCAGAGTTGCAGCGCTGGACAGTTACACTGATAATCTGTGCACTTTTATAACAAAATTGGTTTAGGAATTCTTGACTCTGGTGCTTCTGTTAAAAATAGGAGACCACTGACATGTTTTCAGAAAACCCCAAGAGCAGACACAGACTCGAATAAACCACAATGATTTTTATTAAAGTAGTGAGAGTGTGTGAGTGTGAGTGGGCGTGTGAATATGTGGGCCACAGCATGCAGAGCAGGACAAGTCTGGCAACCCTGTGAAGAGAGGAGAGGACAGGGATATGAGTTCACAGAATTAAATGACTGAATGAGCTAAAAGAGCAAAAGTCTTATGGTAACTGGAGAGTAATGAATACACCGAAAAGAAATCTGTCCTTCACCAGTTTCCATGGTCATGCGAGGTCATGCTCGTGCTGATTATTTACAGTGCTGAGGGTTAGGGCTGAGGTGAAAGTCCAGTTCAGCAATTGAGCATCACTATAGTAGCGGTGAATGGAGCCCACAGCTTGATGGAACATCCGGTCCGCTACCAGGAGCAGCAGAAGGTCCACCAAGAGGTAGGTTCACCTGTGCACAGGGAGAAGGCAGAGAGAGTAGCCGGTGCAGAGGATGATGAAATCCAAACAGTGCTTACAGTTGCGTTGGGGAGGTGAAACTCCCATGTGTTGAAACGTTGAAGTGTGAGTTGAGAGGAAGGCGAAACTTCCTGATGAACAAGAGGGAAGACTCTAGCACAGAAGTCTTCACCCTGGAAGAGCATAGACATCTCCGCGCAGACGGCAGGGCAGCACTCCTTATAAAGGCTGCTTGATTAGGGGGAGCAGGGGTGGCCGCAGCTGTGGAGATAATCAAGGACAAAAAAAAAAAAAAAAAAACAGCACAGCGCGGATCACCACAACCACCTCCAACATACAAAAGTGGGTGGCACTCAGACTGTAGAAAAGTTGAACTGGTCTTACCTGCACTGGAGGTCATTGAAGTGATTCTGATATTTACTGGGCAGAGGCTGGTATCATCCCATCCATGGATCGCCACCTTATCGTGGTGGAGGGGTCTGAGTGCCCCAATGATCCCAGGAGCTATGTTATCTGGGGAAACTTGCCCATAGGGTCTCCCAAGGCAAAGTGGTCCTCGGTGAAGGGCCAGACAAGAGCTGCTCAGCACATACCTAAGTTACATCAAGGATCCACTTTACCCAAAGGATCCATGTGGGTCCACCCCCAGTGGGCTCACCACTTGCAGCAAGGATCATGGGGTCATGGTGTCATGTGACGTGGGCAGCAGTCTGGGCTACTTTACATGGACTACTGCCCCCATGACCTGGACAGCAGATAAGCAGTACAGGGTGGATGGATGGATGGTGAGTTGGTGTCTTGAGAATTATGAAGAAAAAAGATGAGGATTAGGCTAATAAAAGGCTCATGAGGATCTTGAAGAGGAGGATAAGTGTCAGGAATATCAGCAGGGAGTTGACCAATGGTCAATAGCCAATAATGATGGTTTCTTTTGGTTTTAATGTCACCTTTAAATGTAAGAGAAGCAGAGAAATGTGCATTACAAAAACATAACTCTACTGAAATATACATGTTTCTAAGCAGATTGTCATATGGGTGAGACGCCGTGTTATCCGGCACTCAGGCCATATTCCTCCTCAGCCCAGCTCTTATTGTGACAGCGTCTCAGCGGGCTCCCAGCTGTCAAGCTCTACAGGACGGCTGGAGCCCAATTACCCCTCATCAGCTGAGGCGCTGTCAACCTGTATAAAAGGGAGCAGCTCCGATCATTCGGGGCTGTGACCTCGCACCATTATCCACGCTCTTCTCCGGCGTGGGTAAGGCTGGAACCCCTTCGTCTGGCGCCAGCCACCCGTTCATCATTCAGCATTGTGTGTAAGTGTTTATCCTTGTACGATCATTTGTGTTTTGGCCCCACGAAGCCCTGTTCCTTTGTTCCTTTTCCCTTATTATAATAAACATCACAAACTCACTGGTCTGCCCTTGGATCTCATTGTATGGCTCGCGAGAGCCATACATAACACAGATGTTCCAGATGATTGAATTTGCAGCTGTAGTCTGCTGTTGTCTTTTATCAGGGCAAAACCAGTGCCACACAAGTACATTACACCCATACCTATCAGCCACTGCCTGTGGTGGTTCTTGTCTTATTGGTTACAGACCAGTATCAATCAACAAAGGGAGTACTGGCCAATACCAATGTCAAGCCAATATCATAAGGCATCCTTAGACAGCAGTACAGTACAGAGTGGTAGGTTTAAGTGGAGCAAGGTTTGATAATGGAACCAGTTGGATGCAGAGCGAGTATCAGGTTCCTGTACTTGAGAAGCCGTACACGGAGATAAAAGAGAGTAATGAGGAGGATGACCCATCGTATGATGTAGTCAAGCGTTGCCATCAACAGTTCAAGTGTGCTCGGACTTTCATCCCTCTTCTCTCGAGCATACTGTACCTCAACCTCGCCAGGTTCTCTTCCACCTGCTCCCTATGCTCACTACAGATCACAGCGGTCCTCATTTATCAAAAATGTGTAGAAATCTAAATAAATAATAATAAATAAATAAATAAATAAATTCTAAAACTGCAATCTGAGTACCCGGATGTGCAGCGGCTTCGGGGATATTCAAATTCAAATTCAAACGTTTATTTCAAACTCAGGGTTCATATTAAATGCAGAACTGAAAAGAGTAGAAAATAAATAAATAAATGCTTAAATTCAGCGGCTTGTCTCATCTGATCTCGTAACTGCCTCAACATGGAAGATGATTCTAAAACTATATACAGAGCAGCAGACACTCGGTGCTCTTGTAAAAACAAAAACATACAATGCGATATGGATATCGCAACATGGCAGAATGTAAAGCCTTTGGATGTCTGAATAATAAGCGAAAAAAACAAAGAAACACTTTTTTTGTGTACCCAAACCCAGCTCACCTTGTCAGAAGATCGGAGCGGAAACAGGGCACAGACGAATAATTTCAGACGAAATTGCGTTGTGTGTGAGGACCACTTCGTCACTTTAACCCTCAGAAGACCTTTCTGGCTCAAACATGTAGCCATGTTGGATAAATTCTTCCGCACAGTCAGAAAATTCGGCCATAATAGAACAAAAACAACGGACAACAGCACCGTAATCGCGGGGAAACGCTTATTATTGCCTTTTCCTATCCACGAAGTGACGTCACATCCGCAAGTGTCATGGCTGCGCCCACAGTTTTCATTGGCTGCCCATGGCCAAGGTCCTATTTGAATATATGTCTGGTGGTATATGGCTGGCAAGAATTATTTACAAAATTAAGAAATACTCATTCATAATGTTTTCAAGTTAAATGTGTCTTCACGACCACCAGAGGTACGCTTTAAACTAAGTCAACTGCTGCAAAACACTGCAGGAAATATCATGGCTGACTGACCATAATTATTTTGTATTTTATAGGTGGACCAGAATTCTGAATTTCCCTGAGGGATTGCTAAACTATGAACTGTGAAATAATGTTGTCCTGTTCCTGAATATCTTTGTATGATTTACTTACTTACTGCTTCTGCAGGGTGAGGGCTGGTGGCCATCACCACGCATAGAGCCAATCAGGTTAACCAGTGCATACCAACATTGCCGGTTTTGCCCCCCCCCATCCCCGTGATATGACAAGCAGGTGGCTTGCCCAGCGTGGCAACCGGAGGTCCGTTCCCTGTAGGCACTGGATCCAGCACAGATGAGGCCCGGGGATGCTCCATCGTCAGCACAGATGTCAGCTCAGTATCAGCGCTCTCCCTCTGTCCAGACTGTGGCTGCGGGGCTGGGACTACGTCCTCCAGGACTGCAGGCTCCTCCATCGTCTGGTGGCTCAACCCTGTAGTCAGCAGACACTCGAGGAGAATAGGAGGAGACATGAAGAGGGCAGGTGAGAAATTAATGGCTGTAGCAGGTGGGGAGGGCTCAGTGGACTGTGAATACTGAGCCTCACTACCGGGAATTAGGCATATCATCATAAAATGTAGAGGAATGAAATGACACTTGTTTGTGTTCCCGGGGTTCGATGTTTCCTGCTGCAGCAGGTGTAGAGTCTTCCCTCTCTGTGGCTACAGTGGACATGGGCCCCTCAGAGGCTCGTGGGGGAGCCGCCCCTGTGGACACAAAGCCGGGCAGACCCGGAGGGAAAACAGGCGACCCCTCAGCAGCGGAAGAGAGTGTCGAGGAGAAGCAGCAAACAGCAGCTGTGGAGAGGGAAGAAGCTGACGATATAGTCGGAGAGGAAAAACACTGAGAGTGCACTGCTGAAGGAGGCTTCTTCCTCGGCGAAGGGGAAGTTGCTGCCTGAGAGGCGGGAGAGTTCCTCCGGCAGGCCGGAGCTGAAAGACGTTGTCTTAGAGTCAATAGAGCGGGAGCAGGAATAGGTGAATTGGAGGTGGAGCAGGGCGTCTACCCCGGAGCGTGCTTCTGCATTGGCCTTGGGCTCAGTGGAGGCGGCCCCCACCTCACCACGGGGAAGGATTGTTAGAGGGGTTGGAGTGTAGCCAACAAGTTCGCGAACTGGGCATGCCTCCAAAACCCTGGATGTGCCTTGACAATGCCGGTCGCTGCATTCACGTTCTCCCAGATTTTCTTTGGGCTGCGGGAGCCGAGGGCTTCATCCACAAATCCCTGGATAGATTTGGCTGCCTATTCCTCCTCCACGCTCGGGGATCCTGCTGCTGATCTCCCTCTGACTGTCCGAGGTTGGCATGCTGGGGACATGATTCGCTCCACAAACAGGTGAGAGAGAAGCAAAAACGGCCAAAAATCCACAAGCGCATTATCAGTAAGTTTGCTCATTTGTATAAATTCTGTATTAGAGCACTGTGTTGGACTTTATGTTTGTTGTTTTTTCAATAAATCTCAAAAACTCACAGTTCAGCACGTAGGTCGCACCTTTCTGCTCCGAAGGGCAATTCATGACAGAAGACTGCGGCCAGTAAGAGACCCAGCTGCTGTGAGTTTGTGCCCCAGTCTGAGGTCAAGGGCGCTCTGGAGCAGGTCTTCCTCCAGGATGTACATTGTTGCATTCATCTTTCCCTCTATTCTGACTAGTCTCCCAGTTTCTGCCACTGAAAAACATCCCCACAGCATGATGCTACCATCATTGGCACGGTGATGAGCGGTGTCTGGTTTCCTCCAAACATGACGCCTTGCAGTGACGCCAAAGAGTTCAATCATTGTCTCATCAGACCAGAGAATTTTGTTTCTCATGATCTGAGAGTCCTTCATGAAAAAAATACACATTCATATTTTTACACAAATGGGCTTATCATCTAAGACAAAAATATAATTGTGGGCAGTGATTTGGTGGATTTCAATTTCTTTCTGACCTGTCCCCTTGTCTGCTACTGTCACACAGAAATATGAAAAGATTTGAGGAGGAAGTGGAACAACTTGGCATGAACAACAGCAAAAACTGAGCTGCAGAGTGTATCCGCTGAGTTTTTGAAAGATATGAACTGGTATGTTAGTCAGTTTTAATGGCTTAGGCTTTAGGACTTACCTGAAAAAAGCCTGATTTAATAATCTGTCATGAACATTAAAGTAGACATCACATAGCTAGCTAATATGCTTGCTGTACACAGCTAACTGAAAGCATTTTAATCCTGGCTGTTAAATTGTTGCTCTTAAGCAAAAGGCATAGCTGAGTGCTGCAGGCATCACAGTCGTGCTCATGAACAACACCACAGCCTTGGGTGGGATGTTGTTTTATATAGCAGTTCCACAAACACATTTTATTCCTTTGACTTTCAGGGGTTGTTTTTTGTGCATGGACAGGAGCTTACTCCATCACATGGATTTGAATGAGGCTCCAGAGACAATCACAAATGATTTTAAATTCTGCGTCAACAGTGTGTCAGAGTGTGGGTCAGAGCCATGTCCTCGTTTCATGTGATAGTCTATATTTCTCTCCAGGACTTGGTCTCCAAGCCACATCCTTGCTTTAAGTTATTGTGTGTTCATTTGGATTGTGATCTTGGCTCTCTTTTTGGTAACTTATCATCCTTAGCCTTATCCTTAATTTATATTGTGGGACACATATGTGGGTTTCATATGCACAAATGTATATCACCTTATGCTTCATGCGTATATCACTGTATGCTTACTGTATGCTCCATGTCTCAGATGAACAAAGGACTCAGCCTCCTCGGAGATAACAGGAGGATGTGAAATGTGGTCTTTGGTATGCAAAGAGATGGCCGTGGGGGATTTCCTGGCTGCCAGTGACTTTGGGTGGGGGTGATAAGATCTGAAAGGGATGCATTGTTACTTGGGATTAAATGCATTGTGACTGGAGCTTTGAAGCTCCTGGGGTATAAAAAAGGGATGAAGGTCTGGGTTTCTTCCTCTTTCTGTATTGTTGATGTTGGAGAATGTGAATAAACCTGACTCGTGAGATAAACTCTGCCTCGTCCTTTCACATTTTCCACACTGGTGACCCTAAGACGATGAGTGAAAGAAATTCCCCCAAACCAGCCGGGTCAGGAGCTCCCAGCCAGGCGTATGCCGCTACTGTCCAGCTACCGGACTTTTGGCGAGACAACCCGTTCTCCTGGTTCCTCTTGGTCGAAGCACAGTTCGCCCTCCGGGGGATAACGGTAGATGAGACGAAATTCTACCATGCAATTGCCAAGATCGACAACCGCATGGCTCGGCATGTGCAGAGCCTTTTGGAGAAGCCACCGGCCGACGACAAATATGGCGTGTTGAAGGCTGCGCTCAAAGACGTAACAAACTAATAGTTTTTTTTTTTTTTTTTTTTTTTTTTTGAATGCAAAAGATGCAATAGACTTACACAATGGTCCTCTCCGGCATACAACTAGGAACATACCGGTCGCTATGGAGGGTGAGAATATGTATGGGCACATAATCATACCATGTAGGATAACTAAATAGACGGTTATGCTGTTTCATCCCACCTAGCAACAATGCTCTGCACTGTGTGTGTTTATATATTTACATATTTATTCCATCTAGCTACAATGCTCTGCACTGGGTGTGTTTATATTTATATATCTATATATTTATTCCATCTAGCTACAATGCTCCGCACTGTGTTTTTATATATCTACATATTATTCCATTTAGCTACATTGCTCCGCACTGTGTGTGTTTATATACTTGCATATTTATTCCACCTAGCTGCAATGCTCCATACTGTGGGTGTTTATATATTTACATATTTATTCCATCTAGCTACAATGCTCTGCACTGTGTTCATATATTCATATATTTATTCCATCCAGCTACAATGCTCTGCACTGTGTGTCTGTGTGTGTGTGTGTGTATATATATATTTTATAGTAATATGTACATATGTATATTAGCTGCTCTTGCTTGCTTGTTTTTTCTTGCCTTCTGATTGTTGCTCTGAGTGTTGCTATCCCTGTGCTGTTGCAATCCTGGAATTTCCCCGTTGTGGGACTAATAAAGGCTTATCTTATCTTATCTTATCTTATCCAGCGCTTCACTCTCTCAGTCCAGGAGAGAGCGGAGAGACTCCTGGCTCTGAACGACTTGGGAGATGGCACGCCCATTGACCTGATGGAGAACATGCTGAGGTTGAGGGGCTCAGACGGCGACGACTTTCTCTTCACCCACATTTTCCTGAGAACCCTACCGTCGGCCACGAGAGCGACCTTGGCCGGTTTGCCGTTGTTGGCCCGGCGGGACTTCCGCGCGCTGGCCCAGGAGGCGCACCGGATTCTCAATGCCAGCAAACAGCGCGCGGCCACCGCAGCAGCGACGGAGCACGGCGCGATGGCCGGAGATGGCGAGGGGCCAGAGACGGCGGTAGCAGACCCAACGACGACAGCGGCGGCGGGGGCCACGGATCGCGTAGGAGACACCCTCTGTTTCTACCATCGCCGCTTTGCAGAGAAGGCACGCAAATGTATACCACCGTGCCATTTCTAGCGCTCGGGAAACGCCAAGACCGGGGGTCATAGCAGCTGCGGCCCTCGGGGAGGAGAACAAGCTGCTCTACTTGAAGGATGCGCGCTCGGGGAGGCATTTCCTAGTGGACACAGGCTCCCAGTTGAGTTTCATCACACCTTCCTCCGCTGACCGGCTGGCGCCTTCCAGTGGTCCCGGGGTGTCAGCAGCAAACGGCTCGGCGATTAAGACCTTTGGTGAGTAGACTCTGCTTCTGTCCCTACACGGCCGCACATTTGAATGGACTTTCGTCATAGCTGCAGTGAATTTCAATATGTTAGGGGCTGATTTTCTGTGCTCACATGGTTTGTTGGTTGATCTTGCTAACAGGCGCCTGGTTAATGCACTCTCTTTTTATTCTATTCCCTGTATAGCTCGAGTGGCCCCGCCAACAGCACAAGCCAACGTCACAGCTGCAAGTGGTAAGTTCCACACACTGCTCACTCAGTTCCCAGCACTCACGGTCCCGACATTTTTGGCGGCCGTGGCTAAACACAGGGTGGAACATTTTAGTTTTTGCAAAAGCCCGGCGCTTGGATTCAGCTAAACTGACCATAGCGCGCGAGGAGTTCACCTACGTGGAAAAGTTGGGCATCATCAGGCGTTCGAAAAGACCATGGGCTTCACCGCTTCACATGGTCCCGAAAGCTGACGGCTCGTGGCGACCTTGCGGAGATTTCCGCAGGTTGAACAACGCTACAGCGCACGACCGCTACCCAATCCCGCATAGCCAAGATTTTTCAGTTCATTTGGCGGGGGCGCGCGTTTTTTCTAAGATAGACTTGGTACGCGGTTACCACTAGGTCCCAGTACACGCTGAGGACATACCCAAAACAGCGGTAATAACTCCGTTCGGTCTATCCGAGTTTTTGCGCATGCCGTTTGGGCTTAAAGGCGTGGCGCAGACGTTCCAACACATGATGGACGCGGTGTTGCACGATCTCCCCTTCGTGTTCGTCTACCTGGATGATATTTTGGTAGCCAGCGCTTCCGAAGACGAACACGAAAACCACCTCACGGCAGTTTTCCGGAGGTTGGGAGAGCACGGGTTAATAATCAACCCAGCGAAGTGTCAGTTCGGGGTGACGCAGATTGATTTTTTGGGGGCATCGCGTCTCTCCAGAAGGAGCGGTTCCTCTGCCTGACAAAATGCGCGGGGTAACAAATTTTCCCCAGCCACAAACGGTCAAAGCGTTACAGGAGTTTTTGGGAATGGTGAATTTTTATAACCGTTTCCTCCCCCGCGCAGCGCAGCTCATGCAACCATTATATGCCGCACTAAAAAAACAAAACCCCACAAATAAAATTGAATGGTCTCCGGAGCGAGAGCGAGCATTCTCGGAAGTCAAAACAGCCCTGGCAAATGCTGCGTTGTTAGCACATCCAGACCCAATAGCCCTCATAGCGCTCACTAGTGACGCGTCAGATGTGGCCATAGGGGCGGTCGTGGAGCAGCATGTAGCCGGGGCTTGGCAACCGCTTGCCTTTTTCAGCACTACCTTGCGCGATAGTGAATGAAAATACAGCGCATTCGACAGGGAGTTGTTAGCTCTCCACTTGGCCATTCGCCACTTCCAGTTCTGGCTGGAAGGACGCCGTTTCACCGCGTTCGTTGATCACAAGCTGCTGACTTTCGCGATGGCCAAGGTTTCAGAACCATGGTCAGGCCGGCAGCAAAGACAGCTGGCTGCGATTTCAGAGTTTACTACCGATATCCAGCATGTGGCGGGTAAACTTAATGTAGTGGCAGACTGCCTCTCGCGTGTCGTGGCGGCTCCAGTCCGCGTGGGGGTAGATTATGCAGCCATGGCTGCGGATCAGGTTAGTGACGCGAACGTGCACGCGCTCCAGTCTGGACCAACAGGGTTAAGACTGGAGAAAAAGGTGCTGCAAGATGGTATGCCCCCCCCTAATCTGCGATGTCTCCACTGGGCGACCGCGTCCGGTGGTACCCGCCATGTGGCGCCGCCGCGTTTTTGACTTGATTCATTCTCTGGCGCACCCGGGAGTGCGCGCGTCGGTCAAAATGGTGGGAGAGAAATTTGTATGGCCGAGCCTGTGCAAACAAGTTAGGGAGTGGGCAGCAGCCTGCATGGCCTGTCAACGAGCCAAGGTACACAGGCACACAAGAGCTCCTTTGGAGCCGTTTCACATCCCGGCTAAGAGGTTCGATCATGTTCACGTGGACCTCGTAGGCCCCCTTCCACCATCACAGGGGTGCACACACCTTCTGACAATGGTAGACCGCACCACGCGCTGGCCGGAAGTGGTCCCACTTGAGTCAACCACAGCCGAGGAGGTGGCGCGTGCGTTTTTAACAGCATGGGTAGCGCGTTTTGGAGTCCCGTCGGACGTTACGTCCGACAGAGGCCCTCAATTTGTTTCAGAACTTTGGTCAGCAATGGCCCGCAGCCTGGGGGTAACGATTCACCGCACAACCGCGTACAATCCGCAGGCTAACGGGTTATGCGAACGTTTTCACAGGTCATTGAAAACGGCTCTCAGAGCGTCGCTTACGGATGCAAATTGGGTGGACAGGCTACCATGGGTTTTATTGGGGTTGCGTTCTGCACCTAAAGAGGATTTAGAAGCCTCCCCGGCGGAGCTAGTTTTTGCGCAGCCACTTTGGCTGCCCGGGGAGTTTCACCCAGATAATCCTGCGCCAGAATGTTCCCTGACTCAGCGGTTGCAGCGTGGCACGGAATCGGGCGCACTGCCTGGCCCCGGTCACCACAGTTTTCCACTCGTTTTTGTGCCTAAGGCTCTAAAAAACACGGAGTTTGTTTTTGTCAGACACGATGCCCATCGCCCGCCGCTACGACCACCTTATGATGGGCCATTTAGAGTGCTGGAAACAGGGGATAAGCATTTTTTGCTAGATTTGGGGGGCAGGAAGGAGAAGATTGGCATTAACAGGCTCAAACCCGCCTTTGTGGTGGCGGACGACGATATGCAGTTGGCTAGGGCTCCTCGGCACGGCAGACCCCCTAGAGAACATCCCCCAGAACACCCACAGGGATTGACTAACAATTCTCACCCTCAGACAGCAGCCCCCCAGCAGGATGGCACCACGGAAGTGTTGAAGCCGGCTTACAGCAGAAACGGGAGGAGACTGAGGCCCAAGCAACACGTGGGCTGATGTGTAATGATTTTATCATGACAGGCTGACTGTTATTCCGTTGTTACATCTTAGACGTTTGGGGGGGGTCATGTGGGACACATATGTGGGTTTCATATGCACAAATGTAAATCACCTTATGCTTCATGTGTATATCACTGTATGCTTACTGTATGCTCCACGTCTCAGATGAACAAAGGACTGAGCCTCCTCGGAGATAACAGGAGGATGTGAAATGTGGTCTTTGGTATGCAAAGAGATGGCCGTGGGGATTTCCTGGCTGCCAGTGACTTTGGGTGGAGGTGATAAGATCTGAAAGGGATGCATTGTTACTTGGGATTAAATGCATTGTGACTGGAGCTTTGAAGCTCCTGGGGTATAAAAAAGGGATGAAGGTCTGGGTTTCTTCCTCTTTCTGTATTGTTGATGTTGGAGAATGTGAATAAACCTGACTCGTGAGATAAACTCTGCCTCGTCCTTTCACATTTCCACAATATCTTAGTTTCATCCTAGTTATTCTGTGTATTTGTATTATCATATTCTTGTTTCACATTCATCTCAGCTCTGTTTGGGTTTTGTTTTGACAGTCTCTGTTTTGCTTTTCCACTGTAGTCTAGTTTGTTCGGCATTTTTAGCTTCCTGATTATTCACGGTGTTTGTGTTGCTGTTGATTATGTTCTCTTATATTTAAGGGACACAGCCCTGCACTTGGGCGCTGCGTCCTCATCATTATTTGGCATTTAACCAAGCTTCTGCCTGTCTTGCCAGGATCCTTGTCTGTGAGTTTTTTTGCCTGCCTAGTCTGAGAATTCTTGTCTGCCTTGCCAAGCCTTGTGTAGCTTTTGTTTCAGCTTCAGAGCTGCTTTATTTTGAGTTATTAAATGATGATAAAAGCACATTACGCATCTGAGTCTAGTTATCTGCCCCGCCGGGGCTCAAACCCTGACACAATGTGGTTCCAAAAAAGGAGGTTATTCACTTCCCAGAAAACAAGGCTCACATCACTGAAGAAGTGAAGGCCTGCATCAAAAAGAAGATGGCTTTTAAAAACAAAAACTGGGTTGATGTGGTAGAAGCACAGAAAGAAATACAGAAAATGCTGAAGAAGAACAGAGAAAAGCATCAGGGAAACAATTAAAAATAGTTTGAGCCTGATGAATAAGAAAAACTGTCATGATGCTGAGCACGGAGGGTGGGGGGGGCACCATGCACATGCGTCCAGTTTGTACAGATTATTTTCTGTATTTTCTTCACCTTGGTTTCATTTTGTGTTTGAGTTGGTCTTGGCTGTATTATGTTTATTAGTTGCCTTTAGTCTCTGATGATATTTTTGCGTTTCTGTTATTATTGTCTCGGGTTTTTCCTTTACAGCCTTTGTTATTTATTTTATGCATCCACTACCATCCAGTTTCATATTATAATTATTATTTACCTATTTAGACATAAGCTCACCCTCACCTTTACTGTCAGTTCTCTTTCTGTATTTTGATACTAGTATTCCAGTATTGCATCTCTTGGTTTATATTTCAATATAAACCATATTTCTCCCTTCATGGATCATCACTTTATCGTGATGGGGGTTTGCGTACTGTAGTGATCCCAGCAATGTTGTCCGGGGCAATTTGCCTCTGGTAGGGTCACCCAAGACAAACCGGTCCTGGGTGAAGGGCCAGACGAAAAATGCTCCAACAGACTCTCATGATGAATGCTAGAACAAGGATTCAGTGTACCCCGCCCGGTATGGGGTTACGGGGGCCCCACCCTGGAGCCAGGCCTAGGGAAGGGGCTCGATGGCTAGCATCTGGTGGTCGAGTTTCCGCTAATGGGACCCTGCCGGGCTCAGCCCAAAGGAGTTACATGGGTCCACTTTCCAGTGGGCTCACCACCTGCAGGACCATGGAGGTCCAGTGCTATGTGGATCAGGTGGCGGTCAACGGAGGAGACCTTTGCAGTCTAATCCCAGGCTTCCTAAACTGGCTTTTGGGATGTGGAATGTCACCTCTCTGGTGGGGAAGGAACTTGAGCTGGTGCATGAGGTTGAGAGATACTGGCTAGATATAATTGTCCTCACCTCAACACACAGCTCCGGTTCTGGAACCAGTCTCCTGGAGAGGGGCTGGAGCTTGGCCTAATCCGGAGTTGCCCCGGGTGAGAGGTGACGAGCAGGTGTGGTTATTCTTTTATCCCCCCACCTTGCCTCTCAATATTGAAGTTTTCCCTGGTGGACGAAAGGGTTGTTTTCTTGAGCCATCAGGTTGGGAAACGGGTCCTGACCATCATTTGTGCCTATACAACAAGTGATGGTTCAGAGTACCAACCCTTTTTGGAGTCTCTGACTGGGGTGCTGGACAGTGCTCCTCTTGGAGACTCCATTATCCTACTGGGGGACTTCAATGCGCGAATGGACAATGACAGTGAAACCTAGAGGGGGGTGATTTGGAGGATCGGCCTGCCCGATCTGAACCCGAGTGGTGTTCAGTTATTGGACTTCTGTGCTAACCACAGTTTCTCCATAACAAACACCATGTTCAAGCATAAGGGTGTCCATATGTGCACCTGGCACCAGAACACCCTAGGTCGCAGGTCGATGATTGATTTTGTTATTGTGTTATCGGACCCTCAACCATATGTCTTGGACACTGGGTAAACAGAGGTGCAGAGCTGTCAACTGATCACCACCTGGTGGTGAGTTGGATCTGATGGCAGGGGAGGATGCCATTCAGACCTGGTAGACCCAAACGTATAGTGAGGGTGTGTTAGGAACGTTTGGCTGAGGCCCCTGTCTGGGAGGTCTTCAACTCCCACCACCGGAAAAACTTCAACCACATTCTGAGGGAGTTTTGAGACATGGAGTCTGAATGGGCCATGTTCTCAACATCCATTGTTGGAGCGGCTGCCCAGAGCTGCAGCTGCAAGGTCGTTGGGGCATCTCGTGGTGGCAGCCCCCAAACCAAGTGGTGGACAGTAGTGGTGAGGGGGGCCATTAAGCTGAAGAAGGAGTCCTATCAAGCTTGGTTGGCTTGTAGGACTCCCGAAGCAGCTGAGGTTTACCGGCAGGCCAAACGGAGTGTGGTTCAGGTGGTTGCTGAATCAAAAACTCTGGTATGGGAGGAGTTCGGTGAGGCCATGGAACAAGACTTTCGGTTGGCCTCAAAGTGATTCTGGCAAACTGTCCGGTGGCTCAGGAGGGGGAAGCATCTCCCTGTCAACACTGTGTATGGTGCAGATGGGCCACTGCTGACTTCAACTGGGGATATCGTCGGGCAGTGGAAGGAATACTTTGAGGATCTCTCAATCCCGCTGACACAGCTTCCACAGAAGAAGCAGGGCTTGTGGACAAGATGGACGACTTGCCAATCACAGGGCCTGAGGTCGCCAAGTTGATTAAAAAACTCCTTAGTTGCCAGGCCCCTTGGTTGGATGAGATTCGCCCTGAGAACCTCAAGGCCCTGGATGTTGTAGGGCTGTCATGGTTGACACGTCTCAGCAACATTGCGTGGAGGTTGGGGGCAGTGCCTTTGGCATGGCAATCCGGGGTGGTGGTTCCTCGCTTCAAAAAAGGGGACTGGAGGGTGTGCTCCAACTTTAGAGGGATCACACTCCTCAGCCTCCCTTGGAAGGTCTATGCCAAGGTACTGGAGAGGAGAGTCCAGCCGTTGGTTGAACCTCGGATTCAGGAGGAGCACTGTGGTTTTCATCCTTGCCTTGGCACACTGGACCAACTCTTTACCCTTTTGAAAATCCTTGAGGATTTGTGGGAGTTTGCCCAACCAGTTTACATGTGTTTTGTGGACTTGGAGAAGGCATTCGACCGGGTCTCTTGTGGTTTGTTGTGGCGGGTGCTTCAGCAGTATGGGGTATCAGGCTTGTTGTTACAAGCTATACGGTCTCTGTACAACTGTTGTGACATTTTGGTTCATATTGCCAACACTCGGTTGGAATCATTCCCAGTGAGAGTTGGACTCCGCCAGGGCTGCCCTTTGTCACCAATCCTGTTCATAATTTTTATGGACAGGATTTCTAGGCGGAGCCAGGGGATGGAGGGTGTCATGGTTGGTGACCACAGGATCTCATCTCTGTTGTTTGCAGATGATGTTGTCCTGCTGGCTTCATCCAGCAATGACCTACAGGTCTTACTGGGACGGTTTGCAGCTGAGTGTTAAGTGGCTGGGATGATAATCAGCACCTCCAAGTCCGAGTCCATGGTCCTCTGCTGGAAAAAAGGTGGATTGTCCTCTCCAGGTTTAGGACAAGCTCCTGCCCAAAGTGGGGGAGTTTAAGTATCTTGGGGTCTTATTCACGAGTGAGAGGAGAATGTCGTGAGAGATTGGCAGACGGATTGGCGCAGCATCTGCAGTGATGCAGATGTTGTACTGGTTTGTTGTGGTGAAGAGAGCACTAAGCTCTCAGGCAAAGCTGTTGATTTACCAGTCAATCTACGTTCCTACCCTCACCAATGGGCATGAGATTTGGGTAATGACCGAAGGAACCAGATCACGGATACAAGCGGCTCAAATGAGTTTTCTTCGTAGGATTGCTGGACTCACCCTCAGAGATAGGGTGAGTAGCTCAGTCACCCAGGAGAGGCTCAGAGTAGAACCGCTGCTCCTCCACATTGAAAGGAGCCAATTGAGGTGATATGAGCATCTGATTAGGATGCCTCCTGGACACCTCCCACTTGAGGTATTTTGGGCACATCCCTCTAGGAGGAGACCCCCGGCAGACCCAGGACTCACTTGAAAGACTATGTCTCCCAGCTGGTCTGGGAACACCTTGGTATCCTCTCTGAAGAGTTGGAGCAGGGGGCTGGGGAGAGGGAAGTCTGGGCTTTTCTGCTTGAACTGCTGCCTCCGCAACCCGGACCTCCGGAAAAATGGTAGAAGATGGATGGATGGATGGATGGATGGATGGTTGGTTTTTATTTCTCCTTGTCCTCGTCTTGGTGGTTGTATTTTTTCTTCTTTGTGTATTCTGGTCTGTTCCCATTTTGTAATCATTGCAGATTTATTTCCTTGTTAGTCAAACATGTACATTCTTTATTCATCATCTGTACCATGATTCATTGTTATTTATTATTATTATTATTATTATTATTATTATTATTATTATTATTATTATTATTATTATTATTATTATTGTTGTTGTTGTTGTTGTTATTATTATTATTGTTGTTGTTGTTGTTTTGTTCCAAGCCTTTATTCTGACAGTTTTCTTTGTTTACTTTCTGTTTTTGCTGGTTTTGCGGATCTTCACAGCTGTCACTCATTTGAGTTTATTATCTTCGCTCCTGTGACCCACATTTGTTATTCATTGTGTTAATTGAGTCTGACGAACCAGACTGGATCGTCACTTCCTTGTGGTAACGTATCGTCACTTCCTGCTTTGCTGTCTGCCTGTGTGGTTTGTTCTCCAGCTCTCCAGCCACTAGCTATGGCTACTAGCTCTCCTTCCTCTCCTCCTCTGGTGTGCTCTCTCTGTCAGATGTTTAGCTACACCTCTGCCTCTTTTAGTGATAACGGTAAATGTAATAAATGTTGTCTTTTTGAGGCGCTCGAGGCGAGGTTGTCTGATTTGGAATCCCGGCTCCGCTGCATTGAAACACCGTCTGCGCCAGTTAATCTCGACGGATGCCCATTAGCTGCAGCGGAGCTAGCTAGCTTAGGTCCCACTGTCAGCGGTTCCCCGGCTCTCCTCAGCAGCGAGGAGACTGGGTGGGTGACGGTGAGAAGGAAGCCTAGTCGCAAAGCCCCGGTTCACCACCAACCTGTTCACGTTTCTAATTGTTTTTCCCCGCTCAGCGACACACCTGCTGAGGAAAAAACTCTGATCATTGGCGACTCTGTAGTCAGAAACATGAACCTAGAGACTCCAGCGGCCATAGTCCAATGCATTCCTGGGGCCAGAGCAGGCGACATCGAGTCAAATTTGAAAATGCTGGCTAAAAGTAACTGTAAATACTCCACAATTGTTACTCACGCCGGCATTAATGACATCCGTCTCCGGCAGTCGGAAGTCACGAAACTTAATATAGAATCGGTGTGTGAGTTTGCAAAAACGATGTCTGCCACTGTAGTATTCTCTGGGCCCCTCCCCAATCTGACCAGTGATGACATGTTTAGTCGCTCGTCATCCTTGAACCGCTGGCTGTCTGTGTGGTGTCCTAAAAATGACGTGGGCTACATTGACAATTGGAGCTCTTTTTGGGGAAAACCTGGTCTTATGAGACGAGACAGCATTCATCCCACTTTGGATGGTGCTTCTCATTTATCTAACAATCTGGCATCTTTTTTATCCAAATTTCCAAAACCATGACTACTCAGAGTTGGGACCAGGAAGCAGAGTCGCAGTCTTACACGCCTCTCTGCAGCTCCTCTTCATCCGCCACCCCTCAGCTTAGCCCCTGTCTTCCCCATCAGAGAATCGTTGTCTGCTCCCTCCAAAGTAAATAAAAATATAATGTATAAGCATCCCAAAGTGATAAAGCAAAATATTGGTAAAACTCAAATTAAACATAAAGCCTCTGAATTGAATGATTTGGCCTCTGTTCCTCCTCATAATTTAAAAATTAAATGTGGTTTATTAAATACTAGGTCTCTAACTCCCAAGTCTCTGTTAGTCCATGATCTGTTAATTGATCATCAGATTGATTTAATTTCCCTTACAGAGACTTGGTTAGGGCAAGAGGATTATGTTGGTTTAAATGAATCAACTCCCTCTGGTTATTTAAACTGTCAAAATCCCAGAAGTTCTGGTCGTGGAGGAGGAGTAGCAACAATTTACCATTCCAAATTACTAGTTAATGTAAAGCAAAAAACATGTTATAATTCCTTTGAGGGCCTGGTCCTCAGTGTTGGGCAATTTAGCAATTTTAGGTTAAACCCAATTTTATTTGCCATAGTTTATCGTCCCCCATCAACCTATTCAGAATTTTTATCCGAATTTGCTGATTTCTTAGCTGATTTAGTGCTGAAATCTGTTAGAATAATTATAGTAGGGGACTTTAATATACATGTGGATGTAGATAGTGACTGCCTTAATGTGGCTTTTAATTCAATATTAGACTCGATTGGGTTTTCTCAGAAAGTAGGAAATTCTACTCATTACCTCCACCATACATTGGACCTTGTTCTGACATATGGCATAGAAATAGAAAATCTTGTAGTGTCTCCTCATAACCCTGTACTGTCAGACCATTGTCTGTTAACCTTTGATTTTACTATTTCTGACTATTTGGCTCCTAAAGAAAAATATTATCACAGTAGATGTCTCTCAGATGATGCTGTTTCCAAATTTATGCAGATTGTTTCCTCTATGCCATGTGTCAACACAACGGAAATAAGCTATAGACAGCTTGCTCCTTCTGTAATTGATAACATGGTGGATAGTGTTTCAGCTTCTCTGCATCAGGCTCTAGACTTGGTGGCCCCCTTAAAAAAGAAAAAGTCTAATCAGAGACTTTTAACTCCTTGGTTCAACACAGAAACTCGTAGCTTAAAACAGAAGACTCGTCAATTAGAAAGAAAATGGCGCTCTACTAATTTAGATGAAATCTATTTAGCTTGGAGAAATCATCTTTTAATTTATAAAAAATCTCTTAGAAAAGCTAGAACGAGTTATTACTCTGCATTAATAGAAGGGAACAAGAATAATCCCAGGTTTCTTTTCAGTACTGTAGCCAGGTTGACAAAGAGTCAGGACTCTGTCAATCCTAGCATCCCCTTAGAGCTTACTAGTCAGAACTTTATGAACTTTTTCAATAATAAAATTTCATCCATCAGAGATAAAATCAATCAGATTCTTCCCACAGTTAACTTAAATACTGTAACTACTACAACTCCTTCTATTGATGTCTGTCTTGATGAGTTTACTCCAATCGACCTTTGTGAGTTAGACAAAATAGTTTCCTCATCCAAACCTTCAACTTGTCTTTTAGACCCTATTCCTACCAGGTTATTTAAAGAAGTCTTCCCACTTATTGGGAGCTTTATTCTTCATATAATCAATTCTTCATTAACTTTAGGCCATGTACCGCAGGCTTTTAAAACGGCTGTAATTAAACCCTTACTCAAAAAGCCAACGCTAGATCCAGGAGCTTTAGCTAACTATAGACCAATCTCTAATCTCCCTTTCATTTCAAAAATCTTAGAAAGAGTTGTTGCTACGCAATTATTTGACCACCTGCAGGGAAATGGTTTACTTGAAGAGTTTCAATCTGGGTTTAGAATCCATCATAGTACTGAAACAGCCTTAGCGAAGGTCACTAACGACCTCCTCATTGCATCTGATAATGGACTAGTTTCTGTACTTGTCCTTTTAGATCTTAGTGCAGCTTTTGATACTATTGATCATAATATTCTACTTGATAGATTAGAACACTATGTTGGACTTAATGGAACTTCGTTGCAGTGTTTTAGATCTTATTTATCTGATAGGTTCCAGTTTGTTCATGTAAATGATGAGTTTTCTTTCAGCTCAAAGCTTAGTCATGGAGTTCCACAGGGATCTATGCTAGGCCCTACTCTTTTTAGTTTATATATGCTTCTGTTAGGCAACATTATTAGAAAGCACTGTATACATTTTCATTGTTATGCAGATGGCACACAATTATACCTGTCAATGAAGCCAGATGATACTAATCAATTAGCCAAGTTAGAAGCCTGTCTTAAGGAAATCAAAGCTTGGATGACTTGTAATTTCCTGCTATTAAATTCAGATAAGACTGAAGTCATTCTTGTTGGTCCAAAAAACCTTAGAAATTCCTTTCCAAATCAAACTTTCAGTTTGGATGCAGTTACTCTTTCTCTTAATAGCTCTGTGAGGAACCTTGGAGTTATTTTTGATCAGGATTTGTCCTTCAATTCACATATTAAATTTGTTTCTAAGACTGCCTTCTATCATTTGCGTAATATTGCCAAGATTAGGAGCATCTTGTCTCAGAGTGATGCTGAGAAGCTGATCCACGCTTTTGTTAGCTCGAGATTAGATTATTGTAATTCTTTATTATCAGGCTGTCCTAAAACATCTTTAAAAAGTCTTCAGCTGATCCAAAATGCTGCAGCAAGAGTTTTAACAGGTACTAGAAAGAGAGATCATATCTCTCCGGTTCTGGCCTCCCTTCATTGGCTTCCCATAGAGTTTAGAATTAAGTTTAAAATCCTTCTTCTTACTTACAAAGCTCTAAACAATCAGGCTCTTTTTTATTTAAAAGATCTGATACTACCGTATCATCCTAATAGAGCACTACGCTCCCAAAATGCAGGATTACTTGTAATACCTAGAATCTCCAAAAGTACAATGGGAGGCAGAGCCTTCAGTTATCAAGCTCCTCTCCTGTGGAATCAGCTGCCAATCTGGATTCGGGAGTCAGACTCGATCTCTGTTTTTAAGAATAGGGCTAAAACCTACCTTTTTGATATAGCCTACAATTAGGGAGGGATCATGTGTTTCTGAACCCTCCCTTAGTTATGCTGCTAATAGGTTTAGTCAGCCGGGGGACCTCCAGTAATGCACTGGGCCTCACTCCTTTCCTCACTCTCTTTGAAATATTTTTTTTTTGCTGGTCATTAACATTTGTTTGTTCTCTCCCATAGATTGAGTCCCCATCGTGCTGTTTGCTCTCTACATGTCTGTTCTTTTCTTCTTCTCCATCCCCTCACCCCCCAGCCAGTCGCAGCAGATGACTGCCCCTCCCTGAGCCTGGTTCTGCTGGAGGTTTCTTCCTGTTAAAAGGGAGTTTTTCCTCTCCACCATCGCCAAGTGCTTGCTCACAGGGGATCGCCTGATTGCTGGGGTCTTTCTGCAACTGTGGGGGTCCCCCCTACAGTTGATAGTGCTATGAGATGACTGTTGTTGTGAAATGGCGCTATATAAATAAAGTTGAATTGAATTGAATTGAATTAATCTTTATTTCCCCTATTTACGGATGGCTGCACTGCTACTCGGCACAGCGTCCTTCTGAGTGTTTAGACGGGAGGTCCCCGTCTTATTTTTCCTCTCCAGCATGTGCTCCATGCCTCAGCCTGGTTCCATCCAGGCTGCTCTCCTGGCATTCCTACACACCTTACCTGTACCCACTCCAGCCGATGTTTTGTAAGTTTTAGTCCTTTGTTATATTTTGTGTTTTTGTTATTAAACATCTTTGAAACTCATAGTCCAGCGTTTTGGCCTTCCTTCAGCCCCTGCCGGGCTGGTTTATGACAGAAGGATGCTGCCAGTATGGACCCAGCGGTCTGTGAGTTTACCTTTTGTTTTTTTTCCCCTCCGGTTATTTTTGTCTAAGTCCGTTTTTCCGCTGTGATGTTGGCTGACACGGACTACCGTTCTCTCGGACCAAACGAGTTGGAGTGTCTGGCTGCCGGGTTGTTAGAGAGCATCATCTTGGAGGCTTGTGTTTCCCACGCTCCCGACACAGCCTGGAATTGTTTGGATGGCACAGCACAGGTATTGGAGGTCTTCCCTAGCCTGTGGGGCTGTCCAGGACTCATGGATCTCCTCATCTCAGTCACCAATTCCCTACCCAGGCTCCCTGGACTGGGAGAAACCTCTCCCTTATCTGTACTTATGCCGATGAAAGAGCGTCCCCTGGTGCTGACACCATCACCCTCTCACTACCACCCAATTACATCCTTCCTAAGGAACTCCTCCGCCTCCCAAGTAGTTCCTCACCTGCCACGTTGAAGAACTGCAGCAGCAGCCTCCTTTTCATATCAGAATTTTTCCCCGTCGGCTGTTCCATCATCTTCATCCTTCTTGTCTTCCGCTGCTGTTCCCCTCTTCTCCACGACATCACCGTTCACTGCTGAGAATCCGGTCATCCTCAGGTCTGCAGGGCCGGCTCCTCCACTCTCCACATTGGTGCCCTCGCCCGCTACAGTGAATGTGAGGGAGTTATCCAGTTCTATGGAAGCAGCAACCACAAACCCCCAAGACCTAAGGCAAGTATCCTTTCATTTTTTAACAATAAAAAATTAAGTGTCTTGTCTTATTCCTGGAGGTGGGGCTCAGCAGCAGTTATTCACTTTAGCTGAGCCCTCACCACCGGTTGCTGTAACCAAAGCTTTATCCTCACCTGCTTCTCCCGTGCCCCTCTCTGTTTTTCCTGATTGTCCGCCGGTCCTGGAAGGGAGCCACTGGACAACAGAGGGACCTGTGGTTCTGGAGAGTTCTGTTCCAGCCTCTTAGCCACATCCTGGATGAGAGAGGAGTGCCTCCTGGATCCCGAAGCCTGAGCCGACAAGAGAGTGTCCCCTGGTTTCGGCATTGCAGGACCCATCGCCACTGGTGAGATGCTCCCTAGCTTCAGCCACCATTTTGGGAGGTCCACCAGTGTCAGTCGCCTCATCTGGGGTCCCGCCAGTGTCCGCTGCCACACCTGGAATTCCACCAGCATCAGTCGCCACAACTGGGGTTCAGCCAGATTTTCCTGCCATCATGCCTGCTGCTTGGGTTGCCGCAGCAGAGTCACCGGAGTCCTGGAAGGCGGTGGAGCTCGAGACAAAGCAAGTACTATTTTCTGGTTCAACTTTATCAGTTTTAGAAAGATCTTGTCTTGCTTGTGGTGGGGAGAACCAGTTGCAGATGACCTCAGCTCTTGAGTTCTCCTCGCCGGGCTCCATTGCTGCCATTAATTGTGTTCTGGTGTCTATCTCTTCCTCCCTGTCGGAGTTGGCCATGACAGGGATGGATTCCTAGACGGAGGGATTTGAGACGCCCCAACCTGAGTCACTGGAGTCCTGGATGGTGGTGGAGCTTGAGTTAAAGCAAGTCCTCTTTTTTGTTTTCACATTATCTGTTTTAAAGAGGTCTTTCTTTCCTCTCGATGAGGAGAACCAGTTGCAGCTGCCAACTGCTTCTGAATTTTCCTCGTCAGGCTCCACCGCTGCCAGTGATGTTGACTTGGTGTCGGTCTCCGTTTTCCTGTTCAAGTCCTAGTCTGGTTCCACTGATGGTCTTCAGTCTCCTTCGCCTGGTCTCACTGAGGGTCATCAGTCCACTAGGTTGGGGTCCACCGATGGTCATCACCCTTTGCCTGAGGTCACCAAGGGTCATCCGTCTTCTCCTGAGGTCACTGAGGGTCGCCAATCTTCGCCTGAGGGCACTGAGGGTCCTCCGCCTTCGCCGGAGGTCGCCGAGGGTCATCCGTTTTCGTATGAAGCCACCATTGATCAGCTGTCGTTGACACCTGGTTTCCTCACTGATCAGCTTTTTTCTTTGTCTGGTTTCCCTCTTATCAGTCATCTCCTTCACCTAATTTTCTTGCTGAGCAGCCATTTTCTTCATCTGGTTTCCTTGCTGGTCAGCCGCCATTGCCATCTGGCTTTGCTATTGGCCAGCAATTATCTGGCCATATTGTTGAGCACATTGTTAAGGAAGCTTTTATTTTGTCAATTGAGACCTACATTTCTTTTTATATCAGGTTTAGCCAACACTATTTAATTCCTTATCCTACACTGTGATAGAATAAAATTGAATTAAATGAGACTGAGTCAAAAATTCAATAGGCAGATTCTGAGTTATGTAAGCAAGTAAGTAAGTAAAGTTTATTTATATAGCACTTCTCACAGAAATAATCACAAAGTGCTTCACAATAAAATAAAACACACAATCATAAATACAACAAAAGGCATTAAAACAGGTATAAAGACATTAAAAACATAAAAACCATAATCCATAATCAAACTAAAAAGCCTGTTTAAACAGAAGTGTCTTCAGCTGCTATTTAAAAGCATCATCAGAGTCTACTGAGCGCAAAGACAGTGGAAGAGCATTCCACAATTTTGGTGCCACTGCCTGAAAGGCTGTATCACCTCGAGTTTTGAAATGGGCTCAAGGGACAGCCAGTAAAAGTTGATCCGAGGATCTCAGAGACCGTGAGGGGTTGTACACTTTAAGCAGCTCGGTGATGTATTTAGGGACCTGGTCATGAATAGCTCTAAAAATAAGAACTAAAATTTTAAATTGAATCCTAAAACCATTGAGCCATTTATTTTCTCTGGCCAGGAGAAAAAGTACATTCAACCGTCCACAGAGTCGTTCATGCACCTTTTTCTGACCATACAGTACATTCCGAGCCAGGTATTTTTATAGCTCTAAGAATAGATAAACAAAGAGGGTGCCTTGTGGCATCTCCGGAGACAGGTTAAGTGTCTATAAATCTAATCTTCATAAACTGGGAGTTTTAGCACATTCCTCGGTCACAGAAACTTAGCAGAGCAGGTCAATAAAACAAAGAGATTATCAGTGTAGCCTAGGTCATCTTTTACGTCTCTGCTGACCTGCCCTCACATGCATGCACATCCACCTAGACTCTGGGACATGAAAGTCACATAGAGAATAATGGCTCATACAACACACCAAAAATATATCAGACATAAAATATGAAAGAATAATGTAGAGGAACATGAAATTATTCTTTCAACTGCCACCTTGAATAATATTGAATACAAGATGTAAGATGTAAGTTTATATCAATGTAACCTACATTGATAAACTTCAGCTCATTCTGCTGCCTTATTATAGAAGATATTTCCATGCAACAATATACAACTTGTATTTATACAAAAGATTGCCTCTGCAACAATATCTACTGAGTTATAATTTATAACTGTACAACTGTGGCCTAGTTGGTAGAGTATCCGCCCCGCAACTGGGAGGTCATGGGTTCAAATCCCGGCCGGGTCATACCGAAGACAATATAAAAAATGGTACTTTCTGCCTTCTAGCTTGGTGCTCAGCTTAATAGAATGGGGAAAGGAAAGTTAACACACAGAGCTACCAGAGGACTGACCGCCCACTGTAGCTTTCACTACTTACAGTAGCTGTATGGCCTAGGGTCAGAGAAACGGAGATTGACACCACACCACATGGTGTCTCACATGCTGTGGAAGGAATTACTTATACAACCGTATATGTGTCATGGTAGCAGTCTGACTAGCTATTTGTAAAGTTCTGTGTTTCTCAGTTAAATAAAAATGTATGAACAAGGATACCACAAAATTAAGGGTGTTAGCTGCAGCAAATAAGAGAACTATTTACCTTTCAACATCTTTGAAGTATGGAAGTTTGCAGACAACCAAAGTCTAATCAGTCAGTCAAACATGCCATTGTTTGACATGTATTAGCTACTCCATTCCCATCTAGTGGATCTTCCATCCGGGCCTTTCCAAACCAGAAACCCTGGATGAACAGTGAGGTCCATGCTCTGATCAGAGCCCGCAACTAAGAGACAGCTGTCTTTACAACACTGCCAGAGCCAACCTGAGAAGAGGCATAAAACTTACTAAGAACGCCTACAGGAGGAAGGTGGAGGGCTTTATCACAGACAACAACCTCCAACAGATGTGAAGAGACATCCAAGCCCAGACATCCTGATCGACAAACCGCACCTCCTCCAGATCCACCCCCACCTGCTTCTGGATAAAAAAACTTTCTCACAAACTGCCCACAAACAGTCAGACTTTGCCCCGCCACTCTTCCACAATGTCTCTTAGCACCGGCTCCCCCCAGGACTGCATGCTAAGCCCACTACTGTACTCCCTGTACACCTTTGACTGTATTCCAACCCACCCAACCACCGTCATTGTGAAGTACACGGACAATACCACCTTTGTTGGGCTCATCACCGATCACAATGAGAAGGCATGTAGGGCGGCGGGAGAGAATCTCCTGATGTGTTGCCAAGCAAACAACTTAGATAGATTAGTTTATTTGACAGGGACAGTGCAATAAACATAGACAATTAATCAATGACAATCAATCTGATGTGTTGCACATAGAGTGTATAGCTATTAGCTAATTTGCAACTCTTGTCCCTGGATGGGCTTTAGAAAAGAGAATCAAGTAAAGAAAAAAAAATAAATAAAATAAAATAAAAAAATAATTAAAAAAAAAAACTTGAAACTGAATGTCCACAAAACCAAAGAACTTATACTGGACTTCAGGAAGAAAAGGCAGGACCACTCCCCACCCCATAAATGGCAACTGCGTGGAAACCATCCCCACCTTCAGGTTCCTGGGCACCCACATCTCCTCTGACCTCTCTTGGACTGTCAACACCAAGGCCCTGGTGAAGAAAGCCCAGCAGCGGCTCCACTCCGTGTCCTGAGGAAGAACAACCTGGACCAGAGGCTGCCTTCTACCACTGCTCAGTGGAGAGCAGTATTGCCAGATGTACAATAATTATTGTACTTGTACGATAATTTAGCCCTCTGTATGATGTACAAGTAGTAATTTCAAAAATCCCGTAATGTATGATAATTTGGCCCCTTCATTATGTGGCTAAGTTAATACATTAGCAAACACAGCTAGGATACAGATCCTGCACAAAGTGCGCATGCAAACTACGCTTGTTTTTACGCATCGTCTCACCCAAGCGGACTGCATGGTAAGAGACAGAAGATTGGGTGGGGGTAGAAGAGAGGTGGCCTTGGAGGCTACTGATGAGATTTCATCAGATTTTCATTTGTATTCACAAATACAAACTAGTACACTTGATTGCATCATTTGCGTACATTACAGCACTAATGCAGGCATGGCAGACTAAACAAGTAAGCAACATTACCAGTAGGTTAAAAAATGAATGAGGGGAAACAGACCCCAGATTTAATCGGTTGTTCACATCTGTTTTTTGCATGAGCACTAAAGCTTTCTGTTCCTGCTGCAAGGCACAAATGCTTGTGCAAAAACATCACCAGATTGTGACTCTCAGTAAAACTGTGAAACAGGTTCCTGCTTCAATTATCAGAGGAATTTTAGCAATAGTTTTGGCAGATTTATTGATGTTTATTCCTAATGTATAAAATGATTATTTCTCAAAATATTGATGAGGCAAGACCTTGATACATGATGAAAAATCAGCTGATTTTTTTGTTTCCGGCACCACACGAGTAGGCTGCCTTTTTGCAACAGCGGATCAATTTCTTCCTATTTCTATTTACTAACTGGCTCACTTGCTAATCCTTCTGAGCCGGCGACACCTTTATTCTATCACAGACACGTAGATCGCCCAAATGTCTCCTGAGCCAGCGGACGGAGCCGCTACAATAGAGATCAGCTATTAGCACTTAGCCCATGATGTTAACGCAAAAACTCGACATACCAGGAGAAATAAGATGGAAACGGCATGGATGTCAAGCTGGAGTAAGACGGCGGGCGAGGAATATAAGGTACAGACCCGTCCTCCCATCCGTTATTATGGGGAATGTACGATCACTACTCAATAAGACTGACGAGGTAGCAGCTATCTCCAGCTACAAGCGCCTTTAGAGAGAGTAGATTGATGCTGTTTACTGAGACGTGGCTAACAGAACTAGCAACAGATGCTAACATTGAGCTGGAGGGTTTCCACGCAGTACGGGCAGACCAGACACCAGACAGTGGGAAGGCTAGGGGCAGAGGAGTGATAATGTATGTCAATAACAGCTGGTGCAGACCGGGACATATCGCGGTTAAACAACAACACTGCAACAAAGACACTGAGTTGCTAGCTGTTAGCATGTGGCCTACTTATCTCCTGAGGGAATACTCACATGTGATCTGCATTGTTATTTATGCAAATCCGACGGCAAACGCTGGGACAGCGCGTGACGTCATCCACTCAGTAACCGGCAGGCTGCAGACAGAACACCCAGATGCTCTTCTCCTCATCTCAGGTGATTTCAACCATATTTCACTGTACCCCATTCTACCCACGTTCGCCCAGTATGTCACATGCCACACTAGATACAATAAAACACTAAACTTATTCTATGCAAATACTAAGGAGGCGTACACCTCATCACAACTCCCCCCACTCGGGAGATCGGATCACAACTTGGTTCATCTCCTGCCGGTGTACAAACCCCTAGTACACAGACAACCTCCGGTCATGCGCACAGTGAAGTTATGATCTGAGGAGGCAATGGACGCTCTAAAGGACTGTTTTGAAACCACTGCCTAGGAGCAGCTCTGCAATCCACATGGTTAGGACATCGATGGCCTCACTCACACCATCATGGACTACATCAGCTTCTGTGTGGACAACACCGTACCCACCAAGACCATACGGTGTTGCTCGAACAACAAACACTGGATCAACCCTGAGATAAAAACACTTCTGAGAGAGAAGAAGAGGATCTTCAGGTCAGGGAACAGGGAGATGCTGAAGTCTGTACAGAGGGAGCTGAGGAGGAAGATCAGAGAAGGCAAGGACAGCTTCAGGAAGAAGATGGAGGACAAGCTGCAACAGAGCGACATCGGCGGGGTCTGGAGAAACCTTAAAACCATCTCTGGGCTCCAGAATACCTCCTCCAAGGCCACGGGGGTGGGAGGGGGGCGAACAATCTGAACCTGTTTTTCAATAGGTTTGACCAACCGCCCTCCCCCCCAACTGCACAACAACCACTGCTGCCTCTAAAGTCATCGAGACCTGCTGTCCACACCCCAATCCACCAACAACCCCCCACTCCCAGCACACAGCCCCCCAACCTGACCATCACTAAGACCCAGGTGAGTACGGAGCTGAGGAAAATCAAGGCGAGGAAGGCATCGGGACCGGACGGCATCAGCGCGAAGCTCCTCAAGTCCTGCGCAGACCAGCTGTGTGGGATTGTGGAGCACATCTTCAACCTGAGCCTGAAGCTGGGGAGGGTACCACAGTTGTGGAAAACATCTTGTGTGGTACCTGTACCAAAGACTTCCCACCCCAAAGGCCTGAACAGCTACAGACCAGTGGCCCTGACGTCCCACATGATGAAGACCCTGGAGAGACTGCTCCTTGTTCACCTCCGCCCCCTGGTGGGACCAGCGATGGATCCACTCCAGTTCACCTACCAGCATGGCATTGGGGTGGAGGAGTGATCTTCCTCCTTCACCGTTCTCTGTCCCACCTGGAGAAGCCCGGGAATGCGGTGAGGATCATGTTCTTTGACTTCTCCAGTGCTTTCAACACCATCCAACTGATGATCCTGAAGGACAAGCTGCTGTGCGCAGGGGTGGACCAGCACCTGTCATCATGGATCCTGGAGTACCTCACTAACCGGCCACAGTTTGTGAGAACCCAGGATTGTGTGTCTGACACGATCATCGGTAGTACGGGGGGCCCACCAAGGGAATGGTTTTGGCTCCCTTCCTGTTCACCCTTTATACTGTGGACTTCTCACACAACACAACACACTGCCATCTACAGAAGTTCTCTGACGACTCTGCGATCGTCGGCCTCATCTCCAACGGAGTTGAAGCTGAGTACAGAGGACTTATCCAGGACTTCGTGGACTGGTGCCATCGGAACTACCTCCAGATCAACGCGAGGAAAACTAAGGAGCTGGTGGTGGACTGCCACAAGCAAGGACAACCCCTCACAGCACCAGTAAACATACAGGGAACAGACATTGAGATGGTGACATCCTACAAGTACCTGGGTGTTCATCTGAACAATTAACTAGACTGGTCACACAATACCGACACACTCTACAAGACCTGAGCCTACTGAGGAGGCTCAGGTTTTTCGTTGTACAAGGGGCGCTGCTGAAGACATTCTACGACACGGTGGTGGCATCAGCCATCACTTTTGGAGTGGTCTGCTGGGGCAGTGGCATTACAGCAGCCGATAGGAAGAGACTGAACAAACTGATCAAGAAAGCTAGCTCTGTCCTGGGACAGCGCCTTGACCCAGTGGAGGAGATAGGAGAGAGAAGGATGATGGCTAAACTGTCATCTCTGTTGGAGTCCGAGTCCCACCCTATGCAGGACATACTGAACGCACTGAGGAGCTCATTTAGCAGTAGACTACATCATCATAGGTGCGCAACCGAGAGGTTTCGCAGGTCCTTCCTACCTACGGCTGTCAGACTGTATAACCTCAGCAGGGCTGCTCGCAGAGATAGCAAAAAAAAACCGTGACGACCTAATAGTACTGAATGCAAAAGACGCAATAGACTTTCACAAATGGTCCCCTCCAGTATACAACTAGGACAATATCAGTTGCTACGGAGAGTGACAATATGTATGGGTACATATTCATACTATGTAGGATAACTAAGTAGACAGTTATGCTGTTTATTCCATCTAGCTACAATGCTCCGCACTTTGTATATATATTTATATATTTATGTGTACATATAACACATGGTGTTTGGTGGCATTTTTACATATCAGTAAAAATGCCACCAAAGAAGGAGGAAATGGAAGAGATCAAAAAATCTCTGAACTTCTTGTCAGAAGAACTGACCAAAGTGACTAGTCAGCAGGCTAAACCATTTGGGCTAATGGAAGAAGTCCGAGAATTAAAATTAACAATTAAGGAAAAAGACAAAAAAATTGCAGACTTGGAGCAACGCGTCGAGGATCTTGAACAATATTCTCGTATGGATGATCTAATTATAAGTGGACTAGACATTAAATATCAATCATATGCTCATGCAACAGCAGGAATGAGAGGTGAGGAGGCTCCCCCGAGTGAATCAGTCTCACTGGAAAACCAGGTGCTTCAGTTCCTTGATAGTAGAAATATAAAGGTTGAAGCAAATGCAATTTCAGCCTGTCATGCTTTACCCAGAAAGGATAATAAAACAAAGAAATTAATTGTGATGCGTTTTGTGAACAGAAGGGTAAAGAATGACATACTGAGGCAGGCCAGAAAGCTACGGGTAACAGAAGTTTACCTAAATGAACATCTAACAAAAACTAATGCTGAAATAGCACGGCAAGCACGGATGCTGAAAAGACAAAATCAAGATACAGGCAAGATACAGGCAACATGGACAGATACAGGCAACATGGACAAGAAATTGTAGAGTTTGGATCAAATTAATGGAACACCTGAGGAAGCAAAGAGTATAATAATCAGAGAGATAACTGATTTAAATAAATATAGATGAACACTGATTAAGAAAATTAAGAGACTATGATAATCCATATCCACACACACGGCAAGAATAGTTCTTTTGACATACCATGTCAATGTACTTTAAAAAAAAAAAAAACTAAACAAACAAAAAAACTTATTACTGACTTGAGTAGACATCAATTATTCCCAGTTGGAGGAAGTCATTTGACACAGAGTGAGGAAATTCGAACTCTGAAAATATGCCATTATGCTGAACATAAACTACAAGAGATGAAGAATGATATTGATCCTGATAACCACTTTTTCAATAATATTCATAATCGTTGTGAATATGACACTAAAAAGCAATTCAAAAGTCAAGTGCAACTAGATGGTAAACTATCAATAATACACTTCAACAGCAGAAGTCTTAACAAAAACTTTCCACAGATTCAGGACTATTTAAAACGGCTAGATAGAAAATTTACAGCTATCGCAGTCTCTGAAACTTGACTTAATGAAGAGCAGGCTCCCCTGATGGCAATAGAGGGATATCAGATGTTTCATATTAACAGATCTAAAAAAAAGGGTGGTGGTGTTGCACTGTATATTGATGACCTGTATAGGTGTAAGCTTGTAAATGGAATGTCCTTTGCACTACCAGGGATTTTAGAATGTGTTACTGTTGAGATTGACCAAGATAAAAAAAAAAAAAAAAAACGAATTATAAGTTGTATATATAGAACGCCGGGAACTTGCATTGAGACATTCAGAGATAAATTAGTCGAGCTGTACAATAATATTAATAGTAAGAAAATGGTAGTAATTTGTGGAGATTTCAATATTGATTTACTAAATCCATATCAACAAAATGTAATTACAGAGTTCATGAATTCTATGTACAGTATGAGTCTGTTGGCCTCCGTCGGACTATGATGACCATGGAAGGGAATCCTAAACGTCTACTCTGCTGGAACAGCACCGCCTGTGGCTGAACAGGCCGATGTGCGAATGGCAGTCCCTGTCACACAGGTCACACTTGTGGGTGGTCTCCGTGCTGCTGGGTCTGTGGCGGTTCTTCCTGTGGGTCCTTTTTTCATCTGCTGCAGCAGTCAGTCTCTCTTCACCCGCCTTGAGCTGTCTGGTCAGGGTGCCTCTCCATTTGGAGCGGTCCGTTGCAAGGTCCTCCCAGCGCTCTGTGTTGATCCCCAGGGCCTTCATGTCTCTCTTGCAGATGTCTCTAAAGCGCAGCTGTGGGCAGCCAACGTCTCTCCTGCCAGTTGCCAGTTCTCTGTAGAGGACGTCTTTGGGGATTCTGCCATCCTCCATACGGTGAACGTGGCCTAGCCAGCGGAGCCTGCGCTGCCTGAGTAGAGTGAACATGGAGGGAAGGCCGGCGCGGGACAGAACTTCTGTGTTGGGCACTTTGTCCTGCCAGGATATGTCCAGGATGTGGCGAATGCAGTGCAAGTGGAAGGAGTTCAGTCTCTTTTCCTGCCGGGCGTATGTTGTCCACGTCTCACTCCCATAGAGCAGTGTGCTGATGACGCAGGCGTTGTACACTGCCATCTTCGTCTTGACAGAGAGTTTGGGATTCTCCCACACTCATGTGGTGAGGCGAGCGAGTGTGAAGGCTGATTTTCCAATCCTCTTGTCGATCTCTGTATCAAGGGAGAGGTTGTTGCTGATCGTGGACCCCAGGTACGTGAACTGATTCACGACCTCCAGCTCATAGTCGTCGATGGTGATGGTTGGTGGTGCTTCGGCGCCTTGCGCCAAGACGTTAATCTTCTTCAGGCTGATAGTAAGCCCGAAGTCCTTGCATGCCTGGGAGAAGCGGTCCATCAGGGTCTGAAGCTCCTGCTGTGTGTGGGTTGCGACTGCAGCGTCATCTGCGAACAGCATGTCTCTGATTAGAGCTTTGTGTACTTTGGTTCTGGCTTTCAGGCGGGCGAGGTTGAAAAGCCTGCCATCAGATCTTGTGTGCAGGTAGATTCCCTCTGTTGCTGTGCTGAAGGCATGCCTCAGGAGCATAGCAAAGAAAATCCCAAAGAGCGTTGGCGCAAGTACACAGCCCTGTTTCACTCCGCTGCGTATGTTGAATGGCTCTGAGACGTTGCCGTCATGCTGCACTATCCCCTGCATGTTGGTGTGAAACGATTCGATGAGGCTTTGCAACTTTGGTGGGCATCCTATCTTTGGTAGGATCTTGAAAAGGCCCTCTCTGCTGACCAGATCGAACGCTTTGGTGAGGTCGATGAAGGTGACGTACAGGGGCATGTTCTGTTCTCTGCATTTCTCCTGGAGTTGGCGGATGGAGAATATCATGTCTACCGTCGATCGCTCAGCGCGGAAGCCACACTGAGACTCGGGGTACACACGTTCGGCAAGCTTCTGTAGACGAACGAGAACAACTCGAGCGTAGACTTTGCCAACAACGCTGAGGAGGGAGATGCCCCTGTAGTTGTTGCAGTCGCTTCTCTCCCCTTTGTTTTTGTAGAGGGTGATGATCTTGGCATCCCTCATGTCCTGTGGTACGGCACCTTCCTTCCAGCACTGGCAGAGGACGTCATGCAATGGCAGCAGTAGGGCGGTCTTGCAGTGCTTGATCAGGTCGGGGGGTATGAAGTCGTTGCCGGGTGCCTTGCCAGCGGCCAAGCTATCAATGGCCTTGCTGAATTTGTCGATGGTTGGCTCGGCGTCAAGTTCGTCCATGGATGGCAGGCAGTCGATGGCATCTAGGGCTGACGGTGTCACGGTGTTCTGTCTGGAGTAGAGGTCGGAGTAGTGTTCCACCCATCTCTCCATCTGCATTTTCTTTTCTGTGATCATCTCCCCAGTGGAGGATTTGAGGGGGGCCGTCTTGCTCTGAGACAGACCAAGTGCTTTCTTGATGTCATCGTACATATCACGGATGTTCCCTGTTATGGCAGCGGTTTGAATGTCTCGGCTGAGCTGAGTCCAGTATTCGTTGGCACAGCACCGAGCAGTCTGCTGAACTTTGCTTCTCGCAGCCCTGAGAATCTGGAGATTCTTCTCGTTTGGGTACTTCTTGTACTCAGCAAGTGCTGAGCGCTTGGCTCCAATGACGGGGGTCATCTCAGTCAACTTGGCATCAAACCAGTCCTGTGACTTCGAGGTCTTCCTCCCAAAGGTAGCCAAGGCTGTGCGGTGGATGGTGTTTCGCAGCTCTTCCCACTTCTGCTTTGCAGATTCTCCTTCTTGTGGTACACCAAGTTCCTTCTCAAAGGTGGAGGCAAACTGCTCAACAAGTTCTTGTTGGGCCATCTTGCTGGTGTCAATCCGTGCCTTTCCAGGATGTCTAGCATGATGGAATTTCTTCAGCTGCAGCTTCACCTTGCAACACACAAATGAATGGTCTGTGTCGCAATCTGCACTCTGGAACGAACGGGTGATTAGCACGTTCCTCAGTGAGGTGCGCCTGGTCAGGATCAAGTCCAGCTGGTGCCAGTGCTTTGAGCGCAGATGTCGCCAGGAAACCTTGTGTTGGGGCTTGGTCTTGAAGAACGAGTTTGTGAGATCGTGATATGTGCAGAACTCGAGCAGCCACTGTCCGTTGTCGTTCATTCTGTCCACGCCAAATGGTCCAAGACAGGAGGGCCAGGAGTCGTGGTCAGCACCCACTCTGGCATTGAAGTCTCCAAGGAGAATGAGTTGTTCAGAGTTGGGAATGATCCTGACAGTTGTTGCGAGATTCTCGTAGAACTTGTCTTTTGCCTCTGGTGTAGCTGTTAGTGTTGGGGTATACACACTGACGAGGGTGACTGGGCCTTGAGTGGTGTTGAGGCGGAGGGTGACGAGTTGTGCAGAGCCATTGCTGCCCGGTTCCACCATCTTCAGCAAGGTGTTCTTCACTGCAAAGCCCACTCCGTGTTCCCTGTGTTCGTCACTGCCCTTTCCCTGCCAGTAGAACGTGTAGTCCTTCTCTCTCAGTGTGCCTGCGTCAGCCAACCGTGTTTCCTGGAGAGTGGCGATATCCACTCCCAGTCTCTTCAGCTCATTATTGATGATGGCAGTCTTCCTTGTGTCTTTGATGTCCTTGAGGGTAGCAGCGAGTCCTGTCATCATAGTGCGGACGTTCCAAGTTCCCAGTTTTAGAGTTGGTTCAATTCAATTCAATTCAATTCAACTTTATTTATATAGCGCCATTTCACAACAACAGTCATCTCATAGCACTATCAACTGTAGGGAAGACCCCCACAGTTGCAGAAAGACCCCAGCAATCAGGCGATCCCCTGTGAGCAAGCACTTGGCGACGGTGGAGAGGAAAAACTCCCTTTTAACAGGAAGAAACCTCCAGCAGAACCAGGCTCAGGGAGGGGCAGTCATCTGCTGCGACTGGCTGGGGGGTGAGGGGACAGAGAAGAAGAAAAGAACAGACATGTAGAGAGCAAACAGCACGATGGGGACTCAATCTATGGGAGAGAACAAACAAATGTTAATGACCAGCAAAAAAAAAAATATTTCATAGAGAGTGAGGAAAGGAGTGAGGCCCAGTGCATTACTGGAGGTCCCCCGGCTGACTAAACCTATTAGCAGCATAAGTAAGGGAGGGTTCAGAAACACATGATCCCTCCCTAATTGTAGGCTATATCAAAAAGGTAGGTTTTAGCCCTATTCTTAAAAACAGAGATCGAGTCTGACTCCCGAATCCAGATTGGCAGCTGATTCCACAGGAGAGGAGCTTGATAACTGAAGGCTCTGCCTCCCATTGTACTTTTGGAGATTCTAGGTATTACAAGTAAACCTGCATTTTGGGAGCGTAGTGCTCTGTTAGGATGATACGGTAGTATCAGATCTTTTAAATAAAAAGGAGCCTGATTGTTTAGAGCTTTGTAAGTAAGAAGAAGGATTTTAAACTTAATTCTAAACTCTATGGGAAGCCAATGAAGGGAGGCCAGAACCGGAGAGATATGATCTCTCTTTCTAGTACCTGTTAAAACTCTTGCTGCAGCATTTTGGATCAGCTGAAGACTTTTTAAAGATGTTTTAGGACAGCCTGATAATAAAGAATTACAATAATCTAATCTCGAGCTAACAAAAGCATGGATCAGCTTCTCAGCATCACTCTGAGACAAGATGCTCCTAATCTTGGCAATATTACGCAAATGATAGAAGGCAGTCTTAGAAACAAATTTAATATGTGAATTGAAGGACAAATCCTGATCAAAAATAACTCCAAGGTTCCTCACAGAGCTATTAAGAGAAAGAGTAACTGCATCCAAACTGAAAGTTTGATTTGGAAAGGAATTTCTAAGGTTTTTTGGACCAACAAGAATGACTTCAGTCTTATCTGAATTTAATAGCAGGAAATTACAAGTCATCCAAGCTTTGATTTCCTTAAGACAGGCTTCTAACTTGGCTAATTGATTAGTATCATCTGGCTTCATTGACAGGTATAATTGTGTGTCATCTGCATAACAGTGAAAATGTATACAGTGCTTTCTAATAATGTTGCCTAACGGAAGCATATATAAACTAAAAAGAGTAGGGCCAAGCACAGATCCCTGTGGAACTCCATGACTAAGCTTTGAGCTGAGAGAAAACTCATCATTTACATGAACAAACTGGAACCTATCAGATAAATAAGATCTAAACCACTGCAACGAAGTTCCATTAAGTCCAACATAGTGTTCTAATCTATCAAGTAGAATATTATGATCAATAGTATCAAAAGCTGCACTAAGATCTAAAAGGACAAGTACAGAAACTAGTCCATTATCAGATGCAATGAGGAGGTCGTTAGTGACCTTCGCTAAGGCTGTTTCAGTACTATGATGGATTCTAAACCCAGATTGAAACTCCTCAAGTAAACCATTTCCCTGCAGGTGGTCAAATAATTGCGTAGCAACAACTCTTTCTAAGATTTTTGAAATGAAAGGGAGATTAGAGATTGGTCTATAGTTAGCTAAAGCTCCTGGATCTAGCGTTGGCTTTTTGAGTAAGGGTTTAATTACAGCCGTTTTAAAAGCCTGCGGTACATGGCCTAAAGTTAATGAAGAATTGATTATATGAAGAATAAAGCTACCAATAAGTGGGAAGACTTCTTTAAATAACCTGGTAGGAATAGGGTCTAAAAGACAAGTTGAAGGTTTGGATGAGGAAACTATTTTGTCTAACTGACAAAGGTCGATTGGAGTAAACTCATCAAGACAGACATCAAGAGAAGGAGTTGTAGTAGTTACAGTATTTAAGTTAACTGGGAAGAATCTGATTGATTTTATCTCTGATGGATGAAATTTTATTATTGAAAAAGTTCATAAAGTTCTGACTAGTAAGCTCTAAGGGGATGCTAGGATTGACAGAGTCCTGACTCTTTGTCAACCTGGCTACAGTACTGAAAAGAAACCTGGGATTATTCTTGTTCTCTTCTATTAATGCAGAGTAATAACTCGTTCTAGCTTTTCTAAGAGATTTTTTATAAATTAAAAGATGATTTCTCCAAGCTAAATAGATTTCATCTAAATTAGTAGAGCGCCATTTTCTTTCTAATTGACGAGTCTTCTGTTTTAAGCTACGAGTTTCTGTGTTGAACCAAGGAGTTAAAAGTCTCTGATTAGACTTTTTCTTTTTTAAGGGGGCCACCAAGTCTAGAGCCTGATGCAGAGAAGCTGAAACACTATCCACCATGTTATCAATTACAGAAGGAGCAAGCTGTCTATAGCTTATTTCCGTTGTGTTGACACATGGCATAGAGGAAACAATCTGCATAAATTTGGAAACAGCATCATCTGAGAGGCATCTACTGTGATAATATTTTTCTTTAGGAGCCAAATAGTCAGAAATAGTAAAATCAAAGGTTAACAGACAATGGTCTGACAGTACAGGGTTATGAGGAGACACTACAAGATTTTCTATTTCTATGCCATATGTCAGAACAAGGTCCAATGTATGGTGGAGGTAATGAGTAGAATTTCCTACTTTCTGAGAAAACCCAATCGAGTCTAATATTGAATTAAAAGCCACATTAAGGCAGTCACTATCTACATCCACATGTATATTAAAGTCCCCTACTATAATTATTCTAACAGATTTCAGCACTAAATCAGCTAAGAAATCAGCAAATTCGGATAAAAATTCTGAATAGGTTGATGGGGGACGATAAACTATGGCAAATAAAATTGGGTTTAACCTGGAATTGCTAAAGTGCCCAACACTGAGGACCAGGCCCTCAAAGGAATTATAACATGTTTTTTGCTTTACATTAACTAGTAATTTGGAATGGTAAATTGATGCTACTCCTCCTCCACGACCAGAACTTCTGGGATTTTGACAGTTTAAATAACCAGAGGGAGTTGATTCATTTAAACCAACATAATCCTCTTGCCCTAACCAAGTCTCTGTAAGGGAAATTAAATCAATCTGATGATCAATTAACAGATCATGGACTAACAGAGACTTGGGAGTTAGAGACCTAATATTTAATAAACCACATTTAATTTTTAAATTATGAGGAGGAACAGAGGCCAAATCATTCAATTTAGAGGCTTTATGTTTAATTTGAGTTTTACCAATATTTTGCTTTATCACTTTGGGATGCTTATACATTATATTTTTATTTACTTTGGAGGGAGCAGACAACGATTCTCTGATGGGGAAGACAGGGGCTAAGCTGAGGGGTGGCGGATGAAGAGGAGCTGTAGAGAGGCGTGTAAGACTGTGACTCTGCTTCCTGGTCCCAACTCTGAGTAGTCAGGGTTTTGGAAATTTGGATAAAAAAGATGCCAGATTGTTAGATAAATGAGAAGCACCATCCAAAGTGGGATGAATGCTGTCTCGTCTCATAAGACCAGGTTTTCCCCAAAAAGAGCTCCAATTGTCAATGTAGCCCACGTCATTTTTAGGACACCACACAGACAGCCAGCGGTTCAAGGATGACGAGCGACTAAACATGTCATCACTGGTCAGATTGGGGAGGGGCCCAGAGAACACTACAGTGGCAGACATCGTTTTGGCAAAGTCACACACCGATTCTATATTAAGTTTCGTGACTTCCGACTGCCGGAGACGGATGTCATTAATGCCGGCGTGAATAACAATTGTGGAGTATTTACAGTTACTTTTAGCCAGCATTTTCAAATTTGACTCGATGTCGCCTGCTCTGGCCCCAGGAATGCATTGGACTATGGCCGCTGGAGTCTCTAGGTTCACGTTTCTGACTACAGAGTCGCCAATGATCAGAGTTTTTTCCTCAGCGGGTGTGTCGCTGAGCGGGGAAAAACGATTAGAAACGTGAACAGGTTGGTGGTGAACCGGGGCTTTGCGACTAGGCTTCCTTCTCACCGTCACCCACCCAGTCTCCTCGCTGCAGAGGAGAGCCGGGGAACCGGTGACAGGGGGGGCTAAGCTAGCTAGCTCCGCTGCAGCTAATGGGCGTCCGTCGAGATTAACTGGCGCAGACGGTGTTTCAATGCAGTGGAGCCGGGATTCCAAATCAGACAACCTCGCCTCGAGCGCCTCAAAAAGACAACATTTATTACATTTACCGTTATCACTAAAAGAGGCAGAGGTGTAGCTAAACATCTGACAGAGAGAGCACACCAGAGGAGGAGAGGAAAGAGAGGTAGTAGCCATAGCTAGTGGCTCGAGAGCTGGAGAGCAAACCACACAGGCAGACAGCAAAACAGGAAGTGACGATACGTTACCACAAGGAAGTGACGATCCGCAGTGGTCGACCGAAAATCTAACCTCTGGTCTCTTTTGTTTTTTTGTCTTGCCTGGTGCGAAGGTTCTCAGCCTGCTGTTCGGACTTCTCCTCATCCCCATGCACCCAATGAGGAACGCAAGCTGTGGCGGGACAACACCTTATTGGCTGGGGGCTGCCCAGCTTGAGGCGGGCGGTAGCTGTCCAGTGATATCCGATGATCTCTCCCACCATCGGGAACAACCCCTGGCACCGCGCTGTACGCCAATTGAGCGGTGGCTTATAACCGGTAACTGTCATTCCCCGTGTTTTGTCTACACCAAAGGCGAAGCTGGAGTGTCCTCTCCAGTTATGCGGTGTTCTACCTTCCAGCGTTAGGCGTTTGTAGGATTCAAGCCTGGGCAGGAAGATATGGAGGACAAGATGTTGCCCATGCAGCATGTCCCCCCTCTCCACGTCACTGATAAATCCAAAGGAACAGCAGGGCTGCTACAGTTTGGCACCAGCGCTGTTGCAGGAGCTGCCAGAACAATGTTGAGCACAACAGAGAACTGCCTTAGGGGCTCCGACTCCGGATTTTTCCTCAGGGTTGACTCCCGAAGCCTTTCCCGTGACCGGGTGTCCCGCAAGGCAGCGGAGGTTTGAAATCATGGTTTACCTTCCCCTAGATGGGCTACCTTCCCAGGTTGACGAGCCACCATCTACCCGAAGCATCTGGTTTTAAGGCACCAGAGATCCGCCCTCGCCCCTTCTCCTATTAGTAAAAGCAGTTCTGCTGGGCTTAGAGACTAAACCACACGGGCAGGCTAGGAGTTGGACTTAGTTGTCAGAGGCTTTTCGAGACACACGCCATAAGGAGCATTTTATGAGCACTGGGAGCTTAACCCCAGTGCCGCTCCTTGCTATGACAACCTTGGAACTAGTATGAGTCTATATCCCACAATAACACATCCCAGTAGAATCACAGTTCACACTGCTACACTTATTGACAACCTGTTTGTTAATATTATTGATAAGAAAATAGAAAGTGGATTATTGATAAATGATATAAGTGACCATTTGCCAACCTTTGCACTTATCCATGGCCACACGGGGGCCAATACAGAAAAAAATTTAAAATCGTTCAGATACAAATCACAAAATGCAGTCAGTTCTTTTAAAGAAGACCTGCTGAAGCAAGACTGGACAAAAGTCTATGTATCAGATGTAAATGAAGCCTATTTTTTTTTTTTTTTTTTGTTACTTATTTGTACCCGTAGGTAGACTTGGTTTGCAGTCTGGTGACAAGCCACCAGCTGCTGGTCGTTGCGTGCGCGAGCGCCCTAAACCTACATGTTTTTGGTGTGCGGGAGGAAACCGGAGAAATCCCGGAGTAAACCTGCGCAACACGGGGAGGACATGCAAACTCCACACAGCTCACTGTTGGTCGGGGGCTGGGATCGAACCCACGATCTCATGATCCCCGCGATCCCCCGGCTGAGGGTAAAACTGTGCTGCCACAGTGCTAAACCACTGCGCCACCGTGCAGCCTATGACACATTTCTAAACATTGTAACCACTCTTTATGAAAAAAATTGTCCATTAGTAAAGAAAAAGCTTAAACATAAATTTGTCGATAAGCCATGGTTAACCAAAGGATTAAAAAAGGCGTGTAAAAAGAAAAAAAATATTATATAAAGCTTTCCTAAAGAAAAGGACAAAAGAAGCAGAGCAGCGGTATAAAACATACAAAAATAAGTTAACATATATAATGAGATGTAGTAAAAGAGACTATTACAGTAAAGAACTGTAGAAAAACAGAGACAATATTAAAAATACATGGACAATACTTAACAATATTCTTGGAAATAAAAACAGAAATACAAGCTACCCAACCAATTTTTCAAAAATAATAAAATGACTCAGAGTGTGAATGCAATTTCACCTGCAGATGAATTTAATAACTGTTTTGCTAACATTGCTACTAATTTGGCTCAAGAAATACCCATTATGGCATCTGCAGGTGATACAATAAGCAAAAACACTGCTATAAAAGACTCCATTTTCATAAAGAACACAGACGAGAGAGAGGTCATTGAAATTGTTAAATCCTTTAAAAGTAAAACATCTACGGACTAAACCACTGACGTATATCTGTAACCTGTCTCTCCAAACAGGTATATTTCCCAATGCAATGAAAATAGCTCAAGTAATTCCGATATACAAGACAGGTGACAAAGGGGAATTCTCAAACTATAAACCAATTTCACTATTGCCACAATTTTCCAAGATACTTGAAAAAATATTCTATGAGAGAATTGACAACTTCATACTGAAGAATAATTTATTGTGTGAGCAGCAATATGGGTTCAGACACAAGAGGACAACTGCATTTGCACTAATGGAATTTATAGAAAAAATATCAACTGCCATTGAAAATAAATAGTATTCAGTTGGGGTATTCCTGGATCTTAACTTCCGGTTGTGGCATTTAAGGTGAGGATGCACAGGTCAAGGCTCCCAGTTCGTTTCTTGCTTAAAACTCAGTTTAGAGCTAGCGTTCTGAGCTGTTGCTTTGTCACTACCGCTGGAGAATAAACCTGCTCGTGCAAAAAAAGAGAAATTGCCAGTCTCATAACTTAATATTGTAGTGGCTGGTGAAGCAATTAGTCCCCTCACACTCCGGGAGAACAAAGGGATTTCTCCCACGTGTTTTTTTTTTTTTTTTTACGATCACAATAAACGAATATCGGCCGGGAACATGGGTCCCAAGAAAGCTCAGCAGACTGAGGAGGTGGACGACATTAATAGATCGCTGGACTTCTTGGCTGAAGAGATTTCTGCTGTTAAGCTGCAGCAAAAAAACATTCTGGACCTGGTCGAGGAGGTGAAAGCACTGCGGGTCCAGAACGCCGAGAAGGACAAGAGGCTGGCGTATCTGGATAGCAGAGTGTCGGAACTGGAGCAGAACACCCGGGTGAACGACGTGATCATCACGGGGCTCCACATTAAACCCCGATCGTACGCGCGAGCCGTGGCCGCTGACAGCGGAGGGAGGCTCGACGCACTGGAAGACGAATCCACGGAGCAACAAGTGGCGGCCTTCATGCAGTCCAAAGGAATCCAGCTGGACTGTAAAACCATTGAGACCTGCCACCCTCTGCCCAGGAAAAACGGCGACAAACCGGCTGTGATCATGAGGTTTGTCAACAGAAAACACAAGACTGCGCTGTTAAAACAAGGTAGGAAACTGAAAGGAATGAACATTTACATAAACGAGCACCTTACAAAAGAAAACGCAGAAATAGCCAGAAAAGCAAGATACCGGAGAAAGCAGAAAAAGATTCAAAACACCTGGACATCAAACTGTAAAATATACATCAAATTAAACGGATCACCTGAAGAAGCCAAGGTCATTAACATCCGTAATATTATGGAACTGGACAAATATCAATGAATGTTATGAACTGGAGTCACAGCAACAAGAGACAATTGTAGGACACTGAAGGATTATACTCATCTGCTACAAGACATTAAATAACATGAAACAAAAGATCAACAAACAGGAACAACAGGAACTGAAAGTTTTTGAATATAGAGATCACAACCCACAGGACGTAGAATATAACATAGACCCTGATAATAATTTATTTAGCTCCATCAATAATGACTGTAGTTACTACACGGATGAACAGTTTAACACAATGGTCACATCTGATTTCAATATTTCTATGATCCACTTCAACAGCAGGAGTCTCTATGCAAACTTTAATAACATTAAAGATTATTTACATCAGTTTAAAGAGCCGTTCAATATAGTGGCAATATCAGAGACGTGGCTCAGTGAAGAGAAAAGGAGTGGATTTTACCATGGATGGCTATGAATTAAATTATATAAATAGAAAAGTGAAAAAAGGAGGAGGAGTTGCAATTTATGTTGACAAGAGCTTGAAATACAAGGTTGTTGAAAATCTGTCAGTAACTGTGGATGATTTATTTGAATGTATTACAATAGAAATCTGTCTGGACAATGCGAAGAATGTAGTAGTGAGCTGTGGATATAGAACACCTGGATCAAACACTGACTTATTTAAGGACTGGATGGAAAAAATGTATGCAAAACTAACTCATAAAGTTATGTTCATCTGTGGGGATTTCAATATAGATCTGATGAATTCAAAACAACATAGTTTGACAGAAGAATTTATCAACACAATGTACAGTATGGGCTTACATCCAACAATTACTAGACCTAGCAGAATCACGTCACACAGTACCACACTAATAGATAACATATTCACAAACATTATGGAAAATAATATCAGGAGTGGGCTTTTATTGAATGATATCAGTGACCACCTGCCGATTTTTGTTGTCTATCAATGTGATTATAGGAAGAAAAAGTATACCAAAAATATTAAATATAAAAGAATAAGAACCGAAGAATCTATGTATTTACTCACAAATGAATTATTAATACAAGATTGGAAGATAGTTTATGAGGAAAATGATATAAATAAAGCATATGATAAATTTTTACAAATATTTCAATCATTGTACAATAAAAACTGTCCTATAAAACAATACAGTGACAGACAACAAAAGAAAAATATTCCTTGGATCACCAAGGGGTTAATAAATGCATGTAAAAAGAAGAATACATTATATAAACAATTCATTAAGTGCAGAACAGTGGAGGCTGAGATCAAATATAAAAGATATAAAAATAAGCTTACTAATATAATGAGGACCTGTAAGAAAGAATATTACAACAGAATATTAGAGGATAATAAAAATAACTTAAGAGGAATATGGAAAGTACTCAATGGGATTATTAGTAATCGACCTAAGAATGCTAATTATCCAGAATATTTTATTGAAAATGGCAATTTGATAAATAATATGGAGGATGTGGTCAGTGGTTTCAATAAATTTTTTGTAAACGTTGGTCCTGAATTAGCAAAATCAATAGTGACAACAGAAACAAACAACAGTGGTTCTGTAAATGAAACAGAAGATAGAAATCAAAACACAATCTTTTTGGGTGCAGTTACTGAAAAGGAAATTATTGAGACTGTGAGTAAATTTAAGTACAAAAAAATCAACGGACTGGAATGAAACTGACATGACAATAGTGAAAAAAGTAATTGAAGGAATTGTTAAGCCACTCACCCACATCTGTAACCTGTCATTTCAAACTGGTAAATTTCCAAACAAAATGAAAATAGCAAAAGTAATACCTCTATACAAAACAGGAGACAGTCATTGTTTCACAAATTACAGGCCAGTCTCTTTACTCTCACAATTCTCCAAAATACTTGAAAAAATCTTCACTAAGAGACTGGATGATTTCATTGAAAAACACAACCTCCTTACAGACAGCCAGTATGGTTTTAGAGCAGATAAATCTATATCTTTGGCACTGATAGAACTTATAGAAGAAATTACTAGTTGTATAGATAAAAAAAAGTTTGCTGTAGGAGTATTTATAGATTTAAAGAAAGCTTTTGACACCATTGACCACAGAATACTACTAAGGAAACTGGAAAGGTATGGGATAAGAGGGGTCGGACTGAGTTGGGTGGAAAGTTATTTAATTAACAGACAACAATTTGTACAAATTGGTGAGCACAAATCACCCTTCATGGACATCACTTGTGGTGTGCCCCAGGGGTCAGTTTTGGGACCCAAACACTTTATTTTGTATATAAATGACATATGCCAAGTATCAAAAATGCTGAAATTTATTTTGTTTGCGGATGACACAAATGTCCTTTGCACTGGTGAGAATTTGCAGCAGGTTTTAGAGGTGGTCACAACTGAAATGAAAAAGTTAACGCAGTGGTTCAACAAAAATAAAAATAATAAACAAAAATAAATTATCTCAAAATCTAAAAAAAAAACAAAGATTATGTTGTTTGGAAATTTTAAAATAAATCATGAAATAATGGTAATTGTAGAGGATGTGTTCAATGATGAGGCTGAGTTTTATTTCTCAGGTTCAGCTTTATTGACAGAACACATACTCTAGCATTCTCAAAGCAGGAAGAGGAGAGAGAACTATATCACATCACCTTTTTATACCTTTCCAGCATCGGAACTCAAGTCACATGGTGCTTTAGCAAACATACAGTCACATGGTACTTAATCCCAGCCACAATGCAACCCTTTGAACTTTCACCATTATCTCTTATTCATCGATGAACAGGAAATCTCTCTGGGGCATCTTCTCCGAGACAAAGGCCAAATCTCACACCTCCTCGTCATCCTCTGCAGATCCGGGCCTTTTGTCCTTCAAGACGTGAAGCCTCCAATAAACATGCAGTCATACCTTTGTGGAAAATATGAGCCCAACATATGTGCCACATAACCCCCCCAAACGTCTATTAAAGGACAAAACATGCATGGCATAAAAACACTCCACATATTACAAATCAATCCACCAGATGCCTAGGTCTTAAACTTCTACCGAATCTGCTGTAAACCGGCTTTGCTACTTCTGCAGCGTCTTTCTGCCTCTGTGGATTAGAGCTGTTAGCACATCTCTGTGGGGGTTCTGGAGAATGCCTTCTCAGGGGCCTGCCACGGCGAGGGGACCTCGCCAGCTGCACGTGGTCATCAGCCAGAACAAAAGCGGGTTTGAGTCTGTTTATGCAAATCAACTCCTTTCTGCCCCCTAAATCTAGCAGAAAATGCTTCCCCCCGGTTTCCAGCACTCTGAAAGGTCCGTCATAAAACGGTCGCAAACTTGGGCGCTGAGCATCATGTCTAACAAAAACAAACTCCGCATTTTTTAAAGCCTTCGGCACAAAAACGCGTGGGAAACTGTGATGAACCGGGCCAGGGAGTGTGTTTGATCCTGTGTCGCTCTGCAACGGCTGAGCGAGGGGGGCAATTTGGTGCGGGATTGTCGGGAAGAAATTCCCCCGGCAAACGGAGAGGTTGTGCAAAAACTTACTCAGCCGGGGAAGCCTGCAAATCTTCCTTAGGTGCAGAACGCAACCCCAATAAAACCCATGGAAGTTTGTCCACCCAATTTGTATCCGTAAGTGACGCTCTGAGGGCTGCTTTCAACGACCTGTGAAAGCGTTCGCATAAACCATTAGCCTGGGGGTTATACGCGGTAGTGCGGTGAATCTTCACCCCTAAGCTGCGGGCCATCGACGACCATAGTTCGGAAATAAATTGGGGACCCCTGTCGGACGTTATGTCCGACGGGACTCCGAAACGCGCAACCCACGCTGTTAAAAATGCTCGCGCAACTTCTTCTGCTGTGGTTGATGCCAGAGGAAGCGCTTCTGGCCAAAGCGTGGTGCGATCCACCATCGTCAAAAGGTGTGTGTGCCCTTGTGATGACGGAAGGGGGCCCACCAAGTCAACATGCACGTGATCAAAACACTTAGCCGGGATGTGAAAAGGTTCCAACAGAGCTCTAGTGTGCTTGTGTATTTTGGCTCGCTGACACGCTATGCAGGCTGCTGCCCATTCCTTGACCTGTTTGCGCAACCCGGGCCAAACAAATTTCTCCCCCACCATCTTAATCGATGCGCGCACCCCCGGGTGCGCCAGAGAATGGACCGAGTCAAAAACGCGGCGACGCCACGCAGCTGGAACTACGGGAAGAGGCCGTCCCATGGAGACATCGCAGATTAGGGGGGGCATACCAATTTGCTGCACCCTGTGCTCCAGCCTTAACCCTGTTGGTCCAGACTGGAGCGCACGCACGTCCGCATCATTAACCTGCTCCGCGGCCATGGCTGCATAATCTAAACCTACACGGACCGGGACTGCGCGCGCTTCCGCGTCGCTGCCCTGGCCCGCGGCCACGGCTACAGAGTCTGCCCCCACGGGGCCTGGCGTTGCTACCGCACGCGAGAGACAGTCTGCCACTACATTATGTTTACCTGCGACATGCTGGATATCGGTGGTGAACTCCGATATTGCGGCTAGCTGCCCTTGCTGCCGGCCTGACCAGGGTTCTGAAATCTTGGCCATCACAAACGTTAGCGGTTTGTGATCCACAAACGCGGTGAAACGGCGCCCTTCCAGCCAGAACTGGAAATGGCGGATGGCCAAGTGTAGGGCCAAAAGCTCCCTGTCGAACGCGCTATATTTACACTCGCTATCGCGCAAGGTTTTGCTGAAAAACGCGAGGGGTTGCCAGGTCCCTGCCACAAACTGTTCAACGACCGCCCCCACTGCTAAATCGGAAGCGTCAGTGGTGAGCGCCATGCGGGCCGTTGGAACTGGGTGTGCTAACAAAACTGCGTTTGCCAGGGCTGATTTGACCTGGGCGAAAGCACGCTCCCTCTCCGGAGACCATTCAAGCTTATTTGTGGGCTTTTGGTTTTTTAACGCAGTGTATAATGGTTGCATGAGTCATGCTGCGCTTGGGAGGAACCGGTTGTAAAAATTAACCATTCCCAAAAATTCCTGCAGCGCCTTGACCGTTTGAGGTTGCGGAAAATCTGTTATTGCGCGTATTTTATTGGGCAGAGGGATCGCTCCTTCTGGCGAAACGCGATGCCCCAAAAAATCAATTTGCACTACCCCAAACTGGCACTTCGCTGGGTTAATTATTAACCCGTGCTCTGTCAGCCTCCGAAAAACTGCTGTGAGGTGACTTTCATGTTCGCCTTCGGATGTGTTGACTACTAAAATGTCATCCAATTAGACGAACACAAAAGGGAGGTCGCGTAAAACTGCATCCATCATGCGTTGGAAAGTCTGCGCAGCACCTTTGAGACCGAACGGCATGCGCAAAAACTCAAAAAGCCCGAAAGGAGTTATAACCGCTGTTTTGGGTATATCCTGAGTGCGCACTGGGACTTGATGGTAACCGCACACCAAATCTATTTTAGAAAAAATGCACACCCCCGCCAAATGAACTGAAAAATCCTGAATGTGCGAAATCGGGTAGCGGTCGTGCGCTGAAACGTTGTTCAACCTGCGGAAATTACTGCAAGGTCGCCACGAGCCATCAGATTTTGGGACCATGTGTAGCGGCGAAGCCCAGGGGCTTTTAAAGCGTCTAATAATGCCCAGTTTTTCCAGGTTGGCGAACTCCTCGCGCGCTATGGCTAGTTTAGCTGAGTCCAAGCGCCGAGCTTTTGCAAAAACGGGTGGCCCGGTGGTGGTGATAAAATGCTCCACCCCGTGTTTAGCGACTGTCGCTGAAAACGTGGGGACTGTGAGTGCTGGGAACTGAGCAAGCAGTGCGTGAAACTTACCACCCGCAGCTGTGACGCTGGCATGTGCAGTCGGCGGGGCCACCCGAGCTGTGCAGGGAATAGAATGGAAAGACAGTGCATTAGCCGAATGTCTATTAGCAAGGTCAACCAATAAACCATGTGAGCACAAAAAATCATCCCCTAACATGTTGAAACTGACTGCTGCTACAATAAAAGTCCACTCAAATGAACGGCCCTGTAAGGACAGAAGCATAGTCCTCTCACCGAAAGTCTTAATCGCTGAGCTGTTCGCTGCTGACACCGACACCCAGGGAGCTTTAGACGGCATCAGCCGTTCCGCATAGGTAGGTGTGACGAAACTCAGCTGGGAGCCCGTGTCCACGAGGAATTGTTTCCCCGAGTGTGCATCTGTCAGGTAAAGCAGCTTGTTCTCCTCCCCGGGGGTCGTGCCTGCTACCGACCCTCGGTCTTGGCGTTTCCCAGACGCTTGAAGTGGCACGGTGGGACGCACTTGTGTGCCCTCTCTGCAAAACGGCGATGGTAGAAGCACAGGCCGTCATCCGCTTCGTGCCGCCTGGTACCCGTCGCCGCCGTCGTCGGTGCGTCTGGCGCCGCAACCACTGGCTCCAAGCCGTCTCCGGACGTCGTTCCTGGACTAGCTGCCACGGCCAAAACCGCGCTCCACTTGTGGGCGTCGACGGGCTGCTGCGCCTCCTTGCTCAGCCCATGGTAGTCTCGCCTGGCCATTCGGGGCGACTCTGCCAGGGCTACTCTCACTGCTGGCGGCAGGGTCCGGAGGAAAAGGTGGGCGAAAATAAATTCGCCATCCTCGGAGTCTTTCAGCCTCAGCATCTTCACCATCAGGTCCGCAGGTCTGTCGTTCTCCGACTCCGTCAACGTTAGGAGCCCCTCTGCTCGCTGTTGTACCGAAGGGGTGAAATGGCTGATCAGCGTGTCCTTCAATGCGCTGTACTTGTCGCTGTCCGGTGGATGATTGACCAGATCTTCCACCCTCTGGACTGTGTGGCTGTCCAGCTTCGCTACCACATGGTAGAATTTTGTGTCGTCCTTTGAGATTCTCCGGAGGTTGAACTGTGCCTCGACTGCGCTAAACCAGGAGCGCGGACTATGCTGCCAGAAGTTGGGCAGCCGGAGTGTGGAGGCGGCCATTAGGCTGGCTTCCGCCGTGCCCCGCTCGGGAGAATTCTGTCTGCTCATTCTTTGTCATAGGGTCACCAGTGTAGAGGATGCGTTCAATGATGAGGCTGAGTTTTATTTCTCAGGTTCAGCTTTATTGACAGAACACATACTCTAGCATTCTCAAAGCAGGAAGAGGAGAGAGAACTATATCACATCACCTTTTTATACCTTTCCAGCATCGGAACTCAAGTCACATGGTGCTTTAGCAAACATACAGTCACATGGAACTTAATCCCAGCCACAATGCAACCCTTTGAACTTTCACCATTGTCTCTTATTCATCGATGAACCGGAAATCTCTCTGGGGCATCTTCTCCGAGACAAAGGCCAAATCTCACACCTCCTCGTCATCCTCTGCAGAGCCGGGCCTTTTGTCCTTCAAGACGTGAAACCTCCAATAAACATGCAGTCATACCTTTGTGGAAAATATGAGCCCAACATATGTGCCACAGTAACGATAGATGATACCAGAATAGAAACAGTACAGGAAAATAAGTTTCTGGTGGTGACGCTAGACAATAAAATCTGCTGGAAACCTCACATCAGTCACATCCGGGCCAAGTTAGCAAAATGTATAGGGATACTGGGGAAGACAAGACACATCTTGGACTATAAATCATTGGTCTTACTGTACAATTCACTGTTTCTACCTTATCTTAACTACTGTGTAGAAGTCTGGGGAAACACCTACAAGACCAACCTACAGCCAATATGCACATTACAAAAAAAGCTATAAGGATAATAAATAATGTAGGATATAGAGACCATACCAATTTGTTGTTTTTAAAGTCACATGTCATAAAGTTCATTGATTTAGTTAAATTTAAGACAGCACAAGTAGTGTACAGGGCAATTAATAATCAACTCCCTACTAATATACAAAAAATATTTAAAAAAAAAGAGATAATGATCATAATTTGAGAGGAGACTTAAACTTTACAAAACCCAAGATACGAACAACCAAGAAAAGTCTGTGCATATCTGTCTGTGGGGTGGATTTGTGGAACAGTCTGGAGCCGGAACTGAAACTATGTACAAACAGAAATCGATTCAAAAAGCGGTATAAACATTATTTGCTGAAAGGATATATGTTAGAAGGGTAGTATTTATATGTACGATTCACTATGCTCACTCTGGAACACTCTGGGACACTATGGAAAGGTGGGTGGGACAGCACTGTGTATATCTGTGTTGTTTGAGGCTGGTTTTGATGTATGGACATCAATGTATGTTAGGATGGATGGGTGTTAATGTTGATAAGTACAAAATACAGTTAACTGTTTACTTGGGGTCTTAAATGTGGTAATTTGTATATAATTTTGGGCTGCACGGTGGCGCAGTGGTTAGCACTGCGGCAGCACAGTTTACCCTTGGCCCGCGGATCGTGGAATCGATCCCAGCCCCCGACCAAAACAGTGATCTGTGTGGAGTTTGCATGTTCTCCCCGTGTTTGCGTGGGTTTACTCCGGGATTTCTCCGGTTTCCTCCCACATGCCAAAAACATGCAGGTTAGGTTAATTGGAGACTCTAAAGTGGCCCCAGGTGTGAGTGTGTGTGTGAATGGTTAAGGGATAGCGCCGTACCGTGGCTGCTCATCCATCCAGGTGGTGGATGCCCTCAATTTCCCCTCTGGGGATCAATAAAGTATACTAAATCTAAAAAAAAAAAAAAAAAAATCACATGGGTGTATTTATGGAAAGGAGGAGATGGAATTAATAAGTGTTCACTTCTTCTTTCTCCCTTTCGAACACTGTATACTGTTACTTTATTGCATTTGTCATTTGTTTTGTTTTAGTTATACTTTTTTTGTTCGAAATAAAGTATCTATCTATCTATCTATTTGATGTACGGACATCAATTAAAAAGCATTTGATACAGTGGATCATAATTTATTATTAAAGAAACTACAAAATTGTGGTATTAGGGGGGTAGCACTGTCCTGGTTAAGAAGTTACTCAAAGAATAGATATCAGTATGTATGTGTTGGTAACAAAAACTCACAGTTACTGAAGGTTACTTGTGGAGTCCCACAGGGTTCAATTTTGGGGCCATTGTTATTCAATATGTATATAAATGATATATGTAAAGTTTCGGAAAAAATGGATTTAATATTGTTTGCTGATGACACTAATTTATTATGCAGTGGAAGCAATTTGGAGCAACTTTTGGATGCACTCGGAAAGGAATTAGGAAAGCTTAAACTGTGGTTTGATTCAAACAAATTAACGCTCAATTTAAGTAAGACAAAATTTATATTTTTTAACAACCATCACAACAACTTAGTATCTAAACTCAGTGTAAATGGTGTAGAGATTGAAAGGTTCAGGTTCAGGTTCAGGTTACTTTATTTGTACCCGTAGGTAGATTTGTTTTGCAGTCTGGTGACATCCATATTTACAAGCCACAATTACATTCAACATAAACACAAACACAGGCACATATGAAGCTGACTATAAACACGATAAAAATGCTCAAGGCTCCATCAATCAGGGTATAAAGACAAAGAGATGAGAGAAAAACCAGAGATAAGAGAGAAGGGTCATATTAAAAAGTTAAAGACTAGTCAAAGAGGTTAAAAACTCAAAGGTCTAAAACCCAATAAAAGATTTAGAACTCAAATAAAATCCTACAAAAATAAGTAAATATAAAATGGAGTTAATAAATAGGTACCTAAATTATGTGCAATATATTGTTACAACTTGTTCAACTCTTTGACAGCAGCAGGAACAAAGCTGTTTTTGTAGCGCTGGGTTTTGCTTTTTGGGACAGCAAACCTCCGTCTTGAGGGAAGAAGCTGAAAGTTGCAGTGCAAAGGGTGGGAGTCATCATTTAGAATGGAGGTAGCCATCCTCTGTACTTGTCTGGTGTACAGGGATGTCAGGCTCAGCTGTGGCTCACCAAGCAAATGACTGGACCATCTAACTACCTGATCCAAGGATTTCCTCTGTTTCAGTTTTATCTGACCAAACCATGACACTAAAGAAAAGAATAAAACAGATTCAATAAAAGCCCGATAAAACATTGCCGTTATGGTTCGGTCAGTTTGGAAGCGTGCAAGTTTCCTTAAACAATGAAAATGTTGCTGACCCTTTTTGCACACCCTTTCACAGTTCTCTTCAAAGTTTAAATTACTATCAATAAACGTCTCAAGATATTTGTAGGATTGTACACATTCAGTGGTCTGACCTTTTAGTACGGTGACTTTGTGCCTGGGAGTTTTCCTCCTAAAGTCAATAATCATGTCTTTAGTTTTTGTCGTATTCAGCTGCAGGTAGGAATCCTCACACCAGTGAACAAAATCATCAACTACTGGGCCGTGGCCACTCTCACCATCCTGGAGGAGACTGACAATAGCTGAATCATCAGCATATTTTATAATGTGTCTGTTGTCATGTCTGCTCCGACACATGTTTGTGTACAGGATGAAGAGTAGTGGTGACAACACACACCCCTGAGGAGAGCCAGTAGAATAGCACTTTAGGTCAGACAATGTACCATTGACCCTTACTCTCTGCGTCCTGTTGGTTAAGAAATCCAGAATCCAACCCACCAGATTATTGCTCAAATCAAATTGTTGCAGGAGCCTTTCATCTAAAATATGAGGTTGGATTGTATTAAAGGCGGAGGAAAAGTCCACAAATAAAAGCCTGGCGTGTGTCCCATTAAAATCCAGATGTTTAAAAAGCATGTTAAACAGAGTGACAGTGGCATCCTCCACTCCTCTGTGAGGCCTATAGGCAAACTGCAAAGGATCCAATGCATACTCAGTCTGTTTTAGGACCTCACATCTGAAAGGGTATCCGAAACTACATTTCTTGGACTAATAATTGATAATAAACTGTGTTGGAAGTCACATATTAATTATATTAAAGGTAAAATATCTAAATCAATTGCAATACTACACAGAGTGCAATATTTTCTGCATCAACCCACATTATATACTTTGTATCATTCATTAATACTCCCATACATGACATATTGTACTCAAGTATGGGGAAATACTTTTAAAACAAACATATATCCAGTCTTTATGCTTCAGAAGAGAGCTATTAGAATAATAAACAAAGCTGCTTACAGGGAACCAACAAACCCACTTTTTCTTAAAAGCTCTCAAGTTGAAAGATCTGGTTGACTTTAAAACTTCAGTAATAATGTTTAAAGTGAAGAATCTATTACTGCCTGCAAATATCCAAAAGCTGTTCCAAATAAGGGAGAAACAATATAATTTCAGAGGAACATGTATATTTCAAAAACCTTCAGTGAGAACTACCACCAAGCAACACTGTGTTTCAGTGCAAGGAGTCAGATTATGGAACAATTTTGGACCTGAATTAAAATCATGTACAACGCTTGGACAGTTTAAACAAAAACTAAAGGAAGAAATACTCCAAACATACACTACCGTTCAAAAGTTTGGGGTCACTTAGATATTTCCTTATTTTTGAAAGAAAAGTACTGTTTTTTTCAATGAAGATAACTTTAAACTAATCAGAAATACACTCTAATATCTAATATACATTGCTAATGTGGTAAATGACTATTCTAGCTGCAAATGTCTGGTTTTTGGTGTAATATCTACATAGGTGTATAGAGGCCCATTTCCAGCAACTATCACTCCAGTGTTCTAATGGTACAATGTGTTTGCTCATTGCGTCAGAAGGCTAATGGATGATTAGAAAACCCTTGTGCAATCATGTTAGCACAGCTGAAAACAGTTTAGCTGGTTAGAGAAGCTATAAAACTGACCTTCCTTTGAGCAGGTTGACTATCTGGAAAAAATTATTTCAAATACATACAATAATGTTTTGTTGTAGAGTTTACTCCAATCGACCTTTGTGAGTTAGACAAAATAGTTTCCTCATCCAAACCTTCAACTTGTCTTTTAGACCCTATTCCTACCAGGTTATTTAAAGAAGTCTTCCCACTTATTGGTAGCTTTATTCTTCATATAATCAATTCTTCATTAACTTTAGGCCATGTACCGCAGGCTTTTAAAACAGCTGTAATTAAACCCTTACTCAAAAAGCCAACGCTAGATCCAGGAGCTTTAGCTAACTATAGACCAATCTCTAATCTCCCTTTCATTTCAAAAATCTTAGAAAGAGTTGTTGCTACGCAATTATTTGACCACCTGCAGGGAAATGGTTTACTTGAAGAGTTTCAGTCTGGGTTTAGAATCCATCATAGTACTGAAACAGCCTTAGCGAAGGTCACTAACGACCTCCTCATTGCATCTGATAATGGACTAGTTTCTGTACTTGTCCTTTTAGATCTTAGTGCAGCTTTTGATACTATTGATCATAATATTCTACTTGATAGATTAGAACACTTTGTTGGACTTAATGGAACTTCGTTGCAGTGTTTTAGATCTTATTTATCTGATAGGTTCCAGTTTGTTCATGTAAATGATGAGTTTTCTTTCAGCTCAAAGCTTAGTCATGGAGTTCCACAGGGATCTGTGCTAGGCCCTACTCTTTTAAGTTTATATATGCTTCCGTTAGGCAACATTATTAGAAAGCACTGTATACATTTCCATTGTTATGCAGATGACACACAATTATACCTGTCAATGAAGCCAGATGATACTAATCAATTAGCCAAGTTAGAAGCCTGTCTTAAGGAAATCAAAGCTTGGATGACTTGTAATTTCCTGCTATTAAATTCAGATAAGACTGAAGTCATTCTTGTTGGTCCAAAAAACCTTAGAAATTCCTTTCCAAATCAAACTTTCAGTTTGGATGCAGTTACTCTTTCTCTTAATAGCTCTGTGAGGAACCTTGGAGTTATTTTTGATCAGGATTTGTCCTTCAATTCACATATTAAATTTGTTTCTAAGACTGCCTTCTATCATTTGCGTAATATTGCCAAGATTAGGAGCATCTTGTCTCAGAGTGATGCTGAGAAGCTGATCCACGCTTTTGGTTAGCTCGAGATTAGATTATTGTAATTCTTTATTATCAGGCTGTCCTAAAACATCTTTAAAAAGTCTTCAGCTGATCCAAAATGCTGCAGCAAGAGTTTTAACAGGTACTAGAAAGAGAGATCATATCTCTCCGGTTCTGGCCTCCCTTCATTGGCTTCCCATAGAGTTTAGAATTAAGTTTAAAATCCTTCTTCTTACTTACAAAGCTTTAAACAATCAGGCTCCTTTTTATTTAAAAGATCTGATACTACCGTATCATCCTAACAGAGCACTACGCTCCCAAAATGCAGGATTACTTGTAATACCTAGAATCTCCAAAAGTACAATGGGAGGCAGAGCCTTCAGTTATCAAGCTCCTCTCCTGTGGAATCAGCTGCCAATCTGGATTCGGGAGTCAGACTCGATCTCTGTTTTTAAGAATAGGGCTAAAACCTACCTTTTTGATATAGCCTACAATTAGGGAGGGATCATGTGTTTCTGAACCCTCCCTTAGTTATGCTGCTAATAGGTTTAGTCAGCCGGGGGACCTCCAGTAATGCACTGGGCCTCACTCCTTTCCTCACTCTCTATGAAATATTTTTTTTTGCTGGTCATTAACATTTGTTTGTTCTCTCCCATAGATTGAGTCCCCATCGTGCTGTTTGCTCTCTACATGTCTGTTCTTTTCTTCTTCTCTATCCCCTTACCCCCCAGCCAGTCGCAGCAGATGAGTGCCCCTCCCTGAGCCTGGTTCTGCTGGAGGTTTCTTCCTGTTAAAAGGGAGTTTTTCCTCTCCACAGTCACCAAGTCCTTGCTCACAGGGGATCGCCTGATTGCTGGGGTCTTTCTGCAACTGTGGGGGTCCCCCCTACAGTTGATAGTGCTATGAGATGACTGTTGTTGTGAAATGGTGCTATATAAATAAAGTTGAATTGAATTGAATTGAATACAAATCATTATTTCTAACCTTGTCAATGTCTTGACTATATTTTCTATTCATTTTACAACTCGTGGTGGTAAATAAGTGTGACTTTTCATGGAAAACACAAAATAATTGTCTGGGTGACCCCAAACTTTTGAACGGTAGTGTATATACAAGATGGCATGTAAAATGACATAAGGGTTGCCATATCGAGTCTGTGTTGTATTGTAGCTTAGTTTTTTTTTGTCACATTTTGTCTTAGCTTTGTTCTGAATTGTAATCGCTCTTGTTTTGTTTTTCTTTTGAATTCTTGGATGGAAATGGGTGGGCAATATAAGCTGCAGCTTCAGCCATCACCCATTTCGGATAACTTATGTTGAACTGTATAATCAGAGGAGTTATTGTCTAATTTGACCTTGTTGGATTTTCTTTCCCCCTTTGTAATATTATTCTGTTTCTTTTTTTAATCTTTTAATCTTTTTAATCTTTACTTTTAATCTCTCCGAAATAAAGAAAGATAAAGATTCATTCATATGTATATTCACTGCTCTTATTTTTCTTATCTTCTTAATTATTGCTCTGAGTGTTGCTATCCCTGTGCTGTTGCAATCCTGGAATTTCCCCATTGTGGGACTAATAAAAGCTTATCTTATCTTATCTTATCTTATCTTATCTTATCTTATTCAACAGAAGCCATATCAAAGATAGTTAAGTATGACATATTCTGGGCTGTTCAGAGCAGGCCAGGGGCTCATCCTGTACTCCACACAGGTAGAGGTGCTGGTCTGTAAGAGGGGCTTTTTTTCAGCTGATCTATTAGTTTATTTAAAGGTAAAATTGTGTTATAGGCTGCAATATGCACAATCTGTGATTTGTTACTGAAGCAGATGGTCTTGACCCATGCCAGAATGAAAACTGGGTGTGTACGATAATTTTCCTCAAAATGCAATAATTTTAAGCCACTGTTACGGTATTTCAACATTTCCCATCTGGCAACACTGGTGGAGAGCGTCCTCACTTGCTGTCTGGGTGTGTGGTACGCCGGCTCCATGGCCAAAAACAGGAAGGCTGTGCAGAGGGTCATCAACACCACCCAAAAAAATCATCGGCGGCCCTCTGCCCTCCCTGGAAGATATCTTCAGATCCAACTGTCTCAGAAAGATCAAGGCCATCACAGGAGACCCCTCACATCCCACCCACCACCTGTTTGACCTGCTTCCCTCTGGATGATGGTTCAGATTGAACAGGTCCATCACCTCCAGACTGACGAACAGTTCCTTCCCCTGGGCCATCCGGACTGTAAACAGTCAGAGGCCCCACCCCCTCCCTCCAAATGCACACATGCACAGAATCTTCTACCACTTTTCCAGAGGTCCGTGTCCCGAAGGCAGCAGTTCAAGCAGAGAAGCCCAGACTTCCCTCTCCCAAGCCACCTGCTCCAGCTCTTCAGAGAGGATATTAAGGCGTCCCAGACCAGCTGGGAGACATAGTCTCTCCAGCAAGTCCTGGGTCTGCCCCAGGGTCTCGTCCCAGTGGGACGTGCCCAAAATACCTCAAGTGGGAGGTGTCTAGGAGGCATCCTGATCAGATGCCCAAACCACCTCAAATGGCTCCTTTCAATGTGGAGGAATACTCTGAGCCTCTCCTGGATGACTGAGTTCCTCACCCTATCTCTGAGGGTGAATCCAGCAACCCTATGAAGAAAGCTCATTTGAGCCCCTTGTATCCGTGATCTCATTCTTTCGGTCATTACCCAAAGCTCATGACCATAGGTGAGAGTAGGAACGTAGATTGACTGGTAAATCAACAGCTTTGTCTTAGAGCTCAGAACCCTCTTCACCACAACAGACCGGTACAACGTCCGCATCACTGCAGATGCTGCTCCAATCAGTCTGACAATCTCTTGCTCCATTCTCCCCTCACTCGTGAATGAGACCCCAAGATACTTAAAATCCTCCACTTGGGGCAGGAGCTTGTCCCAAACCTGAAGAGGACAATCCACCTTTTTCCGGCTGAGGACCATGGACTCGGACTTGGAGGTGCTGATTCTCATCCCAGCCACTTAACACTTAGCAGTAAACCGTCCCAGCAAGAGCTGTAGGTCATTGCTGGATGAAGCCAAAAGAACAACATCATCTGCAAGCAACAGAGATGAGATCTTGCAGTCACCAAGCATGACACCCTCTGTTCCCTGGCTGCGCCTAGAAATCCTGTCCATAAAAATTATGAACCGGATCGGTGACATAGGGCAGCCCTGGCGGAGTTCAACTCCCACTGGGAATGAGTCCGACCGAGTGTTGGCAATATGAACCAAACTCTCACAACGGTTTTACAGAGACCGGATAGCTCGTAACAACAAGCCCAATACCCCATACTCCTGAAGCACCCCCCACAAAAAACCATGAGGGACGCGGTTGAATGCCTTCTCCAAGTCCACAGAACACATATAAACTGGTTGGGCAAACTCCCACAAACCCTCAAGGATTCTCAAAAGGGTAAAGAGTTGGTCCGATGTGCCACGGCCAGGACAAAAACCACATTGCTCTTCCTGAATCCGAGGTTTGATCAATGGCAAGACTCTCCTCTCCAGTACCTTGGCATAGACCTTCCCAGGGAGGCTGAGCAGTGTGATCCCTCTAAAGTTGGAACACATCCTCCGGTCCTTTATCTTGAAGAGAGGGACCACCACTCAAGTTTGTCATGCCAAAGGCACTGTCCCCAACCTCCAGGCAATATTGCACAGGTGTGTCAACCATGACAGCCCAACGACATCCAGGGCCTTAAGGTACTCAGGGCAAATCTCGTCCACCCAAGGGGCCTGGCCACCAAGGAGTTTTTTAATCAACTTGGCAACCTCAGCCCCTGTTATAAGCGAGTTGTCCCCCTCGTCCACAAGCCCTGCCTCCTCTGTGGAAGTCATGTCAGTGGGATTGCGAGATCCTCGAAGTATTCCTTCCACTGCGCCTGACAATATCCTCAGTCAAAGTCAGCAGCTGCCACCCCCCCCCCCCCCGAGCTGCAGGATAGTTATCCAGAATCTCTTCAACGCCAACCAAAAGTCTTGTTCCATGGCCTCACTGAACTCCTCCCACACCCAAGTTTTTGCTTCAGCAACCACCCGAGCTGCACTCCGCTTGGCCTGCCGGTACACCTCAGCTGCTTCGGGAGTCCCACAAACAAACCGAGCTCAATAGGACTCCTTCTCAACTTAATGACCCCCCTCACCACTGCTGTCCACCGCTTGGTTGGGGTTTGCCACCATGAGATGCACTGATGACCTTTTGGCCACAGCTCTGGACAGCTGCTTAAACAGTGGAGGTTGAGAACATGGCCCATTCAGACTCCAAGCCTCCAGACTCTTTCGGAATGTGGTTGTTCTTCCAGAGGTGGGAGTTAAAGACCTCCCGGACAGGGGCCTCAGCCAGACATTCCCAGCACACTTTCACTATACGTTTGGGTCTACCAGGTCTGAATGGCGTCCTCCCCAACCATCGGATCCAACTCACCACCAGGTGGTGATCAGTTGACAGCTCTGCACCTCTCTTTACCCGAGTGTCCAAGTCATACAGTGGCAGGTCTGATGACACGATAACAAAATTGATCAGTGACTTGCAACCTAGGGTGTCCTGGTGCCAGGTGCACATATGGACACTCTTATGCTTGAAAAAGGTGTTTGTTATGGACAAACTGTGGTTAGGACAGAAGTCCAAACACCACTCGGGTTCAGATTGGGAAGGCCGTTCCTCCAAATCACCCCCTCCAGGTTTCACTGTCATTGCCCACATGCACATTGAAGTCCCCCACAAGGAAAGTGGCGTCTCCAAGAGGAGCACCCTCCAGCACCCCAGTCAAGAGATTCAAAAAAGGGTGGGTACTCTGAACCATCATTTGGTGCATAGGCACAAATGATGGTCAGAACCCATTTCCCAACCCGAAAGCACAGGTAAACAACCCTTTCATCCACCGGGGAAAACTCCAATATAGAGGCAGCAAAGTGGGGGATACAAGAATACCCACCCCTGCTTGTCGCCTCTGACCCGAAGCAACTCCAGAGTAGGCAAAGCTCCAGCCCGTCTCCAGGAGACTGGTTCCAGAACCGGAGCTGTGTGTTGAGGTGAGGACAGCTATATCTAGCCAATATTTCTCAACCTCATGCACCAGCTCAGGTTCCTTCCCCACCAGAGAGGTGACATTCCACGTACCAAAAGCCAGTTTAGGAAGCCTGGGATCAGACCGCCAAGGTCTCTGCCTTCGACCGCCACCTGATCCACATAGCAGTGGACCCCCCTGATCCCTCCTGCCGGTGGTGAGCCCACTGGAGGGCGGACCCATGTAACTCCTTCAGACTGAGCCCGGCCGGGTCCCATGGGCAGATACCAGGCCACCAGATGCTAGCCATCGAGCCCCTTCACCAGGTCTGGCTCCAGGGTGGGGCCCCGGTAACCCCATTCCGGGCGGGGTACACTGAATCCTTGTTCTAGCGTTCATCATAAGAGTCTGTTGGAGGACCAGTTTGTCTTGGGTGACCCTACCAGAGGCAAAATGCCTCAGACAACATAGCTCCTGGGATCACTAGGGCACGCAAACCCCCCACCATGATTAGGTGATTGTTGACTGTGTGATGTTTGAAATTTGTGACTGAATGTCAATGCAGCATCATATAGCACTGTCGTCCAGGACTAATTTCCTGTGAGAGACAATAAATTTTATTCTGATTCTGGTTTACAGCAATACATGACAAAATATGATTTGTTTGTTATTTTGCTCCACAGAAAAAGAGAAAAAAAAGCCCTGAGTTTATGTACACATACAGTGGTGTGAAAAAGTTTCTGCCCCCTTCCTGATTTCTCAATTTTTTGCATGTTTGTCACACTTTAAATGTTTCAGATCATTAAACAAATTTAAATATTAGACAAAGATAACACAAGTAAACACAAAATGCAGTTTTGCAGCAATTCTGCAAAGATGAGTGGGCCAAAATTCCTCCATAGCGCTGTGAAAGACTTATTGGAGTTGTTGCGGCTAGGTTTTAGGGGGCAATCACTTTTTTACTCAGGGCCATGTAGGTTTGAATTTTTTTTCCCTCTTAATAATAAACACCTTCATTTAAAAACTGCATTTTGCGTTTCCTTGTGTTATCTTAGTTTAATAGTTAAATTTGTTTGACGATCTAAATCATTTAAATGTGACAAACATACAAAAAAAAATGAGAAATCAGGAAGGGGCAAAAACTTTTTCACACCACTGTACATGCTTCTCTGCACCACATTGTGTGGTGATCCGAGCGCTGAGGTTGTCCGTGCCCAGGCCACTCAGTATTCTTCGTCTTTTTCTCCGGTTTATTTCTCCTTGTTATTGTTGTTCTCCCAGGGCTTTTAATGTGACAGCGCTGCGGCTGAACTTCTGGCTGTCAAAGTGGAGCCGGCACTGTCACAGCTGATCTTGATTTTGGTAATTATGGTTCCCCCTTTCCTGTTTGGTTCTTTGCTTTTGTTGTCAGTATTTAAGGGAGCAGCTGAGGCTCACTCCTTGCGTCAACCAGGACTGGAGTCCCTATCCCTGGCTCCAGTCTTCTTTCTGTATTTGATCCGTCTTTGCTTCATCACTCCTGAGTGTTTATTCAATAGCGTCAGGTTCTGCCCTCGCTATGCTCCTGTATTGATGTTAGTGTTCTTTATTTAGTGTTCTAGTTCAGTGTATGTGTTTTGCCCCATGTGGTGGGTCCCTTTCAGGGCAAACATGACACATTGAATCTAATAAAGAACAAAAAGGGTTTTTCATTTTGCATGCACGCACACACGCGTGCGCGCGCACATGCGCACACACACACACACACACACACACACACACACACACACACACACACACACACACACACCATGAAATCAGATATTGCACAGTCCTCATTCAGGTATTTATACATGCACAGTCTTGCACCAAATTGCTTTGGTGGATCATGTGGCCTGTTAGCTAGCTAGCTTGACAGCTACCCAGTAATCCTGGATGAAGTCTGGTGTCATCTCATGGCTGATCAGGATGATAAATCCAACTTCAGCTCGTTTATTTTGTTGACAGCAGCTATGACATTTGGAACCAGGGAGTGGGCTCTTTGTCTCAAAGCACTTTAACCTAGCCTAATTTCCACATTAGTTTGTGCTTCTTCTCGGCATTTTCTTCTTGGCTAACTCTGACAACAAGCAGGTCCATCCAGATTGTGAGGACTGTTGGTTGTCAAACAGCTCACTGTTGTAGAAAATAATGTGCCATGTACACCACACTGTTTAAGTCTTCACATTATAAAAAAAGCACTTACTTTCTGCTAGCAATAATTAGGAAATTAGGACATCAATGAAGCTGTGGGTAAACCCATGCAGACACGGGGAGAACATGCAAACTCCAGTGATCTGTGTGGAGTTTGCATGTTCTCCCCGTGTCTGCATGGGTTTACTCCGGGATTTCTCCGGTTTCCTCCCACATGCCAAAAACATGCAAGTTAGGTTAATTGGCATCGAACTGGGGATTCTAAATTGTCTTTAGGTCTGACTGTGAGAGTGAATGGTTGTCTGTCTCTCTGTGTTGGCCCTGCGATGGACTGGCAATCCGTCCAGGATGTACCCTGCCTCTCATCAAAAGATGCTGGGATAGGCTCAAGCCCCCCCCCCCACCCCCCGCGCATCCTGAAAAGGATTAAGTGGAAGAAGATGGATGGGTGGATGGCTGAAGCTGAGGGATATCAGTGTTGTGGAAACAGTGTTGACATTCAGTTGGGTCATCAACATGCTCAGAATGCCTGTTGTCCAGCTAAATTTGTTGACCTTGTTTCACAGTCACCTTTCCACAAGTGATTGGTGTTCATCTGTGAAGACAGTAGGACGGTATATTAGTGTGTCATTACTCTTGGAAACACTGCTGGGCTCAGGAGAGTCTGGTCTCTGTGGATGGATCCTGACATAAACATGAAAGACATGTGTAACAAGAGTCATGGACAGAGGCCGTTCTAGAGTCTCTTGGGGCCCTAGGCAAAGTTTTAGAGGGCCCCCTCCAACCATCTGACTGAGGTAACTTCCTGTCATTTTGATATAGCTGCTCTAACCTGTTGGTTTACATAAGACACTCACCAGTGCTTGCAAGCCTGAGAGGTGGGGGTGGGGATGGGCCCCCTTTAGGGATGTCTGTGCTTGACTACCACTGTCAGTGAGCCTGGGGGGGCCCGCATTGGCCTGCCTTGCCTGCCAGCACACAACACCTCTGGTTGTGGACAGTTTGAGATGGTGTCTTACTTCTGACCTTTGGTCTGGATCTGATCCTCACACTGGGTGGTTGTAGAAGGATGGACTCCCTTCTCTGGGTCCTCACACTGATTCATAGCACAGACCTCAAACGCAAACAAAAATACACACTCAGTAGAAGCACGTTTACAGGAAAGGTTTATAGTTTTTATCCCTTCCACAGCATGTGAGACACTATGGGGTGTAATGGGGTATATTTCCATTTTCTGTGACCTTAGGCCACACTACTACTGCTGTAAGTAGAGGAAGCTACAGTTTGGGTTGGAGGTCAGTCTTCTGGTAGCTCTTTGTGTTAATTTTCTGTTATGCTGAACACCATGAAAGAAGGCAGAATGTTCCATTTATCTGGTCTTTGGTAGGACCCGGTTAGGGTGTGAACTCACAACCACCTGGCTATGGGATGGATGCTCTACCACAGTCTCTTGAGGATCTTGAGCTGTCGTAATAAAGGATTTGTTTTCTTGGGGGATTAATAAAGTTTCTTTAGCATGAACATGAAAGAGAAAATACTGTCAAACTCAGGGAAAGGGATACAATACATGCTAATTTACCAGAACATAGCAAAATTTACATAATAAAAGTTGCTGCTCTCCAAAAGACCTCCGTGAAGATGGAGACACCGCATGATGTAGTTCTCCTGTTTGTCCACTAGATGAAGCTACTTGACCATCTGATGGACTGGAGCAGCAGCAGCCTGGATCATGTGATCTAGGACTAGATGATTCCACTGCAGTCCTCAGCCACAGTTCCTAATGATGAGGGACCACAACCTCACATTGACACAGATGAGGTCTTTTTTTTTTAATCTCTTCTCTTAGAGTTTCAAAAACTTTCTTCTGAAAGAATGCTTTTTTCAGTTCAGACTGATTTCCTGTTGTGAGATGCTCTATTAACACAGACAGTGAGGATACTAAATCATTTTTCAAACAATTAACAAACTAAGAAACCACAAAGTTTAACATTTGGACTTTTGACTTCTGTTACTACAACCAGTAATGAGAAGATCATACAGTACTTATACTGACAACGATGAGATGAACAGATATTTTAACTGGCGGAACAGTGAGTTCTGACTGGCCAACATAGACTCCTAAGGTTCCACAACAACCACTCAGATGTATGACCGGATATGTATCACTCCACTTAAGAGATATTCTGATAATATTTAAATTATAACTGCTGGTGGCTTCTGATAATCTGGGAGGACTGTAATGTGTTATGCACTTTAATTTTCCATCATAAACAGTTTTATAGTCCCCCCACGACCCGAAAAGGATTAAGCGGAAGAAGATGGATGGATGGATGGATGGATGGATGGATGGAGGTTTAGATTAAAGCTTCCCAGTGGAATACATGCTCTTGACTCTTGACTCCCACAGGTGGTAGAAGAGTATCCACAAATAGTAGTTCAGTAGAAGTACCTTAAAATATTAGTCAAGTATAGTATTAGTATGAGTAAGGGTCGTTGTCAAAAAATTACTCTAAGAAGAGGAAGAAAGTTTTTTCCACATACATTCTTTAGTTTTACTCATAATTTTCTCTTTTTTCCTCAAACATCAGACATTTTGTTTTTCAATTTATTGCTTTCTTCTCCTCAATAAATCTGTCACAGTTTTGGTAATATGACAGTAGAAAAGGTCACTAGAGTGTATCTGCTTCAGTGAATGTAAAGGTTGGTTACAGTGTGACCCAGGGTCTCTGAGTGCAGAGACCATCTTTCCACCCTGCATATTCCATATGTGTGGGGATTGAATCCCACAGCGCAGCTGATGTGGATAATCTTTAAGACGGATCACCTGTGGCGGCCACACATTGATTAGACCCCTGGCTATATAGGCACCGCACATGCGTGGTGAATGGAATGTGTTTCTGAGTGGCCTAGAGGTGGAGAGATAGTCTCTCTACTCAGAGAACCCGGGTTACACTGTAACCAACTGTTCTCTATCGTGTTGAGACTATTTCTCCACCCTACGTATTCCATATGTACGGAGACTCTGTAAGACACACCACGAGGAAACCAGCAGACCCTACTGCTCCCATAGGAGTGTGAGATGGTCTACGAGTTCAAAAGAGACATCGCTGCCACTAAAGCGCTCGCCTACAGTGGTGTAAAAAAGTGCTTGCCCCTTCCTGATATCTTTTTTTTTGTATGTTTGTCACACTTAAATGTTTCAGATCATCAAACAAATTTAAATAGTCAAAGATAACACAAAGAAAACACAAAATGCAGTTTTTAAATGAAGGTGGGTGTTTATTATTAAGGGGGAAAAAAACATCCAAACCTACATGGCCCTGTGTGAAAAAGTGATCCCCCCGTTAAAACATAATTTAACTGGTTTATCACATCTTTGGAAAGCTGAGTTCAATTTCTCTAGCCACACCCAGGCCTGATTACTGCCACATCTGTTCTCAATCAAGAAATCACTTAAATAGCACCTATCTGACAAAGTGAAGTAGCCCAAAAGATCCTCAAAAGCTAGACATCATGCTGCCATCCAAAGAAATTCAGGAACAAACGAGAAACAAAGTAATTGAGATCTAGCAGTCTGAAAAAGGTTATAAAGCCATTTCTAAAGCTTTGGGACTCCAGTGAACCACAGGAGAGCCATCCATCCATCCATCCATCCATCCATCTTCTTCCGCTTAATCCTTTTCGGGTCGCGGGGGGGCTGGAGCCTATCCCAGCATCTTTTGGGCAAGAGGCAGGGTCCACCCTTGACAGATCGCCAGTCCATCGCAGGGCCAACACAGAAAGACAGACAACTATTCACTCTCACATCCATACCTAAGGACAATTTAGAATCCCCAGTTGATACCAATTAACCTCACCTGCATGTCTTTGGCATGTGGGAGGAAACCGGAGTACCCGGAGTAAACCCACGCAGACACGGGAAGAACATGCAAACTCCACACAGAAGGGTCACTGACGGTCTGGGGGTGGGATCGAACCTACGATGGTCAAGAGTGGAATTGATCCCATGACCTTCTTGCTGTGCTGCCACTGTGCTAGCCACTGCACCACCATGCTGCCCCCACAGGAGAGCCATTATCCACAAAAACAATGTTGGAGACATCAAGGAGAGCGCTATGTATCAGTCACTGTTGTCACCATGTTACAGTCTGGGCAGGTGTGTCTAGTCAATACCCAACTGCCCTACACCTTGTGAATGGTACGGTGACAAGCCAATACTACCTGAATAGCATCATTAATCCAGTCATTGTGCCCCTGCATGAACAGCACAGACCTAATGTCATCTTCATGGCTGACAATACACCAGCTCATCGAGGTTGCATCATTAGGGAACGGCAGCTGGAGGCTGGGGTACCTCAAATGGAGTGGCCTGTATTTTCTCCAGACCTGAATCTCATAGAAAACCTATGGGATCAGCTGAGTTGCCATGAAGAGGCATGTAATCCTACACCCCACAACCTCAATGACCTGAGGGTCACCCTTCAAGAGGAGTGGAATGCCCTGCCTCAGCAGACAATAAGCCGACTTGTGAACAGCATGAGATGTCGTTGACATTGCTACATTGTTTTGTTTTTTGTTTTTTGTTTTTTTTTAAGATGGCAGCAGTCTGAAATGGCCTTACAACTAAATTGCTTCCTCACAGCCAGACAAAGACGTTTCAAGCTTAGGGTGCCACTTCCCGTGCCATGTTTGTTTTCCCGTTTCTATCATAACACGTAACTTCCTCTGGCAGCTGAACAGACCCCAGGTATCGAGATATTCATTTTTACAACAATATCAAAATTTATACCGGTGTTATCGTGAATGATACGATATGGCACACACCTACAGTGGGGCAAAAAAGTATTTAGTCAGCCACCAACTGTGCAAGTTCTCCCACTTAAAAGATGAGCGAGGTCTCCAATTTTCATCATAGGTATACCTCAACTATGAGAGACAAAATGAGAAAAAAAATCCAGAAAATCACACTGAAGGATTTTTAATGAATTATTTGGTAAATTCCTCGGTAAAATAAATATTTGGTCACCTACAAACAAGCAAGATTTCTGGTTCTCACAGACCTGTAACTTCTTCTTTAAGAGGCTCCTCTGTCCTCCACTGGTTACCTGTATTAATAGCACCTGTTTGAACTCATTATCAGTATAAAAGACACCTGTCCACAACCTCAAACAGTCAGACTCCAAACTCCACTATGGCCAAGACCAAAGAGCTGTCAAAGGACACCAGAAACAAAATTGTAGACCTGCACCAGGCTGGGAAGACTGAATCTGCAATAGGTAAGCAGCTTGGTGTGAAGAAATCAACTGTGGGAGCAATTATTAGAAAATGGAAGACATACAAGACCACAGATAATCTCCCTCGATCTGGGGCTCCACGCAAGATCTCACCCCGTGGGGTCAAAATGATCACGAGAACGGTGAGCAAAAATCCCAGAACCACATGGGGGGACCTAGTGAATCAGCTACAGAGAGCTGGGACCAAAGTAACAAAGGCTACATCAGTAACACACTCCGCCGCCAGGGACTCAAATCCTGCAGTGCCAGACGTGTCCCCCTGCTTAAGCCAGTACATGTCTAGGCCCGTCTGAAGTTTGCTAGAGAGCATTTGGATGATCCAGAAGATGATTGGGAGAATGTCATATGGTCAGATGAAACCAAAATAGAACTTTTTGGTAAAAACTCAACTTGTCGTGTTTGGAGGAGAAAGAACACCATACCTACTGTGAAACATGGGGGTGGAAACATCATGCTTTGGGGCTGTTTTTCTGCAAAGGGACCAGGACAACTGATCCGTGTAAAGGAAAGAATGAATGGGGCCATGTATCGTGAGATTTTGAGTGAAAACCTCCTTCCATCAGCAAGGGCATTGAAGATGAAATGTGGCTGGGTCTTTCAGCATGACAATGATCCCAAACACACCGCCCGGGCAACGAAAGAGTGGCTTCGTAAGAAGCATTTCAAGGTCCTGGAGTGGCCTAGCCAGTCTCCAGATCTCAACCCCATAGAAAATCTTTGGAGGGAGTTTAAAGTCCGTGTTGCCCAGTGACAGCCCCAAAACATCACTGCTCTAGAGGAGCTCTGCATGGAGGAATTGGCCAAAATACCAGCAACAGTGTGTGAAAACCTTGTGAAGACTTACAGAAAACGTTTGACCTCTGTCATTGCCAACAAAGGGTATATAACAAAGTATTGAGATGAACTTTTGTTATTGACCAAATACTTATTTTTCTAAGGAATTTACCAATTAATTCATTAAAAATCTTTCAATGTGATTTTCTGGATTTTTTTTCTCATTTTGTTTCTCCGCTCTTGTTTTGTTTTTCTTTTGAATTCTTGGATGGAATATGGGTGGGCAATATAAGCTGCGGCTTCAGCCATCACCCATTTCGGATAACTTATGTTGAACTATATAATCAGAGGAGTTATTGTCTAATTTGACCTTGTTGGATTTTCTTTCCCCCTTTGTTATATTATTCAGTTTCTTTTACTAACTAACTAACTACTAACTAACCTGCACTTATATAGCGCTTTTCTAGTCACAAAGACCACTCAAAGCGCTTTCACTAATACTAACCCTCTATTCTAAGGGCCTATAGGAAACAGATATCTAGGGACAATTTAGAACAGCCAATTAACCTAATATGCATGTCTTTGGATTGTGGGAGGAAACCGGAGCCCCCGGAGTAAACCCACGCAGCACAGGGAGAACATGCAAACTCCATACAGAAAGGTTCCAACCCCTGCCAACCTGGGGATTCGAATTTAATCTGTACTTTTAATCTATCCGAAATAAAAGATTCAAATAAAAGATTCAAAGATAGTTGAGGTATACCTATGATGAAAATTGGAGACCTCTCTCATCTTTTAAGTGGGAGAACTTGCACAGTTGGTGGCTGACTAAATACTTTTTTGCCTCACTGAAGTTTATAGTTATGAGTACATGGTATTAAGTATTTCTTAAGTAATCACACCTTTACTCACACAGAAGAACAATAATGATAATAATAATGCCCTCACGCCTAATTGATTACACACCAAATAGATTACAGACCAGAACTGGAGTAGACGGATGCGTGAATGTGTGAATGAGTGAAAGAATGCTTGATGAGCTGCAAACCAGAGAGAGAAAAGTTTTTCAACCACCGGTGTTGATAAATTTTAATGAAAAGTTATGTGCAACAATATTTAAAATGGCAGCCAGCGAGTTTGAGATAATGGTTAACCTTTTAACATCTAAATATACTTCTAAAGCGTAAACGTGTAAAAGTATATGCTTATATTTTAATTTCAAAATGATAATTACTAAAAGTTTTATCTAAACCATGCATGGAATAAACATATTTTGCGATCAATATGACAAAAATAGAAACTGAAGAGCTCTTCCATTGCCTGAAAACTAAGAATCCTACTCATACCCTAGTCAGATTTCTGCCTTCAAGGGTGACAACAAAATAAATTTAGAAAAATTACTTCTTTTTTTTCTCGTTACAGGACAAACTTAAGCAGGGATTATGGAGAAATTCTTGAAAATTGGGATCCAGAGGAGGCAGTCCTGTGAACTGTGTGATTAATTGATTTCATAAAATGTTGATCAACAAAATAGAAACTATGAAGTCTAATAGTAAATAAAGTATTTTGACTACATGACCATAAATTGAAATAAGTAAATTATAATTTGTTTTGTAAAGCAAGGATTAATCTGAACTATGTGATCCCATAATTTAAAATAAAACTATTATTAAATGACTGTATTTAAATCTTTAAGATAGAAAAAATGACATCACCATAACAGCAACAAGTATGACACTTGGATACAATAATGTTTTTCTTTTGCTTTTTGAGACACCGAGACCTTAGCTTTATTAGAATTCATGTCTTAAGTGACAGTGATATTCAGTGTTTCACAAGATGTTTTTTGTTTTGTTTTTTTCTGATTTTGTATACTTTATTGATCCCCAGAGGGGAAATTGAGGGCATCCACCTGGATGGATGAAACAGCCACGGTACGGCACTATCCCTTAACCATTCACACACACACATTCACACCTAGGGCCACTTTAGAGTCTCCAATTAACCTAACCTGCATGTTTTTGGTCTGTGGGAGGAAACCAGAGAAATCCCAGGGTAAACCCACGCAGATACGGGGAGAACATGCAAACTCCCCACATATCACTGTTGGTCAGGGGCTGGGATCAAACCAGGGATCCCATGGCCAAGGGTGAGTTGCTGTGCTGCCGCAGTGCTAACCATTGCGCCACCGCTCCGCCCATGGTTGACACCATGGTTAAGTAAAGATAATATCGACGAAGGATCCTTTCTATCAGCATGCTTAATCAAAATGCAGGCACACCTGATGACACAGTGCCAATGAAGAAGGCCTCAAGACCTGACTGGAATATAGTTTGATTCTCAAGTAAAATTACTATTGATGTTTTGAAGCTTGGCATTTAGAGACTGGACTTAGATGACCTGATTATTAGGTTTAGAATGACTTCAGATGACAGTGATAATCTACCTTCTTTTACCTTTTTCTGTTGTTCTTCTTTTGGTTGATGTCTGTTTGTTTTTTCCTGAATTATTTATTTGGTCTATGTTTATCTACCTGCACTTGGGGTGATGTCAAAAGAAAAAAAAGAAAAGAAAAATGGGGCGGGGACAATATCTGGAATATACTTTATGAACATTTTCCTTATTTGTTGGCAATTTTTTTTTATTATTCTCTATATATTCACTTTGAGACAATATTATAAGTTTGGAAAATCACATTAATTTAGAGACAAAACTGATTAAATTTTGATTTGTTTAAAATACATTGTTATAAAAAAGAAGACGATGTTTGAAGAATACACACACACAGACACAGACACAGACACACACACACACACACACACATATATATATATATATATATACACTACTGTTCAAAAGTTTGGGGTCACTTAGAAATTTCCTTATTTTTGAAAGAAAAACACTTTTTTCAATGAAGATAACTTTAAACTAATCAGAAATACACTCTATACATTGCTAATGTGGTAAATGACTGTTCTAGCTGCAAATGTCTGGTTTTTGGTGCAATATCTACGTAGGTGTATAGAGGCCCATTTCCAGCAACTATCACTCCAGCGTTCTAATGGTACAATGTGTTTGCTCATTGCGTCAGAAGGCTAATGGATGATTAGAAAACCCTTGTGCAATCATGTTAGGTCTGCAATGCTGTAATTGCTGCAAATGAAGGATTCTTTGACGAAAGCAAAGTTTGAACGAAAAAATTATTATTTCAAATACAAATCATTATTTCTAACCTTGTCAATGTCTTGACTATATTTTCTATTCCTTTTACAACTCATGGTGGTAAATAAGTGTGACTTTTCATGGAAAACACAAAATAATTGTCTGTGTGACCCCAAACTTTTGAACGGTAGTGTGTATATATATATATATATATATATATATATATATATATATATATATATATATATATATATATATATATATATATTTGTCGGCCTCCGTCGGTCTATGATGACCATGGAAGATAATCCTAAACGTCTACTCTGCTGGAACAGCACCGCCTGTGGCTTAACAGGCTGATGCGCTAATGGCAGTCCCTGTCACACAGGTCGCACTTGTGGGTGGTCTCCATGCTGCTGGGTCTGTTTTGGTTCTTCCTGCGGGTCCTTTTTTCATCTGCTGTAGCAGTCAGTCTCTCTTCACCCACCTTGAGCTGTCTGGTCAGGGTGCCTCTCCATTTGGAGTGGTCCGTTGCAAGGTCCCCCCAGCGCTCTGTGTTGATCTCCAGGGCCTTCATGTCTCTCTTGCAGACGTCTCTAAAGCGCAGCTGTGGGTGGCCAACGTCTCTCCTGCCAGTCGCCAGTTCTCCGTAGAGGACGTCTTTGGGGATTCTGCCATCCTCCATACGGTGAACGTGGCCTAGCCAGTGGAGCCTGCACTGCCTGAGTAGAGTGAACATGGAGGGAAGGCCGGCGCGGGACAGAACTTCTGTGTTGGGCACTTTGTCCTGCCAGGATATATCCAGGATGTGACGAATGCAGCGCAAGTGGAAAGAGTTCAGTCTCTTTTCCTGCCGGGCGTATGTTGTCCACGTCTCACTCCCATAGAGCAGTGTGCTGATGACGCAGGTGTTGTACACTGCCATCTTCATCTTGACAGAGAGTTTGGGATTTTTCCCACACTCGTGTGGTGAGGCGAGCGAGTGTGAAGGCTGATTTTCCAATCCTCTTGTCGATCTCTGTATCAAGGGAGAGGTTGTTGCTGATCGTGGACCCCAGGTACGTGAACTGATTCACGACCTCCAGCTCGTAGTCGTCGATGGTGATGGTTGGTGGTGCTTCCGTGCCTTGCGCCAAGACATTAGTCTTCTTCAGGCTGATGGTAAGCCCGAAGTCCTTGCATGCCTGGGAGAAACGGTCCATCAGGGTCTGAAGCTCCTGTTGTGTGTGGGTTGCAACTGCAGCGTCATCTGCGAACAGCATGTCTCTGATTAGAGCCTCGTGTACTTTGGTTCTGGCTTTCAGGTGGGCGAGGTTGAAAAGCCTGCCGTCAGATCTTGTGTGCAGGTAGATTCCCTCTGTTGCTGTGCTGAAGGCATGCCTCAGGAGCATAGCAAAGAAAATCCCAAAGAGGGTTGGCGCAAGTACACAGCCCTGTTTCACTCCGCTGCGTATGTTGAATGGCTCTGAGACGTTGCCGTCATGCTGCACTATCCCCCGCATGTTGGTGTGAAACGATTTGATGAGGCTTTGCAACTTTGGTGGGCATCCTATCTTTGGCAGGATCTTGAAAAGGCCCTCTCTGCTGACCAGATCGAACGCTTTGGTGAGGTCGATGAAGGCGACGTACAGGGGCATGTTCTGTTCTCTGCATTTCTCCTGGAGTTGGCGGATGGAGAATATCATGTCTACCGTTGATCGCTCAGTGCGGAAGCCACACTGAGACTCAGGGTAGACACGTTCGGAAAGCTTCTATAGACGAACGAGAACAACTCGTGCGTAGACTTTGCCAACAACGCTGAGGAGGGAGATGCCCCTGTAGTTGTTGCAGTCGCTTCTCTCCCCTTTGTTTTTGTAGAGGGTGATGATCTTGGCGTCCCTCATGTCCTGTGGTACGGCACCTTCCTTCCAGCACTGGCAGAGGACGTCATGCAATGGCAGCAGTAGGGCGGTCTTGCAGTGCTTGATCAGGTTGGGGGATATGCCGTTGTTGCTGGGTGCCTTGCCAGCGGCCAAGCTATCAATGGCCTTGCTGAGTTCATCGATGGTTGACTCGGCGTCAAGTTCGTCCATGGATGGCAGGCAGTCGATGGCATCAAGGGCTGACAGTGTCACGGTGTTCTGTCTGGAGTAGAGGTAGGTGTAGTGTTCCACCCATCTCTCCATCTGCTTGTTCTTTTCTGTGATCATCTCCCCAGTGGAGGATTTGAGGGGGGCCGTCTTGCTCTGAGCCGGACCAAGTGCTTTCTTGATGCCATCGTACATACCACGGATGTTCCCTGTTATGGCAGCGGTTTGAATATATTGGCTGAGCTGAGTCCAGTACTCGTTGGTACAGCGCCGAGCAGTCAGCTGAACTTTGCTTCTCGCAGCCCTGAGAATCTGGAGGTTCTTCTCGTTTGGGTCCTTCTTGTACTCAGCAAGTGCTGAGCGCTTGGCTTCAATGACGGGGGTCATCTCGGTCAACTTGGCATCAAACCAGTCCTGTGACTTCGAGGTCTTCCTCCCAAAGGTAGCCAAGGCTGTGCGGTGGATGGTGTTTCGCCGCTCTTCCCACTTCTGCTTTGCAGATTCTACTTCTTGTGGTACATCAAGTTCCTTCTCAAAGGTGGAGGCAAACTGCTCAACAAGTTCTGGTTGGGCCATCTTGCTGGTGTCAATCCGTGCCTTTCCAGGCTGTCTAGCATGATGGAATTTCTTCAGCTGCAGCTTGACCTTGCAACACACCAATGAATGGTCTGTGTCGCAATCTGCACTCTGGAACGAACGGGTGAATAACACGTTCTTCAGTGAGGTGCGCCTGGTCAGGATCAAGTCCAGCTGGTGCCAGTGCTTTGAGCGCGGATGTCGCCAGGAAACCTTGTGTTGGGGCTTGGTCTTGAAGAACGAGTTTGTGATGCACAGATCGTGATATGTGCAGAACTCGAGCAGCCACTGTCCGTTGTCGTTCATTCTGCCCACGCCAAATGGTCCAAGACAGGAGGGCCAGGAGTCGTGGTCAGCACCCACTCTGGCATTGAAGTCTCCAAGGAGAATGAGTTGTTCAGAGTTTGGGATGATCCTGACAGTTGTTGCGAGATTCTCGTAGAACTCGTCTTTTGCCTCTGGTGTGGCTGTCAGTGTTGGGGCATACACACTGACGAGGGTGACTGGGCCTTGAGTGGTGTTGAGGCGGAAGGTGAGGAGTCGTGCAGAGCCATTGCTGCCCAGTTCCACCATCTTCAGCGAGGTGTTCTTCACTGCTAAGCCCACTCCGTGTTCCCTGTGTTCGTCACTGCCCTTTCCCTGCCAGTAGAACGTGTAGTCCTTCTCTCTCAGTGTGCCTGCATCAGCCAAACGTGTTTCCTGGAGAGTGGCGATATCCACTCCCAGTCTCTTCAGCTCATTATTGATGATGGCAGTCTTCCTTATGTCGTTGATGTCCTTGAGGTTAGCAGCGAATCCTGTCATCATAGTGCGGACGTTCCAATTTCCCAGTTTTAGAGTTTGTCTCTTTTGTTTTTTTGTCTTGCCTGGTGCGAAGGTTCTCAGCCTGCTGTTCGGACTTCTCCTCATCCCCATGCACCCAATGAGGAAAGCAAGCTGTGGCAGGACAACACCTTATTGGCTGGGTGCTGCCCAGCTTGAGGCGGGTGGTAGCTGTCCAGTGAGATCCGATGATCCCTCCCACCGTCGGGAACAACCCCTGGCGCCGCGCTCTACGCCAATTGAGCAGTGGCTTATAACCAGTAACTGTCATTCCCGGTGTTTTGTCTACACCAAAGGCGAAGTTAGAGTGTCCTCTCCAGTGATCCGGTGTTCTACCTTCCAGCGTTGGGCGTTGGTAGGATTCAAGCCTGGGCAGGAAGATATGGAGGACAAGATGTTGCCCATGCAGCATGTCCCCCCTCTCCACGTCACTGATGAATCCAAAGCTACAGTTTGGCACCACCGCCGTCGCATATATATATATCAGAATCAGAATCAGAATCAGAATCAGAATCAGCTTTATTGGCCAAGTATGCACAACACATACAAGGAATTTGACTTTGGCTAAAAACTTGCTCTCGTTGTTCAGGTGAAGGATTTAAATAAGGATTCAATGACAACCAGAGTATGTACAGTAAATTACAGTCTGTCCACGTTTCTATAAAAGGATGCAAATATATACAGGAATATATGCAGTTATTTACTCGGACTAACCACACTTTGCAGAAATATATGTAAAAATATACAATCACACAGTATTTCAATGTGGACTCAGATTCAATGATATAATGTGAATGAAGTAAAAAGCAGTGTGAGAGTTATGTGCAATGTAATAATGGATGAAAAGTCATGAGTACAGCAACAGGTAGGACTAGGTGAATGTTAGGAGTTCATCAGAGTGATGGCTTGAGGAAAGAAACTGTTCCTGTGACGGGTGGTTTTGACCTTCAGTGATCTGTAACGACGACCAGAAGAAAGAAGTTCAAACAGTTTGTGGCCGGGGTGTGATGGGTCAGCACAGATGTTTCCCGCCCGTTTCCTGGTTATGGACCGATATAAGTTCTCAATGGAGGGTAGGTCGGTACCAATGATCCTCTCCGCAGACTTAATGATCCGCTGCAGTCTGGTCTTGTCCTGTTTAGTGGCAGATCCAAACCAGACAGTGATGGAAAAGCAGAGGACAGATTGGATGATGGCGGTGTAGAAGACAACCAGCAGCTCCTGAGGCAAATCAAACTTCTTGAGCTGACGCAGAAAAAACAACCTCTGCTGGGCCTTTTTCCGGACAGTGTCAATATGGGAGGACCACTTCAGGTTCCGGGAGATTGTGGTACCCAGAAACTTGAAGGAGTCCACAGTGGACACTGTGCTGTTGAGGATGGTGAGTGGGGGGAATGAAGGGGGGTGTCACCTGAAATCCACAGTCATCTCCACCGTTTTGGCTGGGTTAAGTTCAAGATGGTTCTGGCTGCACCAGAGGATCAGCTGCTCCACCTCCCGCCTGTATGCAGACTCATCATCATCCCGGATCAAACCGATGACTGTGGTGTCGTCCGCAAACTTCAGGAGCTTCACCGAAGGGTCCTCTGAGGTGCAGTCGTTGGAGTAGAGGGAGAAGAGCAGTGGGGAAAGGACACATCCTTGGGGGGCGCCAGTACTAATTTTTCGGGAGCTGGATGTAAATCTCCCTAGCTTCACCTGTTGCCACCTGTCAGTCAGAAAGCTGGAGATCCACTGGCAGGTGGAGGGGGGCACCTTGAGCTGGAGGAGTTTCTGATGAAGAATGCCTGGGATGATGGTGTTGAACGCTGAGCTGAAGTCGACAAACAGGATCCTGGCGTACGTCCCTGGGGAGTCGAGGTGTTGCAGGATGTAATGTAGTCCCATATTCACTGCATCATCCACTGACCTGTTTGACCGGTAGGCAAACTGCAGTGGGTCCATCAGGGGGCCTGTGATGACCTTCAGGTGGTTCAGCACCAATCTCTCCAAGGATTTCATGACCACAGAGGTCAGGGCAACAGGTCTGTAGTCGTTTAATCCTGTAATAGAGGGTTTCTTGGGAACTGGAATGATGATGGAGCGTTTGAAGCAGGAAGCAGCATGTCCCCCCTCTCCACGTCACTGATGAATCCAAAGCTACAGTTTGGCACCACCGCCGTCGCATATATATATATATATATATATATATATATATATATATATATATATAAAGATAAGATAAGCCTTTATTAGTCCCACAATGGGGAAATTCCAGGATTGCAACAGCACAGGGATAGAAACATTCAGAGCAACAATCAGAAGGCAAGAAAAAAAAGAGCAGCGAGTATACATATGTACATATAAATATATAAATATATAAACACAGTGCAGAGCATTGTAGCTAGATGGAATAAATATATAAATATGTAAACACACAGTGTGGAGCATTGTAGCTAGATGGAATAAACAGCATCACCGTCTGCTTAGTTATCCTACATAGTATGAATATGTACCCATACATATTGTCACCCTCCGTAGCGACCGGTATTTTCCTAGTTGTATACCGGAGGGGACCATTGTGTAAGTCTATTGCATCTTTTGCATTCATTACTATTAGGTTGTCACATTTTTTTTTGCTATCTCTGCGAGCAGCCCTGCTTAGGTTATACAGTCTGACAGCTGTAGGTAGGAAGGACCTGCGAAACCTCTCAGTTGTGCACCTAGGATGATGTAGTCTGCTGCTACATTAGCTCCTCAGTGCGTTCAGTATGTCCTGCATAGGGTGGGACTTGGACTCCAGCAGAGATGACAGTTTAGCCACCATCCTTCTCTCTCCCATCTCCTCCACTGGGTCAAGGCCTTTCCCCAGGACAGAGCTAGCTTTCTTGATCAGTTTGTTCAGTCTCTTCCTATCGGCTGCTGTAACGCCACTGCCCCAGCAGACCACTCCAAAAGTGATGGCTGATGCCACCACCGTGTCGTAGAATGTCTTCAGCAGCGCCCCTTGTACACCAAAAGACCTGACTCTCCTCAGTAGGAACAGCCTGCGCTGTCCCTTCTTGTAGAGTGCGTCAGTATTGTGTGACCAGTCTAGTTTATTGTTCAGATGAACACTCAGGTACTTGTAGGATGTCACCATCTCGATGTCTGTTCCCTGTATATTTACTGGTGCGGTGAGGGGCTGTCCTTGCCTGCGGCAGTCCACCACCAGCTCCTTAGTTTTCCTCGCGTTGATCTGGAGGCTGTTCCGATGGCACCAGTCCACGAAGTCCTGGATAAGCCCTCTGTACTCAGCTTCATCTCCGTTGGAGATGAGGCCAACGATCGCAGAGTCGTCAGAGAACTTCTGTAGATGGCAGTGTGTTGTGTTGTGTGAGAAGTCCGCAGTATAAAGGGTGAACAGGAAGGGAGCCAAAACTGTTCCCTCAGGGCCCCCCATGCTGCCGATGATCGTGTTGGACACACAATCCCGGGTTCTTACAAACTGTGGTCGGTTAGTGAGGTAGTGCAGGATCCATGATGACAGGTGCTGGTCCACCCCTGCGCACAGCAGCTTGTCCTTCAGGATCATTGCTTGAATGGTGTTGAAAGCACTGGAGAAGTCAAAGAACATGATCCTCACCACATTCCCGGGCTTCTCCAGGTGGGACAGAGAACGGTGAAGGAGGAAGATCACTGCATCCTCCACCCCAATGCCATGCTGGTAGGCGAACTGGAGTGGATCCATCGCTGGTCCCACCAGGGGGTGGAGGTGAGCAAGGAGCAGTCTCTCCAGGGTCTACACTACCGTTTTATATATATATATATACAGTATATATATATATATTGACATTGACATTGACATTGATTTTTATTTTAACATTCTTAAAAAAAAAGAAAGAAGAGAGTTCAAAACACAACAAAAAAACAAACCAAAAATAAAATGTTCAAAAGGAGTGGGAAGAAACCAACGCTTATATAGTCCCACCCCTTTTCCATACCCAACAAATTACAGTATTACTCATAATCATCATTATCCCACAACCACATTCACCATAATACACCCTTAGTCAAATTATACAACAAAAATGACACAACAATGACAGTCCATATTGACAACAATACCAACATCCAACAATATTACAACAACAATAAACATACACTTCTGGCATGTTCATCACCTTCACAATCACCATAACACAACAACAACCTTCCCTCACTGAAGACACAATGGAACATCACTGCCCTTCATTCTCATACTGCTCAAAAATCATTTCTTTATATGTTGATTTAAATATATGGATGTTTGGACATTGCCTGTGTTTCTCCCCCAACCCATTCCACAATTTTACCCCACACACAGACACACAAAAACTCTTCCGTGTAGGTCTTACTAAGTGCATTTTAAATTTTGTATTCCCCCCGTAAATTATATTTCCTTTCTCTCTCCATGAAAAGATTTTGTATATTGTGTGGCAAGACGTTTTTACTAACTTTAAACATTAATTGTGCTGTGTAATAATGAACCAGATCCCATAATTTCAATAACTTCGAATGTAAAAACAATAAATTAGTATGTTCGAGGTACCCGACTTTGTGTATAACACGGACTCCCCTTTTTTTTTGTAATATTAACAATGAATTAAGTTGACTTTTATAACCGTTACCCCAAACCTCTATACAATAAGTCAAGTATGGAATTACTAATGAACAATACAAGATATGAAGTGATTTATAATCTAGGACCTGCTTAATTTTATTTATAATTGCAATATTTTTTGCAACTTTATTTTGTATGTATCTGACACGTGGTTTCCAACTAATTTTATAATCCAGTATTACACCCAAAAACTTGATCTCCTTAACTTTTTCAGTAACTACATTATCTATATGAATGTGTATATCTTCTTTATTTTTACAATTACCAAATATCGTTACCTTAGTTTTATCTATATTTAGTGATAATTTATTACAATCCATCCATTTTTTAAGCTTATTTAATTCATTATTTAGAGTATAGATTAGTTGATTATAATTATTTCCAGAATAAAATATATTAGTATCATCAGCAAATTATATTATTTTTAATAATTTAGAAACTTGGAATATATCATTTATATATATGTTAAATAATTTGGGGCCCAATACTGACCCCTGGGGGACCCCACAGGCAATTCCCATACACCCAGACAGATATTCTCCCATCTTCACAAATTGTTGTCTCTCAGATAGATAACTTGTAACCCATTTCAGAGCCATTCCCCTAATACCATACATTTGCAATTTATTAAGAAGTATTGAATGATTTATTGTATCAAATGCTTTTCTAAAATCTATAAACACACCAATTGCATATTTTCCTTGATCTTAATGCATTTATTATTTCCTCTGTTGCTTCCATTATCGCCAACGATGTTGTACTCTTGGCTCTAAACCCATATTGGTTCTGATTCAGCACATCTTGTTTATTTAAATAGTTTTCTAATCTGTTGTTGAAAAGTTTTTCCAGAATCTTTGAAAATTGTGGGAGAAGTGATACTGGTCTGTAGTTTGTGTATTGGTGTTTATTTCCTTGCTTGAATAATGGTATTACTTTTGCTATTTTCATTTTCTGCAGGAATGAGCCAGTTTGAAATGATAAATTACAAATATATGTAAATGGTTTTAATATACCATCAACAGTTCTTTTTATTAGTGCCATATCAATACCATCACAATCAGTAGATAATTTATTTTTACACTTTTCAGCAACAGATTTTACCTCTAGTTCATCCACCGCTGTAAGAAAAATTGACCGAGGGTTACTTCCAATCAAAGTCTCACTCACGGTGTCTCTTCCTTGATTTGGAATTTTTGCTGCCAACTCTGGCCCAACATTTACAAAAAATTTATTCATTTTATTTACTACCATATTCTTATCATAAATATCACCGCATTTATCAGTAAAATACTCTGGATATATCATTTTCTTAGTTCCATTTTTCTTTAATTTGTTTAATATATCCCAGACTCCTTTTATATTATTTTTATTTTCATTTAACATTTTCCTATAGTATAATTTTTTACTAGTCCGTATTATTTCAGTTAATTTATTTTTATATGTTTTATATCTTTTTTTCAGATTCTTTAGTTCTTATTTTAATGAAATTTTTATAGAGATAATTTTTCTTTTTACAAGCATTTTGTAACCCTTTGGTTAACCATGGGCAATTTTTGTTTGTGTTTTTTTTATTAATTTCTTTAATTGGACAGTTTTTTTCAAATAATGATTTAAATATATCAATAAATTTATCATATGCCAAGTCCACATTTTTCTCTCTATAGACAACATCCCAATTCTGTAACATTAAGTCTTCTTTTAAGCAGCACCCGGCTAATAATGTATTGACTCGTCCGATTGTGCCCTGTCGCTGAGCATGTCTGGAGAACCACGCTCATGCTATCAGTTCATTCTAGTTATTTTTCTGTCCTTTTCCACTTCAGTTTTATTATGGTATTTGAGTATGGTTTTGTCTGTATTATGTTATTTGAGTTTGCCCTTTGTTTCTGTTTGTTTTGAGTTGTCCTGTTCTCATAATCTTAGTTTGGTCACTATAGTCTTGTGTATTACTATTATGTGTTATGGATCATCTGGTATTTTAAATTACATCTTCTTTGTTTGGACATGAGCCTACTCTCACCGTCGTTGTTAGTTTTCCTTTTGGAGTATGGATATTTATTATTATTGTATTCCCTGTACTGTTAGCATTTCTTGGTTGTGTATTTTATCGTGTCCTTGCCTTGATGATGTATTACTATTTTCTTTTTCTGTATTACTTTGTCCAGATCTCATTCTGTGAGTATTTTGGTTATCTTGTTCTTCTGTGCTTTTATTTAGACAGCATTCTTTATTTACTTCCATTGTTCCAAGTTCAGTTTCGTGGTTGTCACAGCTGTCATTATTTTGGACTAACTGTCCTTGCCCCTGTTACCCACACCTGTTCATCATTTGTCCAATTTCTCTTTGTCCTATTTAAGGGACAGCGCCCCGCAGTTCGGGGCGACGTCCTCCATAGCTCAACCTGGCGTGTGTCCCACACTTCAACTACTTTATACACATTGTCAACTTGGCGTGTATCCCACTCTTCATTCCTCTTTGCCTTTGTTTTCCAGCATCAAAGCCTTGTAAGTTTTTGTTCCTGCACTGGTTGAATTTTGTCTTTTTGATCAAATTATGAAACTCACAGTCCAGCGGTTGGGTCTCCATTCTGCCCCTGTGGCCATTCATGACAGAAGGACATCACCCAGTTGGACCCAATGGACTGTGAGTTTGCCCTTATTTTTTCCACCTGCCTTTTTGAGTTGCCGTTCAACTAGAGGGAGAACTGGACAACTTGACCTCTTCAATGAAGGGCTCAGTAGGCAAACACTCATTTAGTATGAACATGGGGTGGGAGCTGTGCTGTGTGGCTATTGAAATTGATCAGATCATTGCAGGGGCATGCTCAGCTGTAACCCCACAGTTAGCACTGTGGTACTTGGGGGTCACAGAGGCAGCTACCCACTGTCATTCACAGCTCGGGGAGCACACCGATGAGAGGGTCCTGATTACCTCAGTGGCCACCCTGCAGCAGGAATACCGTGGAATAGTGAGGAGGTTGCAGACGTGATCAAAGCCTGCACCGACAGAGAAGCATCGCCGGGCTCCGGCGCCACCTTTTCCTTGCCACCTTCTGGCTCCTGCTCAAGCATCTTCCTCTCCTTGCTCCACTGAAGCTCCGTGGAGCTTAGTTAAGCCAGCATCCCCTCCACACTGTTCCCCAACTTTTCCTGAGCCAACGACGAAGCATCCTCTGGAACAGATGCTCTGTAGAGGGTGCATTCAAAGATGAGACTGAGTTTATTTCTCAGGATCAGTTTTATTGAAAGCACACATCCTCTATCAATCTCTCGAAAACAGAAGAGGCAGAACAATCACATATTGCACTTCTTATACCCTGCATAAGCCACACACCCTAAGTCACATGATGCTTATTGTTATATCTTTCACCCTTTACGCTACTCAATATAACAAATAATAACTCGGACCATCGACGTACCGTTAACGGTCTATTAACAAGCAGCACTCATAACACACAGCCAACGACAACACGCTCAACATACACTACACTACCCATAATACATTTCAGGAAAGGTACTGCGACGGGTGCCGTAGTAAACCAAAAGACATGACATCTCCTCCCCTCTTACAATAGATGTCCCCTAGGAGATGTCAAGTGTCTTGTTTTGTCTCTCTTTTTTTTTTTATATTATTATGCTACCTTAGGAGTGAGGGTAGACTACCTCATCCCATAACTGTACCCCTGGGGATTATTCTGCCCCATAAATGTGGGTCAGTTGCTATCTAGTCTAATAACTCAGACGGACAGGAGGTCGTCGCTCCCTGGTAGGGTATCGGCACTCTGCAGGAACATGAGTCTGAGTTCTTTCTAATGTGGAGGTTGCTTCTGGTGCTGATGCAGAAGAAGATGTCACATCTCCAGCTGGAACTCCGGTCTCTGAAGTGGTTGAGTTCTGTACTGGTGTAGGTGGACAAAGTGGTGAGTTGGTGAGTGCATTGTTAGGATATCCAAGAGACGGTTCTGCAGGCACTGGTGGTGTCTGCAGGAGTTGATCCACGTGCCTTTTCCAAACACTGTCCGTGGTTTGAACTGTATATGAGACTGGTCCAGTTTGTGCGATAACAGTTGCAGGAACCCACTTAGGTTCACCTCTGTAGTTCCTGGCCAGCACAGATTCTCCTGACGTGAACGCTCTGTCCTTTGCCTGATGTCCTCTGTGCATACGATGCCATGGCTCCTGTGGGAACTCCCAGGGATGGAGAGGAGCCAATGGTGGGTTGTTCCGTACCTTGTGACAAGATGAACAGCTTTTGGCTATTTCTTCAATCTGCTTGTCAATGTTTGGCCACCAAAAATAGCTTCTCGCAATTTCTTTCATTCTCACGATTCCATTATGTCGTCAGTTCCATTATGCGCCAGTTTAGCACTGTGGCAGCACAGTTTTACCCTCGGCCGGGGGACCGCGGGGATCAAGAGATCTTGGGTTCGATCCCAGCCCCCGACCAACAGTGAGCTGTGTGGAGTTTGCATGTTCTCCCCGTGTTGCGTGGGTTTACTCCGGGATTTCTCCGGTTTCCTCCCGCATACCAAAAAACATGTAGGTTTAGGGCGCTTGCGCACGCAGCGACCAGCAGCCGGTGGCTTGTCACCAGACTGCAAACCAAATCTACCTACGGGTACAAATAAGTAACAAAAAAAAAAAAAAAAACAGTGTAGAAGCATGCTCAAATAACGAGGCTGAGTTTCAGTCATAAAACCAGCTTTATTTGACAGAACACAGCTTCTAGCATTCTCAAAGCAGGAAAGAGAAAGAATCATACTTCAACACCCTTTTATACATTTCCAGCATCAGAATTCAAGTCACATGGTGTCTTCAGTCAACATACAGTTACAAAGCATCCCTTTGAAGCTTCACCATTGTCTCTCATTTCCTGATGAACCGGAATACCCTCCGGGGCGTCTTCTGTGGGACAAAGAGACAAATCTCACACTTCCTTGTTACCTCCTGTAGATTCGAGTCCTCAGGCCTTGTTTAATGTCCTTGACGCAAAAGCGATTGGCTTTTCCTCACCGTCTAGCATTACGTGGGAAATCACCGCCCCTACGCCATAAGGAGAGGCGTCGCAGGCAAGCTGGATCGGAAGTGATGGGTTGAAGTGGGTCAGAACCTCTGATGCCGTCAGCGCATCTTTTGCCTTCTGAAAAGCTTCCTGACAGCTTGCTGTCCACTTCCATGCTTCCTCTTTGCGCAGCAGGTTATGCAGTGGTTTTAATAGTGATGCCAAGTTTGGTATGAAACGTCCATAATAGTTCAGCAGTCCTAAGAAAGACTTCAGCTGACTGACATTTTGGGGTGGAGGTGCATCCACAATGGCTGTGATTTTCGATGGTGCAGTGTGTAGTCCCTTAGCATTGATCACATGACCCAAGTATTCCACGGATGACTGGAAAAACTCGCATTTATCCTTGTGGATTCTCAATCCATATTCCTCCAGTCTCGTGAGAGTTGCATCCAAGTTGCGCAGATGCTCTTCATCATCTGCTCCTGTACACAAGATATCATCCAGGTAGCACTGCACTCCTGGTAATCCACTCAGGATTTGATCCATAGCTCGCTGAAAAAGTGCTGGAGCAGATGTGATGCCAAAAGGCAGTCTGTAGTATCTGAAGAGTCCTTTATGGGTGTTGATAGTCAGCATTTCACGTGACTGCTCGTCTACATGCATTTGTAAGTAAGCCTGGTTGAGATCTATTTTGCTGAACTTTTGTCCCCCACTCAGCCCCGCAAATAAGTCATCAATCAGTGGAAGGGGATACTGCTCTGCTGTTAGTACAGGGTTTACTGTTACCTTAAAGTCTCCACAGGTTCGGATTCCTCCGTCCTTTTTGGGTACTGGAACTATGGGCGTGGCCCACTCACTGGTTGTCACAGGCTCCAGCACTCCATTCTTGACCAGAGCATCCAAGTCAGCCTCCACCTTTGGTCTGATGGCGTACGGCACTGGTCTGGCTTTCATGAACACTGGTTTACTGTCAGGTTTGACATGCAGCTTCACTATAATTTTTTTCATACTGCCTAGCTCATCACGAAAAACCTTTTTGTGCTTTTCCAGTATGGCCTGCAGCTGAGTGGAACTGTGTGACAGCTTCCTTACTTCTTGCCAGTCAAGTTGGATTTTCTTTAGCCACACACGCCCCATTATAGCTGGACAGTTGTTCTTGGTAACATAAACTGGAAGCTCAGCAGTTTGGCCATTGTACTGAACAGTTACCTCTGTCATCCCTTTCATGGGCACTCGGTGTCCAGTATATGCCCTGAAGACGGTGTCTGAAGGCCGGAGTGGACGATGTTTCAGAAACTTCTTGTAAATGCCATGCGACACAAGTGGTGCCTTTGATCCGGTGTCTATCTGCATTTTAATAAAATGTCCCTCCACTTTTGGTTTAGTCCAAAAGCCTTCTGAGCCTTCATTCACATTCATAATCCGGACAGTATTTATTGCAGTTGACACCTCTTCCTCTGAGGAGTCGCTCACTCTGTCCTCGCCATGTTTAACTGTGTGAACATTTCTTTTCTTTTTGTATTTTACCATGTCACTTTTATTCCTTGTCTTTGGGCCTTTGTCTTTGCTCCTTTTGCTTCTACATGCCCGCTGCACGTGGCCTTTTTTTCCACAGTTGTTACAGTCCATCTCTTTGCACCAACAGTCATTAGGAAGGTGTCCCACCTTGCCACAGCAGAAACATGGACCTGTTGCATTGGTTTTACCACTGTTGAGCTTATGTACTCTGCCTGTAGCATGCAGTTGGTGTGCTTCTTTGGAAGCCATCTCCATCATCACACTAATGTTAATGGCTCTTTCAAGCGTCAAATCACTTTCTGTGAGTAACTTCTTCTGTGCTGCTTCATTTCATAGTCCACACACAAGCCTGTCTCTTAATGTGTCATTTAAAACATCTTTAAATTCACAGTGTTTGGCTAACTTGCGTAGCGCTGCAACAAACATGTTAACAGACTCACCCTCTTCTTGGTTACGTCTGTGAAACCTGTATCTTTCTGCAATCGCTAGAGGCTTGGGTGAGAAGTGGTGGGTCAGTGTGTCCACCAGTTCTTTGTAGGTTTTAGAGCCTGGCTTTACTGGCTGTAGGAGGTTGCGTAGTAGGTTAAATGTCTTGGGACCCATCACACTCAGAAAAGTGGGCACTAACTTTTCATCCGTTATTCCATTGGCCGCGACGAAATAGTCAAAGCGCTCTGCATAGGAGCTCCATTGCTCCGCGCTCTCATCAAAGGGCCCGATAGAGCCAATGACTCCAGCCATTTTAACACTCCTGGTTGAATGTCACTCTTTCCCTCGCAGCTCCTTTCTGTAACGTCGTTGCTTCCCTCCGGCGTTACTCACTGAGTTTTTTTTTTTTTTTTGTCCTTACGATTTCCACTGCTCCTCTCCTCCCCGCTTAGCAGACAGCCCGCAGCATCCACCTCAGCACAGTGGCGCGGTGTATCACCCTGTCAGCACAAAGTATCGGCGGGGAAAAAAAACGACAAATAAAACTCTCCTCCATCGCGGACTGCAGCGTCGGTCCAGACGTCCTCGTCGCCACTTTTTGTTATATCTTTCACCCTTTACGGTACTCAATATAACAAATAATAACTCGGACCATCGATGTACCGTTAACTGTTTATTAACGAGCAGCACTCATAACACACAGCCAACGACAACACACTCAACATACACTACACTACCCATAATACATTTCAGGAAAGGCACTGCGACGGGTGCCGTAGTAAACCAAAAGACATGACACTTATGCAAACATACAATCCATGGTACGTAATCTCAGTCCCAATGCCTCTTTGCTCTTCCCCTATTGTCTCTTATCCCTCGATGTTCTGGGGCTCCCACTGGGGCATCCTCTCCAAGACAAAAGTCTGAACTCACACCTCCTTGTCATCTCCTGTAGATTCCTGCAAGCCCAGACCTCCTTTGTCCTCTGAGACGTGAAGCCCTCAATACACATACAGTCATGCATATGTGGGAAATATGAGTTCAATATATGCGCCATAGCTCGAAGCATCTCGCCACCATCCAGCTGCACCCCACCAGAGGAACTTCTCTGCTGCAGCTGCTATTTCGGCCATTGTCATGTCTGCAGTGCCGGCTCCTCCAATCTCCACACTGGTGCCCACACCTGCTGCCATGCAACAGACTGTTCCTTTGGCATCTCTTCCTACATCTTCAGTGATGGTCATCACACCACCTCACCAGGCGACCACGGCAGCCATCGAAAGGGATTTGCTTGGGCAGTCTGCAGCGGCAATCGCCACAGCACGGGAATTAAGGCAAGTACCTTTTCATTCTTTTACTCCTGAAGATTAAATACCTTGCCTTATTCCCAGTGGGAGAGCTCAGCAACACCCACACGCTTTGGCTGAGCTCTCACCACCTGCTGCTGCATCCATCCATGTATTCTCACCTGCTTCACCCATGTCCTCCTCTGTGTTTTCTGGGTGTCCACCTCTCCTGGGAGAGAGACATCTAATGATGAAGGGGCCTGCTGTCCTGGAGATTCCAGTTCCTGCCCCGCAGCCACATCTCAGATGGAAGACAAGCGTCTCTTGCATCCCGAAGCTTGCGTCAACAATGGAGTGTCCCCTGGTTTCAGCATCTCTGGACCTAGTTCCCTTGGTGAGACGTTTCTCAGCTCCTGCTGATATGTCTAGGGTTCTGCCAGCTCCTGCTGCCACGTCAGGGGCTCTGCCAGCCCCTTCCGCCACGCCTGGGGTTGTGCCTGCTCTTGCCGCCATATCTGAGGTTCCGTCAGGTCTGGTCATCACAGCTGAAGATTCTCCTGCCATAATACTTGCTGTTTGGGCTGCAGCAGCAGAGTCACTGGAGTCATGGTCGGCAGTGGAGCTAAAGTTAAGGCAACTACTGTTTGTTGTCTTTACTAAATCAGTATTAGAGAGATCTTGCTCTGCTCTTTGCGGGGAGAACCAGTTGCTGTTGCAACATCTGTTTGTTCTCTCCCATAGAGTGAGTCCCCATCGTGCTGTTTGCTCTCTACATGTCTGTTCTTTTCTTCTTCTTCTCTGTCCCCTCACCCTCCAGCCAGTCGCAGCAGATGACTGTTTCTTGCTCACAGGAGATCGCCTGATTGCTGGGGTCTTTCTGCAATTGTGGGGGTTCCCCCTACAGGTGATAGTGCTATGAGAGGACTGTTGTTGTGAAATGGTGCTATATAAATAAAGTTGAATTGAATTGAACTGAATGTATTGAATAATCTCATTTTCTTCATTATAGTCTTGCTTATTATTACTATGTATTATGGATCATTTGGTATTTTAAATTACATTTTCCTTTGTTTGGACATGAGCCTACTCTTGCCTTCGTGATTAGTTTTCTTTTTGGAGTATGGATACTTTTTGTTATTGTATTCCCTCTGCTTTTAGCATTTCTTGGTTGTGTATTTTATCGTGTCCTTGCATTGGTGGTTTATTATTATTTTTCTCCTTCTGTATTACTTTGTCCAGATCTCATTCTGTGAGCATTTTGGTTATTATGTTGTTCTGTGCTTTTATTTTGACAGCATTCTTTTTTCACTTCCGTTGTTCCAAGTTCAGTTTCACGGTTGTCACAGCTGTCATTATTTTGGACTGATTACCCTCGCCCTGTTCATCATTTGTCCACTTTCTCTTTGCCCCATTTAAGGGACTGAAGGGTTAGCATGGTGGCAGCACAGTAAGACGGTCACAGGATCGATTCCACCCCTGACCTTCGGTGACCCTTCTGTGTGGATTTTGCTCCGTCTCCCTGTGTCTGTGTGGGTTTCCTCCCGCAGGCCAGAAACCTGTTTGTTAGGTTAACTGGAGACTCTAAAGTGGTCCTTGGCGTGAAGGGACTGGCGCAAAGCTGTGGCTGTCCTGTAATTTTCCCATTCTGGGACTCATAAAGGATTATAAAAACCAACATCATGCCATGGTTTAATTTTTTTCTGCTCATGCTTATTTTTAATGTTTGAAGATGGAGCTGTTTTTTTTTAAAGGTTACACAGGGCCCAGAACTGGAGTCATCAGTCTAAACCTTAAATCTGCTAAATCAGATCACCGTCCCAACAGCGTCTGAGCTGCTGCTGTGCAGTAACCAGTCAGTGTGGAGGCATTCTCACACAAGATTTAACCAGCCATCCTCGGCTTATTAAAGCCATAAATCCAATCTGCTGAGAGTTATGGTCTTTAATATCAGTGAAATGTGGCCGGAGCCGCAGGAGGCGATTACATCAATAAAACAGGAACCCACCCAGCAGATTAATCCGGACTGCTGTAAGCTTGATTATGAACGGAGAGCAGCTTCAGTCATCCTGGAGCCGCCAAACTAACGGTCCACAAGCTGAAGAATTAAAAGCCTCAGTGAGACGACACTTTAACCTCCGACGTGTAAAACTTACACGTCACAACATTTCTCTGGGAGTTTTGAAACATTTTCAAACCATTTATTTTTCTTGGAAATTTGAGGTTTTTCCAATGATTTGTGATTTTTCTCTTGGAAATTTACAACTGTGTTGTCCTTCTAGATTTGTGTGACTTTCTTTGCAAATACCATTCTCTTTCTCGTAAACATTTCAACATTTTCCCTATTTGTAACTTTCTTCTTATTTTAGACATCCGCCCCCCCATAATTTTGTTACCTGTCTTCTATTAAATTTCAAACCTAAATTATAGACTCAAACTGACATAACGTTCGGCTCAGGAGACGCACACACACAGGCTCAGAGTAGTTCAAACTGTTTATTAACAACAGGGATGTATGGGTGTGTGTCTGCGGAATGTTAATGTGTTGGTGGTGGCGTCTGCTTCGGGCACAGAGGCAGGAGACCGTTCAGCCGGCAACCCTATGGGAGAGAACAGACACAGGGTGATGGGCACACACCAACACAGGAGGAGAATAGGCGAGGGAGAGAAGCTTACTTGTATGGGACAGATGACTGGCACTACAAGGACGGAACCCCGGGAGACAGCCACCTGCAGGACTCGGTGCAGCAGCGAGGAGGGACGAGGGACGGAGTTGTCCGCCGCCGAGGAATCCACCTGTGCACAGGGGAGCAGACTGGAAGAGATGAGGTAAGTGATCTTCTTACCGCTCAGTGTCGTGCTGAAGAGAAAGTAGTTTGCTTCTTGAAGAAGGGGGGAAGAAGTCTGACGGCTTCAGGCCGAAGCTCAGGGCGAGGCGGCTTATATTCCTCGCCGCTGATGACTGACAGGTGTGCGAGCAGGTGGCGCCGCTGATGAGCGGCGCGGCGTGACAGTACTCCCCCCCTCTAGCAGCGCCTCCTGGCGATGGCTTGTCTGGGTGTGCTCGGTGGAAGTCAGCGATGAGCGATGGGTCCAACACGAACGACGGGGGCACCCACTGTCGATGCTCGGGCCCATAGCCCTCCCAGTCCACCAAGTATTGCAACCCATGACCCCGGCGCCGGGAGTCCAGGATGGAGGAGACTGACCAGGCCGGATGGCCACCAATCATCCGGGGTGCGGGTTGCGCTGCAGGAGGAGGGCAAAGGGGGTCGGAGACTGCCAACTTCACCTTTGACACGTGGAAGGTGGGATGGATGTGGAAGGAGGGGGGAATAGCCACGCGCACAGCCACCGGGTTGATGATCCGGGTGATGGGATAGGGACCCATGAATCGCTGTGCCAGCTTTCTCCTCTCGCCTTTTAGAGTGACGTCCTGGGTGGAAACGTAGACATGTTGCCCAACTCTGTACGCCGGGGCAGGTCTTCTATGCCGGTCCGCCACAGTCCTGTTGCGCTCCGCTGTGCGTAAGAGCGCATTGCGCGCGGCAGTCCAGGTGGAGCGGAACCTGAAGGCAGGTGCCCATGCAGAATGTACTCCATGCCGATACCCCAGCTGATCTCCAATCCAGGACCGGGTTGTGAAGACGAAGCCAGGGATACCCCAGGATGACGGGCGACACAGAGTTGGGAAGGACATAGAAGGTCATCTCCTCCCGATGGTTTCCCGAGATGATGACCGGAACGGGGATGGTTTGGTGTGACACTCTCCCAAGGGAGGCACGGGAGAGGTTGACTAGGGAGATGGGATTCCTCAGTGCCTGACAGTGGATGCCCAAATGGGTTGCCAGGCTCTGTGAAATGAAGCTGCCTTCTGCGCCCGAATCCACCAGTGCGTGGGTGAGGTGCCCAGTGGGGTTGTGGCAGAAACGGATGGGCAGCTTCAATTGAGTGAGTGGATCTGACCGATTGACGTCCGCGAGGCCTCCTACAGTGACTCGCGGACCCCGCCGTTTGGCTTTTTGTGGACAAAGCTCCACCGTGTGTTGACTGTCTCCGCAATACATGCAGAGATTCAACTCACGGCGGCGTTGTCTCTCTGCCGGGGAGAGCTTTGTCCAGCCCGTCACCATCGGCTCCGACTCCTCGGGGCACGATGGTGGCGGCGCCGCCAGGGGGCGAGCTTGGGGCAGGCGCAGTGAGACTCCCCGAGGGCGCGAAGTAGACGACTTCCGTCCTGAGGAGCGCTCGCGCAGCCTGTTGTCCAAGCTGATGGCTAGGGAAGTTAGCTCTGCTAGCGTTTCAGGGATATCCCGTCCAGCCAGTTCATCCCTCAGATCATCATTGAGGCTGCGGAGGAACAGGCCGCAGAGGGAGCGTTCCTCCCAGCCCAATTCCTCCGCCGCTACCCGGAAGTCGACTGCGTAGTCCGCTGCCGACCGGCTTCCCTGCTGGAGAGCGAGAAGCCGATCGACCTGGACCGTCTCGGTTTGAGAATGGTCAAAGACCTCCAGAAAGCGCCTCACGAATTGATCATAGGTGAGGGTGGCATAACTGGGCCTCGCCATTACGGCGTAGGTCCAAGTTAACGCACGCCCCTCCAGAAGATTCCCTATGTAACCAATTCGGCTGTGATCCGAGGGAAAATCTCCGGGCACACGGTGGAACACGGACTCACACTGCATAATGAACCCCCACGCTCCGCCGAGCTTACCGCTAAAGCGGGCGGGGGTCGGAATTGGTGTGAGCCGAACCGGTGCCACCGGAGCCCGCTGGACGGCCGCTGGAACAGCAGGAGCCGCGCCACCCTGACGAGCCGGGGGGAACGGCTGTTGGGGGTCCAGGCGGTTCAATTGGTTAGTTAAATTTACTAATTGATTTAGGATCACCTGTTGCTGATAAACAACTTGATCCACTCGAGCCTCGAGAGTGGAAAACCGGTGTGGGAGCCCGCCGTCTGCCGAGCCGCTCTGCTGAAGCCGTACTGACATAACGTTCGGCTCAGGAGACGCACACACACACAGGCTCAGAGTAGTTCAAACTGTTTATTAACAACAGGGATTTTTGGGTGTGTGTCTGGGGAATGTTAATGTGTTGGTGGTGGCGTCTGCTTCGGGCACAGAGGCAGGAGCGCTTTGAGTGGTCTTTGTGACTAGAAAAGCGCTATATAAGTGCAGGTTAGTTAGTTAGTTAGTTAGTTAGGAGACCGTTCAGCCGGCAACCCTATGGGAGAGAACAGACACAGGGTGATGGGCACACACCAACACAGGAGGAGAATAGGCGAGGGAGAGAAGCTTACTTGTATGGGACAGATGACTGGCACTTCAAGGACGGGACCCCGGGAGACAGTCACCTGCAGGACTCGGTGCAGCAGCGAGGAGGGACGAGGGACGGAGTTGTCCGCCGCCGAGGAATCCACCTGTGCACAGGGGAGCAGACTGGAAGAGATGAGGTAAGTGATCTTCTTACCGCTCAGTGTCGTGCTGAAGAGAAAGTAGTTTGCTTCTTGAAGAAGGGGGGAAGAAGTCTGACGGCTTCAGGCCGAAGCTCAGGGCGAGGCGGCTTATATTCCTCGCCACTGATGATTGACAGGTGTGCGAGCAGGTGGCGCCGCTGATGAGCGGCGCGGCGTGACACAAACAAGATTTGGATTTTTTTCTCATATGTTTCCAGTTTTTTTTCTTACAAACATTAGAACTTTTTTATTCATGTCTTTACAACTTAGTCAAATTTACATCCCCCAACCCCCATCAGTTTTGTTACCTTTTCTTGCAAATTTTAGATTTTTTTTCTTTATAATTTTTTCCCTCATGTTTCTATCTTCCTTCTTGCAAATTTTAGGCAATTTTTTGACTTTCTCATGCAGAATTTTACATGGTTTTTTGGGTGGCAACGGTTACAGAAGTTTTGGTAAATTTTGGACTTTTTCTTATAAATTTGCAACTTTTTTCTTGCGGATTGTAGACTTTTTATCTCATGCATTGTGCCCCCTTTTCCTGATAAATTTGTAACTTTCTGTTGCATTTTTTTCAAAATTTTTCTGACTTTCATGTGTATTTTTTTCTTGCAGGTTTTAGGCCTCTGTGGGACTTTTCCCTTATATCTTCTCCTTCAAGTTTCAGATTTATTTCTGCTTTGTTGTTGTGAAATGGAGACCATTTTCACCCATAAATGTTAGGCTTTTTTCATAAGTTTCTCTTTCCTCTTTTTGACCTTTTTATAAATAAATTTTGAGCTTTTTCTGCCAAAACATTCTTACATATTTTAGATCTTTTGGGACCTTTTTTCCTCATAATATTGATACTTTTTTCTACACATTTTTTTCATGTACTGTATATTTTGGCCTTCTTATTATTGTTTGAGACCTCTTTTATTCTCATAAATTTTGGCTTTTTTCCCTGAAAATTTTAGAAGTATTTGATAATTTTTTTGACTTTTTAGTTGCTATAGATTGCAATTTTTTCTTCAAAATTTTAGACATTTTCTTACTTTCTTCCTTGTATTTCTGTAAGTCCTATCTTGGTAATTTCAGATAACACTTTGAATCCCACACTGGGGAAATTTAGATCTTATGTTTTGGACGTTTTTTCTAATATTTTTTCTTATAATGTTGTAACTTTTTCTTGCGAGTTTATATGTTTTCCATATACATTTATTTATTTGCTGAACATCACCACTGCTGTTCCACTGCTTATGATCCAAAGAACACTATGTGGGTCTGGAGCCACTGGTTGAAGACCCATTTTTTCTTTTCTAAAGGCCTCAGTCTGGGTTCCTGTTTTCTCCTCCAAATTGAAAAAAAAGTCAGTGACATCCCACAATTTTCTCATTTATTTATTTGCCACTTTCCTCAAACTGAGTTTACAGCGCCGATAAAAGTGTTCTGCTGTAAAACAGATTAAGAAATAAAAAAAAGAAATTAAAGCTCATAAAGTAAAAGCCCACAATAAAACACCGAGTCACATAAAAACCAATCCACATTGGGCCAAAGCAGCTTTAATGAGACGGTTACTGTGGCAACCTGTCATCAGGTTCTTTATTCTGAGGAGGAGGATGGGGGAGCGTTTCACCCGATCGCTGCAGAAACAAAAATGAAACCATGGATATAAAACCTGATATCCAGAATCTCCTCAGAGTCAGATGATTGGTGGGGAATGCTTACTTCCTGCCAAGGCTGGAAACCTTATTTCAGCCAACAACACAGATGACACAGCTCTGATTTGTTCTTAAATCAATTTATCCACCTTCACTTATCACTGTATACATTAAACTGGTATTGACCAATCATGTTTGACCTTTCGCCCATGTCCTTCATCTTTGTTGTTATCCCCGACCCCCCACCCCCGTTCCTGTAGGCGGACTCATCTCCCCACCACCGTGTGGCTGTCAGCAAATTTGACCATAGTGTTGCTGTGGTGGGTGGGGGTGCAGTAATGGGTGTACAGGGTATAGAACGGTGGGCTGAGCACACAGCCCTGGGGAGAGCCAGTGCTGACGGCTGATGAGATGTGTGTGTGTGGGGGGGGGGGGGGGGGGGGGAGGTGTCTGAGTTCCTGATCTGTCAGCAAATCTTTTATCCAAAGGCAGCTGGAGTACGGGAGTCCCACATCCAACAGTTTAGACGTCAGTCTCTGTCTGTCTGTGTGTGTGTGTATGGGGGGTTAAGAGCAGAGTTAAAGTCGACGAAGAACATCCATCCGTAGCTCCCCGGGTTAGGTGAGACACTGCAGCATGGAGAGCAACAACTCCGGTGTCCTCAGCAGACCTGTTTGTCCCACACAAATGTAACAAACTTGGGTCATGGTCTTAAACATCAGGCACGTGCATAGATAGACCCCAGGTGGTGCTCGAGCACCTGCCCCTCTTTTACCTCTGCTGTCTGAAGTGCTCCTCAGGACAGTAGTTTTTCTAAGGTATTTATGGCGGAAGAATAATATGCAGCGGAGTGATGGTTTTTGAGGGAGTTTATTAAATCATCCCGCCATCATTGAACTCACCCCAGCCCTGTGCAGGCGGGCTGGAGCGGGTCCTCAGGCTCTCGTGAGGAGACACAGAATGCGTGTGTCAGCAGCTGTAGTCAGAGAGAGTGAGAGAGTGAGCATGAATTTCAGTCAGCTTATATACCCAGTTACAGACAATACATGAAAGGCATGGGACATTTGCGTCACAGTAAGAGCAGGAAGCGTGAACACAATGCATGAATGGCACATTAACATCACAGCACTGAGCAGGAAAGAGCCAGATGAAGCGAGGCTGCCTGTTGACATTAATACACACATTTCACTGTTATGTTAATTGCTCTAGCCAAGCGCTCTGCTTGTCCCAGTCTGTTGTGGGGGTGCCCCACATTATTGTAGATTTTATTTCCCCCACAGAGACACTATTTATGATGTGTTTCAATAACCAGTAACTATATTTTGACGTCCAGTTAATTCTGTGATGGGTGCATGAGCCCCACTAGCACCCATAGGTATTAAAATAAAACCGATATTCCAAGTTAGTGCAGCAAAGTCTGCACTCCTGTGTGTGACTTTACAGTTTTTTCACTATTCAGGACTGTCTCTTTCTGTGGGTAGAGCACTGTCCTCCAAAATGTCTATGCAGGTCACCGTTATTAAACACAGTCTAAAAGAGAAACCGTTGCATAGAATAAATCTTTAACCAGCATCCATGTCAATGTTGCACGTTTACAAGGACAAAGTTGCAAATTTACTACAAAACAGTAGCTAATTTATGAGATAAAAGTTGGAAATTTTACAAGAAAAAAATCAGAAATTTATGAGAAAAAGATGAAAATGTATCAAAAAAAAAGAAGCAAAGTTATCCAAAAAATTGCAAATTTTCCAATAAAAAAGTCAAGACTATATTAATTCTTCCTTTCAAAAAAATGTTGAGGGTGAACTTCGGTCTTAGTGACTGAGGGGGTCAGCTTTGTGTGACGCCAAAGGCGGAGGAAGTTCCACACGCCCATGCTGAGTCTTTGCGTAAAACTGAATGTTTTATAAATGCCATAAATGAATGCTTTGTGCTGCAGAATATTTTCTAAATGAGGGGTGAGCTGATCTGCAACTTTCTAATCAAATGTGTTCTAAATATGAGACCAACATGGCCCGTTTCACTGTAATCAGATTGATTAATTGGCTGCCTCTGCCTGTTAATGATGCATAAAGAACACATCAATACAGATATATTAGGGCATATTGATTGAGGAAATTAAAAGGTATAATTAATCAGTGACTTGCTGCTGTGAGCGTTTACTCAGTGTTGAACCAGATTTATGGTTCTGATCAATAAAACAAAGATGCTGCCATTAAATGTATTGCGGCTTTATGCTGCTGATCAATAGCTCTCTGGTTCTGGTGTCTGTGAGGCTGTTCACTGATTGTGGTTAAAGTATTTAAAGTGTGACACCATTATTTTAAATTAACGCCTCATTAATCATTACTGTACATGAGTCAGAGGATTTAAGCCACAGGGCTGCAGACCTCTCAGGCGGCCTGTCTGTCAGCATCCGTGTGCTCTAATGTGGTTAGATTTAACAACTCTGATAGCCTAGCCAAGCTAATGCTAGCAGTTTAGTTTAATTTTTATTTGAACGGGACATTACATACTAATGAACATTAATACAAATGTAAGTATGCCAGATTTAGTCGTCCCCCGGTGGGTCACAAAAACACACAAACAATCCTACACGAGCAGAACAACTGCAATGAAACTGTACAAAGTGCATATGCTAAAGTGCAGAGTTAAGGTGCTACAAAACAAAACATTCCAAATGTCACACAAATGAAGTACTGTGTATGCGTACACACACACATGCACCCAAGCACCTCACAGCAACAAACAAGAGGCGAGGCATATGTGTGTGATGCACGGGCAAATATACAGTATCTCACAAAAGTGAGTACACCACTTGTGTACCAATGTACCATTTGCAACTCTTGTTCCAGGGACAAGAGTTGCAAATTAGCTAATAGCTATACACTCTATGTGCAACACATCAGATTGATTGTCTTTGATTAATTGTCTATGTTTATTGCACTGTCCCTGTCAAATAAACTAATCTACTACTACTACACCCCTCACATTTTTGTAAATATTTTATTATATCTTTTCATGGGACAACACTGAAGATATGACACTTTGATACAATGCAAAATAGTCAGTGTACAGCTTGTATAACAGTGTAAATTTTCTGTCCCTTCAAAATAATTCAATACACAGCCATTAATGTCTAAACTGCTGGCAACAAAAGTGAATACACCCCTAAGTGAAAATGTCCAAATTATGCCCAATTAGCCATTTTTCCTCCCAGGTGTCATGTGACTCGTTAGTGTTACAAGGTGTCAGGTGTGAATGGGGAGCAGGTGTGTTAAAATTGGTGTTATCACTCTCACACACTCTCATCCTGGTCACTGGAAGTTCAACATGGCACCTCATGGCAAAGAACTCTGAGGATTTAAAAAAAACAAAACAATTGTTGCTCTACATAAAGATGGTCTTGGCTATAAGAAGATTGCCAACACCCTGAAACTGAGCTGCAGCACGGTAGCCAAGACCATACAGTGGTTTAACAGGACAGGTTCCATTCAGAACAGGCCTCGCCATGGTCGACCAAAGAAGCTGAGTGCATGTGCTCAGCATTATATTCAGAGGTTGTCTTTTGAAAATAGATGTATGAGTGCTGTCAGCATTGCTGCAGAGGTTGAAGGGGTGGGGGGTCAGCCTGTCAGTGCTCAGACCGTACGCCACACACTGCATCAAATTGGTCTGCATGGCTGTCGTCCCAGAAGGAAGCCTCTTTTAATGATGATGCACAAGAAAGCTTGCAAACAGTTTGCTGAAGACAAGCAAACAAAGGATATGGATTACTGGAACCATGTCCTGTGGTCTGATGACATCAAGATAAACTTATTTGGTTCAGATGGTGTCAAGCATGGGCAGCACGGTGGCGGAGTGGTTAGCACTGTTGCAGCACAGTAATTCACCCTTGGCCAGGGGATCCTGGGTTCGATCCCAGCCCCCAACAAACAGTGATCTGTGTGGAGATTGCATGTTCTCCCCGTGTCTGCATGGGTTTACTCCGGGATTTCTCCAGTTTCCTCCCACATGTCAAAAACATGCAAGTTAGGTTAATTGGTATCAACTGGGGATTCTAAACTGTCCTTAGGTATGAATGTGAGAGTTAATGGTTGTCTGTCTCTCTGTGTTGGCCCTACAATGGACTGGCGATCTGTTCAGGGTGTACCCTGCCTCTCGCTCAAAGATGTTGGGATAGGCTCCAGCCCCCCCGTGACCCGAAAAGGATTAAGCAGAAGAAGATGGAGGGATGATGTCAAGCGTGTGCGACGGTAACCAGGTGAGAAGTACAAAGACAAGTGTGTCTTGCCTACAGTCAAGCATGGTGGTGGGAGTGTCATGGTTTGTGGCTGCATGAGTGCTACTGGCACTGGGGAGCTACAGTTCATTGAGGAAACCATGAATGTCAACATGTACTGTGACATTCTGAAGCAGAGAAGGATCTGCAGGGCAGTATTACAACAAAACCACCCCAAACACACCTCCAAGATGACCACTGCCTTGCTAAAGAAACTGAGGGTAAAGGTGATGGACTGGCCAAGCATGTCACCAGACTTAAACCCTACTGAGCATCTGTGGGGCATCCTCAAATGGAAGGTGGGGGGACGCAAGGTCTCTAACATCCACCAGCTCCATGATGTCGTCATGGAGGAGTGGAAGAGGATTCCAGTGGCAACCTGTGAAGCTCTAGTGAACTCCATGCCCAAGAGTTGAGACAGTGCTGGAAAATAATGGTGGCCACACAAAATATTGACACTTTGGCCACAGATTGGACATTTTCATTTAGGGGTGTACTCACTTTTGTTGCCAGCGGTTTAGACATTAATGGCTGTGTGTTGAGTTATTTTGAGGAGACAGCAAATTTACACTGTTATACAAGCTGTACACTGACTACTGTACTTTTGACTACTTTTACTTTCAAAGTGTCATATCTTCAGTGTTGTCCCACGAAAAGATATAATAAAATAGTTACAAAAATGTGAAGGGTGTACTCACTTTTGTGAGCTACTGTAGAGGGTGATGGAGATTGGTGTTGGAATTTGAACTCGTTACAGTATATGGGTGACAGCTTGTAGAGGTGTTTGTTACCTGCATGCTGGAAGCTTCAGCTGGCAAGATATTTTTCAGCTCAATTGATGGTTGAAGGAAGAAATGGTGGTAGAATTGCATAAAGATGCCCTTTCTCCTGTGTTCTAATGGGCAAATTCCTGTCTTGTAAGACTCATCAATTTTTAGTAGACAGAAGGCCTTTATTGCAGCCTGTCTAAGAGGCTTAGTGCCGTGGTTCCTGCTCCACTCCATATTGAAGAGGCATACTCCATGAGAGGTCGGATGTAGTCCTTGTAGATAATGTCGGCGTTGAGAGGAAGAAGGTTCTTGGTACATCCTAGGATGTGCAATCTCTTAGCAGTCTGCTTGGCTAGTCCTGTAACGTAAAGAGTCCAGGTCAGAGTATTGGTGATGATGACACCAAGGAGAGTAATACTCTGTATTAGAGTAAGTTTCTTATTCATGAAGTGAACTGGAGGATGGTTTTGGACACACTTCTTGCTGATGATCATTCCCTCAGTCTTATTTGCATTAAATGTGATGCACTGGTCAAAGGCCCACCTTTCAGATGTGTCCAAGTCACACTGAAGACTCTCGGCACAGATGTCTCGGAGGCCTGGATTTTTTATGATGACATGAAGTGTTGAGTCATTTGCAAATAGGTGTAGATAATTCTCCAGTTGAGATGCCAAGTCATCAATGTAGATGAGGAAGAACAATGGGCTAATTGCTCTTCCTTGGGGCACTCCAGCAATCAATGGTAGCGGAGGAGAAGGGAACCCGTCCAAGACCACGGACTGTTGTCTATCAGGTAGGAAGGATGATATCTAGTCAAGTAAGTCACCTTGAATGCAGGATGCAGTCAGCTTTGTGATCAGTCCATAATGTGCCATACTTGATAAAAAGCCTTTTGATGTCTAAGACAATAATTCAAATTTCCTGTTGAGAGTCAAGAGCATTGTTCCACCACTGAGTAATGTATGAGAGCATATCCACTGTAGATCTCTTCCCTCTAAATCCATATTGGGTGTCAAAGAGAAGCTGGTGCTTGTCGAAATGTTTGCGTATGTGGTCACAGATAATGCTTTCCATGACCATTGAAATTATGGGCAGCAATGATATACATTGCTCTGTAGTTAGATGGGTCTTGCTTGATACCCTTCTTAGGTACAGCAATCACAGTGGCAGATTTCCAGCCTAAAGTAACTGTCTTGGGTTCAAGAGAAATCTGAAATAGCTTTGCCAGGACTGCTGGTGCACAGTTCTTGAGTACAGATGCAAAAATCCCATCAGGGCCATTGGTCTTGGATGTGTCCAGACTGCAAAGTTTTCTAAGAATCTTTATTGATCTTAATTTCACAGTGGACAGGGCTTTGCTTGTTTTTTATGGCACTTGTGGAGGACTTTTACTACCATCATCAAGTTGAGCATTAGCTGCAAATGTGTTTTTTAGCAGCTCAGCTTTGTCATTGACTTTATTCAAGGTTTGACCATTACTACTTAGCAGGAAAACAGCAGAAGTCGTGTTATTGTCAGCAACAGCTTTAACAAGTTTCCACCACTGTTTTATTATCTGCGCATTTCAACTTCTGCTCTAGTTGGTGTGAAAACTGCCTGTGAGCACATTGTGTAGTACGGTGGCAATTGGATTTAGAGTCCAAATACAAAATCCAGGAGTCCTTTGTACGATCCTTCTGAAAATTTTTGTAGGCCTTCTGTTTGTCTTGTATAAATAGCTTTTACTGTAGTCCTATGACCCAAGAAAGCATTTTAGAAGGTTAAACTCACAAATGCACCATGTTTGAGTGAATGGGACCTTTAATTAGAACAGCAAAACACTTCAAAGAACATAGCAAAGGAAAATAATTATTATTAGTAGAACACAAAAATGAACATTTCTGAAATAGACAGAATTAATTCTGAAGCCAGATGAATTTGAATTAAAGGTTCACGCAGATCTAGAGGCATGGTGAGGTCATCAGGCACTGAGATAACGATAATTCATCCTTTTATCCTACCAACTGATGGATAAAAATCCACAGTGGTTCAAATGGATGATGTCATAAAGTTTAGGTCATATTTGTCTTGCCATATGGAGGCAGTGTAGATAAAGCCTCAAAGTTAAACAATCATATCTGTGAAGTTCAGGTAAGATTGGACAAACTTCCTCAGAATAACTGAAACCTCATATGTTAACAAGCACAAAACAACATTAGGTAACAACTTCATCCTTTATGGTTTCTCTTGATTTTATCATTCAGTAATATTGTGTGTGTGTGACCTCCATTTTCTGCCAGTAAAGCCTAAGTTCTGTGTGGGACTGATGCCACTAAGTTTTTAGTTTGACTCTGAGGAATGTGGTCCATTAAGCGAGCAGCACTGCCTCAAGCTCAGCATGATTTGTTGGTGCAGGATCCTGGCTGGTTACACACCGATGCAGTCAGCATCAGTGTGTATGCATGTAGATTAAAGAAAGAAAAAACTAGAGGGTGCTAAGGACTCATTTTTATATAAATATAAATTAGTGGTGTTGGACGATTCAAATTTTTGATCTTGATTAATCTTTTGGAATGTTGAGTTAATTGTGATTAATAACACATTAATTGCATTTTTTGTCCATACAGATACAATGTACCCTAAGTTGGTAATTTTTTGTTTCTCATACTGTTATTGACATGGGAGTGGACAAATATCCTTTCTTTCTTCACCTGCAGGTTTAATAAAGCTCTCAACAAATCTAAAATGATTAAAAAAAAAAAAAAACTATCCAGAATATTGTCCAGAAAACTCCCAAAAGTACTATTGCATGTGCAAACAACAGAACACAACAGCTCAATAACATCACTGCAACACAACTCAGGATCCAACAAGCCAGCAGCCACAAATAGAGCTTGATCTTTCTCCCATAGCAAAAATCCACAACTCTTAAGCAGCTCAACACAAAACAATGAACCCCGTGTGTCACAACAGACACAATTTCCCTTTTAGCAGAAAAATTGCAAACATGAACAGACAACTATCTCGCCCGTGATGCCCCCACTGTGCCGCAAAAACAGGGCATGGGAGTAAATGGACATTATGAACACAGCTTGAGAATTTTAGACTGGCAGTATGGTACTCACCTGTCGACAGCTGGACCCAAAGCTGAGGAGTTCCTGTGTCAGCGAGATACAGAACACGTAGCTGTTACACGTATCTGCTAGCTGGCTGCATTGCTCCAAAACAAGAACAACCGGCATCTAGGTAAAGTTTTGGTGGACACTGTGACAATTATCCAGGTGAGAGGTCTGACAGATAACTTTGTAAACTTAAACATGATGGAACTTTGGGGAGTTTCATGGCTGTATTCCAGCTTGTTTGACTTCACAATGTCTGTGTCATAATCCAGGGCATGGGTGGGCGCCGTGCCCAGTCTCCAGTTTTAGTTTGTCTTTTTCTGTCTGTTTGATTCATTATTTCTCCTATTTGCTGTATTTGGTTCCTGTTTGATTGTTGCCATTCTGTTGTGTTATTATTTACATTTTGGTGTTGCGTTGTTTTTGTGTCTTTATGGTTTCTGGTTAGTGTTTTATTTTGACAGTGGTGCGCAGCTCCCAGCTGTCAAACTGGCTCGTGGGTTGTACAGCTGTCATTAATTGTGATTCTTTTCACCACTCATGCTCCACACCTGCTGCCTATGTTTGCACGGGTATTTAAGGGCACGACAATCTGTTCTCACTGTCGTGTCCTTCTATACTGTGGGATGTCCCTGGCTGTTCACCACACTGAGTGTTTTGGGCTGCTGTCTAGGAGAACGGGAGGACTCCGTCCAGGTCAGTGTTTCCCCTTTTTGCCCGGCATTTCCAGGCTTCAGCCTGCCTGTGACGGTGACCCCAAGCTCTCCTCCAGCTCCCTTGTTAACTGATATTTGTATGTGTTGTGTAGTTATTTGTTTGTCTTTACTTTAATAAATGTGCAAAACACATATTGAGTGTTTGGTGTCCTTCAACAGCCTTTAAAGGGTAGTTTATGACAGTCTGTATGGTGATGCCAGTGTTGACGGCTGCAGAGCTCAGTCATATGGAATGCTGCAAGGCCAAAAAAGGTATTGTTTGTGCCTTCTGCCATTAACTGCCATTAGCCGCGATCACAAAAGTTTTCACCATTAACGGGGGCATTAATGGGCCATTAACACAATAATGCCAACACACACACACACACACACACACACACACACACACACACACACACACACACGTATATCACTATGGGGAGAGCTCAAAATATTAACTTTTTCCCACTTCTAGCAAGCTTACAATGTTTTAAAGCAAGTTAAGCAAATGTAGAAGAAATTGTAGCTGCCAGCTACAGGAGTGTCTTCCCAACAAAGAATTGCTTGGGCTTTAAAAACATATACAAAATATATACATCATAATGAACAGTTTACTTTCCTGACTAAAGTCAACTAAGTTCTGTCTTTGGACTGAACTTTGTCTGTTCAACTTCAGACTTCAGTCTAAGTTCTGCTGACTACAGCTCCGGCTTCAACACAGTCATCCCCCACAAACTCACCGACAAACTGTCTTCACTTGGCCTGCACCCCACCCTCTGTGACTGGCTACTGGACTTTCTAACTGGCAGGCCCTAGTCTGTCAGGATGGGTAACAGGACCTCAGCCAGCATCATCACAAACACAGGTGTCCCCCAGGGTTGTGTTCTCAGCCCCATCCTCTACAGCCTTTTCACCCATGACTGTGTTGCCTCCCACAAGGACGGTATCATCTTAAAGTTTGCGGATGACACAGCAGTGATAGGACACATCACTGGAGGTGATGAAGCATCCTACAGGAGGGAGGTGGCCAGCCTGGTGTCATGGTGTGAGAACAACAACCTCAGCCTCAACACAGACAAGACAAAGAAGATGGTAGTGGACATGAGGAAGGGGAGGAGGAGACCCCATCGGCCGCAGTTCATCCAGGAGCTAGAGGTAGAGAGGGTGAGCAGCTTTAAATACCTGGGCATCCACATCAGTGAGGACCTTTCGTGGGCACTTAACATCACAGAGCTTGTTAAAGTGCTCATGACACAATATTGACATTATCTAATTTTGCAACACATAATTTCAATATGACGAAATAGGTAGGTCTATGCAGTTCTAAGTCAAACAGGCTTGTTTTCATGCGAATATCCAACATTTTCAAGAGTGCCGCGGCACCAATTGGGTCAGTGGCTGGAACACCCCCCGGCCATCTTGTGACGTCGGCGGGAGAACACAGCGGGTGGCTAACCATTCTACATGCATGGATGGAAGCAGTTGAAAACATTGACGATGGTTCCAGCACATCTAGTTTGGAATCGGTTTGTGTTGTTCAGTCTTCAGACGATTATAGTTCAGAAGAATGGGATGATAATGAAGAATCTGGGGGCATCAGACCTGATAGGTTTGAGACGTATCAAGCCTTGCGAGTCAGACTCAGAGAGTGACAGTGGAGAGGCACACGCAGCCGGCGCAGCAGCAGTGGCAAACACACAGCAGGGGAACACAGAGTGGTTTGCTTTTGTTACAGATATTGCAACAAATTATTTGCTCATAAATATAATTTATTTAAACACAATATTTCAATAAAGCCATAGCAGTGTATTTATAATAAAATGCAAACATCTACCTGATACTGTCAAAGCCCCCCCCCCCCAATAAACAAATAAAAAGTTACTATTTTTTTTATTTTTTGCAGGTGCCAGTATGGTCTGTGTGTGAGCATGACAACAGAGGAGAGTATTTGCTGTCAGCAATCAATCAGTCAGTCAATCAGCCTTTATTGTCATGATGCTATGCATACAACTGTAGTGCAAGCAAGATGAAATTCCATTTCTCTAGGCATCCGTATTGTAAAAAGAACATAATTTAAAAACACACTCACACCCCCCACCCCGACAGCCATTCACACATCCCTGAGACACATTTGGATATTATAGTAATGTTAACTTATTAAAGTTGCAGTTAAAAATGATAATAACTGCCTTTGTCATCGTCGGCGGCCTCCGTCGGTCTATGATAACCATGGAAGAGAATCCTAAATGTCTACTCTGCTGGAACAGCACCGCCTGTGGCTGAACAGGCCGATGCACAAATGGCAGTCACTGTCACACAGGTCGCACTTGTGGGTGGTCTCCGTGCTGCTGGGTCTGTGGCGGTTCTTCCTGCGGGTCCTTTTTTCATCTGCAGCAGCAGTCAGTCTCTCTTCACCCGCCTTGAGCTGTCTGGTCAGGGTGCCTCTCCATTTGGAGCGGTCCGTTGCAAGGTCCTCCCAGCGCTCTGTGTTGATCTCCAGGGTCTTCATGTCTCTCTTGCAGACGTCTCTAAAGCGCAGCTGTGGGCGGCCAATGTCTCTCCTGCCAGTCGCCAGTTCTCCATAGAGGACGTCTTTGGGGATTCTGCCATCTTCCATACGGTGAACGTGGCCTAGCCAGCGGAGCCTGCGCTGCCTGAGTAGAGTGAACATGGAGGGAAGGCCGGCGCGGGACAGAACTTCTGTGTTGGGCACTTTGTCCTGCCAGGATATGTCCAGGATGTGGCGAATGCAGCGCAAGTGGAAGGAGTTTAGTCTCTTTTCCTGCCAGGCATATGTTGTCCACATCTCACTCCCATAGAGCAGTGTGCTGATGACGCAGGCGTTGTATACTGCTATCTTCGTCTTGACAGAGAGTTTGGGATTCTTCCACACTCGTGTGGTGAGGCGAGCGAGTGTGAAGGCTGATTTTCCAATCCTCTTGTCGATCTCTGTATCAAGGGAGAGGTTGTTGCTGATCGTGCACCCCAGGTACGTGAACTGATTCACGACCTCCAGCTCGTAGTCGTCGATGGTGATGGTTGGTGGTGCTTCCGTGCCTTTCGCCAAGACGTTAGTCTTCTTCAGGCTGATGGTAAGCCCGAAGTCCTTGCATGCCTGGGAGAAGCGGTCCATCTGGATCTGAAGCTCCTGCTGTGTGTGGGTTGCGACTGCAGCGTCGTCTGCGAACAGCATGTCTCTGATTAGAGCCTTGCGTACTTTGTTTCTGGCTTTCAGGCGGGCGAGGTTGAAAAGCTTGCCGTCAGATCTCGCGTGCAGGTAGATTCCCTCTGTTGCTGTGCTGAAGGCATGCCTCAGGACCATAGCAAAGAAAATCCCAAAGAGGGTTGGCGCAAGTACACAGCCCTGTTTCACTCCGCTGCGTATGTTGAATGGCTCTGAGACATTGCCGTCGTGCTGCACTATCCCCTGCATGTTGGTGTGAAACGATTCGATCAGGCTTTACAACTTTGGTGGGCATCCTATCTTTGGCAGGATCTTGAAAAGGCCCTCTCTGCTGACCAGATCGATTGCTTTGGTGAGGTCGATGAAGGCGACGTACAGAGGCATGTTCTGTTCTCTGCATTTCTCTTGGAGTTGGCGGATGGAGAATATCATGTCTACCGTCGATCGCTCAGCGCGGAAGCCACACTGAGACTCGGGGTAGACACGTTCGGCAAGCTGCCGACTGCCTAACTGCCTATGTATATACAGTATAAAACAATTAAAAATGGCTAAGTGAATCTAAGTAGCTAAGAGAAATAAATACTTAAAACTGACTAAAACTATAATATACATACTGTATAATATACATAATGTCCATAAACTGCAGCAATATGTGTAAAGGATTCCGGATCAACTGTTCAGCATCCTAACAGCTTGTGGAAGGAAGCTGTTGATCAGTCTGGTGGTTCTGCCTCTGATGCTCCGGAATCGTTTGCCAGATGGCAGCAGTTCAAAGTGTTTGTGCAGAGAGTGTGAGTGGTCCTTAACAATGTTCAGTGCCCTGCTCCTACAACGGCTCTGAAAAAGTTCTTGAACAGAGGGGAGGGAAACTCTAGTTAACTTCTCAGCTCCCTTAACTATCCTCTGCAGAGCTTTTGTGTCTGACATACTGCAGCTGGAGTACCATGTTGCAATGCAGTACGTCAGAACACTCTCCACCACACCTCTGTAGAAGGTCCTGAGGATGCAGATGGGGAGAGAGGCCTGATTGAGTTTCCTCAAGAAGTGCAGTCTCTGCTGGGCCCGCTTCCTGATCCCCGAGGAATTCTTGCTCCAGGTCAGGTCCTGCGAGATCTGCACTCCGAGGAACTTGATGTTCTCCACTCTCTCCACTAAACGGCCGCCGATGCTGAGGGGGACATGTTCAGGCTGTGACCGCCGGAAATTGATAATCATCTCCTTTGTTTTGTCCACGTTGAGCACCAGATTGTTCTCCCTGCACCAGCCCTCCAGGTCTCTAACTTCTTCCCGCTTGTAACCCAGTGTTAAAAACGTGGATGGAATTATAAATGTCGATACCGCTTTAAGAAGAAGGGGGGACATTCATTTCACAATGGGAGTAGATAGTTTAACGTGAATTAAATTATAAATATTGATACCGCTTTTAGAAAAGAAAAACACCCATTTCACAATGGGAATACATAATTTGAATATGAATATTTAAATAAATATATATTCATAAATAGTAGGAACATTTTCTAGAAGGTTCTGATAAAGTTCCTAGTATTGTGTGTTATTTCGAGTAACCAATGGCTGCGCCGTTGCTGGGTCACGCCACCTAGTGGGTTAAGCGCTCTCTCCCTGGGTCTGGGATGACATACATTTTTGGCTCAGTCATGCCAGATGCCAAAAGACACAGACCAGAGAGAGACGAGGCGAGGCGAGCGCAGGTGTTAGTCGGTGTTACCCCCAATTACCCTGTTACCTATATCCCGCATATACCCTGTATTACCCCCATTGTATTACAGTGGTATATTGTTACAAAATTTGGCGAGACAAGTAAGTGTCACAGGGTTACAGGGTGGTTACACAAAATTTGGCGAGCACAGCCAGGAGCCTGAAGCGTTGCACAACAGATGTGAATTCTGTTTTGACCCCTGACTAAACAGTTGATATACGGCCAAAATGGATTTTGTGGAAAAACATGGTGTTAAAATCCCTAATGCAGTCATTGTCAGTGGTGTTGTTGATAAAGAGAAAGACACAGACATTTTTGAGTTTCTAGAGCAACATGGCACTATCCGTAGGGTGCTCAGTATTAATGATAACTCATCTGACTCTGACAAGTCATATTGTAGAGTTCGAATCTGGATTAACCATTGAAGCATTAGCACCTACGTTGTCGTGCTCCTTTCCATCCACTGACAATCCTGAGGTTAAATAATGCATTCAAACTCTAACCGATGTCTACACTAAAACTGTAGGGGGCAGTGTTACTGAGGCTTATCTTAGCAACCTGAGGGGTTTAGCTAAGCTAAGTGGAAAAGGTTTTGAAGAGGTGTTGCGGGAGGTTATGTCCACAATAGGGAAGTCTATTGAAGCTGTTGAGACAGCTGAAACAGTCTCTGCTGACGTTGATCCTGCTTTCCTTACTGTAGAACCCACACAAAGTGGAGTCTTTCCTCCACTAGGTTGAAGTGTCTCGCACCCCTAAAACCACTCAAGCACTCTTTCAAAGCCCTCTTAGACCAAACTTAACACCTCAAATGTTAAGTCCAGCTGATTTTAACCCACCCGAGGTTCAGAAAATCGTAGTCGAGCATGTCATTAAAAATGCAGAGAAGCCGTTAAATGCCCATTCCTCTTGGAGAATCAGAGCTTTCTCTGGCAAAATTATTATTATGAAACATGGCGTTGACATGTTGACCTGATGATGGAAGATACTTCTTTGTCTGACTTGGAAAAATCTCGCAAGATCTTTGAAAGTCTTCTTGCTCCAGCGTCTCATGTTATATGCTCTCTTGGGCCTGAAGCCACCTCTGCCGACTATCTTAAGCTGTTGGATTCAGCTTTTGGGACTGTTGAAGACGGTGAGGAACTGCTTGTGCGATTTATGAACACTTTTCAAGATTATGGAGAAAAACCCTCTGCATATCTGCATCGTTTGCAGGTGGCGCTCAATCTCACAGTGCATAGAGGCGGTCTAGAGCACCAGGAAGTGAACAAACAGCTTCTCAAGCAGTTTAACAGAGGCTGTTGGGATGATAATCTGCTAAAGGAGCTACAGCTGGAACTAAAAGATAAACATCTTGTATGCAGAATTATTGCTTCACCTTCGCACTGTTGAAAAAAGACAAAAAGTTAAAAACACCTGCATGAAAAAACACTTGGGCGCCACAAAACCAAAAGCAGCCTCCTACGAGCAAACAGTCACCGAAACAAGTACAAATAGTGAAGTGGAGTCTGACAGTCTGAAAGAACTGAAAAAGCTAGTCGCTGATCTAAAAAGCCAATTAGCTGCTGTTGTGAAACAAAAGAAAGAAGCACCATCGAAGAAAGACCCAACTAAGAAATCTGGAAATAAAAAACCTGACCATGCCAAACCTGAAAACTTACCTTCGTCCAGCCGTCCCAATACTAGGCCCAAACCATGGTATTGCTTCCGTTGTGGTGAAGATGGGCATATTGTAGCCACTTGTGAGTCAGAGCCAAACCCTGCACTTGTAGCTGCAAAACGCAAAGAACTACGAGTAAAAAGACAGATGTGGGACAGTCGGAACCCCCAATCTTCTTTACAACTGAAGTCTACCCCTGCTGCGGGACAAACAGAGGTTAGTTCAGAGATGACCCGTCCCAAACCGAAAGCTCCATTCAAGACACGTGCTAAACTGAAGTCACACAACAAAACAGACCCCTTTAACTTTCCTAATCGTCTAAATGGTACAAAAAGTACAGCACAAGTGAAAGTGAATGGCTGTACTGTGAGCTGTTTGTTAGATACAGGTTCCCAGGTGACTACTGTCCCTGAGTGCTATTCCAGACAGTACTTATCCAACCATGAGATTAAGCCACTTTTTGAGCTGTTAGAAGTGGAGGGAGCTAACGGTCAGAGTGTACCTTACTTAGGCGACATTGAAATGCATGTCACTTTCCCAAAAGACTTTCTCGGTATTGAAGCCGAAGTGCCAACACTTGCCTTAGTGGTTCCTGATGTACGTGCAGCTGATCAGTCCTTAGTGTTAATAGGGACAAACACATTAGATGTACTGTACGAGCTGTACTCTGATGCATGTTCTGAACTGCAGCCAACCATGTCACTTGGTTATAAGGCAGTATTAAAAGTCCTTGAGCTATGGCACAGACAGTCCAAAGACACTAGCCTTGGTTTAGTGACCATGCGCAACAAAGAGCCACAGTTAGTTCCTGCAGGCCAAACAGTTGTTCTAGATGGCGCTGTAGCTGTGTCAGCCGGCAACAGTGAAAAATCTGTCTTGTTAGAAGACCCGTTAATGTCAGCCTTACCTGGTGGTATCCTGGTAAAACCATGTCTCATAGACTTACCTGAAAGAGCACCTTACCTTGTTCCAGTTATACTCACCAATGAATCGGAACATGATGTGACAATCCCTCAGAAGTGTGTCATTGGAGAAATCTGTGCATATCAACGAGTCCTATCGTAAGAACACTCCGTGGAAGTTACAAAGTCCAAAACTGAACAAAAGTCCACTCTGAAGTTCAACTTTGACTCTTCCCCCATTAGCGCTGAATGGAAAGAGCGCCTAACAGAAAAACTCAGAAGAAGTTGTCATTGTCCTCTTCCTTGAGCTGCAGCATGTCCTCCATGAGGGCCTTGGGTCTGCATCCTCTGTGGCCATAGATCGCCAGGATCATCTCTGCTCTCTCCTCGGCAGAGGGGACGAAATTCTCCACGATGGTCGCCTTCAGTTCTTTATATTTGTCCTGGGCCGGCGGCCGCTGGATTATGCTCCGCGCACATCTCGAAGTGGCAGCGTCGAGTTTGGCGATGATGTGATAAAATTTTGTGTCGTCAGCCGTTATGCCCGCCAGTGCAAACTGAGCCTCAGCTTGCTGAAACCACGAGCTCGGGTCTTCCTGCCAGAAGTCCGGCAGCTTGACGGTGACGGCGCTTGTGTGGGCCGTCCCTGATTTGTCCGCAGGGTGAGAGTGCCTTCCTTCGGCTCTCGCGGCGGAGCTGGTGCTCGGTTGAGCCCTCTCTGTAGCTTCTGCCGTGGGGGAACGTCGTCCATCTGTTCCCCTGTCTGCATGGGCGCCGGCGTCTGCCTGGGTCGCCTCTGATGAGTCAATCGCGGGAGAACGCCTCTGGTCCATCCTCGCGTCGGGGTCACCAGTGTAGAAGAGCTTGGAATAACGAGGCGATGTGACTTATAAACCAAAGTTTATTATCAGCTTCGCTCCTCTAACAAGTCTCATCTCAGTGCAGAAGCAGAAGTAGAATAAGAGAGCAAACACATTCAGCTCTACATATTTATACCTACACATAACAAAAGACATTGCACATCAAAGCTGACATCCCGCATTATCTTAATCCCCCTCCTTTGTCTTCGTACTCCTCCACCTGACCCTGGGAGGTCAGGGTGATCGACCTGGTCTCCACCGCAGCGCCTCGGATGCTCTTTGATCTTCGCTGGCGGTTGAGACCTCTTGTCCTGTTCTGAGGTGTGAAGTCGCTGTACATATGTAATCACCAAACATTCTCACATGCTTATACATATGTAGGTAAATAGATGTGCTTTTCATTTTTACATAGTTTTTGGAGCCTCCTGCTGGTTTTATTTCGCAGCTGCATAGATAGTTTTCTTTGCACACGGCACTTACCCAGCAGAGAAAAAGATTTTCATTGCTGGAGGTAAGTGCAATGTAATAGAGCTGTTGCTATATTTATACTTTAAATGTTGTTAAGCCATGCATACAAAGGTTTATATCTTGTAGAGTGGTCATGAGCATTACTACCATGTATTTACGAAGTTTCAGATTATTCTAAGTAAAAATAGTAACTTTATCGTCGAGTGAATGTGTGACCATGTTGAATGAACAGCTAGTCAGTTATTGCTAGCGCAGCATTCTTCTGTATGGTTTGCTGTCATTTCATTTTGTTAAGATATTCATTTTCTTTTACTGTCCGTGTGCAGATCGTGACATATGCAGCTGCAGACTGTTTATTGTGTGCTTTTTCTGATACTTGACCAGAATAAAGACAGCGTGAGCAACAAGTCCCTGCCTGTGTACTTCCTGCACCAACACGAGCATGCAGAAAACCACCCACGTTACACTGGCCCCACAGATAGTGAAGATGGGCCAGTCCTCCCTCTGATTGTCGGGTTTGATGCTTCAAAACGTGCAAAGAAGTTGTTGAGCCTGTCTGGAAGCAAAGCGTCATCATCATCGACCCCCTGCCTAGACTTATAATCTGTCAACGCCCGTACTCCCTGCCACATCTGTTTGGTGTTCCCTGTGTCACAGAAATGTCCCTGGATTTTCTCCGCATTGGCGCGTTTCGCCGTCTTAATTCCCTTTGCGAGCGCAGACCTGGCTGAGCGGAGGGCGATCCTGTCTGCAGGACAAGGTGAAGCAGAAAATTCCGGACGGTGCTAAAAAGTGTATCGCTGGTCATCACAACTTCCCCGCGGTGTGTCTGAATGAAGATGTGTTGGAAGCGGCCTACCTCACTTATAACATTATGTGAATGTGGATTATGGGAACAACTGGAAGTGATATCCAGCTTACAGACAGTTCATCAGATGGTGCTTCCACTACCTTGGTGAGAAAGTCCGTGTGCCAATGCCTGCCTGTGTCGTTCACAAGATCAGAGAGACCTTTCCACTACAAGAAGGACAATATGTTGGTTTTAGTTATGCTGACTAACTACCTTTATGTTTTCAGGGTATTGTTTCTCATTCAATAAATATTTATCTGACCACAACTGTTGTCAATTTTTACAAGAAAATAAAATTAATAAATATTTATAGTGTGACACTTGAAAATCTCATAACTGTTGGCATCATTTGGACGTTGCTGCAATCCTGTATCAATCCTGGGTATTTGAACAAGAGATAGAATTTTTGTTTTTATTTTGCAAATATATATATATATATATATATATATATATATATATATATATATATATATATATATATATATATATATATATATATATATATATAGTAAATTAGAGCATACTCGTGGCCATAGTAACTTACCATTTTAAAGTTCAATTATCTGTAAAACCCCTTTAAAAATTAAAATTAGTCTCTGTGTTACTGATGACAATATCCTTAAAAATAATGTATTCCCTATTATTTATGTCTCACAAAAAAATGCAGTTTTTTCTGTTATTATTGTTAATTAATTGCTTTTGTCTTGTATCAACTGGTGTGATTTTCAACAATAATAAGAAAACAGAAACAAATGATAGTCATCATTTTTTCTAGAGTTTGGTCACAAGAAAAACAATATTCATAACTGGTATAGCACACATGTACTATAACTATCAAAAATATTAAATTATTATAACAGGAAAAAGTCCAAATTAGTGGCGATGAATACAATATAGTCAGTTGGTGTCACGAACCGAGCCGGTGTTTTCCTGTAGGCTCGGTTCTGACCGTTCTCTGTGGCTCAGGCATCGGGTTTATTAGGAATTATCTTTTGAGTTTTTGTTGTTTTTATGTCTGTGTTCCTTTTCTTTTCCGTGCCTGTAGCCGTCACTCTGGTCAGCGGTTGTTGGGCAGCCGTTTTGACCCACTTTCTGGTGGGTGCTGTCCAACCTTCGATGGTCCGACAACACCCCCTTTCTCTTTGACAGTCAGCTGTTTTGCCCGGGGTAATTATCTTTCCCGCGCCTCGCCCAGGTGTGTCCAATTTGTCACGCCAGCAGTATTTGTACTTAAGCGTCTCTCACCAGTCAAACACTTCTGGACCATTGTGCATCACCATGCTGATGTTAATCACCGCATGGTAGTACTGTCTATTGAGGGAAAGCTACACTGTCGCCATTCCCCTCGGTATACCTGGGCTGCACGGTGGAGCAGTGGTTTAGCACTGTGGCAGCACAGTTTTACCCTCGGCCGGGGGATCGTGGGGATCATGAGATCGTGGGTTCGATCCCAGCCCCCGACCAACAGTGAGCTGTGTGGAGTTTGCATGTTCTCCCCGTGTTGCGTGGGTTTACTCCGGGATTTCTCCGGTTTCCTCCCGCATACCAAAAACATGTAGGTTTAGGGCACTCGCGCACGCAGCGACCAGCAGCCGGTGGCTTGTCACCAGACTGCAAACCAACTCTACCTATGGGTACAAATAACAAAAAAAAAAAAAATACCTTTGTTTGTGTATGTTCGCCGATGACTTGGAGATTTGGACTGCTCCTGTGCCATGAGTACGAACTGTTTAGTGTAGCCCAGTTTCCTCTCCAGCTACAGTAGAGCGTCCTGGAGAACTCAAGGTCTGCCCCGAGCTGTTCATGTTTTGTGTGCATCATCTGTCACGGTCAGAGAGCGCATCTGTACACCTGATGTGGAGCTGCTGTCTGTGTCACTACGCCCCTTTTACTTGCCTCGCGAGTTCCCCCAGCTTTTAATCACAACTGTGTACATTCACCGGAGGGCAGATGCTGACTCCGCCTCCAGCACCATCTTTGATGTGATCCAGCGGCTGCAATCAATTTCTCCAGAGGCGCCAAACTTCATTCTTGGGGATTTTAACCATGTTTCTTTAAAGAAGACACTTAAAAACTTTTATCAGTATGTCTCCTGCCCAACCAGGTGAAAAAAAGACATTGGACCTGTGCTATGGATCCATAGAGAGGGCCTATAAATCACTCCCCTTTCTCCTGTAGGATCCTCAGATCACAACTGTGTACATTTGCTGCCCACATATAAAACTGCTCTCAGAAGAGGCAAGGTGGAGATGAGAGACATTGATGTGTGGACAGAAGATTCAGAGCACATCCTCCAGGAATGCTTTGACTGTACAGACTGAGAGATGTTCACACTGACCTGCGGGGATGATTTGGACTCTTTGGTGGACGTCACATGCTCATACATGGCTTTCTGTAAAAATAAGATCGTTCCACATAAATGTGTCAAAATATATCCCAACAACAAGCCATGGGTTACTAAATCAGTTAAATCCTGCTTACAGAGGAAAGCACTTGCCTTTAAACAGGGGTCTGTTTCTGAGCTGCAGGTTGCCACAAAAGAGCTGAAGTCCGAAATTTTAAGAGCAAAACAGAATTATAAATCAGAATTGGAAAGCAAGATGGCAACAAAGATACGTGGTTCAGCCTGGGCCAGTATGAAAACTATTGCAGGCCTTCAGAGCACAGAGCGCAGTAATCGTGTGTTTTTAGATGGTTTTAATTCAGACACAGAGCTGGCTAATGCTCTTAATTGTTTTTATGGTCGTTTTGACTCCTTTGATTTTAGCACAGAAACCCAAGATTTGAAACAGAAACTCAAAGACAATCAGCACTTTAATATTGAGGAGCAGGATGTTAAAAGGGAGTTCTGCGCTGTAAAAGTGAACAAAAGTCAGGGCCCTGATAATATATGTGGGCGCTTGGTAAAGTCCTGTGCACACGAACTGAGTCCTATATTTCATTACATTTTCAATAAGTCCTTACAGACACAACATGTGCCTAAGATCTGGAAAGAAGCCGTGGTTGTTCCCGTTCCAAAATCCAGTTGCTTTGACTTCAATTTTAATGAAAATTTTTGAAAAACTGGTCAGATGTGAGGTCCTAAAGCAGACTGAGCATGCATTGGATCCTCTGCAGTTTGCCTATAGGCCTCACAGAGGAGTGGAGGATGCCACTGTCACTCTGTTTAACATGCTTTTTAAACATCTGGATTTTAATGGGACACACGCCAGACTTTTATTTGTGGACTTTTCCTCCGCCTTTAATACAATCCAACCTTGTATCTTAGTTAAAAGGCTCCTGCAACAATTTGATTTGAGCAATAATCTGGTGGGTTGGATTCTGGATTTCTTAACCAACAGGACACAGAGAGTAAGGGTCAATGGTACATTGTCTGACCTAAAGTGCTCTTCTACTGGCTCTCCTCAGGGGTGTGTGTTGTCACCACTACTCTTCATCCTGTACACAAACATGTGTCGGAGCAGACATGACAACAGACACATCATAAAGTATGCTGATGATTCAGTTACTGTCAGTCTCCTCCAGGATGGTGAGAGTGGCCACGGCCCAGTAGTTGATATTTTGTTCACTGGTGTGAGGATTCCTACCTGCAGCTGAATACGACAAAAACTAAAGATATGATTATTGACTTTAGGAGGAAAACTCCCAGGCACAAAGTCACCGTACTAAAAGGCCAGACCACTGAATGTGTACAATCCTACAGATATCGTGGGACGATTATTGATAGTAATTTAAACTTTGAAGAGAACTGTGAAAGGGTGTGCAAAAAGGGTCAGCAACATTTGCATTGCTTGAGAAAACCTGCACGCTTCCAAATTGACCGAACCATAATGACAATGTTTTATCGGGCTTTTATTGAATCTGTTTTATCCTTTTCTTTAGTGTCATGGTTTGGTCAGATAAAACTGAAACAGAGGAAATCCTTGGATCAGGTAGTTAGATGGTCCAGTCGTCTGCTTGGTGAGTCACAGCTGAGCCTGACATCCCTGTACACCAGACAAGTACAGAGGATGGCTGCCTCCATTTTAAATGATGACTCCCACCCTTTGCACTGCAACTTTCAGCTTCTTCCCTCCAGACGGAGGTTTGCTGTCCCAAAAAGTAGAACCCAGAGCTACAAAAACAGCTTTGTTCCTGCTGCTGTCAAAGAGTTGAACAAGCTGTAACAATATATCGCACATAATTTAGGTACCTATTTATTAACTCCATTTTATATTTACTTATTTTTGTAGGAAGTTACTTGGGTTCTAAATATTTTATTGGGTTTTAGACCTTTGAGTTTTTAACCTCTTTGACTAGTTTTTAACTTTTAATATGACCCTTCTCTCTTATCTCTGGTTTTTCTCTCATCTCTTTGTCTTTATATCCTGATTGGTGGAGCCTTGAGTATTTTTATCATGTTTGTAGTCAGTTCCATGTGTGCCTGTGTTTGTGTCTATGTTGAATGTAATTTGTGGTTTGTAAATATGGATGTCACCAGACTGCAAAACAAATCTACCTACGGGTACAAATAAAGTAACCTGAACCTGAACCTGTAACATTCAATTTACATGTTCTTACCTTTATCAATGTCTACTATTCAGTTTACAGTACCACTGTACAACTGCTGTACAACTGCTGTACAACTGCTGTACAACTGCTGTACAACTGCTTACAACTGCTTACAACTTAGCATAAAAACCTGACCTGATCGAGAGAAACGGATGTCATTTTCGGATTCAGCGGTGCAGAATTGTCTTACATCAGTTGAAAAAACACAGACAACTTCCAAAAAATTATTTTTGCTATGTTGTGTAATAGTCATCCAGTTAATTTTCAATTTTCATTCTTCTTGTTTCCTCTAGTTTAAAACCTTCATGCAGCGCCTGTGACGCCAACGACACATCTGGACTCCCCTCATTCAGTGTACCGTAACTTTTACAGCTTTCATTCTAGCACATGCACTTCAACGGATTCTGAAAGCTGAGAAATTGCCCTTTGAATTGATATATGATACATTACGGTAATTCCTGGAGTGACGTCATACAAGGGGGTCGGAATACAGGCAGACTTCTTCACTGAAATGCAAATCAGTTGCAGCTCCACCACTGATCAACGCAGTATTAAACAGGTGAATGTGTTGTGCATTGTTGATGTTAATTTAGCGTTTTTATCGTGTAAATAATAGTTTAGCATAGTACATATTATCTGTAGTAGTTACTGGGAGAGATGGGGAGTATTTCTTTTTACTGTTTTATGATTTTACTTAGTTTTTTGTCTCCATTGTTTGTTCTCTCCCATGAGGAGAGAGCGATCTGTCACAAACTGTCATAAATCACCCCTCGGGGCAGAGAAGAGAGACCCACACACTGGACTGCAGTTTGTGAGATTTATTTGAAAACAACAAAACACAAAATCCAAAACAGTGCTCCAACGAAAAATTCAAACAAGCAGTGAACTTACAGGCTAGAGCACCAGAACGAGGGCTGCGTTCTGGTGGAAACGAGGAATGGGAAACTCAAGACTCCGGCAACGAGAAATGAAAATAGCAGCCCTTAAATAAGGCTAGAAACAAATGACACAAGTGATAGCAGATGTGGGTCACATGAGCAGACAGAAGATAACAAAAATACAATTTAGACCAGTTGGGAGCAATGAGAGGGAAGAGAACAGGCTGACAGCTGACAGGGACTCCGCCCACACGGAGCAAAAACCCAGAAACACCACTGACAGCTGTCAGCCCAGAAGAAGAACATAACAGAATAAAAAATATAATGAGATGTCAGAATAAAGACAAGTAACCTCAAAAATGTAAATAACAAAACTATAATGAACATAAAGAGGAAAATAAATCACACTAAGAAACAATACAGAATATGTGACAAGTCAACCAAGGATAAAATAACAGGAATTACAGCTCAAAACGACAACACTGTACAAATATTAAAAAAAAAAGGCAAAAAGACTGAGCCCGGTGGAATGCCCCCGCGCTCAGATCGTGACACACACAGGGGGCTGGGATTTGGCTCTGTGTGTGGAAAGACAGCAGGGGTGGGCTCCTTCCACGATTCAGGATTCAAAGATCTTATTGTCAGTGCCACTGTACGTGCAGGACATACAGGAGAACTGAAATGGCGTTTCTCTCGCTCTTCATTGGTTTGCATTTTATAAAAAGAAAAGGAAAAAGGCTGGAAAAAAGAGAAACAAGAAAAAACTCAGCAACAGCTGCAGTCCATGTACAGTCATTTCACTGTTTTACAGTCATTTCAGTTTTTCAGGAGAAGTGGCAGTCCTTGCCCAGTATTTGTCATATGTGGGCTTTTAAACTGTAGTGCATGTTCTTTATAGATTGTGTAAATAATAATAGTTTTAGTTTGTGAGTATTTTTATTGTGTTGTTATTATTTGCCGGGGTTTTTTTGACCATTTGATAGACAGATGGACTTTATTGATCCCAAACTGGGAGTTTGTCTATTGTTCCATTTCATTATTCTTTTGTGTGTTGATTTTTACACTGTAGCACCTGGTTTTTTATAGATTTCATTGATTTTTTTTTTAAATAAATTCTAAAGAGGTAATAGATACGGTGAGATCTAAGAAGCTCTTCAGAAGGTCATGGATTCTCATGAAGAGGCAGGGTAAGCCAGCCTCGCAGCCAGGGTAGGTTTTATTCCCAATTTGATTCCAATAATTTTTTAAATTTCTAGTGTATTTTTCTCTCATTAGCTTTGTCTCAAATTGCTTCATCATTGCCCATCACTTTTCCTGTCTTATTTTTATTACTAGGTAACAATAGGTAACTATTTCTGTACAGACGAACATTTTTTGTGGAAACATACCCTTCTTTTGGATAAATCTTAGGTTAAATTTTACTCTGTGCAAAAGGACCCCCCCCCCCCATCCCCCGCATGTGTAGGGAGTGCAGTGGGGGCTGTGAATTCAGGAACATAGGGACTCCTCTTACCTTTCACAGCACGCACCTAAAAACGCCTGGACATGATGACAAAAACAGGTTTAGTTTCATTTTTGATACCCTAAATATTTTGTTCATGTACATTTCAAATGTCTATAAAGGGTAAACTGATGAAAATTCAAATTTGTTTTTTTGTTATGCTCTGTTTTAAGCATTAATTACACATAATAATGACAACTACGTGGCAGACTGTGAAATGTATACTTCTCCTGAAAAAAGGAGCAAAATATTTCACAAGAAAAACATCGTATAACGTATTTATTGACAAAAAAAAGGTTAAAAAAAATTACCAGTAGAACTATTATAGTTACAGGAGTAAGAGGGCTGTATTAATTAACTGCTTTAACTGCTTTAACTGTCTTAATTGCCTAATGTGTGTTTTTAGTATTCTTTAGTATTAAGTGTGCAGGGATGGCAACAGGAAATTCTGATTTCAGCTGAAATCTAATTTGGCCGATTGATCTATGGGGGGGCCGGGGGGCGCAGCCCCCCTGAAGCTGGGAGGTTTTCAGTAAAACAGAAGTAATTTACACTGAAAAAAATGATTAAAAAAATGAAATACTAGACTTCGATAAATCATTAAATTTAATGAAAAGTTAACTTACTTTTTCTTCAATGTTGTCTCACTGTCTTTAGTCCAACATATTCAACAGTTCTATAAGAGTTTATTACACTATTTACACTGGTCACCAAGTCACTTCTAATGTGAAACTTTCTTCCTTTTGGCAGCAAGCTGTGTCAGTCTCTGAACTTTGAACTTCATCTCCTTTTCTGGTTTCTTCAGAAATTGTCCGAGTGTTTCTGTTACCTCGTCGAACTTTGAGCCAATTTTCACCTTTACCGTCACTTTTCTGTCAAGCCAATTCCATCGGAACTTATTTTTGACACTTTTGTCTATTTCTAGCACTGATGACTCCTGATCCTTCGATAAAAATCTCATAATTCCACTGAAAACAATACCGAAAGCTCAGAATTCCAACACAAACCAGGGATGTGATTTGGGGTTAGGGAAATTATCTGAAAATTCAGCAGGGGGTCTGGGGGACACGGGGTCCGGGGCAGAGCCCCGGTGGGGGGGAAGGCAAGGTGGGCGAAGCCCCCCAAAGCTCCTGGGTTTTTATGATTTTTAAGTACCAGAACTGTGCTTAAATGACATAAAACAAACAGCTGAATGCCACTTATTACTGTATAATATTGACTTATGTTCCAAGAAGATAGCATTCCTAAAATATTCCAACAAGCATTATCCATCACATGCTTTAACACTTGATCAAATCAAAATCACTTAATTTTATCTATTCCATAATAGAAATAAAATTCCAACATACCATTACTTTTTATAATTTCAGCATTCATTTCAGATCACCAGTTTCAATCTCCATTGAGACTTGAGCAGTTCATTTTGCACAATCACTGATGCAGCCAAGTCTTAGAAATATTCAAAAGTTATGAGTCAGTGTCCACTGTGCACTGTCAATTTCAAACTGTTTGGAATCATAAAAGGGGATGGTTAATTTTATTACTGTTTCCTCCCCCGTGCAGCCCAGCTCATACAGCTGTTGTACGCCGCCAGTAACAGAGAGTTAATGGCTCTCCACCTGGCCATACGCCACTTCCAGTCCTGCCTGAAAGGGCGCATCTTCACTGCGTTCGTGGACCACAAGCCGCTAACGTACTTAACGTACTTTATCTTCCTGGAAGATAAAATAAAGCGGAATTCTGCGAATTAGCAGAAAATCACATCCCTGAGAACACGCCGCCATGAATTTTTGAAAAAGCATACAACGAGCCATTTGATTGGTCCAATTGTTTGCAACTATCCAATCGCAGGGCTGTCAAGCTACTGCAATACAGCAGTAGCTTGAACATAACACATCCGGGTTATCGCGGGAGACGACTTCTGGGGAAGCGCCGAGCGCTTATGTAATCGTGTTGATTTTCGCTAAAATTGGTAACAATAAGGTACCTTACCCCCCCTAAAATTTTCTCAACGGATTTAGACGATTCACAGAAATGATCAATTTGAAAATAAATCGGCGGAAATCCGCGGATCAGCGGAAAATTGCCGTCCCTGAGTGTGTTACTACTGTGATGCTGTTAATGGGACATATTATTGTGTGAGACGGGTGGTGGCTCCACCCTTCCGGTTCCGCCACCCGGGGTATAGGAGGGCTGTGAGGGAGAGGAGCGGTCTCCTGACCTCCTCTCAACCTGACGGCAGCACCTTGTATTATACAAGTGAGTCTATAATAAAGTCATATTCAGTTCCACCTTCAGTCTTGTCATTGACCCTCATTTACCAACATAACTACCTTATTAGTATTGATGTGTATCTATTACCTTGGCATTCGTTCAGAGAGCAGAGTAAGAATTTCATCGCTCAGGAAATGTTGCATTTCTTAACTGTGCACATGATAATAAAGCCTTTGAATCTTGACTCTTTGTCCTCACGTTAGTCCTGCACAGCTGCTGGTCTGCGTGTTTGTACGCCTGTCTCCCACTTGGCTCTATCAGAGGTGATGTTCACAGTCCTCGTGTCATCCGTGATCTTGTGGAGATGTTGTTTCTTTGGCTGTCCTCATGGCCTCTTTCCCCTTGGGCTGAGGCACAGGGCCGTCCTCACCACCAAGTCCTCTTCACTGATGACATGTCCGTACCATTGCAGTCGCACCTCTCACATTTTCCCAATGATTGTTGCCACTCCGTTCACACATCCTCATTCTTTACATGATCATGCAGTGTCAGGCCAAGGATCAAGCACAGCATATGCATCTCCATTCTGTGGAGCGTTTGCTTGTGTTTGGCATTCACATCTGTGTAGGATGACGGGGGGGATCACGGTCTTGTAGAGCTTTCCATTGAGGTGCAACGGCATCTTAGGGTCACAGAGGAAACCAGTCACCAATCACCATTTGGCCCAGACAACGGTGACTCAGGCGCAGACATTGGTCAAGGTGTGTCCATCACTGCTGAGCACTGAGTTGATGCATTTGAAGTGCATACCCTTCTTTTCGGGAGCACCATTCATACCATTCAATCAGTTTCTTCTCCAAATTCCACAATGTTCAGGAACATTCCATTCTCATCCAGCCTTGTCCCCCACTGCTGCCTGTGTTGTTCCAAGTGGCCTCAGTCATCAGATCCAAGGTCTGCATCATCCAAATACAAAATTGTCCATGAGTGGAACAGCTGACGAACAGCCATGGCTGTCTATAATCTGGCTGGGGAAGTGGGGGGGGGGGATTGTCAACCCTTGATTCACATCCACTGTAATGGGGAATGGCGGTTTTGTTCATACCAGAAATCACAAGCTACTATTGACACCTTAGTGCAGAGGCTGGGACTAGCTCATATAAGCTTCAGGCCCATTGTGGGGTTGGAGTCTGAGCCACATGAGGGCATGTGGGACTGAGCTGAAGGCCTTCTCTAAGTTGACGAATGTCATACAGACTGGCTTGTTCTTCTCTCAATGTCAATCAAGTTGTAATTTGAATAAAAACAAATGTTTTTTATTTTTTTTCTCTTCAAACTTATTGATTGCAGTCCAGGTGACATGCCGTCCAGAGTTCCACCATGGTATTTTAACACTTTTGCCCAGGTTAAGACGTTTTATCCTCTGACATCGTAGTCCACATGTCTTTGGTGGAATTTTTCTATTATTTTAGTCCTGTTTCTCATGCAACATGAAAACTAGAAAGCATAATAATGAGGTTTTTTTTTAATTCCACCAAAGTCCACATAGAAACATCAGTTCTCTTTTTCCTCCTTTCCTCCCTGTTATTTTGGGGACTTGTTGGTTTGGAAGTCTTAGAATAGAATAGAATAGAATAGAATAGAATAGAATAGAATAGAATAGGCTTTGTTGTCATTGTACAGTTGTACAGTACAACTGTATGTCACTTGTATGACATTTTACTCTTTTATTCATTCAGGATGTTTTTGTAGCTTCACAGGTATTTCTGACTGGTAGAACCTGTTAGCAGGCCTGTGTTTTCATCCAGAGTGTCCCCCGTTTCCAGAGCTCGCTGGACATTCTCCCAGAAGACCCCCAAATGTTCCCCGGCCTGAGGCAAGCTCAGGTAGGTGCGTCTCTTCAAAAGCTTCCTCATGCGGTGGTATGGAGACAGGTGGTGGGCCGGGATCTCCTCCAGAAACAGAAGGATCAACACGTCCTTCTTCTCATCAAACAGGCGGAAGCTGAGACAGGATAGAGTACAGGTACACTGAGTTTCTAATTCAAGTGAAGATTGTCAAAGTGCTTAAGATGTCCAATGCAGGTACCCTTAAATATTTTCATAGAAGAACAGAAATATACATCTTTGCAAATTCCAACCAGCTGGAATAGAACTTTGTTCTGCTTCCTGAAAAGCTTTTCTTAATAAAACTGAAAAGAGAAGAGAAAGTTTTCCCTCAGTTTAGAGCACAAAGCAGCACCCCCACCTGGCCATCTGGATCTCTCTGGAGCACCACTCACTCTGCAGGTAAGATCTGCTGATCACACAGATGGTCTTCCTGCTGCTGTAGATGGCATCAGTGATGTTCTCTATGATGGGTTTACCTGTGGACACATAGCAGCTACTGTATATAATTCAATTCAACTATATTTATATAGCACCACTTCACAACAACAGTCATCTCATAGCACTTTCAACTGTAGGGGAAACCCCCACAATTGTAGAAAGACCCCAGCAATCAGGAGATCTCCTATGAGCAGCATTTGGTGACAGTAGAGAGGAAAAACTCCCTTGAAACAGGAAGAAACCTCCACAGAACCAGGCTCAGGGAGGGGCAGTCATCTACTGCGACTGGTGGGGGGTGAGGGGATAGAGATGATGAAAAGGACAGACATGAAGAGAGCAAACAGCACAATGGGGACTCATTCTATGGGAGAGAACAAACAGATGTTAATGAAAAATATTTCATCGTGAGTGAAGAAAGGAGTGAAGCCCAGTGCATTATTGGAGGTCCCCCGGCTGTCTAAACATATTAGCAGCATAACTAGGGGAGGGTTCAGAGACACATGATCCCTCCCTAATTGTAGGCTATATCAGAAAGGAAGGCTTTAACTCTATTCTTAAAAACAGAGATCGAGTCTGACTCCTGAATCCAGATTGGCAGCTGGTTCCACAGGAAAAGAGCTTGATGACTGAAGGCTCTGCCTCCCATTGTACTTTTGGAGATTCTAGGTATTACAAGTAATCCAGCATTTTGGGAGCATAGTGCTCTGTTAGGATAATATGGTAGTATTAGATCTTTTAAATAAAAAGGAGCCTGATTATTAAGAGCTTTGTAAGTGAGAAGAAGCATTTTAAACTTAATTCTAAACTCTATGGGAAGCCAATGAAGGGAGACCAGAACCAGAGAGATATGTTCTCTCTTTCTAGTACCTGTTAAAACTCTTGCTGCAGCATTTTGGATCAACTGAAGACTTTTTAGAAATGTTTTAGGACAACCTGATAATAAAGAGTTCCAATAATCTAGTCTCGAGCTAACAAAAGCGTGGATCAGTTTCTCAGCATCACTCTGAGACAAGATGCTCCTAATCTTGGCAATATTGCACAAACAACAGAAGGAAGTCTTAGAAACAAATTTAATATCTGAATTGAAAAACAGATCTTGATCAAAAATAACTCCAAGTTTCCTCACAGAGCCATTAAGAGAAAGAGTAACTGCATCCAAACTAAGAGTTTGGTTTGGAAATGTATTTCTAAGGTTTTTATAAGGACACAATGATGAATTATCTTGAAATTGGCCAAAGGTTCCAAAACAAGGTGGACATATTTAATAGTAATTCTATTAAAATTAAACTTAATTTGGCAAAATCTTGTGAACTCCCACTCATGAGGCTTACTTGATTTGATGCATTTTTTTTTTTAAATGAGACAATCCATCGTCGGCCTCCGTCGGTCTATGATGGCCATGGAAGAGAATCCTAAACGTCTACTCTGCTGGAACAGCACTGCCTGTGGCTGAACAGGCCGATGCGCGAATGGCAGTCCCTTTCACACAGGTCGCACTTGTGGGTGGTCTCCGTGCTGCTGGGTCTGTGGCGGTTCTTCCTGCGGGTCCTTTTTTCATCTGCTGCAGCAGTCAGTCTCTCTTCACCCGCCTTGAGCTGTCTGGTCAGGGTGCCTCTCCATTTGGAGCGGTCCATTGCAAGGTCTTCCCAGTGCTCTGTGTTGATCTCCAGGGTCTTCATGTCTCTCTTGCAGACATCTCTAAAGCGCAGCTGTGGGCGGCAAACGTCTCTCCTGCCAGTTGCCAGTTCTCCATAGAGGACGTCTTTGGGGATTCTGCTATCCTCCATACGGTGAACGTGGCCTAGCCAGCGGAGCCTGCGCTGCCTGAGTAGAGTGAACATGGAGGGAAGGCCGGCGCAGGACAGAACTTCTGTGTTGGGCACTTTGTCCTGCCAGGATATGTCCAGGATGTGGTGAATGCAGTGCAAGTGGAAGGAGTTCAGTCTCTTTTCCTGCCGGGTGTATGTTGTCCACGTCTCACTCCCATAGAGCAGTGTGCTGATGACGCAGGCGTTGTACACTGCCATCTTCGTCTTGACAGAGAGTTTGGGATTCTCCCACACTCGTGTGGTGAGGCAAGCGAGTGTGAAGGCTGATTTTCCAATCCTCATGTCGATCTCTGCATCAAGGGAGAGGCTGTTGCTGATCGTGGACCCCAGGTACGTGAACTGATTCACGACTTCCAGCTCGTAGTCGTCGATGGTGACGGTTGGTGGTGCTCCGTGCCTTGCGCCAAGACGTTAGTCTTCTTCAGGCTGATGGTAAGCCCGAAGTCCTTGCATGCCTGGGAGAAGCGGTCCATCAGGGTCTGAAGCTCCTGCTGTGTGTGGGTTGTGACTGCAGCGTCGTCTGCGAACAGCATGTCTCTGATTAGAGCCTCGCGTACTTTGGTCCTGGCTTTCAGGCGGGTGAGGTTGAAAAGCCTGCCGTCAGATCTTGTGTGCAGGTAGATTCCCTCTGTTGCTGTGCTGAAGGCATGCCTCAGGAGCATAGCAAAGAAAATCCCAAAGAAGGTTGGCGCAAGTACACAGCCCTGTTTCACTCCGCTGTGTATGTTGAATGGCTCTGAGACGTTGCCGTCGTGCTGCACTATCCCCTGCATGTTGGTGTGAAACGATTCGATGAGGCTTTGCAACTTTGGTGGGCATCCTATCTTTGGCACGACTTTGAAAAGGCCCTCTCTGCTGACCAGATCGAACGCTTTGGTGAGGTCGATGAAGGCGACGTACAGGGGCATGTTCTGTTCTCTGCATTTCTCCTAGAGTTGGCGGATGGAGAATATCATGTCTACCATCAATCGCTCAGCGCGGAAGCCACACTGAGACTCGGGGTAGACACGTTCGGCAAGCTTCTGTAGATGAACGAGAACAACTCGTGCGTAGACTTTGCCAACAACGCTGAGGAGGGAGATGCCCCTGTAGCTGTTGCAGTCGCTTCTCTCCCCTTTGTTTTTGTAGAGGGTGATGATCTTGGTGTCCCTCATGTCCTGTGGTACGGCACCTTCCTTCCAGCACTGGCAGAGGACGTCATGCAATGGCAGCAGTAGGGCGGTCTCGCAGTGCTTGATCAGGTCGGGGGGTATGCCGTCGTTGCCCGGTGCCTTGCCAGCGGCCAAGCTATCACTGGCCTTGCTGAGTTCGTCGATGGTTGGCTCGGCGTCAAATTCGTCCATGGATGTTAGGCAGTCGATGGCATCAAGGGCTGACGGTGTCACGGTGTTCTGTCTGGAGTAGAGGTCGGAGTAGTGTTCCACCCATCTCTCCATCTGCTTGTTCTTTTCTGTGATCATCTCCCCAGTGGAGGATTTGAGGGGGGCCGTCTTGCTCTGAGCCGGACCGAGTGCTTTCTTGATGCCATTGTACATACCACGGATGTTCCCTGTTATGGCTGCGGTTTGAATGTCTTGACTGAGCTGAGTCCAGTACTCGTTGGCACAGCGCCGAGCAGTCTGCTGAACTTTGCTTCTCGCAGCCCTGAGAATCTGGAGATTCTTCTCGTTTGGGTACTTCTTGTACTCAGCAAGTGCTGAGCGCTTGGCTTCAATGACGGGGGTCATCTCGGTCAACTTGGCATCAAACCAGTCCTGTGACTTTGAGATCTTCCTCCCAAAGGTAGCCAAGGCTGTGCGGTCGATGGTGTTTCACAGCTCTTCCCACTTCTGCTTTGCAGATTCTCCTTCTTGTGGTACACCAAGTTCCTTCTCAAAGGTGGAGGCAAACTGCTCAACAAGTTCTGGTTGGGCCATCTTGCTGGTGTCAATCCGTGCCTTTCCAGGCTGTCTAGCATGATGGAATTTCTTCAGCTGCAGCTTGACCTTGCAACACACCAATGAATGGTCTGTGTCACAATCTGCACTCTGGAACAAACGGGTGATTAGTATGTTCTTCAGTGAGGTGCGCCTGGTCAGGATCAAGTCTAGCTGGTGCCAGTGCTTTGAGCATGGATGTTGCCAGGAAACCTTGTGTTGGGGCTTGGTCTTGAAGAACGAGTTTGTGATGCACAGATCGTGATATGTGCAGAACTCGAGCAGCCGCTGTCCGTTATCGTTCATTCTGCCCACGCCAAATGGTCCGAGACAGGAGGGCCAGGAGTCGTGGTCAGCACCCACTCTGGCATTGAAGTCTCCAAGGAGAATGAGTTGTTCAGAGTTGGGGATGATCCTGACAGTTGTTGCGAGATTCTCGTAGAACTTGTCTTTTGCCTCTGGTGTGGCTGTCAGTGTTGAGGCATACACACTGACGAGGGTGACTGGGCCTTGAGTGGTGTTGAGGTGTTGAGGAGGGTGAGGAGTCGTGCAGAGCCATTGCTGCCCGGTTCTACCATCTTCAGCAAGGTGTTCTTCACTGCGAAGCCCACTCCGTGTTCCCTGTGTTCGTCACTGCCCTTTCCCTGCCAGTAGAACGTGTAGTCCTTCTCTCTCAGTGTGCCTGCGTCAGCCAACCATGTTTCCTGGAGAGTGGTGATATCCACTCCCAGTCTCTTCAGCTCATTATTGATGATGGCAGTCTTCCTGGTGTCGTTGATGTCCTTGAGGTTAGCAGCGACTCCTGTCATCATAGTGCGGACGTTCCAAGTTCACAGTTTTAGAGTTGGTCTCTTTTTGTTTTTTTGTCTTGCCTGGTGCGAAGGTTCTCAGCCTGCTGTTCGGACTTCTCCTCATCCCCATGCACCCAATGAGGAAAGCAAGCTGTGGCGGGACAACACCTTATTGGCTGGGGGCTGCCCAGCTTGAGGCGGGCGGTAGCTGTCCAATGAGATCCAATGATCCCTCCCACCATCGGGAACAACCCCTTGCGCCGTGATCTACGCCAATTGAGCGGTGGCTTATAACCGGTAACTGTCATTCCCCGTGTTTTGTCTACGCCAAAGGCGAAGCTGGAGTGTCCTCTCCAGTGATCCGGTGTTCTACCTTCCAGCGTTGGGCGTTGGTAGGATTCAAGCCTAGGCAGGAAGATATGGAGGACAAGATGTTGCCCATGCAGCATGTCCCCCCTCTCCAAGTCACTGATGAATCCAAAGGAACAGCAGGGCTGCTACAGTTTGGCACCAGCGCCGTCACAGGAGCTGCCAGAACGATGTTGAGCACAACAGAGAACTGCCTTAGGGGCTCCGACTCCAGATTTTTCCTCAGGGTTGACTCCCGAAGCCTTTCCCGTGACCGGGTGTGCCGCAAGGCAGTGGAGGTTTGAAATCAGGGTTTACCTTCCCCTAGATGGGCTACCTTCCCAGGTTGACGAGCCACCATCTACCCGAAGCATCTGGTTTTAAGGTGCCATTGATCCGCCCTCGCCCCTTCTCCTATTAGTAAAAGTAGTTCCGCCGGGCTTAGAGACTAAACTACATGGGCAGGCTAGGAGTTGGACTTAGTTGTCAGAGGCTTTTCGAGATGCACGCCATAAGGAGCATTTTATGAGCACTGGGAGCTTAACCCCAGTGTCGCTCCTGGCTATGACAACCTTGGAACTGTGACAATCCTTAGTGAACAACATTTTCACATGTAAATATGAAAATTTGCAGGCAAGTGGCTAATTCTATCTTCAGTCTCATGGATTGGGTAATGTCAGTCAATATAAGACAATAAAGATTTTTTTTTTGTTGTCTTTCGGCTGCTCCCTTTCGGGGTCGACACAGTGCATCATCACCTTATATAGCAATGATCCACATGTTGATTTGGCATGGATTTTTATGCCGGATACCGTTCCTGATGCAACCCTGCCCATTTATCATCTGCCCCCTTTGCTGAATTGGGGAGACGGTTCCACAGGAGGGGAGCCTGATAACTGAAAGCTTTACCTTTCAGCTCTATTTCTTGAGACCTTGGGGACCACAACTAGTTTGGAATTTTGGGAATGCAAAGCTCTCGTTGGATGATAGTGAACTATGAGTTCTTGCATGTGCTGTAAGAAGGAGCCAGACCATTAAGGGCTTCATAAGGGCTGCAACAAAGTGGTGCAGTGGTTCGCACTGTTGCCTAACAGCTAGAAGGTTCCAGGTTCGAATCCCCAGGGTGGCAGGGGTAGGAACCTTTATGTGTGGAGTTTGCATGTTCTCCCTGTGCTGCATGGGTTTACTCCGGGGGCTCCGGTTTCCTCCCACAATTCAAAGACATCCATGTTAGGTTCATTGGTTGTTCTAAATTGTCCCTGTCTTCTATAGGCCCTTAGAATAGAGGGTTGGTACTAGTGAAGCACTTTGAGTGGTCTTTGAGACTAGAAAAGTGCTATATAATTACAGGTCCTTATCCTCCCTTATCCCTAAATTAGGAGTAAAATCTTGAATTCAATTCTATATTTTCTTGGGAGCAAATGTAAGGAGGCTAAAACTGGAGTAATGCAATTTCTTCTTCCTGTTCTCTTAAGGATATGTGCAGTTGTATTTTGAATGAGTTGGAAAATCTTTGTGAACTTATTAGGACAACCTGATAAAAGTGAATTACAGTAGTCTAGCCTAGAGGTGATAAAGGTATGGACAAGTTTCTCTGCCTCTTTATGAGACAGGATGGGCCTAATTTTAGAGATATTACACAGATGGAAGAAGGCAGTCTAGTTTGCTGTATATGAGAGTTAAGAGACATATTTTGGTCAAAGACAACTCCAAGATTCCTAACAATGGAATGAGAAGCCAGACCAATGCCATCTAGTGTTGTTATCTTATTAGAAAGCATACTTATAGCCTGTTTGGGGCAAAGAACAATAACTTCAGTTTTATCTGTATTTAACAATAAAAGATAATCTGTCATGAACTGCCATTCAGGGTGGAGAATGGAGACCCAAATGCTGAACTGCAAGTTGCAAACATTTAATCAAAAAACACAAAATCCAACAAAAACAAAACCTTACAGACAGGAAAAGAGACGGTTGACTAGCATGTACCCTAAGGTGTGTGGACAAGACGTGGAGCTCACATCTGGAGAAAAAATTAAGGACGTCACTCTGAACTGTGGGGCAGTGTCCCTTAAATAGGACAAGGAGAAATTAAACAAATGTGGAAAAGGGGTGGATAACCAGAGCAAGGAGAATGAACTAAAATAATAACAGCTGTGACAACCACAAAACTGAACTTGGAGCAAATGGAAGTAAATAAAGTGTGCTGTCAAAATAAAAGTACAGGACCGGAGTGAATGATAAACCAAGATTCAGATAGTAAGCAAAGAATGGTGACAACCCACCTAGGCAAGGACAATATACAAAATAAATAAAAATAATTAATACAAACATTTCAAGGGATGAACTAAGGCGAAGGCAGAGAAGACTCATATCAAAACACAGGATGAATAATTTATAATACAAGAAAATCCATAGACACATAACAAAAATAAACAAGACTATCCTGACCAAACTAAGATTACATAAACAAACATAGACAAAGGGCAAACTCAGATAACACAACAGAGAAAAACCCATAACTAGCTACAATATCAAACTGAAGTGGAGAAAATACAGAAAATAATCAGGAAGAACTTAAAGTGTGACCACGGTTCTCCACCTGTGCTCAACATCATGACAGAGCCCCTCCCTCAAAGGGTGTACCCCAGACACCCCAACATAACATAAAAACAAGAGCAAGAGAGGAAAAAAAAACCCAACCCCCCCGAACGAGAAAAAAAAAATATCACTTTACCAGGGAGGCCGGTGGGGGAAACAAGGCCAGGGGGGTAAAAAACAATTTCTGGCTCAACAGAGACTAGGAAAACCAGACAGATCAGGTGGCCTACAGAAATCCAAAGACCAGCAGTCGAGAAGGTGTGGTGGTTCAGGTGGCCTGCTGGAGTCCCAAGACCACCAGGTCAAGAGCTGGAATGTGTCAGGTGACCTCCCAGAGATCCTGAGCCACCCAAGCAGAAGGCATAGTAGTCCATCCGGTTGTCTCCTAATAGACAGCCAAAAAACAGGACAGATCAGGTGGCCTACTTGAATCCCAGGGCCACCGGGTGAGAAGGAAGGGCAGTTCAGGTGGACTGCTAGAGTGTCAAGACCACCAGGTCAAGAGTTGAAATATGTCCGTTGCCCTCCCAGAGTCTCTGAGCCCTTGGACTGTGGAGTACGACGCATCCCTTCCTGGAGATGGTAGCTGGAACATGTGGCCTTTACAGACTGCAGGAACTGCAGCGTGGATCCAATGAGTCAGTAGCTGAGGAGAGTTGACACCTGACAATGACTGCTGACCAGCGGAGACCCCAGACGGCGATGACAGCTGACCAGTTGAGAAACTCGATGATGAAGATGGCTGACCAGCTGGGAAACCAGACGATGAAGACGGCTGACTAGCAAGGAAACCACGCAATGAAGATGGCTGACCAACAGGGAAACCAAGCAATGAAGACGGCTGACCAGTGGGGAAACCAGGTGATGAAGACGACTGACCAGTGACAAAACCAGATGAAGAGGACTCCTAACCAGCGGTGAAACCAGATGAAGAGGACTGCTGACCAGTAGTGAAACCTGATGAAAAGGACTGCTGACCTTTGGCAAAGCCAGACACAGAGGACTGCTGACCTTTGGCAAAGCAAGACGAAGAGGACTGATGACCATTGGTGACACCAGACAAAGACTGCTGACCCGTGATGACACCAGACAAAGAAGACTGCTGACCAGTGTTGACACCAGGTGAAAACTGCTGACCAGCGATGACATCAGATGAAGACGACTGACCAGCAACATCACAAGGTGAAGACTGTTAACCAGCGATGAAACCAGGTGAAGACTGCTGACCAGCGACGACACCAGACAGAGTAGACTGCTGACCAGTGACGACACCAGACGAAGACTGCCGACCAGCGATGACACCAGACAAAGACTGCTGACCAGCGATGAAACCAGCGGACTCAGGCTGGGGCGTCTCGAATCCTGGGAATCCATCCCTGACACGACCACCTCAGACGGGGAGGAACAGACAAACACTGGGTCACTGTCACTGGCGGCAGTGGAGCCTCATGGGGAAACCTCATGAGCAGATGGCAGCTGCAACTGGTTCTCAAGAGCAAGACAAGCTCTGTCTAACACTGAAGTTATAAAGACAAAGAAGAGGACTTGCCTTAACCCTAGCTCCACTGCCGACCATGACTCTAGAGACTCTACTGCTGCAGCCAAAGCAGTAGGCATGATGGCAGGTGAAATTCCAGCCATGACAACAGGAACTGGTGAAGTATACAGTGTGGTGGTAGGAGCTGGCGGAACCCCAGACATGGTGGCAGGAACTGGTCGAACAACAGAAGTGGCAGCTGAAGCTGCAGAATATCTCACCAATGGCATTGGGTCTTGCAATGGTGAAACAAGGGGACACTGCATTGTTGGCTCGTTTTGGAATACAGGAAGCGCTCCTCTCTCATGCAAGATGTGGATAGGGGGCCTGAAAAAGAATCTCCGGAATGGCAGGCCCCTCCCACGTCCATCGGCTCCCTCTCAGGATTGACAGACACACAGTGAACACAGAGGAGGACACGGGAGAAGAATTCATCCATCCATCCATTTTCTACCACTTTTCCGGAGGTCCGGGTCGTGGATGCAGCAGTTCAAGCAGAGAAGCTCAGACTTCTCTCTCCCCAGATACCTGCTCCAGCTCTTCAGAGAGGATACCAAGGTGTTCCCAGACCAGCTGGGAGACATAGTCTACCCATCGAGTCCTAGCTCTGCCCCGGGGGTCTCCTCCCAGAGGGACGTGCCCAAAACACCTCAAGTGGGAGGCGTCCAGGAGGAATCCTGATCAGATGCCCATTCCATCTCAACTGGCTCCTTTCAATGTGGAGGAGCAGCGGTTCTACTCTGAACCTCTCCCAGTTGACTGAGCTCCTCACCTTATCTCTGAAGGTGACTCTAGCAATCCTACGAAGAAAGCTCATTTCAGCTGCTTGTATCCTTGATCTGGTTCTTTCAGTCATTACCCAAAGCTCGTGACCATAGGTGAGGGTAGGAACGTAGATGGACTGGAAAATCAGCAGCTTTGCCTGAAAACTTAGCTCCCTCTTCACCAAAACAGACCGGTACAATGTCCGCATCACTGCAGATGCTCCTTGGATCCATCTATCAATCTCTCACTTCATTCTCCTCTCACTCGTGAACAAGACCCCAAGATACTTAAACTCCTCCACTTGGGGCAGGAGCCTGTCCCCAACCCAGAGGGGAAAATCCGCCTTTTTCTGGTTGAAGACCATCTCGGTCTTGGAGATACTGACTCTCATCCCAGCCGCTTCACACTCACTGGCAAGCCATCCCAGTAAGACCTGTAGGTCATTGCTGGATGAAGCCAGCAGGACAACATCATCTGCAAACAACAGAGATGAGATCCTGTGGTCACCAAGCATGACACCCTCCGTTCCCTGGCTGACCTGGAAATCCTGTCCATAAAAATTATGAACAGGATTTGTGACAAAGGGCAGCCATGGCGGAGTCCAACTCTCACTGGGAATGAGTCTGACCAAGAGTTGGCAAAATGAACCAAACTCTCACAACAGTCGTACAGAGACTGAATAGCTCGTAACTACAAGCCCGATACCCCGTACTCCCGAAGCACGCGCCACAAAAAACCACAAGGGATGCAGTCCAATGCCTTCTCCAAGTCCACAAAATACATGTAAACTGGTTGGGCAAACTCCCAAGAACTTTCGAGAGGGTAAAGAGCTGGTCTGATGTGCCACAGCCAGGACGAAAACCACACTGCTCCTCCTAAATACGAGGTTCGACCAGTGGCTGGACTCTCCTCTCCAGTACCTTGGCATAGACCTTAACAGGGAGGCTAAGGAGTGTGGTCCCTCTAAAGATGGAGCATGCCAATGCCAAAGGCATTGCCCCCGACCTCCACACAATGTTGCAGAGGCGTGTCAACCAGAACAGCCCTCCAACATCCAGGGCCTTGAGGTACTCAGGGCGAATCTCGTCCACCGGAATGTTGTTGAAGTTCTTCCGGAGGTGGGAGTTGAAGACCTCTCGGACATTCCCAGCACACCTTGTCAATATGTTTGGGTCTACCAGGTCTGAATGACATCCTCCCCTGCCATCCGATCAAACTCACCATCAGGTGGTGATCAGTTGACAGCTCTGCACCTCTCTTTACCCGAGTGTCCAAGTCATACAGTGGCAGGTCTGATGACACGATAACAAAATCGATCAATGACCTGCAACCTAGGGTGTCCTGGTGCCAGGTGCACATATGGACACTCTTATGCTTGAAAATGGTGTTTGTTATGGACAAACTGTGGTTAGCACAGAAGTCCAAACACCACTTGGGTTCAGATCGGGAAGGCCGTTCCTCCCAATCACCCCCCTCCAGGTATCACTGTTGTTGCCCACATGCTCACTGAAGTCCCCCAGTAGGACAATGGAGTCTCCAAGAGGAGCACCCTCCAGCACCCCAGTCAGAGACTCCAAAAAGGGTGGGTACTCTGAACCATCATTTGGTGCATAGGCACAAATGATGGTCAGGACCTGTTTCCCAACCCGGAGGCACAGGGAAACAACCCTTTTGTCCACCGGGTAGAACTCCAATATAGAGGCAGCAAGGTGGGGGGATTCAAGATTGCCCACCCCTGCTCGTTGCCTCTCCCTCGGGGCAACTCCAGAGAAGGCCAAGCTCCAGTCCCTCTCCAGGAGACATTTTCCAGAACCGGAGCTGTGTGTTGAGGTGAGGCCGACTATATCTAGCCGGTATCTCTCAACCTCATGCATCAGCTCAGGCTCCTTCCCCACCAGAGAGGTGGCATTCCCCATCCCAAAAGCCAGTTTAGGAATCTTGGGATCAGACCACCATGGTCTCCACCTTTGACCGCCACCTGATCCACATAGCACCGGACCCCATGGTCTCTCCTCAGGTGATGAGCCCACTGGAGGGCGGACCCATGTAACTCTGTCGGGCTGAGCCTGGCCGGGTCTCATGGGCGGAAATGGGAGAAGTAGGTGAGGATAAAAGGGTGGGTTCAGCAGCTGGTGGTGAGAGCTCAGCTAAAGTGTATGGCTGCTGCTGAGCCCCCCCCCCCCCCCCCCAGCGGGAATAAGGCATGGCATTTCATCTTAAGGTGTAACAGAATGAAAAGGTGCTTGCTTTAATTCCCATGCTGTGGTGGTTGCTGCTGCAGAAGGACCCGGAAAATCCCTCTTGGTGGCTGCAGAGATCACTTGGTGAGGAGGTGTGGACCACTGCTCTGGAGAAGAAGGTGAGGCTGAGGATAGATGAGCAGTAGATGTTGTCTGCAACATGGGATGCTCCATCGTCGGCTCAGGTACAGACGGACAATGGTGAAGGGCTGAGGTTGGAGCTGTGGCATGCACCTAGCACAGGGAAGGAGAAACATAGCCAGACATCAAGTCCACTTCAGGCAGAATAGCAGCAGAAGCAGGGGACAGAGGCTAAGCAGGGATGGGTGACTGCCACTGTTAACCTCCCTCTAATACCAAGCAAGACCCCTCTCCCATAGGTGTAAAAATAGAAAAGGTACTTGTCTTGCCTGCTCTGCCGCTTCAGAAGTCACCCCGGGGAACAACAAAGAAACAGCTGAGGGAGAGGGCACAAATGTGGAAAATGGAGGAGCTGGCACTGTAGGCATGATGACGGCTGAAGCAGCAGATGCAGCGGTAGGTAGTTCAGCAGCGGGCACCAACGCCGTGGAGGAGAGGGGGACAGCAGCAACTGAAGAGGAGGAAGAAGCTGATGAAACAGCCGACAAAGAAAAATTCCAGAGTGAAGAGGAGGCTTCTGCTGTGGTTCTCTGAAGCGGCAAAGCTGCTGCTACTTGTGAGGTGGAGGAGTTCCTTTGGCGGGATGCAGCTGGGTGGTGGCGAGAGGCTGAAGGTGTCTGCCCCAGGGGACGCTCTTTCATTGGCTCAGGTACAGACAGGGAACAGTGAGGATCGGAGGCTGATGCTGGAGGGCTGCGTCTTGGGGCTGACAAATAACGAGAGGCTTAAGACGTCTGTACGAGGGGACGTTTCCTCGTCGGTTCAGGTACAGATGGTGGAGAGCTTCTCGCCAGCCCGCGGAGCATGTGTTGTGACTTGGAAAAGGAGATGAGGAGACTCGTAGATTCAGGATAGCTCCACAGTCTAGGGCATGCCACCATTTCCTGCGCCACACCGTCCAGACATCTCAAAGCCTCCTCAGGAGCGTGGCAAGTGTGAGTACCTGAGATTAAGTCCTCCAATATTCCTGCAGCCCAACACTCCACTTCGTTCAGTCAAAACACACAATAGTCCATACCTGCAATGTCTTCAGGGTGCCACATTCTGTTCGATTCTCCCTTCAGGAGAAAGGGTGACTCAACAGCTGGTAAGGGGGAAAAAACGAGCAAACTCACAGTCCGCTGGGTCCAAACTGGTGACGTCCTTCTGTCATGAACTGCCCTTCAGAGCGGAGAATGGAGACCCAAACGCTGAACTGTGAGTTGTGACAGTTTAATCAAAATACACAAAATCCAACAAGAACAAAAAGAGGCAGGAAATGAAACACTGAATAGCACGTAGGCTAAGGTGTGCGGAAATGCCGGGATAACAGACTTGACATGGAGCTCACGTCTGGTGACAAAGTGAAGGACGTCACTCTGAGCTGGGGGGCAACATCCCTTAAATAGGTCAAGGAGAACTTAAACAAATGATGAACAGGTGTGGATAACCAGAGCGAGGAGAATGAGCTAAAATAATGATAGCTGTGATGACCACAAAACTGAACTTGGAGCAAACGGAAGTAAATAAAGAGTGCTGTCAAAATGGGACAGGATTGTAGATGCTGCAATCATGAGATGTTCCGAGACTGTTGCGCAATAACCCAAAATGGTGGCGCCTGCCGTCCAAGCATAAACAAACTTTTCCACAAGTATTTTTTTTCCTGCTTTTTGTAATTAATCCATTAACTGACTGTCTGTTTCTAGCTTTCTTTTTTGTACGGAGCTGGAGGAACTAGAGAACTATATTAACGAGTTTCATTTCCGTTGCTGTGCCATGGAGCAGTCTCCCATCCCTGCTTCCCAGTCAAAGCAACTGAGACCGGCAGACTCGCCGAAAAAAATGTCCGAGAAATCATGAGAAAGCTCTGAGGTTAGTGACATCCTTTTTTCTACTGAAAATAAACTTACCAGCATGGATGGCAGACTGGCGTTAGTAGAGTTGCTCCATAAAGAATTCCAGAGCGTGTGTGAGAGTCTGGAATACAGTCAGGCACAGCTTGTCTCACTCTTAGAGGAAAACAATAGTTTGAAAAAGTCAGTAAACACGGTAACCACGCAACTTAGCATTTTTTAAAGAGAGAACAGGAAGATGAAGGAAATAGTTCTCAATCTGCAGTCACGCAGCATGAGAGTTAACCTTGTTTTTTCTGGAATTGCTGAAAAAAACAATGAAAATCAAGAACAGCTGGTCTGGAATTTATGTCCACACAACTGAAATTGTCCGCCGAAGTCGCAAAATCAATTGCCTTCCACCGAGTCAACCGAATTGGGCAAAAAAATCCTCAAAATAAACATCCCAGACCTATTGTTGCCAAATTTGAGCATTTCAAGCAAAAAATTTTGGAACAGAGGCAGGGCAGGCAGCTTAAAAACACTAATAATGGTCTAAATGATCAATTTCCACAGGAAATGTTGGAAAGGAGAAGATAGCTTTTTCCCATAAGAAAACAAAACAAAAAAAAAAGAATCCAAGAAGGTAAACGAGCTATTGTCTCTGCGGATAGACTGTATATAGATGGCAAGCTGTTTAGGGATGAATCCATAACTCCCTGGTTAATCTAGAACTTCCTTTTTTTCCTTTTTTTCTTAGCTACAGGTGGAAAAAAGAGTGCAATTATGCACAGGTCTCTTATTCGATCTCGGTTTAATTTGTTAACATTTGTCTAATGTTTCTCTTTTTTTCTGCTGAAGTTGTTGTTTGATTGTTTGTCTGTTGTAACTAATTCTGTTCAAGTTGTTAGGTCGTTGTTGGATGTTATCTGCATTTTTCACCATTTGCTAACCTTTATGTCTGTTTTCTCTCATACTTCTGGTTTATTGGCAATAACTGTAAACACATGGACCCAAGTCCATGTACCCCATTTGGATGCAATTGCAAGCAACTGGAAGAGAGACATCAAGCGCGCACACCCAAGCAGACATACGTAGGTATATATTTTACACACAACATACATATACACACATATGCATATATTTTGGACATATAATCACATAGGCACATTTAGTTAGCCTTTAGCACAAAACAAGTTAGTGAAAACATGTCCACATTAAAGTTTGTCATGTGGAGCATACATGGAATTGGTACCAGGGAGAAAAGGCTAAAAGTTTTTAATCAACTGGAGGATCTAAGATAAGGTAAAATAAGATAAGCCTTTATTAGTCCCACAATGGGGAAATTCCAGGATTCCATCAGCACAGGGATAGCAACACTCAGAGCAACAATCAGAAGGCAAGAGAAAAAACAAGAGCAGCGAGAATACATATGTACATATAAATATATATATATATAGACACACAGTGCGGAGCATTGCAGCTAGATGGAATAAATATATGAGTATATAAACACACAGTGCGGAGTATTGTAGCTAGATGGAATAAATGTGTAGATATATAAACACACACAGTGCGGACTGCACTGTGTGTACAGTGCAGGCAGACTACATCTACAGGCAGTCTTTGTCTTATTACAGGAAACACATGTTTCTAAGTCGTCTGTAGATGTGCTCACCTCCCCGGAATTCCCCCACATGTACTCAGCCGGCTTTAATTCTAAACAAAGGGGGGTAGCTGTCACAAGCCGAGCCGACTTGGCTTTCTCCGGCTCGGCCTCGATCTCTTTGTGGGTTTTGGTGTACTGGTTATGTGCATTTTGGTGTATTTGTGTAGTGAATTCCATATCCTTAGCTACTGTCTGACCGGCAGCTGTTAGTCAGCATTTGCGACCTACTTTCTCTCACGCTGCTGACAGTCTGTCGGTCCAGCCACACCCCCTTGCTCTTCCTCTGACTCCATCAGCTGTTTCCAGCCCCGGTAATCATCCTCCCCGCGCTTTACCGAGGTGTTCCCAATTTGCCACGCCAGCGACATTTGTTCATAAGCAGCTCTTTGCTGGACAAACGCCGCTGGATCATTGTACGAGTCACACTACTGTTCTTCGTCGTGTGACTGTCAGTCGGTGAAGGACTTTGCTCACTGTTCTACTGGGAGGACATGGATTGCTAAGGCTGTAAGTCACTGTTTCTCTGTGCGGTTGTGCCACTACGCTGGTTGTGTTTCCTTGTGTGGCACTTCTGCTACACTTTCCCCTGTGCAGCCTAGCATCTTAGAATGCTTTGTTAGCCCGAGCTTCTTAGCCATTTTGTATGGTCTGCCCTAAACTTGTGTTCAATAAATGTGTGTGTGGTAACCCTTGCATTAAAATCCTCATTCTTCCTTCTCTCCACCGTGTGCAATGGAAGAGCACACGGGGGGGGGGGGGGGGGGGTTATGACAGTAGCTATACTGGTAAACAGAAGAATACGCTTTGTTGTGAATAATGCCATAGCAGATCCAGAAGGTAGATTTATAATATTAAAAATCTCAGTTCAAAATTTGCATCTATGTATTGCAAGCGTTTATTGCCCAAATGTTGACGACCCATTCTATTTTCACACTTTCTTCACTTCTCTTTCTGAGCGCTTGTACACTACACTCATATTAGGAGGAGACTTCAACCTGGTATTAAACCCTCCAATCAACAGGCTTAGTGCATCGGGGAATTGTTGAAACTGGCAGACTACTGACACTCTCAAACAATACATGAATGATTTTGGTCTTTGCAATGAATGGCATTCTGTTCACCCAACTCTTCGAGAATACACTTTTTTTCATCAGTTCATAGTTCACATTCACATTTACACTTCTTTTTAGACAGTAACTCTGTTGTGAGGGACATCACAAAAACTGAAATATGTTCAAATCAAGCTATTAGCGATCACCATCCAGTATCTCTTACACTAGTAAATAGGAAACCTATAAGGAAAACTAGCAGCTGGAAATGTAATACATCACTACTAAAAGACAAAGACTTTGTTAACTACTTTAATAAAGAGTGGGAATCATATCTGGACTATAATGATATGCCAGGAATATCTCTGTGTGTTCTTTGGGAAGCAGCAAAAGCGGTCATGCGAGGTAAAATAATCTCTTACTGTTTGTATAAAGTCCAGTCGCTGCGCCTTCTGACCCTCCCACTCCTCAGAGCCGTGCCAAAACCGTCTCATTCCTGAGCAGTCTGGATGGTCATCTTTTATAAACTGGATTAAAACACTATATAGCTGTCCAACTGCGTCTGTCTGAACAAATGATCAGATCTCCCGAAGCTTTAATCTCCAGAGAGGTACTAGGCAGGGTTTTTTTTTTTTGTTTTTTTTTGTTACTTATTTGTACCCGTAGGTAGACTTGGTTTGCAGTCTGGTGACAAGCCACCGGCTGCTGGTCGCTGCGTGCGCGAGCGCCCTAAACCTACATGTTTTTGGTATGCGGAAGGAAACCGGAGAAATCCCGGAGTAAACCCGCGCAACACGGGGAGAACATGCAAACTCCACACAGCTCACTGTTGGTCGGGGGCTGGGATCGAACCCACGATCTCATGATCCCCGCGATCCCCCAGCCGAGGGTAAAACTGTGCTGCCACAGTGCTAAACCACTGTGCCACCGTGCAGCCCAGGGTTGTCAACTCTCTCCCTGAAAACTCACAAAGATCTCTTTTTTAGACAGTGGCGCTCATTAATCACTTTTAATCATTATCAGACTACTCTATTAACTGGGGTAAATCAACAGTTTTACCTATACATTGTAATTTCTCAAATACATCCAGGAACATCTCAAAAAATTAGAATATCATGAAAAAGTTCAATATTTTTTGTCACTCATTTCAGAAAGTGAAACCCATATATTATATAGATTCATTGCACCGAGAGTGATATATTTCAAGTGTTTATTTATTTTAATTTTGATGATTATGGCTTACAGCCCATGAAACCCCCAAATTCAGTTTCTCAAAAAAATTAGAATATTATAGTAAATTAATTAAAAAAAATAGTTTCTTAATAGAAATGTTGGCCGACTGAAAAGTCTGTCCATGAACCACTCAATACTTGGTCGGGGCTCCTTTTGGATTAATTACTGTATCAACGTGTCATGGCATGGAGGTGATCAGCCTGTGGCACTGCTGAGGTGTTGTGAAGGTCCAGGTTGCTTTGACAGTGACCTTCAGCTTGTCTGCATTGTTGGGTCTGGTTTCTCTCATCTTCCTCTTGACAGTACTCCTGTCACATTCCTCTGTGCTCCATAACACGGCGCACAAGAGAGAGCATGAGAAACCGAATTGCGAGAGTAGAGAGTGCCATGTTTATTGAAGTTCACAAAAACAACAAGTCCAATAATCACCACATTCAGTTCAGTGAACCACACAATATATGGAGAGGTGTAATGACAGGGTTAGGCCACCAAACTTACAGGGCACTAGCTGAATGCTCTACAGCCTGGTCTAAAATGGAGCGTCATGCTACAGGACTGCGTTAAGCACAAAAGGAAAGGCGAACAGCCGAGTGCTGCAGGGCTGCAATGCAAAGGAGAAAAGGTGAAGAAAGACACTTACAAAGCCAGATCTTATCCGGGGCGCAACATGCAGTCTGGAGGAAGAAATGGGGGAACAGGGCCAGCCGGAACACCAACGGATCAAACAGGTTAGCAGTGACAGGCTGGAGAATAATGAAGGGAGTGATGCAATATACAGGGAGAACTAGCTGCTGCCTATAGAGGCAAAAGCCCCGACAATCTCCTTCCTCAACAGTGGCAAACAAATACTCCTGAAGGTAACGAGGAAAGAGATCGCCGGTGCAAGAATGTGTGGGCAGGACTGATTGGCATTCGGTGTGTGAGAGAGCGAGAGAATGAGAGTGAATGGAGGGTGTGCATGTGTGTGTGTGTGTGTGCCTGTGGGTGTGTGTATGTGTGAGAGCACCCGTGACTGTGCAGCTGACGGCACTTGACGGGGGGGGGGGGGGGGCGTGCCAGAGCTGTCAGGAGGAAACTAGGGCAAATCATAACAATAAGTCAGAACTGGGTTTAGCCTCCAAACCTGGATTCATGACAACTCCATAGATTCTCTATGGGGTTTAGGTCAGGAGAGTTTGCTGGCCAATCAAACACAGTGATGCCATGGTCATTAAACCAAGTTTTGATACTTTTGGCAGTGTCGGGGGGTGCCAAGTCCTGCTCGAAAATGAAATCGGAAGTTGGCCAACACTTCAATTAAAAAAATATTTTTTAAAATTAATTTTATGTAATATTCTAATTTTTTGAGAAACTGAATTTGGGGTTTTCATGGGTTGTAAGCCATAATCATTAAAATTAAAATAAATAAATACTTGAAATATTTCACTCTCTGTGTAATGAATCTGTATAATATATGAGTTTCACTTTCTGAAATGAGTGACAAAAAATATTGAACTTTTTCATGATATTCTAATTTTTTGAGATGTACCTGTATGGACTGTTATCAAAACTGGATGAGTCAGTATCCCTTCCAATATCAAAATGGGTGACAGATGTATTGATTAATAAGGATGAAAGCTTCTGGACACAAACATGTTTAAACACTTTTAAGATGACTAAAAAATATAATTTACAACTCAAACAGTGTAAAGTTCTGAATAGAACTCATCACACAGGACAAAGGATGTTCAAAACGGGCCTGAGTCACACAAATATCTGCGTTTACCTCACCAGCAACATCCCGGATAGCTATATGTGGTCCTATGCACCAGTTCAAAAGTTCTGGCGGGAGACATGTGAGGACTTGTCAGCATGGCTTTGGTATAGTGTTCCATCCTCACCCACACTTTGCATATTAGGTGATTTAAGTGAACTAAATATGGAGGCAAGGATGTCTCACATGGTTATCAGTGCCTTATGCAACACAAAGAAAACTATCCTCATGAATTGGAAATCAAGAAATAATTTATGCATGACTCACTATAATAACTTACTATTAGATCATTTTAGCCTGGACAGATTGTCTGCCTCCTCAAATAATCAATTGGCTGAATTCAATTCTCTCTGGTCCCCGCTCATTAATTTTATAACCTGAGGGTGACATAACGCACGGCTCAGGAGACGCACACACACAGGCTTAGAGTAGTTCAAAGAGTTTATTAACAGCAGGAGTGAATGAGTGCGTGTCTGCGGGATGTAAATGTGTTGGTGATGGTGTCTGCTCCAGGCACAGAGGCAGGTGACCGTACAGCCGAGCAACCCTATGGAGAGAGCACAGGGAGAGGGTGACGGGCATACACCAACACAGGAGGAATTTATGGCGAGAGAAGGACTTACTTGGTGGGTCAGGACAGCTGGCACAACAAGGGGGCGAAGCCCGGAAGACAGCCACCTGGAGAGCTCCGTACAGCAGCGAGGATTGGGCGATGGAGTGGAGATGTCCGCCGCTGGGGAATCCACCTGTGCACAGGGGAGAAGACTGAAGAAAAGAGGTAAGCGATCTTCTTACCAAAATGGTGACGCTGAAGGGAAGTATGCTCACAACGGTGAGGGACGAAGTCTGACGGCTTCAGGCCGAGCCTCCGGGCGAGACGGCCTTTATCCCTCGCCGCTGATGATTGTCAGGTGCGTGAGCAGGTGGCGCCGTTGATGAATGGCGCGGCGTGACAGTACTCCCCCCTCTAGCAGCGCCTCCTGGCGATGGCTTATCCGGGTGCGCTCGGTGGAAGTCCGCGATGAGCGATGGGTCCAACACAAACGACGGGGGCACCCATTGTCGATGCTCGGGCCCATAGCCCTCCCAGTCCACCAAGTATTGCAACCCACGACCCCGGCGCCGGGAGTCCAGGATGGAGGAGACGGACCAGGCCGGATGGCCACCAATCATCCGGGGCGCGGGTTGCGCTGCAGGAGGAGGGCAAAGGGGGTCAGTGACTGCCAGTTTCACCTTCGACACATGAAAAGTGGAATGGATGCGGAGGGAGGGGGGAATAGCCACGCGCACAGCCACCGGGTTGATGATCCGGGTGATGGGAAAGGGACCCATGAAACGCTGTGCCAGCTTCCTCCTCTCGCCTTTTAATGTGACGTCCTGGGTAGACACATACACGAGTTGCCCAACTCTGTACGCCGGGGCAGGTCTTCTGTGCCGGTCCGCCACGGTCCTGTTGCGCTCCGCTGTGCGTAAAAGCGCATGACGCGCGGCAGCCCAGGTGGAGCGGAACTGCCTAAGGTGCGCCCTAACGGAGGGGACAGTCACCTCGTTCTCCTGCGCTGGAAACAGCGGGGGGTCGTAACCCAGGGACGCCTTGAAGGGGGACATCCCCGTTGCAGAAGAGCGGGCGGTGTTGTGGGCATACTCCACCCAGGCGAGATGGTTGCTCCAGGACGTCGGCTTGGATCTAGTAACACAGCGGAGCGCAGCCTCCAGCTCCTGATTGGTCCTCTCACACTGCCCGTTAGACTGGGGGTGATGGCCGGAGGAGAGGCTCACCTTGGCTCCGATGGCGTTACAAAAGGATCTCCAAACCTCGGATGAAAATTGGGGGCCCCGGTCCGAGACCACGTCCACCGGAATCCCGTGCAGCCTGACCACGTGTTGGACGAGGAGGCCCGCCGTCTCCAGGGCAGTAGGGAGACCTCGCAGGGGAACGAAGTGCGCCGCCTTGGAGAAACGGTCCACAATGGTCAGGACGGTGTCAAAGGAGTTGGAAACGGGGAGTCCGGTGACGAAGTCCAGTGCGATGTGCGACCAGGGCCTGCCGGGGACGGGCAGAGGCTGGAGCAGACCCGCTGGGGGGGCATTTCCCGACTTGCTGGTGGCACAGATTGGGCAAGCCCGGGCGTAGCGGGCTGCATCCCTCCGCAGGCCTGGCCACCAAAAGGACCGCTGGAGGAGGCTGATCATCCGAGAGGTGCCGGGATGACAGGTGAGCCGGGAGGTGTGGAGCCAGTGGATGACCTCTCCTCGGACCGCAGATGGGACGAACAGTCTTCCCTCCGGTCCGCCGCCAGGATCAGGTTCCACCTCCTGCGCCTTCCGGATCTTGTCTTCAATGTCCCAAGAGATGGCACCGAGGACGCACGACCTGGGCAGGATAGTGTGGGGCGTCTCCTCAGCCTCCACGGGGGTGAACTGCCTAGAGAGGGCGTCAGGCAGGCCGTTTTTGGAGCCCGGCCTGAAGGTGATCGAGAAGCGGAACCTGGCGAAGAACAAAGACCAGCGCGCCTGGCGGGCATTCAGGCGCTTGGCAGATCGTAAATACTCTAAGTTCTTGTGGTCCGTCAGGACCACAAACGGCAGGTCCGCCCCCTCTAGCCAGTGGCGCCACTCCTGTAAGGCGAGTTTAATGGCCAGGAGCTCTCTGTCCCCCACATCGTAGTTCCTCTCCGCCGGGGACAGGCGCCGGGAGAAGAAGGCGCACGGCCGTTTGGCGCCATCGTCAGGTGACCGCTGGGATAACACTGCTCCCACTCCCGTGTCCGATGCGTCCACCTCCACAATGCACTGCAGCGCGGGGTCGACCTGGCGAAGGACCCGGGAGGAGGAGAACTCCGCCTTCAGCGCCCTAAAGGCAGCAGCGACCTCTTCAGTCCAACGGAACGGGACCTTCGGGGACGTGAGGCGGGTCAGCGGTCCGACGATCGAGCTGAAATTTGGGACAAAGCGGCGGTAAAAATTGGCGAAGCCAACAAACTGTTGCACCTGCTTCCGGGATGCGGGAGTAGGCCACTCCACCACCGCCTTCACCTTCTCTGGGTCTGGGAGCACCTGATCTTGAGCGATGATGAATCCCAGGAAGGATGTGGTCCTAGCGTAGAATTCGCATTTCTCAGCCTTCACGTACAGACGATTCTCCAGCAGTCTTTGGAGGACCCGCCTCACATGGACCTGGTGCTCGTCCCTGGACCTGGAGAAGATAAGGATGTCATCCAGGTAGACGAACACAAAAAGGCCGATGAAATCCCGGAGGACGTCATTAATGAGGCGCTGAAAGACGGCAGGAGCGTTGGTCAGCCCGAACGGCATGACGAGATACTCAAAGTGGCCGTTCGGGGTACGGAAGGCTGTCTTCCATTCATCTCCCTCCCGGATCCGGACGAGGTGGTAAGCGCTGCGTAAATCCAGCTTGGTAAACCAGGTCGCCCCCTGGAGGGAGTGAAAGGCAGTGTCCATGAGGGGCAGGGTGTAACGGTCCCTCTCAGTGATGTCATTCAGCGCTCGGTAGTCTATGCAGGGGCGGAGGGATCCGTCCTTCTTCCCGACAAAGAAAAACCCTGCCCCCACGGGTGACGACGATGGGCGAATAATCCCAGCGCTCAGAGATTCCTTCAGGTATGTATTCATGGTCTCCTTCTCCGGTGCCGACAGGCTGTAGAGCCGACCAGATGGCAGGGGAGCCCCCTGGCGGAGGTTGATGGCACAGTCATATGGTCGATGCGGGGGAAGAGACATAGCTTTAGATTTGCTAAATACCATACCCAGGTCGTGAAATTCTGGAGGCACCAGTGACAGGTCCGGAGGTGCTGTATCCGCCACAGGGGGAGCCGCGGACGGGGAGCAGGCGGCGGACTGAAGGCAGGTGCCCATACAGAAGGTACTCCATGCCGATACCCCAGCGGACCTCCAGTCCAGGACAGGGTTGTGGAGGCGTAGCCAGGGATACCCCAGGATGACGGGCGACACAGAGTTGGGCAGGACGTAAAATACCATCTCCTCCCGGTGGTTCCCTGAGATGATGACTGGGACAGGCATGGTTTGGTGAGAAACTCTCCCAAGGGAGGCACGGGAGAGATGGACCAGGGAGATGGGGTGTTTTAATGCCTGACAGCGGATGCCCAATCGGGTTGCCAGGCCTTGTGAAATGAAGCTGCCCTCTGCGCCCGAATCCACCAGTGCGTGGGTGAGGTGCCCAGTGGGATTGTGGCAAAAACGGATGGGCAGCTTTAATTGAGTGAGAGAGTCTAACCGGTTGGGACCCGCGAGGCTCCCTACAGCGATTCGCGGACCCCGCCGACTGGCTTTCCGCGGACAACGCTCCACAGTGTGTTGGTCACCTCCGCAATACATGCAGAGGCCCAACTCACGGCGGCGTTGTTTCTCCGCAGGGGAAAGCTTGGTCCAGCCCGTCACCATCGGCTCCGACTCCTCGGGGCACAATGCTGGCGGCGCCGCCAGGGGGCGAGCTTGGAACAGGTGCGGCGAGACTCCACGAGGGCGAGAAGAAGAAGACTTCCGCCCCGAGGAGCGCTCGCGCAGCCTGTTATCCAAACTTATCGCTAAGGATGTCAGCTCCGCTAGCGTCCCAGGGATATCCCGTCCAGCCAGTTCATCCCTCAGATCACTATTGAGGCTGCGGAGGAACAGGCCACAGAGGGAGCGTTCCTCCCAGCCCAATTCCTCCGCCGCTACCCGGAAGTCGACCGAGTAGTCCGCTGCCGACCGGCCTCCCTGCTGGAGAGCGAGGAGCCGATCGACCTGGACCGTCTCGGTTTGAGAATGGTCAAAGACCTCCAGAAAGCGCCTCACGAACTGGTCATAGGTGAGGGTGGCATAACTGGGCCTCGCCATTACGGCGTAGGTCCAAGTTAACGCACGCCCCTCCAGAAGATTCCCTATGTAACCAATCCGACTGTGATCCGAGGGAAAATCTCCGGGCACACGGTGGAACACGGACTCACACTGCATAATGAACCCCCGCGCTCCGCCGAGCTTACCGCTAAAGCGGGCGGGGGTCGGAATCGGTGTGAGCCGAACCGGTGCCACTGGAGCCGGCTGGACGGCCGCTGGAACAGCAGGAGCCGCGCCACCCTGACGAGCCGGGGGGAACGGCTGTTGAGGATCCAAGCGGCCCAACCGGTTAGTTAAATTCAATAATTGATTAAAGATCACCTGTTGTTGATAAGCTATTTGATCCACTCTAGCCTCGAGAGTGGAAAACCGGTGTGCGAGCCCGCCGTCCGCCGAGCCGCTCTGCTGAAGCCGTACTGACATAATGCACGGCTCAGGAGACGCACACACACAGGCTTAGAGTAGTTCAAAGAGTTTATTAACAGCAGGAGTGAATGAGTGCGTGTCTGCGGGATGTAAATGTGTTGGTGATGGTGTCTGCTCCAGGCACAGAGGCAGGTGACCGTACAGCCGAGCAACCCTATGGAGAGAGCACAGGGAGAGGGTGACGGGCATACACCAACACAGGAGGAATTTATGGCGAGAGAAGGACTTACTTGGTGGGTCAGGACAGCTGGCACAACAAGGGGGCGAAGCCCGGAAGACAGACACCTGGAGAGCTCCGTACAGCAGCGAGGATTGGGCGATGGAGTGGAGATGTCCGCCGCTGGGGAATCCACCTGTGCACAGGGGAGAAGACTGAAGAAAAGAGGTAAGCGATCTTCTTACCAAAATGGTGACGCTGAAGGGAAGTATGCTCACAACGGTGAGGGACGAAGTCTGACGGCTTCAGGCCGAGCCTCCGGGCGAGACGGCCTTTATCCCTCGCCGCTGATGATTGTCAGGTGCGTGAGCAGGTGGCGCCGTTGATGAATGGCGCGGCGTGACAGAGGGGTGGCGTATGATGGCTTGCTCTCCTTGGCGCCTCTGGTACCTTGGCGCCTCTTCTTCCCCTGGGCCTGTGTTGGGTGTCTGCCGGTGGTGCGGTCCGACCTTGGTGCGTCCTTGCACATCTGGGTCGTGTCCTCCCTGGGGCCTTGGCAGCACCTTGGGGCAGGTGCCTGCATCCTGGGTCGCCCTCCCCATCCTCTGGGGCCTGCGGGTGTGTGTGTGCATGTGTGTGTGTGTGTGTGTGCGTGTGTGTGTGTGTGTGTGAGAGAGAGAGAGAGAGAGAGAGAGAGAGAGAGAGAGAGTGGGTGTGAGTGGGGGCGTGTGTTTGAGTGGGTGCGGAAGTGTGTGTGTGTGTTGTGTGTGGGCATGTGGGGCTTTGTGTGGGTGTAGGTGGGCATGTGTGATAGTGAGTGTGTGCGTATGTGTGCACATGAGGGTGGGAAGGTGTGTGTGTCTATGGATGCGGTTACCTGTGGGTGGATGTTTCGGGGTGGAGGATGTGTGTATGGGTAGGAGAACTTCGTTGGGTGGCAGGGGTGGGGCAGTCCATCTAGTGGCATCGTGGTTGACGATCTGGGGCCTGCTTGTCCCGGCCACCCTGCTGTTGTGTCGCAGGGTGGGGCGCTTTGTCACATTGCCCCTGGTGTCATTAGTGGCTTGTGGGTGTGGGTGCTTGGGGGTGGTTGGAGGGGGGGGGGGGCGTTTGTGCGGGTTGGTGGCTGTGCTTCCGTTGGGCTGCTCCGGGGTAGCTGTGGCTGTGGGCCGGCCTGCTGCTGTCAGTGTGTCTCTTGGATGGGTGGTCGGTGGGCTTGCGTGGGTGCTCGGGAGTGTCTCTTGGCATGTGGGGTGCCATGTCGATCCGTCCAATTGTTCACAACTGTGACTATTGTTGTGCATGTTTGTGTGTGCAAGATGAGCGGGAATGGGTGTGGCTGCACCATCATGTTTGTTGTGCTGGGAGCACCAGGGCGCGATGCTGGTGGATCCTGGGCTACTTGGCCTGGCAGCCCTCGCCCTGGGTTGGGATTTGGGGGCAGTGGGTTGCCTCATGAACCAGTTTGCGAGGTGGCTTCTGGGGGGGACGGCCTCACTTTTGGACCGCGTCCCTCCCAGTCTTATTTCCCGCCCCACCTCCCCCTGATTCTGTGTGGAATATACATCTTCTTGGATACATTTAGGGCTTTGGGGTGGGGGGGGGGTGCTGCACTGTGTAAGCGAAGGGGATACCTCTGCTCCACAGTGGGGCTGCCCTCACCTTAATTTTAATTGTATTTTAGACACTGGGGGTTTGGGGGGATGGGGGCCCTGCTTCCTATTGCAGTGCTCTAATCACTATCCCCCAATTTTAAGGGCACTGTGGTAGTCCACACATTTACACACATTTACACACAATCACATCATACAACCGACATACACCTACCATGTTTTGTGTGTGGGTGGCGGGGTCTTCCCCCACCCCTGTTATTCTCCTCCTGCTGGGGGCCTGGGGACCCTGTGGGGGGCCTGGGACCCGTCATGTTGTCAAAATCCCTGGGTGCTGCTGAAGGTATAGATACAATCAAGGAAGTGAGAGAGGAACTGAGTAAGAGAATAAGCAAGGGTGAGGAAGTGATGAAAGGAGGTGGTGATTATGGGTCGGTTTTATGTGGCGCTTTGCGTGTCGGGCGGCATCTCAGGGTGCCTGTGGTGATCTGCTGCTCAGTCGCTCTCGTGGGAGCTCAGGGTGGAGGTATACTTCTGTGGCTGCAACCGCCCAGGGGTGGGTCGGTGGGGGTGGGGGGCGCTGGCCTGTGCCAGCGTCTCCCCGGCCGCTGCCAGGTGCTGGTGCACATTCAGGCTCACTGCATCTGCATTGCAGTCACCCAAAGAAATAAGGGGGAATGAGGGTGGGTGAGATTGAGGGGGAGAACACGAATGGATGTGAGTAGGTCGGCATGTGAGTGAGAGTGCTTGCTTTGGTGAACATGAGTGGGTGTGGGTGACCCTGAGGGTGAAAGGGAGTGAGATTGAATTGGTACAAGAGTGAGAGAGAATGGGTGGGTGTGGGTGAGTGAGAGTGAGAGAGTGCATGTGTGTGCATATGGAAGCATGAGGGTGTGAAGGTGTGGGGATGGGTGTGTCTGTGAGTCAGGAGGTGCTGGATTGAGGGGATAGTGCCTCTCGGCTATGTGGACTACCCTTGTTTGGGGGGACTTCTTTAGGCATGGGGGTCCCAGGGGTGTGCAGTGGTGGCACTTGGGGGTTCAGATCCACTGGGGAGGGTGCCTGGGGGGGCTTGTGCCGGGGAGTGAGGGCTGGTCTCTGGCCCGGGGGGTGGGGTCGCTGGCCTCCTGGCACCTGGGGCCCGGGGACTGGTGTTGACCCCACTGGGGGGATGGGGTGGGGTTGACAGGCCTGGGGGGTGAGCTGGCCGCGCCGGCTGCCTGGTGGCCTGGCCTCCCTCGATCATCCCTTCGGGGGCAGATGCCTGGCTTTCCTGGGGCTTGCTGACCTCGGGCATTTGTGACCTGTGGGGGTTGGTGGCGCTGTCTTTCCTGCTTGGGGTTCCTGGGGGGAGAGCTGCTGCGAACAGCCCCCCCCCCCTTCGTATGTTTCCTGACAAACCACTCACATGAACACACTTATTTTGCACGCGCTCTCATATATATGCACACAGACGCACACGTACAAATGTCTCTCCTTTAACAGGTGTGGATACCAGACTCGAGTTGAGACATCTTTGGTGGAAGAAGCAGTTTGTCTTCTGTTTGTTTTAATTGTTGGTTTGTTTTTCTTTTTGTCTGTTCCCTTTTCTTTCCCCCTCCACACTCTTCCTTTCCCTATTTCCCATCCTGCTGGGTGCTCCCTGGGTAAACTAATTTAAATAAAATATTAAAAGTTATTACAGAAGGAGTTTAAAACAATATACAGTGCATAGTTAGGTACTGTGTAAAGCTCCTTTTTGCAAAGTAAATCTGCTTTGACGCAATAAGGGTGAAAGATCTCTGTTCTGCTTACCTAGCTGCTTGACAGGACAAGGTGAGAGAAAAAGAGCACTGTCAACATAACAGTACAGGATCAGAGTGAATGATAAACCAAGATTCAGATAATAAGCAAAGAATGGTGACAACCCACCTAGGCAAGGACAAGATACAAAATAAATAAAAATAATTAATACAAACACTTCAAGGAGTGAACTAAGGCAAAGGCGGAAAAGGCTCATATCAAAACACAGGATGAATAATTTATAATACAAGAAAATCCATAGACACATAACAAAAATAAACAAGACTATTGTAACCTAACTAAGATTACGAAAACAAAGAGAGACAAAGGGCAAAGTCAGATAACATAACGAAGGCAAACTCACAGCTAGATACAATACTAAACTGAAGTGGGGAAACTACAGAAAATAATCAGGATGAACTTCAAGTGTGAGCCTGGTTCTCCACCCGTTCTCAGCATCATGACAAAATCAAGTCTCAAACTGAAGAAAAAGAAAAAATAAATGGTAGAGTGTACCTGGTTGGAAGTCTCTGTGGTGCAGACAGAGTCTCCAGCCCTGTTCACCTTCCAGCACTGGAAGCATCTCTTGGTAGACCCACTCCTCATCATGGACGTTGTAGGAGATGAAGGCATCGTAGCGACAAGCTGCTCCTTTCCTCCTCTTCTTGGTGTCATAGAGGAAGGCCCGGAACAGTAGGAAGGTGTAGGCTAGATACCACCTCAGAAAGTGGTAGATGAAGGATGTGAGGAGAGTTAGAAGCACCAGAGTAGTACTGGAGATGAAGCAGAGGAAGCCATAGTCCACCCAGCAGGACTGAATGTCAAAGTCCAACAATGATCTCCCTTGTTGAGAGACAGGAGAGGAACACATGTACTGATGGGCATTTACAACCTGAGTCTGTTTGCTGTTCTTCACCCACTGGATGAAACCAACATTCAAGCAGTCACAAGTGAAAGGGTTATTGGTTAGATCCAGGTACGTCAGTGCAGGGAGAAACTGAAAAACTGTCTCACTGATCACTGTCAGCTGGTTGTGACTAAGTTTCAAAGATCTCAGTTGAGACAGGTTTGCATGTATCAGAAACTTCAAATTCTTGATGTTACACTCAGAAAGATCCAGAGTCTGAAGGTTTGGGATTGTTTGAAATTGTTTAGAGTCCAGTTCAGACAGATCAGTCTTCCTAAATGTCAGACTGTTGAGTGGAGGATAAAATGGAAGCATATGGTTTCCATAAAATTGACGAATAAATTTAGAGAAATTCTCACCGGTGAATTTCTTTAAATGTTTCATGCCTGCAAGCATCTTACTTGGTATGTCAAAGAAAAAGTGCCATTTGGTTTTCCAACAGATGACTGTAAAATCTTTCATATAGTTTAACTGGTATAAATCATCATGGTGGTTTGCATGAAGGCTTTTGATATCATCTAGACCACCAATGAAGACTGTAAGTTTTTCTAAGTGCTCAAATACTCTGAAATGCTCATATTCTAGTGGAGGGGTGATACTAAGGATCTCCAAGTTATTCAGTCCTTTATATGCTCTCTGTGATACTTCAGGATCATTATAAAATTTCACATTCAAATATTTCAGTGACTGTAAACCTTGAAAGCTTCCCTCTTGAAGACTAGTTGGATTGTTTCTACTTAGATTTAAGACCATGAGACTCAGCAGTCCAGTTTTGAAGGTGTCTCCGATTGATGATATAGAGTTCCTGCTCAGGTCTAAAACCTTTAAATTATTGAGATTTTCAAAGATGCACCTATCTAGTCTGGTAACATAATTGAAACTCAGGTCAAGTTCTTCTAGGTGTTTTGTGTATCCAAAATCCTCACACCCCAGCTCAGAGATAAGGTTGTGATTCATGATGAGAATCTCTAGAGAAGAAAGGTTCCTAATGTCATAGGGAACCTTGGTTAGATGGTTAAAATCAATTTTCAGGATCTTAAGATGCTTCATTGAATGTATCGAATCTTCTGACAACTCTGAAAAGTTATTGTTGGACAGATTAAGTTCAGTGAGCTGAGAGCAGGTTACAAGGTTTGCTGTCATGGGACTATTGAGAGACAGATCCAGCTTCCTGAGTGTTGGTATGCTGCAGACCACAGATAACAAGCCATTCTCCACCCACTCATCATATACACTCAGAACCAGATGCATCAGTGAGTCAAGACTCTGAAGAATGTTTTGGACATCTTTAAAGGTATTCAGAGGACAATCAAGATACAGCTCTGTTATATTTCTCAATAACGTCTTGTCAGGTATGTCCCATTTCATTTGATCAAACTGTAGAAGGTATAAAATCTGAAGGTGGGGGAAATATGGTGTTGTGATGCTGAAGTTTCTCAGCTCATTAGCAGAAAGATCCAACATCTTAAGACTAGAAGAAGCATTCAGCTGCAGGTCTTTTGTCTGGAAGAAATTAAGGAGATTTGCTCTCAAGTGGAGATCTTGTATGTGAGGCAGCTGTAGGACAGGCTGGATGTCAGTGATTTGTTGAAGGAGATTGTCATCTAAATACAGAACTTCTAAACTTGTTAGAGATTTGAATGCTTTCTCATGAATGAATTGAATGTTATTACTAGAAAGTTCAAGAAAGGTGAGGTTGTACAGTCCCTGAAACAGGTCATTTGTCAGGTTGCTGAGCTTGTTAGCACTTAGTAGAAGTTTTCTCAGTGCTACCAGATGAATGAATGATCCATCTTCTATGTGAGCAATGCCACTTGAGTAAAGCTGTAAAATTTTCAGCTTCAGCATGCCATTAAAGTCATCTTTGTTCAACTTCTGAATCAGATTGAATTCCAATTTTAATGTGACAGCATCTCTGGGAATGTCATCGGGGACAGACTCTAGAGCATTGTGTGCACAGTCTACACAAAGATCAGCTGAATCATTCTCACGATAGTCAATGGTGCAGTTTTTAAGAGAGTAAGACAGTGAAGAGTTAACAAGAAGTAAAAGACACAGAAGTGAGTCCAAGAGTCTTAAAATAAAGTGTGAAGGCAAACTTCCCATTTTGAACACGTCGCGTTAAGCTTGTGTGGGGGCATTGTTGTCAGTGCTGATGAAAGATGAACATCTGTAGAAAAAACAGTGAGAGAACACAAAACTTTGAATTCTGTACAAATCAATCTACTGCAGAAATAATTATTCTCTCAAGCTCCACCAGTGTTGGGAGTAATGCGTTAATTCAATTCAATTCTATACAATTTTATTTATATAGCGCCAAATCACAACAGAGGTTTTCTCAAGGCACTTTACAAAAAAAAAAAAAAAAGTGGGTTTAGGCCACGCTCTCAAATTTATAGAACCCAGAAGAAACCCCTAAGAGCAAGCACTGTAGTGACACAGGCAAGGAAAAACTTCCCTTTAACTGGCAGAAACCTTGAGCAGAACCATAGCTCATTGAGGAAGGCAATCCGCCTCAACCGGCTGGGTTGAAAAAAGAGGTTAAAAGTAGGAGGCCTGGCAGTGGCTACATTTAAAACAAACGTAACAAATAAAATTCAACATGAACATTCACAGCAAGAAATTCCAGTATCAAACCGGGCTAGGCTCCACGTTTGAGTGAAGGCCTGGCAGCGGCAACATTTTTAACTATAGGCCTTATTAAAGTGAAAAGATTTCAACTTACTCTAGAAAAAAAGAGAGTCTGCCTCCTGAACTGAACTGGGAAGCTGGTTCTACAGGAGGGGAGATTGATAGTTGAAAGCTGTACCTCCTAGTTTGGAATTTTAGGAGCGCAGAGCTCTGGTTGGATGATAGGGAGCAATGAGTTCTTGCAGATAAGAAGGAGCCATACCATTAAGGGCTTTATAAGTTAGGAGTAGTATCTTGAATTCAATTCTATATTTTACTGGGAGCCAATGTAATGAACCTAAAACTGGGGTAATGTGATCTCTTTTCCCTGTTCTCATCAGGATACATGCAGCTGCATTCTGAATGAGTTGGAGAAACTTTATGGACTTATTAGGACAACCTGATAAAAGTGAATTGCAATAGTCTAGCCTAGAGGTGATAAAGGCATGGACAAGTTTCTCTGTGTCTTTGAGACACGATGGACCTAATTTTAGAAATATTACACAGCTGGAAGAAGGCACTCTTAATGGTCTGCTGTATATAAGAATTAAAAGATATATCTCTGTCAAAGACAACTCCAAGAGTCCTAACAAAAAACTTAGATGCCAGTGCAATGCCATCTAGTGTTGTTATCTTATGACAAAGAGTACTTCTAGCATGTTTGGGGCCAAGAACAATGACTTCAGTTTTATCTGTATTCAGTAATAACAAGTTGTAGTTTATCCAGGTTTTAATAGCCTTAAGACACTCCTGGAGTGAACCCAAATTACTGGGATCATCTGAATTGATGGATAAATATAACTGAGTGTTGTCAGCGTAACAATGAAAATGAATACTGAAGAATGTTTCCTCATAATGTCTCCCAAAGGCAGCATGTATAATGTAAACAGTATTGGTCCAAGTACCGATCCCTGTGGAACTCCATAGCTAACAGTGGTCTGGACAGAGGACTTGTTATGGACATGAACAAACTGGGAAAGGCCTGATAAATAAGACTGGAACCATGTTAGTGTTGTTTCTTTCAAACCAATTTGCTGTTCAAGTCTCTCTAGCAGAATATAGATAGATACTACTACTGCACCTACGGACATTATGCATATTATTTGTATATTATAGTTCTGGTTAGTTTTTCAAGTATGTCTCAGGGATGTGTGAATGGATGTGGTGGGGTGGGGGGTGAGGATATGTGTGAGTATGTCTTAAATCATGTTCTTTTACTTATATGGATGCTGAGAGAAACACAATTTCATTTTGCCTGCACTACAGTTGTATGTACAGCAATATGACAATAAAGGTTGGTTTGATTTGATTAGATAGATAGATAGATAGATAGATAGATAGATAGATAGATGTACTTTATTGATCCCAAACTGGGAAATTACAGTGTAACAGCAGCATGACAGTTGACAGCCAAACAACAGAAACACACACATGACAGACAAAGGGATTACCCATGGAAAGTAAAAACTAACACAACTATAGAACCTATATACTGTACATCATAGCTTAATATATGATGACCCGTATAAACACATGAATCATCCCATTGCACAAAGAAGGACTATCAGGAGCAGAGTGAAAAGTGATGTACCAGTTAGTCTGTAAGACGCAGTGTGGCAGCATAGCTATGACCAGAATACAACATCATAGTGAGTTATTGTACAATGAAATTGCATGTGGCAGGAAAGATTTCCTGTACCTGGCCGTTCGACAACGAAGCTGTAGTAGTCTACTGGAGAAAGTGCTTCACTGTCTATCTAGTGTGTGGTGGAGGGGGTGATCAGGATTGTCCATGATGGATCGCAGTTTATTTAGTGTTCTCCTCTCCACCACTGTCTCAAAGGTCTCCGGTCTGAGACCAATTATAGAGCCAGCCCTCAAGTCTGTTGGTATCTCTGGCCCTGATATTGCTACCCCAACAGACCACAGCAAAGAAGATGGCGCTGGTGACAACAGTCTGGTAGAAAAGCTCCAGCATCCTGCTGCACACGTTGAAGGTATGGTGGTCAGTGGTGTCAAAAGCAGCACTAAGGTCCAATAAGACAAGGACAGAGACAAGTCCTTTGTCAAATGCCATAAGGAGGTCATCAGTAACTTTCACTAAGGCTGTCTCTGTGCTGTGGTGTTTCCTAAAACTTGACTGAAATTTCTCAAATATAGAATTATTTTCTAAAAAAAAGTGCACAGTTTATTGGTGACTACTTTTTTGAGGATCTTGGAAATGTAGGGGATGTTAGATATTGGTCTATAATTGGCCAAAATCCCAGAATCAAGCAAAGATTTTTTAAGTGGAAGTTTAATTACTGCAACTTTAAAAGACTGTGGTACATGTCCTGCCAATAGAGACATATTAATTATGTTCAAAAACGGTGGACTAATCAGAGATAGCAACTCTTTCAGGAGTCTAGCAGGGATTGGGTCTAAGAGACAGGTAGTTGTTTTGGAGGCTGAGACTATTAAGGCTAGATCAGAATGACTAATAAGAGAAAATTCAGAAAAGCGGAGTTCTGAGCCTGTGGACTCAGCAGTGTTAGGCAGAGGCTTGGTATTTTTAGAGGGGCTATTTTTTGGAATATTATTCCTGATACTGACAATTTAATCATTAAAAAAAATCAAAAAGTCATCAGCACTAAGTGTTGCAGGAAAGTAGGGGTCTATGGCATTGTGGCTCGTGGTTAACTGAGCCATAGTGTTAAAAAGAAATCTATGGTTGTTTTATTTTCTTCTATCAAGGATGAATAGTACTGTCGCCTAGCATTACGGAGAGATTTCTCATAGGTGATAAGGCTGGCATTCCAGGCTGAACATAATTCTTCTGTCTTATTTGCAAACCAAAGCCTTTCACAGAATCTGACTTTCTGTTTTAACTCACGAGTGTGGGAGTTGTACTTTGGAGCTAATCTCCTATTTTTAATAGTTTTCTTTTTAAAAGGGGCTACGGAGTCAAGTGTTGTCCGCAGTGAGGCTGCAGTACAATGAACTAAGAGGTCTAATTCTGATGGATTCAAGCAGCCAGTGCTGTCTGCTATACTGACACATGGTAAGACAGTAAATGATCCATCCATCCATCCATCCATCCATCCATCCATCCATCTTCTACCACTTTTCCGGCGGTCCGGGTCGCGGAGGCAGCAGTTCAAGCAGAGAAGCCCAGACTTCCCTCTCCCCAGCCACCTGCTCCTGCTCTTCAGAGAGGATACCAAGGCGTTCCCAGACCAGCTGGGAGACATAGTCTCTCCACCAAGTCCTGGGTCTGCCCCGGGGTCTCCTCCCAGTGGGTCGTGCCTGAAACACCTCAAGTGGGAGGCGTCCAGGAGGCATCCTAATCAGAAGCCCATACCACCTCAACTGACTCCTTTCAGCGTGGAGGAGCAGCGGTTCTACTCTGAGCCTCTCCCGGATGACTGAGCCCCTCACCCTATTTCTGAGGGTGAGTCCAGCAATCCTACGGAGAAAGCTCATCTCAGCCGCTTGTATCCGCGATCTCGTTCTTTCGGTCATTACCCAAAGCTCGTGACCATAGGTGAGAGCAGGATCGTAGATTGACTGGTAAATCGACAGCTTTGCCTTAGAACTAAGCTCCCTCTTCACCACAACAGACTGGTACAACGTCCGCATCACTCCAGATGCTGTTCCAGTCTGTCTGTCAATCTCTCGCTCCATTTTCCCCTCACTCATGAACAAGACCCCAGGATACTTAAACTCCTCCACTTGGTGCAGGAGCCTGTCCCCAACCCAGAGAGGACAATCCACCTTTTTCCGGCTGAGGACCATGGACTTGGACTTGGAGGTGCTGATTCTCATTCCAGCCGCTTCACACTCAGTGGCAAACCATCCCAGCAAGAGCTGTAGGTCATTGCTGGATGAAGCCAACAGGGCAACATCATCTGCAAACAACAGAGATGAGATCCTGTGGTCACCAAGCATGACACCCTCCATTCCCTTGCTGCGCCTAGAAATCCTGTCCATAAAAATTATGAACAGGAACGGTGACAAAGGGGAGCCCTGGCGGAGTCCAACTCTCACTGGGAATGAGCCCGACCGAGTGTTGGCAATATGAACCAAACTCTCACAACGGTTGTACAGAGACCGAATAGCTCGTAACAACAAGCCCGATACCCCATACTCCCGAAGCACCCCCCACAAAAAACCATGAGAGACGCAGTCAAATACCTTCTCCAAGTCCACAAAACACATGTAAACTGGTTGGGCAAACTCCCACGAACCCTCGAGAATTCTCGAGAGGGTAAAGAGCTGGTCTGATGTGCCCCAGCCAGGACGAAAACGACATTGCTCCTCCTGAATCCGAGGTTCGCCCAACGCCCGGACTCTCCTTCCCAGTACCTTGGCATAGACCTTCCCAGGGAGGCTGAGGAGTGTGATCCCTCTAAAGTTGGAGCACACCCTCCAGTCCTCTTTTTTGAAGAGAGGAACCACCACCCCGGTTTGCCATGCCAAAGGCACTGCCCCCGACCTCCACGCAATGTTGCAGAGGCGTGTCAACCATGACAGCCCAACAACATCCAGGGCATTCAGGTACTCAGGGCGAATCTCATTCACCCCCGGGGCTCGGCCACCAAGGAGATTTTTAACCACCACGGAGACCTCAGCCCCTGTGATAGGCGAGTCATCCCCCTCGTCCACAAACCCTGCTTCCTCTGTGGAAGGCATATCAGTGGGATTGAGGAGATCCTCGAAGTATTCCTTCCACCGCCCGATGATATCCCCAGTCGAAGTCAACAGCGCCCCATCCACATCATACACAGTGCGGACAGGGAGCTGCTTTCCCCTCCTGAGCCACCTGACAGTTTGCCAGAATCTCTTCGAGGCCGACCGAAAGTCTTGTTCCATGGCCTAACCGAACTCCTCCCACACCCGGATTTTTGCTTCATCAACCACCCAAGCTGCACTCCACTTGGCCTGCCTGTACACCTCAGCTGCTTCGGGAGTCCCACAAGCCAACCAAGCTTGATAGGACTCCTTCTTCAGCTTAATGGCCCCCCTCACCACTGGTGTCCACCACTTGGTTCGGGGATTGCCACCACGAGATGCACCGACCACCTTGCGGCCGCAGCTCTGGGCCGCCGCTTCAACAACAGAGGTGGAGAACATGTCCCATTCAGACTCCATGTCTCCAGACTCCCTCGGAATGTGGTTGAAGTTCTTCCGGAGGTGGGAGTTGAAGACCTCCCGGACAGGGGCCTCAGCCAGACGTTCCCAGCACACCCTCACTATACGTTTGGGTCTACCAGGTCTTAATGGCTTCCTCCCCTGCCATCGGATCCAACTCCCCATCAGGTGGTGATCAGTTGACAGCTCTGCACCTCTCTTTACCCGAGTGTCCAAGACATACGGTCGCAGGTCTGATGACACAATAACAAAATCGATTATCGACCTGCGACCTAGGGTGTCCTGGTGCCAGGTGCACATATGGACACCGTTATGCTTGAACATGGTGTTCGTTATGGACAAACTGTGGTTAGTACAGAAGTCCAATAACTGAACACCACTCGGGTTCAAATTGGGCAGGCCATTCCTCCCAATCACCCCCCTCCAGGTTTCACTGTCATTGCCCACATGCGCATTGAAGTCCCCCAGTAGGACAATGGAGTCTCCAAGAGGAGCATCCTCCAGCACCCAAGTCACAGACTCCAAAAAGGGTGGGTACTCTGAAACATCATTTGGTGCATAGGCACAAATGATGGTCAGGACCCGTTTCCCAACCCGAAGGCGCAGGGATGCAACCCTTTCGTCCACCGGGGAAAACTTCAATATAGAGTCAGCAAGGTGGGGGGATACAAGAATACCCACCCCTGCTCGTCGCCTCTCGCCCGGAGCAACTCCAGAAAGGATTAATTCTTTAAAGTGAGCCACAGCACTATCAGGTAAGAATCTGGTAACTACTATGTTTCTGCTGATGCTGTAAAATCAGATAACACAAATTTGAAAGTTATCAAATAATGGTCAGTCAGTGTAGAATTTTGAGGAATGACAAGCAGCTCATCAATTTCTTCAACGTAGGCCAAGATGAGGTCAAGGGCGTGATTATGATGACAAGTTGGTCTACTAATACACTGAAAAAAAACAGCTGAATTTAAGAGGGAGAGAAATGCTACACTATGACTATCATTCAAGGAACTTTCTTGAAAGCAGAAACATAAAGGTTGAAGTAAATGCAATTTCAGCCTGTCATACTTTACCCAGAAAAGATAATAAAACAAAGAAGTCAATTGTGATGCGTTTTGTGAACAGAAGGGTAAAGAATGACATACTGAGGCAGGCCAGAAAGCTGCAGGGAACAGAAGTCTACCTAAATGAACATTTAACGAAGACTAAAGCTGAATGAAGATGAAGTTGATCGTCACTTCCTTGTGGTAACGTATCGTCACTTCCTGTTTTGCTGTCTGCCTGTGTGGTTTGCTCTCCAGCTCTCGAGCCACTAGCTATGGCTACTACCTCTCTTTCCTCTCCTCCTCTGGTGTGCTCTCTCTGTCAGATGTTTAGCTACACCTCTGCCTCTTTTAGTGATAACGGTAAATGTAATAAATGTTGTCTTTTTGAGGCGCTCGAGGCGAGGTTGTCTGATTTGGAATCCCGGCTCCGCTGCATTGAAACACCGTCTGCGCCAGTTAATCTCGACGGACGCCCATTAGCTGCAGCGGAGCTAGCTAGCTTAGGCCCCCCTGTCAGCGGTTCCCCGGCTCTCCTCTGCAGCGAGGAGACTGGGTGGGTGACGGTAAGAAGGAAGCCTAGTCGCAAAGCCCCGGTTCACCACCAACCTGTTCACGTTTCTAATCGTTTTTCCCCGCTCAGCGACACACCCGCTGAGGAAAAAACTCTGATCATTGGCGACTCTGTAGTCAGAAACGTGAACCTAGAGACTCCATCGGCCATAGTCACATGCATTCCTGGGGCCAGAGCAGGCGACATCGAGTCAAATTTGAAAATGCTGGCTAAAAGTAACTGTAAATATTCCACAATTGTTATTCACGCCGGCATTAATGACATCCGTCTCCGGCAGTCGGAAGTCACGAAACTTAATATAGAATCGGTGTGTGACTTTGCAAAAACGATGTCTGCCACTGTAGTATTCTCTGGGCCCCTCCCCAATCTGACCAGTGATGACATGTTTAGTCGCTCGTCATCCTTGAACCGCTGGCTGTCTGTGTGGTATCCTAAAAATGACGTGGGCTACATTGACAATTGGAGCTCTTTTTGGGGAAAACCTGGTCTTATGAGACGAGACAGCATTCATCCCACTTTGGATGGTGCTTCTCATTTATCTAACAATCTGGCATCTTTTTTATCCAAATTTCCCAAACCATGACTACTCAGAGTTGGGACCAGGAAGCAGAGTCGCAGTCTTACACGCCTCTCTGCAGCTCCTCTTCATCCGCCACCCCTCAGCTTAGCCCCTGTCTTCCCCATCAGAGAATCATTGTCTGCTCCCTCCAAAGTAAATAAAAATATAATGTATAAGCATCCCAAAGTGATAAAGCAAAATATTGGTAAAACTCAAATTAAACATAAAGCCTCTAAATTGAATGATTTGGCCTCTGTTCCTCCTCATAATTTAAAAATTAAATGTGGTTTATTAAATATTAGGTCTCTAACTCCCAAGTCTCTGTTAGTCCATGATCTGTTAATTGATCATCAGATTGATTTAATTTCCCTTACAGAGACTTGGTTAGGACAAGAGGATTATGTTGGTTTAAATGAATCAACTCCCTCTGGTTATTTAAACTGTCAAAATCCCAGAAGTTCTGGTCGTGGAGGAGGAGTAGCATCAATTTACCATTCCAAATTACTAGTTAATGTAAAGCAAAAAACATGTTATAATTCCTTTGAGGGCCTGGTCCTCAGTGTTGGGCACTTTAGCAATTCCAGGTTAAACCCAATTTTTATTTGCCATAGTTTATCGTCCCCCATCAACCTACTCAGAATTTTTATCCGAATTTGCTGATTTCTTAGCTGATTTAGTGCTGAAATCTGATAGAATAATTATAGTAGGGGACTTTAATATACATGTGGATGTAGATAGTGACTGCCTTAATGTGGCTTTTAATTCAATATTAGACTCGATTGGGTTTTCTCAGAAAGTAGGAAATTCTACTCATTACCTCCACCATACATTGGACCTTGTTCTGACATATGGCATAGAAATAGAAAATCTTGTAGTGTCTCCTCATAACCCTGTACTGTCAGACCATTGTCTGTTAACCTTTGATTTTACTATTTCTGACTATTTGGCTCCTAAAGAAAAATATTATCACAGTAGATGCCTCTCAGATGATGCTGTTTCCAAATTTATGCAGATTGTTTCCTCTATGCCATGTGTCAACACAACGGAAATAAGCTATAGACAGCTTGCTCCTTCTGTAATTGATAACATGGTGGATAGTGTTTCAGCTTCTCTGCATCAGGCTCTAGACTTGGTGGCCCCCTTAAAAAAGAAAAAGTCTAATCAGAGATTTCTAACTCCTTGGTTCAACACAGAAACTCGTAGCTTAAAACAGAAGACTCGTCAATTAGAAAGAAAATGGCGCTCTACTAATTTAGATGAAATCTATTTAGCTTGGAGAAATCATCTTTTAATTTATAAAAAATCTCTTAGAAAAGCTAGAACGAGTTATTACTCTGCATTAATAGAAGAGAACAAGAATAATCCCAGGTTTCTTTTCAGTACTGTAGCCAGGTTGACAAAGAGTCAGGACTCTGTCAATCCTAGCATCCCCTTAGAGCTTACTAGTCAGGACTTTATGAACTTTTTCAATAATAAAATTTCATCCATCAGAGATAAAATCAATCAGATTCTTCCCACAGTTAACTTAAATACTGTAACTACTACAACTCCTTCTATTGATGTCTGTCTTGATGAGTTTACTCCAATCGACCTTTGTGAGTTAGACAAAATAGTTTCCTCATCCAAACCTTCAACTTGTCTTTTAGACCCTATTCCTACCAGGTTATTTAAAGAAGTCTTCCCACTTATTGGTAGCTTTATTCTTCATATAATCAATTCTTCATTAACTTTAGGCCATGTACCGCAGGCTTTTAAAACGGCTGTAATTAAACCCTTACTCAAAAAGCCAACGCTAGATCCAGGAGCTTTAGCTAACTATAGACCAATCTCTAATCTCCCTTTCATTTCAAAAATCTTAGAAAGAGTTGTTGCTACACAATTATTTGACCACCTGCAGGGAAATGGTTTATTTGAGGAGTTTCAATCTGGGTTTAGAATCCATCATAGCACTGAAACAGCCTTAGCGAAGGTCACTAACGACCTCCTCATTGCATCTGATAATGGACTAGTTTCTGTACTTGTCCTTTTAGATCTTAGTGCAGCTTTTGATACTATTGATCATAATATTCTACTTGATAGATTAGAACACTATGTTGGACTTAATGGAACTTCGTTGCAGTGGTTTAGATCTTATTTATCTGATAGGTTCCAGTTTGTTCATGTAAATGATGAGTTTTCTCTCAGCTCAAAGCTTAGTCATGGAGTTCCACAGGGATCTGTGCTTGGCCCTACTCTTTTTAGTTTATATATGCTTCCGTTAGGCAACATTATTAGAAAGCACTGTATACATTTTCACTGTTATGCAGATGACACACAATTATACCTGTCAATGAAGCCAGATGATACTAATCAATTAGCCAAGTTAGAAGCCTGTCTTAAGGAAATCAAAGTTTGGATGACTTGTAATTTCCTGCTATTAAATTCAGATAAGACTGAAGTCATTCTTGTTGGTCCAAAAAACCTTAGAAATTCCTTTCCAAATCAAACTTTCAGTTTGGATGCAGTTACTCTTTCTCTTAATAGCTCTGTGAGGAACCTTGGAGTTATTTTTGATCAGGATTTGTCCTTCAATTCACATATTAAATTTGTTTCTAAGACTGCCTTCTATCATTTGCGTAATATTGCCAAGATTAGGAGCATCTTGTCTCAGAGTGATGCTGAGAAGCTGATCCACGCTTTTGTTAGCTCGAGATTAGATTATTGTAATTCTTTATTATCAGGCTGTCCTAAAACATCTTTAAAAAGTCTTCAGCTGATCCAAAATGCTGCAGCAATAGTTTTAACAGGTACTAGAAAGAGAGATCATATCTCTCCGGTTCTGGCCTCCCTTCATTGGCTTCCCATAGAGTTTAGAATTAAGTTTAAAATCCTTCTTCTTACTTACAAAGCTCTAAACAATCAGGCTCCTTTTTATTTAAAAGATCTGATACTACCGTATCATCCTAACAGAGCACTACGCTCCCAAAATGCAGGTTTACTTGTAATACCTAGAATCTCCAAAAGTACAATGGGAGGCAGAGCCTTCAGTTATCAAGCTCCTCTCCTGTGGAATCAGCTGCCAATCTGGATTCGGGAGTCAGACTCGATCTCTGTTTTTAAGAATAGGGCTAAAACCTACCTTTTTGATATAGCCTACAATTAGGGAGGGATCATGTGTTTCTGAACCCTCCCTTAGTTATGCTGCTAATAGGTTTAGTCAGCCGGGGGACCTCCAGTAATGCACTGGGCCTCACTCCTTTCCTCACTCTCTATGAAATATTTTTTTTTTGCTGGTCATTAACATTTGTTTGTTCTCTCCCATAGATTGAGTCCCCATCGTGCTGTTTGCTGTCTACATGTCTGTTCTTTTCTTCTTTTCTGTCCCCTCACCCCCCAGCCAGTCGCAGCAGATGACTGCCCCTCCCTGAGCCTGGTTCTGCTGGAGGTTTCTTCCTGTTAAAAGGGAGTTTTTCCTCTCCACCGTCGCCAAGTGCTTGCTCACAGGGGATCGCCTGATTGCTGGGGTCTTTCTGCAACTGTGGGGGTCCTCCCTACAGTTGATAGTGCTATGAGATGACTGTTGTTGTGAAATGGTGCTATATAAATAAAGTTGAATTGAATTGAAAATAGCACGGCAAGCACGGATGCTGAAAAGACAAAATAAGATACAGGCAACATGGACAAGAAATTGTAGAGTTTGGATCAAACTTAATGGAACACCTGAGGAAGCGAAGACCATAATAATTAGAGACCTTACTGACTTAAATAAATATAGATGAACACTGATTAAGAAAATTAAGAGACTATGAAAATCCATATCCACACACACGGCAAGAATAGTTCTTTTGACATACCATGTCAATATACTTTAAAAAACAAAAACAAAAAAAACTTATGACTGACTTGTGTAGACATCAATTATCCACAGTTGGAGGAAGTCATTTGAGACAGAGAGAGGAAATTCAAACTCTGAAAATATGCCATTATGCTGAATATAAACTACAAGAGATGGAGAATGATATTGATCCTGATAACCACTTTTTCAATAATATCCATAATCATTGTTGTGGCACATATATTGAGTTCATATTTCCCCACAAATGTATGGCTGTATGTGTATTGGGGGCTTCACGTCTCGCAGGACAAAGAAGGTCTGGGTCTGCAGAGATCTACAGGAGATGACGAGGAGGTGCGAGTTTTGGCCTTTGTCTCAGAGAGGATGCCCCAGAAGGATTCCCGGAACATCGAGGGATAAGAGACGGACATCAAAGAGTTGCATTGTGACTGGGAATTAAATGCCATGTGATTGTACGTTTGCTGAAGCACCATGTGACTTAGGCAGTATAAGAGTGTGGTATTTCTTTGCTCGGTCTCTTTTTTCTTGTTGAGAGATTGCTAGAGATGTGTTCTCTTAATAAAGCCGAACCTGAGAAATAAACTCAGCCTCATCTTTGAACGCATTCTCTACACTGGTGACCCGATGACAAATTATGGCTGGGGACGATCTTCCCGCACCGGACTCATCAGGAGCCAGCCAGGCTAACGCAGCTACCGCAGTCCAGCTGCCTGATTTCATAGCCCGCGCTCTTGGTTCAACACAGTCGAGGCGCAGATCCATCTTCGGGGAATTTTGGCGGATGCAATAAAGTTCTACCATGTAGTCGCAAAGCTGGACAGCCTTACAGCCCAGCGGGTGGAGAGCCTGACTAACCACCCACTGGATGACGACAAGTACGGCGCGTTGAAAGCCGCTCTCATCCGTGCTTTCACCCCCTCACTGGGAGAGCGAGCAGAGAGGCTCCTGGTGTTGACTGAAGGCGAGGCAGACAGGCCGGCAGACCTGATGGTGAGGATGCTGAGCCTGAGAGGCGATGATGATGACGGCTTTATCTTCGCCCACCTTTTCCTCAGGACACTACCGTCAGCGGTGAGAGTCACCCTGGCCGGTTCACAGCTGCTGACCAGCCGAGATTACCACGAGCTGGGCCAGGAGGCACAGCGACTCGTCGACGCCCATAGACGGCACACGGCCACGACGGTGGCAGCGGAGCTGAGTGCAACGCCCGGAGACGGCAGGGGGCCAGAGGCTGCAGCACCAGATTCGCTGACGTCAGCAGCAGCGGAGGCCAGGAGACACGGAGCGGGTGACGTCCTCTGCTTTTATCACCGACGTTTCAACGAGAGGGCACGCAGGTGCATTCCACCGTGCCAGTTCAAGCGCTCGGGAAATGCCAAGACCGGGAGCTGGTAGTAGCCGCGGCTCTCGGCGCGAAGAACAGGCTGCTCTACCTGATGGACGCGAAATCGGGGAGACAGTTCCTGGTGGACACAGGCTCCCAGCTGAGTTTCATCACACCATCCTATGCTGACCGGCTGGCGCCTTCCAGCGGACCCCTGGTGCTGGCGGCGAACGGCTCGACAATCAAGACCTTCGGGGAGAAGACCGTCCCCCTGTCTTTCCACGGTCGGACATTCGAGTGGACTTTCGTCGTAGCGGCAGTCAGTCATAACATGGTAGGTGCTGATTTTTTGTGCTTGAATGGTTTATTCAATAAACCATTCGATCAACCATATTGGTTGATCTTGCTAATAGACGTCTTTCCACTCTATTTCCTGTACAGCCCGGCTGGTCCCGCCGACTGCACAGCCCAACGTCACAGCTGCGGGTGGTAAGTTCCAAGCACTACTCACTCAGTTTCCAACACTCACAGTCCCAACGTTTTTGGCGTCAGTGGCTAAACATGGGGTGGAACATTTTATAACTACCACCGGGCCCCCCGTTTTTGCAAAAGCTCGGCGCTTGGACTCAGCTAAGCAAGCCATAGCACGCAAGGAATTCGCCAACCTGGAAAAGCTGGGCATCATTAGACGCTCTAACAGCCCCTGGGCTTCACCGCTGCATATGGTCCCCAAGGCTGATGGCTCGTGGCGGCCTTGCGGTGATTTCCGCAGGTTGAATAACGCTTCATCACACGACCGCTACCCGATTCCGCACATCCAGGATTTTTCGGTGCATTTAGCGGGGGCGCGCATTTTTTCTAAAATAGATTTGGTGCGCAGGTACCATCAAGTCCCAGTCCGCGCTCAGGACATACCCAAAACAGCGGTTATAACTCCTTTTGGGCTTTTTGAGTTTTTGCGTATGCCATTTGGGCTCAAGGGGGCTGCACAGACCTTCCAGCGCATGATGGATGCAGTTTTACGCGGCCTCCCTTTCGTGTTCGTCTACTTGGATGATATTTTGGTAGCCAGCGCGTCCGAAGACGAACACGAAACCCACCTCACAGCGGTTTTTCGAAGGCTGACAGAACACGGGTTAATAATTAACCCAGCGAAGTGCCAGTTTGGGGTGGCGCAAATCGATTTTTTGGCGCACCGCGTTTCGCCAGAAGGAGCGGTCCCGCTGCCCAATAAAGTACGCGCAATAACAGATTTTCCCCAACCTCAGACGGTCAAAGCGTTGCAGGAATTTTTGGGAATGGTTAATTTTTATAACCGTTTCCTCCCAAGCGCAGCGCAGCTCATGCAACCATTGTACGTGGCACTTAAAAAACAAAAACCTGCGAATAAGATCGAATGGTCCCCGGAGCGGGAGCGCGCATTCTCCCAAGTCAAATCAGCCCTGGCGAACGCCGTTTTGTTGGCACACCCGGTGCCAACGGCCCGCATGGCGCTCACCACGGACGCTTCCGATTTAGCGGTGGGGGCGGTCGTTGAACAGTTTGTGGCAGGGAGCTGGCAGCCGCTCGCATTTTTCAGTAAAACCTTGCGCGATAACGAACGGAAATACAGCGCGTTCAGCAGGGAGCTGTTGGCCCTGCATTTGGCCATCCACCATTTCCAGTTCTGGCTGGAGGGGCGCTGTTTCACCGCGTTTGTGGACCATAAGCCGCTAACATTCACGATGGCCAAGATTTTCGGAGCCTTGGTTAGGCCGGCAGCAAAGACAGCTGGCCGCGATATCGGAGTTCACCACCGATATACAGTATGTCGCGGGCAAACATAATGTAATGGCAGACTGTCTTTCGCGCGCGGTAGCAGCACCAGGCCCTGTGGGGGCAGACTCAGCAGCCGTGGCCGCGGGCCAGGTTTGTGGAGCGGAAGCACTCGCAGCCCCGGTCCGCGTAGGTTTGGATTACGCAGCCATGGCCGCGGAGCAGGCTAACGACGCAGATGTGCGCGCGCTCCAGTCTGGACCAACAGGGTTAAGGCTGGAGCACAGGGTGCAGCAAATAGGTATGCCCCCTCTAATCTGCGATGTCTCCACGGGGCGGCCTCGCCCTGTGGTCCCAGCTGCGTGGCGCCACCGCGTTCTTGACTCAATCCATTCCATGGCGCACCCGGGGGTGCGCGCGTCGATTAAAATGGTGGGGGAGAAAATTGTTTGGCCGGGGTTGCGTAAACAGGTCAAGGAGTGGGCAGCAGCCTGCGTGGCGTGTCAGCGAGCCAAGATACACAAGCACACTAGAACCCCTTTGGAGCCTTTTCACATCCCGGCTAAGCGTTTTGATCATGTGCATGTTGATTTGGTGGGCCCCCTTCTGTTGTCGCAGGGGTGTACACACCTTTTGACGATGGTAGATCGCACCACGCGTTGGCCAGAAGTGGTCCCTTTGGCGTCAACTGCAGCGGCAGACGTTGCACGCGCGTTTTTAACAGCTTGGGTCGCACGTTTTGGAGTTCCGTCGGACATAACGTCCGACAGAGGTCCCCAATTTGTTTCCGAACTCTGGTCATCGATGGCCCACAGCCTAGGGGTGAAGATTTACCGCACTACCGCGTATAACCCCCAGGCTAACGGTTTGTGCGAACGCTTTCATAGGTCATTGAAAGCAGCCCTCAGAGCATCTCTTACGGATACAAATTGAGTGGAAAAACTTCCATGGGTTTTATTGGGGTTGCGTTCCGCACCTAAGGAGGATTTGCAGGCTTCTCTGGCTGAATTAGTTTTTGCACAACCCCTCCGTTTGCCAGGGGAATTTCTTCCCGACAACCCTGCGCCAAATTGCCCCCCCCCCCCCCCCCGCTCAGCTGTTGCAGAGCGGCACATGATCAAATACCCTTCCTGGCCCAGTTCATCACAGTTTTCCACGCGTTTTTGTGCCAAAGGCTTTAAAAAATGCGGAGTTTGTTTTTGTTAGACATGATGCCCAACGCCCAGGCTTGCGACCGCCTTACGACGGGCCTTTCAGAGTGTTGGAAACAGGAGAGAAACATTTTTTGCTTGATTTAGGAGGCAGAAAAGAGTTGATTTGCATTAACAGACTCAAACCCGCCTTTGTTCTGGCTGATGAACACGTGCAGTTGGCTAGGGCCCCCCAGTGTGGCAGGCCGCCGAGTGTGGTATTTCTTTGCTTGGTCTCTTTTTCTTGTTGAGAGATTGCTAGAGATGTGTTCTCTTAATAAAGCCGAACCTGAGAAATAAACTCATAAACGCATTCTCTACATTGTGAATATTACACTGAAAAACAATTCAAAAGTCAAGTGCAACTAGATGGTAAACTATCAATAATACACTTCAACAGCAAAAGTCTTAACAAAAACTTTCCACAGATTCAGGACTATTTAAAACAGCTAGACAGAAAATTTACAGCTATCGCAGTCTCTGAAACTTGGCTTAATGAAGAGCAGGCTCCTCTGATGGCAATAGAGCGATATCAAATGTTTCACATTAACAGATCTCAAAAAAAAAAAGGTGGAGGTGTTGCACTGTATATTGATGACCTGTATAGGTGTATGCTTGTAAATGGAATGTCCTTTGCACTACCAGGGATTCTGGAGAGTGTTACTGTTGAGATTGGCCAAGATAAAACAAAAAATCTAATTATAAGTTGTATATATAGAATGCCAGGAACTTGCATTGAGACATTCAGAGATAAATTAGTTGAGCTGTACAATAATATTACTAGTAAGAAAATAGTTGTAATTTGTGGAGATTTCAATATTGATTTACTAAATCCATTTCAACAAAATGTAATTACAGAGTTAATGAATTCTATGTACAGTATGAGTCTATATCCCACAATAACACATCCCAGTAGAATCACAGTTCACACTGCTACACTTATTGACAACCTGTTTGTTAATATTATTGATAAGAAAATAGAAAGTGGATTATTGATAAATGATATAAGTGACCATTTGCCAGTCTTTGCCCTTATCCATGGCCACACGGGGGCCAATACAGAAAAACACTTTAAAATATTTCAGATACAAATCACAAAATGCAATCAGTTCTTTTAAAGAAGACCTGCTGAAGCAAGACTGGACAAAAGTCTATGTATCAGATGTAAATGAAGCCTATGACACATTTATGAGCATTGTAACCACTCTTTATGAAAAAAAATGTCCATTAGTAAAGAAAAAGCTAAAACATAAATTTGTCAACAAGCCATGGTTAACCAAAGGATTACAAAAGGCATGTAAAAAGAAAAAAAAATCATTATATTGTGGAGAGCGTGAAAAGATGAGGCTGAATTTATTTCTCAATTGAGGTTTATTAACAATCACGTGTCTCCAACATCCTCTCAAACAGAAAAAAAGAGAACCATCCTCCCACATCTCCCCTTTTTATACCCGGGACATCAGAGTACAGAGTCACATTGTCATTCAATCCCCAGAGACAATACATCACCCCCCAGGTCTTCTCTCCTCCACCTAAAACCCTGGTGGTCAGGAAGTCTTTTCAAGGCCATTTCTAAAGACACATCTCACCCCCTCCTGTTGTCCCCAGGAGGCCCAGACTTATTGTTCCTTCTAAGACGTGAGGCAACAGTAATATACATATGTAGCCTAAGCATCTCAAATATGTGTGCCACATGACCCCCCCCCCCCCAAACGTCGAAGATGAAACAATACAACATAGTCTGCACAGCATGATAAAATCACAAACATCAGTCCATATGCTGTTTGGGCTTCAACCGTCTTCTGAACTTGCTGTAAGCGGGCTTCGCCGCTCCCACGGCGCCATCCTGCTGTGAATCTGCTATCTGAGGATGAGAACTGTTAGTCAATCCATGTGGGGGCTCTGGGGCATGCTCCCTGGGAGGTCTGCCGTGTCGAGGAGCCCTCGCCACTTGCACAGTTTCATCAGCCATCACAAAAGCAGGTTTAAGTCTGTCTATGCCAATTGTTTCCCTCCTGTCCCCTAAATCTAGCAAAAAATGCTTATCACCTGTTTCCAGCACTCTGAATGGGCCATCATAAGGTGGTCGCAGGGTTGGGCGCTGAGCCTCATGCCTGACAAAAACAAACTCGGCGTTTTTTAAAGATTTAGGTACAAAAACACGCGGAAAAGTGTGATGAACGGGGCCAGGAAGCATGCTCGCTCCCGTGTCGCTCAGTGACCGCTGAGCAGGGGGGTGTTCTGGCGCAGGATTATCAGGAAGAAACTCTCTTGGCAGCCGGAGCAGTTGTGCAAACACCAACTCAGCTGGGGAGGCTTTTAAGTCCTCTTTAGGTGCAGAACGCAACCCCAATAAAACCCATGGTAGTCTGTTTACCCAATTTACATCCGTAAGCGATGCTCTGAGGGCTGCTTTCAATGACCTATGGAAACATTCGCATAAACCATTAGCCTGGGGGTGGTACGCGGTCGTGCGGTGGATTGTTATCCCCAGGCTGTGGGCCATCGCTGACCAAAGCTCAGAAACAAATTGAGGCCCCCTGTCGGACGTAATATCCGACGGGACCCCAAAACGCGCTACCCAAGCCGTTAAAAAAGCACGCGCCACCTCCTCGGCTGTGGTTGATGCCAGTGGGACCACTTCAGGCCAACGCATGGTGCGGTCCACCATTGTGAAAAGATGCGTGGACCCCTGTGACGGCGGTAGGGGGCCTACGAGGTCGACATGCACATGATCAAACCTCTTGGCCGGGATGTGAAAAGGCTGTAAGGGGGCTTTAGTGTGTTTGTGTATTTTGGCTCGCTGGCAAGCCATGCAGGCTCTTGCCCACCCTTTAATGTGCTTGCGCAGGCTCGGCCACACAAACTTCTCTCCTACCATTTTCACCGACGTGCGCATCCCCGGGTGTGCCAGAGAGTGAATCGAGTCAAAAACACGGCGGCGCCACGCGGCCGGCACCACCGGACGCAGTCATCTGGTAGAGACATCGCAGATTAGGGGGGGGGGGGCAAACCATTTTGCAGCCTCCTGCTCTCCAGCCTTAACCCTGTTGGTCCAGACTGGAGCGCGCACACGTCCGCATCGCTACCCTGATCCGCGGCCATGGCTGCATAATCTATCCCCACGTGGACTGGGGCCGCGTATGCTTCCGCGCCACTATATTGCTCCACGGCCATGGCAGTATGATCTACCCCTGCGCGGGCTGGAGCGGTTACGGCGTGCGAGTGGCAGTCTGCCACTACATTAAGTTTACCCACTACGTGTTGAATATCAGTAGTAAACTCTGAAATTGCAGCCAGCTGCCTCTGCTGCCGGCCTGACCACGGCTCCGAAACTTTGGCCATCGTGAAAGTGAGCGGCTTGTGGTCGACGAACGCGGTGAAACGACGATCTTCCAGCCAGAACTGGAAGTGGCGAATGGCTAAGTGGAGCGCTGACAACTCCCTGTCGAATGCGCTGTATTTTCGCTCGGCATCGCATAAGGTCCTGCTGAAAAAGGCAAGCGGCTGCCAAGCCCCGGCAACATGCTGCTCTACTACCGCCCCTATGGCCACGTCTGACGCATCAGTAGTGAGCGCTATGCGGGCCTTTGGGTCTGGATGAGCCAACAACGCAGCGTCTGCCAGGGCTTTTTTGACCTCCGAGAATGCGCGCTCCTGCTCCGGGGACCATTCGATTGCATTTGAGGGGTTTTGTTTTTTAAGCGCGGCATACAATGGTTGCATGACCTGCGCTGCGCCGGGGAGGAAACGGTTATAAAAATTCACCGTTCCCAAAAACTCCTGTAGTGCCTTGACCGTTTGTGGCTGGGGAAAATTTGCTACTGCGCGCACTTTGTCCGGCAGTGGAACTGCTCCCTCTGGGGAGATGCGGTGCCCCAAAAAATCAATCTGCCTCACCCCGAGCTGACACTTCGCTGGGTTGATTATTAACCCGTGCTCTCCCAACCTCCGGAAAACTGCCGTGAGGTGCTTTTCATGTTCACCTTCGGACGCGCTGGCTACCAAAATGTCGTCCAGGTAGATGAACACAAAAGGGAGATCGCGTAACACCACGTCCATCATGCACTGGAACGTCTGTGCGGCGCCTTTAAGCCCAAACGGCATACGCAAAAATTCAGAAAGGCCAAACGGAGTTATTACTGCTGTTTTGGGAATGTCCTCAGCGCGTACTGGGACTTGATAGTAACCGCGGACCAAGTCTATTTTAGAAAAAATGCGCGCTCCCGCCAGATGAACCAAAAAATCCTGAATATGGGGGATTGGGTAGCGGTCGTGCACTGTAGCGTTGTTCAACCTGCGGAAATCGCCGCAAGGTCACCATGAGCCGTCAGCCTTAGGGACCATGTGGAGCGGGGAAGCCCATGGGCTGTTTGAACGCCGGATGATGCCCAACCTTTCAAGGTTGGCGAACTCCTCGCGCGCTATGGTCAGTTTAGCTGCATCCAAGCGCCGAGCTTTTGCAAAAACGGGGGGACCGGCGGTAGTAATAAAGTACTCCACTCCGTGTTTAGCAACGGCTACTGAAAATGTGGGAACCGTGAGTGCTGGAAACTGAGTGAGGAGAGTGTGGAACTTACTGCCTGCTGTGGCGACGTTGGCTTGTGCTGTGGGCGGGGTCACTCGAGCTGCACAGGGGATAGAGTAAAAGGAAAGTGCATTAACCAAGTGTCTATTGAGAAGATCAACCAACAACCCATGTGAGCACAGAAAATCAGCACCTAACATGTTGAAAATCACCGCAGCTATAATAAAAGTCCACTCATATGTGCAGCCATGCAGGGACAGAAGTAGAGTCCTTTCATCGAAGGTCTTAATGCTCTAGCCGTTCGCTGCTGATGCTCCGTGACTCCCGGGGCCTGGCAGCTGGTCAGCGTAGGCTGGCGTGATGAAACTCACTTGGGAGCCTGTGTCCACGAGGAATTGCCTCCCAGAACACGCATCCTTCAGGTAGAGCAGCTTGTTCTGTTCACCGAGGGCTGCGGCTGCTACGGACTCCCGGTCCTGCCGTTTCCCGAGCTCTTGAACTAACACGGTGGTATACACTTGCGTGCCCTCTCTGCAAAGCGGCGATGGTAAAAACAGAGGTCGTCTCCTCCGTGATGTTTGGGCTTCACCGCCGCCGTTGTTGGTGTGTCTGCCTCCGTCGCCTCTGGCCCCTTGCCATTCCCGGCCATCGCGCCGAGGTCTGTCGCTGTTGCGGTGGCCATGTGCCGTCTGCTGGCGTTGAGAATCCGCTGCGCCTCCTGGGCTAGCGTGCGGAAGTCCCGCTGGGTCTTCACCGTCTCCGACGGTAGAGTTCTCAGGAAGATGTGAGTGAAGAGGAAATCGTCATCGTCTGAGCCTCTCAGCCTCAGCATGTCTTCCATCAGGTCGACAGGCGTGCTTTCTCCCAAGTCGTGCAGGGCCAGGAGTCTCTCTGCTCTCTCCTGGGCTGAAGGAGTGAAACGCTGAATAAGCGCAGCCTTCAACCCGCCGTATTTGTCGCCAGCGGGTGGGCACTGCACCAGGCTCTGCACATGTTGAGCTGTGCGGCTGTCGAGTTTGGCGATGACGTGGTAGAACTTTGTGTCATCTGCTGTTATTCCCCCGAGAGCGAACTGAGGTTCGGCCAAGAGAAACCATGAGTCCAGGTTGTTCTACCAGAATTCTGGTAGCTTGACTGAGACTGCATTTGCCCGGCTGGTCCCTGGCGAGTCTGGTTCGGGGGAATTGCGTCTGCTCATTATACGTCTTAAAAGGAACTCTGATTATATTGGCACGTTAGCTCTATATGCTTTATTTTTATGTTCGTAACATAACTATAATATAATTTTTTTGAAAATAATTCCCAGTTTTATATATTTTTTAAAAACTTTATTACGATGTAAATCACCATTATTTTTTACGTCGCAATGCATTCTGGGTAGTGACGTAGAAAGGTTGCAGCCGTTTTTTCTGTCTTATACAAGCTAAGAAGCGAAGCTCCGAACTACTGCCATTTGTCAGTGAAAATGCCACATTGCGCGGCTTTTGGATGTAATTTCCAATCAAAGGGAAATAAAGAGAGCGGGGTGAGCCTCCATAGCTTTCCTGAAGAGGGAAAGTGGAGGAAAAAGTGGGGCGGCAGCGGCTCAGCAGGTAGAGCAGGTCGTCTAATAACCCGATGGTTGGCGGTTCGCATCACGCTCTCCCCAGATATCCTGCCGTTGTGTCCCTGGGCAAGACACTTCACCCACATTGCCTCCAGTGCCCATAACACTGGGTATGAATGTGTAAAAATGTTTAAATGCTCGGTGGTGGCCGGAGAGGCTGTTGGCGTGGATTGGCAGCCACATTTCCCTCACTCTGAGTGTCTGTGATCGCGCTGTAGTGCATGCCTGATAAAGCTGACATATGTATTAACCATGCTATGATAAAGCACAATATCGCTCAAAGCGCGCGCATGAGACATGCCTGTGAACGCATGCTTGTGTTGACCGTTCCTGCCTTTCGTCTCCTAACCGTGGTTTTGGGACGCAGGGGAGATGTATCTTCCTCCGCGGTAAACTCCCGAGTGGTACACAGAAGCACAGGCCGTTTTGCTGAAGCGTTGGGGCTTTATTTATATACCGCACTGTTGTCAGCAAACAAATTCTACCTGCTCCGGTCGCCTCGCTCTTTCTACTTATCCGCACCAAATCACACACCGTTTGCCACACACACCGGGGAGGGGGGGGCGCCTCGGCTGCGCAAACGTCATCACTCACTCACGTCCACGCACCGAGCTGCCCATCCAAACACACGCTCCAGACACATCCCACAACACTTGATAGAGCTGACATATGTATTAATCACGCTATGATAAAGCACAATATCTTTGTGCGATATTGTGCTTTATCATATATACAAGATGACATGTAAAATCACATAAGGATTATCATATCCAGTCTGTGTTGTGTTGTGTTGTTGCTTAGTTTTTTTGTCACGTTTTGTCTTAGCTTTGTTCTGAATTGTAATCGCTCTTGTTTTGTTTTTCTTTTGGATTCTTGGATGGAACATGGGTGGGCAATATAAGCTGCATCTTCAGCCATCACCCATTTCAGATAACTTATGTTGAACTGTATAATCAGAGGAGTTATTGTTTAATTTGACCTTGTTGGATTTTTCCCCCTTTGTTATATTGTTCTGTTTCTTTTTTTAATCTTTACTTTTAATCTATCCGAAATAAAGATTCATTCATTGATTATCAGCGTCTATATGAATATTAAAGTCATCAGCTATGATAATCTTGTCTGAAATGAGGACTAAGGTTGTTAAGAACTCAGAGAATTAAGACATAAATTCAGCAAAAGAAGCACTGGGAGGGTGATATACTGTGGTAAATAAAATAGGCTGTTCTGACCTTCAGGATGGATGTGCTAAGCTAAAAATTAAGCATTCAAAAGAGTTACAATTTGAGTTTAGCTTAGGCTGAGGGTTCATTGGTAGTGTGGATTCATATATTACCCTGACACCACCACCTCAGCCAGTGTTCTAGGAATATCAATGTTACCATAGCTGGGGGGGGGGGGGGTGGCCTCATTGATACTAACAAAGTTATCGGGGCGTACCCATGTTTCTGTCAGAGTATATTTATATTGTAATCCATGATCTTATCATTAATTAAGGTCACTTTATTGGAAAGAGATCTTATATTCAGCAGTCCGCTTTTAATTATTTTATTTTTCTATGGTATATTAATGGTTTTAATCTTTATCAAGTTATGGTGTATTTGTCTTGGGTTATAATGTTTCGGGTATTGGGGGACAGACACAATCTCTATGGGGTGTGAATGAAAGACTGATCTAAACAGAGTGTAGTGATCCTGAGCACGGGTCTGCTCCGTGCTCGAGTCACTTATTAATTTCCCTATTTTCTGTCTTTATATTCAGTATCATTTATTATGGGGATTATCTGTGCTTTTATTTTGACAGCGCCGCAGCAGGACTTCTGCCTGTCAAGCCTGCTCGCGGCCTGTCACAGCTGTTTGTGATTAGTGATTACTTTCTCTCTTCACCTGTTGGTTCATTAGTTTCCGGTGTTACTATTTAAGGTCGCTGTCGAGGCTTACTCCTCCCTGCAACCTCGCCCTACCCAGGCTGGAATCCCCAACCCTGATTCCAGCCCTTTCTTCAGTGTTAGATTTTTTTTTTTCACCCTTATTGTCATTCAACTGTACAACCAATCATGTACAGTAGAACGAGATTGTGTTTTACCTGTCTACAGTGTAAATCACACACACACCAAGTGCAGAATCAGAGGGCCGCTGCCATGCAAGGCGCCGCCACAGAGTTCCCTCCTCCATTCCATTTATTGCTGAGCACCAAGCTGGACGGCAGGAAGTTCCACTTTTATATGGTCTTTGGCATGACCCGGCCGGGATTTGAACCCCTGCCTCCCGGGTGTGGGGCGGATGCTCTACCAACTGAGCCACCACTCCGGTAGATTTCACCCTCGCTAAGCATTTGTAAGTGACTGTTTTGGTTCTTTATTTTCCCTTTGTATGTCTCATGTTATCTCCCTGCGAGGTCGTGTATATAGTTGTTTGTATTTTGCCCCTCATTGTGCATTTCTTTGTTCTTTTTCTGTAATAAATAAGCAAGCTCACCGCTGGCTACTGGTGCCTTATTTATGCCCCGAAAGGGTCATACATAACACAGAGAGAATTATTTGGATTAATAGGAGTAATCTGAGAAGTGGAACGAAAAAAGTTGGTTGTCAGACACAGGCACTTTGGGGTGAGGTGACACACCAGCTTTCAGTCACTGTACTAAAAAATGCTGAATGGAATAAAACAGATTGTCCCTTAAAACACGTGCACCGTGTCATGTGCTGGCGAGCACTCGCCCCCTCCTGCCTGCTCACCGGTATCCTCATCAGATGCATCTTCTGTTTCCTGCTGGGCCAGCGTTTATAAGGAAGCGCTCCTCAGTGATTCAGCGCTGGCTCGTTTGGGTATACTGCTCCAGCAGACAGCTCTCTTAGTAAGCGGTTGTGTTGTTTATGACCTTGACTTACACACATTCTCTTCCACCTCTTCCAGGTTGCTGCAAACATAGCGATGCGTCTCCAGGGATTTGGTGCGCTTGCCAGCCTGTTGCTCTGCCTGCCCTGCTCATCCTCTCCACCCGGTCAGACGCCACAACCATTCCCACCGGCAGTTCTTACCTGCTGGTTCCTCTCCTTTGCTGGCTTCTGTGCTGGTCTCTCCTCATCTCCCACGTAAGTGGTATCATTTGACTCCCATTATTTCTCCATTCCTCCCTAATCAGTCTTGTCTATCGTCTGCAGGGCTCCTGCTTATCTGGCGAGTGACTGACTTTTTCCACAAGTGTGCGGTTTTGAAAATTCTAATAAAAGGTCAAACGTTTTCTGTGTATTCTCTTGGTGATTGCACTTTGCACTCAGGTTGCTTGTCCAGTCATTATGACAGAATGAGCCAGCCAAGGTCACAACCTGGCAAGTGCATCATCAACAGAGCACTCTGCGCTCCACCGCCTCGACGTTACAGAGAGGCAGGCGGCTGAACACAATCAGCTGCTGCAGGCAATTACGCAGCAGCTGAGTGTCATTATGGTTGGGCCGTGCGGCTTTCCCGGCCACTCCACCTCCACCTGCTCATCCACCATCTACAATCATTCACCGAACCCTTTCCATTTCCACACCTGCTCCGTATGTGGGGGAGGTGGGGAAATGCAAGGACTTTCTGTGTCAGATTCGGCTTTATTTCGAGCAGGTGAAGGGGAGTTCTCGGATGACACTTCCAAAATCCACCAGTTTACTCTTCTGTTTTGGGGCTGCACTCTTAGTTGGGTGTGGGCTGTTATCGATAGTCAGAGAGGTTCGCCACCAACATTTGACCAATTTGTGTTGAAGTTTTCCCACACCTTTGACCGTTCCAAGAGTGAAGGGAATATTATGAGTCACCTCATGTCGCTCCACCAGGGCAGGTGGTCTGTGGCCGACTTCTCGGTGGAGTTTTGGGTCGAGGCAGAAGATTCGGGGTGGAACGAGGTTGCGCTGCACAGTCCGTTCCTCCACGGACTGAATCCTCAGCTTCACGACAACCTGGCGGTTTAAGCCATTCCTGCCACTTTGGACGGGCTGCTAGATCAGGTAGTCGGGCTGTATAATTGGTACAGCGAATGCACTCGGGAGCACGGTGCCTCCTCTCACCCGCTCGCCACACGCATACTCCCAGCGCCTACAGACCTAGGTGAGTCCGACTCTGCCCTCGACCCTATGGAGCTCAGCTCTGCTTGCCTTCTGTGGGCAGAGGCTGAGCGGCGGCGGCGGATTGGGGTGTCTGCCTACTGTGGTTCGCTGAAGCACAAGTTGGACAGATGCCACCTACAGCCCAAAAGAATCGGCCCATCAGTAGCCGCGGGGGGTGTGGCAGGTGGGGCTCAATCTGATCCCCCCAGTAATTTTTTTTTTATTTCGCCCTGGTTTACCTACCAGGGGTTGAGAGGAGGGTCTCTGCCCTAATTGATTCCAGGGCAGATGGTAATTTTTTCTCCTCTAAGCTGGTACACGAGATGGGGATTCTGACGGTTAAACTGCCGGCTCCCCGTTCCGTGCGAACCCTTTCTGGCCAGACGGTGGCATCCGTTACCCATTGTACGGCGCAGTTATCCGTCCTGTTGTCCGGTAACCACCGGGAGAGGCTGACTTTTTACGTATTTCCACGAGCTTCTCACACTGTGGTATTAGGTTATCCGTGGCTCCGGAGGCATAATCCAATTATTAATTGGGCACAAAATTCCATCACCTCCTGGGGCCCAAATTGTTTGGCTATGTGTCTAAACTCGGGCGAGTGTTCACCATCCCTCCCTGTCTCCTCCCCTCAGGTTGAGCCGCCGGACCTCAGCCTCGTGCCCGAGGTCTATCATGACCTCGGGGATGTCCTTAGCAAGTCCCAAGTGTTAGTGCTTCCTCGGCATCGCTCATTTGACTGTGCCATCGACCTCCTTCCGGGTGTGAGGCTGTCGTCCAGCAAGCTCTATAATATTTGTGGGCCTGAGAGGGAGGCGATGGAGAGGTACATTAAGGAATCATTGAACATCGGCCTCATTCAGCCATCCTCGGCTCCCCTCAGGGCGGGGTTTTTCTTTGTGGGCAAGAAGGATGGGTCTCTGTTCCTGCAGCGTTCGCATGTGTTCTCTAAGCTCGACCTACGTAACTCCTACCATCTAGTCAGAATATGCGAGGGGGATGAGTGGAAAACAGCATTTAAAACACACTTGGGGCATTTTGAGTACTTGGTTATGCCTTTTGGATTAACTAACACCCCCGCTGTTTCCAGCGTTTAATTAACGACGTCCTCCACAATGTGCTTAATCGGTTTGTTTTCGTCTATTTAGATGACATCCTGATTTTTTTCTCGCACGCCAAAGGAGCACAAGACTCATGTTAGACCCATGTTACAGTGGCTCTTAGATAACCAACTTTTCCTTGCTTTATTATAGTGGAGGGAGAGCTGAGGGCCGACCCGGCCAAGGTGAAGGCTGTACTAGATTGGCCAACACCCCACTCCTGCAAGGAGTTGCAACGCTTCTTGGGGTTTGCGAATTTCTATCGCAGGTTTTTCCAAAACTATCATGGGATAGCACAGCCTTTAACACAGCTGACCTCAGTTAAGGTACCATTTTTATGAACCGAGGCAGCTGAGCAGACCTGTATGAAATTAAAGGGCCTGTTCTCTGACAAATCCATCTTGGCTCAGCTCCAATTCACCCTGGAGGTGGATGCTTCAGAAACGGGGGTGAGCGCTGTTTTATCCCAGCGCTCCTCCCCGGATTTGAAGCTCTGCCCGTGTGCGTATTTCTTTCGGCGGCTCACCCCAGCTGAGAGGAATTACGGCACTGGGGATTGCGAGCTGTTGGCCATTAAGTTGGCATTTGAGGAATGGAGACACTGGCTGGGGGGAGACATTCACCCGGTAGTCGTGTGGACCGACCACAAGAACTTGGAGTATCTGTGGTCGGCCCACCCGCTTAATCCTAGGCAGACTTGCTGGACCCTATTTTTCCATCGTTTTAATTTCACTGTCACCTATAGGCCCGGCTTTCATAACGGGAAGCCTGATGCTCTCTCCAGGCAGTTCAGTCAGGACATGGCTGACCCACCTTCCCGCTCCCAGCCCATTCTTCTGCCTTTGTGCGTCCTGAGAACCCTTACCTGGGAGATCAAGAACAGAGTCTGTCAGGCCAAGTCCTCAGAGCCCAGACCAGGGGGATGTCCCCTCAACAGCATGTACATCTCTGCCGCCCACTGCAGAGAAGTTATCCAGTGGGGGCACACCAGACGTTTCGCCTGCCACCCGGGGGTGGTACGTACTATTGACATCATTAGACGAGCGTTTCGGTGGTCCAAGTTGCGGCGGGATGTGCAAGAGTATGTGAAGGCCTGCCAGACATGTGTCCGGAATAAATCCTCCTCCACCCCTCCCGCTGGCCTTCTTCACCCCCTCCCCATCCCCAGTCAGCCTTGGTCCCACATCGCCATGAATTCTGTCACTGGTCTTCCCCCTTCCCACGGTAATACGGTGATTTTGACCATTGTGGACAGATTCTCGAAGGCCGTACATTTGGTTACCCTCCCCAAGCTGCTATCCGCCTCCAAGGTGGCAGAACTGTTATCCTACCACGTCATCAGGCTGCATGAAATTTCTACGGACACTGTGTCTGACCGAAGTCCCCAGTTCATATCACGAGTTTGGAAAACATTCTGCCACTGCCTCGGCACCACCGTAAGCCTCACCTCCGTCTATCATCCTCAGCGCAATGGGCAGGCTGAGTGTGCCGACAAGTCCCTGAAGGCTGCCCTTCGTTATGTGGCAGCTGATGATCCCGCTTCATGGAGCTCCCATCTGACCTGGGTGGAGTATTTGCTTAATTCCACGGTCTCTTCAGCCGTGGGCCGGTCATCGTTTGATGCATCCGTCAACTACAACCCCCTCCCCTGCTCTCTATGGCGGAGAGAGAGGTTGAGGTGCCATCCGTGGGAGCCCATTTTCATCGCTGCCACGGCGCCTGGAGATCCACCAGAGCGGCTCTCCTCCGCTCCACTGAACGCAATCAGTGCTACGCTGACCGCAAGATTGTCCCAGCGCTGGACTACAAGACTGGACAGCAGGTCTGGGTGGCCACGGATCAGGTCCCACAGCTGAGTCCTGGAAGCTCGCCCCCACTTCGTGGGTCCTATCCCCGTCACCAGCAACATCGGCAACTCTGCTGTCCGGCTCTAGCTCCAACGGGCACTCCGTGTGCACCCTACCGTCCACGTCTCAAAGGTTAAGCCTCTCTCCTCCAGCTCTCTCTGCCCTCCCCCAAAGCCGCATCCTCCTCCCCGGGTCTTTGATGGCCATATCACTCACACCATCAGGGAGATCCTGGATGTTCGTCGTCGGGGCCGGGGCTTCCAGTACCTGGTGGACTGAGAGGGCTATGGCCTGGAGGATCAGTCATGGGTCCCTTGGTCGGGATTCCATGACAAAGGTATGGTCCGGACCTACCATCGAGCCCACCCGGAGAAGCCTGGGCGACCGCCAGCAGGCGTTCCTTGAGGGAGGGGCACTGACATGTGCTGGCAAGCACTCGCCCCCTCCTGCCTGCTCACTGGTCTCCTCATCAAATGCACCTGATAATTCCTCCTGGGCCAGCGTTTATAAGGAAGCGCTCCTCAGTGATTCAACGCTGGCTCATTTGGGTATACTGCTCCAGCAGACAGCTCTCTTAGTAAGCGGCTGTGTTGTTTATGACCTTGACTTACACACATTCTCTTCCACCTCTTCCAGGTTGCTGCAAACATAGCGGTGCGTCTCCGGGGATTTGGTGCACTCGCCAGCCTGTTGCTCCGCCCCTCCCCTGCTCATCCTCTCCACCCAGTCAGACCCGGCAACCATACCCAACTGGCAGTTCTTACCTGCTGGTTCCTCTTCTTTGCTGGTGTCTGTGCTAGTCTCACCTCATCTCCCACGTAAGTGGTATAATTTTACTCCCATTATTTCTCCATTCCTCCCTCATCAGTCTTGTCTATCGTCCGCAGGGCTCCTGCTTATCTGGCTAGTGACTGACTATTCCCACAAGTGCACGGTTTTGAAAATTCTAATAAAAGGTTAAACGTTTTCTGTGTTCTCTTGGTGATTGCACTTTGCACTCAGGTTGCAAACCGAGTCTTTTTGGATGAATACCATCTGGCCTCATAAATAATGGGTGATTCCAGAACAGGCTGAAATTGTCTATAAAACCAATGTTAAAAGTAGGACATGTTGAACACAACCAGGTATTAAGGCTAAGAGTTCTGCTAAAATAATTGCAACCTCTTCTAAAAGGAGTAAGTGGTCCAGAGATAAACACAAGTCATCCACAGTTCTTAAGAGTGGACAGAAGGCTCTTGAAGTCTCTCTTAAGATCTCAGTCGCTTCATCTGGGATGTTATTGCATCCAGCATCCAACATGGACAATTACAGTTTTAGCGTTGGTGTAGCATCATCGTCTCCTCAAACCAAGACAGAAGATCACTTCCCTCCATTCTACAGGAATGTCAGCTTTCTTTCCTCTACAGGAAAATCACTTTTCTTCTTTCTACAGGAATATCACTTGCTTTCATACTAACTACACTCACTCAAGGCCTGACCATGGATGTTTTTCCCAGGACCCCAATGTAAACAGTTGCCTCTTGCAGAGATGGTAAGGATCAGAATTTGCTTTTAAAGGCTTAAAAGGGACCATAAAAACTCCAGACCAGACCCCCAACGTGAACACTGCATTTGGATAGCATCCGCCTTACAGGAAACTAATGCTCTTAAAGGGTCTTAAACGGCTTAACCAGACTGTTGTATGACTTTCGACGATTGCCAGGTCCTCTGTCCAGATATCATGGACCTAAAGAAATTATCTACAGCTCAACAGTACCTCCTAGTGGATACCTACGGAATGTGTTTCAGTATATATGATCTGACTGTTAATTTGTACTAAACATTAAGTTTCTTTCAGCTTATCCTCTCCCCCGGATCCTAAGGACACTGAAAATCATCCTTTTTATCACCAACCATGGTCTGCAGTACTACATTAAGCTTTGATCTAAATATGAATGCAAGTATTATAATTATGTATAAGAAATATTATGTTCATGAGTGTTATTCAAACAAATGTAATATCAGAATAATGGTATAACCACCAAATATTAGCCAAGTCATTTAATTTAGTTAGATCTTATATTGAGCACCTAATTTTATAAGAACTGAATGAGTATTAATTCTTCTCTGCATTTTCATGGGATGGTGTCTTCGTTTGATTGGCTGCTCTCAAACAAAGAAATGTTTTCACATTGGATGGCAGCCATTCCAAACTGCTTTTTTTTAAAGTTGATTGGTCCGTCTTGCGATCGGCCCAAGTTTATGACTCAACGGTGTGCTCAGTTAAAAGGAGTGAGGAGCCACCCTGCATGTAAGACAGAAAGAAAGAGAGAAAAAAAAAAAGTCAGAATGACAGAATGGGACAGAATAAGAGAGAATAAGATTTAGATCAGAAAAAGACAGAAAACAGCAGAATATGCAGAGCAAGAGAAAAAAGGCAAGAAAAATGCAAGAAAGAGACAGAAAAGAAGATTAAATGTTAGATCAAAAGAGACAGAATGAGATCAGAGAAGTCTGGGAAGATTAGGAACTAGATTAAGATTAAAGAAGCAGAATAGCGATCTACATTTTCAAGGGTCCGTGTAGTTTTATTTTATCTAAATTGTTCTGTGTGAAGTTTGTCAAATCCTGTGTTAGTTTTTCTGGATACTGCGGAGAAATCACCTTTTTCTTTAGAGCTCGCTTTCTCAGAGAATCAAATTCTCAAACTTGTTTTTCTTCACCTCAGAAGCCATTCTTATCCTAGTAAATGGTTTTTTTTTTTAGATTTTCTGACTTTTCACGCCGTTAAAGTGGACCTTTAATTTTCCTAATTTAAAGTGAACAGAGACTGTGTTTTTGGACTCTCTTTCCGGCCTCACACCACCTGACTGATAAGTTTCTCCTTCAGTTTTTTGGTCTATCCCGCTACAAGAGACCTCAAATTCGGACTCGTTTCCAAGGACTTGTCACGCCGCTCGGGGACAGACCACCCACGGCTGCCATTGTCTGGAGAGCCCCCAGCTGAGTTTGCACTTCCACGGCTGTGAGAAAGCATTGCAGCAGGCGCTTTCTCCGACGTCCTAACTTCAAACTTGGCCAGTACCGACCCACTGAAAACGTGGACCTACAGCTGTTTTGTAAGTGAAACTCCTTTCCTACTTTGGGGAAAAAAAGTATTTAGTCAGCCACCAATTGTGCAAGTTCTCCCATTTAAAAGATGAGAGACGTCTCCAATTTTCATCATAGGTATACCTCAACTATGAGAGACAAAATGAGAAAAAAAATCCAGAAAATCACATTGAAGGATTTTTAAAGAATTTATTTGCAAATTATGGTGGAAAATAAGTATTTGGTCACCTACAAACAAGCAAGATTTCTGGCTCTCACAGACCTGTAACTTCTTCTTTAAGAGGCTCCTCTGTCCTCCACTCGTTACCTGTATTAATGGCACCTGTTTGAACTCTTTATCAGTATAAAAGACACCTGTCCACAACCTCAAACAGTCAGACTCCAAACTCCACTATGGCCAAGACCAAAGAGCTGTCAAAGGACACCAGAAACAAAACTGTAGACCTGCACCAGGCTGGGAAGACTGAATCTGCAATAGGTAAGCAGCTTGGTGTGAAGAAATCAACTGTGGGAGCAATTATTTGAAAATGGAAGACATACAAGACCACTGATAATCTCCCTCGATCTGGGGCTCCATGCAAGATCTCACCCCGTGGGGTCAAAATGACCACGAGAACGGTGAGCAAAAATCCCAGAACCACACGGGGGGACCTAGTGAATGACCTGCAGAGAGCTGGGACCAAAGTAACAAAGGCTACATCAGTAACACACTACGCCGCCAGGGACTCAAATCCTGCAGTGCCAGACGCGTCCCCCTGCTTAAGCCAGTACATGTCCAGACCCGTCTGAAGTTTGCTAGAGAGCACTTGGATGATCCAGAAGAGGATTGGGAGAATGTCATATGGTCAGATGAAACCAAAATAGAACTTTATTGTAAAAACTCAACTTGTCGTGTTTGGAGGAGAAAGAACACCATACCTACTGTGAAGCATGGGGGTGGAAACATCATGCTTTGGGGCTGTTTTTCTGCAAAGGGACCAGGACGACTGATCCGTGTAAAGGAAAGAATGAATGGCGCCATGTATCATGAGATTTTGAGTGAAAACCTCCTTCCATCAGCAAAGGCACTGAAGATGAAACGTGGCTGGGTCTTTCAGTATGACAATGATCCCAAACACACTGCCCGGGCAACGAAGGAGTGGCTTCGTAAGAAGAATTTCAAGGTCCTGGAGTGGCCTAGCCAGTCTCCAGATCTCAACCCCATAGAAAATCTTTGGAGGGAGTTGAAAGTCCGTGTTGCCCAGCGACAGCCCAAAAACATCACTGCTCTAGAGGAGATCTGCATGGAGGAATGGGCCAAAATACCAGCAACAGTGTGTGAAAACCTTGTGAAGACTTACAGAAAACGTTTGACCTCTGTCATTGCCAACAAAGGGTATATAACAAAGTATTGAGATGAACTTTTGTTATTGACCAAATACTTATCTTACCGAGGAATTTACCAATTAATTCATTAAAAATCCTTCAATGTGATTTTCTGGATTTTTTTTTTCTCATTTTGTCTCTCATAGTTGAGGTATACCTATGATGAAAATTGGAGACCTCTCTCATCTTTTAAGTGGGAGAACTTGCACAACTGGTGGCTGACTACATACTTTTTTACCCCACTGTATCTGCTCGGTTAAAAACGTGATGTCCGAACAATTAAATTACAATTGAATATAACCAGTATTTCATGGTAAAATTAGTCACTCAACCACAGGATAAAGCTATAAACTGAAGGAAGACTCTCAGTCATTTTTAAGTAACTTCCCTTAATTTTTGTAGATTAATTCAGAAGTTGATTTTTAGATAATCAGCTTATGAATTTTCCCCATAAAATTGTGTTCTGTTTTGTTAGACATTTCAGCCTCATTTACCATTGAAACATAAGTGTGGTTTCTCCTTGGTTCTACAAAGGTTTAACGCTAGACTTTATGTTCAGGAAAACAATAACAGCTGTTGTGTTATCAGACGCCTGTTATCATTTGAATCTGTTTATCCATCATTTGAATGCCATATCATGTAACCTGAATGAGTTTAATAAAAGAGTGAATGAGAGAAGTTGAAGCGTGTTCCTTTCGCATATATCTGCTTCTTAGATCACGGCAGGAGGAGAACTCCCTTAAAATTTGAGACTGATCCATTAAGTAATTGAAGGTACAAAATTAATTAAAACTAAGTTTAATACAGGTGTCCGTTAGGACTGGTGCCCCCTTTTATGAGTGCTTATTTATTTTATTTAGCGAGTGCAGGAGTGATGGTTTAACGCCGCCCCCTTTCACACCCACTAATAAGTAAAATAAATAATTCCTGTACCTTATGACAATATTTTATTAATTTTCCTCTACAGTTGGGGAATTCATTTAATAGGTCAGGGGTAAGAACCTCAGTGTGTGACACTTTAGCCTCAGGAAAATTTTTTGTAACACAGTACCTGTTTCTGATGTTCCTCATTATGGACTCACCTGTTACCAGCATCGTCTTGGTTGACTTTGTCGATGGCTTCTGTAATGGTGAATAGTATTGTCGTTGTTGTTGTTTCTGCTGTGGCGGCGAGATGCTGGTGCAGGGGTGATGCGGGGGGATGCTCTGTCTTCTTTTTGGAGCAGGTGTAAAGTTTGGCATACCTGGGGTAGTTTTAATCTTGGGCTTGTAGGTTTGGGCAGCTGCTGAAGGAGGAGGGGTGGCCATGGGAGAAAGATCAGCATCCAGGTGGGGAAAATCTTCCAGGGAAAAGATGTCAAATCTGTTTTCCAGTGAGAGGGGAAGGGAGGAGGCGCGGCCGTGCCTGGTCAATCCTCGATGTTTGCTGTTGGACCCGACCCTTTTCCAGCGCGCACATTGAGGCTGAGAAGAACCACCCGGGGCTTTAGGTTTAGCTTTGAGATGAAGCCAGTGTTTAGTGCTGCAGTCCTGGACAGTTGAGGTGACCGGACCAGTGGTGGAGGTGGATGGCGATATGTTAATTTCACCCAGGTAGGTAGCCATCTCTGTTAACTGCAAGTCCGTCGCTGGCGCCGATGTCTGTCCAAAAATGATCATGTCCAGATGATTCTCAGCTTCCTGAATCTTATAGAGGTTAGAGATTCTCAGTTCCAACTCGGAAACCTTCTTAAAGAGGGAAACACAGCTGCCACAGGTCGGAGAGGGAGCCATGGCTTTCCAGGCCAGGGGTGGCAAACCAAAACAGATAAGTTAGCCTAACCTGCTTTGTTGACCAAAAAAGATCAAGTGGCGAGAATCCTCGGTCCAGTAAAATTATAAGTGGATAAAAATCATCGAGAGATGATGCAGAGGTTAAAAATAATAAAACAAACAAACAGCTTGTTAAATGTAACGTTTCAAACAGCAAATTCCAAATTGTTTGACAGCATCACACATAAACGCCAGAAAATACGTCACTAAGTAACGTGTTTCTGTAACGCCACTCTCTCTCGTCGGCCTCCGTCGGTCTATGATGACCATGGAAGAGAATCCTAAACGTCTACTCTGCTGGAACAGCACCGCCAGTGGCTGAACAGGCCGATGCGCGAATGACAGTCCCTGTCACACAGGTCACACTTGTGGGTGGTCTCCGTGCTGCTGGGTCTGTGGCGGTTCTTCCTGCGGGTCCTTTTTTCATCTGCTGCAGCAGTCAGTCTCTCTTCACCCGCCTTGAGCTGTCTGGTCAGGGTGCCTCTCCATTTGGAGCGGTCCGTTGCAAGGTCCTCCCAGCGCTCTGTGTTGATATCCAGGGCCTTCATGTCTCTCTTGCAGACGTCTCTAAAGCGCAGCTGTGGGCGGCCAACGTCTCTCCTGCCAGTTGCCAGTTCTCCATAGAGGACGTCTTTGGGGATTCTGCCATCCTCCATACGGTGAACGTGGCCTAGCCAGCGGAGCCTGCGCTGCCTGAGTAGAGTGAACATGGAGGGAAGGCCGGCGCGGGATAGAACTTCTGTGTTGGGCACTTTGTCCTGCCAGGATATGTCCAGGATGTGGCGAATGCAGTGCAAGTGGAAGGAGTTCAGTCTCTTTTCCTGCCGGGCGTATGTTGTCCACGTCTCACTCCCATAGAGCAGTGTGCTGATGACGCAGGCGTTGTACACTGCCATCTTCATCTTGACAGAGAGTTTGGGATTCTCCCACACTCGTGTGGTGAGGCGAGCGAGTGTGAAGGCTGATTTTCCAATCCTCTTGTTGATCTCTGTATCAAGGGAGAGGTTGTTGCTGATCGTGGACCCCAGGTACGTGAACTGATTCACGACCTCCAGCTTGTAGTCATCAATGGTGATGGTTGGTGGTGCTTCCGTGCCTTGCGCCAAGACGTTAGTCTTCTTCAGGCTGATGGTAAGCCCGAAGTCCTTGCATGCCTGGGAGAAGCGGTCCATCAGGGTCTGAAGCTCCTGCTGTGTGTGGGTTGCGACTGCAGCGTCGTCTGCGAACAGCATGTCTCTGATTAGAGCCTCGCGTATTTTGGTTCTGGCTTTCAGGCGGGCGAGGTTGAAAAGCCTGCCGTCAGATCTTGTGTGCAGGTAGATTCCCTCTGTTGCTGTGCTGAAGGCATGCCTCAGGAGCATAGCAAAGAAAATCCCAAAGAGGGTTGGCGCAAGTACACAGCCCTGTTTCACTCCGCTGCGTATGTTGAATGGCTCTGAGACGTTGCCATCGTGCTGCACTATCCCCTGCATGTTGGTGTGAAACGATTCGATGAGGCTTTGCAACTTTGGTGGGCATCCTATCTTTGGCAGGATCTTGAAAAAGCCCTCTCTGCTGACCAGATCGAACGCTTTGGTGAGGTCGATGAAGGCGACGTACAGAGGCATGTTCTGTTCTCTGCATTTCTCCTGGAGTTGGCGGATGGAGAATATCATGTCTACCGTTGATCGCTCAGCGCGGAAGCCACACTGAGACTCGGGGTAGACACGTTCGGCAAGCTTCTGTAGACGAACGAGAACAACTCGTGCGTAGACTTTGCCAACAACGCTGAGGAGGGAAATGCCCCTGTAGTTGTTGCAGTCGCTTCTCTCCCCTTTGTTTTTGTAGAGGGTGATGATCTTGGCGTCCCTCATGTCCTGTGGTACGGCACCTTCCTTCCAGCACTGGCACAGGACGTCATGCAATGGCAGCAGTAGGGCGGTCTTGCAGTGCTTGATCAGGTCAGGGGGTATGCCGTCGTTGCCGGGTGCCTTGCCAGCGGCCAAGCTATCAATGGCCTTACTGAGTTTGTCGATGGTTGGCTCGGCGTCAAGTTCGTCCATGGATGGCAGGCAGTCGATGGCATCAAGGGCTGACGGTGTCACGGTGTTCTGTCTGGAGTAGAGGTCGGAGTAGTGTTCCACCCATCTCTCCATCTGCTTGTTCTTCTCTGTGATCATCTCCCCAGTGGAAGATTTGAGGGGGGCCGTCTTGCTCTGAGCCGGACCAAGTGCTTTCTTGATGCTACTTTTGCAGTAACACGCTTCGTAACAAAATTACTGTTTAAAAATTCAGTAATGTGTTACAGTTGGTTTTAGGATTCAGTTTAAAATTGTGGTTCTTGTTTTTAGAGCTATTTATGATCAGGTCCCTAAATACATCACTGAGCTGCTTTAAGTGTAGAACCCCTCACGGCCTTTGAGGTCCTCAGATGAACTTTTACTGGCTGTCCCTTGAACCCATTTTAAAACTTGAGGTGACAGAGCCTTTGAAGCAGTGGCACCAAAATTGTGGAATGCTCTACCACTGTCTTTGTGCTCAGTAGACTCTGTTAGCACATTTAAAAAGCAGCTGAAGACACTCCTGTTTAAACAGGCTTTTTAGTTTGATTATGGATTATGGTTTTTATATTGTTAATGTCTCTATAATTGTTTTTCAATGCCTTTATTGTTGTATTTATGATTGTGTGTTTTATTTATTGTGAAGCACTTTGTGATTCTTTCTGTGAGAAGTGCTATATAAATAAATTTTACTTACTTACAGTTACTGAAATTTGATCAGATGCATTACTCCTTACTCATTTTATTAATATGGATAGATAGTTTTAGTGCAAATAAATGATGATACAAACTGACCCTTCCATGGCTGAGACGAACTGTCAGTTGACGTGACCTGTTGCAGAGAGCTGAGTCTTCATTACTGAGTGGAGGAAAAGATTAAGCTTTTTTTTGTTGTTGTAGAAATAGACAGATTATTTTTCCTTTGTCGTGGTTAACGACAAAAGCATATTGGTTGGTTGCAGGCTAAGTGCCGGTTGAGACCTACTGCAATCTTCAGAGGTGCTTGAAAGCAGCAACAAAGCTCTGACAAAACTAATGCTAAGTAACGGCTAGCTACGCTAACAACACCATGTTAGTGGATCTATGCTATCTGAACAGCCACGGCTGGATGTAGAGTGGAAATACTCTTGTCTCAACAGCCACGGCTGGATTTCAAGCACAGGTATGCATCTAGACAGTTTGTGACCCAGCAAGAATTAAATCTGATTGCCAGATACGTCATTACAGACTGAAGATGTGATAAGTCGTTTTCCATTACACAGCTGAGACTGTGATCCACTGAAGATAAAATACATTTACTTGCTACATGGATAAAGATAATTCAAAACTGGATTTTTATCTCCAAAAGGAATTTGAGGGACTGGATCATATCTTTTCCACAGTAGACATTTGGCCTGTCGATAATGGACATTTTCTTTGGATCACTGCACATCGGATTAAATCCATATCATAAAGGTAAGATAAACATGGACAGCTTAGTGTTGCCAACTCTCACTCCAAAATGAGGAAAGATAATGTTGATTGTCTTCAGATTTTTCCCACAATAAGAGCTCTCATGGCAGGATAAAGCAGACTGAACATGTTGCCAAAGCTCTGTCTGAAACAGTCTGTTTTCATCATAGCAGTCTGTCAGGGGCGACAATGACTGTTCCACCCAGGTCCGATCAGACCCTTCCACGCCGCTCCGCCCCCCACCCTCCGCCACTAGGAACTCCCGGCACTGCTAATCTGATTGACGTCCGAGCCGGTATGAGTTGCTTTCTTACTGACCATTTCATGAAACTGCTTGCAAAGTATTTGAGTACCGCTAGCTTTTGCTGGACTAGCGGCACATTCTTGGCAGATAGAGGTATTATCAGTGGCAAGGACAGGCCAAGGCAAACTGACTCCAGTATCTGTTGCAGTGACTGACCAGATGATAGGTTTGTTTATCTCTGCTCTTTGTGTAGTGCATGTCACGATGTACCGACTGGCAAAAGTCCACCAAAGACCTTGCGACAGATGTGCTTATCTGCCAGGATGTCGAGTCTCACCCCGTGCAACCGGGAGTGGTCCACCACAGACCTGTGACAGATATTGTTTATAGTTCTGCCAGGATGCCCAGTTTCACCCTCCACACCCTCGGAAGGGCGGGGTTGCCGGTTGAGTCACTGACGACCTGAACCATGAGACATGTAGTACTGGTTTTCATGGTTACCCAGTAGCAAGCCAACCAATGCCTAACCTGACATGACATGCTTAAAACAGTCTGTTTTAAGCCTGATATTAATAAGCCTGTAATGTAACACATTAATTCAATTATCTTGCTATGTGCGCAAGATGATTTAAGTATGCATTTAAAAATAACGTGAACATTATTTTTTATAAACTTTTTTATAAACTTTTCTAAGTAACTAGTTACTTTAACCATGCAATATTTGATAAAGTAACAAATACTTTTGATAAGAAGTAACTAGTAACTGTAATTAGTTACTTTTTTTAGTAACTTTCCCAACACTGGTTTCTACTACCTTTATACAGCACGTTTACAATATCAGACATCCTTACCTTAGCATTCCACTTTATAGGGATATCTTTGAAACAATTTGTGTTAATCTAATCTAAACTATTTCTTTTGTGTATAAAAATAGCCCCACCCTCCTCCTTTTACCATTGCTGATCTCTGTGGCTGACAATGCCATCATGTAGCTAATGTTAGCTGGTTAGTTCTTAGCTCTGGTGCTGAATACAGCCTGGACTAACTAAAGTATTGGTTCAATGTAAAAGTCCAAAAAAGCATGTGGGGTGTAAGCAGTTAATCATATATGACCAGAGTCCTGGGTGCAGGAATGGACATTAACTTTTTTGCTCACCGGCCACTGTGGCTAGTGATTTTCCAAAGTCACTAGCCACTCAGCCTTTTCACTAATCACAATTTTGAGTTCCGGAGATTATGTTAAATGTTTTGATTCCCTGCCTTTTTGAGGCAGGAGAGACAAAAACCCAAATGCAGGAGAATGTTGTGTGTATTTATTGACAAAAAGTGATTAAACAGTCCAAACAAACAAACTGGTGACCATGAACACAAGGAAGCACTGGGATTAAACACAGGCCACTCCTCAGCTCACAAGTGAGTACGTCTAGAGAGAACCCAAGGCACTTCAGACGGGACTGACAGTGGGGGAGGCAAACTAGACACCCAAGCGCCTCCTAGACGTGACTGGAGAGTGGAGGGGAATGAGAACACTCACTGAACCCGAAACAGAGCCGTCCGTGGAGAGGTAATCCCGAGTGCAGATCCAACGACAGAACAGGAGAAAAGCCAATGAATGGTAAAGGTGGACAATACAGCAGACAATACAAAGTGATGCCCAACAAGACAACTGCAGCACATCAAACATTGCAGTGCAGTACAATAGACCGGAAAACACCAGTAGGAACCCAGAGCTTAAATAATACAACACATAATGAACTGAGTGGTTGCTGGTGTGATAGCGTGAGTGTGTGTGTGTAGGAATGTATGTGTGAGTGTTGAGTGCTGACAGCCGTGTGTGTGGATGTGTGCATGCACATAGGAATAAGTGGGTGTGAGAGTGAGTGCGGGTAGGACTGAGTGAATGCAGGTGTGGGCAAATGCATGTGTGTGTAAAGAGAGGCAGACACAAATGATAATAGTCAACAGCTTGACAGGCACTGGCTGGAGAGGGAGGCGTAGCTGTCTGCTGACAGGGAGCCGACTAAACCCCAGAGTGTCATGAGCCTTGGTTTGCAGTTCCAAACCCAGTCCTGTACCATGGGTTTTGGCCCGCTTTCTTATTTATTTTCCATCTGGTGCTTCAGGGAGCAAGGAAGCTCCCTGAAGCACCAGGTCCCTCAAGTCCCTCAAGCTTAGAGAGATTGCCGGAGCATTCAATGTGCTTCATTTATGGTAGTGTGTTCCTCCGTGAATGTAAGTTGTCATTCCCTTCATTACTTACAGCCTGCCTATATAGTCTTGTCTTGTGCTTCATGACTGTTTCAGTTTGTTGGTGTAAGCGGCTGTTCCTGCCTTTTTTCCCTCATCCATCGGACTGCACGGACCGCTCCGGATCGCTCCAGCTCGGTAAGTCTTTGTTGCCTTTCTCCCTGTGCTGACAGCAGCCCTGTGGCACTAGGCATCCCTCTCCTTGGGCTGTAGAGCATCTAGGTGGTGTCCCTGTATGTCTGGTGGCCAAACTCATCATTTTCATTACCCGTTCTTTGTGGGACTGTTTGCTGGACATGGTTGGGGTTTTTTTTATTAATCAAGTGCACAAACTAATCTCTGCTCATAGGCTCGTCATTCCTCCCTCTGTGCACTGCCTAATACCGCATGGGGGATCATAACAGAATGCTCCAGCCAGTGTAAAGCCCAGCGGAGAGGTTGTGCACCAGTGCTTTTTCTTTTTCTCCTTAGTACTTTTTTCCCAAGCTGTCTCGATGGATTTTTCTGTTTTTGGACTGAGCCCTGAGGAGTGTGGAGTGGCTGATCAAGCTGTGGTGTTTGTTTCCCGGGCTCATGCCACCAACTCCCCGGAGGTTAATTTTTGGCTGTTTGACATCGCAATATCAATATGAGTTATCAACAGCATGATTGTCATGGATGGCCCTCACGGGACATCAATGAGACACCAAAGGCCAGCTGATGAGTTTGCAAGTTTATTAACAAAGGATATGAATGACAAAATAAACAGCCATGAGGGGCAAAAACACGAGCAAACACTTAGACTCTGGATAACATACTCTGAGGAAATATACTTACTGAGAGACGATGAATACGGACATTTGACGAGGTTGCAGTGAGTAGTAAGCCTCAGCTGCTTCCTAGAATACCCATGAACCACCAATCAATGAAGGGAAATGTAATCAGATGAAACACTGAACAGCTGTCACAACGTGACCTGGTTTTGACAGCCGGAAGTCCCATTGTGATGATGTCAGGAAAAAAAGCCCTGAATGGCCATATGACAAACCTGAGATGAGAATGGGGAAAATACCGGACAACCCGAGTCAGTGGACTTGGACCATGACAGTACTCCCCTTTCACAAGGCGAATTCCAGGCACCATGTAACATCCAAGCCCCCCCCCCCCCCCCCAACCCGAAGGCTACCCGGGCCGACCCAGGGAGGGCAGAGGGGGAAACAGGCCAGGAGGACGAGAACCAAAAGAAAAAAAAAAAGGGAAAAACACTATAACAAAAAAAAACAAAAACAAAAAAACACACACAATGGAGGATGACAAAAATAACCAAAATGATGAGGCTCAAACATAGAAAAACAAGGCAGAACATGCTACAAATAATCCTAGGGCCTAGTTGAAATACAAAAAGAACATACAAAACCTTCCGACCGGCAAGGGAACACGAAAACTAAAATACAGGTACATTACAAAAACACAGTACCCAAAAACAACAGGATAACAACACAAAACGCTACAGATCAGCAATATACAAATATAGTACAATATTAACAACAGGCAAAGACAAAAAAAACAAAAAGAGCACCCCTTCAAATTACAAAGGAGAAAAAAAACAAAAAAAACAACTACAGGGATGTCGGCAGGCAAGGCACAGAGATGAAAAAAAAAAAAAAAAAAAGTTCAAAAGGTCTACCCGCATCCAGCTTCCAGATCGCTGGCAGGGGAAAAAGAAACAGTTCGGGTGGCCTTCCCCAGTCCCAGGCCTGGAGAAACAGTACCTCTGGCGGCCGGACCAGGTTGCTGAACAGACAAGGCAGTCCGTCGGGTGGCCGACCCAGAACGCTGAACTGGTGAAGCAGTCTCCCTGGTGGACGATCCGCATCCATAGGCCACTAGGACCGAAGGGTGGAACTCGGAGGCGGCCTCTCTACTGAGAGGGATAGCGAGGGAAAGCCGAGCCGAATCCAGGGAACCCCAGCGGCACCCGGTGGAGGAAGACAGGAGAAAAGAAAAGGGGCCAGTCCGGCGTCAGACGGCGGAAGATCTGCAGCTCCTTCTCCGAACTTAAACCAAACTGGCGCTGCGCCCTTGCTGGACCCCAACCGGGCCAGCGCTGCACCCACGACGGACCCCGACTGGGTTGAAGTTGCACCCACGACGGACCCCGACTGGGCTGGAACAGCACCCACGGTGGACCCCGACTGGGCCGGCACAGCACCAGGGATGACCTCTGAGCACGAACCTGGAACCTACAAGACGACGACCGGAACAGGCTCGTCACCGGTGACCCTGGGAGAAGAATCAGAGGAACAGAAAGAACTGGGATCAGGATCACCGGCAGCGGCAGAGCCCGGCGAGACAAGCTCGGATACAGTGATCGGCTGCACTCGGCTTGTTTCCCCGAGATATAGGCAATAATGCTCCAGAATAGAGAAGAGAAAGACAAAATAGAGCATTTGTCTAATCTCGGGCTCCACCGCTGTCCAGGACTCTGACGATCCAGGTTCAATGATCCGGAGGTCCACTCCTGGTTCCCACTCGACTGTGGTGGGCTCCGCAGCTGGCATGATGGTCATCACAGTCTGAGGACTACCTGGCACTGAAGTCCACGCCGAAGGCCCGCACGGCATGGTGGCAGGGGATCCATGGCCTGCTGGGTCGAACTGCTCCTCCATGAAGACCCGGGGATGCTTGATCATCAGCGCAGGCTCCAACCGGCAGTCCGCCCTCCTCCTATGCCCATGATGTGGCTGCGGGACTGGTACCAGGCTCTCCAGAGCCGCAGGCTCCTTCTTCGTCCAGTGGTGTATTCCTGGCACCGGGGAACACTCAGGGGAAGGAGACACAGAGGATGCAGGTTCACAATTAACAGCTACAGCAGGTGGAGGAAGCTTGAGGGACTGTGAACCCCAAACTCCACCCCCAGGAGTCAGACAAGGCAATTCATAGTATGGAGGAATAGAATGAAATAGCACTTGGCCTTTTCTCCCGAGGACCGATGGTGCCTGCTGTAACGAGCTTCGTTCTTCCCTTTCCCCTATGGATGGTGATGGAGGGCCCCCGGGAAGACGAAGAGGATCCGCTTGCACAGGATCCATGATGGGCACAGCCAGAGCAGGACTCATAGAGCTCACAGCAGCGGGAGGTAGCGTCGAGGAGGAGGGAGGAGCAGCCGAGCCAGTCCAGGGACAAGGAGCTGATGGAACAGCGGGAACAGAAGACCCGGAGGCTGAGGCTGCTGTCTTTCCCTTCCGTCGTGACGCAGGGCAACAGCTGGCTGGGAGGCAGCATTTTCATGGCGTCCTGGAACTGGATCCAGATGGGGATCTCGCTGAGGCTGGATCTGAGCGGGGTGACGGCATTTACCGGCAGAGGGCGAGGCAAAGGTCAGTCTCGGGAAATGCCGCTGCTGCGCGGAGACAGAGGCTAACAGCTCAGCGTACTCGGAGAAGTCATAGAGTTCGGGATTGACCTCCACCAGTCTGACTCCCGCCACCACATGCTTCATGATTTTAGTTGGATGGGAGGAAGAGCGAGCTTCAGCCACACGGCCCCGGATGAGCTCAGCTGCCCACTGCGTCTTTTCTGGGGCAATCCCAGCTGACGTGGATGGGAACGGCACTTGGGTGACGTAGACTTCTGGGCTGGATGGGTGACAGGAACTGGATCCCGAGGTGAGGAATGGGGATGCCTCACCTTCGGCTTCCTGCCGGAGTTCCCCTCCAGTCCACGGGTCTTCTCCCGGAGTGCTGTGATTTGCACCACCCTCTTCCTGACTTTGGCGTGGTCAGCGAAGCAAGAATAGCATTTAATAGCCGCCTCTGAGAGGTCCAAGTACCAGCCTGAGCCGTTGGGAGTAAAGCCGCGGCGAGCGTTGGAGAGCAGGCCATCTAGCTCTATTAAGAACACAATGAGATCGTAGCCCAAGTCCAAAGAGTAGCCCTCTCCTGGCGACGCCATTTCCCAACATGCTGGAATTTGGAAAAAAGGGAAAAAACAACAAGCCCGAAAAACAAACTCATGGTGACCAGTGTCTCGTTCTGCTGCGACTTACTGTCATGGATGGCCCTCACAGGACATCAATGAGACGCCAAAGGACAGCTGATGTGTTTGCAAGTTTATTAACAAAGGATATGAACGACAAAATAAACAGCCATGAGGGGCAAAAACACGAGCAAACACTTTGACTCTGGATAACATACTCTGAGGAAATACACTTACTGAGAGACGATTAATACGAACGTTTGACGAGGTCGCAGTGAGGAGTAAGCCTCAGCTGCTTCCTAAAATACCCATTAACCACCAATCAACGAAGGGAAATGCAATCAGATGAAACACTGAACAGCTGTCACAACGTGACCTGATTTTGACAGCCGGAAGCCCCTGTCAGAATAAAAGCCCTGAATGGTTATATGACAAACCTGAGATGAGAACGGGGAAAATAGCGGACAACCCGAGCACGGACAGAGTCAGCGCACGCACCATGACATTGATAAGCAATATACAATAGGCTTTTTTTTACATTGTTTTGGAGAGTGAACGGGCCATCCCAAATAAACTATTTCAAGCTTTTAGTTGGGAGCCCAATTCTACAATGAAATAATGATGGAAATCAGTCTGCTGTCTTTGTGTGAAAGAACAAACAAACATATGACAGACATATAGCAAATAATCCCAGCATTGTTTACACTGAAATAGTAGGTGAGTTCAAGATATATAGTCAAGTTATTAAATACTATTGGAGTGAATCAACATATAAAACAAAATTACAATGGCGTAACAGCTCATCAGCAAACAAGTTTGTGTAACAAATAGCAGATTAATTATATAATGATAGGAGTTGCATTTTTAGTTTTTTCTTGAAGACGGAGATGAAAGGTGACATTTTTAGATTTTCACCAAGCTCATTCCAAATCTGCGGTCCTCTGCACACAATACTAAACCTGGTGGATTTTAGTCTTCGTTTTTTCCCAATAATCTGGTTTTTATTTCTAGTGGTATAAGTGTGCATGGGAAGGAAGGTTGGAATGAGTTCACATAATTTATAGTTGAGTTTGTGGACACCCTGATACATTATACAGGCATTCTGGAAGTAATTATGCTCAGCAAGTCTTAGAAGATTATAACGATGGAAAAGATGACTAGTAGGAGAATTATATTCAGACCATGATAAGGCACGTATGACTTTCTTTTGGAGAATTTCTAGCTTTTTTAGGTGAGTTGGAAATGTGTTACCCCATATGATACTGCAGTAATGTAAGTGAGGCTCAAATAAAGTTTTATATAGAGTGGGAAGTGCTGAAAGTGGCAGCAAATGTCTCACTTTAAAAAAACAGAGCAGCGTATTTGGCCAGTTTCTTGGTTAGATCGTCAGTGTGACATTTGAAATTGAGAAATTCATCAATGAGGACCCCCAATAATTTTATAGAGCTAACTCTTGTAATATTCTGTCCATTAATTTTGGGGCAAAGTTCCTTGGTGTCTGGCTTTTTATTGGAGCGGAATACAATATAATTAGTTTTACTAATATTAAGTGAAAGTTTGTTACACTGAAACCAGGTGTCTATTTTCATAAGTTCACTTTTTGTTATCTGTTCAATTTTATTTGGATTCTGGTGAGCAAAAAATAAATTAGTGTCATCAGCAAACAGTACTTTATGTAGTAGAGATGAGGAGTTAGCAATGTCATTTATATACAGAATGAATAGAACTGGTCCTAAAATGGAACCCTGGGGAACCCCATGATCATTGGATTTATATGGTGACTTGTGGTTATTTATATAAACATACAGAAATCTTCCAGACAGATTTTTTTTTTTTTTTTGTTACTTATTTGTACCCTTAGGTAGATTTGGTTTGCAGTCTGGTGACAAGCCACCGGCTGCCGGTCGCTGCGTGCGCAAGCGCCCTAAACCTACATGTTTTTGGTATGCGGGAGGAAACCGGAGAAATCCCGGAGTAAACCCACGCAACACGGGGAGAACGTGGAAACTCCACACAGCTCACTGTTGGTCGGGGGCTGGGTTCGAACCCACGATCTCATGATCCCCGTGATCCCCCAGCCGAGGGTAAAACTGTGCTGCCACAGTGCTAAACCACTGCCCCACCGTGCAGATAATTAATAAACCAATCTAATGCAAGACCTCTGATACTGTAATGTTCTATTTTCTTTAATTAGGATGTCATTTTTAATGGTATCAAATGCTTTATACAGGTCTAAAAAATTGCCAATACCATAGTTGCCTCTTTCAGTTGCATCACTGATTTTTTTCAATTAGGTCAAGTATTGCCATATAGGTAGTGTGTTTCTTTCTGAAGCCATACTGGGATGGGATAATAATGTTGAGCTTATCAAGGTAACTGGTAAGTCTGTTATAAACTACTCTTTGTCATGTTCGGGGTCCTCACCCCAAGCATGACTTGTGGGTTTAATTATTACTTATTAACTCCAGCTGATGGATTGAGCTCTGCTCTCTGCCAGCCCCACAGCCATGCCTCCTCCTTACCAGGCATCCACCAGCGGTGTGGTTCACCACATACACACTCACACACTCATGCACGCACACAAAGTCATGCACGCACACATACACTCACACTCACACACGCACACACATACTGTTCAATCAGTCACGCACCAGGTGGCCACACAGCTGTGTCCATTTGCCCTCATTTCGGGTTTGTGTATTTATAGGGTAGAATGTGACCAGCTGTTGTGACAACTTAGTAATGTCAACTCCAGACATCCAGGCTTGTTTCTGTGGGTTCTCCCTTGGACTAAATCATGTTGTTTCTCCAGAGCCTTTCCGCTCCGATGCCATTTGTAAGTCCTTGTGCCTTTTTCTCCGCCCCTGCCTGTTTGGAGCATGTTGGGCATCCTTTGAGCTAACTGAGTTTGTAGCCAGGTGTCTCACTCCCTTTTCGTTGTGACTGTTCTTGGGCATTATTCACATTCACCCATTGTAAATAAACACGTTACTTACTCTGCGTTTTGGGCTCACTGCTATTTCATATGTTCAAACTGCGCAGCGGACATGACAGTAAGTTGCCAACAAAGAAGAGCCCAAGCATTAAGTAATGTGTTACTCATTGTTGTGTATTGCCCTTACCTGGTTTGAAGTCCAGGACGGATACAACTGGAGGACGCGGTTATCCAATGCGTCTCGGGTGGGAATGCTGCCGCACACTCATGGAGGTGGACAGCCTGATCTCTACGGCGCGCCTATATTCCACCCCAAGAGACGTGTCAGGGTTTCTGGGACTCAATGAAGCTGCAGCTCGTCGGTGCCCTCAGCTCCAGGAGCACGCTGAGGGTCAGGAGAGGCTCTCTCTGATAGCTGCGCTTCAATGCGACAATGGTGGCAAAGGAGAGAAATCTCCAAAGCAGCCCCAGCAGAAACGTTGTCCTCTGCCGGCTGCCATCTCCTCCTCTCCTCCATCACTCATTCCAAGATGGCATCCACCAGGTCAGCAACATCGGCAGCCATTGCGTCAGTGTCACCCGGAGTCCCAGAGGAAAAATCCTGCCCCGCTGTCCGCTCCAGCTCCTACACCGAGCCCAGTTACCTCCGCAGCGGATCGTCGGTCCCAAGCAGTCCTGTCTGCAGGAGCTCCCTCCATATCCGCTGCGAAGCCTTGCTCCTCGGTCTGTTCACCGGCTGCAGAGTGGCGCCTGCTTTCCTCACCAGGGTTTCCCATTTCTGTGGCGAGGGGGGCGACTCCTAGACCTTCAACCAAGGAGCCAAGCATCGTCTCTCCCCGATGGACAGGTGAAGATGCCCAAACAGCAGTAGTAACTGTCAACACTGTAAACTGGGGAAAAAGGCAAGTATGTTTTCATTTCACTCCCATTAATAATGAAATGTTTTGTCTGATTCCTGGTAGGGAGGCTCAAGGAAAGCAGTCTCCTGAGCTCTCCCCACCTGCTGCTGTTTATAACTGTTCACCAGCCCTCTCTCCTCTTCCCTTGGTGTGCCTGCTAGAACCAGAGCCGAGCAGTCTGGATCAGGAGGAGCCAGAGGTCCGGGAGGGATGTCCTCTCACAGCAATGGTGAACCAGGTCCCAGCCGCCACGCCGGAGGAATCACCAGTGTGGATCATGGCGGCTGTGAGAATTAAGACTGCTGAGACCATCACGCCTGCTGTGGAGGTCACCACAGCAGAGTCAGCACCCAAGCAGAACCTCGTGGAGCCTGAACCTGAGGAGATATCGCCCAGCTCGCCGAAGTCCTGGACGGCGGTAGAGCTTGAGCTAAGGTAAGTGCTCTCTTTTGTCTTTGTCTTTTCTATAATTGAGCATTTTTGCCTAGCATTAGGTGAGGAGAGCCATCTGCAGCCAAACGCTACACCTGAGCTCGCCTCACCGGGCTCTGCCACTGCCGGTGACTCTGACCCTTCCCTCTCTCTTTCTGAGTTCACTTCCAGAGTTGTCGGAGAGGGTCTTCCATTGCTGGATGAGTCTGGGGATCCAGATTCGCAACTAGAGGCCAGCGAGGTTCTGGTTGAGGCGGTTATCGGGGGCACCCAGTTCCAGTCCAGGGTGACAGTGATCGACGACCTCCTCGCTTGGGTGCTCATAAGGGTCTCCTGGCCCATGGCCAAGATGGCGTTGGGGTCAGCAGTGGCCCAGCTGGGTCCCATCGCGGGTGCAGCAGTGGTCCAGCTTGACTCCATCATGGGTGCAACCATGGCTCGGGCGGGGTCCACCGTGGGTGCAACATTGTCCCAGTTTGGGACCACCATGGAAGCAGCCATGGTCCAGCTCAGGTCCACTGTGGGTGCTACTAAGTCCCTGTCCTTTGTCGGGACCACCGGGGGTGCCACAGGACAGTTTGGGGACGCCGGAGTCTTCCGTTCCCTTTTGGAGGCCCTGTGGGTCTTCCTCCTCCTTCTGCTGGGCACCATTAGGGTCCTTTCCCTTCTGCCGCCAGCAACCACAGGGGTTCCTCATCCTCTGCCTGGCCACCCACCTCTCAGTCTTCCAATGGGTAGGCCACCACCTCATTTGCCCTTCCGATCTTGGTGGCCTACTTGTGTGGGCAGGCCGCCCGAAAAACAGGGTTCCCTCACCGGGTGGCCTGTGTGCCCTGGCAGGCTGCTGGACACCGGTGTGCAGGCTGCCCACTGGCCCTGGGATTTTGGCTGGCCCCCTGAACTTATGGCATCTGGCTGGGCCTTGGACTCTGGTCGGCCCCCTGAACTGTGGGACTCTTGTGGATGGGGTGGGTTAGTTTGGTTTTGGGGTTGGGAGTGTAGTGTTGTTGTGTTTTATTGTGGTGATTATTCCGTCTTGATTTATCCTCCCTACCCTGTTTTCCCCCACCTCCCACCCTGGGTTGTTTGAATGGGCTTTTTGAGTGGGGGGGCAGGTTGTTTCTTTTGATGGTACGGTGGGTGTCTGGTTTCCACCCCTTGGGAGGGGGGAAACTGTCATGTCCGGGGTCCTCAACCTGAACATGACTTGTGGCTGCTGGGTTTAATTATTACTTATTAATTCCAGCTGACGGACTGAGCTCTGCTCTCCGCCAGCCCCACAGCCATGCCTCCTTTTGACCAGGCATCCACCAGTGGTGTGGTTCACCACATACACTCTCATGCACCCACACACACTCATGCACACACACATACACTCACACACTCACGCACGCACACACACACTGTTCAATCAGTCACCCACCAGGTGGCCACACAGCTGTGTCCATTTGCCCTCATTTCGGGTTTGTGTATTTATAAGGTAGAATGTGACCAGCTGTTGTGGCAACTTAGTAATGTCAACTCTGTGGGTTCACCCTTGGACTAAATCATGTTGTTTTTCCAGAGCCTTTCCGCTCCAATGCCATTTGTAAGTCCTTGTGCCTTTTTCTCCACTCCTGCCTGTTTGGAGCATGTTGGGCATCCTTTGAGCTAACTGAGTTTGTAGCCAGGTGTCTCACTCCCTTTTCATTGTGACTGTTTTTGGACATTATTCACATTCACCCATTGTAAATAAACACGTTACGTACTCTGTGTTTTGGGCTCGTTGCTATTTCATATGTTCGCAGCGCAGTTTGCGTAGTGGACATGACACTCTTTCCAAAACCTTTGAGAGAGTAGGCAGAATGGATATTGGACGATACTTAGTCAAATCATTCTCATCACCTGATTTATGAATTGGTATAATTTGTGCAATTTTTGCTATTTATGGCACTACTCCAGAGATTAGAGACAGATTAATGCAGTAAGGAAGAGGTTCCACTATTAAATTAATGATGCTTTTCAAAGTTTTGCTGGAAATTTCATCAGCTCCAGCAGAGTTTGAGTTCTTCATGTCCTTGATGATTTTCCAGACTTCCTCACAATCATTTGGTTTCAGGAAGAAAGAATTCCGGTAGTTTCCTGATAGATATTGTTTGAAAGAGGCAGCCTGGGGTTGATTAATTTTATTAGCTAAATTTTCTCCAGTGGAGACAAAATAATTATTAAATTTGTCAGCGAGAGTGGCATTACTGGGGAGATTACTGACCGCGGTATTGTTTGGAAGTATGGGAGTTTTCTGGTCCCTATTTAGAACCTTATTTACTATTCTCAAGGATTTCTTGGAATCACCCTTTGATGCGTTTATAAGTTCTGCATAGTAATTACTCTTACTCTTTCTAATAATATGTGTTAATTTATTTCTATAATTAGTATATACATTTTTATTGTTAATATTTGGATTTTTATGTAGTGTTTATATAATTTATTTTTGTACTTAATAGATTTTAGTATGCCCTTAGAAAGCCATGGATGTTGAATAGTATGATTACATGTGATAGTCTTGACAGAAATTGTCCTCTGGATGGATTCTGTTATTTTCTTGGTCAAGGCGTCAAACGCAGCATCAGCATCACTACAATTGTAGATTCTGTCCCATTCCTTGACATGCAAGTCCTCCTTCAGTCGTTGTAAGGTTTCTTCATTAAGTAATTTTATTTTTAGTTTATGTCGCAAGATTGAGGCCCTAACAGGAAGGTCAAAAAACAGAACAATGGAGAAGTGGTCAGAAATCTCGGAGAGCACGGCTCCAGATACCAGTGTGGAATTACAAATGTTAGTAATGATATTATCAATAATGGACTTGGTGGAGTGAGTGATTGTAGTATAGGTATTAATGGCAGGGAAGAAGGAAGAGGAGTGGAGTGTATTCCTAAAGTAATTTTTTGCTGCATCATTCCTGGAGAGGTCAATGTTGAAGTCTCCAAGGAGAATACAATTTTTACTTTTGTTGTTGATTGAGAATAAAATTTCTTCCAGTTTGGTTGTGAAAATTTAAGGTCGGTGTCCGGGGGACGATAAATCACACCTACAATTAATTTTTTCCCATATTTGACATGTATCTCAGCAAAAAGAGAGTCAATATGACAATATGACCTTGCAACAGATGTGCTTATCTGCCAGGATGTCCAGTCTCACCCCGTGTAACTGGGAGTGGTCCACCACAGACCTGTGACAGATATTGTTTTAAGTTCTTCCAGGATGCCCAGTTTCACCCTCCAGGCCCTCGGAAGGGTGGGCTTGCCGGTTGAGTCGCTGACGGCCCGACCCATTAGACAGGTAGCAAGCAAACCAATGCCTGACCTGACACTTGACACGGCTGTTTTAGCTAACACTGGTGAAATCCACCGGCCAGTGGCGGGTTGGCGGGTGTTAATGTCAAACTCTGCCGAGGTGTAATCAGCACAGAAACAACAATGAATAACTAAAAGGGTAGCCCTGCTATCAGCAGCTAACCACCACTGGTCCCTGCTGTTGTATAATCAACTATAAGAAAGCAAGCTCAAATAACACTGAGGAAAGAGATATCATGGTCAAGTGCTAGCAGAGGTGCTGTGTGCCGGCAGGCAAGGCAGGCAAATGCTTGGTGCTCAAGGCCAGATGGCCCCCAACCACACACACACACACACACACACACACACACACACACACACACACACCGAGTGCTGACCAATTGTGAATCACGATAGCAGTGACAATGTGGAGAATTTGCAATGACAGTTGTAGGCTGGTGCCGAACTCCTTAAAAGGGCCCCACCACCATCTCTCACTCTCACAAGGACCAGTCTGACCTATAGTTTGGCATATGAAACCATGCAGCCGAAGAGGTTAAGAGGACACATGTACACAACAAATGGCGTTGGCTCCCAGCAAATTGACTCGCCAGACGGCTGCTCCTGGTACAGCCACAAATTCAGCTTTTTTGCCATCAGGCTAGACGCTATGTTCGGTGCCCACAAACACTGCACATCATCACAAACACACCATCTACACCATGAAGCATGGTAGAGGCAACATGATGCTCTGGGGATACTTCTCAGAAGCAGGGCAAGGAAGGCTAGTAAAGGTAGATTCAACGATTTTATTTGTTAATACTACTATACGTACAGGACATAAACGAGAATTGAAATGTTGTTTCTCTCTCTTCAGTGGAGTGCACAATATAGAAAAAGAAGAAAAAAATGAATAAAGCTGGAAAAACAACAACAGCAGTCTATGTACATTAATGTTACCCGTAGTGCAAATGGCGACAAAAGATAGACCCAGACCTCCCAAAGTGCAAATAAAGATAAACGATAAACGATGATGAAACACAGCAAACCTACAGACAGAAAAGTAGAACAGTAATAACCATAGTTTCAAGTTCAATGTGGTAGTGTAGGTGCAGACGTTTTAACAGGTACTAGAAAGAGAGATCATTTCTCTCCGCTTCTGGCCTCCCTTCACTGGCTTACCATAGAGTTTAGAATTTAGTATAAAATCCTTCTTCTCACTTACAAAGCTCTAAACAATCAGGCCCCTTTTTATTCAAAAGATCTGATATTACCCTGTTATCCTAACAGAGCACTATGCTCTGAAAATGCTGGATTACTTGTAATACCTAGAATCTCCAAAAGTACAATGGGAAGCAGAGCCTTCAGTTATCAAGCTCCTCTCCTGTGGAACCAGCTGCCAATCTGGATTCAGGAGTCAGACTCGATCTCTGTTTTTAATAATAGGGTTAAAACCTACCTTTTTGATATAGCCTACAATTAGGGAGGGATCATGTGTTTCTCAACCCTCCCTTAGTTATGCTGCTAATAGGTTTAGACAGCCGGGGGACCTCCAATAATGCACTGGGCTTCATTCCTTTCTTCACTCTCAATGAAATATTTTTGCTGGTCATTAACATCTGTTTGTTCTCTCCCATAGATTGAGTCCCCATCGTGCTGTTTGCTCTCTACATGTCTGTTCTTTTCTTCTTCTCTATCCCCTCACCCTAGCCAGTCGCAGCAGATGACTGCCCCTCCCTGAGCCTGGTTCTGCTGGAGGTTTCTTCCTGTTAAAAGGGAGTTTTTCCTCTCCACCATCGCCAAGTGCTTGCTCAAAGGGGATTGCCTGATTGCTGGGGTCTTTCTGCAATTGTGGGGGTTTCCCCTACAGTTGAAAGTGCTATGAGATGACTGTTGTTGTGAAATGGCGCTATATATATAAAGATGAATTAAATTGAATTGAATTGAATTCACCCATACCATAACTACCTCAGCTGTTGGCACAGAAAGACTCGCACACCAACAGTAATAGATTTTCTGCTTTATGTCTCTGCACTTTACTGCAACCATTTGCACAGATGCCATATCTGCTGCTGTCTGTTATTGCAATGCTGACTATGTTAATTCCTATCTGTCACTGTCTGCACGAAGTCCTGGATAAGTCCTCTGTACTCAGCTTCATCTCCGTTGGAGATGAGGCCAATGATCGCAGAGTAATCAGAGAACTTCTGCAAATGGCAGTGTGTTGTGTTGTGTGAGAAGGCCGCAGTATAAAGGGTGAACAGGAAGGGAGCCAAAACCGTTCCCTGGGGGGGGGGGGGGGGGCGTGCTACCGATAATCGTGTCGGACATACAATCTCGGGTTCTCACAAACTGTGGCCGGTTAGTGAGGTAGTCCAGGATCCATGATGACAGGTGCTGGTCCACCCCTGCACACAGCAGCTTGTCCTTCAGGATCATCGGTTGGATGGTGTTGAAAGCACTGGAGAAGTCAAAGAACATGATCCTCACCGCGTTCCCAGGCTTGTCCAGGTGGGACAGGGAATGGTGAAGAAGGAAGATTCAACTTTATTTATTTATTTATTCAATTCACTGGATCCTCCACCCCAATGCCATGCTGGTAGGCGAACTGGAGTGGATCCATCGCTGGTCTCACCAGGGAGCGGAGGTGAGCAAGGAGCAGTCTCTCCAGGGTCTTCATCAGTTGAGACGTCATGGCCACTGGCCTGTAGCTGTTCAGGTCTCTGGGGTGGGAAGTCTTTGGTACAGGTACCACACAAGATGTTTTCCACAACTGTGGTACCCTCCCCAGCTTCAGGCTCAGGTTGAAGATGTGCTCCATAATCCCACACAGCTGGTCTGCACAGGACTTGAGGAGCTTCGCGCTGATGCGTCCGGTCCCGAGGCCTTCCTCAGCTCCGTCCTCACCTGGGTTTTAGTGAGGGTCAGGTTGGGGGGCTGTGTACTGGGAGTGGGGTGGTGTTGGTGGAGGGGGGTGTGGACAGCAGGTCTTAATGACTTTAAAGGCAGCAGTGGTTGGTGTGCAGGCGGGGGGAGGGCGGTTGGTCAAACCTATTAAAAAACAGGTTCAGACTGTTCACCCACTCCCTGCCCCCCGTGACCTGGGAGGAGGTATTCTGGAGCCCAGAGATGGTTTTAAGGTTTCTGCAGACCCTGCCGATGTCGCTCCGCTGCAGCTTGTCCTCCATCTTCTTCCTGAAGCTGTCCTTGCCTTCTCTGATCTTCCTCCTTAGCTCCCTCTGTATGGACTTCAGCATCTCCCTGTTCCCCGACCTGAAGATCCTCTTCTCTCTCAGAAGTGTTTTTATCTCAGGGTTGATCCAGGGTTTGTTGTTCGAGCAACACCGTATGATCTTGGTGGGTACGGTGTTGTCCACACAGAAGTTGATGTAGGCCATATATGCCAGCCTGACTGAGATATGTCCACACAGACTGTGTCCAGATGTGCCAGCTTGACTGAGACATGTCCACACTGTAAACTAGCCTGTTTAATACATGTCAAAACAGACATTGTCAAGATGTGCCAGCCTGACTGAGACATGTCCACACAGAATCAGTGACCAGATGTGGCAGCCTGACAGAGACATGTCAACACAGACTCAATGTCCAGATGTCCAAGCCTGATTTTGACATGTCCACACAGGCTCACTGTCCAGGTGTGCCGGTTTGACAGAGACATGTCTACACAGAGACAGTGTACAGATGTGCCAGCCTGATTGAGACATGTCCACTCACAGACTCAGTGTCAAGATATGCCAGCCTGACTGAGACATGTCCAACCAGACTCATTGTCCAGATTTGCCAGGCTGACAGAGACATGTCCACATCTACACAGACTCTGTGTCCAGATGTGCCAGTCTGATTGAGACATGCCCCCACACACTCAGACTACAGATGTGTCAGGCTCATTGAGACATGTCCACACAGACTCATTGTCCAGAAATTCCAGCCTGAACGAGACATTTCCCTACCGACCCAGTGTCCAGATCTGCCAGCCTGATTGAGACATGTCCAAACAGAATCAGTGTTGAGATGTGCCAGCTTGATTGAGACGTCCACACGGACTCAGCATCCAGATGTGCCAACCTTACTGAGACATGTCCACACAGACTCACTGTCCAGATGTGCCAGCCTTACTGAGACATGTCCACACTGACTCAGTGTCCAGATGTGCATGTTTGACAGAGACATGTGGACACAGACAGTGTCTAGATGTGCAAGCCTTATTTAAACCTGGCCACACAGACTCAATGTCCAGCTGTACCAGCCTGTTTTTGACATGTCCACACAGACTCAGTATACAGATTTGCCAGGATGACTGAAACTTGTTCACACAGTCTTACTATCCATATGTGCCAGCGTGACAGAGACATGTCCACAATGACTCAGTGTCCAGATGTGCCAGCCTGAGTGAGACGTGTCCACACAGACTCAGAGTCCAGATGTGCCAGCTTGACAGTTACATGTCCACACAAAGTCAGTGTCCAGATGTGCCACCCTGACAGAGACATGTCCAAACAAACTCATTGTCCAGATATGCCAGCCTTATTGAGACTTTCCACACAGACTCAGTGTCCAGATGTGCCAGCCTGAGTGAGACGTGTCCACACAGACTCAGAGTCCAGATGTGCCAGCTTGATAGTTACATGTCCACACAAGTCAGTGTCCAGATGTGCCAGCCTGACATTTATTTAGCGAATGCAAAGTCCTTAAGCCAAGCAGTTGCCTCCTGGTTTGCTGTATGGAGGGTGTGTAATCCTCCTTCCAGTCTTTGTTGCGGGCAAGCCTCTATGATGTGTTCCATTGTTTGCTCCTCTCCACATGCGCACAGTGGGCTAGGGCTACTGCCCCATCTGTGAAGGCTGGCCAAGCAGGGGCCATGTCCAGTCTTGAAGCGATTGAGTGTAGACCACTGTCTCCTTGGGAGGTTGGTGCCCGGGACCTGTTGGTTGGGGTTTATCACCAGCTGTTTGTTTGGGACCTCCTTGGTCTCCCATTCCTCTTGCCAAGCTGTCTGGATGGTAAAGTCAGCTGGGGGAGGGTTTTTCCAAATCGGCCGTCTGGATGAAAGTCGGGCAGTGGGTGGGGTGTAGATATCTGCATGGATTGGTAAGTGAGGAGAATCTTTAACTTTTTGGAGCATCCTTTGAGTTAATGCTGCTCGCCGGATGTGTGAAGGGGCTATGTTTGACAGTACAGAGAGCCAGGGGAGTGGTGTTGAGCGGATTGTTCCAGTTATAGTTCTCATGGTTGAGTTGAGCTGGGTGTCCACATGGTGTGTGTAAGATGACCTGGACCAGACAGGGGCACAATATTCTGCTACAGAGTATGAAAGGGCCAGTGCTGAGGTGCGCAGGGTGGAGACTGCCGCCCCCCATTTTGCACCAGCGAGCTTGCAGAGCAGGTTGTTTCGTACCTTCATCTTAGCAGCCGTCCCCTTTAGATGTTCCTTGAAGGATAAGGTCCTATCAAGGGTCACTCCAAGATAAGTTGGATTTGGGGCATGCTTAAGCTTGAGTCCGCTCAGGTGGATGTTTAGTTCTCTGGCAGCTTTTGCATTGTGGAGATGGAATACACTGGAGACGGTTTTTGCTGGGCTTGGTTTTAGGCGCCAGATTTTGCAGAACTGGTCCAGTTTGGCAAGATCTTCCGTGAGCACCCGTTCCAGTGGTTCAAAGTCTGGTGCTTGGAATGCCAAACAGATGTCGTCTGCATAGATGAATTTGCGGGATTTTGTAGCAGGCAGGTCATTTATGTAGAGGTTGAACAGAGTTGGAGCTAGAACTGAGCCTTGTGGGAGTCCGTTTTTCTGCATTCTCCATGCACTTGTGTTCTGACTGAGGTGGACTCTGAACCTTCGGTTAGTCAGCAGGGTTTTTATAATTGCTGTTGCCCAAGCAGGGATCGCCTTTATAAGTTTCAGGAGGAGGCCTTTGTGCCAGACCGTATCATAGGCGGCTGTAAGATCGAGAAGCACAGCCCCTGTCTTCAGTCTGCTCTCGAAGCCATTTTCGATGAAGGTGGTTAGGGCCAGTACTTGTTCTCCTGTACTGCGGTCCTTGCGGAAACCTGCTTGATCCACACTTAGAATATCCTCTATTTCTGGGGAAATGCGTTGCAGTATTAGGCGCTCCATGATTTTGTAAGGAACGCTGAGTAGGGAGATTGGGCGGTAGCTTGCTGGTAGTTTGTGGTCTTTGCCAGGTTTTGGGATGGCAATGACCTTTGCTGTCCGCCATTTCTTTGGGATCGAGTTTGTTTGTGTGATCCTTGTGTAGAATTGTGTCAACCAGGTTAGGGCTCGGGGGCCAAGATTTTTCATGAATTCTGGGAAGATGTTATCGTATCCTGCTGCCTTTCCACATTTCAGGCCCTGTAGGACTTTCTCCAGTTCAGCAGCCTCGAAGGGTTCAGGGTTCGTTTCCTCTACAGGCATTTTTTGGTGTTTTTTTAGCTCAGTTGTAACTGCTCTTCTGGTGTCTTTGTCTTGGGGTGCTTTGGCGACAGTCAGTAGGTGGGATGCAACTTGGTTGGGTGTGACGGATGCTCGGCTTTGGCTAGGGGGCTTCTGTGCAGCTCCTAGACGACGGATGAGGCTCCAACATTTCCTGCTAGAGTGGGTAAAGCTCCGGTCAGCAACTGTCTCCTCCCATTTCTTTCGCCGGGCTGTATTTAGCGATTCAATGAGATGGTCTGCTATCTCTGGGTCCCCTGATGTTTGATAGGATTGTAGGAGGGCAGCACTTTCTCCGTCCAAACATGGGACATAGAGGGGTCGGTAGCCTCGTGGGATTGCAGTATGGGCAGCCTTGAAGATTGCGCTGCAGAAGCGGTTGTATGCTTCATCTACAGTGATGGTGTGGAGTGGGATGGTAACAATGCTCCGGTCCAGAGTTTCACTGAATTTCTTCCAGTTGGCTTTGCGGAAGTTCCAGCGCATCTTCCTTGGGCTGTATATGACTGGAAGTTGTAGGCCAATGTGTACAAGCAGGGGCCGGTGTTGGCTGTGTGGCAAAATCATCAAGAATGAGGATCTGTGTAGGATATGGCTCCCCATTCAAAGAGCTGGCCCAACGCAGGTCAGGAGAATAGTCCTTCTCCCACCTAGCAGAGTGGAAGGTTCCTCTTTGTTTGGGGTCGTATATCAAAGCGAGGTCATTTCTGGATGCCCAGTCTGAAAGTGCCTCCCCATCACTGTCCACTGCTGGGTACCCCCAGTCAGGGTGATGGCTGTTAAAGTCCCCCACATAGATGGCAGGGTGGGGTAGGGTGGGTAAGACCTGCAGATCCCAGTTGACATTAGGGGGCTTGTACACATTGACAATATGGAAGCCACCAATGATTATGGTGTCTGAGAAATGTGTTGTTATCAGGTAATTTGCTTCAACTGTGTCAGAATGCACATAGGTGGCACGTCCATGTTTAGCATGTAGAACATAGCACAGGAGGTCAAAGCCTTTGATGGTGAAGCGGCCAGCTTCCTCTGTGCCAATTATGAGTCTCTTGGAGGCAGATTACATCAATCGAATGTTGGAAGGCGAGGACTTCGATAAGGCTTCGCTTGGCTGCAGATAGGCCTTCAACGTTTAGTTGTAATATGCGAAGGGCAGATCCTACCACAAAGTGCTCTTGGGCCTGTTTGCTTTCGGCTTTAGGACTGTGACTAGGATTCTTCTTTGACTTGGCACAGAGGCGTCGTCTCTTCGTATTTAGTCTGCTGGTAGGATCATTAGCTTCCCCAGGCGAGCCCGGGTACTGGCGGAGGGTGCGACGAGAACGCTGATCCATTGCCCCCGCCAGCCTGACAGAGACATGTCCACACAGACTCAATGTCCAGATTTGTCAGCCTTACAGATATGTCCACGCAGACTCAGTGTCCAGATGTGCCTTCCTGACAAGAGATATGTCCAAATAACATGAGAGCGGAGCTGTGTTTAACTGACCACTGAACTGACTTTATTTTGGTACACAGCACAATGTATACAATGGCCGTAGCCCGCCTGACGTCATCACCCTCAACCCCCTTGCAAAGGCTTCGGCAATCCCCAAATGTCAAATCCCCACACATTTCCTCCCTTTCAAAACATGGAGACCCCTGACAACACATGTAACAGACTTTTTTTTTTTTTAATCGCACAGAACAGTAAAACTAAACTAAATGGGAGCCTTGGTTGACTACCAGGACACCCATCCATGTTGGGGCAGATTATTCTGCTGTCCATTCCCAACGCGTATTGGCTAGCGCTTCTTTAAGGACATAGTCATCCAGGTATTTGGGCCGGGTATTTGGTCCGCCCCACAGCGGGTGAACCTGCTCCAGGCACCGTTGGCCGCACCTGCGAGCCCCTATCACCCACATCAAATGTGTTCCAAACCACACCAATCCGTTCCACTGTCGCTCCTGGACTCTGTGCAGGCAAGGACTTCCTGAGTCGGCAGGAGTGCCACCATGACCCGTCCGAGAGTTTGAACGTGTCCTGGCCCCGCCGCCTCACGATTTGTAGGGGCCCTGTCCAGAAAGGCTGTAGTTATGTGTGCATTTAGGATGTTTAATCCAGACACGATCCAACACCTCAAGTCTATGGACCTTCACCCTGTGCTTCCTGTTAAACCACTGTTTCACCTTCTGCTGGTGGGCAATGACCCGGTCTCATGGAGGACCTGTGTTCCCCGGAGAAGGGGTCATGGGTGGCCTTTCGGTCCAGGGGCAGGTGGAGTTCATGCCTCAGCATTAGTTTCACCTGGGAGCACCTTGTCACAGCATGGGCCGTTGCCCTGTAGTGGAGGAGTGTTCTCTGGAGGGCATCCGGAAATGTGAAGCCATCCACCAAATGAGCTCTCAGCCCATTTTTCAGAGTCTTGTTGAAACGGTCTATGCCCCCAATGGCTTGGGGGTGATAGAATGCGGTCTTGATGTGTTCCACGCCTCTAACACCCAAAAACTCCTCAAAAGCCCCAGAGGTGAACTGTGGGCCATTGTCTGCAGTGATGGCAACCCCCCCCCCACACACACACACACCTGGGGAACAGTGATGACAAGAAATCTGTAACCATGTCCGTCCTGACTGAATTAGTGGGCAGCACCTCCGGCCATTTGGAGAAAAGATCATACACCACAAGCAAAAACCGGCTGTTAGGGGGTGCTGTGTGCAGCTCACCGCAGATGTCTAATTGGATGTGCTTCCAAGGGCCCTCTGGGTACGGCAATGGTTGCAGGGGCATGGGGTGGGGTCCACCGGTCTTTCCACTCTTCAAACACGGGACACAGTTCTTTACAATGGCTTCAATGTCCTTGTTGTTAACAGGCCACCAAACTGAATCTCTGCAATGTTGCTTCACCCTGACAAAGCCCAGATGGCCCTCGTGGAGCATCAGCAGAACTTGTGATCTCAGAGACACTGGGATCAACGTGCAGTGTTCCCTTACCGCACACATCCCATTCCAACAGCTCAGTTTGTCCCTAAACTGGTGAAAGGCTGCCAGCTCACCCTGTACTTTCACGGGCCAGCCCGCCATTGATGACCGTGCACAGTTGTGACAATGTGGGGTCCTTTTCCGATTCCGTCTGGAGCTCCTGGAAGGATACCATGTCCCAGAGGGGTCCGTACAGCATGTTTACCAGATCCGCCTCCGTGCGGTCGTCACCGTCATCATTGTCCAGTTATGCGGTGTTGGTCAAGGCACGGGACAGGAGGTCTGCCACTATGTTCTCTTTTCCAGGGGTGAACTGGGTAGTAAAGTTGTAGGCCTTCAGCCACTCTGTCTACCTGTGGAACCGTAGGGGTCTGTGTCCCGAGCCTGTCATCTCCAGTAGTGTTGTCAGTGCCCAGTGGTCCATCCACAGGGTGAAGTGGTGCCTGGAGAGATAGATGTGCCACCGCTCACACGCCCAAACATAGGCGGGCGCCTCCCTCTCACCAACTGCATATCTCTGTTCAGCCGCTGAAAGAGTGGCCTTGAGGCCGGCCAGAATCATGGACATGATCTTCTGAAAGCAACTAGGCGCTGAGCTCAGACCAAAAGGCATGCAGGTGTACCTGAAAACACCCAGGTGGGTCACGAACGCTGTCAAGTTCCTGATGGCTGGGTGAAGAGGCACCTGTAGGTAACCCTGGTGGAGATCCAGTTTTGTGAACACTTTTGAGCTGCTGAAAGTTGCGGCAAGTTCTTCCAGAATAATCACTTTATTCACCATCCTAAGGTCAATACATGGCTGGATGCCGTGTGTCTTTTTCCTGGCCACCACGATGCTTGATATCCAGGGTGAAGTGTTCATCCTCTCGATGATGCCAGCTTTAAGCAGTCTGTTCAGTTCCACTGTGACATCATCCCTCAGAGTGAGGGGAAGTCACCGCATTGGTTGAATTTTCGGTGTCATGCTTGGATTGATGAGTGGGCAGTGGTAGAACGCTTTAATGCATCCAAAGCCCACGAACAATGCTGGCCAGCGGACATGCCATTCAGGGAACACCATCAGTATCGTTGAGCCCTCTGGGTCCATGATGGAGAATTCCAGTTTACCCAGCAGATCGCGTCCCAGCAAGTTGGCCCCCTGGCATGAGACAGGAAGGTGAACATGAGAACAATTTTTAACCCACATTTCACCGAGAAGCTGAACGTGCCCGCCATTTCAATCTCGGTGTGACCATATCCAAACATTTTCACTGTCCCTGCATCAATGGTTTTGCCCGGAAAAAGTCTTTTCAATGCAGCCATACTCAGTATGGACTTGCCGGCTCCCAAGTCCACCATAAGTGGCACATCAACGCCATCTAGCTGCAGGACATACCACTTTAACAGCCCCTTCTTTGCACCTGCCACACACCTGCATCATGCTCTCGGGCTCCGCTGCCGATGGTTTAGTAGTGGTGGTGCAGGCCTTGGACAAGTGATTAGAACATCCGGAGTTATAGTACCCCTTCCCTCTGGCAGGGCAGGTAGATGAGACCTCCAGGTGACGAGGAAAGCCACAGCCGTCACACAGACCCCTAGCCCCCCTCCTGCCCATGTCACAGTCCGCCGCCTTTTAGGTGTCCGTCCCGAAGTGTTAGCTACGTTGCTAGCAGCCAGACTTGAAGGAAAACTTGGGTGGCTAGGTTCTTTTTAGCTAGCACTGGCAGGCCTAGCTGGGCAGTGTACTCAAACTGCCTATTCAGTTCAATCACCTTCTCTAGCGAGAGGATGTCCGCAGTTAGCGTCAACTTGTCTTTCAGCCACTTGTTCATACCATGAGCTAGCTTGTCCCAGACTAGCTCCTCCTCAATTGGCCCCAAGGCACACTCTCTTGCTAAGAGTTCCATAACAAAGCATTTAGTGGACTCACCAGCTCATTGTCGGTGGTCGAAGACTTTACGTATATCTTCGCGCTGTGATGTTGGAATGGTCCCTAAAAAAATTAGTGCATAAAGTCCAAACCTTCCTTCAGTGAGCCCTTGCCACCCAGCGTGAAAAATATTTGTTGGCCCGGAATTAGTAAGCTCCTCCATCTCTCTTCGTTGGCGCTGTTCAGGCCGGCCGCAGCAACATACAACTTGAACTTCTCCCGCCAGCGGCACCATGGTATATTTGGCATACCTGGCGACTGTAAGAAAGGGGGTGGTGATTTAATGCACACTTCCATGGTTTATTCTCACCGCCAAAATGTTATGTCCGAAAAACACGAGACTGGAGCTGTGTTCAACTGAACACTGAACTGACTTTATTATGGAACACAGCACAATATATACACTGGCTGTAGCCCACCTGACATCATCACCTTCAACCCCCCTGCACAGACTACGTCAAGTCCCAAATGTCAAATCCCCACACAACAACATGTCCACAAAGACTCAGTGTTCAGATGTGCCAGCCTGACTGAGACATGTCCACACAGAGTCAGTGTCAAGATGTGCCTGCCTTATTGAGAAATGTCCACACAGACTCAGCGTCCAGATACCCCAGCCTTACTGAGACATGGCCACACAGACTCAGAGTCCAAATGTGCCAGCCTGAAAGAGACATGTCCACACGGACTCAGTGTCCAAATGTGCCAGCCTGACTGAAGCATGTCCACACAGAGCGTCAAGATGTGCCAATCTGACAGAGACATGTCCACACAGTCTCAGTGCTGTCATTGCAGCCAAAGATGCATCTACTAAAAACTGACCTGAAAGGGGTGAATACATATGCAATAAATTACTTCATCTCATACAATTTTAATTGACAATAGTTTGTAAAAATCTGTTTTCACTTTAATATGAAAAAAGCTTTTTTTCTTTTTGCATTTTTTTTTAAAAAAGTCAAGTTGTTTTGACCATGATTTGATTTTTAAAGCAAAAAAAGGTTGAAATATCCGAGGCTGGTGAATAGTTTTTACAGGCAGTGTAGATGTTAAGGCAGCGCAGATGTTTTGGCAGTGCAGATGTTTAGACAGTGCAGATGTTTATGAAGTGTAGATGTTTAGACAGTGCAGAGGGTTTAGGCAGTGTTTATGTTTAGGCAGTCCAGATGTTTAAGCAGCGCAGATGTTTAGGCAGAGAAGATGTTTAGGCAGCTCAGATGTTTAGGCTGTGTAAATGTTTAAGCAGTGCAAATGTTTAGGCAGTGCAGATGTTTAGGCTGTGTAGATGTCTAGGCAGTGCAGATGTCTACGCAGTGTAGATGTTTAGGGAGTGTAGATATTTAGGCAGTGCAAATGTTTAGGCAGTGTAGATGTTTAGGGAGTGTAGATATTTAGGCAGTGCAAATGTTAAGGCAGTGTAGATGTTTAGGCAGTGCAGATGTCTAGGCAGTGTAGATGTCTAGGCAGTGTAGATGTTTAGGCAGTGCAAATGTTTAAGCAGTGCAGATATCTAGGCAGTGCAGATATCACCGGTCCACTTCGTGTCAGTGAGAAGCTGGGGCATGTTAACTACAGACTGACTCAACTTCATTCTGGTGCAGATCAGAATCAGAATCAGAATCAGGTTTATTGCCATTGTTCATGTAGTACACAAACTAGGAATTTGTCTCGGTACAATGCTGCAACATTAAACATGATAAGATAAGAGAAATAAACTATACATGTAATAAAGTGTAGGATAAGATTAAGTGATACTGGTCAACAGTTAAAATATATATTAGCCAGCAGCAGATACTGTGGAGAACTATATAGTGCAGTCGGTAATGCAGGAAGAAAACAGTGATGATTGACATGAGTCTGGTTGAGCTGCTGTACATGGTGCACGAGAGTCACTTAGTGTTCAGCAGTCTAATGGCAGAGGGGAAGAAGCTGTTCATGTGACGGGAGGTTTTAGTCTGGATGGACCGAAGTCTTCTACCAGAGGGGAGGGGGGCAAACAGTACATGACCAGGGTGTGAGGGATCGGCTATGATCCGGCCAGCACGCCTCCGGGTCCTGGAGATGTACAGATCCTGGAGAGATGGGAGCTTGCAAGCCGATCACCTTCTCAGCAGTGCGCACGACGCGCTGCAGCCTTAGTCTGTCCCTGGCAGTGGCTCCTGCGTACCACACGGTTATGGAGGTGGTGAGGATGGACTCGATGATGGCTGTGTAGAACTGCACTAACATCTTGGTGGGTAGCTTGAGCTTCCTCAGCTGCCGCAGGAAGAACATCCTCTGCTGGGCTTTTTTGATGAGTGAGCTGATGGTCAGCTCCCATTTGAGGTCCCTGGTGATGGTAGTGCCTAGGAAGCGGAAGGAATCAGCAGTGGTGATGGGAGAGCCTGAGAGGGTGAGGGGGGGCAGAGGAGTAGTGACTTTCCTGAAGTCTACAATCATCTCCACTGTCTTCAGAGCGTTCAGCTGCAGGTTGTTATTGCTGCACCAGGACGCCAGCTGGGCCACCTCTCTCCTGTAGGCGGACTCGTCGCCATTGGAGATGAGCCCGATGAGGGTGGTGTCGTCCGCAAACTTGATCAACTTGACAGACTGGTGGCTGGAGGTGCAGGAGTTGGTGTAAAGGGAGAAGAGTAGGGGGGAAAGTACACAGCCCTGGGGTGATCCGGTGCTGATGCTAGTATAGTCTGAGACAGTCTTTCCCAGCCGCACATGCTGCCTCCGGTCCGTCAGGAAGTCGATGATCCACCTGCAGAGGGAGTCAGGCACGTTGAGCAGGGACAGCTTGTCCCGGAGCAGAGCGGGGCGGATGGTGTTGAATGCGGAGCTGAAGTCCACGAACAGGATCCTGGCGTAGGTTCCCGGGGAGTCCAGGTGCTGCAGGATGGAGTGGAGGGCCAGGTTGACTGCATCGTCTACAGACCTGTTGGCTCGGTAGGCAAACTGCAGCGGGTCCAGGAGAGGGGTGGTGATGGACTTGAGGTGGGACAGGACCAGGCGCTCAAAGGACTTCATGACTACAGAGGTGAGCGCTACAGGTCTGTAGTCATTAAGTCCAGTGATCCGTGGCTTCTTGGGGACAGGGATGATGGTGGAGGATTTGAGGCAGGACGGCATGTGGCATAACTTAAGGGAGGTGTTAAAAATGTCTGTGAATACAGGAGCCAGCTGTTTCGCACAGAGTCTCAGGGTGGAGGGAGACACGCCGTCTGGGCCGGGGGCCTTGCGCGGGTTCAGTCTGGAGAACTGTTTGAGCACATCCTGCTCACTGATGATAAGGGGAGGGGGGAGGTGGGGGGGGGTGCCTTAAATGAAGTAGGGAATGTGGAGGCTGTGGAGCTGGAGGGAGGGGGGGAGTTGGACACAGATGACGAGGTGTCAAAACGGGCATAGTGTTGGGACAGTCTCTGACAAAGGGCTTTGTCATCCTGACCTTTAGGAGCCTGAGGCCGATAGTTGGTGATCTGCCTCAGTCCTCTCCACACGGAAGCCGAATCATTAGCAGTGAACTGCTGCTGGAGTCTCTCTGAGTACACAGATTTAGCCCTCTTCAGCTCTCTGTTAAACCGGTATTTAACCTCCCTGTAGCAGTCCCTGTCTCCACTTTTCAGCGCTGCTTCCTTCTCCTTCCTGATCTGTCTGAGCTTAGCTGTGAACCAGGGTTTGTCATTAGAGTAACTCACCCTGGTGCGTGATGGAAGAATGTTCTCTTCACAAAAGTGGATATATGAGTTCACAGTGTCCGTGTACTCATCCAGATCATGCGTGGCTCCTTTAAGCATGCCCCAGTCAGATATTTCCATGCACGTTTCCAGCTTCTCCTCAGCATCACTGGTCCGTATCTTCGTAGTGCTCACAACAGGTTTAGTGAGCTTCAATCTCTGTCTGTATGTGGGAATGAGGTGAACCATCACGTGATCAGATAATCCCAGCGCAGCTCGAGGGACAGCGTGATATGCGTCTTTCACTGTGGTGTAACAGTGATCCAGTGTGTTTAATCCTCTGGTGGGGCATTTAATAAACTGTTTGTAGCGGGGGAGATCGTGGCTCAGATTGCACTGATTAAAGTCGCCAGCCACAATAATCAGCGAGTCTGGAAAACTCCGCTCTGTGTGTTGAATGTGATCCGCGAGCACGCGCTGAGCTTCGCGCGTGTCCGCGTCGGGAGGGGCGTACACAGCGATCAGTATAAAAGAAGCAAACTCCCGTGGGGAATAAAAAGGCTTGCAGTTGATAACAAGAAATTCCAAGGCAGGAGAACAGTGTTTGGAAATTACCGTTACATCAGAGCACCAGCTACAGTTGATGTAGAAGCAGACACCGCCTCCTGTGGTCTTGCCGGAAAGCTCTGTGTCACGATCAGCACGGAAGAGCTGGAAGCCGTCGAGGCGCAGCGCGCTGTCCGGTATATTTTCCCGGAGCCAGGTCTCAGTAAAGCAGAGGACAGCTGAGGAGGCGAGGTCCTTAAAACGCATCAGCAGTCTCAGTTCATCCACCTTGTTAGAGAGAGAGTTGGTATTGGACAGAAATATGCCAGGCAGCGCCGTTCGCGAGCCTCTCCTGTGAAGTCGTACGAGAGCGCCCGCTCGTCTTCCTCTCTTCCGCCGTCTCACTTTCCGAGCCAAACAATAAACCAGATCGGCGGCAGGGGCTAGAAAAACTGGGAGGAGGTCCGTGGGGGTCAAAGTCCTGATATTTAAAAGTTCTTCACGGGTATAAGTGCAAGCAGACACACAATTGACAAACAAAAACAAACAAAGAGAGCAGCGAAGTACCATGTCGACCGCTGTGGGCGCCATCTTGGATCTGAGAACTCATCCAGCATCTGAGATGCTGGAGTTTTCCACGTTGTTAAGCGGTGCAAATGTTTAGGCAGTGCAGATGTCTAGGCAGTGTAGATATCGAGGCAGTGTAGATGTTTAGGCTGTGTATATATTTAGGCAGTGTAGATGTTTAGGCAGTGCAGATATTTAGGCAGTGCAGATGTGTAAGTGGTATTTGATAATAAAATATCGTAATAAGGTACAGAAATGGAGAAATAAGGCGAAAACGACATGGGTGTCGTGCTGGTGTAAGACGGCGGGCAAGGAATATAAGGTACAGACCCGCCCTCCCATCCGTTGTTATGGGGAATGTACGATCGATATTAGGAAAGGTAAATGAGCTAGCGGCTATCTCCCACTACGATAGCATATACCGGGAGTGCTGCCTTATGTTATTCACTGAGTCGTGGCTACATGAACTAGCAGCGGATGCTAACATTGAACTGGAAGGTTTCCACGCGATACGGGCAGACCGAACACCAGACAGTGGCAAGGCAAGGGGCGGTGGAGTGATAATGTATGTTAATAACAACTGGTGCAGACCGGGACATATCACGGTTAAACAACAACACTGCAACAAGGACATGGAGTTGCTAGCTGTTAGCATGCAGCCTACATATCTCCTGAGGGAATACTCACACGTGATCTGCATTGTTATTTATGCAAATCCGATGGCGAACGCTGGGACAGCGCGTGACATCATCCACTCAGTAACTGGCAGGCTGCAGACAGAACACCCAGATGCTCTTCTCCTCATCTCAGGCGATTTCAACCATGTTTCACTATCTCCCATTCTACCCACGTTCACCCAGTATGTCACATGCCACACTAGAGACAATAAAACACTGGACTTATTCTACGCAAACACTAAGGAGGTGTACACCTCATCACCACTCCCCCCACTCGGGAGATCGGATCACAACTTGGTTCATCTCCGGCCGGTGTACAAACCCCTAGCACACAGACAACCTCCGGTCATGCGCACAGTGAAGTTATGGTCTGAGGAGACAATGGACGCTCTAAAGGACTGTTTTGAAACCACTGCCTGGGAGCAGCTCTGCGATCCACATGGTGAGGACATCGATGGCCTCACTCACACCATCACAGACTACATCAGCTTCTGTGTGGGCAACACCGTACCCACCAAGACCATACAGTGTTGCTCGAACAACAAACCCTGGATCAACCCTGAGATAAAAACACTTCTGAGAGAGAAAAAGAGGATCTTCAGGTCGGGGAACAGGGAGATGCTGAAGTCCGTACAGAGGGAGCTGAGGAGGAAGATCAGAGAAGGCAAGGACAGCTTCAGGAAGAAGATGGAGGACAAGCTGAAACAGAGTGACATAGGTGGGGTCTGGAGAAGCCTTAAAACGATCTGTGGGCTCCAGAATACCTCCCCCCAGGCCACGGGGGGCAAGGAGTGGGCGAACAATCTGAACCTGTTTTTCAATAGGTTTGACCAACCACCCTCCCCCCCGACTGCACAACAACCACTACTGCCTCTGAAGACATTGAGTCCTGCTGCCCACACCCCACTCCACCATCACCCCCACTCCCAACACACAGCACCCCAACATGACCCTCACTAAGACCCAGGTGAGGACGGAGCTGAGGAAGATCAAGGCGAGGAAGGCGTCGGGACCGGACAGCATCAGCACAAAGCTCCTCAAGTCCTGTGCAGACCAGCTGTGTGGGATTGTGGAGCACATCTTCAACCTGAGCCTGAAGCTGGGGAGGGTACCACAGTTATGGAAAACATCTTGTGTGGTACCTGTACCAAACACTTCCCACCCCAAAGATCTGAACAGCTACAGACCAGTGGCCCTGACGTCTCACATGATGAAGACCCTGGAGAGACTGCTCCTTGCTCACCTCCACCCCCTGGTGGGACCAGCGATGGATCCACTCCAGTTTGCCTCCGAGCATGGCATTGGGGTGGAGGATGCGGTGATCTTCCTCCTTCACCGTTCCCTGTCCCACCTGGAGAAGCCCGGGAATGCGGTGAGGATCATGTTCTTTGACTTCTCCAGTGCTTTCAACACCATCCAACCGATGATCCTGAAGGACAAGCTGCTGTGCGCAGGGGTGGACCAGCACCTGTCATCATGGATCCTGGACTACCTCACAAACCGGCCACAGTTTGTGAGAACCCAGGACTGTGTGTCCGACACAATCATTGGCAGCACGGGGGCCCCCCAGGGAATGGTTTTGGCTCCCTTCCTGTTCACCCTCTATACTGCGGACTTCTCACACAACACAACACACTGCCATCTACAGAAGTTCTCTGACGACTCTGCGATTGTTGGCCTCATCTCCAACGGAGATCAAGCTGAGTACAGAGGGCTTATCCAGGATTTTGTGGACTGGTGCCATCGGAACTGCCTCCAGATCAACGCGAGGAAAACTAAGGAGCTGGTGGTGGACTGCCGCAGGCAAGGACAGCCCCTCACAGCACCAGTAAATATACAGGGAACTGACATCAAGATGGTGACATCCTACAAGTACCTGGGTGTTCATCTGAACAATAAACTAGACTGGTCACACAATACTGATGCACTCTACAAGAAGAGACAGCGCAGGCTGTTCCTACTGAGGAGACTCAGGTCTTTTGGTGTACAAGTGGCGCTGCTGAAGTCATTCTACGACATGGTGGTGGCATCAGCCATCACTTTTGGAGTGGTCTGCTGGGGCAGTGGCGTTACAGCAGCCGATAGGAAGAGACTGAACAAACTGATCAAGAAAGCTAGCTCTGTCCTGGGGCAACGCCTAGGAGATGGGAGAGAGAAAGATAGTGGCTAAACTGTCATCTCTGCTGGAGTCCGAGTTCCACCCTATGCAGGACATATTGAATGCACTGAGGAGCTCATTTAGCAACAGACTAAATCATCCTAGGTGCACAACCGAGAGGTTTTGAAGGTCCTTCCTACCTACGGCTGTCAGACTGTACAACCTAAACAGGGCTGCTCGCAGAGATAGCAAAAAGACGTGACAACCTAATAGTATTGAATGCAAAAGACGCAATAGACTTACACAATGGTCCCCTCCGGTATACAACTAGGAAAATACCGGTCACTACGGAGGGCGGCAATATGTTTGGGTACATAATTATTCCATGTAGGATAACTAAGTAGACGGTTATGCTGTTTCATTCCATCTAGCTACAATGCTCCGCACTGTGTGTGTTTATATATTTATATATTTATTCCATCTAGCTACAATGCTCTGCACTGTGTGTCTATATATTTATATGTACATATGTATAGTCGCTGCTCTTGTTTTTTCTTGTCTTTTGATTGTTGCTCTGAGTGTTGCTGTCCCTGTGCTGTTGCAATCCTGGAATTTCCCCATTGTGGGACTAATAAAGGCTTATCTTATCTTATCTTATCTTAAATTATTTATTTTATTTAACCTCTTGCACTCCGTTGTACCGCGGGCGGGCAAGTCTCTGCATCCCAGAGCGCACGAGGGCGCACGAGGGCGTTCTCGTGTGCCCTTGTGCACTCTAGGACGCACAAGGGCGCTGCCTCCAAGCGCGCACTGAAAAAAAAAAAAGTTCTTCCACTACAGACACAGCCGCGAACAGATCAGATATGATTGACCTGTCATTCGACTAATAAGAGCCTTGAATTGGGTTTCTGAAACCCTGAAGAACCAATGACTGAAAATCTAGCAAGAAGGACCCGCCTACCAATGCTGTGAATGCAGCCAGCCAATTGAAGCACAGAAGTTCGGGCTGGGTGAAGAGAGACTGACTGCTGCAGCAGATGAAAAAAAAGGACCCGCAGGAAGAACCTGCTACAGACCCAGCAGCACGGAGACCACCCACAAGTGCGACCTGCACTCATTCCAGCAGAATAGACGTTTAGGATTCTCTTCCATGGTCATCATAGACCGACGGAGGCCGACGACAAAGGTTGTAAATCATTCGCCAAAACCGCAATAATGGAATTATGTTTTGACCGGGAACCACGAGCGGACCAGCGTCGCGTTCATCTGACAATGAGGAAGAGAAGTTCGCCAGGACAATGCTGCTGTGAAGAGGTAAGGTGTTATAAGCTAAATTATTCTTTATCCCTGAAAATTGTAATCAAAAAATGACTTTTGACCGATCGGCAAATTACAACTGTGTGGTGCACGAAGTCCGAAGTGCGTGCGCCGCGGTACATGGGTTGTTCGCCGCGTCCGGACCGTGAACGCCCCCACCCCCCGCTACTCTTCTGTAGCGAGGGGGGGTGGGAAGCCACGGTGACTGTGCCGCGGTCGCCACATAGCCACATGACTCTATTCCGTCATGTAGCGATGGCCGATGTCCGTCCTCTGTAGCAAGGGGGGGGGCAACCCCCCCCCACACACACACACAGCCCCGAGTGTCACCTTTCATTAGAGCCCAAAATGAAGCTTCTATATTGGATCATTCAAAAGTTACAGACGTTTTTCCAAACTGTGCCATTTGGCACAATTTGGCACAGTTCCAAAACGCCTGGGAACTACCTGAGGAAAAAGATGTGTAATATATTCATTTTTTCCGGTATTGTTACAAAATTTGGACCTCAGCTGGATAACACTTGGTTGTACATTTCTGTTGCATTTTCCAGCCCGGAGCTGAAGCTGTGTGTTATTTGCAAGCATTTGTATCCAAAAAAACACCCAGGCCAAATTTATTTTCTTCAAGTTCAGTATGTTTAGATTACTGTAACTCAGTGGCCGGAGCACTTAGAGAGATTATGACTGTTTTGCCAAAAAATTCAAAGTGTTTTCTTTTAAATGAGACCAACCCCATGAAGATGCTGCAAAGGGTTGAAGAACAGCTTTCGATTTACTTTGGGCACATTATTTTTTGGCGTTTTTAGGGAAATTGACCGGAGTGCAAGGGGTTAAGAGTGGGTGTGTAAGGGGGCGGAGTTAAACTGTCACTCCTGCACTTGCTAAATAAAATAAATAAGCACTAGTAAAAGGGGCACCAGTCCTAACGGACACTTATATTAAACTTAGTTTTAATTAATTTTGTACCTTCAATTACTTAATGGATCAGTCTCAAAATTTAAGGGAGTTCTTCTCCTGCCGTGATCTCAGAAACATATATATGCTAAAGGAAAATGCTTCAACTTCTCTCATTCACCCTTTTATTAAGCTCATTCAGGTTACATGGTATGGCATTCAAATGATGGATAAACAGATTCAAATGATAACAGGCGTCCGATATCATATCATCTGTTATTGGATTCCTGAACATAAAATCTAGCGTTAGACCTTTGTAGAACCAAGGAGAAACTAGACTTATGTTTCAACGGTAAATGAAGGCTGAAATGTCTAACAAAACAGAACGCAATTTTATGGGGAAAATTCATAAGCTGATTATCTAAAAATGAACGTCTAAATTAATCTACAAAAATGGAGGGAAGTTACTTAAAAATGACTGAGAGTCTTCCTTCAGTTTATAGCTTTATCCTGTGGCTGAGAGGCTAATTGTACCATGAAATACTGGTTATATTCAATTGTAATTTAATTGTTAGGACATCACATTTTAACCCAGCAGATAGGAAAATGGGGAGTTTCACTTACGAACAGCTGTAGGTCCACGTTTTCAGCGGGTCGGTACCGGCTGAGTTTTTTTTTGTAACTTAAGATTTTTATTCATTTTTCATTATATATATTGCATTCAGATCACAGTCTACATTTTAAAAAAACAAAGGGGCTAGAGTAAAAAAGAAAAAGGAGAAAAAAAAAAAAAAAGGGGGGGGGGGACAAATGTTGGAGCATCAAGTTTTTAGTTTCCATCTCTTAATTCTTCTGGTTTTTCCAGCGTCTTTGGTTATTCTTTCAATATCTGTCTCGTTGTTGCACTTTGTAGTGTGTCCATTTCCGCCATTTTTTTTTCCGCCATTACCTTGTCTTCTTGGCCTTCTTGCATTCTTTGTCGATATGTTAGTTTTTCCATCATACGTATGTCCTCAATAATGTCAGTCCATTGCTCTTGGTCAGGGAGAACTTCTGATCGCCATTTTTTTGTGATTGTTTTTTTTACATGCAATCAACAAGATTTTAACTAGATATCTGTCCTCAGCCTGAATAACATTGTCTCTTTTAAGATCACATAGGTACATCAAGTTACAGTTCATTGGTATATTATATCCTAATATCCTCTGTATTGTCACATGTATAGATTTCCAGAATGATGAGATTTTGCAGCATTTCCAAAACATATGCGAGTGGTCTGCATTTTGAGCCCCACATCCCCTCCAGCATATAGATTGGGTATTTGTATACTTTCCTTGAATCTGTGGTGTAATGAAAAAGCGAATCAGGTTTTTCCATCCAAATTCCCTCCATGTTCTTGAATTTGTTGACGTGTGTTGTGTTTTCCATATTTCCTGCCAGCTTTCTTCTGTTATGTTTTAAATTGAGCTCTTTCTCCCATTTCTCCTTATATAGTTACTTGAATGATTGTTTGCCATAAGTTCTGATTTAGCTTTGAAATAATTCTTGTTTATTTCCTGTATATGAGCTTAAAAATGAATTGTCTAATCTCGCTCACATCTGTTTGGAGGTTATGCCCTAATCTTCTTCATATAATAGTCTCTCATCTGCAGATTCTGAAGAATTCCGATCTTTCTAGTTTAAATTTTCTCCTGATGTTTACAAAGCTCCCGAGATCTTTTTTTCCGATATTGCCCCATGCTGTGATTCCCTTGTTCACCAGATTTTTGTTATCCCCTATCTTGTTTTGCCGGTTCAAACTGACTGTCAAATGCTACCCATTTCAATAGTTTCTATGTCTTCCTTTATATTATACTTTTGTACTATTTTTTTACCACAGTTCTAAAGTAATTTAGTGATTGGGTCTATTTGTTTGATTTGCTTATATGCATCTTTATCTCCTATTATGCTTTGTACTGGGAGTCCCTCAATTTCCTTTTCCATTTCTTTCCATTTTGCCTCATATCCCCTCGTCGCACCAACATATGATATATCTTATTTGTGCTGAGTAGTAATATTCCTTTAGACTCGGTAGGCCCATGCCTCCTTTCTCTTTTGGTACTGGAGAGTTTTATATTCACTCTTGGTTTTTTTACCTCCCCAACAAATCTCGATATCATCTGTCCCACTTTGAGAATTGGGCATCTGGAATCTCCTCTGTTGGTATAGCCTGGAAGAGGTAAAGTATCTAGGTTGTATGCTGATTTTGACTGTCTCAATTTTTGAATTCAGATCCATATTTAAGATTGACCATCTATCAATATCTTTTTTTATTTCTTGTTCCAACCTATCATAGTTTGCTTTATAGATTTTGCTTAGATCTTTAGGTATGTTCACTCCAAGGTATTTTATTTCTTTTTGTTTCCAAGATTTAGTTTGATCCTAATCAGTTATCTGGTTTAGAGGGGTTATAGTGGACATGTCAGTTTTGTGTTTTTGTATGTTATCTTGTATCCTGATAATTATCCAAAATTTCTCTATCATGTTCATCATTTCCATTATTGTTTCATCTGGTTGTATCTAGGTAAACTATAATATCGTCTGCAAATAGCCCAATCTTGTGTTTCCGCCCCCCCTTTATTGTTACAAACACCTTTTAATTTCTTATTTTTGTCGTATCGCTATGAGCCAGTGGCTCCTTGACAGAGCAAACAAGGTGGGGCGATAAGCAGCATCCCTGCTAGTTGATCTGTGTATATTTTACTTTGATCCTGATAAGCTACCGTTTGATTCTTGATTCTTGCCACAGGTTCTTGATACAGCGTCTTATGCATTGTACTGATTTTCGTTAAATCCAAAGCGTTCCAGCACACTATATAGGAATTTCCAGTTAACCCTGTCAAATGCTTTTTCTGCGTCTAAACTCATTATTACTGCGCTTTTCTTTTCTTTATGTATTTGATTAATTATATGTATTGTTCTCCTGATATTGTCATGTGTTTGGCGTCCCTCTATGAAACCAGTTTGATCATCTTCTATCAATTCCGTCAAGAATGTCTTTATTCGTTTACATATAATTGTTGTATATATTTTATAATCCACATTTAATAAAGAGATTGGCCTATAGTTTCCGCATTGTTCTCTATCTTTCCCTGGCTTTAAAATGACTGAAATAATGGCTTCGTTCCATGATGGAGGTATTTTGTTGTTGTTCAACGTCCAATTAAATGACTTTAGAAGCTGTGGCGTGAGTTCTTCTATAAACAGTTTATAAAACTCAGACGGGTATCCATCACTACCTGGTGATTTACCGTTTTTAAGTGACTTAATCACATCTCTAATCTCTTGTGTTGTTATTTCTGCTGTTAGCTTTTCATTTTGTTGATTTCCTATTGATGGCAAGTCCAATGTGCATAGAAATTTTTTAATATCTTTAGTATTTGTTTCTTCAGGTTGCGAGTATAGTTCTTGGTAGAAATTATGGAATATTTCTTCGATGTTTTCTGGGTTAACTGTGGTTTTATTTGTGGTGGGGTCTTTAATCTTATATACATTATTCATTGTTTGTTGTTTTCTTAACCGTTTTGCCAGCAGTTTTGTGGCTTTTGGTCCCGTTTCATAATATTTTTGCTTTAGATATCTATTTTTCCTTTCAATTTCATCCATTTGTGTTTCTTTTATCTTTATTTTTTCTTCTTTAATTTCTTGATATATTTTTGGGTCATTTGTGCTTTGATGTTTATGTTCTAATTCCCTCAGTCTCTCACATCTTTGTTCATATGCTTCCAGTTTAGTCTTATTTGCTTTTCCTGTTTCAACAATTAATTTTCCTCTTAACACGGCTTTTAGTGCATCCCATAGTATTTGTTGGGTCCACTTCTTCATTGTCTATCTCTTTGGATTATTCATTTATGTTTTACTTTATTCGTTCTTTCATTTTATCATCATTGAACAGTCCTACATTAAGTTTCCTATGTTGTTTGGTCTTTTTCCTATTGTTAAAAATTAATTCCATGTATATAGGATTATGATCTGATATTTCTGCGCCCCCCAATCCAACAGTTTCTCCACCCTCGTGTCTGTCATCTCATTCATAAGAAGTAATCTATTCTAGGAGTGTTACTTTATGGACTGCTGAATAATGTGTATAGTCTTTTCGAGTGGGTGCAGGTCCCTCCAAATGTCTATACCATACCCATATTCTATGCCAGTGAGGTCTTATGAATTTTGTTACTATGTTTTTTTTGTCTTCTTAACACTTGTTGTATCAATTTCATGGATCCATGACCCACAGCATTTATGTCTCCTCCACTAAATTAGGACTCCTTCACTGTGTGTTGCTATGAGATCAAACAGATGTTGAAAAAAACCCTTGTCACTTTCTGGTGGGGCATAGATGCTCACTAATGTGATCTGCATTCCATCTATGCTAACCCTTTATTATTACATACCTGCCTTCTTTATCCTGGATTTCCTGTTCACATTCAAATTGTATTTTATTTGAGATTAGTATCATAACCCCCCTTTTAGTTCCTCCCTTAAATGAACTGTAGTAGGAGTTCTTATAGCCAAATCTCTTTAGTTTCACATGTTCTGTCTTGCTCAAATGTGTCTCTTGCATAAATATAATTTCGGCTTTTTCTTTCTTGAATTTTCTTATTATTCTTTCCCTTTTAACAGGTGAGTTCAGACCATTCACGTTTAGTGTTATTATCTTAAGATTTTTACCCATAATCATGTTTTTCCATTTTTTTAACTTGTGCTCCTAGCCCCTTTAACAACAAAAATAACACATATTTATATAAAAACACATTAAAAAATCTCGACCTCCGTACTTTGGGCCTTTCTTCTGCCCACTGGTCCCTGTTGGTGGGTGGAGGGATTGTCCTCACCGAGTGTAGGGCCCTCCCTAGACCTGTATTTTACTATCCAAGAAATAGTCATTAGTCTAGAAATGTCCAACAAATATCACTTAAACCTCTCCTAGCCGTCTGTTTCTCTTTTACCTTGTCTTCTTGGCCTTCATTTCTTCTGTGTCTTTCTTAATCTTTGTTATAATCTAGGCTTTCAGTTGAAAGCCTTGTAGTCTTTCCTGGGCCCGCTGCGCCACGTCTCCCCCCGTCTTTTGCCGTTCACTCGCCTCCACTCCGTCTGTCGTGATGCGTTCAGGGCCTCCGCTGCTCCTACCGTTTCCTCCGGCACGTACACCTCAAGGCCCCGCTCCATCATGTCCTGCGCTGCCTCTCTGGCTGTGTTGTAGGTTCTTACGCCGTTCTCCCAATGAATCCTCATCTTCGTTAGCGGCGTTTGGATCTAATTTTTTTTTCTTTCAGCGTTTTTTTAATGTTGGCATATTTCTTCCGCTGCTGCACAATTTCCGCCGGGTAGTCATGATCAAAGAATATCTGCTTGTCGCCGATTCGTATCTTTTTTTTCCACGCTCGTGTCAGGATTCTTTCCTTTACATCATATTTCAGAAAGTTTACCACAACTGACCTGGGTGTAGAGTGTGGGTTCGGGTTCTGTGCCGAGGCTCTGTGCGCTCGTTGAATCTGCAGATCCGCTTCGCTGGGCAGTTCCAGCTCTTTTTTTAAGAACTGATCCATGAATTTCGTCATCGAGTTGCCTTCAATGCCCTCCGGGATCCCGAAGATGCGTATATTGCCCCGTCTGGACCTGCTCTCCAAGTCAGTTACTTTCTCCTGCATCCTCTGCATTTGTGCCGTCAGGGTCTGCAGCTGTTCGCTTGCCTCGCTATTCCAATCTTCCAGCTCTGATATTCGGGCCTGCGCTTCTGTCATACACGCCCGCTGGGAGCGCAGCTCCTCCATGTTTTCTGCTAGCTTGCGCTCCATTTCTCTTCGGAGGCCCATAATTTCTTCCTTAATCTCTTTTTTCAGCTCCTCCTTAAGAGCCGCTAAATCCTGTTGTAGCTGCCGTTTGAAGTCTCTCAACTCTTTACCCAAACTGGCGATGCCAGTGTTCATGGTATCGAGTTTTGTGTCTTCCATTTTCTCTGCTGCGGTCACCTCGTTTTTTTGGGCCCCGTGTTCAGCGGTTTCTCCTGCGTTGTTGAAGAGGAATTCTTTAATTTACTCTGCTTTTGTCCTTGTGCCCGGCTCCTTCGTGTTTTCATCCCTTAGTTTATTGATCCGCTTATGTCGAGTTGGCCATTTACCGATGATTTTTAATCCGGCTAGGGAGAGCTCTCTGTTTAAGCGTTATGTCTCTCCGCCATCTTCCCGGAAGTCTCGGTACCGGCTGAGTTTGAAGTTGGGACATCGGGAGAAAGCGACTGCTGCTATGCTTCCTCACAGCTGTAAGAAATGCAGACTCAGCCGGGGGGCTCATACAGAACAGTGGCAGCAGAGAAGAACTGTCCCAGAGCGGCGTGAAAAGTCCTTAGGCAACGAGTCCAAATTTGAGGTCTCTGGTCGCGGGATAGACCAAAAAACTGAAGGAGAAACTTCTCAGTCAGGCGGGTATGAGGCCGGAAAGAGAGTCCAAAACACAATCTCTGTTCACTTTAAATTAGGAAAATTAAAGGTCCACTTTAATGGCGTGAAAAGTCAGAAAATCTGAGAAAAACATTTACTAGGATAAGAATGGCTTCTGAGGTGAAGGAAAAAAGAAGAGTTTGACTCTATTCAAGGCGAGCTTGTAAGAAAAAGATGGTTTCTCTTCAGTAACCAGAAAAATGAGAAAACTAACGCAGGATTTGACAAACTTCACACAGAACAATTTAGATAAAAAGAAACTACACGGAACCTTGAAAAGGTGGAATAAAACTTTCCTCTGAGATCTAGATCGCTATTCTGCTTCTTTAATTTTAATCTAGTTCCTAATCTACCCAGACTTCTACACATCTTTCAATCTTTTTTCTAGTTTTCAATCTTTCTTAAAATCTCTCTCTTCTATTCTTTTTTTGATCTCTGTTTTATCCTGTTAAAACAGATAGGAGGAGATAGGAGAGAGAAGGACGGTGGCTAAACTGTCATGTCTGCTGGAGTCCGAGTTCCACCCTATGCAGGACATACTGGATGCACTGAGGAGCTCATTTAGCAGCAGACTACATCATCCCAGGTGCACAACCGAGAGGTTTCGTAGGTCCTTCCTACCAACGGCTGTCAGACTGTACAACCTAAGCAGGGCTGCTCGCAGAGATAGCAAAAAGACGTAACAAACTAATAGTTTTTTGAATGCAAATGATGCAATAGACTTACACAATGGTCCCCTCCGGCATACAACTAGGAACATACCGGTCGCTATGGAGGGTGAGAATATGTATGGGCACATAATCATACCATGTAGGATAACTAAGTAGACGGTTATGCTGTTTCATTCCATCTAGCAACAATGCTCTGCACTGTGTGTGTTTATATATTTACATATTTATTCCATCTAGCTACAATGCTCCGCACTGTGTTTTTATATATCTACATATTATTCCATCTAGCTACATTGCTCCGCACTGTGTGTGTTTATATACTTGCATATTTATTCCACCTAGCTGCAATGCTCCGTACTGTGGGTGTTTATATATTTACATATTTATTCCATCTAGCTACAATGCTCTGCACTGTGTGTTCACACTGCCTTTTCCCTGCACTGTGTGTTCATATACTCATATATTTATTCCATCCAGCTACAATGCTCTGCACTGTGTGTCTGTGTGTGTGTGTGTATATATTTATTTTATAGTAATATGTACATATGTATATTAGCCGCTCTTGCTTGCTTGTTTTTTTCTTGCCTTCTGAATGTTGCTCTGAGTGTTGCTATCCCTGTGCTGTTGCAATCCTGGAATTTCCCCGTTGTGGGACTAATAAAGGTTTTTCTTATCTTATCTTATCTTATCTTATTCTCACATGCAGGGTGCCTCCTCACTCCTTTTAACTGAGCGTGCCGTTGGGTCATAAAACATGGGCCGGTCGCAAGACAAACCAATCAACTTTATAAAAAGGAGTTTGAACTTGCCGCTATCCAATGTGAAAACATTTCTTTGTTTGAGAGCAGCCAATCAAATGAAGACACCATCCCATGAAAATGCAGAAAAGAATTAATACTCATTCAGTTCTTATAAAATTAGGTGCTCAATATAAGATCTAACTAAATTAAATGACTTGGCTAATATTCAGTGATCATGCATTTATACTATTACTACTAATATTACATTCGTTTGACTAACACTCATGAACATAACATTTCTTATACATGTTTATAATGCATGCACTCATATTTAGATGAAAGATTAATGAAGTACTGCAAACCTTGGTCGGTGATCAAAAGGATGATTTTCAGTGTCCTTAGGATCCGGGGAAGATGATAAGCTGGAAGAAACTTAATGTGTAATAAGAATTGACAGTCAGATACATAATGAAACACATTCCGTAGGTATCCACCAGGAGGTACTGTTGAGCTGTAGATAATTTCTTTAGGTCCATAATATCTGAACAGGGGATCTGGTATCTGTCGAAAGTCATAAAATTGTCTGGTGAAGAAGTTTATGACCTTTTAAGAGCATTAATTTCCTGTAGGGCGGATGCTATCCATATGAACTGCCCACGTTGGGTATCTGGACTCCGAGTTTTTATGGTTCCTTTAAGCCTTTAAAAGCAAATTCTGATCCCTACCATCTCTGCAAGAGGCAACTGTTTGCATTGGGGTCCTGGGAAAAACATCCTTGGTCAGGCCTTGAGTGAGGGTAGTTAATATGAAAATAAGTGATATTCCTGTAGAATGAAGAAAAGTGATTTTCCTGTAGAAGGAAGAAAAGTGAAATTCCTGTAGAATGGAGGAAAGTGATCTTCTGGATTGGTTTGAGGAGACGATGATGCTACAGATGTTTAGGCAGTGCAGATGTTTAGGCAGCGCAGATGTTTAGGCTGTGTAGATGTCTATGCAGTATAGATGTTTAGGGAGTGTAGATTCTTAGCTAGTGCAAATGTTTAGGCAGTGTAGATGTCTAGGCAGTGCAGATGTTTAGGCAGCGCAGATGTTTAGGCTGTGTAGATGTCTACGCAGTGTAGATGTTCAGGGAGTGTAGATTCTTAGACAGTGCAGATGTTTAGGCAGTGCAGAGGTTTTTCTCAGAGTCAGTGTTTAGGCAGTGCAGATTTCTAGGCAGTGTAGATATTTACGTAGTGCAAATTTTTAGGCATTATAGATGTTTAGGCAGTGTAGCTGTCTAGGCAGTGCAGATGTCTAGGCAGTGGAGATGTTTAGGCAGTGGAGATGTTAAGGCAGTGCAAATATTTTAGGCATTATAGAGGTTTAGGCAGTGTAGATGTTTAGGCAGTGCACATTGTCACCGTACATGATGCAGTGGAACCCTGAATAAGATTTTCACTTTTTGGCAAAACCTATGTTATTCTTTACAAGGTTTTGAACTAAATCCACAGTGAAATGACCAGAACAGAGTAATAATTTTGTGCTAAATTCCTCCAGAAAATTCTAAAAGACAAATTTTAGCCAGATTTCTCTTTGATGAGTGCATGAAGAGTTTGTGTATTAATATTATATATTAATAAATAATGGCAAATGTTACTGTTGCCTTGCTCGAGTGAGAAGCCTACAGCACCGGTAGGTGACTGGGCTAGATGGGGTTAAGGAGGCTGGTCAATAATAGAGCATAAGGTTGTCTATGTGTGTGTGTGTTTGTTTTAAGAGAAGTGAGCATTTTGATATATTTTCATTAATCACATTACCAATAGACATCTTTCAGAAGGCTAAAACCTACAAAAACACATTTTTTCACTCGGTGACCCCTTTAATTTAAAAAAAAATAATAATTTGTGGTCTATATTAATCATATATTCCATAACCAACATATGTTTAAGCATGTGAGAGTGTTTGGTGATTACATATGTAAGGCGACTTCACACCTCAGAACAGGACAAAGAGTCTCAATCGCCAGTGAAGATTAAAGAGCATCCAAGGCACTGCGGTGGAGACCGGATGGGTTGCCCTGACCCCCCAGGGCCAGGTGGAGGAGTACGAAGACAATGGGGGGATTAAGATAATGAGGGATGTCAGCTTTTGATATGCATGTCTTTTGTTATGTGCGAGTATAAGTTCGTAGAGCCGAAGGTGTTCGCTCTCTTACTTCTTCTGCTGCTGCACCTAGATGAGACTTGTTAGAGGAGCTGATAATAAACTTTGGTTTATGAATGACATCGCCTCGTTATTTCAAGCTCCTCTACACTGGTGACCCTGATGCAAGAATGGACCAGAGGCGTTCCCCCGCGATCGACTCATCTGTGGCGACCCAGGCAGACGCCGGCGCCCACACAGACAGGGGAACAGATGGACGACGTTCCCCCACGGCAGAAGGGATAGAGAGGGCTCAACCAAGCACCAGCGCCGCGGAGAGAGCCGAAGCAAGGCACTCTCACCCTGCGGACACATCAGTGACGGTCCACACAAACGCCGTCACCGTCAACCTGCCGGACTTCTGGCAGGAAGACCCCGCCTCGTGGTTTCAGCAAGCTGAAGCCCAGTTTGCACTTGCGGGCATCACGGCTGACAATACAAAGTTCTATCACATCGTCGCCAAACTCAGCGCCACCACTTCGAGATGTGCGCGGTGCATAATCCAACGGCAGCCGGCCCAGGACAAATATAAAGAACTGAAAGCGACCATCATGGCAAATTACGTCCCCTCAGCCGAGGAGAGAGCCGAGAGGATCCTGGCGGTCTACGGCCACAGAGGAGGCAGACCCAAGGCCCTCATGGAGGACTTGCTGCAACTTAAAGAAGAGGACGATGACAACTTCCTCTTCCATTTCATATTCCTCAGTACGCTGCTGTCACACATGAGAGGGACGCTGGCCAACATGCGATGCAGCACCCAGCAAGACTTCCGCACGCTGGCTCACGAAGCTCAACGGCTCGTCAACGTCTGCAAGGAGCAGACACCCACAGCAGCATCCGCAGACCTCAACGCTGATGTCCGGAGCCACGAGGAGCCACAAATCACCGAGCAGAATCAGCCCGCAGTGACAACGACACGGCCAGGACGCAACAGACAGAGCGACGTTTGTTATTACCACCACCGCTTCGCCGAGAAGGCTTACAAATGCATTCCCCCCTGCAAATTCACAATTTCGGGAAAACGCCGAAGCCGAGAGCCGTTAACAGCGGCGGTTCTCGGCGAAAAAAGCAAGCTTTTAGATGTGACGGACGGACACACCGGCAAGTGGTTCCTTATCGACACGGGAGCTCAACTAAGTTTTGTCATGCCCTCCCAAGCAGACCGGGCCATGGCCCCCCGGGGCAATGGAGCGGTGGCAGCAAACGGCTCCATCATCGACACTTTTGGCGAAAAGAGCCTGCCCCTCTGCATCCACGGCCGCAACTACAGATGGACATTTGTTGTAGCGGCGGTGAGTTTTAACTTGTTGTGCGCAGATTTTTTGTGTGCACATGGGTTATTAGTTGATCTAGCGAACAGCCGCTTGGTTAATGCACTGTCCTTTGCTTCTATTCCCTGCTCAGCTCGACTTTCTCCACCACCCGTGCAGGCTAGCGTCACCACAGCAGGAGGTAAGTTTGATCAACTCCTCACCCAATTTCCAGCACTCACAATTCCCAAATTCTCAGCCACCGTGGCTAAACACGGGGTCGAACACTTTATTCCCACAACGGGCCCACCCGTATTCGCCAAAGCTCGGCGCTTAGACGCGACCAAGCTCGCCATAGCTCGGGACAAGTTCACCACTCTTGAAAAATTAGGCATTATCAGACGCTCAAAAAGCCCCTGGGCGTCACCACTTCACATGGTCCTGAAATCCAATGGTTCTTGGAGGCCGTGCGGCGATTACCGCAGATTAAACAATGCGACAGCGCATGACCGCTACCCAATTCCTCACATTCAAGATTTTTCACTACATCTGGCGGGTGCGCGCATTTTTTCAAAAATAGACCTGGTCCGCAGTTATCATCAAGTCCCAGTTCGAGCAGAGGACATTCCTAAAACAGCTGTAATAGCCCCCTTCGGTCTTTTTGAATTTTTGCGGATGCCTTTCGGCCTCAAAGGCGCTGCTCAAACCTTTCAGCGGACGATGGACGCGGTATTACGCGACCTCCCTTTCATGTCCGTCTAACTCGACAATATGCTGGTAGCCAGCTCGTCTGAGGAAGAACACGAGCAGCATCTCACTATGGTTTTTCAGAGACTAGAAGAGCACGGGTTAATAATCAATCCAGCCAAATGCAAATTCGGCGTGTCACAAATTGATTTTTTAGGACACAGAGTTTCTCCGAAGGGGGCAGTCCCACTTCCAGACAAAGTTCACGCAGTAAAAAGTTTCCCACGGCCACAAACGGTCAAATCGCTGCAGGAGTTTTTGGGCATGGTTAATTTTTACAACCGCTTCCTCCCCCACGCAGCTCAGCTCATGCAGCCCCTATATGACGCGCTCAGAAAACAAAAACCTTCCAACGCGGTCGAATGGACCCCGGAGCGCGAACGCGCCTTCGCGGAAGTAAAAAGCGCCCTAGCTAATGCCACATTGTTGGTTCACCCCGATCCCTCAGCCCGCATTGCGCTAACCACAGATGCTTCAGACCTGGCCATAGGGGCAGTTGTAGAACAACACGTCGGCGGAATCTGGCAACCTTTGGCATTCTTCAGCAAATCGCTAAACCAAACTGAGCGTAAATACAGCACTTTTGACAGAGAGCTACTAGCGCTCCATTTATCCATCCGCCACTTCCAGTTTTGGTTAGAGGGGCGGCGTTTTACGGCTTTTGTAGACCACAAACCACTCACCTTTGCTATGGCTAAAATTTCCGAACCGTGGTCAGGCAGGCAACAAAGACAGCTAGCTGCGATTTCAGAGTTCACCACAGACATTTGACATGTGGCAGACAAACTTAACATGGTAGCAGACTGCCTCTCTCGCGCTGTGACATCGCCAGAGCGCGAGGAGACAGATTATACTACCTCAGCCGCGGAACTCTTCACCAACGCGGACACATACGCGGCCCCAATCCATGCAGGGATAGATTATGCAGCCATGGTGGAGGAGCAAAGTAGTGACGCGGACGTGCGCGCACTCCTGTCTGGACCAACAGGGTTAAGGCTGGAGAAAAGGGGTCTACGCGACGCTGTGCCCCCCCTAATATGCAACATCTCAACCGGCCGACCTCGCCCGTTAGTTCCAGCTGCATGGCGCCGCCGTATTTTCGACTCGATTCACTCCCTCGCACACCCACGTGTGCGCGCTTCAGTTAAAATGGTCGCCGAAAAGTTTGTGTGGCCTGGCCTGCGCAAAAACGTAAAAGAATGGGCAAAGACTTGCATTTCTTGTCAGCGCGCCAAAGTACACAAACACACAAAAGCCCCTTTTCGAATCCCTGCTAGAAGGTTCGACCACGTTCATGTCGACCTCGTGGGGCCACTACCTTCCTCCCAAGGTTTCACACACCTGTTAGCAATGATAGACCGCACCACGCGCTGGCCAGAGGCAGTCCCTCTGACGTCAACCACAGCGGACGAAGTCGCTTGCGTTTTTTTGACAAACTGGGTGGCACGTTTCGGTGTCCCATCGGACATCACGTCCGATAGGGGGCCTCAATTTGTCTCGGAGCTTTGGTCAGCCATGTCCAGCAGCTTAGGGGCAACAATTCACCGCACCACCACTTATCACCCTCAGGCTAATGGGTTATGCGAGCATTTTCACAGATCTTTAAAGGCCGCCCTCAGAGCCTCACTAATGGATACAAATTGGGTAAATAAACTTCCCTGGGTTTTATTGAGGTTGCGTGCTGCGCCCAAAGAGGATCTAGACGCCTCTCCAGCAGAATTAGTTTTTGCACAACCTCTCAGGCTCCCAGGTGAATTTTTACCAGAGAACCCAGAGCCAGGGCATTTTCCAGCCCCGAGGTTTTTAGGCAGCAACGGACCGGACTCTCTCCCCGGGCCGGCACATCACTCTTTTCCACGGGTTTTTGTCCCCCAAGCTTTGAAAAACGCTGAATTCGTTTTTGTTAGGCATGAAGCTTTAAAACCAACTTTCCGCCCAGCATATGATGGGCCATTCAGAGTGCTGGAACCTGGTGATAAACACTTTGTGCTTGATTTTGGGGATAGAAAAGAAACAGTCAGCATTGACAGACTTAAACCTGCCTTCTTGTTGAGAGACGAGCCTGCACGGTTGGCGAGAGCACCTCGGCGGGGTAGACCCCCCAAGAGAAAAGACTCAGCCCCCCTGCAGGGAACAAATAATCACTCTCCTCCCCCAAGCTGCAGATTCCTTACAGGAAGGTCCCACCAGGACGCCCAAGCGGACCCACAGCAGATTCGGGAGAAGATTAAAACCCAGACGGCACAGAGACTGAAGCAAACTACTCAACAGTTGTTCACTAATTGTGCTGTTGCGGCGGCATGAAATAAAGCAGCGTGGTTGGAGGTTTTAAGGAAGTTTTATTATCATACCGCCGTCACAAGCTCCGCTCCCGGCGCCGTGCATGAGCGCCAGGAGTGAGCCCACGGCTCTCAGAGAAGGAGGGACACAAAGTCTGTGTCCTGCAGTGGAGGTTGAAGTCAGATTGAGAGAGGATGAGAGCATGGTTACAATGCAGTATATATACACCCAACTACAACAATACATCAAAGCATTCACAGCAGTTGGTCTGATCAAACAGATAACAGGACAGGCATGAGACATTTGCATGAAAGGCAACATTAACATTACAGAGGTGAGCCAGACGAAACGAGTCTGCCTGTAGACATTAATACACATTTCTTGTTCTGTTATTTGCTCTAGCCGAGAGCTGTGTTTGACCAGTCTGTTTGTGGGGATTTACATCAAAGCACATCTACATATGTAAGATGCTCAGAAGAAGCACAGTAAGGACAAGACGCATGAACACTATACGAGAATGGCGCATTACATCACAATACATGCATGTTTGCATCACAAATACATGAATGGCACATTGCATCTCAGTAGTGCAGCGGGAAAAACAGAGACAAGAGAGCTGAGTGTCCTTATCTGTTGTGGGGGTTAACCGAACCGCCACACTGTAACAGTTTAGGACTGACTTGTGATTTTACTATGCTGTTATGATTACCACTGAACTCTCTTAGGAGCATGGCTGCTGGAAAGTTTCTTCTGTGGCAAGAGGTGTAGCAGTTAGTATGTCATAGTAATTATCTTAAACTGTGAATTTTTCTATTGTCCTTTTCTTAGTCGTTTTGGGGGGGGGGGGGCTGTGGTCTATATTAATCATATATTCCATAACCAACATATGTTTAGGCATGTGAGAGTGTTTGGTGATTACATATGTAAGGCGACTTCACACCTCAGAACAGGACAAAGATTCTCAACCGCCAGTGAAGAACAAAGAGCATCCAAGGCACTGCGGTGGAGACCGGATGGGTTGCCCTGACCCCCCAGGGCCAGGCGGAGGAGTACGAAGACAATGGGGGGATTAAGATAATGAGGGATGTCAGCTTTTGATATGCATGTCTTTTGTTATGTGCGAGTATAAGTTCGTAGAGCCGAAGGTGTTCGCTCTCTTACTTCTTCTGCTGCTGCACCAAGATGAGACTTGTTAGAGGAGTTGATAATAAACTTTGGTTTATGAATCACATCGCCTCGTTATTTCAAGCTCCTCTACAAATTAACCTTTATTTAACCAGACAGGACAGATTAAGAACACATTCTTATTTACAACTGTGGCCTCTGGAAGGGGGGGGGGGGGCTCACATTCATTCCTCCCCAGCTGATGCCAATTAACCTAACCTGCATGTTTTTGGCCCCCTAGAAAGGTCCAACATGCCGCATCTAGAAGGCTGAATTTGAAATCCTGTCATCTCTAGGGGTCAACCTAAACTGAACACAATGTTAAAAAATGCGGACAGCTGCCAGTGGTACCCCTCAGCCTCTATTTGTTATTGAGATGTAGTTTATATGCCATTTAGACCTTGACCTTTTACTTTGCAATCCCAAAACCATAGTCAAAGGTCACAGTAGCAGGATGAGCCTGTGTACCAACCTTGGTGACTCTAGCTTTACTTGTTCTGTTATGGAAATTTATTTGCCTTGTCCCTGGGTCCTGAAATAATTAACATCAAAGATCTGCAAAAGTTGGAGAGCCGTTATTTTCTGCATGCAGGAGAGGAGGGAATCAGACAGGGAGTCAGTCAGCACTGCTCTGCACAGAAATGCGGAGCAGATTTTTTAAAATCTGAGCAGGACGCTCACCACATTGCCTTACTTAGTAACACATCAGATAGTGTATAACCTTGACATACCAACAGTCTCCATGGTGCACAAAGAAGGAAGACAGCATTTCAGCTTCTTAAAATTACACCCTAATAAAGCCTACTAAACATCATTTAGTGACATATCAGAATTTCTGGCATAGAAACAGAATAAAGCAGCACACCAACAGCAATATTAAATTAATTAAAATTAAATTAAATCACCCTTCATTGTCATTCAGCTGTACAACCAATCATGTACAGTAGAACGAGATTGTGTTTTACCTATCTACAGTGTTAAACACACACACCCCAAGTGTAGAATCAGAGGGCCGCTGCCATGCAAGGTGCCGCCACAAATTTCCCTCCTCCATTCCATTATTGCTGAGCACCAAGCTGGACGGCAGGAAGTTCCACTTTTATATGGTCTTCGGCATGACCCGGCCGGGATTTGAACCCCTGCCTCCCGGGTGTGGGGCGGATTCTCTACCAACTGAGCCACCACTCCGGTAAATAATATCAGTACATTTCCATTTCAGTTCTATAGCAATAGGGCAGAGGGGAAGCTAGCATGACCTTTGAACTTTTGACTCCAAAGCTATAGTTAGAGGCCAGGGTCTCAGGGTGGCCAGGGTCTCAGCAATAGGGTCCATCGATTTTTTTGTTGTTGAGATATGGTGTAAATGACAATCTGACTTTGACCTTTGACTGACCATAGAGATCAGGGTAACTGGGTAAACCTGTGTACCAAGTTTGATGACTGTAGGTTTCCTTGTTCTATAGTAATGGTGTAAAGGGAATGTCAGTGTTGACCTTTGACCTTTTGACACCAAACCCACAGTCATAGGTAAGGGCCTAGGCTGTCCAAGATTTGTCTAAGACACAGTACCGATTTGAAAAGACTACATCATTACCTCTGTCAGGCCGCAGGCCAGGAGGTTATGTTTTTGCCAGCGTTTGTCTCTTTGTCTGTCTGTCTGTTTGTCTGTCTGTTGGTTAGCAAGATAACTCAAAAAGTTTTGGACGGATTTCGATGAAACTTTCAGGCATTGTTGGAAATGGTACAAGGAAGAACTGATTAAATTTGGGGGATGATCCGGATCACCGTCTGGATACAGGAATTTTTTAAAGGATTCTTTAACATTGTCAGATAGGGCCATTTTCAACATGTGTGCAGGCGCAATGGAGGGCGCTGGTCGTCGTGTCTGACGAACACGAACTCCGCATTCTTCAAAGTTTTAGGCACAAAAGCGCACGGAAAACAGTGGTGGGCAGGGCCCGGCAGCGTGCCTGTGTTTGCGCTACGCTGCAAAAGCTGAGACGGGCAGCTGTCCGGCGCCGGATTATTTGGCAGAAATTCCCCGGGCAGCCATAGGGGCTGCGCAAAAAACAAGCTCTCTGCCGGGGAAGCTTCCAAATCCTCTTTTACCGTGGAGCGCAACCCCAATAAAACCCACAGCAACCTGTCTACCCAATTTGCATTCGTCAGTGAAGCCCTGAGTGCTGCTTTCAGTGATCTATGAAAACGCTCACATAACCCATTGGCCTGTGGGTTGTACGCGGTTGTGCGATGAATTGCAACGCCCGCAGACTGGGAGTTTGCAGATGGAGGAGATGGACACAACACCAACACTTCAGTTTATTACCTCCGCCAAGGAGGTAATGCTTTTACTACTGAACACTAATCCTATCATTGTGAATCCAATTGCTAGTCATATGTTTTCATGGTCAAGGAATCTGAAAATGTACACACAAACACTGTATGGGGGGGAACTGTGGCGCTTGGCGGAGGTCTGCGATCTCCGAGTGCTTTTCTAGTTTCTTTCTGTAGTCATCACATTCACAATGTTGGTGTTGTTGGTGTTGACGCCGCTGCCCATCCACCCAGCGGGGTGATGACGAGACTCCTTCAGCCTTTAGAGCAGTGGACCCCAAACTACGGCCCGTGGGCCGGATACGGCCCGCCTCCACATTTGGCCCGGCCCCCTGAACAATACCAGAGACGCATTATGATTTTTTTTTTCAGTCTGGCAACGCAATCAAGACTAATACACGCATAGAACGTGACATTCTAGTCCACCCTTCTATTCCACCCTTCAACAGCAATTCTAGTTCGCTACCTGCTCCAGTCGCTTCTCTCTCTACTCACCTGCACACTTCACACACACCGTCCGCTCTGCGGGGCCACTCACACGGGGGCGTGCCTCGGCTGCGTGCACACACTCACTCACTCACGTTCATGCACTGAGGTGCCCTATCTAAACACATGAACCAGACACATCCTGCAACACTAGACTCACCCCTGTCAAACGGAATAATGCCAAAAAGGTTAGGCAAGAGAAAAATTGATTCAGACTGCAGGGTATTTAACCTGCAGTGGACAAACGATTATTTTTTGTTCAATGCAAAGAAAAGGCTGTTTGTCTCATCTGTCAAGAGGCTGTGGCGGTATTCAAAGAATACAATCTGCGCCGACACTATGAATCCCGTCACAAAGAAAAATATGATAGCTTGCAAGGCCAAATGCGAGCAGACAAACTCTCAAAGCTAAAAAGTGGACTGTTAGCTCAGCAGAATAGATTTGTACGCCAAGCTCAGCTGAACCAGTCATCCGTTGGGGCCAGCTTTCGGGTTGCTCAACTGATAGCAAGCAGCAGTAAACCTTTCACTGATAGAGAATTTGTCAAGAAATGTTTGAATGCTGTCGCTGAGGAGGTGTGTCTCGAGAAGAAAGATGTCTTTAATGCCGTGAGTCTGTCGGCGAGTACAATCACCAGACGCATTGCCCAGCTGCAGCAGAAGACGAAAGAATTTGACTTTTTTTCATTAGCGCTGGATGAGAGCACGGACGTGCAGGACACAGCGCAGCTGCTCATTTTTATTCGTGGAGTTAGCGCAAACTTTGAAATGCGCGAGGAGCTGGCAGCCCTCCAAAGTCTCACAGGGACGACGACGGGGGAGGATATTTTCAGCAAAGTAGAGGTAAGAGTTTAAGTAAGAGATTCTGCTCTGACAACTAAGCTGAACTTTTACCCGTTAAGATTGCGCACGGCACAACAGAAAGTTAATGTTCCATGGACTTTTTTTCTGAGAAGAACCAGAGAGGGTTATTTGGTTATTATTTATTTCATAAATAGTGTTATTTATTTTGGCGCCTTGCATGGCAGTGGCCCTCTGATTCTACACTTGGGGTGTGTGTGATTGACACTGTAGATAGGTAAAACACAATCTCGTTCTACTGTACATGATTGGTTGTACAGTTGAATGACAATAAAGGGTGATTTAATTAATTTAATTCATTCATTCATTCATTCATTAATAGTGTTATTATTTATTTTCTGACTTTTTTTTCCTGTGAAGATCCTGGAAAGGGTTATTAATATTTGGTTATGTGTGGCTTTCTGGAAAACAATAGATGTTTACGTTTAGGCACCCCTGCGATCGTCTCAATTTTTCTGTTACAAACTGACCCCGGCCCCCGTCAGAGAAGGCAAAAGTTATGTGGCCCTCACAGGAAAAAGTTTGGGGACCCCTGCTTTAGAGGCTGAGAGGTAAATATGTAAATGAACCTTTGGAGACAATGGGAGATGGAGGCTCTAGACAAAAAAACATTAAAGTCAGTCTAACTAGTCATTTTAAGGCACCATTGTCCCGTCAAAACAAGCAGTTCTATGGTGGTGAATCCAGCAGGTTGACTTAATCATCACAGGCCACCAAAGAAGATAAAAGTTAAAGTATACAACCAACAGTAGTAATAAAATAGAAGTTTTTCTTCAAAAATGCACCCAAATAAGAGGCAAATGTTCTCTGCAATTATAGCATCACGAAGGAACAATTTTCTATTATTTCTCACAGTTTTTCCATATTATTTTCACTCAAGAACAAACTACAGAAAAAATATTATTACACAGATGAAAAAAAAAAGTTTAATACTTACAGTTTATCATTTAATTTCTCTTGTATATTCATGACCGACAATGAGGGTGTGAATTTGATCTCTGCTGTTACTGACAGTTGTGGCTGCACGTCTTTTTAGTTCCTTAATTTGAGGTGTTGTTTCTTCTTGTTTTGTGGTTCAGTGATGCGTGTCACACTTATTTTAATAACCAACAGGAACAAGCTACTACTCTGAAGAAGTCTGTAACTTCTTAGGATGTCAGAGGTGAAGAAAACAAAGTTAGTACTAAAAGACTCACTAACACTGACACACATGGTAAACTGAGCTCACGGTCAACATGCAGCAATTAGTCATTTAGAATCAGAATCAGAATCAGATTTATTGCCATTGTTCATGTAGTACACAAACTAGGAATTTGTCTCGGTGCAATGCTGCAACATTAAACATGGAGTAGCACTAAAGATAAAAATAAAAAACTATGCATGCAATAAAAGGTAGAATATGAATAAGTAATGCTAATCTATGCAATTTTTAAATATATTAACAAGCAGCAGATAGAGTTCCACATAGTGCAGTCGGTAGTGCAAGAAGAAAACAGTGATAATTGTCATGAGTCTGGTTGAGCTGCTGTACATGGTGCACGAGAGTCAATAAGTCACTTAGTGTTCAGCAGTCTGATGGCAGAGGGGAAGAAGCTGTTCATGTAGCGGGAGGTTTTAGTCTGAATGGACCGAAGTCTTCTACCTGAGGGGAGGGGGGCAAACAGTACGTGTCCAGGGTGTGAAGGGTCGGCTATGATTGGCCATTTATGTTAAATTTATGGAACAAAACATAATTATGCATGACTGTTTTCTGGTAATATTGTATTTTCCCCTCATTATATTAAGAAAATTCATGAATAAATGTTCCATAAGATGAGACGTGAATCCAGTGACCACACATCAGAGGTGCCTTACCAACCATATCAAGAGGGAGAATATGGAAGGCAGTTTCAGCAGAACAAAGGGATTATCATCAGTATTTAGGTCAGGGGTGTCCAGTCATGTGCTATGGAGGGCCAAGACCCTGCAGGCTTTACCTCCAGCCAGTGCCTTCAACAGCAGGTTCCACTGAATTCTCAGGTGAAAACACCTGCTGAAGAGACTGGGTAGAAGAGAAAACTTGTGGGGTTTTGGACCTCCATGGCACATGATTGGACATCCCTGATTTAGGTCCAACATTTCTATCAAAAACTGAGTATGAGAAGGAAAGTTAATGTAAAAATTAAGAAAAAAATAGATCTGGTGTACAACCTGTGGTGACTTCACACATCAACTTTCTCCATCCTTCTCGATCTCTCATCCTTTTCTTCAGGAGCACTAGTGATATTCCTGTGGCTTCAGTAATGCCTTCCATCCATCTTTGTCGCAGCCTTCCTCTTTGTCGTCTTCCATTGCACCTTCCCAACATGAGATTTTTCTCCAGATTCTCGTCCTTTCTCATTATAAGGCCAAAGTAATTGAGCCTCCTCTTCACAATTTTGCCTTCAAAACATTTTTGTGGACTTACTCTGTCAAGTACAGACTTGTTGATTTCATTTCCGGTCCAAGGAATCTTCAGTACCATAGCTCAAATGCATCTATATTGGCAGAAAGCGATCCAAACCTCGGGAAAGACGTGCAGATGCTGCGGTGAAATCCAGAAGGCTTGCTCGCCCTCGCCTTCGCCGTCTTGCTCGCTCCACCTCATCTTCTCCTAATTCTGCAGCTGGCCTCTTTCCTGGATCCTGGCCCTCGGGTGTGCTCGGAGTGAGGCCATCATTTCTCCGGCCTGTTTTCCCTGTTCTACCGTGCCAACCGGCCTTGTCCCTGCTCCGAGCCAGCAAACCCCCTGCAGGTAGCGGGTGCCTATGTCAACTTTCACCGGCCCCATTCCTGGCGAGACTGCTGCTGTGACAGAGCCCATCCAGCTGGTGTTGCTTAACACACGTTCCATCTCAAATAAATCATTCTTTTTGAGCGATTTATTCATTACTGCAGGGCTGGACTTTTTATTTCTTGTTGAGACTTGGCAGAGAAGTGAGGAATTTACCTCCTTAATTGAACTTTGTCCACTGGATTGTACCTTCTCCTGTGCTCCGAGATTGACAGGCCGTGGCGGAGGTCTGGCCATCGTGAACCGGCGCCGCCTCGTTACACGGACGGTGAGCCATGGGACTTTTTCATCGTTTGAACTGATGATTTTAAAAATTGGCTCCTCAAACCCATTTTATTGTGTTTTAATTTACCGCCCTCCAGAGGCCAAAGAGGCCTTTATGCCTCTTTTTTATCTGAGTTTAGTGATTTTTTAACTTCTATTATTAAATTAAATTAAATAACTAAAGTTAAACTAAAATTAAAATACTAAACTAAAATAAAACTAAACTAAACTAAATTAAATTAATAAAATTATTAAATTAAAGGGGCGCTGCTGAAGTCATTCTATGACACGGTGGTGGCATCAGCCATCACTTTTGGAGTGGTCTGCTGGGGCAGTGGCATTACTGCAGCCGATAGGAAGAGACTGAACAAACTGATTAAGAAAGCTAGCTCTGTCCTGGGGCAACGCCTTGATCCGATGGAGGAGATAGGAGAGAGAAGGACGGTGGCTAAACTGTCATCTCTGCTGGAGTCCGAGTTCCACCCTATGCAGGACATACTGGATGCACTGAGGAGCTCATTTAGCAGCAGACTACATCATCCCAGGTGCACAACCGAGAGGTTTCGTAGGTCCTTCCTACCAACGGCTGTCAGACTGTACAACCTAAGCAGGGCTGCTCGCAGAGATAGCAAAAAGACGTAACAAACTAATAGTTTTTTTTTTTTTTTTTTTTTTTTTTTTTGAATGCAAAAGATGCAATAGACTTACACAATGGTCCTCTCCGGCATACAACTAGGAACATACCGGTCGCTATGGAGGGTGAGAATATGTATGGGCACATAATCATACCATGTAGGATAACTAAATAGACGGTTATGCTGTTTCATCCCACCTAGCAACAATGCTCTGCACTGTGTGTGTTTATATATTTACATATTTATTCCATCTAGCTACAATGCTCTGCACTGGGTGTGTTTATATTTATATATCTATATATTTATTCCATCTAGCTACAATGCTCAGCACTGTGTTTTTATATATCTACATATTATTCCATCTAGCTACATTGCTCCGCACTGTGTGTGTTTATATACTTGCATATTTATTCCACCTAGCTGCAATGCTCTGCACTGTGTGTTCATATATTCATATATTTATTCCATCCAGCTACAATGCTCTGCACTGTGTGTCTGTGTGTGTGTGTGTGTATATATATATTTTATAGTAATATGTACATATGTATATTAGCTGCTCTTGCTTGCTTGTTTTTTCTTGCCTTCTGATTGTTGCTCTGAGTGTTGCTATCCCTGTGCTGTTGCAATCCTGGAATTTCCCCGTTGTGAGACTAATAAAGGCTTATCTTATCTTATCTTAAATTTGAGCGGATTTTATTACTTGGAGATTTTAATTTGCATATTAACGATCCCAATGACAGTTTTGCAGTTAATTTCTTAGGTATGATTGAATCATTTAATTTTGTTTTGTGTCTATCTGGCCCTACGCATATAAAAGAAAATACACTTGATCTTGTTTTTACACTCGGTCTTAATGTGAATAATGTTCAGACTAAGGAGCTTCTTGTGTCAGACCATTTTTGTGTTCTTTTTAATTTATCAGTTAAATCAGTCTGTTACACTGGCAAGCGGGTAAAATGCTCTCGTGTCATTGGCCAGTTTTCAGCTGTGAAATTTTCTGCTGCCTTTGACAGCAGTATGGTTTCATCCTCTGATGACGACACTGAGAGTTGTCACGCCGCGCCATTCATCAGCGGCGCCACCTGCTCACGCACCTGACAATCATCAGCGGCGAGGGATAAAGGCCGTCTCGCCCGGAGGCTCGGCCTGAAGCCGTCAGACTTCGTCCCTCACCGTTGTGAGCATACTTCCCTTCAGCGTCACCATTTTGGTAAGAAGATCGCTTACCTCTCTTCTTCAGTCTTCTCCCCTGTGCACAGGTGGATTCCCCAGCGGCGGACATCTCCTCTCCATCGCCCAATCCTCGCTGCTGTACGGAGCTCTCCAGGTGGCTGTCTTCCGGGCTTCGCCTCCTTGTTGTGCCAGCTGTCCTGACCCACCAAGTAAGTCCTTCTCTCGCCATAAATCCCTCCTGTGTTGGTGTATGCCCGTCACCCTCTCCCTGTGCTCTCTCCATAGGGTTGCTCGGCTGTACGGTCACCTGCCTCTGTGCCTGGAGCAGACACCATCACCAACACATTTACATCCCGCAGACACGCACTCATTCACTCCTGCTGTTAATAAACTCTTTGAACAACTCTAAGCCTGTGTGTGTGCGTCTCCTGAGCCGTGCATTATGTCAGTACGGCTTCAGCAGAGCGGCTCGGTGGACGGCAGGCTCGCACACCGGTTTACCACTCTCGAGGCTAGAGTGGATCAGATTGCTTATCAACAGCAGGTTATCCTAAATCAATTATTAAACTTAACTAACCGGTTGGGCCGCTTAGATCCTCAACAGCCGTTCCCCCCGGCTCGTCAGGGTGGCGCAGCTCCTGCTGTTCCAGCGGCCGTCCAGCCGGCTCCAGTGGCACCGGTTCGGCTCACACCGATTCCGACCCCCGCCCGCTTTAGCGGTAAGCTCGGCGGAGCGCGGGGGTTCATTATGCAGTGTGAGTCCGTGTTCCACCGTGTGCCCGGAGATTTTCCCTCGGATCACAGTCGGATTGGTTACATAGGGAATCTTCTGGAGGGGCATGCGTTAACTTGGACCTACGCCGTAATGGCGAGGCCCAGTTATGCCACCCTCACCTATGACCAGTTCGTGAGGCGCTTTCTGGAGGTCTTTGACCATTCTCAAACCGAGACGGTCCAGGTCGATCGGCTTCTCGCTCTCCAGCAGGGAGGCCGGTCGGCAGCGGACTACTCGGTCGACTTCCGGGTAGCGGCGGAGGAATTGGGCTGGGAGGAACGCTCCCTCTGTGGCCTGTTCCTCCGCAGCCTCAATAGTGATCTGAGGGATGAACTGGCTGGACGGGATATCCCTGGGACGCTAGCGGAGCTGACATCCTTAGCGATAAGTTTGGATAACAGGTTGCGCGAGCGCTCCTCGGGGCGGAAGTCTTCTTCTTCTCGCCCTCGTGGAGTCTCGCCGCACCTGTTCCAAGCTCGCCCCCTGGCGGCGCCGCCAGCATCGTGCCCCGAGGAGTCGGAGCCGATGGTGACGGGCTGGACCAAGCTTTCCCCTGCGGAGAAACAACGCCGCCGTGAGTTGGGCCTCTGCATGTATTGCGGAGGTGACCAACACACTGTGGAGCGTTGCCCGCGGAAAGCCAGTCGGCAGGGTCCGCGAATCGCTGTAGGGAGCCTCGCGGATCCCAACCGGTTAGACACTCTCACTCAATTAAAGCTGCCCATCCGTTTTTGCCACAATCCCACTGGGCACCTCACCCACGCACTGGTGGATTCGGGCGCAGAGGGCAGCTTCATTTCACAAGGCCTGGCAACCCGATTGGGCATCCGCTGTCAGGCATTAAAACACCCCATCTCCCTGGTCCATCTCTCCCGTGCCTCCCTTGGGAGAGTTTCTCACCAAACCATGCCTATCCCAGTCATCATCTCAGGGAACCACCGGGAGGAGATGGTATTTTACGTCCTGCCCAACTCTGTGTCGCCCGTCATCCTGGGGTATCCCTGGCTACGCCTCCACAACCCTGTCCTGGACTGGAGGTCCGCTGGGGTATCGGCATGGAGTACCTTCTGTATGGGCACCTGCCTTCAGTCCGCTGCCTGCTCCCCATCCGCGGCTCCCCCTGTGGCGGATTCAGCACCTCCGGACCTGTCACTGGTGCCTCCAGAATTTCACAACCTGGGTATGGTATTTAGTAAATCGAAAGCTATGTCTCTTCCCCCGCATCGACCATATGACTGTGCCATCAATCTCCGCCAGGGGGCTCCCCTGCCATCTGGTCGGCTCTACAGCCTGTCGGCGCCGGAGAAGGAGACCATGAATACATACCTGAAGGAATCACTGAGCGCTGGGATTATTCGCCCATCGTCGTCACCCGTGGGGGCAGGGTTTTTCTTTGTCGGGAAAAAGGACGGATCCCTTCGCCCCTGCATAGACTACCGAGCGCTAAATGACATCACTGAGAGGGACCGTTACACCCTGCCCCTCATGGACACTGCCTTTCACTCCCTCCAGGGGGACTGGTTTACCAAGCTGGATTTACGCAGCGCTTACCACCTCGTCCGGATCCGGGAGGGAGATGAATGGAAGACAGCCTTCCGTACCCCGAACGGCCACTTTGAGTATCTCGTCATGCCGTTCGGGCTGACCAACGCTCCTGCCGTCTTTCAGCGCCTCATTAATGACGTCCTCCGGGATTTCATCGGCCTTTTTGTGTTCGTCTACCTGGATGACATCCTTATCTTCTCCAGGTCCAGGGACGAGCACCAGGTCCATGTGAGGCGGGTCCTCCAAAGACTGCTGGAGAATCGTCTGTACGTGAAGGCTGAGAAATGCGAATTCTACGCTAGGACCACATCCTTCCTGGGATTCATCATCGCTCAAGATCAGGTGCTCCCAGACCCAGAGAAGGTGAAGGCGGTGGTGGAGTGGCCTACTCCCGCATCCCGGAAGCAGGTGCAACAGTTGGCTTCGCCAATTTTTACCGCCGCTTTGTCCCAAATTTCAGCTTGATCGTCGGACCGCTGACCCGCCTCACGTCCCCGAAGGTCCCGTTCCGGTGGACTGAAGAGGTCGCTGTTGCCTTTAGGGCGCTGAAGGCGGAGTTCTCCTCCTCCCGGGTCCTTCGCCAGGTCGACCCCGCGCTGCAGTGCATTGTGGAGGTGGACGCATCGGACACGGGAGTGGGAGCAGTGTTATCCCAGCGGTCACCTGACGATGGCGCCAAACGGCCGTGCGCCTTCTTCTCCCGGCGCCTGTCCCCGGCGGAGAGAAACTACGATGTGGGGGACAGAGAGCTCCTGGCCATTAAACTCGCCTTACAGGAGTGGCGCCACTGGCTAGAGGGGGCGGACCTGCCGTTTGTGGTCCTGACGGACCACAAGAACTTAGAGTACTTACGATCTGCCAAGCGCCTGAATGCCCGCCAGGCGCGCTGGTCTTTGTTCTTCGCCAGGTTCCGCTTCTCAATCACCTTCAGGCCGGGCTCCAAAAACGGCCTGCCTGACGCCCTCTCTAGGCAGTTCACCCCCGTGGAGGCTGAGGAGACGCCCCACACTATCCTGCCCAGGTCGTGCGTCCTCGGTGCCATCTCTTGGGACATTGAAGACAAGATCCGGAAGGCGCAGGAGGTGGAACCTGATCCTGGCGGCGGACCGGAGGGAAGACTGTTCGTCCCATCTGCGGTCCGAGGAGAGGTCATCCACTGGCTCCACACCTCCCGGCTCACCTGTCATCCCGGCACCTCTCGGATGATCAGCCTCCTCCAACGGTCCTTTTGGTGGCCAGGCCTGCGGAGGGATGCAGCCCGCTACGCCCGGGCTTTCCCAATCTGTGCCACCAGCAAGTCGGGAAATGCCCCCCCAGCGGGTCTGCTCCAGCCTCTGCCCGTCCCCGGCAGGCCCTGGTCGCACATCGCACTGGACTTCGTCACTGGACTCCCCATTTCCAACTCCTTTGACACCGTCCTGACCATCGTGGACCGTTTCTCCAAGGCGGCGCACTTCATCCCCCTGCGAGGTCTCCCTACTGCCCTGGAGACAGCGGGCCTCCTCGTCCAACACGTGGTCAGGCTGCACGGGATTCCGGTGGACGTGGTCTCGGACCGGGGTCCCCAATTTTCATCCGAGGTTTGGAGATCCTTTTGTAACGCCATCGGAGCCAAGGTGAGCCTCTCCTCCGGCCATCACCCCCAGTCTAACGGGCAGTGTGAGAGGACCAATCAGGAGCTGGAGGCTGCGCTCCGCTGTGTTACTAGATCCAAGCCGACGTCCTGGAGCAACCATCTCGCCTGGGTGGAGTATGCCCACAACACCGCCCGCTCTTCTGCAACGGGGATGTCCCCCTTCAAGGCGTCCCTGGGTTACGACCCCCCACTGTTTCCAGCGCAGGAGAACGAGGTAACTGTCCCCTCTGTTAGGGCGCACCTTAGGCAGTTCCGCTCCACCTGGGCTGCCGCGCGTCATGCGCTTTTACGCACAGCGGAGCGCAACAGGACCGTGGCGGACCGGCACAGAAGACCTGCCCCGGCGTACAGAGTTGGGCAACTCGTGTATGTGTCTACCCAGGACGTCACATTAAAAGGCGAGAGGAGGAAGCTGGCACAGCGATTCATGGGTCCCTTTCCCATCACCCGGATCATCAACCCGGTGGCTGTGCGCGTGGCTATTCCCCCCTCCCTCCGCATCCATTCCACTTTCCATGTGTCGAAGGTGAAACTGGCAGTCACTGACCCCCTTTGCCCTCCTCCTGCAGCGCAACCCGCGCCCCGGATGATTGGTGGCCATCCGGCCTGGTCCGTCTCCTCCATCCTGGACTCCCGGCGCCGAGGTCGTGGGTTGCAATACCTGGTGGACTGGGAGGGCTATGGGCCCGAGCATCGACAATGGGTGCCCCCGTCGTTTGTGTTGGACCCATCGCTCATCGCGGACTTCCACCGAGCGCACCCGGATAAGCCATCGCCAGGAGGCGCTGCTAGAGGGGGGAGTACTGTCACGCCGCGCCATTCATCAGCGGCGCCACCTGCTCACGCACCTGACAATCATCAGCGGCGAGGGATAAAGGCCGTCTCGCCCGGAGGCTCGGCCTGAAGCCGTCAGACTTCGTCCCTCACCGTTGTGAGCATACTTCCCTTCAGCGTCACCATTTTGGTAAGAAGATCGCTTACCTCTTTTCTTCAGTCTTCTCCCCTGTGCACAGGTGGATTCCCCAGCGGCGGACATCTCCTCTCCATCGCCCAATCCTTGCTGCTGTACGGAGCTCTCCAGGTGGCTGTCTTCCGGGCTTCGCCCCCTTGTTGTGCCAGCTGTCCTAACCCACCAAGTAAGTCCTTCTCTCGCCATAAATCCCTCCTGTGTTGGTGTATGCCCGTCACCCTCTCCCTGTGCTCTCTCCATAGGGTTGCTCGGCTGTACGGTCACCTGCCCCTGTGCCTGGAGCAGACACCATCACCAACACATTTACATCCCGCAGACACGCACTCATTCACTCCTGCTGTTAATAAACTCTTTGAACTACTCTAAGCCTGTGTGTGTGCGTCTCCTGAGCCGTGCATTATGTCAAGAGCTTGGTCTGCTCTTTTAACTCACACTGTTCAAGCATCTTAGATGTGGTTGCTCCCTTTAAAACCAGGACTGTCCGTGCTGTTAATTCATCCCCCTGGTTAAATGATGATCTCTGTTGTTTTAGACGTAAATGTTGGAGGGTGGAAAGACTGTGGAAGTCCACTAAACTTGAGGTGCATCGATTGTACCTTAAGGAGCTCTTAATTGAATTTAACAATGATTAAAATGGCAAGAACTTCTTATTTTTCCACAATCATCTCTTCCAATGCGTCTTCCACAGTGAAAGACGCATATCGCGCTGTCCCTCGAGCTGCGCTGGGATTATCTGATCACGTGATGGTTCACCTCATTCCCACATACAGACAGAGATTGAAGCTCACTAAACCTGTTGTGAGCACTACGAAGATACGGACCAGTGATGCTGAGGAGAAGCTGGAAACGTGCATGGAAATATCTGACTGGGGCATGCTTAAAGGAGCCACACATGATCTGGATGAGTACACGGACACTGTGAACTCATATATCCACTTTTGTGAAGAGAACATTCTTCCATCACGCACCAGGGTGAGTTACTCTAATGACAAACCCTGGTTCACAGCTAAGCTCAGACAGATCAGGAAGGAGAAGGAAGCAGCGCTGAAAAGTGGAGACAGGGACTGCTACAGGGAGGTTAAATACCGGTTTAACAGAGAGCTGAAGAGGGCTAAATCTCTATACTCAGAGAGACTCCAGCAGCAGTTCACTGCTAATGATTCGGCTTCCGTGTGGAGAGGACTGAGGCAGATCACCAACTATCGGCCTCAGGCTCCTAAAGGTCAGGATGACAAAGCCCTTTGTCAAAGACTGTCCCAACACTATGCCCGTTTTGACACCTCGTCATCTGTGTCCAACTCCCCCCCTCCCTCCAGCTCCACAGCCTCCACATTCCCTACTTCATTTAAGGCACCCCCCCCTCCTCCCCCCCTCCCCTTATCATCAGTGAGCAGGATGTGCTCAAACAGTTCTCCAGACTGAACCCGCGCAAGGCCCCCGGCCCAGACGGCGTGTCTCCCTCCACCCTGAGACTCTGTGCGAAACAGCTGGCTCCTGTATTCACAGACATTTTTAACACCTCCCTTAAGTTATGCCACGTGCCATCCTGCCTCAAATCCTCCACCATCATCCCTGTCCCCAAGAAGCCACGGATCACTGGACTTAATGACTACAGACCTGTAGCGCTCACCTCTGTAGTCATGAAGTCCTTTGAGCGCCTGGTCCTGTCCCACCTCAAGTCCATCACCACCCCTCTCCTGGACCCGCTGCAGTTTGCCTACCGAGCCAACAGGTCTGTAGACGATGCAGTCAACCTGGCCCTCCACTCCATCCTGCAGCACCTGGACTCCCCGGGAACCTACGCCAGGATCCTGTTTGTGGACTTCAGCTCCGCATTCAACACCATCCGCCCCGCTCTGCTCCGGGACAAGCTGTCCCTGCTCAACGTGCCTGACTCCCTCTGCAGGTGGATCATCGACTTCCTGACGGACCGGAGGCAGCATGTGCGGCTGGGAAAGACTGTCTCAGACTATACTAGCATCAGCACCGGATCACCCCAGGGCTGTGTACTTTCCCCCCTACTCTTCTCCCTTTACACCAACTCCTGCACCTCCAGCCACCAGTCTGTCAAGTTGATCAAGTTTGCGGACGACACCACCCTCATCGGGCTCATCTCCAACGGCGACGAGTCCGCCTACAGGAGAGAGGTGGCCCAGCTGGCGTCCTGGTGCAGCAATAACAACCTGCAGCTGAACGCTCTGAAGACAGTGGAGATGATTGTAGACTTCAGGAAAGTCACTACTCCTCTGCCCCCCCTCACCCTCTCAGGCTCTCCCATCACCACTGCTGATTCCTTCCGCTTCCTAGGCACTACCATCACCAGGGACCTCAAATGGGAGCTGACCATCAGCTCACTCATCAAAAAAGCCCAGCAGAGGATGTTCTTCCTGCGGCAGCTGAGGAAGCTCAAGCTACCCACCAAGATGTTAGTGCAGTTCTACACAGCCATCATCGAGTCCATCCTCACCACCTCCATAACCGTGTGGTACGCAGGAGCCACTGCCAGGGACAGACTAAGGCTGCAGCGCGTCGTGCGCACTGCTGATAAGGTGATCGGCTGCAAGCTCCCATCTCTCCAGGATCTGTACATCTCCAGGACCCGGAGGCGTGCTGGCCGGATCATAGCCGATCCCTCACACCCTGGTCACGTACTGTTTGCCCCCCTCCCCTCTGGTAGAAGACTTCGGTCCATCCAGACTAAAACCTCCCGTCACATGAACAGCTTCTTCCCCTCTGCCATTAGACTGCTGAACACTAAGTGACTCTCGTGCACCATGTACAGCAGCTCAACCAGACTCATGTCAATCATCACTGTTTTCTTCCTGCATTACCGACTGCACTATATAGTTCTCCACAGTATCTGCTGTTGGCTAATATATATTTTAACTGTTGACCAGTATCACTTAATCTTATCCTACACTTTATTACATGTATAGTTTATTTCTCTTATCTTATCATGTTTAATGTTGCAGCATTGTACCGAGACAAATTCCTAGTTTGTGTACTACATGAACAATGGCAATAAACCTGATTCTGATTCTGATTCTGATTCTGATTCCAATAGTAACAATCCAAAGATCCTCTTCAGCACAATAGACAGTATAGTTAATCCTGTCAGTTCTGCTCCCCCTTTTTATTCAATTAATGACTGTAACAAGTTTCTTTCCTTTTTTATTGACAAGGTCACTGCTGTCAGGGCTGGTTTTACTCATTCCTTTCCCCTAATCCTTGATTGTCCTAACAGACAGGCCTTTTTAAGTGATTTTACCCCAATTTCTTTTGAGGAGTTGTTGGGGACAGGAACCAGGCAGGATGTCTTCCACAGCACCGGTACTCTCTCCAGACCCAGGCTCAGGTTGTAGATTAGTTTATTTGACAGGGACAGTGCAATAAACATAGACAATTAATCAAAGACAATCAATCTGATGTGTTGCACATAGAGTGTATAGCTATTAGCTAATTTGCAACTCTTGTCCCTGGATGGGCTTTAGAAAAAAGAATCAAGATAAAAAATATACACAATAACCACATACATCAATGCAGAAAAATTATAAATACACAATTATAAATATTATAAATATTATAAATACACAAATATAACAGCCTGACTCACATTTAACATAAATATTATAAATATTATAAATACACAAATATAACAGCCTGACTCACATTTAACACATATAACATAACTCACATTTGCCTATTTCAGGCCTTCCTCCCTCCGTCACTCACTATAAACAAACACATTTATTCCTTCCCTTCATTCACTCTCACTTTGCAGACAATTAATTCATACATGAGTACATTCTTGTTTATTTTTCAGCCAGTTTTTAACATTTTTAGTGAATGTTTTAAAGTCCGTTATTATTTTAATTTCATTTGGCATTGTGTTCCAGATGTGACTGCCCTCTATAGAGAAAGCTGTTTGTCCAAATGTGGTTCTGCGGTGGAATATTTTACAGTTATTGTTAACAGAACTCCTGGTGGCTCTGCTGCTGTCCTGTCTTTGGACAAAACCAGCAAGTGGCTCGGGTGCTGATTTATGAAAACATTTGAACGTTAATTTCAGAAGACAGAGGTCAATGAAGCTCTCAAAACTCAATAGGTTGTATTTTTTTAAAACATTACAGTGATGCCACCTAATGGGCTTTTTGTCCAAGATTTTTAGGGTTTGATTATATAATGAACCTATATGTCTTATTGTGGAAGGGGCTGCTTGAGCCCAGACTGTCAAACAGTATGATATATGAGAAAAAACCATAGAATGCATATACAGTGCAGCTGCTTCGTAAGGTATGTAATATCTAATTAATTTAAAGCAGTTCAGATTTTTTTTTACTGTTTTTGAAATTTTCTTTATATGAAGATTAAATTTGAGTTGAGGATCTAGTACAATGCCAAGGTATTTGAATTCTGTAACTAAACTGATGTCATGATCATGTATATTAACTTTAAAATGTTGCAGGTTACATTTTTTGATTGAAAAGCACATTGAGACTGTTTTCTGAAGGTTCAGCAATAGATGGTTCTTGAGGAGCCACTCTTGGACATCAACCATACTTGTAGACAGTACATCTGCAGCCTGTGCTGGAGTCTTGGCAGCTGTGTAAATAACTGCATCATCTGCATAAAGTTGGCATGTTGCAGCTGAGCAGTGTAACGGCAGGTCATTAATAAAAATGCTGAAAAGTAAAGGACCAAGAATGGACCCTTGTGGGATACCCATGCGGTTGTTTAAAAATGAGGATTTATCCTGGTGAACTTTTACACACTGTTCTCTATTCTGGAGATAAGATGCAAACCATTCTAATGTATTTGGGGAGAAGTTAAAAGATACCATTTTGGATAAAAGCAAACTGTGGTTTACAGTATCGAAAGCCTTTTTGAGATCTAGAAAAACAGCTCCTACCACATTACCCCTGTCCAAGGACTGTTTGACGTTTTCAATAAGGCAACAATTTGCTGTTTCTGTTGAGTATCCTGGTCTAAAACCAAATTGATGTGGATGAAGAAGTTGATTGTCTTGTAAGTAGTCTATCAGCTGTGTAGCTACAACTTTTTCAAGAACCTTAGATAGGACTGGTAAGATAGAGATTGGGCGGTAATTGCATATATCGTCTTTACTGCCTGATTTATGAACTGGTATGACGACAGCTTTTTTCCAGCCAGATGGAAATGTACTAGACCTAATGGAGAGATTAATGAGATGAGTCAGTGGTTTGATTAATATTTTGCTGTGCATTTTGAGAAAGGAGGTGCTCATATTGTAGATATCATTAGTTTTTGAGTTTGACAGTGTTTTAACAATACCAGCAATTAACTTCTCATTTACCTCATCGATGTGAAAAGTATCTGTTGGAAGTATGGAATTTGTGTTGTTGAGCACATTTGGCAGCACAAAAATTTTTGTTAAGTCTTCCACAGAGCCCACAAAGTGTGAATTAAATTCATTTGCCAAAGTAGCCTTGTCACTGACGGTCTTGCCATTGATTCTAAGTTCCTTTACCCCCTTCTGATCGTTTTTTTTATTAGTTAAGTTATTTAAATGCCTCCATAGGGAACTGTTGTTACCCTTTGCATGATCTATCAGTTTATTGTAATAAGATATTTTTGATTTTCGCAGCTCATGTACCACTTTATTTCTTAAACTTTTGTACACAAGGTGATCATTTTGTAGTTTGGAGGTTAGTGATGTTTTCAGTGCATAGTCTCGCCTCTTCATAAGTTTTCTTATTTCATTATTTAACCATGGTAGGCTAATCTTCTGTTGTCTACTTTTAATTTGCTTTGAAAATTTTTCTATAGACTTTGTGATTGTTGCAGTTATAAAATTACAACAATCATCTACTTCACATGTTGACATGAGCTGCTCCCAATTTTGATTCTCTAAGTAATGTTCAAACTCCTCATTTTTTGATTTGGGGATAATAAAATTTGATTTGTCAATATCGACTCCCCCAAAATACTGTAGTCGCTTTTTAGTAAGTTTCCTGACAGCAAGAACCATGTTATGATCTGAGAGACCAGTTACAAGATTATAGGTTCTGGTTATTCGTTCTGGTTTATTAGTAAATACCATGTCAATAAGTGTTCTGGATTGTTTGGTTATCCTGGTGGGTCCTTTGATGATTTGCTGGTAATTAAATTTAGTCATGAGGCTTTTCAGTTTTTGTTTGTCTTTTTTATCAGACCAGTTGATATTAAAGTCACCATGAATTATTGTTTCTCTGTTCTTCTCAAGTTGTTTAACCAGATCACTTAATTCATTATAAAAGGAAGAATTGTGTGATGGTGGGTTGTACACTACTGCAATGTTGAAATTCATTACCGGAGAGAGACATACATTAACAGCTAAACATTCAAGTGAAGTATTCAAATCAACCAGTTGACATTTATATTTGTCTTTGATGTAAATTAAAACACCTCCTCCCCTCCCTACCTGCCTGTCTTTTCTAAAACACTGGTAGCCCACAATATCGATCATATTAGTGTTGTACAGGGTTGTACAGGTGTTTCAGTACCGGAGCTAGTTGGTTGGCACAGGTCCTCAGGGTCCTTGCAGAGATGCCATCAGGGCCCGAAGCCTTCCGCTGACGGAGTTTCTCCAGCTGTTTCTCCACCTGATCTGTAGTCACCGTGAAGTGAGGGAGGGTCCTGGTGCCCCCTGGGGAGGAGGAGGGGGGAGATGGAGAGAGGTTCTGCACGGGAGCATGGGTGGGGAGGGGTGCGTGGGGGTCTGGTTGTGTTGCTCAGGTGACAGACTGTGAGTTGAACCTATTAAAAAAAACATTCAGTTCCTCAGCTCTCTCCTGGCTCCCAGATGGCTGCCTGACTCTCCCCTTGTACCCAGTGATTTGTTTCATTTCCTCCCACACATCTTTAGTGTTGATTTGTCTGAGTTTCTCTTCCAACTTCCTCCTATGATTGTCCTTGCACCTCCTCAGCATCTCTCTCAGCTCATGCTGCACTCCCCTCAGCTTCTCCTTGTCTCCAGCCCTAAAAGCTCTCTTCTTTTTGTTCAGAAGTGCTTTCAGGTCACTGGTTACCCATAGTCTGTTGTTGGAGAAGCAGTGCACAGTCTGAGCTGGCATGGTTATGTCTTCACAGAATCTAATGTATTCTGTGATGCAGTCAGTCATATTGTCTATGTCCACCTCATGTGGTTCACAGAGTCCGCTCCAGTCTGTCATCTCGAAGCAGTCCTGTAGTGCATCAGCAGCCTCCTGTGTCCACCTCCTCACAGTCCATGTATAAGCAGGCTGCCTTTGCACAAGGGGGAGGTACTTGGGTGTTAACATGACCATGCAGTGATCTGATTTACCAATGGGGGGTAGAGCTGTGGCACTATATTAGATTAGATTAGATTAGATTCAACTTTATTGTCATTACACATGTATGAATACAAGGTAACGAAACACACTTTACCATCCAATCAGAAGTGCAAAGGACAGCAGTGCAGTATATACAGTAATTGACAGTATGTGCAATTTAAGCAAATATATGCAGATAGGTCAGTGTAGAAAGTTAAGAGTACCGTTGTGTGCAAATAATGTACAATTAGTTAGGTGGGCAGTTATGTACAGGTGAGGATGGTAAGAGATGTGAATAAGTTAGCATAAATTACAGAAGAGCAAAGTACAGGCGAAGTGAGGTAAGTAGCAGACAATCTATCTAACTATACAGAGTGGCAATATGCAGAAAAAAACAGTATGTAGTTAAATATGTGATGATAATATACAGAAGAGCAGTATGTATCAATATATAATGACAATATGCAGATATGATATACAGTATATGTGTATACAGTTTGAGGAAGCACGGGGGGAGGGGGGTGTTAAAGGGGAGAGAAGTGGAGGTTCAGCGGGGAACTAAGTTCAATAACGTGACAGCTGTTGGAAAGAAACTGTTCCTAAACCTGCTGGTTCAAGTCCGAAGGCTTCTGAAACACCTTCCGGAGGGGAGAAGCTGGAACAGTCCATGAGCAGGATGGTTGGAGTCTCTAAGAATGCTGCGTGCCCGGCGCAGACATCTTTTCCTGTAGACGTCCTCTATAACTGGAAGTGGAGTCCCTGTGATGCGTTGGGCGGTTTTTACCACCTGCTGCAGCGCCTTACGGTCAGCAACAGAGAAGCTCCGATACCAGACTGTGACACAGTTGGTCAGGGTGCTCTCTATCACGCAGCGGTAGAAGTTGCCCAGGTTGTCAGTTGACAGATGGTTGTTCTTCAGTGTCCTCAAGAAGAAGAGGCACTGATGGGCCTTCTTGATCAGGCTGGTGGTGTTAACTGACCAGGACAGGTCCTCCGAGATGTGGGTCCCCAAGAATTTGAAGCTGGGGACACGTTCAACAGCTATGCCATTGATATGGATGGGGTCATGTGTCTCTCCCCTCTCCTTCCTGTAGTCCACTATGAGCTCCTTGGTTTTGCTGGTGTTAAGGAGCAGGTTATTGTCAGCGCACCAAGTAGCCAAGTGCTCAACCTCTGCCCTGTAATCTGACTCATCGTTGTCCCTGATGAGTCCAATCACCGTGGTGTCATCTGCGAACTTTATGATGGAATTGGATCCATACATAGGCCTGCAGTCATGGGTGAAGAGGGAGTAGAGGAATGGGCTGAGCACACAGCCCTGTGGTACACCAGTGTTGAGTGTGATAATGGAAGAACGGTTGGGGCCTGACCTAACATGCTGGGGTCTGTTGGTCAGAAAATCCATGATCCAGTTGCAGGTGGAGGTACTGATTCCCAGGTCCCCAAGTTTAGTGATCAACTTGGAGGGGATAACTGTGTTGAATGCTGAGCTGAAGTCAACAAATAGCATTCTTGCGTAGGTGTTCTTGTCATCCAGATGTGAGAGTACACAGTGCAGCGCTGTAGAAACCGCATCCTCTGTACTCCTATTGCTCCGGTAGGCAAACTGGTGAGGGTCCAGTGTAGGAAGCAGGCATTTTTTGAGCTGTGCCAAGACCAGTCGCTCAAAGCACTTCATGACTATGGCCGTCAGTGCCACAGGGCGATAGTCATTTAGGCACGATGGTGTTGAATGTTTCGGCACTGGTACTATAGAAATGGTCTTGAAGCACACTGGTACCACCACCTGGGCCAGGGACAGGTTGAAGATGTCTGTGAAGACCCCTGCCAGCTGCTCAGTGCATGCCCTCAGCACACGCCCAGGAATGTCGTCAGGGCCAGCAGCCTTACGTACGTTGATATGACTCAGTGTGTTATGGACGTTGGTGTGGGTGACTGTGAGGTGGTGGAGGTCGTCAGAGGGTGGGAAATTGATATTCTTTTCATTATTGTCCTTGTCAAAACGAGCATAGAAGTCATTTAGCTCATTGAGAAAGGACACAGTCATGGCTATAGGTATGGAGTTGCTGGGCTTATAATCAGAGATAGCTTGAATGCCCTACCACATGCGTCGGGGGTCAGAGTCCCCAAAATGTTCCTCCACCTTCAGCTTGTAGCTGTGTTTGGCCTTCTTGATGCCCCTCTTCAGATCTGCCCTGGATGAACTGTAGGCCTGTGCATCACCAGATCTAAAGGCATTGTTACGTGCCTTTAGCAGAAGCCGCACTTCTCTGTTCATCCACGGCTTCTGATTTGGGTATGTGATGATCTAACCTTCCGTGGTGACACTGTCAATAGTGGTGTTGATATGGTCCAGGACTGAGTGGGTGTAAGAGTCGATGTTTATGTAGGAGCCACAGGTAGCCTGAGAGGTGAACATACTCCAGTCTGTGTTCCTAAACTTTTCCTGGAGTACAGAGTCAACCCCCTCTGGTCACACTTTGATGGTTCTCACTGATGGCTTCACCCAGTTGATGAGCGGTACATACTTGGGGGTAAGGAACAAAGATAAGTGATCAGTCTGACCTAGGTGGGGGAGGGGAGTTGTTGTGTAGGCTCCCACAATATTGGTGTAAACATGGTCCAATGTTTTGTCCCCTCTTGTGTGACAGGAGACATGCTGGTAGAATTTAGGAAGCACTGTCTTGAGGTTAGAGTGGTTAAAATCACCCGCCACAATAAATGCTGCCTCTGGGTGTGCAGTTTGTTGTTTGCTAATAGCTGCATGCAGTTCTTTCATAGCAAGCTTAGCATTAGCATCCGGAGAGATATAAGCAGCTGTTATGATGGTACAAGTGAACTCCCGTGGCAGATAGAAAGGTCTACATTTAACCATGAGAAACTCCAGGTTAGCTGAGCAGTGTCTCCCAACAGTGACAGAGTTCGTGCACCAAGCCTTGTTAATATAAATGCACACTCCCCCATCTCTGGTCTTACCGGAGTAATCAGCTGCTCTGTCTGCCCGGAGAGTGTGTAGGCCGGCTAGCTCGATAGCATTGTCGGGTATTCCACTGTGTAACCATGTTTCCGTGAAAATCATGATATTGCAGTTCATAAGTTTCTTATTATTGGTAATCCTAAGTCGTAGCTCATCCATTTTGTTTGCCAGTGACCGTACATTAGCGAGGAAAATGCTAGGTAGAGAAAGCCGGTGGGGTGTTAGCTTTAGCTTAGCTCTTAGCCCTCTGCGCTTCCCCCGCCTTTGTTTATGGTCACTACGCCACCTAGGAGCACTTCCGGTCGGCCGGGTAGCTTGCCTAGCGTCGGGTGTTTTCCGGAGCTCAGGGATGAGATGTAGGTTGCTGATAAAAAGATCGTTATCGTTATTTTGTAATCCAATGTCCAAAAGCTCATTTTGGGTGTAAGATGTGAAAGTAAAGCTGTTCTCAACGAACAGACCCGAAATGAGCAGAAATAACACTGCTAATCCACAAAATCTGAGAAGACGCTGAGCCTCGCGTTGTGCACGCGCCGCCATCATGAGAAAAGTATATCCATCCCTGACATTGGCATACAGTAGATCGAATGTTTTGTTCTCTCTGGTGGGACAGTCAACAAACTGGTGAATGTTTGGTAGTGTTTTTCCCACTGAGACATGGTTAAAATCACCCGTGATGGCCATGAATGCATCCGGGTGCTTCTCCAGTAATGTGGCCACAGTGGAGCTGATGACGTCAACCATGACCATGTTGACAAATTAAAAATTATTCATGATTGTCTGTCCGCAATTAAGGACTGGATGTCTAATAACTTTTTGCAACTTAATGCTGATAAAACTGAAGTCCTTATTGTAGCACCTGATAATCTAATTCCTAAGATGGTTAATAGCATTGGTTCATTAAGCTCTAATGTATGGTCTAATCTAAAAAATCTTGGTGTCATTTTCGATCAATCGATGAGTTTTGATCAGCATGTCAAATCTCTGACCCGGAGTTGTTTTTTCCACCTTAGGAATATATCCAAAATTAGGTCATTGGTTTCCTTCAGTCAGTTAGAAATCATTATTCATGCCTTTGTTTCTTCACGTTTGGACTACTGTAATGCTCTTTTCACATGTCTTAGCAAATTTACACCGCCTACAGTTAGTCCAGAACTCTGCTGCAAGATTATTAACTAGGTCCAGTAGATTCTGTCATATCAGAATCAGAATCAGAATCAGAATGAGATTTATTGCCATTGTTCATGTAGTACACAAACTAGGAATTTGTCTCGGTGCAATGCTGCAACATTAAACATGGAGTAGCACTAAAGATAAAAATAAAACACTATGCATGCAATAAAAGGTAGAATATGAATAAGTAATACTAATCTATGCAATTTTTAAATATATTAACAAGCAGCAGATATTGTGGAGTTCCACATAGTGCAGTGGGTAGTGCAAAAAGACAACAGTGATAATTATCATGAGTCCGGTTGAGCTGCTGTACATAGTGCACGAGAGTCTAATAAGTCACTTAGTGTTCAGCAGTCTGATGGCAGAGGGGAAGAGGCTGTTCATGTAGCGGGAGGTTTTAGTTTGAATGGACCGAAGTCTTCTGCCTGAGGGGAGGGGGGCAAACAGTGCGTGTCCAGGATGTGAAGGGTCGGCTATGATCCGACCTGCACGCCTCCGGGTCCTGGAGATATACAGGTCCTGGAGGGATGGGAGCTTGCAGCCGATCACCTTCTCAGCAGCGCGTACAATGCGCTGCAGTCTTAGTCTGTCCCTAGCGGTGGCTCCTGCGTACCACACGGTGATGGAAGTGGTGAGGATGGACTCGACGATGGCCGTGTAGAACTGCACCAACATCTTGGTGGGTAGCTTGAGCTTCCTCAGCTGCCGCAGGAAGAACATCCTCTGCTGGGCCTTTTTGATGAGGGAGCTGATGGTCGGCTCCCACTTGAGGTCCCGGGTGATGGTGGTGCCCAGGAAGCGGAAGGAATCTGCAGTGGTGATGGGAGAGTCTGTGAGGGTAAGGGGGGGGGGGCAGAGGAGCTGTGACTTTTCTGAAGTCCACAATCATCTCCACTGTCTTCAGAGCGTTCAGCTGCAGGTTGTTGTGGCTGCACCAGGATGCCAGCTGGGCCACCTCTCTCCTGTAGACGGACTCGTCACCGTTGGAGATGAGTCCGATGAGGGTGGTGTCGTCCGCAAACTTGATCAGCTTGACAGACTGGTGGCTGGAGGTGCAGGAGTTGTTGTACAGGGAGAAGAGCAGGGGGGAAAGTACACAGCCCTGGGGTGATCCGGTGCTGATGCTAACAGAGTCTGAGACAGTCTTTCCCAGCCGTACATGCTGCCTCCGGTCCGTCAGGAAGTCGGTGATCCACCTGCAAAGGGAGTCAGGCACGTTGAGCAGGGACAGCTTGTCCTGAAGCAGAGCGGGGCGGATGGTATTGAATGCAGAGCTAAAGTCCACAAACAGGATCCTGACGTAGGTTCCCGGGGACTCCAGGTGCTGCAGGATGGAGTGGAGGGCCAGGTTGACTGCGTCGTCCACAGACCTGTTGGCTCTGTAGGCAAACTGCAGCGGGTCCAGGAGGGGAGTGGTGATGGTCTTGAGGTGGAGTAGGACCAGGCGCTCAAAGGACTTCATGACTACAGAGGTGAGCGCTACAGGTCTGTAGTCGTTAAGTCCAGTGATCCGTGGCTTCTTGGGGACAGGGACGATGGTAGAGGTTTTGAGGCAGGCCGGCACGTGGCATGACTTCAGGGAGGTGTTAAAAATTTCTGTGAAGACAGGAGTCAGCTCCTCCACACAGTGTCTCAGGGTGGAGGGAGACACGCCGTCCGGACCGGGGGCCTTGCGCTGGTTCAGTCTGGAGAACTGTCTGTGCACGTCCTGCTCACTGATGGCAAGGGCGGGGGGGGGAGGGGCCGCCTTTGATGAAGTGGGGACCATGGAGGCAGTGGCGCTGGGGGGAGGGGGGGAGTTGGACACAGCTGACGAGGTGCCGAAACGGGCATAGTGTTGGGACAGTCTTTGACAAAGGGCTTTGTCATCTTGACCTTTAGAAGCCTGAGGCCGATAGTTGGTGATTTGCCTCAGTCCTCTCCACACAGAAGCAGAGTCGTTAGCAGTGAACTGCTGCTGGAGTCTCTCTGAGTACACAGATTTAGCTCTCCTCAGCTCTCTGTTAAACCGATATTTGGCCTCCTTGTAGCAGTCCCTGTCTCCACTTTTCAGCGCTGCTTCCTTCTCCTTTCTGATCTGTCTGAGCTTAGCTGTGAACCAGGGCTTGTCGTTGGAGTAACTCACCCTGGTGCGCGATGGAAGAATGCTCTCCTCACAAAAGTGGATATATGAGGTCACAGTGTCCGTGTACTCATCCAGATCATGCGTGGCTCCTTTAAACATGCCCCAGTCAGTTATTTCCATGCACGTGTGCAGCTCCTCCCCAGCATCACTGGTCCATTTCCTCGTAGTGCTCACAACAGGTTTTGTGAGCTTCAGTCTCTGTCTGTATGTGGGAATCAGGTGGACCATAACGTGATCAGATAGTCCGAGTGCAGCACGGGGAACAGCGCGATACGCGTCCTTAACTGTAGTGTAACAGTGATCCAGCGTGTTCTCTCCTCTGGTGGGGCATTTAATAAACTGTTTGTATCAGGGGAGTTCGTGGCTCAGGTTGCTCTGGTTAAAGTCGCCAGCCACAATAACCAGAGAGTCCGGGAAAGTCCGCTCCGCTTGCTGAATGTGATCCGCGAGCGCACGCTGAGCCTCGCGCACATCCGCGTCGGGCGGGACGTAAACAGCGGCCAGGATGAATGAAGCAAACTCACGCGGGGAATAAAATGGCTTGCAGTTGATGAATAAATATTCCAGAGCAGGAGAACAGTGTTGGGAGATCACAGTTACATCGGAGCACCAGCTGCTGTTGATGTAGAAGCAGACTCCTCCGCCTGTGGTCTTGCCGGAGAGCCCCGTGTCTCGGTCAGCACGAAACAGCTGAAATCCCTCGAGGAGGAGCGCGCTGTCCGGTATCTTTTCCTTGAGAGACATATCACTCTTGTTTTGGCCTCCTTGCACTGGCTTGCTGTAAATTATAGAGTTGATTTTAAAATTCTTGTTCTTACTTACAAAGCCATTCATGAAGAGGCGCCTTTTTATATTAGTGACCTGCTCTCTCTACACCAGCCCAGCAGGTCTCTCAGGTCTTCTCATCAGAATCTATTGGTAGTCCCTAGCACTACGCTCAGAACCAAAGGCGATAGAGCCTTTGCTGCTGTTGCTCCCAGACTGTGGAACTCCTTACCTTTTGAACTTAGATCTGCACCTTCCATTGATGTTTTTAAGAAGCAACTAAAGACCCACCTTTTTAGCCTGGCTTTTTAATTAACTATGTGTTGATTGTATTTTTATGTGCTTTTACTGTCTACTTTGTTTTTTATTTATTTATTTATTTATTTTTTACTGTTTTATGTGCCTGTGTTTTTATTTTGTTTTTTACCATGTTAAGCACTTGGTGACTTTGTCTGTGAAAAGTGCTCTATAAATAAACTTATTATTATCTATATGACAACGGTCCTGTTTCCTGATGGTCCAAGTCTCACATCCATATATGGCCACTGGAAACACAACTAACTAACTAACTAACTAACCTGCACTTATATAGCGCTTTTCTAGTCACAAAGACCACTCAAAGCGCTTTCATTAATACTAACTCTCTATTCTAAGGGCCTATAGGAAACAGATATCTAGGGACAATTTAGAACAGCCAATTAACCTAACATGCATGTTTTTGGCATGTGGGAGGAAACCGGAGAAATCCCGGAGTAAACCCACGCAACACGGGGAGAACATGCAAACTCCACACAACACAAGCACAGTCACCATCTTGATCTTGGTCTTTTTGTTGAATCTATTGCTTTTCATCAGGCATTGGAGCTTTATCATAGCTATTCTTGCCAGGTCGAGCCTTCTCTTGATCTCTGCAGAAGTTGTACTGTCCTTGGTGATCAAGCTGCTAAGGAAATTGAATGATTGAACAACTTCAATCTTCTCCCTGTCCAGCTCGAAGTCGCTTGTTTCTTCTGTCGTGACTTTCATCTTTCTAATACTTAGATGCAATCCAGCTCTAACACTTTCTTGCTTGATCTTGGTGATCATCATCATCTTCATGTCTTGACTGTTCTCTGCAAGGATGGTGGAATCATCTTCATATCGTAGGTCTGTCAGTCTTCATCAGCTCAGTTTGATTCTGGCACCATCTTCCTCACAGTCAGCTATTATACAGTCATGTGAAAAAAAAATTGGACACCCCTTTAAATGTTCAGTTCTTTATTAAGAGATGTGTACATATGTTTGTCTAACCTTGTTTTTGTTTTTATTTGCATTTTTTAACATTTATTTTAACCATTTTAAGTGGGAATGAATGTGGGGGTGTTCTAAGAAAAGATGGGGGGGGGGAGTGTCCTAATTCATTCCTCACTATTTGTTTAGAATTACATTTTACAGAAAATTTGAAAAGTCTTTAATTCATTTTTAATTTAGTTGTATTACATGAATCTTCCAGTATTTTTAACATTGATGTTAAACATTCATATGTCCAAATATGTTAAAAAAAAACAGGCTTATGTAGAGGACTTAAAACTGTTGTCTGTGTCAGCGTAGTGTTGTGTAGGGAAGTAACTCCAACAGTGGGCTCACAGCTGCTACTTTATTCTATGAAAGATAAGCATTAGTCAGTGGGACACACACAGCAGCAGCACAATCTCACCCCGTCTGTGCAGGGTCCACGCAGTATTTTTTTTTAAACGTGCTGAATTACAAAATAACATATTAACAAAATACATTCCAGAAGTCGAACCAAAACCACAGTGAAACTGAAATAAATAAATGAAAATCAAATAAACACAATTAAACTCAAAAGCATCAATAAATAAAAAGACACTCAAATTAGACAGTTACATATAAAAATAAAAACTAAACTAGAAAAGCACTCGGAGAGCGCAGACCTCCGCCAAGCACCACAGTTCCCCTCATACAGTGTTTGTGTGTACGTTGTCAGATTCCTTGACCATGAAAACATATGACTAGCAATTGGATTCACAATGATAGGATTAGTGGTGCAGTAGTAAAAGCATTACCTCCTTGGCAGAGGTAATAAACTGAAGTGTTGCTGTTGTGTCCATCTCCTCCATGTGCAAAGTCCCAGGCTGCGAGCATTTTCATAGATCACTGAAAGCAGCACTGAGGGCTTCACTGACGGATGCAAATTGGGTAGACAGGTTGCCGTAGGTTTTATTGGGTTTGCGCTCCGCGGAAAAAAAGAGGATTTGGAAGCTTCCCCGGCAGAGAGCTGTTTTTTGTGCAGCCCCTATGGCTGCCCGGGGAATTTCTGCCAAATAATCCGGCACCGGACAGCTGCCCGATTCAGCTTTTGCAGCGTAGCGCAAACACAGGCACGCTGCCGGGCCCTGCCCACCACTGTTTTCTGCGTGCTTTTGTGCCTAAAACTTTGAAGAATGCGGAGTTTGTGTTCGTCAGACACGACGACCAGCGCCCTCTATTGCCCCTGCACACATGTTGAAAATGGTCGTATCTCACAATGTTAAAGGATCCTTTAAAAAATTCCTGTATCCAGACAGTGATCCGGATCATCCCCAAAATTTAATCAGTTCTTCCTTGTACCATTTCCAACAACGCCTGGAAGTTTCATCGAAATCCGTCCAAAACTTTTTGAGTTATCTTGCTAACCAACAGACAGACAGACAGACAGACAAACGCTGGCAAAAACATAACCTCCTGGCCTCTGGCCTTCGGCCTGGTGGAGGTAAAAAAATATGAAGTGACTCAAAGATTAACTTAAGTGCAGCTTCAAATAAAACTCACATTATAGCATTTTTTTTAACATGAAACATACCTATGAAAGACAAGGATTAATAATCAGTGGGGCACACAGCAGCAGCACACTGTCTCTAATGCAAAAGGGGAAAAAAAACTGCCTCTGAGCGGACACGACGACAAAACAGCAATAAAAGTGATATTTTCCTGCTCAGAAGTTTCTAAACCTTAATGAAAACCCTTCTGCAGTGTTATACAATTATTAATAAGCACTTACTACAGCAACGAAGACAAGATTTAAACTTAAAAACTCATTAGAGGGAGGAGAGCCACACACACCCATCTTACCTGAACAGGGTCCACGCAGTTTTTGCCGAGAACCCTCTGCATGCCAATGAGTCCATTTTCTGTGTCCCACCAATTAATGACCCACTAACAACAAGGAAAATTGGAACCTCTAAATTATACATTTGTTCCACTGACTCAAAATGAACTAGATTATAATATTATCACTTTACTCTAGTTTTGAAGAAGTTCACTTAAAAATAAAAATAAACATAATGACCAAAATGCCTCAGCTACACTTATACAGGGTGTCAAAATTTTTTCACGTGACTGTAGTTTGAAAAAGGTACAGAGACAGAGTACACCCTTGTCAAACTCCTTTACCAATACTGAGCCAAACAGTGTCTCCATGTGCTGTATGAACAGGGGCTTCTTGATTTCCGTACTAGCTCTTCGTCAGCACAATTATAGTATGTGTTCTGGAATTCCCATGCCTCTCAAAGTCAGCCACAGCTTCTTCTGATGAATGCAGTCAAACGCCTTGCTGTAATCAATGAAACAAAGGCACACATTTTTCTGATACTCTCTTGTGATTTCCATCAATCATCTGAGATTTGTGATATGATTTCTGGTTCCTCTGCACTTTCTGAAGCCTGCCTGTCCAGCTGGAAGGCTTCTGTTTAATTATATTTTAAATTATTTTAAAATTAAGAAAGAAAATAGAGATTCATGCCTAAATCAAGAAAAGGCAAGTCAGAGTCCTGTGAATCCTACAATGACACAGGCAAGTTTCACTCAGTTTCTCTACAGGACTTTAAAACACAATACTTCTTCTGAACTTCTCCATTATCAATGACATCCTCAGTCCTGTTCTCAACATCTGGCTGGTCTTTTTAGCAGGTCTATGTTCTCCTCTAGAGTGTCCCCCATCTCATGAGCTCTTCGGACCTTCTCCCAGAAGACTCTCAGGTGTTTCCCAGCCTGAGCCCAGCTCAATTAGATGCTTTTCTTCACCAGCTTCCTCATGTGGTGGGTGGAGACAGGTGGCGGGCTTGGATCTCCTCCAGAAACTGAAGGATCAACATGTCCTTCTTCTCATCAAACAAGCGGAAGCTGAAACAGGACAGAGGACAGATGGCGCTTAAGATTTTCAGTTGTCTTCTCTTTCAACCTCCACAGTTTTTCTTCATTAAAAAAGGGTCTTTGTGCCTTCTGGATGAGCAGGGCTGTCAGCATCACAGCTAATGACAGTGCTAAAGAATTGACTAAAACAACGTTTGTGTTTCACTGTGAAGAGACTCTTTATTGATACTGCTGCCTTAACACTGTTGAGCCATTGAAAAAACCACAACCTGTAAGTAAATCATTCACTTATTTTATTGGCGAGGTTTGATCAGCTGTCCTTACAACCTAGCACTGATGTGCTGTAGAAATAAGTTAAGACATTCATCAATAGCATGATCTGTTATCCATGATTGTGTTGGTGAAAGTTTCATTTTTTTTTATTGTTGGGATTGCTGCTGTCACACTTTATGTACAAATACCATTTGTAATTAAAAAATCCAAGTAAGTCCTTACTTAGTGCTAACTTAGGGATGTTATTTTTGATTGGCCTTTACTGCAATTCAACCAAAAAATGATAATGATAATAAGATAAGATAAGATAAGCCTTTATTAGTCCCACAATGGGGAAATTCCAGGATTGCAACAGCACAGGGATAGCAACACTCAGAGCAACAATCAAGAAGACAAGAAAAAACAAGAACAGCGAATATACATATGTACATATAAATATATAAATATATAAACACACAGTGCGGAGCATTGTAGCTAGATGGAATAAATATATACATATATAAACACACACAGTGCGGAGCATTGTAGCTAGATGGAATGAACAGCATAACCGTCTACTTAGTTATCCTACATGGTATGATTATGTACCCATACATATTGTCACCCTCTGTAGCGACCGGTATTTTCCTAGTTGTATACCGGAGGGGACCATTGTGTAAGTCTGTTGCATCTTTTGCATTCAATACTATTAGGTTGTCACGTTTTTTGCTATCTCTGCGAGCAGCCCTGCTTAGGTTATACAGTCTGACAGCCGTAGGTAGGAAGGATCTGCAAAACCTCTCGGTTGCGCACCTAGGATGATGTAGTCTGCTGCCAAATGAGCTCCTCAGTGCGTTCAGTATGTCCTGCATAGGGTGGGACTCGGACTCCAGCAGAGATGACAGTTTAGCCACCATCCTTCTCTCTCCCATCTCCTCCACTGGGTCAAGGCGTTGCCCCAGGACAGAGCTAGCTTTCTTGATCAGTTTGTTCAGTCTCTTCCTATCGGCTGCTGTAACGCCACTGCCCCAGTAGACCACTCCAAAAGTGATGGCTGATGCCACCACCGTGTCGTAGAATGTCTTCAGCAGCGCCCCTTGTACACCAAAAGACCTGCATCTCCTCAGTAGGAATAGCCTGCGCTGTCCCTTCTTGTAGAGTGCGTCAGTATTGTGTGACCAGTCTAGTTTATTGTTCAGATGAACACCCAGGTACTTGTAGGATGTCACCATCTCGATGTCTGTTCCCTGTATGTTTACTGGTGCTGTGAGGGGTTATCCTTGCCTGTGGCAGTCCACCACCAACTCCTTAGTTTTCCTTGTGTTGATCTGGAGGCTGTTTCAATGGCACCAGTCCACGAAGTCCTGGATACGTCCTCTGTACTCAGCTTCATCTCCGTTGGAGATGAGGCCAATGATTGCAGAGTCGTCAGAGAACTTCTGTAGATGGCAGTGTGTTGTGTTGTGTGAGAAGTCCGCAGTATAAAGGGTGAACAGGAAGGAAGCCAAAACCATTCCCTGGGGGGCCCCCGTGCTATCGATGATCGTGTCGGGCACGCAGTCCCGGGTTCTCACAAACTGTGGCCGGTTAGTGAGGTAGTCCAGGATCCATGATGACAGGTGCTGGTCCACCCCTGCGCACAGCAGCTTGTCCTTCAAGATCATTGGTTGGATGGTGTTGAAAGCACTGGAGAAGTCAAAGACAATGATCCTCACCACATTCCCGGGCTTCTCCAGGTGGGACAGAGAATGGTGAAGGAGGAAGATCACTGCATCCTCCACCCCAATGCCATGCTGGTAGGCGAACTGGAGTGGATCCATCGCTGGTCCCACCAGGGGGTGGAGGTGAGCAAGGAACAGTCTCTCCAGGGTCTTCATCATGTGGGAAGTCAGGGCCACTGGTCTGTAGCTGTTCAGATCTTTGGGGTGGGAAGTCTTTGGTACAGGTACCACACAAGATGTTTTCCACAACTGTGGTACCCTCCCCAGCTTCAGGCTCAGGTTGAAGATGACCTCCACAATCCCACACAGCTAATAATGGTAATGAGCAGAAAACTGAGTCTGAAAATTAGTCTTTCAACAATTTTTAATGAACTCTTGTCAAGATTTGCCTCTTGGGGCAGAACGGAGATACCCAAATGCTGAACTTAGTGGAAATTAGTGGAATTTAATAAGGAAACATAAAGTCCATAGAGTGCACAAAATGAACTTACAAATTGAAGCGGCAAGGAAGTAGGCAGATAAACACAGGAGTAGCACCAGAATGGGGAAAGGGTTCTAATGCCGATTAGCTGAAACTCCAACAATGAGTGAAAGAATTTCACTATGGATTTCCTGTGGTAACATATCGTCCCTTCCTATGTTGCCGGCTGTCATCTTGGTTTGCTCTGTGGTTAGCTCTCATCACTCTCTTCAGGATTACTGCCTTTAATTGTATTTTAATCACTTTTTTCCCATCTACCATCACCCTCACTTCTGTTTAAGAAGTCTCTTGCACCTGTGTGCGCACTCAGTGTCACCTAATCACCCTCTGGTGGCTTCTGTTCACCATTCATCAGTGTTTGGGTTAGCTTTGGGTTAGCCTCTAGCTATGGCTACAAGCTCCCCTTCCTCTTCACCTCTGGTGTGCTCTCTGTGTCAAATGTTTAAGTACACCTCTGCCTCTTTTAGTGATAATGGTAAATGTAATAAATGTTGTCTTTTTGAGGTGCTCGAAGCAAGGTTGTGTGATTTGGAATCCTGGCTCCGCTGCACTGAATCACCGTCAGCACCAGATAATAATGACGGATGCCCCTTAGCTGCAGCGGAACACCTTAGCATAGGGCCTGCTAGCAGTCCCCCGGCTTCCACCTCTCCTGAGCAGCCAGGAGAGAATGGGTGGGTGACGGTGAGAAGGAAGCATAGTCGCAAGCCCTGGTACACCACCAACCTGTTCATGTTTCTAATCGCTTTTACCTGCTAAGCGACACACCAGCTGAGGAAAAAACTCTGATCATTGGCAACTCTGTAGTCAGAAACGTGAACCTAGAGACTAGAGTCACAAAACTTAATGTGGAATTGGTGTGTAACTTTGCAAAAATGATGCTTGCCTCTGTAGTATTCTCTGGGCCCCTCCCCAACCTGACCAGTGATGACATGTTTAGCCGCATGTCATCCTTCAACCGCTGGCTGTCTGTGTGGTGTCCTGCAAATGATGTGGGCTACATAGACAATTGGAACTCATTTTGGGGAAAACCTGATCTTATTAGACGAGACAGCATCCATCCCACTTTGGATGGTGTGTCTCTTTTATCTAACAATCTGGCATCATTTTTATCCAAATTTCCCAAACCTTGACAATTCAGAGTTGGGACCAGGAAGCAGAGTTGCAGTCGTACACGCCTCTCTGCAACTCCTCTTCATCCACCACCCCTCAACTTAGCCCCTGCCTTCACCATCACAGAACCATTGTCTACTCCCTCCAGAGTAAATAAAAATATAATGTATAAGCATTCCAAAGTGATTAAACAAAAAGTTGGTAAAACTCAAATTAAACATGAAGCCTCTAAATTTAATGACTTGGCTTCTGTTCCTCCTCATAATTTAAAAATTAAATGCAGTTTGTTAAATATTAGGTCTCTACCTCCCAAGTCTCTGCTAGTCCATGATCTGTTAAGTGATCATCAGATTGATTTAATTTCCCTTACAGAGACTTGATTAGGACAAGAGGATTATGTTGGTTTAAATGAATCAACTCCCTCTGGTTATTTAAACTGTCAAAACTCCAGAAGTTCCTGTCGTGTAGGAGGAGTAGTGGCAATTTGCCATTCCAAATTACTAGTTAACATAAAGCAAAAAAACATGTTATAATTCATTTGTTGGCTTGGTCCTAAGTATTGGGCGTTTAAGCAAATTTTGTTTAAACCCAATGTTATTTGCCATAGTTTATCGTCCTCTCTCAGCCTACTCAGAGTTTTCATCTACTCAGATTCAGTGCTGAAATCAGGTAGAATAATCATAGTAGGGGACTTTAGTATAAATGTTGATGTAGATAATGATTGCCTTAACATGACATTTAATTCAATATTAGACTCAATGTTTTTTTGTTTTTTGTTTTTTTCAGAAAGTTGGAAATTCTACCCATTATCTCCACCACACGTTGGACCTTGTTCTGACATATGTCATAGAAATAGAAAATCTGGTAATGTCTCCTCATAACCCTGTACTGTCAGACTATTTTCTGCTAACCTTTGATTTTACTATTTCTGACTGTTAGCTCCTCAAGAAAAATATTACTACAGTAGATGCCTCTCAGATGATGCCGTTATCAAATTTAAGCAGATTGTTTCCTTTCGGCCATGTGTCAACACAACGGAGATAAGTCATGGAGAGCTTTCCCCTTCTGTAATTGATAGCATGGTAGATAGTGTTACAGCTTCTCTGCATTAGACTCTAGACATGGTGGCCCCCTTAAAAAAGAAAAAGTCTAATCAGAGATTTCTAATTCCTTGGTTCAACAGAGAAACTCGTAGCTTAAAACAGAAGACTCTTCAGTTAGAAAGAAAATGGTGCTCCACTAAATTAGATGAAATCCATTTAGCTACAAGAAATCTTATATATATATATATATATATATATATATATATATATACGTATATATATATATAATAGTAATAATATAATACAATTAATTATATTATGTTATACCTCCTCATGGATCGTCACCTTATCGTGGTGGGGGGGTTTGCGTGCCCCAGTGATCCCAGGAGCTATGTTGTCCAGGGGCAATTTGCCTCTGATAGGGTCTCCCAAGACAAACTGGTCCTGGGTGAAGGGCCAGACTAAGAACGATCCAACAGACTCTCATGATAAATTGTATATCAAGGATTCAGTGTACCCCGCCCGGTATGGGGTTACCGGGGCCCCACCCTGGAGCCAGGCCTGGGGGAGGGGCTCGAAGGCTAGCATCTGGTGGCCGGGTTTCCACCCATGGGACCCGGCCGGGCTCAGCCCGAAGGAGTTACATGGGTCCGCCCTCCAGTGGGTTCACCACCTGCAGGAGGGATCATGGGGGTCCGGTGCTATGTGGATTAGGTGGCGGTCAAAGGCGGAGACCTTGGCGGACTGATCTCAAGCTTTCTAAACTGGCTTTTGGTACATGGAATGTCACCTCTCTGGTGGGGAAGGAGCCTGAGCTGGTGTACGAGGTTGAGCGATACCGGCTAGATATAGTCGGCCTCACCTCAACACACAGCTCCGGTTCCGGAACCAGTCTCCTGGAGAGGGGCTGGAGCTTGGCCTTTTCTGGAGTTGCCCCGGGTGAGAGGCGACGAGCAGGGGTGGGTATTCTTGTATCGCCCCACCTTGCTGCCTCTATATTGGAGTTTTCCCCGGTGGATGAAAGTGTTGCTTCCCTGCGCCTTCGGGTTGGGAAACTGGTCCTGACCATCATTTGTGCCTATGCACCAAATGATGTTTCAGAGTACCCACCCTTTTTGGAGTCTGTGACTGGGGTGCTGGAGGGTGCTCCTCCTGGAGACTCCATTGTCCTACTGGGGGACTTCAATGCACACGTGGGCAACGACAATGAAACCTGGAGGGGGGTGATTGGGAGGAACGGCTTGCCCGATCTGAACCCGAGTGGTGTTCAGTTATTGGACTTCTGTGCTAACCACAGTCTGTCCATAACGAACACCATGTTCAAGCATAAGGGTGTCCATATGTGCACCTGGCACCAGGACACCCTAGGTCGCAGGTCGATGATCGATTTTGTTATCGTATCATCAGACCTGCGACCGTATGTCTTGGACACCCGAGTAAAGAGAGGTGCAGAGCTGTCAACTGATCACCACCTGGTGGTGAGTTGGATCCGATGGCAGGGGAGGAAGCCATTCAGACCTGGTAGACCCAAATGTATAGTGAGGGTGTGCTGGGAGCGTCTGGCTGAGGCCTCTGTCCGGGAGGTCTTCAACTCCCACCTCCGGAAGAACTTCAACCACATTCCGAGGGAGTCTGGAGACATGGAGTCTGAATGGGCCATGTTCTCCACCTCTGTTGTTGAAGCGGCGGCCCAGAGCTGCAGCCGCAAGGTGGTCGGTGCATCTCATGGTGGCAACCCCCGAACCAAGTGGTGGACCCCAGTGGTGAGGGGGGCCATTAAGCTGAAGAAGGAGTCCTATCAAGCTTGGTTGGCTTGTGGGACTCCCGAAGCAGCTGAGGTGTACCGGCAGGCCAAGCGGAGTGCAGCTCGGGTGGTTGCTGAAGCAAAAACCCGGGTATGGGAGGAGTTCGGTGAGGCCATGGAACAAGACTTTCGGTCGGCTTCAAAGAAATTCTGGCAAACTGTTCGGCGGCTCAGGAAGGGAAAGCAGCTCCCCGTCCACACTGTGTATGGTGCGGATGGGACACTGTTGACTTCAACTGGGGATATCGTCGGGCGGTGGAAGGAATACTTCGAGGATCTCCTCAATCCCACTGATACGCCTTCCACAGAGGAAGCAGGGTTTGGTGACGAGGGGGATGACTCACCTATCACAGGGGCTGAGGTCGCCAAGGTGGTTAAAAATGTCCTTGGTGGCCGGGCCCCAGGGGTGGACGAGATTCGCCCTGAGTACCTCAAGGCCCTGGATGTTGTTGGGTTGTCATGGTTGACACGCCTCTGCAACATTGCATGGAGGTCGGGGGCAGTGCCTTTGGCATGGCAAACTGGGGTGGTGGTTCCTCTCTTCAAAAAAGGGGACCGGAGGGTGTGCTCCAACTTTAGAGGGATCACACTCCTCATCCTGGGGGGTGCTTCGGGAGTATGGGGTATCGGGCTTGTTGTTACGAGCTATTCGGTCTCTGTACGACCGTTGTGAGAGTTTGGTTCGTATTGCCAACACTCAGTCGGAGTCATTCCCAGTGAGAGTTGGACTCCGCCAGGGCTGCCCTTTGTCAACGATCCTGTTCATAATTTTTATGGACAGGATTTCTAGGCGCAGCCAGGGAATGGAGGGTGTCATGCTTGGTGACCACAGGATCTCATCTCTGTTGTTTGCAGATGATGTTGTCCTGTTGGCTTCATCCAGCAATGACCTACAGCTCTTGCTGGAACGGTTTGCCGCTGAGTGTGAAGCGGCTGGGATGAGAATAAGCACCTCCAAGTCCGAGTCCATGGTCCTCAGCCGGAAAAAGGTGGATTGTCCTCTCCGGGTTGGGGACAGGCTCCTGCCCCAAGTGGAGGAGTTTAAGTATCTTGGGGTCTTGTTCACGAGTGAGGGGAAAATGGAGCGAGAGATCGACAGACGGATTGGAGCAGCATCTGCAGTGATGCGGACGTTGTACCGGTCTGTTGTGGTGAAGAGGGAGCTTAGTTCTAAGGCAAAGCTGTCGATTTACCAGTCAATCTACGTTCCTACTCTCACCTATGGTCACGAGCTTTGGGTAATGACCGAAAGAACGAGATCACGGATACAAGCGGCTGAAATGAGCTTTCTCCGTAGGATTGCTGGACTCACCCTCAGAGATAGGGTGAGGAGCTCAGTCATCCGGGAGAGGCTCAGAGTAGAACCGCTGCTCCTCCACATTGAAAGGAGTCAGTTGAGGTGGTATGGGCATCTGATTAGGATGCCTCCTGGACGCCTCCCACTTGAGGTGTTTCAGGCACGTCCCACTGGGAGGAGACCCCAGGGCAGACCCAGGACTCGGTGGAGAGACTATATCTCCCAGCTGGTCTGGGAACGCCTTGGTATCCCCTCTGAAGAGCTGGAGCAGGTGGCCGGGGAGAGGGAAGTCTGGGCTTCTCTGCTTGAACTGCTGCCTCCGCGACCCGGACCTCCGGAAAAGCGGTAGAAGATGGATGGATGGATGGATGGATATTATATTATAATAGAATTAAGTTTAAAATCCTTCTCCTTACTTACAAAGCTCTAAACAATCAGGCCCCTTTTTTATTTAAAAGATCTGATACTACTATTATCCTAACAGAGCACTACACTCGCAAAATGCCTGTTTACTTGTAATACCTAGAATCTCCAAAAGTACAATGGGAGGCAGAGCCTTCAGTTATCAAGCTCCTCTCCTGTGGAACCAGCTGCCAATCTGGATTCGGGAGTCAGACTCGATCTCTGTTTTTAAGAATAGGGTTAAAACCTACCTTTTTTGATATAGCCTACAATTAGGGAGGGATCATGTGTTTCTGAACCCTCCCTTAGTTATGCTGCTAATAGGTTTAGTCAGCCAGGGGACCTCCTGTAATGCATTGGGTTTCACTCCTTTCTTCACTCTCAATGATTTTTTTTTTTTTTTTTTTTTGCTGGTCATTAACATCTGTTTGTTCTCTCCCATAGATTGAGTCCCCACAGTGCTGTTTGCTCTCTACATGTCTGTTCTTTTCATCTTCTCTGTCCCCTCATCCCCCAGCTAGTCGCAGCAGATGACTGCCCCTCCCTGAACCTGGTTCTGCTGGAGGTTTATTCTTGTTAAAAGGGAGTTTTTCCTCTCCACCATCGCCAAGTGCTTGCTCGCAGGGGATCACCTGATTGCTGGGGTTTTTCTGCAACTGTGGGGTTTCCCCCTGCAGTTGAAATTGCTATGAGATGACTGTTGTTGTGAAATGCCGCTATATAAATAAAGTTTAATTGAATTAAAATTGAATTGAATTGAATTGGATGAAACCAATTCAGGGCAGCACGGTGGCGCAGTGGTTAGCACAGTGGCAGCACAGCAAGAAGGTCATGGGATCGATTCCACCCTTGACCATCGTGGGTTCGATCCCACCCCTAGACGATCGGTGACCCTTCTGTGTGGAGTTTGCATGTTCTCCCCGTGTCTGCGTGGGTTTACTCCGGGTACTCCGGTTTCCTCCCACATGCCAAAAACATGCAAGTTAGGTTAATTGGCATCAAACTGGGGATTCTAAATTGTCCTTAGGTGTGACTGTGAGAGTGAACGGTTGTCTGTCTCTCTGTGTTGGCCCTGCGATGGACTGGCGATCTGTCCAGGGTGTACCCTGCCTCTCGCCCAAAGATGCTGGGATAGGCTCCAGCCCCCCCGCGACCCGAAAGGATTAAGCGGTAGAAGATGGATGGATGGATGGATGGATGAAACCAGAATTTGAACAGTCACAAGTTAAAATATTATTGTCCAGGTTCAGGTATGTCAGTACAGGTATAAACTGAAAAGCTGTTTCACTGATCACTGTCAGCTGGTTGTAACTAAGTTTTAAATATCTGAGTTCAGACAGGATAGCATACATAAGGAAAGGCAAAGACCTAAGCTGATATTTAGACAGTTCCAGAGTCTTCAGGCTGAGTATTGAATGGAAGAATTTATGGTCTAAATCCGACACATCGGTCTTTTTCAAAGTCAGACGTCTGACTTGGGGATTGGACTGAAATATCTCTGGTTTAGGAGCAGAGTTGTAGACATTTACAACTGTGAAGTCCTGTAAAGCTTTCAGAAAAAATGGTGTTCATTTATATAGTGCTTTTTCTCATTTCAAGATGACCAAAGTGCTTTACACCCCCTGCTATCCACCCATTCACTCACACATTCACACACTGATGGTGTTGGGGCTGTCACAATCTGAGCACTGGGGATTCCGCCGTGCTCAGTCTCATTGTCTTTTTTCCATATTTGTATAGTGTTGTATTTTTGTTTCACAAGCTTGGAATTTCTAAGCTTAAAACATTGCGTGGAGGTCGGGGGCAGTGCCTTTGGTATGGCAAACCGGGATGGTGGTTCCTCTCTTCAAAAAAGGGGACCGGAGGGTGTGCTCCAACTTTAGATGGATCACACTCCTCAGCCTCCCTGGGAAGGTCTATGCCAAGGTACTGGAGAGGAGAGTCTGGCCTTTGGTCGAACCTCGGATTCAGGAGGAGCAATGTGGTTTTCGTCCTGGCCGTGGCACATCGGACCAGCTCTTTACCCTCTCGAGAATTCTCAAGTGTTCGTGGGAGTTTGCCCAACCAGTTTACATGTGTTTTGTGGACTTGGAGAAGGCATTTGACTGCGTCCCTCATGGTTTTTTTTTTGGGGGGGGTGCTTCGGGAGTATGGGGTATCGGGCTTGTTGTTACAAGCTATTCGGTCTCTGTACAACCATTGTGAGAGTTTAGTTTGTATTGCCAACACTCGGTCGGACTCATTCCCAGTGAGAGTTGGACTCCGCCAGGGCTGCCCTTTGTCACCGATCCTGTTCATAATTTTTATGGACAGGGTTTCTAGGCGCAGCCAGGGAATGGAGGGTGTCATGCTTGGTGACCACAGGATCTCATCTCTGTTGTTTGAAGATGATGTTGTCCTGTTGGCTTCATCCAGCAACGACCTACAGCTCTCGCTGGGATGGTTTGCCGCTGAGTGTGAAGTGGCTGGGATGAGAATCAGCACCTCCAAATCCGAGACCATGGTCCTCAGCCAGAAAAAGGTGGATTGTCCTCTTCGGGTTGGGGACAGGCTCCTGCCCCAAGTGGAGGAGTTTAAGTACAGTATCTTGGGGTCTTGTTCACGAGTGAGGGGAAAATGGAGCGAGAGATTGACAGATGGATTGGAGCAGCATCTGCAGTGATGCGGACGTTGTACCAGTCTGCTGTGGTGAAGAGGAATCAGAATCAGAATCAGGTTTATTGCCATTGTTCATGTAGTACACAAACTAGGAATTTGTCTCGGTGCAATGCTGCAACATTAAACATGATAAAATAAAAGAAATAAACTATACATGTAATAAAGTGTAGAATAAGAGTGAGTGATACTGGTCAGCAGTTAAAATATATTAGCAAGCAGCAGAGGGAGCTTAGTTCTAATGCAAAGCTGTCGACTTACCAGTCAATCTATGTTCTTACTCTCACCTATGGTCACGAGCTTTAGGTAATGACCGAAAGAACAAGATTGCGAATACAAGCGGCTGAAATGAGCTTTCTCCGTAGGATTGCTGGATTCACCCTCAGAGATAGGGTGAGGAGCTCAGTCATCCATGAGAGGCTCAGAGTAGAACTGCTGCTCCTCCACATTGAAAGGAATCAGTTGAGGTGGTATGGGCAACTGGTCAGGATTCCTCCTGGACTCCTCCCACTTGAGGTGTTTCAGGCACGTCCCACTGGGAGGAGACCCCGGGGCAGACCCAGGACTCGGTGGAGAGACTATGTCTCCCAGCTGGTCTGGGAACGCCTTGGTATCCTCTCTGAAGAGCTGGAGCAGTTGGCTGGGGAGAGGGAAGTCTGGGCTTCTCTGCTTGAACTGCTGCCTCCGCAACCCAGACCTCCAGAAAAGCGGTAGAAGATGGATGGATGAATGGATGGTTGTATTTTTGAGTTCTAGTTCCTGTAATTTTTTTTTTCTTGGTTGGTTTTCACATATTCTGTATTGTTTGTTAGTGTGACTTATTTTCCTGTTTACGCTCAATGTAGTTTTGTTATTTACATATTTGGGTTTACTTGTATTTTTCCTTCAGTCTTTATTTGTCAATCCATCCATCCATCCATCTTCTACTGCTTTTCCGGAGGTCCAGGTCGCGGAGGCAGCAGTTCAAGCAGAGAAGCCCAGACTTCCCTCTCCCCAGCCACCTGCTCCAGCTCTTCAGTGAGGATACCAAGGCGTCCCCAGACCAGCTGGGAGACATAGTCTCTCCACCGAGTCCTGGGTCTGCCCCGGGGTCTCCTCCCAGTGGGACGTGCCTGAAACACCTCAAGTGGGAGGCGTCCAGGAGGCATCCTAATCAGATGCCCATACCACCTCAACTGCCTCCTTTCAATGTGGAGGAGCAGCGGTTCTACTCTGAGCCTCTCCCGGATGGCTGAGCTCCTCACCCTATCTCTGAGGGTGAGTCCAGCAATCCTACGGAGAAAGCTCATTTCAGCCGCTTGTATCCGCGATCTCGTTCTTTCGGTCATTACCCAAAGCTCGTGACCATAGGTGAGAGTAGGAACGTAGATTGACTGGTAAATCGACAGCTTTGCCTTAGAACTAAGCTCCCTCTTCACCACAACAGACCGGTACAACGTCCGCATCACTGCAGATGCTGCTCCAATCCGTCTGTTGATCTCTTGCTCCATTTTCCCCTCACTCGTGAACAAGACCCCAAGATACTTAAACTCCTCCACTTGGGGCAGGAGCCTGTCCCCAACCCAGAGAGGACAATCCACCTTTTTCCGGCTTAGGACCATGGACTCGGACTTGGAGGTGTTGATTCTCATCCCAGCTGCTTCACACTCAGCGGCAAACCGTCCCAGCAAGAGCTGTAGGTCGTTGCTGGATGAAGCCAACAGGACAACATCATCTGCAAACAACAGAGATGAGATCCTGTGGTCACCAAGCATGACACCCTCCATTCCCTAGCTGCGCCTAGAAATCCTGTCCATAAAAATTATGAACAGGATCGGTGACAAAGGGCAGCCCTGGCGGAATCCAACTCTCACTGGAAATGACTCTGACCGAGTGTTGGCAATACGAACCAAACTCTCACAACGGTCGTACAGAGACCGAATAGCTCGTAACAACAAGCCCGATACCCCATACTCCTGAAGCACCCCCCACAAAAATCCACGAGGGACGCGGTCAAATGCCTTCTCCAAGTCCACAAAACACATGTAAACTGGTTGGGCAAACTCCCACGAACCCTCAAGAATTCTCGAGAGGGTAAAGAGCTGGTCCGATGTGCCACGGCCAGGACGAAAACCACATTGCTCCTCCTGAATCCGAGGTTCGACCAACGGCCGGACTCTCCTCTCCAGTACCTTGGCATAGACCTTCCCAGGGAGGCTGAGGAGTCATTTATTTGTCATTGCATTAATATTTGTATGTTGCTGGTTCCTTCTCCCTCTCTCTGGGGTTGCAGCTGTCAAAGGCACTTTCAGGTATTATCCTGGTTGTGGGCAGTGCCCCTGTCAAGCTGTCAGCCCTGTCTAGTCTCCTCATGACTCACAGCTGATTGTAATCACTTCCACCTCCAGTCCGCTCATGTGAGTCACACCTGATGGCATTTGTGATAATTGTTTGCATGCCTATTAAAAGACTGTCTGTTTATTCACTCCTTGCTGGAGTCTCATCAAGGAATCCTTTTCCTGTTCCGGTCAGTACCCTGACTCATTCTGATGTTTCATCCAACCTACTCCCTGTTCCGTCTGTTTGTAAGTTTTTATTTTGTGCACTGTTGGACTTGTGTTTTTTTTTATTAAAATACCACAAACTGCAGTTCAGCGCCTGGGTCTTTCTCTCTGCCCTGAAGGGGCAATTCATGACAGGAGCTGCCATGCACAGGTACTGGCCTGACCCACCTGGAGTAACTGGGGGTTCAGAGTCTTGATCAAGAACACTTTGACACGCAGACTGCAGGCAGAGAGGGAATCAAACCTCTGACCTGCTGATCAGTAGTTGGCCACATTACAACTGTGCCACAGCCGCCCCTTAGAAACACCTGACTTTGTATGTCAAGCGAGAGGCCGTGACGATCTGTCTCGCAGATGACTGAAAAAAAATCAAAAATTTTAGATTCATTAAGTCCTTATATTGGTTGGTTTTAGGAGTTTACAAAGAGTCAGCCGTATTCAGGAAAAATGTAAGATTTTTAAAGTGGTGTAATTCTTTTAAGTCTGTTTCTACCTCCAGTAGAAGAGACAAAATAAGAGTTTCAAGGTTGTTCAGGCCATGGAAAGCTGAAAGCTGTGCATGGCACAAAATTGATATAGTCTGATGTCACATTTATATGTTTCGAGGATGAAAAAACTTGAAAGCCTTTCCTTTCAAGAGCAGATATAAAGCTTCTTCTGAAGTTCAACAAGTTTAGGTTCTGCAGTCCAATTTGGAAGGCACCTCCAAATGTCCACAACAGGTTTAAACTCAGGTCTAAAACCTTCAGATCACTGAGATTTTTAAAGGCCCACCTGTCCAGTCTGGCTATGTAATTGGTGTTTAGGTGAACTTCTCTAAGGTGTGCTGTGTTTCCAAAATCATCACAGGCCAACTCAGAGATGTAGTTTTCGTTCGTGTTGAGGAGCTCAAGAGAGGGAAGGTTTCTGATCTCATACGGCACATTGGTGAGCAAGTTGCTGTGATAATTGAGGACCTTTAGGTGATTCATCAAATGTTGCAAACCTTCTTAAAACTCACTTAAGGAAGTGTAGAACAGATCAAGCTCAGTGAGCTGAGAGCAATTTACAAGTTTCACCATATACAGTCATGTGAAAAAATTAGGACGCCCCATTAAATATTCAGTACTTTATGAAGAAAGGTTCACATATCTATGTCTAACATTGTTTTTGTTTTTTATTTGCATTTTTTAACATTTATTTTAGCCATTTGAAGTGGAAGCAAAGGTAGGGCTGTCCTTAAAAAGATGGGGGGGCTAATTTATTCCTCACTATTTGTTTAGAATTTCATTTTACTGAAAATTTGAAAAAAAAAGTCTTTAATTTTTAATTGTTTAGTTGTATTACATGACTCTCCCAGTACTTTTTAACATTGATGTTGAATATCCATATGTCCAAATATGTTAAAAACACACACACACACTTATACAGGGTGTCCAAATTTTTTCACATGACTGTAATTGGTGAATCGAGTGTAGGAAAGGTCTAACTGCTGCAGTGTTGGTATCTCGCAGACCGTAAATAATACACCTTTCTTTATCCACTTCTTCATGTAACTCAGTCTCAGATACATCAGTGAGTCCAAACTTTAAAGACCTCTTTGGGTATCTCTAAATGGAGTCAGGGTGAAAGTGAGATAGAGGTGAGTTATGTTTCTTATAAACGTCTTGTTTGGTATGTCCCATTCCATAAGAGTGGGTCCACCACGATTAGAGAAGTCTATTGTCTGAAGGTGGGGGAAGATTGGTGCTGTAATGCTGAATTTTTTCAGTTCGTTACTTGAGAGATCAGATTGAAAGATTCAATTCAAGATTCAAAGATTTTATTTATCAGTACTCCTATACGCACAGGAGATGCAGAACAATTGAAATGGCATTTCTCTCTCTCTTCAGTGGTGTGCACAATATAAAAAAAGAAAACAGAATAAGGCTTGAAAAACAGCAACAGCAGTCTACGTACTTTAATGCAAGTGGTAGTGCAAATAGTGACAAAGGATAGACCCAGACCTCATTAGTGCAAATAAAGATAAACGATTAACGATGATGAAACCCAGCCATCCTATATTCAGAAAAGTAGAGATGTAATACCCGTAGTTACAAGTTCAATGCGGTAGTGTAGGTGCAGACAGTAGCAGATAGGACTGCACATGTTCAGTATTGCAAAGACAGACAGACAGCAGCAGATTGATCGTCACTTCCTTGTGGTAACGTATCGTCACTTCCTGTTTTGCTGTCTGTCTGTGTGGTTTGCTCTCCTCACTCTCCTGAGCTTTTGGGTTAGCCACTAGCGATGGCTACTAGCTCTCCTTCCTCTCCTCCTCTGGTGTGCTCTTTCTGTCAGATGTTTAGCTACACCTCTGCCTCTTTTAGTGATAACGGTAAATGTAATAAATGTTGTCTTTTTGAGGTGCTCGAGGCGAGGTTGTCTGATTTGGAATCCCGGCTCCGCTGCATTGAAACACTGTCTGCGCCACTTACTCTTGACGGACGCCCCTTAGCTGCAGCGGCGCTAGCTAGCATAGCTAACCCTGTTAGCGGTCCTCCGGCTCTCCTCAGCAGCGAGGAGACTGGGTGGGTGACGGTGAGAAGGAAGCCTAGTCGCAAAGCCCCGGTACACTACCAACCTGTTCACGTTTCTAATCGTTTTTCCCCGCTCAGCGACACACCCGCTGAGGAAAAAACTCTGATCATTGGCGACTCTGTAGTCAGAAACGTGAACCTAGAGACTCCAGCGGCCATAGTCCAATGCATTCCTGGGGCCAGAGCAGGCGACATCGAGTCAAATTTGAAAATGCTGGCTAAAAGTAACTGTAAATACTCCACAATTGTTATTCACGCTGGCATTAATGACATCCATCTCCGGCAGTCAGAAGTCACGAAACTTAATATAGAATCGGTGTGTGACTTTGCAAAAACGATGTCTGCCACTGTAGTATTCTCTGGGCCCCTCCCCAATCTGACCAGTGATGACATGTTTAGCTGCTCATCATCCTTGAACCGCTGGCTGTCTGTGTGGTGTCCTGCAAATGACGTGGGCTACATTAACAATTGGAGCTCTTTTTGGGGAAAACCTGGTCTTATGAGACGAGACAGCATTCATCCCACTTTGGATGGTGCTTCTCATTTATCTAACAATCTGGCATCTTTTTTATCCAAATTTCCAAAACCTTGACAACTCAGAGTTGGGACCAGGAAGCAGAGTCGCAGTCTTACATGCCTCTCTGCAGTTCCTCTTCATCCGCCACCCCTCAACTTAGCCCCCGTCTTCCCCATCAGAGAATCATTGTCTGCTCCATACAAAGTAAATAAAAATATAATATATAAGCATCCCAAAGTGATTAAGCAAAATATTGGTGAAACTCAAATTAAGCATAACGCCTCTAAACTGAATGATTTGTGCCTCTGTTCCTCCTCATAATTTAAAAATTAAATGTGGTTTATTAAATATTAGGTCTCTGACTCCCAAGTCTCTGTTAGTCCATGATCTGTTAATTGATCATCAGATTGAATTAATTTCCCTTACAGAGACTTGGTTAGGGCAATAGGATTATGTTGGTTTAAATCATGGGTGTCAAACTCATTCCATGGAGGGCCAAGACCCTGCAGGTTTTACCTCCATCCAGTGTCTTCAACAGGTGATTACACTGAATTTCTTCCCACTGATTGCTGATCAGTGAAAACACCTGCTGAAGACACTGGGTGGAAGTAAAACATGCAGGGTCTTGGCTCTCCATGGAATGAGTTTGACACCCCTGGTTTAAATGAATCAACTCCCTCTGGTTATTTAAACTGTCAAAATCCCAGAAGTTCTGGTCGTGGAGGAGGAGTAGCAACAATTTACCATTCCAAATTACTAGTTAATGTAAAGCAAAAAACATGTTATAATTCCTTTGAGGGCCTGGTCCTCAGTATTGGGCACTTTAGCAATTTTAGGTTAAACCCAATTTTATTTGCCATAGTTTATCGTCCCCCATCAACCTACTCAGAATTTTTATCCGAATTTGCTGATTTCTTAGCTGATTTAGCGCTGAAATCTGGTAGAATAATTATAGTAGGGGACTTTAATATACATGTAGATGTAGATAGTGACTGCCTTAATGTGGCATTTAATTCAATATTAGACTCGATTGGGTTTTCTCAGAAAGTAGGAAATTCTACTCATTACCTCCACCATACATTGGACCTTGTTCTGACATATGGCATAGAAATAGAAAATCTTGTAATGTCTCCTCATAACCCTGAACTGTCAGACCATTGTCTGTTAACCTTTGATTTTACAATTTCTGACTATTTGGCTCCTAAAGAAAAATATTATTACAGTAGATGCCTCTCAGATGATGCTGTTACCAAATTAATGCAGATTGTTTCCTCTATGCCATGTGTCAACACAACGGAAATAAGCTATAGACAGCTTGCTCCTTCTGTAATTGGTAACATGGTGGATAGTGTTACAGCTTCTCTGCATCAGGCTCTAGACTTGGTGGCCCCCTTAAAAAAGAAAAAGTCTAATCAGAGATTTCTAACTCCTTTGTTCAACACAGAAACTCGTAGCTTAAAACAGAAGACTCGTCAATTAGAAAGAAAATGGCGCTCCACTAATTTAGATGAAATCTATTTAGCTTGGAGAAATCATCTTTTAATTTATAAAAAATCTCTTAGAAAAGCTAGAACGAGTTATTATTCTGCATTAATAGAAGAGAACAAGAATAATCCCAGGTTTCTTTTCAGCACTGTAGCCAGGTTGACAAAGAGTCAGGACTCTGTCAATCCTAGCATTCCCATAGAGCTTACTAGTCAGGACTTCATGAACTTTTTCAATAATAACATTTCATCCATCAGAGATAAAATCAATCAGATTCTTCCCACAGTTAACTTAAATACTGTAACTACTACAACTCCTTCAACTGATGTCTGTCTTGATGAGTTTACTCCAATCGACCTTTGTGAGTTAGACAAAATAGTTTCCTCATCCAAACCTTCAACTTGTCTTTTAGACCCTTTTCCTACCAGGTTATTTAAAGAAGTCTTCCCACTTATTAGTAGCTTTATTCTTCATATAATCAATTCTTCATTAACTTTAGGCCATGTACCGCAGGCTTTTAAAACGGCTGTAATTAAACTAAATTACTCAAAAAGCCAACACTAGATCCAGGAGCTTTAGCTAACTATAAACCAATCTCTAATCTCCCTTTCATTTCAAAAATCTTAGAAAGAGTTGTTGCTACGCAATTATTTGACCACCTGCAGGAAAATGGTTTACTTGAAGTGTTTCAATCTGGGTTTAGAATCCATCATAGTACTAAAACAGCCTTAGCGAAGGTCACTAACGACCTCCTCATCGCATCTGATAATGGACTGGTTTCTGTACTTGTCCTTTTAGACCTTAGTGCAGCTTTTGATACTATTGATCATAATATTCTACTTGATAGATTAGAACACTATGTTGGATTTAGTGGAACTTTGTTGCAGTGGTTTAGATCTTATTTATCTGATAGGTTCCAGTTTGTTCATGTAAATAATGAGTTTTCTTTCAACTCAAAGCTTAGTCATGGAGTTCCACAGGGATCTGTGCTAGGCCCTACTCTTTTTTAGTTTATATATGCTTCCGTTAGGCAACATTATTAGAAAGCACTGTTTACATTTTCATTGTTATGCAGATGACACACAATTATACCTGTCAATGAAGCCAGATAATAGTAATCAATTAGCCAAATTAGAAGCCTGTCTTAAGGAAATCAAAGCTTGGATGACTTGTAATTTCCTGCTATTAAATTCAGATAAGACTGAAGTCATTCTTGTTGGTCCAAAAAACCTTAGAAATACCTTTCCAAATCAAACTTTCAGTTTGGATGTGGTTACTCTTTCTCTTAATAGCTCTGTGAGGAACCTTGGAATTATTTTTGATCAAGAGCTGTTCTTCAATTCACATATTAAATTTGTTTCTAAGACTGCCTTCTATCATTTGCATAATATTGCCAAGATTAGGAGCATCTTGTCTCAGAGTGATGCTGAGAAACTGATCCACGCTTTTGTTAGCTCGAGATTAGATTATTGTAATTCTTTATTATCAGGCTGTCCTAAAACATCTTTAAAAAGTCTTCAGCTGATCCAAAATGCTGCAGCAAGAGTTTTAACAGGTACTAGAAAGAGAGATCAGATCTCTCCGGTTCTGGCCTCCCTTCATTGGCTTCCCATAGAGTTTAGAATTAAGTTTAAAATCCTTCTTCTTACTTACAAAGCTCTAAAAAAATCAGGCTCCTTTTTATCTAAAAGATCTGATACTACCGCATTATCCTAACAGAATACTACACTCCCAAAATGCAGGATTACTTGTAATACCTAGAATCTCCAAAAGTACAATTGGAGGCAGAGCCTTCAGTTATCAAGCTCCTCTCCTGTGGAACCAGCTGCCAATCTGGATTCGGGAGTCAGACTCGATCTCTGTTTTTAAGAATAGGGCTAAAACCTACCTTTTTGATATAGCCTACAATTAGGGAGGGATCATGTGTTTCTGAACCCTCCCTTAGTTATGCTGCTAATAGGTTTAGTCAGCCGGGGGACCTCCAGTAATGCACTGGGCCTCACTCCTTTCCTCACTCTCAATGAAATATTTTTTTTGCTGGTCATTAACATTTGTTTGTTCTCTCCCATAAATTGAGTCCCCATCATGCTGTTTGCTCTCTACATGTCTGTTCTTTTCATCTTCTCTATCCCCTCACCCCCCAGCCAGTCGCAGCAGATGACTGGCCCTCCCTGAGCCTGGTTCTGCTGGAAGTTTCTTCCTGTTAAAAGGGAGTTTTTCCTCTCCACCATTGCCAAGTGCTTGCTCAGAGGGGATCGCCTGATTGCTGGGGTCTTTCTGCAACTGTGGGGGTTCCCCCTACAGTTGATAGTGCTATGAGATGACTGTTGTTGTGAAATGGCGCTATATAAATAAAGTTGAATTGAATTGAATTGAATTGAATATGACATTTGTGCAAATGGTTGCAGTTAAAGTGCAAAGGCATACAGCAGTAAGTGTATTACTGTTGGTGTGCCAGTCTTTCTGTTTCAAAAGCTGATGTAGATATTGTGCGGGAGAGTACATTATGGTCCGCAGGGGAGGAAGTGGACAGATTTCAGGGTCCTGATGGCCTGATGAACAAAGCTTTTTAGCAGTCTTGTGGAGTGGACCCGGTGGCTCCGGTACCTTTTCCCTAAGTGCAGGGGGCTGAAGAGGGAGTGTGAGGTGTAGCCTGCAATATTGATGGCTCTGCGGGTGAGGTGGGTGAGGTAGATGTCCAAGAGGGGGGTGGTAGAGGCGCACTGATGATCTTGCTGGCTGCTTTCACTGTGCGTTGTAGTGTCTTCTGGCAGGAGGTGGTGCAGCTTCCTTATCACACCGTGATGCAGCTGGTGAGGATGCTCTCAATAGTGCCCTGGTAGAAAGAGCACATAATGGTGGGTGGGACTTGTCCTCTCTTCAGTTAGCGGGTGAAAAGGGGGTGAGTTTGAGCCTTCTTGACCAGTGATGTGGTGTTGCTGGACCAGGAGAGGTCCTCAGAGATGTGCACCCCCAGCAACTTGGTGTTGCTGACCCTTTCTACAGCTGCACCATCGATGATCATGGGGGGGTGCTGTGTGTGTCCCCTCCTGAAGTCGACCACAGTCTCCTTGTTTTTTTTCCCACATTCAGGAAGACATTATTGTCTTTAGACCACTGGAGAAGTTGGCTCACCTCATTTCTGTGGTGGGCCTCCTCATTGTTGGTGTTGAGGCCCATCACTGTCTTGTCATCTGCAAAGTTGATGATGTGGTTGGTGTTGTAGGCTGGTACACAGTCATGGGTCAGCAAGGTGAAGAGCAGTGGGATGAGCACACACCCTTGTGGGGCCCCTGTGCTCACTGTGATGGTCTGGGAGGTGTTGCTCCCAACCCGCGTATTCTGTGTGCTCACTGTGAGAAAGTCAAACACCCAGTTACAGAGAGAGGCTTAAAGGCTAGAAATGTTCAGCAGAAGGTCTTTGGTGTGCAAAGAGGACAAACTATTTTACGCCAAGCTGAAATTCTGTATGTGATGCAGCAGTAGGATGGGCTGAATGTCACTGACATGTTGGACACCATTGGAGTCCAGAAAAAAAGTTTGCAAACTGGTCAAGAGTTGGAAGGTTTCCTCATAAATTAAGTTAATCTGGTTATAGCCAAGGTCAAGGAAAAAAAGGCTGTGCACTCACTAGAAGAGGTTGCCTGTTACGTTCTGAAGCTTATTGCTTTTCAGTGAGAACTTTTCAAGCGCCAACAAGATATCAAAGGATCCGTTGTCTATGTGAGCAATGTGATTTTGTGGTAAATTCAAAAACCTCATCTTTTGCATTTCTTGAAAATATCTTCTGTTAATTTTATCAGTCAGATTACCACTGAGATTCATTTCTGCAGAATGTCTGTAGATGTCATGAGGGATGAATACAAGTTGATGGCTGGAACAGTTTTAACAGCTGAGGGATTCCCATAATCATTGATAGTGCAGTTTTTCATGGAATGAACCAGTAAAGATTTGACATGATGTAAGTAACCAAAGTAAGTCCAGGAGACTAAAATGACACAAACACGAACTTCCCATGTTAGCAGTGATGGTGCGATGTTGTTACTCCCAGTGATGTTTAAGAAGAGATATCTGAGAGAAAACGCACAACAAAGTTTCCATTATGCCTCAAAGAGACAACCTGAAAGAAATTTAGCATGATACTTTGGTTGTGCCTACAACTTACTTACTTAACCCCAAAGCCAGGTGGCTGCAGGGGCACCACCAATGACTTTTTGACAAGTTCTCTCCATCTTGTAAAGGCCGCTGCTAACCTCAGTATGCTGGTGAGAGGTTAGCAGAGGTTGCTGGTGCTTGCAACTACAAACCAACAAACAGGCATCTAATGTACTCAATTTTTTTACCAATTATAATTGGTAACTTAGACCAAACTTAGACCAAATTTATTGTCTAAGTTTTTTTTTTTTTTTTTTTAGCTGATTTAGAACAATTTTGATGTGCTGAATCCAAAAATCACATTGGTTTTGCTCAATCAGGTCAACTTTTTGAATTATGGCCACATGTTGGTCTTTACGTTTTTGTTTACATGTATGGGTATCTTCGCTTTATATGATGCAAAATTCTTTTTTTATTTCTTGAAATTCTCTGAATTTTGAACAATGATGATGTAACATTCAATTTACATGTACTTACCTTTATATAAAGGTAAGCACATGCACAGTACTAAGTAAGTACAAAGTAAGTACAGGTTTTTTCTTAAAAAAAAAAAAAAAAAAAAAACCTGACCTGATCGAAAGAAACAGATGTAATTTTCGGATTCAGCAGTGCAAAATTGTTTTAAATCAGTTGAAAAAACACAGACAACTTACAAAAAAAAATATTTTTGTAACCCTGTGTTACAGTATTTACTAGAGATAGACTGATTAGATATTCAGTTCTTGTATTGGTTTGATCCAAACAAAATTTACAGAATGGGGTATCAGGTAACAATAAAGAACTAGAAAAGCACTCAGACAGTTCATACCTCCGTCAAGGCTCTTTCCTTTCCTCCCTTTGTCCATCCATCTGTTTGTATCTCCCCGCCTCCATCCCACCGTACATTGCAAGATTGTGCCTTGGTAGGGGTATATGCTCACAGATGAGCTCCAAAATGTAGTGGGTTTGGCTGCAGGCCAAGGACCATTTCTGGTTAAAATTTTAGCAAAATCCATCCAGTAGTTTTTACATAATCCTACTAAACCACTGCAAGAAGATTGAGCCTTGGCGGAGGTATGCAGTCATGGATCACCCCCAAAATGTAATGGGTTCGTGTGTAGGCCAAGAACCACTTCTGGTAAAACTTTCATCCAAATCCATCCAGTAGTTTTGGAGTATTGTTGCTAACAGTCTGTGAGGATATAAGAGCCTTGGTGGAGGTATGCATTCTCAGATCATCTCTGAAAATCTAGTGGCTTCCCCTCTAGCCCAAGAACCAACTCTGGTGAAACTTTCATCTAAATCCATCCAGTAGTTTTTGTGTATGCCTGCTGCACAAATGCAAACAAAGCCCTTGGTGGAGGTGTGCACTCTCAGATCATCACCAAAATCTAATCATCATTTCCCCGTGCCATGATACACCTTTCCTGAAAATGTCATCAAAATCCATCCATAACTTTTTGAGTTATGTTGCTAACAAACAAATAGACAAACAGACAAACGCCGGCAAAAACATAACCTCCTTGGCGGAGGTAACAACCAGACTGTCAATGACGGAGTAGCTCATTCAGGAGCCTGGCTAGATCAGCCTGGGGGTGCTCAGACATCGTGAAACTGGATTAATGGTACTTTTCTGCTCTCGTCCGATGAGTAGCGTGTCTGCTTTGGACAAGGCCGGCATGCATGCAGTTATGAATGTGCTTCACTTTTTCATCTACCAGGCCAAGTGGTTGAAGCATGCGCACAACTGTTATTTGTAGTTTCCCCCCAGTCCTATGGGTAGCACAAATGTGCTAACATGCCAGTTTGCTCACCAGCTATAAATGTGAGAGTGACACACGTTTTTTTTTTTGCAGCAACAACAATGGTATTGTTTCAAGGAAAAGGGGAAATTACCATTTTTTTAATGCTCTTCTCTGCTCAAGTTTATCCTTTTCGAAACTTTATCCTTTTCGGGTCGTGGGGGGGGGGGGGGGGGTGGAGCCTATCCCAGCATCTTTGGGCGAGAGGCAGGGTCCACCCTGGACAGATCGCCAGTCCATCGCAGGGCCAACACAGAGAAACAGACAACCATTCACTCTCACAGTCAGACCTAAGGACAATTTAGAATCCCCAGTTTGATGCCAATTAACCTAACTTGCATGTTTTTGGCATGTGGGAGGAAACCGGAGAAATCCCGGCGTAAATCTACGCAGACACGGGGAGAACATGCAAACTCCACTCAGATCACTGTTGGTCAGGGGCTGGGATTGAACCCAGGATCCCCCGGCCAAGGGTGAGTTGCTGTGCTGCCGCAGTGCTAACCACTCCGCCACCGCGCTGCCCATGCAAAATGATTCATCTATGTTGAATCTCATCTTCCTTTTCCTCATCCTCTTTATCTTCTTCATCTACTATGACTTTGAACTGTTACGGCCCCGCTCCTCTTTGGAGTGGGTCTTTTCTGTGTCTTTTCTCCCATGCTGTAGGTGGAGCCACAAAGGACCACCCCTTGCTGAGAGGTGCCTATAGAGGGGTTTCAGTCACGTGACCCGCGTGCCTAGCCACGCCCACTGTGCGCCATATTGGCGGTCAAGCGTATCGGCCGCCAGGCTTGTTTACATGAGAAAGAGCTGAGTCCTGCACGGTTTTCTGAAGTGTGTGATAAGTTCGGTGATAAACTACGATGGCAGAGCCTGACAATGGTCTCAGTGAGCAGACGAGGCATCTCTCTGGAGTCGAGTTGAAGAGGTACAAGGAGAAACTGTGCCATTCTAGGGGGTTGTGATCCCTACACTGCAACCGGTGTACTGTTTACTCCTTTGACTGCATCAGATGTGACATTGCCAGACCTTGAATTTAGTGATCTGATGATTTACTTGATTGTCAGTCCTTCACCTTACTCATTGCAGAACTTCAGTGCTCACAAGAGCAAGGATGCATTCAAAATCTTCAGGGCAGGATGGGTGAATGAACCTAAGATCTGGCACCTCAAGGCCAAAGAGCTCCATGTCATCACTGCACGTGTAAGTGTACTAATTACTAGATATACTTTTAAAATATAATATCCTCTGTAGAATCTATGGGACTATAATTATGTGTATATACTGTCTGGTAATTTTCACTAGATTGTGAATTATTATCTTCCATTGCATTGTCACAGGGCTAATATTTGTTATTATCAAATCTAAAATTTTATTAATTGACAAGCAGTATGTACATGTTTACATGTCCATGTACACTGTATTATCCTACTGTATGTGTGACAGTCTGGGACTAGCGTTACTATTTTAGTTGCTTTTCTTTGCAGGTGAATCATTCTCAGGCCCCAGGTGACACACCAACACATCCCTGGGTTGTTGTCCAGGATGATGGACTGGTCAGGATGGCCCACTGTGTGTGTATGGCTGGTCTGGGTGAGATGTGTTCCCATGTTGGTGCTCTGCTCTACGCTACAGAGGCAGCTGTCAGCAAGCGACGAGGCATCTCCGTGACCGACCAACACTGTGTCTGGAAGGAACAGAGCCAAGGAGCCACACGGAAGGTGGAGTATGCCGTGGTTTCCAGAATTGCCTTCTCTCGTTGCCAGCGAAAGAGAAAGCGTGGTGAGGCTGCGCCAGAACCTCAGAAACAGCCAGTGAGACTAAGCCAGGATGAGGTCAGGCAACTGTATGACAGACTTCATGCCTCTGAATCCAAGGAAGCAGTGCCAAAAAGAAGTGCAATCCTCTCTGTGGTGCCAGGGCATGCCTCTAGATATGTCCCGAGAACACTCAGCTTGGAACGTCCAAGCTGAGTGATGTTACTTAACCAAAGTAATGCACCAGAACAAAGAATTGAGTACTTGACATAATCATTTATTGTTAATGAGCACTAAAGACTAAAGACACTAATGTGCCATTACATTTCCCATGCACAATACATGTGCAAATAAAAGTATGCTTTGACTGTGAACTAGTAGGAATCTACAAAGTACATAAACAAATGTTCTAGTCTTCTATTCGTTGTTAAACCAATCAAGTGCTATGTTGGAAATATCTCACTGCAAATTTGTACATGTATGTAACACATATTTACAAATAAAAATAACACCTGAAACTTCTCAAACGAATATCCTAAGTTTCTCTTCTCTGTCGAAAAGTACCACATAAGGCCTATTTACAGGTTAATCAAATGGCACAACTGACGGACACATGTTGGTTAAGGCACAACATAAGTGCACTATTTTATCTAGTGGTGTTGGATCATCATCTGACTTGGACTCACACATGGGTATGGGAACTGTCGATGAAAGAATGACATACTTCTGTCTAACAGTCCCTATCACTCGTTCAACATGAATCCTCACAGCTGCCAAACCTCTGGTAGCTTCTATGTCTACTGGGCTAAGCTGTTTCTTGCCTTTAGTAAATGCAACCCTTGACAGAGGTGGGTGGTTGCTGGGTTGGCCAGTGTTCTGTTTTTCTTTTATTTGTTTCATGCACACATTCATATACACACACCACTGATTCTACAGACACTTTCTTTTTTTATTTAACTTTAATAAATAACTTATTGTTTAACCTGGCCCCTCCGTTTGGTGTCCCTTCTTTATTAAAACCTGTGAGCCAATGTTTGTGACAAATGGGGCTCGTCCTCTTAATGGAACCTGATGTTTTGTTTTTGTTTTTGAGCTTTTGGATCATTTGTGGTGTGACAAATGAAGGCTCATTAGTTGGTTAAACAAAGTCTGTTTGGGCTCATTTGTTTGTTTGGGTGGATTTGTGTGTGTGTGTGTGTGTGTGTGTGTTACTGGATTGAAACAGGTAAGTGTTTTCCATGCAGTCAGTTTGATCACTGGTAATTTCTCTGGGTAGGCTTAACAGTGAGTTCCATTAGGGGATTCACTCTCTGCTCTTCTTTAGTGGGGTGGTGAATGTGGCACGGGGTCACATCGACAGGAGTTCCTGGCGAGTCGTCTCATAGTGACTGCTTTCCAGCCTAGTGGTTAAGTGATTAAAGAACCTCCTGCAAGTACAGTGCATCCAGAAAGCCTTCACAGCGCTTCACTTTTTCCACATTTTGTTATGTTACAGCATTATTCAAAAATGGATTGAATTCATTTTTTTTCCTCAAAATTCGACACAGAAAACCCCATAATGAAAATGTGAAAAAGTTTTTTTTTTTTTTTTTTTAGATTTTTGCAAATTTATTAAAAAAAAAAAAAACAACAACTAAGAAATCATAGCCTTTGCTCAATACTTTGTGGATGCACCTTTGGCAGAACTTACAGCCTCAAGTCTTTTTGAATATGATGCCACAAGCTTGGCACACCTATCTTTGGGCAGTTTCACCCATTCCTCTTTGCAGCACCTCTCAAGCTCCATCAGGTTAGATGGGAAGCGTCGGACATTTTCATATCTCTGCAAAGATGTTCAGTTAGATTCAAGTCTGGGCTCTGGCTGGGCCACTCAAGGACATTCACAGAGTTGTCCTGAAGCCACTCCTTTGATATCTTGGCTGTGTGCTTAGGGTTGTTGTCCTGCTGAAACATGAACCGTCGCCCCAGTCTGAGGTCAAGAGCACTCTGGAGCAGGTTTTCATCGAAGATGTCTCTGTACATTGCTGCATTCATCTTTCTCTCTATCCTAACTAGTCTCCCAGTTCATGCCGCTGACAAACATCCCCACACCATGATGTTGCCACCACCATTGGTGTGGCTGTGACCAGTGCCTGGTTTCCTCCAAACATGATGCCTGGCATTCATGCCGAAGAATTCAATCTTTGTCTCATCAGACCAGAGAATTTTGTTTATCACGGTCTGAGAGTCCTTCAGGTGCACTTTGACAAACTCCAGGCAGGCTGCCATGTGCTTTTTATGTAGGAGTGGCTTCCATCTGGCCACTCTACCATACAGGCCTGATTGGTTGATTGCTGAAGAGACGGTTGTCCTTCTGGAAAGTTCTCTTCTCTCCACAGAGGAATGCCAGCACTCTGACAGAGAGACCATCGGGTTCTTGGTCACCTCCCTGCCTAAGGCCCTTCTCCCCCGATTGTTCAGTTTAGATGGCTGGCCAGCTCTAGGAAGAGTCCTGGTGGTTCCGAACTTCTTTCATTTACAGATGATGGAGGCCACTGTGCTCATTGGGACCTTCAAAGCAGCAAAAATTCTTCTGTACCCTTCTCCAGATTTGTGCCTTGAGACAATCCTGTCTTGGGGGTCTACAAACAATTCCTTTGACTTCGTGCTTAGTTTGTGCTCTGACATGCACTGTCAACTGTGGGACCTTATATAGACATTTGTGTGCCTTTCCAAATCATGTCCAATCAACGGAATTTAGCACAGGTGGACTCCAGTTAAGCTGTAGAAACATTTCAAAGATGATCAGTGGAAACAGGACGCACCCAAGATCAATTTTGAGCTTCATGGCAAAGGCTGTGAATACTTATGTACATGTGATTTCTTAGATTTTTTTTATTTTTAATGAATTTGCAAAAACCTCAAAAAACTTTTTTCGCGTTGTCATTATTGGGTATTGTGTGTAGAATTTTGAGGAAAAAATGAATTTAATCCCTTTTGGAATAAGGCTGTAACATAACAAAATGTGAAAAAATTGAAGTGCTGTGAATACTTTCCAGATGCACTGTAGCTGGCCAAAGACTAGGGTCCAGATTATTTAGTTAGGTTTGTGACCATTTGGTCGGGGGGAGAGTTGCCAGTGTTGGTCTGTGTGGAGGCGCTTTCTCTGTTTGACACAGTTTTGTTTTTTTTCCATTGGCGCAATCTGCTGACGTGTGTGAGTAGAGGCGTGGTGTTTTTTGGTTTTTTTTTTGTGAATGAGTGAGAACAGCTGTGTGATCTGGGTGACGTTAGCTCATTAGTGTGCAGTGTTTGTGGGAAACGCACACCTGTTGGGAGACACTGAGGTGAGTGTCTGTTGATTTGTCGTTTTGGTTTGTGGTGTGGGTTTTTTGTTTGTTTTTGTGTGTGTGAGCGTGATTAAATTGTTTGCAGATTAGGCAGAGTGCGGAATTTGTTGATTGGAACGCATGTCTGATTTGCTTGTGTGTGCGTAACACCTGTGAAGATGTCTAGAACAAATGCGACTTGTTGTGCTGCCACGTTGCCGTTTGAGCAATGGGAGGTATTTTTGCTGCAGGAGCCGGCATTGCCATGGACATGTTTGGAGAGATGCAAACTGAATGTTTTGGTGGCCAGTGGTGCCAGTTTGAGTCCAAACAGTACCTTTGGTTGTGTGCACCCAGGTGGTGTTTTCTCTGATTGGTGTCCAGTTCCATCTGTGCCAGAGGCACATAATCAGCCAATTGGTGAATTAGTTTCAGCTTGCACAGCTGCACCTGTTGTGTTGGCTGTGCCAGCTAATTGTGCTTATTTGGTAAACCTGTGTGGTGAAGCTTCTCCTGTGCAGAAGTCTGTTTGTGAGATGCCAGTGACATAAACTGGTGCAGCAGGTGATGTGCCAGTTGTGTCGATTAATCAGGCCAGCCCTGAAAATCTGTGTGTGGAGCCTCCAAGTGTGCTCTCTGACACTGACTCAGCAGTAACATCAGTTGATTTGTCAGAGGTTACAGATTCTGTGGTGGACTGTCAGTTAAAACAATTAATTTGTCCTGCTGTTGGCCCTGGCAGTCATGAGGTTCTGGATAATGCTGAAGTGCCTGTCAGTTTGGTTCCTGATGAGGTTGATTTGATTGCTTCTGACCAGGAGTTTGTGTCAGGCTGCCAGAAGGTGCAAATGGTTTGTCCTGTTGGTACTTTTGACGATCAAGTGTTTCTGATTTACACTGTGAGAGCCTGATAAATTGGTCTCTGATGAGGTCTGTTTGGTTGCATCTGAGCATGAAGAGGGAATGCAGCTTGGTCAGATTAATTTATTAAAATCTGATTACTCTCGAGGGGAGCTGATTTTTGAACTGGGTGGGAGTGTGTCTCAGCTACCTGTTAGCTTAGTAGCTGCAGGGCCTGTGAATGCACCTGTGTCAGATGATGACAGCATGGTGATTCCTGATCAGTGTGGGTTGCATGGTGAGCTGGCAAAGTCTGGATCCCTGCAAAACCTACATGGGCTGTGCTTTGTTTTTGAGCCGTGTTATCTTGCTCCTGGGCTGAGACCTCTGCTTATCTGGTGGAGTTGTGATAATGGTCATTCCTGATGGACACCCCTCCTTTTTCTGGCTAGCTGTGGTCTGGGATCAGTCTCCTGACCGGTTTTTCTTTCCTGTTCAGATGACTCTGGATTTTGGTCGTCCTCCTGAGTGACAACTTTTTCCTATTAGTCTGTGGATTACTGGCTTACTGTCTGACTGTGTTTTGGGTTTTTTTGTTTTTTGCAGATCTGCTGCATGGACGTTCACCACACATCAAAGGCTTGGGGTGTTGTGGTGAAGGCCTGTCCAGGGCACCAAGTTCCTTGGTGTTAGACTAAGAAAGTCTTGTCTGTAGTTACCTGTGCCATATGTTTTGTTTGTCGGTCCTCTTAAATTGCTTCTCCAGGCACCAGGAATTGCTGAGTGGCTAATGAGGTTTTAGATGGGTTGGCAAGGTACTTGCACCAGGACTTTCTAAGGAAAATAATATGGTAGATCTGTATCGGTGGTATTTTTAATGGGCCATGGAAGAACTATAAATAAATGAATTGAGTACACTGGTCAACACCAAATTTATTGTAAGTTTGTTTTTTTTTGTTTGTTTTTAGCTGATTTAGGACAATTTTGATGCACTGAATCCAAAAATCGCATTGGTTTTGCTCAGTCAGGTCAACTTTTTGAATTATGGCCACATGTTGTTTTTAGCGTTTTTGTTTACATATACGGGTAGTTTCGCTTTATATGATGCAAAATTCTTTTTATTTCTTGAAATTCTCAGAATTTTGAACAATGATGACGTAACATTCAATTTACATGTACTTGCCTTTATCAGTGTCTACTATTCATTTTACAGTAACAAAGTTTGTAACATTAAATCAATAAATTGTGGTAGAAAATGATTTTTTTTTCTCTTAATATTTCTCATCCAAAATAGATTTAACAAAAATCAACCGATAATGTCACAAAAATGTAATCGATTTAGTCAGAAGATCAGATTTTTTCTGACCTGACTGAAAGAAACGGATGTCATTTTCAGATTCAGCGGTGCAAAATTGTCTTAAATCAGTTGAAAAAACACACACAATTTACAGAAAAATTAGTTTTATAACCCTGTGTTCTTTATTATGGAATAATAATTTGGGGAGTATTTATTATTAAATGATGTATTGTGAATTGTTTGCACGTCAGTCTGTACAGATCTTCCCAATGGGGAAACCCTTTTTTTGTGAGGGGTGGGTGCGGGTGTTATGGCCCCGCTCCTCTTTGGAGTGGGTCCTTTCTGTGTTTTTTCTCCCGTGCTGTAGGTGGGGCCGTGAAGGACCGCCCCTGGCTTAGAGGTGCCTATATAAGCCATCCCTGCGTACTTCTCAGTAGCGTTCTTCTCCCGCTGGAGGCCGGCCACCTCTTTGCTCTGCTCTGCCTACTGCTTGGTTCTGGTTCTGCTGTCTGATGCTTGACCAGGGCTGTGCTGGCGGTCCTGGCTGTATGGTTTGTAGCCGTTGGGCTATCTGGTTTCTGGTTTGGCCCCTGGGCATTTTTGCAGCCCTTGACAGAGGTGTGTGGTCGCTTGGTTGGACAGTGATCTGTTTTTCTTTTTTGTTTCATGCACCCATTCACATACACAGACCACTGATTCTACAGGCCCTTTCTTTTATACTTTAACTTTAATAAATAAATTGTTGTTTAATTTGGCACCTCTGTGTGGTCTCCCTTTTATGTCCAACCCAGTGAGCCAGGTATGTGACAGTATGCTGTTTTGGTAGCGCCACCTTGTGCATGGGAGGTTCGATTTTCTGCATGTGCAGTCAACGCAGTCAGACCGCATGGTCAGAAAAGTTGGGCTGCTCACGGATGTCCGCCGACTGGAGATAATGACATTATTTTCATCACGCAAGCCTGACAGCTGAGTGGACATGGACAGAGGACGTGCAGCATGAATCAAGCTTGACTGTCGACTTTGACCTAAATTTCAGCCTAGATAGGAACTCATGTAGGATGTGCTTAAAGTCAAGGTCAGTGACGTAGGAGGAGTAACTTTTTTGTAAAATTATACAGCGGGGAAAATAAATGAACACATCTTCATTTTTCTCATTAAACATATTTCTGATGGAGCCATTGACCTGAGATTTTCACCAGATATCAGTAACAACTCAAGTAATCCGTACATACAGAGAAATCAAGGCAACTGTGTTCACAAAAGAAGTTATATTTAATAAAGTTGAATCACACAAGGGATAGGTATTGAACACATGAAGGAAAAGAGGTGCAAAAGGGCATAGAAAGCCAAGAAACCAGCTGAAAGCCATAAAAAATTAAGACTAGAATAGAAAAGAATAGAATAGGCATTAATGTCATTGTACAGTTGTACAGTACAACAAAACTATGAATGTTCCACCAGGCCACTGCGCAAAAAAGTAACAGAAGAATTTGAATAAAACAGTTACAGTACCCATGATTAAACATAAAACTGAAATAAAAAATAAGGTAAGATAAGATAAGCCTTCATTAGTCCCACAATGGGAAAATTCCAGAAATTAAAACAAATAAAAATAGCCCATAGATATATGCACAGGTATGGTAGTGGCTTCACGGATGGAACTACATACATGAGAGTGCAACATGCAGAACACACAATTGAGTAAAATGGTCCAAGGATTAAGGAAAATATGCTCACTAGTGATTTCACGGATGGGTCAGTAAGCATGAAAGTGTGGAGTGCAAAGACAGGTGCATTATTTTGACAATTAAAAAGCCATCCCGTGCCCCATCAGTGCAAATTAATTTTAGCAGAATTGATAGGACACGGGGCAAGAGTTATGGCAAGTCCTTTTTGTGTTTTTGTAACATCAGTGTGAGAGAGGAGTTGTCTTGCTTCTGGTGGGGAGACCCAGTCACAGTCTCTATCTGCTTCTGAGCTCTCTCCGCCAAGCTCTTCTGCTGATGATAGCAGTGTGGACCTGACTCCCATTTGTGTTTCCTCCCTCCCATTCGAGGTGGGTGCATCAGGGATGGAGGAGCACCTTTCAACACCTGTATTCCCTACGGTGTACCCTGTTGCTCAAGCTGTCTCTGAGGTGCACACTACTGTTCCAGTTGTCCCCAAAGTGCACGCTGCTGTTCCAGCCATATCCAGGGTGCACGCTACAGCTCCAGCTGTCCCCAAGGTGCTCACATCAGCTCCAGCAGTCTCTGTGTCCAATGCTCCCCAATAGCTGTCTCTCTCTGTGGTCAATGCTCACCAGTCGCAGTTTCTCTCCGTCTGGTCAGTGCCCCCCAGTCATCTCTGTGTGGTCTGCACTCCCCAGTCATCTCTTGTGGTTGATGCTCTTCAACAGCCATCTGCTGTGGTCAATGCGTGTCAGCTTCTGTCTCCCGAGGTTGACACTCTCCTGCCACAGCCTCCTGAGCTTAGGGCTCCTTAGCTGCTGTTGCCTGTGGGTGGAGCTCCCCCGCTGCTGTCTCCATAGCTCAGAGCTCCCCTGCTGCTATTGTCTCCTGAGCTCGGTGCTTTTCTGTTGTTGTCACTGGAGCCCAGAGCTTCCCTGCTCCTGCCCCCTTAATTCGGCATTCACGTGGCACCCGACTCCTCCATTGGGTGGTCTGAGGACTCTGAGAGGCCCCCAGAAACACCTTGCTCTTTGCTCTGGTGGCCCAGGGACTCTGGGAGGCCACCTGACCTGCCATTTTCTCTGGTCTGGGGGGCCATGGACTCTGGTAGACCTTCCAAACCACCGTGCTCTCTGGTCTGGGGGTCCTGGGACTTTGGTAGGCCCCTGACTCTTTTGCTATCTTGCCAGGGGGTTCTGGGACTCTGATCAGCCCCCTGACGTGCCGTGCTTCCCTTGATGGCAGTCCTTGTACTGTGGCCGACCATCCTATGGACATTGTTTCTTTTTGTGGTTTTGTGTTTTGGTCTTGTTTCTAACCCACCGTGCCTTGTCTCCCTCCTCCCACCCATTTTCATTGGGTTAATTTGTGTTTCTTAAGGATGTCTGGGATCCACCTCTTAAAGGGGGAGGGTCATGTCATTATCTGGGCAGTATCTGGGGATCATGCCCATGCTTTAAGTTTGTTCCATTGTTTTTGTGGTTGTCTTTTGTGATTTGGTTATATTATGTGATCTGTTGTTTATTTTCATTATTAGTCTTATTGTCATTTGTGCTCCCCAGTCCTTAGTCTATTCTGTTCATCCCCTGTCTGGTCCTGGGTCATGTGTGTGCACTTGTTTACCTATTGTTCCCGGTCCCCCATGTTTCTGTACCTACTGTATAGTCACTTCCCCTCATGTGTTACCTGTTGCCCCTGATTGTTATCCAGCTGTCTCACATCTGTAATTATCTGTTCCCCTACATATGTGAGTCTGAGTTTGTGTTCTGGTGTGGCGTCATTAGCGTTATGACCATATTAGTGGCTGTCATTTATTCCTGTGGTTTTCCCGTGTCCCGAACAGTCTCCGTGAGTTTGTTTGCCTCAGTGGTTTTTGAGTTATTTCCAGCCCTTGTGCTTTGCCTTCTGTTTGTTCATGAGCTTTTGTTAATAAATCTTCACTGCACCATATTCCTGCCTGTGCTTTTGTGCCCAATCCATCTACCATCATCTGCCGTAGGTAGTATGTTATGACATCATTTGTTGGGTGGTGCGGTGGCGCAGTGGTTAGCACGGCGGCAGCACAGCAACTCACCCTTGGCCATGGGATCCCTGGTTCGATCCCAGCTCCTGACCAACAGTGATCTGTGTGGAGTCTGCATGTTCTCCCCGTGTCTGCGTGGGTTTACTCTGGGATTTCTCCGGTTTCCTCCCACAGGCCAAAACCATGCAGGTTAGGTTAATTGGAGACTCTAAAGTGGCCCTAGGTGTGAATGTGTGTGTGAATGTGTGAAGAGATAGCGCTGTACTGTGGCTGCTTCATCCATCCAGGTGGATGGCCTGAATTTCCTCTCCAGGGATCAATAAAGTATACAAAATCAAAAAAAAAAAAAAATACCATTAACCAGCATGACCAGGAGCTCCTCTCTAGATTTCTGACAGACGAGTCAAAACAATTATCAGAAGAGTTATCGAAGAGCCAAAGGCCACTTGTGGAGAGCTCCAGAAGGATCTGGAGTTAGCAGGTAGTGCTGTTTCAATGAAAACCATTACTAATGCACTCACCAGCATGGGTTTGATGCACGCTCACCTCGCAAGACTCCATTGCTGAAGAAAATGCATGCTGAAGCTCGTTTAAAGTTTGCTGCACAACATCTGGGCAAGCCAGTAAAAAAAAATGGGAGAACACAGTGTGGTCAGATGAGACCAAAATTGAACTTTGTGAACTTTAACATGGTGCCGTAAGGAGAGATGGCTGTATCAGCAGCAGCTCTGGTGTCTTTATGTCTTTATTAGCTTTAGCTTATTATTGTATATAGTGTGTCTCTTCTCATCAGTACTTGGTAGGAAGACTCAGATTAATGACTGGATGAATTATTTTCTCTTTTCGTCTTGGTCTTTCTTTTATTTTTCTTCCTCGGGTAATGGAGAATAATGGAAATGGGGGCCAACGCATTGTTTACACATTGCGACCAGCACTGTTGCCCGGAGCAAAGCCCCTCATCCTGGATGAGCTCAAGAGGAGATGATGCGGGAGAAAGGCTGAAGCTAAGGTGAAGAGAAGGAGGAGGAAGCATTAGCCAGCGGTACCGATGTTCATCACCAGTAATGTGAGGTCGCTGGGAAACAAGGCAGATGAGCTCACAATGCTGGTCAGGATGCAAAGGGTATATCGTGAGTGTACTATCATGTATTTTATAGAAATGTGGTTACACTCACAGATCCCAAAAAATAATGTAGCAATACTTGGCTTTAAGACTCTCCGATGGGACAGGGACATTTCAAGTAGCGGGAAAAGGAGGGGAGGATGACTGGCAGTTATTGTGAATGAAAAGGGCACATTTATGTGAAGGAATGACGCTGCAGCCCGGACACTGAACTGGCGGCTGTGAGTATGCAACCTTATTATCTGCCGCGGGAGTTCACGTATACCGTTGTGATTACTGTTTACGTATCTATGTCAGCTGATGCAGCGGTGACCTGTGACATCATCAGCTCCACTACTGCCACATTACTGGAGAAGCACCCTGACACATTTATGGCCATCACGGGTGATTTTAATCACGTCTCACTGGGCAAAATACTACCAAACTTCCACAAGTTTGTTGACTGTCCCATCCATCCATCCATCTTCTACCGCTTTTCCGGAGGTCCGGGTCACGGAGGCAGCAGTTTAAGCAGAGAAGCCCAGACTTCCCTTTCCCCAGCCGCCTGCTCCAGCTCTTCAGAAAGAATTCCAAGGCATTCCCAGACCAGCTGGGAGACAGTCTCTCCACCGAGTCCTGGGTCTTCCCCGGGATCTCGTCTCAGCGGGACGTGCCCGAAATGCCTCAAGTAGGAGGCGTCTAGGAGGAATCCTGATCAGATGCCCATACCACCTCAACTGGCTCCTTTCTATGTGGAGGAGCAGCGGTTCTACTCTGAGCCTCTCCTGGATGACTGAGCTCCTCATCCTATCTCTGAGGGTGAGTCCAGCGATCCTACGGAGAAAGCTCATTTCAGCCGCTTGTATCCACGATCTCGTTCTTTCAGTCATTACCCAAAGCTCGTGACCATAGGTGAGAGGAGGAACATAGATTGCTGGTAAACAGACAGCTTTGCCTTAGAACTCAGCTCCCTCTTCACCACAACAGACCGGTACAATATCTGCATCACTGCAGATGCTGCTCTGATCTGTCTGTCAATCTCACGCTCCATTCTCCCCTCACTCGTGAATAAGACCCAAAGATATTTAAACTCCTCCACTTGGGGCAGGAGCCTGCCCCCAACCCGGAGAGGACAATCCACCTTTTTCCTGCTGAGGACCATGGACTGGGACTTGGAGGTGCTGATTTTCATCCCAGCCACTTCACATTCAGCGGCAAACTGTCCCAGTAAGAACTGTAGGTCATTACTGGATGAAGCCAGAACGACAACATCATCTGCAAACAACAGAGATGAGATCCTGTGGTCACCAAGCATGACACCCTCCGTTCCCTGGCTGCGCCTAGAAATCCTGTCCATTAAATTTATGAACAGGATTGGTGACTAAGGGCAGCCCTGGCGGAGTCCATCTCTCACTGGGAATGAGTCCGACCGAGTGTTGGCAGTACGAACCAAACTCTCACAACGGTTGTACAGAGACCGAATAGCTCGTAACAACAAGCCCGATACCCCATACTCCCGAAGCACCCCCCACAAAAAACCATGAGAGACGTGGTCGAGTGCTTTCTCCAAGTCCACAAAACACATGTAAACTGGTTGGGCAAACTCCCACGAACCCTTGAGAATTCTCGAGAGGGTAAAGATCTGGTCCGATATGCTATGGCCAGGACAAAAACCACATTGCTCCTCCTGAATCCGAGGTTTGACCAATGGCCGGACTCTCCTCTCCAGTACCTTGGCATCAACCTTCCCAGGGAGGCTGAGGAGCGTGATCCCTCTAAAGTTGGAACACACCCTCCGGTCTCCTTTTTTTGAAGAGAGGAACCACCACCCCAGTTTGCCATGGCAAAGGCACTGCTCCCAACCTCCACGCAATATTGCCGAGGAGTGTCAACCATGACAGCCCTACAGCATCCTGGGCCTTGAGGTACTCTGGGCAAATCTCGTCCACCCCCAAGGCCCGGCCACCAAAGAGATTTTTAATCACCTTTGCAACCTCAGCCCCTGTGATAGGCGATTCATCCCCTCATCCACAAACTCTGCTTCCTCTGTGGAAGGCATATCAGTGGGATTGAGGAGATCCTCGAAGTATTCCTTCCACCGCCCAATGATATCCCCATTCAAAGTCAACAGCGCCCCAGCCGCACCATACACAGTGTGGACAGGGAGCTGGTTCCCCCTCCTGAGCCGCTGGACAGTTTGCCAGAATCTCTTTGAGACCGACCAGATGTGTTGCTCCATGGCCTCACCAAACTCCCCCATACCCGGGTTTTTGCTTCAGCAACATCCCGGGCTGCACTCCGCTTGGCCTCAGCTGCTTCGGGAGTCCCACAAGCCAACCAAGCCTGATTGGACTCCTCCGTCAGCTTAATAGCGCCCTTCACCACTGGTGTCCACCACTTGGTTCAGGGGTTTCCACCACGACATGCCCCAACGACCTTGTGGCCGCAGCTCTGGGCCGCTGCTTCAACAATGGAGGTGGAAAACATGGCCCATTTAGACTCCATGTCTCCAGACTCCCTCGGAATGTGGTCGAAGTTCTTCCGGAGGTGGGAGTTGAAAACTTCCCGGACAGGGGCCTCAGCCAGACGTTCCCAGCACACCCTCACTATACGTTTGGGTCTACCAGGTCTAAATGGCTTCCTCCCATGCAATCAAATCCAACTCACCACCAGGAGGAGACTTGTTGCCTGTCCTCCCAGAGAAAATAAAACACTGGACCTACTGTATGTCAGTGCAAGAGATGCATGCAGTGCAACAGCCCTACCCTGTCTTAGCAGATCAGATCACAGCCTGGTCCTGTTATCACCCAAGTACATTCCCCTTGTGCAAAGGTAGCCTGCTTATACATGGACTGTGAGGAGGTGGACACAGGAAGCTGCTGATTCACAAAAGGACTGCTTCAAGGCAATGAACTGGGGAGCACTCTGTGAACCACATGGGGTGGACATAGACAATATGACCAACTGCATCACGGAATACATCAGATTCTGTGAAAGCACAGTCATGCCAGCCAAGACCGTGCACTGTTTCCCCAACAACAAACCATGGATTACCAGTGACCTGAAGACACTTCTTAACAACATGAAGAGGGCTTTTATGTCTTGAGAAAGGGAGGAACAGAGGAGATTGCAGCCTGAACTGAAAGAGATGCTGAGGAGGTGTAAAGACAATTACTGAAGGAAGCTGGAGGATAAACTACAGCAAAGCAGTGTGAAGGATGTTGGTACGGCCCTGGCCGTTATTCTGTGGCATTTTTTTTCTGCATTCTGTTTGGTGTTTCTCTGCTGCAGTGAGTCATCTTTGACAGTGTAGCATGCCACAGCTGAGCGGAAGTTGCTGGGGATTGGCTGAAACTGGCGCCGACGCCTGTTAAAAACCTAGGGCTGGACCGGGTGACAGTTGGCAGCCTGAGAGCAGCAGTGTCTCATTTCGGCCTTCAAAAGAGTGTCCTTTGGCTTTCTTTTATGAAGTCATTGTTAGTTTTAGTTTGATTAATTCATTGCTAGTTATAGTTTAATTCATTGTTAGTTACTTTGTGACCTTTTTTTTATCAAAGCACTTGTAAATACTCATGTATTTAAATTGGGAAGACCACATTCTGGTACATATTCACAGAGCAGAAGGGGTGAGCTGCCATTTTCTTTCTCTTTTTCTCCTGTTTTTGTTAGTATACGAAGTCAAGTGTAGGATTGTCTTTTTGTTCTTTTTGTTTCACATAGGATAGGTAGCACTAATTTGGGATAAAGACAGGCGAGGTTTTGTTTGTTATTTTGGCCTTGGTTCACCCCAGAGTGACGCTCACTGGTCTGTAAATAATTCACATGTAAATAAAGCACACTGAACTTCTTAGTAAACTTTGGCTTTTTTGCTGACCTGGACGGGGCTTCTCTATTTATGGTGTGCTCCTTTCCCCCAGACAGGCGCGTAACATAAAGTGGGGGCTGGTCCGCTTGTTTTCTACCATGACTTTTTTTTGTAAAGTTGGCTTTTTTGGGGGTGTGTGGTAATTTTTTCCAGCATGTCTTTTGATATGGATGATTTTTTCACAGTGACCTACCCTTGATAAATTGGACAGATGAACAAAAGTGGATTTCATGGTGGTGGCACATTGCTTTGGTGTTACAATCCTGCTTAATGCTTGCAAAGCGGAATAAAAGTGTTTTTGACAGAACAGCTTGTTAAGAAGGGCATTGGTGGGGGATCTAGACCTAAAACCAGCAGTACACCTGTCGAAACAGGTGTGGTGGGGAAGCGGAGGCTGCCATCACCACATCACCTTCACAGGGGCAGATGAAAGTGTGGGGCTGAGGCTCCAGCGCTGTCTGACATTCCAGTTGGTGAGACCCCTTGCCAGTTACAGCCTGAGGAAGACATGAGGTTTGCTCTTTGTTTGAGAGAGGTGGAGCTGGGGACAAAGAAAAGAGAAGTAGAACTCATGCAGTTACACATTAGAGCCACGGAGACTGACGCCTCCAGACAGGGTGTCTCTACTCCTGCAGGCTTCTTTGCTCCTGCCGCTCCCTCTGCTCACTTCAGAGAGAATGAAGTTGATTCATATTTCAGCGCTTTTGAATTTGTTGCTACTACACTATTCTGGCTCAAAGAGGTGTGGAGTTTGTTGCTGCAGTGCAAATTAGTGGGAAAGGCACAGGAGGTATGTGCAACTTTATTCAGTGAAGACGGTCTGGATTCTGAGAACGTTAAACAGACAATACTCCAGGCTTTTGAGTTAGTACCTGAGGCTTATCACCAAAAATTTAGAGCCTGTAAGAAATCTGTTAACCAGACATACATATGTGGTGTTTGCGCGTGAGAAGTCTGTTCTTTTTTATAAATGGTGCTCTGCGAGTAAAGTGTCTTATTTTCCTCAGCTCCGGGAATTAATTTTATTAGAGGAAATCGTGCAAACAAGATTTAAATCTCGTTTGCACGAAAATGTGGTGGTTCACTTGAATGAGCAGAAAGTGGATATTTTGTCTAAAGCAGCGGCGATGGCCGATGAATTTGTTTTACCCCATCTGGTTATTTTTTCCGGTGGACACCGTGATCACGCTCCATTCAATAAGCCTAGTAGGAGTAAAACTCCTCCGAAATTTTAAACTTGCACACCGTGCTCCGATTCTGCTCCTTTTCAGCCTGAAAAATGTTTCTACTGTCATGAACTAGGTCACTGCATAGCTGGCTGTCCTACTCTTAAACAGAGAAACATGAGATTTTCAAGAAAGCCTGAGTGTTGTTTTTCTGACCCCGGAGGTAGTTGAAAACCCTGTTCCTGGTTCCTGCGTGTCTACTCCTGCTGCTGTCAGCCTGTCCACTGTGTTCCCTGCCTGTGTGGTTACATGCACACAGGCACGTAGGTTTGATGATGGAAATCTGTCTGATTCATTCAGGTGCTCTAAAGCTGCCCTGCCCATGGCGGAGATGTTTCAAAAGAAAACTGAAAAATAGGGGTGTTACCTGAGACTGTTAATCTTCATTTTGATACTGACAAAGTTAAACTTGTTCAGGCACAACAAACTGAGAAGAGAAAAAGGAAAAGAAAAAGGCAAAAAAGAAGAAGGAAAAAGAAATTAAACATACAAAAGGAACTGACAATGTGATGGCTGACGCACTTCCTCGGATTCCTACCTGAAGTCAGACATCTTTGGGGAAGATATCTGGTCTTTAGGTAGGGAGGTGTTACGGCCCTGGCCATGATTGTGTGAGTATTTTTCTGTTTTCTGTTTGGTGTTTTTCTGCTGCAGTGAGTCATCTTCTTCATAGAGGATCTTCGCCAACACAGTGCGCAGCAGCTGGGCAGAAGTCAGTGGGGATTGGCTGAAACTGGTGCTGACCCTAGTTTAAAACCCCAAGCCGTACCGGGTGACAGTTGGCAACCTGACAACAAAAGCGTCTTGTTTTGGTCTCCAAAACAGTTGCTTTGGCTTGGTTTGATTAAGCTGCTGTTAGTTATACTGTAGTTTGATTAATTCATTGCTAGTTATAGTTTGATTAATTCACTGTTACTTTGTGACCTTCTTCCCAAAGGACTTGTAAATTCTCGTGTATATAAATTGGTAAGACCACATTCTTGTACATATTCACAGAGCAGAAGGGGTGAGCTGCCTGTTTCTTTGTGTCTGTTTTTCTCCTGTTATTGTTAGCATAGGAAGTCAGGTTTAGGATTGTCTTTTTTCTTTGTTTCACATAGGTTGGCGCAGATTGGCTGCCTCGTTTCCATCAGCCTGCCCCAGGGCAGCTGTGGTTGCAGAAGTAGCTTGCCACTACCACTGTCTGTCTGGAGTGAATGAATAATGTACCTATTTGTAAAGCGTCTTTGAGTATATAATGCTGCAGCAAGAGTTTTAACAGGTACTAGAAAGAGAGATCATATCTCTCCGGTTCTGGCCTCCCTTCATTGGCTTCCCATAGAGTTTAGAATTAAGTTTAAAATCCTTCTTCTTACTTACAAAGCTCTAAACAATCAGGCTCCTTTTTATTTAAAAGATCTGATACTACCGTATTATCCTAACAGAGCACTACGCTCCCAAAATGCAGGATTACTTGTAATACCTAGAATCTCCAAAAGTACAATGGGAGGCAGAGCCTTCAGTTATCAAGCTCCTCTCCTGTGGAATCAGCTGCCAATCTGGATTCGGGAGTCAGACTCGATCTCTGTTTTTAAGAATAGGGCTAAAACCTTCCTTTTTGACATAGCCTACAATTAGGGAGGGATCATGTGTTTCTGAACCCTCCCTTAGTTATGCTGCTAATAGGTTTAGTCAGCCGGGGGACCTCCAGTAATGCACTGGGCCTCACTCCTTTCCTCACTCTCTATGAATTTTTTTTTTTTTTGCTGGTCTTTAACATTTGTTTGTTCTCTCCCATAGATTGAGTCCCCATCGTGCTGTTTGCTCTCTACATGTCTGTTCTTTTCTTCTTCTCTATCCCCTCACCCCCCAGCCAGTCACAGCAGATGACTGCCCCTCCCTGAGCCTGGTTCTGCTGGAGGTTTCTTCCTGTTAAAAGGGAGTTTTTCCTCTCCACCGTCGCCAAGTGCTTGCTCACAGGGGATCGCCCGATTGCTGGGGTCTTTCTGCAACTGTGGGGGTTCCCCCCTACAGTTGATAGTGCTATGAGATGACTGTTGTTGTGAAATGGCGCTATATAAATAAAGTTGAATTGAATTGAATATATGATAAAGCGCTATATAAAACGGATGCATTATTAATATTATTATTATTATTATTATTATTATTAGGATAGGTAGCACAAATTTGGGATGAAGATAGGTAAGGTTTTGTTTGTTATTTTCGTCTTGGTTCACCCCAGAGTCACGCTCACTGGTCTGTAAATAATTCACGTGTAAATAAAGCACACTGAACTTATTAATATTTGGCTTTGGCTTTTTTGGGCATGGGATGGGGCTTTTCCCTGTTACAACTCGCCGCTCATTAGCGGCGCCAGCTGAGCGCACACCTGCACCTCGTCAGCGGCGGAGTATATAAGCCGCTCTGCCCTGGGCTTCGGCCTGAAGCCGTCTGATCCCTTCGGCTACTTGCTGCAGAGGAACCCCCTCGCCTAACAGCAAGATCTCTCACATAAGCTACCCACTACTTGTGTTCCAGTCTTTCCCCTGTGCACAGGTGGACCTTTCCCGGCGGTGGACCCCGCCCCCACATCACCACCTCGCGGCTGCTGTCAGGTGCATCGTCAGGTCTCTGTCTTCCAGACCCTCCCTTGTGTGTGCCTGCCACCTGCCCTGCCAAGTAAGCCAACTAACCTTTTATCTCCTGCTGTATTGGTTTGGTGCCCGTCACCTTCTCCCTGTGCTCTCTCCCCAGGGTTGTCTGGCTGTATGGTTTCCTGCCTCCGTGCCTGACGCTGAAGTCCACCACCAGTACATCCACATTCCACAGACACGCATCCACACACACACTTGTTGTTAAATAAACTGTTAAACCTATTCTGAGCCTGCGTGTGTGTCTCCTGAGCCGTGAGTTATGTCAGTACGGCTTCAGCAGAGTGGCTCAGCGGACAGCGGGCTCACGCGCCGTCCTACCATCTTTGAGGCTCAAATAGATTTGATAGTTTATCAGCAACAGGTGATGTTGAATCAATTATCTAAGATTACTGACCGGTTAGACCGCCTGGACCCCCGTCAGCCGTTCCCCCCGGCTCGTCAGGGAGGCGCAGCTCCTTCTGCTGCAGCGGCCATCCAGCCTGCTCCGGGTGTCCCAGCCCGACTCACTCCTATCCCGACCCCCGCCTGCTTTAGCAGTAAGCTCGGTGGAGCGCGGGGGTTTATTATGCAGTATGAGTCAGTGTTCCTGCGCATCCCCGGGGATTTTCCCTCAGACCACAGCCGAATTGGCTTCATAGGAAACCTCCTGGAGGGTCGTGCGCTCACCTGGGCTTACGCCGTAATGGCAAAGCCCAACTACGCCACCCTCACCTATGGCCAGTTCATTAAACTATTCCTGGAAGTCTTTGATCACTCTCGTTTTGAGAGTGTCCAGGTCGATCGCCTCCTCAGCCTTCAGCAGGGGAGCCGATCAGCCGCCGATTACGCCATTGACTTCCGGGTTACAGCGGAGGAGGTTGGCTGGGAGGAACGCGCCCTCTGTGGCATCTTCCTCCGCAGTTTAAACGCTGGTCTGAGGGATGAACTGGCTGGTCGGGATCTCCCTGGAACGTTTGCGGAGCTAATCTCTCTCACCAATCAGCTTGGATAACTGGCTGCGCGAGCGCGCCTCGGAGCGGAAGTTGCCTTCTTGCTCGCGGGTTGCCTCGTCATGCCCGTCCCAAGCTCGCCCCCTGGCGTTACTGCCATCGGAGGTCTCCGAGGAGTCGGAACCTACGGTGGCGGGCCGAGCAAAGCTTCCCCTTGCGGAGAAACAAAGCCGCCGTGAGTTGGGTCTCTGCATGTATTGCGGAGACAACCAGCACATTGTGGAGCGTTGCCCGGAGAAGCCCAAACGGGGAGGTCCGCGAATTACTGTAGGGAGCCTCGCGGACGCTAACCGGTCAACCCCCCTCACTCATTTGTCGCTGCCCATCCGTTTTTGCCACAACACCACTGGGCATCTCACTCACGCACTGGTGGACTCATGCGCGGAAGGCAGCTTTATTTCACAAAGCCTGGCAACCCGATTGGGCATCCGTTGCCAGCCCCTCAAAACTCCTCTCACCCTCATTAACCTCTCCCGCACATCTCTGGGAAAAGTGACCCATCGGACCAATCCCATCTCTGTCATCGACTCAGGAAATCACCGGGAGGAGATCTCCTTTTACATCTTGCCCTCCGCTGTGTCACCTGTGATTCTGGATTATCCGTGGCTCCGTCTCCATAATCCTGTCCTGGATTGGAAGAGCGGGAAGGTAACAGCCTGGAGCACCTTCTGCATGAGCACCTGCCTCCAATCCGCTGCCTGCTCGCCATCCTCTCCTCCCGTGGTCAAGGATGCCGCGCCTCCAGACCTCTCCTTGGTGCCCGTGGAGTTTCATGACCTGGGCGCGGTCTTCAGTAAGTCCAAGGCAATGTCCCTTCCTCCACACAGGCCTTACGACTGCGCCATAAACCTCCGCCAGGGGGTGCCGCTCCCTTCGGGACGCCTCTACAGCCTGTCAGCACCGGAGAAGGAGGCCATGAACTCATACCTCAAGGAATCTCTCAGCGCAGGTATTATTCGCCCATCATCATCGCCATTAGGTGCACGGTTCTTCTTCGTGGGCAAGAAAGATGGCTCGCTTCGTCCGTGCATCGACTTCCGAGCCCTAAACGACATCACAGAGAAGGATCGTTACACCCTGCCCCTGATGGACACTGCCTTCCACTCCCTCCAGGGGGCGACCTGGTTTACCAAGCTGGATCTCCGCAGCGCGTACCACCTCGTCCGGATCCAGGAGGGAGATGAATGGAAAACAGCCTTCCGTACCCCAAACGGGCACTTTGAATACCTGGTCATGCCGTTCGGGTTGACCAACGCTCCAGCCGTCTTTCAGCGCCTGATAAATGATGTTCTCCGGGATTTCATTGGCCTGTTTGTGTTCGTTTACCTGGATGACATTCTTATCTTCTCCAAGTCCAGGGACGAGCACCAGGTGCATGTGAGACGGGTCCTGCAGAGGCTACTGGAGAATCGCCTATACATGAAGGCAGAGAAGTGCGAATTCTATGCCAAGAAGACGTCATTTCTCGGGTTTGTCATCTCCCATGACCAGGTGCTTCCAGACCCAGCCAAAATTAAAGCTGTGGTAATTGGCCGACTCCCTCGTCTAGAAAGCAGGTGCAACAATTCGTCGGCTTTGCCAACTTCTACCGCCGCTTTGTGTCCAACTTTGGAGCCATCGTCGGCCCTCTGACCCATCTCACCTCCCCTAAAACCCGGTTCCATTGGACTGAAGAGGCCGCGGCGGCCTTCCAGGCGCTGAAGGCGGAATTTTCATCCTCCCGGGTCCTCAGCCAGGTCGACCCCTCTTTGCAGTGCATCGTGGAGGTCGACGCCTCGGATACGGGGGTGGGGGCGGTGTTGTCTCAGCGGTCACCGGCTGATGGGGTCAAACGGCCTTGTGCCTTCTTCTCCCGGCGCCTATCCTCGGCGGAGCGCAACTATGACGTGGGGGACAGGGAGCTTTTTGCCATCAAGCTCGCGCTCCAAGAGTGGCGTCACTGGCTGGAGGGGGCCGCCCTGCCTTTCGTGGTGTTAACGGACCACAAGAATCTGGAGTACTTAAGAGCTGCCAAGCGCCTGAACGCCCGCCAGGCCCGTTGGTCTCTGTTTTTTGCCAGGTTCCGTTTCATCATCACATTCAGGCCGGGCTCCAAGAACGGTCTCCCTGACGCCCTCTCCAGGCAATTCGCCCCTGAAGATTCGGGGGACGCGGTTCATACCATCCTGCCCAGGTCGTGCATCGTGGGAGCCGTTACTTGGGAGATCGAGGATAAGGTCCGAAAGGCGCAGGAATCAGAACCGGATCCGGGCGGCGGACCGGAGGGGAGGCTCTACGTTCCGTCCTCCGTTCGGGGGGAGGTCATCCATTGGCTCCACACATCCAAGCTAGCCTGCCATCCTGGGACCTCCCGTATGATTGACCTGCTCCAACGCTCCTTTTGGTGGCCGGGGTTACGCAAGGACACTGCCCGCTATGCCCGGGCCTGCCCCGTCTGTGCCACCAGTAAATCTGGCAACTCTCCTCCTGCGGGTTTGCTCCAGCCCCTCCCCGTCCCTAGTAGGCCCTGGTCGCACATTGCATTAGACTTCGTCACTGGCCTCCCCGTCTCTAACAACTTCGACACTGTCCTGACCATCATCGACCGGTTCTCCAAGGCTGCCCATTTCGTGCCATTACGGGGGCTACCCTCTGCCTTGGAGACGGCAGACCTTCTCGTCCAGCACGTGGTCAGGCTGCATGGGATACCAGCTGACGTGGTCTCCGACCGGGGTCCCCAGTTCACCTCGGACGTCTGGCGGAGTTTCTGCAGGACAATAGGAGCCCAGGTAAGCCTCTCCTCCGGCCATCACCCCCAATCTAACGGGCAGTGTGAGCGGACCAACCAGGAGCTGGAGGCTGCTCTCCGTTGCGTCACTGCCTCGAAGCCTGCGTCATGGAGCAAACATCTCGCCTGGGTTGAATATGCTCACAACACCGCTCGTTCTTCAGCCACAGGGATGTCCCCTTTCAAAGTGTCCCTGGGTTACGACCCCCTTTATTCCCCTCGCTGGAGGACGAATCTGCAGTTCCCACGGTCCGGGCTCACCTCAGGCGGTGTCGCTCAATTTGGACAGCCGTGCGTAATGCTCTTTTACGCACGGCGGAGCGCAATAAGGCCACAGCGGATCGGCGAAGAAGACCTGCTCCTGCCTACCAGGTGGGCCAACCAGTCTGGATCTCCACGCAGGATGTCAACCTGAAGGGTGACAGGAGGAAGTTGGCGAAACGCTTCTTGGGCCCATTCCCCGTCACCAAAGTAATCAACTCGGTGGCAGTGCGCGTTGCTACTCCCCCCTCCCTCCGCATCCATCCCACCTTCCACGTCTCTAAGGTGAAACCGGTGGTGTCTGATCCCATCTGCCCTCCTCCTGCTGCGCCGCCCGTGCCTCGGATGATTGATGGCCATCCGGCTTGGACTGTCTCGACCATCTTGGACTCCAGACGCCGGGGTCGTGGGCTACAGTATTTGGTGGACTGGGAGGGCTATGGTCCAGAGTGGAGGCAATGGGTCCATTCCTCATTCGTGTTGAATCGCTCTCTCATCACCGAGTTTCACCGGATGTACCCGAATAAACCATCGCCAGGAGGCGCTGCTAGAGGGGGGAGTACTGTTACAACTCGCCGCTCATTAGCGGCGCCAGCTGAGCGCACACCTGCACCTCGTCAGCGGCGGAGTATATAAGCCGCTCTGCCCTGGGCTTCAGCCTGAAGCCGTCTGATCCCTTCGGCTACTTGCTGCAGAGGAACCCCCTCGCCTAACAGCAAGATCTCTCACGTAAGCTACTCACTACTTGTGTTCCAGTCTTTCCCCTGTGCACAGGTGGACCTTTCCCGGCAGGGGACCCCGCCCCCGCATCACCACCTCGCGGCTGCTGTCAGGTGCATCGTCAGGTCTCTGTCTTCCAGACCCTCCCTTGTGTGTGCCTGCCACCTGCCCTGCCAAGTAAGCCAACTAACCTTTTATCTCCTGCTGTATTGGTTTGGTGCCCATCACCTTCTCCCTGTGCTCTCTTCCCAGGGTTGTCTGGCTGTATGGTTTCCTGCCTCCGTGCCTGACGCTGAAGTCCACCACCAGTACATCCACATTCCACAGACACGCATCCACACACACACTTGTTGTTAAATAAACTGTTAAACCTATTCTGAGCCTGCATGTGTGTCTCCTGAGCCGTGAGATATGTCATTCCCATTTTGTTTATGGTGGGCTCCTTTTCCCCTAGACAGGGGCGTAACAAATGTGTGGATGGGAATGAAACAAATCACTGGGTGTAACAGGCGAGAGACAGACATTGAGGAGCCTTGAGGGAGCCAATGAGCTGAATCTGTTTTTTTAATAGGTTCCACCCACCATCTGTCACCCCCACAACACAGCCAGACCCCCACACACCCCTCCGCCTCCTGTGCAGCACCTCTATCTCTCTCCCCCTTCACCCCCTTCCCCTCCTATGGGGGCACCCCCCCCCCCCCATCATTGTGACCACAGACCAGGTTAAGAAACAGCTGGAGAGACTCCATCAGTGGATGGCGGTGGGCCCTGATGGCATCTTCTGAGGACCTGTGCCAACCAGCTAGCTCCGGTACTGAAACACCTGTACAACCTGACCCTTAGTCTGGAGGGAGTACCGGTGCTGCCTGGTTCCTGTCCCCAAGAAGTCGTCTCCATCTGACCTGAATGACTATCAACCAGTTGCCCTCACATCTCATGTGATGAAAGTCCTGGAGAGACTGGTCTTAGCCCACCTGAGGCCACAGGTGAAGATGTATCTGGACCCTCTGCAGTTTGCATATCAGCCCCATTTAGGAGTTGAAGATGCTGTCATCTACCTGCTGCAAAAAGCCCATTTGCACCTTGATTGAGGAGGAGACACTCTGAGAATCACATTCTTTGATTTCTCCAGTGCCTTTAACACCATCCAGCCACTGCTGCTGGGTGAGAAGCTGCGGGTGTTGGGGGTCGACAGCTCTGTGATCTCCTAGATTACTGACTACCTGACAGGCAGGCCACAGTTTCTCCAGCTGGGCAGTGTCTTGTCTGATGTGGTGGTTAGTGATACAGGAGCTCCACAGGGGACTGTGCTTTCTCCTTTTCTCTTCACCTCATATACAGTATGACCGACTTTCAGTATAACACCAAGTCATGCCACCTGCAGAAATTCTCTGATGACTCAGCTGTTGTTGGGTGTAAACGAGGGGGAGAGGAGGGGGAGTACAGGGCACTGGAAGACAGATTTGTGGAGTGGACCGAGCAGAATCACCTGAGGCTGAAAATCAGCAAGACCAGAGAGATAGTGATTGACTTCAGGAAGAAGAAGACACCTTCACAGTCATTGCAAAGTAAGGGTTGTGAAGGAGTACAAATACCTGCGTGTCCTGATCAGCAATGGATTGGACTGGAAATCTAACACCAATGCTGTGTACAAGAAGGGGATGAGCAGACTCAACTTCCTGAGGAAGTTGAGATCCTTCAACATGTGCAACAGGATGCTGGAGCTTTTCTATCAGGTAGTTGTCACCAGCACCGTCTTCTTTGCAGCTGTTTGTTGGGTTGGCAGTATCAGAGCCAACAGATTTGATAAGGTTATCAAGAGGGCTGGCTCTGTGATTGGTCTCAGGCCAGAGACCTTTGAGACTGTGGTGGAGAGGAGGACACTAAATAAATTGTGATCCATCATGAACAATCCTGATCACCCCCTCCACCACACACTGGGCAGAAAACGGAACACTTTCTCCAGCAGACTGCTACAGCTTCACTGTCAAACGGTTAGGTACAGGAAATCTTTCCTGCCATATGTTATTTCACGATGCAATAACTCACTCTGATGTTGAATTCTGTACACAACTATGCTGCCATACTGCACCTTACAGTCTAATTGGTTCCTCACATCTCACTCTGCACCTGACAGCCCTGCATTGTACAGCGGGTATGATTCATGTATCTATATGGGTCATCATCTATTCATCTATGATGTATTTAAGTTTTTTAGGCAGTTTTACATTCCATGGGTAATCCCTTTGTCTATTTTGCTGTGTGTGTGTGTCTGTTGTTTTGGTCGTCTACTGTAATGCTGTTGTTACACTGTAATTTCCCAGTTTGGGATCAATAAAGAATAAAGTACATCTATCTATCTATCTTTGGATGCCACAACACAAGCATGTTTGGAGGAGAAATTGCACTGCACATCAGCAAAAAAACATCAAGCCAACAGTGAAATTTGGAGGAGGGAGCATCATGGTGTGGGGTGTTTTTCAGCACATGGTACAGGCAGACTTCATATGATTGAAGGAAAGATGAATGGACAAGTGGACAGAGACATCCTTGATAAGAACCTGTTGCTGTTTGCCAAGATGCTGACGATGAAACAAGTGTGGACATTTCAGCAAGACAATGATCTCAAACACACAGCCAAGGAAACTCTCAACTGGCTCCATAAAAGGAAAATAAAGCTGCTAGAATGGCCCAGTCAGTCACATGACCTGAATCCAGTTGAGAATCTATGGAAAGAACTGAATATCAGAGTTCATAGAAGACCTCCACAGAACCTTCAAGATTTGAAGATAGTTTGTGTGGAAGAATCGGCTAAAATCAGTCGTGGGCAATGCCTGTGCCTAGTTTCTGCATACAGGAGACATTGGGAAGCTGTTATTACCAACAAAGGCTTTTCTACTAAATATTAAATGAATTTCACAAAGTCTGTTCAATACTCATCCCCTTTGTGATTCCATCCATCAGTTCAATTCAACTTTATTTATATAGCACCATTTCACAACAACAGTCATCTCATAGCACTATCAACTGTAGGGGGGGAACCCCCACACTTGCAGAAAGACCCCAGCAATCAGGCGATCCCCTGTGAGCAAGCACTTGGCGACGGTGGAGAGGAAAAACTCCCTTTTAACAGGAAGAAACCTCCAGCAGAACCAGGCTCAGGGAGGGGCAGTCATCTGCTGCGACTGGCTGGGGGGTGAGGGGATGGAGAATATGAAAAGAACAGACATGTAGAGAGCAAATAGCACGATGGGGACTCAATCTATGGGAGAGAACAAACAAATGTTAATGACCAGCAAAAAAAATATTTCATTTAGAGTGAGGAAAGGAGTGAGGCCCAGTGCATTACTGGAGGTCCCCCGGCTGACTAAACCTATTAGCAGCATAACTAAGGGAGGGTTCAGAAACACATGATCCCTCCCTAATTGTAGGCTATATCAAAAAGGTAGGTTTTATCCCTATTCTTAAAAACAGAGATCGAGTCTGACTCCCGAATCCAGATTGGCAGCTGGTTCCACAGGAGAGGAGCTTGATAACTGAAGGCTCTGCCTCCCATTGTACTTTTGGAGATTCTTGGTGTTACAAGTAATCCTGCATTTTCCGGTTCCGGTTCCGCTGGACCGGTGGCGCCACACGAGTCGGCTGCCCGTTGCAACAGCCTTTTTTTTAATCTTCTTTCTACACCTTTCACTCTGTATATATATCACGGACACACAGATCACCCCGGGAGTCTCCCAGGTCGGCAGACGGAGCCACTGTTTGCAGCAGGAGACGTTACAGTGGGGAGGAGCTGGTGCTAGCTAGCACTTGGCCGCTGCCCGGTGCTAATGGGAAACTCGACATACCGGAAGCTGTAGAGAAAACGACGCGGGTGCCGGGCTGGAGTTTATGCGGCGTGCAAGAAATATAAAACAGAATAATAAAGAGTGATGGTAAGAACCAAGCAGACCACCCGTAAAATCTACTGGAGGAAGAAGTCCCCCAGGAGACAGCTAGCCACCAGGGCTGCTCGGAGAGGCGCTCCGGCCACCGGTGGAGTGAAGAGGCCTCGCCGTTACAGGCCAGTGGCTCTGAGAGAAATCCGTCGCTACCAGAAATCCACGGAGCTGCTCATCCGTAAGCTGCCCGTCCAGCGCCTGGTGAGGGAGATCGCTCAGGACTTCAAGACCGTCCGGCACTTCCTGAGCTTCGCCGTCATGGCTCTGCAGGAGACCAGCGAGGCCCACCTGGTGGGTCTCTTCTTCGCCAAGAGGGTCACCATCATGCCCAAAGACTTCCAGCTGGCCCGCCGCATCCGCGGAGAGAGAGCTTAGACTTTCTGCTGCACATTCACCAACCATAATGCTCCGCACTGTGTCTATATATATATACATTTATAGTAATATGTACATATGTTTACTAGATGTTCTTGTTTTTTCTTGCCTTCTGATTGTTGCTATGAGTGTTGCTATCCCTGTGCTGTTGCAATCCTGGAATTTCCCCATTGTGGGACTAATAAAGGCTTATCTTATCTTATCTTATTTTGGGAGGGTAGTGCTCTGTTAGGATAATGCGGTAGTATCAGATCTTTTAAATAAAAAGGAGCCTGATTGTTTGGAGCTTTGTAAGTAAGAAGAAGGATTTTAAACTTAATTCTAAACTCTATGGGAAGCCAATGAAGGGATGCCAGAACCGGAGAGATATGATCTCTCTTTCTAGTACCTGTTAAAACTCTTGCTGTAGCATTTTGGATCAGCTGAAGACTTTTTAAAGATGTTTTAGGACAGCCTGATAATAAAGAATTACAATAATCTAATCTCGAGCTAACAAAAGCGTGGATCAGTTTCTCAGCATCATTCTGAGACAAGATGCTCCTAATCTTGGCAATATTAAGCAAATGATAGGCAGTCTTAGAAACAAATTTAATATGTCAACTGAAGGACAGATCTTGATCAAAAATAATTCCAAGGTTCCTCACAGAGCTATTAAGAGAAAGAGTAACCACATCCAAACTGAGAGTTCGATTTGGAAAGGAATTTCTAAGGTTTTTTGGACCAACAAGAATGACTTCAGTCTTATCTGAATTTAATAGCAGGAAATTACAAGTCATCCAAGCTTTGATTTCCTTAAGACAGGCTTCTAACTTGGCTAATTGATTACTATCATCTGGCTTCATTGACAGGTATAATTGTGTGTCATCTGCATAACAATGAAAATGTATACAGGGCTTTCTAATAATGTTGCCTAACGGAAGCATATATAAACTAAAAAGAGTAGGGCCTAGCACAGATCCCTGTGGAACTCCATGACTGAGCTTTGAGTTGAAAGAAAACTCATTATTTACATCCACAAACTGGAACCTATCAGATAAATAAGATCTAAACCACTGCAACGAAGTTCCATTAAGTCCAACATAGTGTTCTAATCTATCAAGTAGAATATTATGATCGATAGTATCAAAAGCTGCACTAAGGTCTAAAAGGACAAGTACAGAAACCAGTCCATTATCAGATGCGATGAGGAGTTCGTTAGTGACCTTCGCTAAGGCTGTTTCAGTACTATGATGGATTCTAAACCCAGATTGAAACTCTTCAAGTAAACCATTTCCCTGCAGGTGGTCAAATAATTGCATAGCAACAACTCTTTCTAAGATTTTTGAAATGAAAGGGAGATTAGAGATTGGTCTATAGTTAGCTAAAGTTCTTGGATCTAGCGTTGGCTTTTTGAGTAAGGGTATAATTACAGCCGTTTTAAAAGCCTGCGGTACATGGCCTAAAGTTAATGAAGAATTGATTATATGAAGAATAAAGCTACCAATAAGTGAGAAGACTATTTTAAATAACCTGGTAGGAATAGGGTCTAAAAGACAAGTTGAAGGTTTGGATGAGGAAACTATTTTGTCTAACTCAAAGGTCGATTGGAGTAAACTCATCAAGACAGACATCAATAGAAGGAGTTGTAGTAGTTACAGTATTTAAGTTAACTGTGGGAAGAATCTGATTGATTTTATCTCTGATGGATGAAATGTTATTATTGAAAAAGTTCATAAAGTCCTGACTAGTAAGCTCTAAGGGAATGCTAGGATTGACAGAGTCCTGACTCTTTGTCAACCTGGCTACAGTGCTGAAAAGAAACCTGGGATTATTCTTGTTCTCTTCTATTAATGCAGAGTAATAAGTCGTTCTAGCTTTTCTAAGAGATTTTTTATAAATTAAAAGATGATTTCTCCAAGCTAAATAGATTTCATCTAAATTAGTGGAGCGCCATTTTCTTTCTAATTGACAAGTCTTCTGTTTTAAGCTACGAGTTTCTGTGTTGAACCAAGGAGTTAGAAATCTCTGATTAGACTTTTTCATTTTTAAGGAGGCCACCAATTCTAGAGTCTGATGCAAAGAAGCTGAAACACTATCCACCATGTTATCAATTACAGAAGGAGCAAGCTGTCTATAGCTTATTTCCGTTGTGTTGACACAAGGCATAGAGGAAACAATCTGCATAAATTTGGTAACAGCATCATCTGAGAGGCATCTACTGTAATAATATTTTTCTTTAGGAGCCAAATAGTCAGAAATTGTAAAATCAAAGGTTAACAGACAATGGTCTGACAGTACAGGGTTATGAGGAGACACTACAAAATTTTCTATTTCTATGCCACATGTCAGAACAAGGTCCAATGTATGGTGGAGGTAATGAGTAGAATTTCCTACTTTCTGAGAAAACCCAATCGAGTCTAGTATTGAATTAAAAGCCACATTAAGGCAGTCACTATCTACATCCACATGTATATTAAAGTCCCCTACTATAATTATTCTATCAGATTTCAGCACTAAATCAGCTAAGAAATCAGCAAATTCGGATAAAAATTCTGAGTAGGTTGATGGGGGACGATAAACTATGGCAAATAAAATTGGGTTTAACCTAAAATTGCTAAAGTGCCCAATACTGAGGACCAGGCCCTCAAAGGAATTATAACATGTTTTTTGCTTTACATTAACTAGTAATTTGGAATGGTAAATTGATGCTACTCCTCCTCCATGACCAGAACTTCTGGGATTTTGACAGTTTAAATAACCAGAGGGAGTTGATTCATTTAAACCAACATAATCCTCTTGCCCTAACCAAGTCTCTGTAAGGGAAATTAAATCAATCTGATGATCAATTAACAGATCATGGACTAACAGAGACTTGGGAGTTAGAGACCTAATATTTAATAAACCACATTTAATTTTTAAATTATGAGGAGGAACAGAGGCCAACTCATTCAATTTAGAGGCTTTATGTTTAATTTGAGTTTTACCAATATTTTGCTTCATCACTTTGGGGTGCTTATGCATTATATTTTTATTTACTTTGTAGGGAGCAGACAATGATTCTCTGATGGGGAAGACGGGGGCTAATTTGAGAGGTGGCGGATGAAGGGGAGCTGCAGAGAGGCGTGTAAGACTGCGACTCTGCAGTCTTACACGCATCCATCCATAGATCCATCCATCCATCTTCTTCCGCTTAATCCTTTTCGGGTCACGGGGGGGCTGGAGCCTATCCACTTTATTAAATATAACTTTTGAGAACACAGTTTCCTTAGAAACACAGTTTAGCAAGATGGAGCCCACTGTTGGCGAAGATCCTTGCTCATTTCACTCCCGAATGCCTACTTTTCTCCTTTTTTGCATTGTTGTTGTTCTTTCTACAGTGCATGGACGTCATGCACTGCTAACATGCAACCAACAAACACTACTGGATATCGCAAAGTCAAGCAGCCACACGGAGTTTACTGGCTTTATCCCACCCAACCTGCAATGCATCGTCCGCCCCAGCAGTGACCATCGGCACCCCCAGGAAGGCCCCGAAGCACCGAGCCTGCGTGAACATGCTGACCTGAAGAAAGCGTGTAGGAGACGGGGTCGAAAGCGCCTAAGGCAAGGCAAGAGAGGAGGGCTACATGCTAAAAGCTCACTCCAGCCGGCCACCGCTACCCAGTCTCTTAACTGCATACGTTCGGTATTTGGAAAATAAGCTAGATGAACTAAGAGCAAGGACTGAAGGCCAGCGGGAGACAAGAGAGTGTTGTGCCCTAATATTCTGGAAAACCTGGCTTCCTGGAGAGCACTTTTCAGCTCCAGACACACTCAACACACCGGGCAGACAGAACAGGAGAGTCTGGTAAGATGAGGGGAGGGCGTGTGTGTGTGTGTATTTATAAACCACTTGTGGTACGGAGATGTACAAACCATTTACAAGCACTGCTCACCCGACATGGAGTTTTTACTGCTGAAATGCCGTCCCTATTATTTACCAAGGGAATTTACCACTGTGTTTTTGGCCGCTATATATATCTGTCCACAGAGCAACTACACAGTAGCACTAAACAAACTCCACGGTGTCATCAATGCAGTAGAGACGAAAAATCCTGATGCTTTTTTTATTGTTGCTGTTGACTTTAACCAGTGCAATTTACGAACTGTACTCCCCAAATATTACCAGCATGTGGACATTCCCACCCGCGATAAAAACACATTGGATCATGTTTATTCCAACATAAGTGACGCCTACAGACTGGCACCCCGCCCCCACTTCGGACAGTCAGATCACATTTCACTGTTTATGTATCCAGCCTACAGACAAAAGCTGAAACAAACAAACCCTGTTATGAAGCAAATTAAGCGCTGGACTCCAGAGACTGAAAGCATCCTGCAAGACTGTTTTGCCTGCACAGACTGGGATGTGTTTAAAGCTGCAGCCACTCAAGAGGACTCTTCTATTAACATACAGGTCTATGCTGAATATGTGACTGGGTACATCAGCAGGTGCGTTGATACCATTGTACCCACCATACAGGTCAGGAAGTTCCCCAACCAGAAGCCCTGGATCAACAGTCAGGTACATCAGATGCTGCGTGCTCGTTCTCATACATTTAAATCAGGCTGTGAGGTCGAGAACAAAGCTGCAAAGTATGGACTGAGGAAGGCTATAACAACAGTCAAGAGGCAGTACAGAGAAAAGCTGGACAGCCTCTACTCCACTCCTGACCTGGGGCACATGTGGCAAGGCCTGCAACACATCAAAGACTACAAGGGGACCAACAGCAGCACCACAAGCTCTTCAGACAGCCTGCCAGATGATATCAACATCTTTTACACCCTTTTTGAGACCATAAGCCACAGCACAGAGAAGAGACACACACTCACACACACACCCCACCCACTAAGAGTCTCAGCAGACCAGGTAAACAAAGTACTAAGGAATATTAACCCCCGCAAGGCAGCAGGACCAGACAACATCCCTGGACCCTGGGCAGGCTCTCAGAGCATGCGCTGCAGAGCTGACTGATGTTCTCACAGCAATCTTCAACCTCTCCCTCAACCAGAACATAGTCCCCTCCTGCTTCAAAACCACAGCCATCATACCTGTCCCCAAAAGGAGCCCGCCAACCTGTCTGAATGATTACAGACCGGTAACAATCATTCCAATCATCATGAAGTGCTTCAAGAGAGTGGTGCTGGCCCTCATTCAGGACAGCATACCGGAACCCTGGACCCCCTGCAGTATGCCTACCGGCCCAACAGGTCCACCTCAGATGCCATCGCCGCAGCACTCCATTATTCTCTTTCCCACCTGGAAGATAAAGACTCCTACATTAGGATGCTCTTTGTTGACTACGGCGCCGCCTTCAACACAGTCATCCCCCACAAACTCACCGACAAACTGTCTTCACTTGGCCTGCACCCCACCCTCTGTGACTGGCTACTGGACTTTCTAATTGGCAGACCCCAGTTTGTCAGGATGGGTAACAGGACCTCAGCCAGCATCATCACAAACACAGGTGTCCCTCAGGGTTGTGTTCTCAGCCCCATCCCCTACAGCCTCTTCACCAATGACTGTGTTACCTCCCACAAAGACAGTGTCATCCTAAAGTTTGCGGATGACATAGCAGTGATAGGATGTACCACTGGTGGTGATGAAGCATCCTACAGGAGGGAGGTGGCCAACCTGGTGTCATGGTGTGAGGACAACAATCTCACCCTCAACACGGACAAGACAAAGGAAATGATAGTGGACATGAGGAAAGGGACAGAATGTTCACACTTCAACCCTCAGGCCGCAGGTACAGAAGTGTGAAATACAGGACAACCAGACTGAAGAACTCCTTCTTTCCCACTGCCATCAGACTCTTGGACAGATAACAACTCCCAAAACTCTAACACAGCTTGACATATAGGAACTCACACACCGGCAGCTAAATTTGCACACTGCTCACCTGTACAGGAGATATAGTCTCACCTGTTTGATGTCCATATCATCTCTGCCGCTACTTATCAATAATTTGTAATTATACACAGCTTGTTGCACAATGCTCATTTGCACACTGTACATAGGTTGATGCCATCTCAGGTTCACATCATCTCAGACATCAATATACCACTATCACTTTAGTCATCCGGTGAATTTTCAGTTTCATTCCTCTACTGCCTAACTGTGTGTTGGTGTGTGTGTCTTAGCATCCATTAGTATTAGGATTGAGTTACTGTGTTAGTGTGTCATGACCTATTAGAATTGTTGTTTCTGTACCTTTTAACTTGGCTCGGAGAGCAAAGTAGGAAGTTCATTGCTCAGGAAATGTAGCATTTCTTAACTGTGCATATGATAATAAAGCCTTTGAAGCTTGAATCTTGAATCTTAATTTTTTTGTATGTATGGATTACTTTGGCTGTTTCTGATATCTGGTGAAAATCTCAGCTCAATGGCTCTATTAGAAATCGGTTTAATGAGAAAAATGTTGATGAGTTCAATACTTATTTTCCCCGCTGTAAAACATCCTGTCAAATGGACACTGTAAGTTCAGGGCAAACACATACAGTGGTGTGAAAAATTGGTTGCCCCTTTCCTGATTATTCATTTTTGTGTGTGTGTGTGTTTGTCACACTTAAATGTTTCAGATCATCAAACAAATTTAAATATTAAACAAAGATAAAGCAACTAAACACAAAATGCAGTTTTTAAAAGAAGGTGTTGATTATTCAGGGGGACAAAAAATCAAAACCTTAATGGCCCTGTGTGAAAAAGTGATTGCCCCCTAAACCTAATAACTGGTTGGGCAACCTTTAGCAGCAACAACTGCAATCAAGCATTTGTGATAACTGGCAGTGAGTCTTTTACAGCTCTGTGAAAGAATTTTGGCCAACTCATCTTTGCAGAATTGCTGTAATTCAGTCACATTGGAGGGTTTTCGAGCCCTCACCGACTGCTGCAGCCATAAAGACTTCACCTTCTTTCTCCGTGTCTCCTCCTATACCCCTTGAGCATCCACCAGTTCCAGGACTAAGCCGCCGGACGGAGGAGGAGCCTGAAGCCCTGGAGAACCTGGTTCAAGCCCTGCACCTATGGTTTGTACGGAGGGAGAGCGCTGCCTGCAATCCAGAGCCTGTGCCGATGAGTGAGCATCCCCGGGCTTCAGCTGTGCAGGATTCAGCACCAACACGGAGCAGGCCTCCTGTCACCACAGCGGGTGATCCACCAGCGTGGGTCACATCGCTGGGGGGTCCCGGGACTGCATTGACCATAATGCCTGCTGCTGGGGCTGCCACAGCAGAGTCCGAGCTTGACCTCCAGAGGGCTGGGCTCAAGACATTGTTGTCTGGATCGACAGGGTCCTGGATAGCGGTGGAGCTTGAGCTCAGGCAAGTGCTCTCCTTTTTGTTTCGTTGTTTCTGTGTTGGAGAGATCTTGCCTGGTTCTTGGTGGGGAGAACCAGGAGCGCCGGAGCTCACCTTGCCGGGCTCCACTGCCGCCAGTGACCCTGACCCTATTCCTCTTCCTCTCCTGTGAGCCTTTAACCAGGGTCACCAAGGATCAACCAGCAATGCCAGAGGTCTCCATGGGTCCGGGGTTGCTGCCTGAGGTCTTTGTGGGTTCAACTCCTCCCATTGAGGTCATCGTGGGTGCTCTTTCCCAGCCCGGGACCTCCAAGGGTGCAGCTCTGTCCCAGTCCGAGTCCACCGAGGGTGCAGATCTGTCCCAGTCCGAGTCCACCGAGGGTGCTGCTTCGTCCCAGTCCGAGTCCACCGAGGGTGTTGCACCCTCGGTGGCCTCAGACTGGGACACTGCCGTGTCCCAGTCTGAGGCCACCGAGGGTGCTGCCGTGTCCCAGTCCGGGGCCACCGAGGGTGCTCAGTCCGGGGCCACCAAGGGTGCTGCTACACCTCAGTCTGCGGCCAGAAGGGTGCTGCTACACCTCAGTCCGGGGCCAGCGGGGGTGCTGCTACACCTCAATCTGGGGCAACTGGGGGTGCTTCTACGCATAAGTCCGCGGTCACTGGGGGTGCTGCTACGCCTCAGTCCGGGGTCACCGGGGGTGCTGCCACGCCTCAGTCCAGGGCCACTGGGGGTGTCGCTACTCCCCAATCCGGGGACACCAAGGGTGCCGCTACTCCCCAGTCCAGGGATACCGACGGTGCCGCTACTCCCCATTCTGGGGACACCGAGGGTGCTGCGCCTATTTCCAAGTTCACTGAAGGTCCTCTCTCTATATCTGGTTCCATTGTGGTTTGTTCCCTGCCATCCTCTTCTTCGGGTACCCATCTCCTGGCCTCTGGGGTCCGCGGTAAGCATGGATTCCAACTGCCACCTCCAGGGGGATGTCTGTGATGCGCCGCGACCCATTGGCTTAGAGATGCAGGGAGACCACCCAGCGAACTCTCTGGGTTGCTTGGGTGACTTCTTAATTCTGGAAGACCACCCGATTAACTCTCTCCTCCATTTTGGTGGCTCAGGAGGCCTGGTAGGCTGCTTGACCTTTTCCACTTGATGGTCGGGTGGTGCCGGGACTCTGGAAGGCCGGAGTTGGTTTTTGAGGTTATTCCTGTTGGGGGGGTGTACTTTCATCCCTTTAGATGTTATGGTGGGGTGTCTTGGATCCACCCCTTAAGGGAGGGGTACTGTCATGATGCTGAGCACAGGTCAGTGCCATTCTCGGGTCCCTTTGTTGCTATTCTTTTTCTGTATATGTATTTGCTCTTGATTTTCTTCCATTATGGTTTGTGCTTTTATTTTGACAGTGCAGTCATGTGACTTCCTCCTGTCAAATCTTTTCGATGGTTGTTACAGCTGTTTGTTGTTCTTTAATTACTTTTTCACTCATGCACCGACACCTGATTCAAGTTTGGGTTTTCCCATCTTATTACTTAAACTCGCTTGCGGGGTCCATTCATTGCTGCAACCTCACATTGTGCAGACAGGAATCCCCCCCGTCTGATTCCTGTTTTGTTCTCAGCTCAGTACTCAGCCTCGCCTGTATAATTGTGAGTTAGCTTTCGTGGTTTACATTGATTGCATTTTTCTGTAAGTCTCCCTTCGTGGTTATTTTGTGTCTTTTGTAGTTATCCTTTGTGGCTTCTATTTGTGTTCTTTATCATTAAATGTGCAAACTCACAGCAGGCGATTGGTGCCTTATTTCTTCCCTGAAAGGGCCGTTTATGACACACTATTTTGGTAATTTTGCTCAGCCGGCAACTCCTGGGAAGGTTCACCACTGTTCCATGTTTTCACCATTTGTGGATAATGGCTCTCACTGTGGTTCGCTGGAGACCCAAAGATTTAGAAATGTCTTTATAACCTTTTCCAGACTGATAGATCTCATTTACTTTGCTCAACCCAGTCTCAGTAAAAAACATTTCTAATAAATGTTTTCCCACCCCTCTAAAAACATCCATCCATCCATCCATCCATCCATCTTCTACTGCTTTTCTGGAGGTCTGGGTCATGGAGGCAGCAGTTCAAGCAGAGAAGCCCAGACTTGCCTCTCCCCAGCCACCTGCTCCAGCTCTTCAGAGAGGATACCAAGGCATTCCGAGACCAGCTGGGAGACATAGTCTCTCCACCGAGTCCTAGGTCTTTCCCGGGGTCTCCTCCCAGTGGGACTTGCCCCGACTCCTTTGAATGTGGAGGAGCAGTGGTTCTACTCTGAGCCTCTCCCGGATGACTGAGCTTCTCACCCTGTCTCTGAGGGTGAGCCCAGCAATCCTACGGAGAAAGCTCAATTCAGCCGCTTGTATCCGCAATCTCGTTCTTTCGGTCATTACCCAAAGCTCGTGACCATAGGTGAGAGTAGGAACGTAGATTGACTGGTAAATCGACAGCTTTGCCTTAGAACTCAGCTCCCTCTTCACCACAGCAGACCAGTACAACGTCCTCATCACTGCAGATGCTGCTCCAATCCGTCTGTCAATCTCTCACTCCGTTCTCCCCTCACTCGTGAATAAAACCCAAAGATACAAACTTCTCCACTTGGGGCAGGAGCCTGTCCCCAACCCGGAGAGGACAATCCACCTTTTTCTGGCTGAGGACCATGGTCTCGGATTTGGAGGTGCTGATTCTCATCCCAGCCACTTCACACTCAGTGGCAAACTGTCCCAGTAAGAGCTGTAGGTCATTGCTGGATGAAGCCAACAGGACAACATCATCTGCAAACAACAGAAATGAGATCCTATGGTCACCAAGCATGACACCCTCCATTCCCTGGCTGTGCCTAGAAATCCTGTCCATAAAAATTATGAATAGGATCGGTGACAAAGGGCAGCCCTGGCGGAGTCCAACTGTCACTGGGAATGAGTCTGATCGAGTGTTGGCAATACGAACCAAACTCTCACAATGGTTGTACAGAGACCAAATAGCTCGTAACAACAAGCCCGATACCCCATACTCCCGAAGCACCCCCACACACAAAAACCACGGGAAACGTGGTCGAATGACTTCTCCGAGTCCACAAAACACATGTAAACTGGTTGGGCGCCTAGAAATCCTGTCCATAAAAATTATGAACAGGATCGGTGACAAAGGGCAGCCCTGGCGGAGTTCAACTCTCACTGGGAATGAGTCCGAGCGAGTGTTGGCAATACGAACCAAACTCTCACAATGGTCGTAGAGAGACCGAATAGCTCGTAACAACAAGCCCGATACCCCATACTCCCGAAGCACCCCTCCTCAAAAAACCACGAGGGACACGGTTGAGTGCCTTCTCCAAGTCCACAAAACACATGTAAACTGGTTTGGCAAACTCCCACAAACCCTCGAGAATTCTTGAGAGGGTAAAGAGCTAGTTCGATGTGCCACGGCCAGGACGAAAACCACATTGCTCCTCCTGAATCCGAGGTTCGACCAACGGCCGGACTCTCCTCTCCAGTACCTTGGCATAGACCTTCCCAGGGAGGCTGAGGAGTGTGATCCCTCTAAAGTTGGAGCACACCCTCCAGTCCCCTTTTTTGAAGAGAGGAACCACCACCTCGGTTTGCCATGCCAAAGGCACTGCCCCCAACCTCCACGCAATGTTGCAGAGGCATGTCAACCATGACAGCCTTACAACATCCAGGGCCTTGAGGTACTCAGGGCGAATCTCATCCACCCCTGAGGCCTGGCCACCAAGGAGATTTTCAACCACCTTGGTGACCTCAGCCCCTGTGATAGGCAAGTCATCCCCCCCGTCCACAAGCCCTGCTTCCTCTGTGGAAGGTGTATCAGTGGGATTGAGGAGAGCCTCAAAGTATTCCTTCCACCGCCCAACGATATCCCCAGTTGAAGTCAACAGCGCCCAATCCGCACCATACACAGTGTGGACAGGGAGCTGCTTTCCCCTCCTGAGCCACCGGACAGTTTGCCAGAATCTCTTCGAGGCTGACCGAAAGTCTTATTCCATGGCCTCACCGAACTCCTCCCACACCCGGGTTTTTGCTTCAGCAACCACCCGAGCTGCACTCCGCTTGGCCTGCTGGTAAACCTCAGCTACTTTGGGAGTCCCACAAGCCAACCAAGCCTGATAGGACTCCTTCTTCAGCTTAATGGCCCTCCTCACCACTGGTGTCCAACACTTGGTTCGGGAGTTGCCACCACGAGATGCACCGACCACTTTGCGGCAGCAGCTCTGGGCCGCCGCTTCAATAACAGAGGTGGAGAACATGGCCCATTCAGACTCCATGTCTCCAGACTCCTTCAGAATGTCGTCAAAGTTCTTCCGGAGGTGGGAATTGAAGACCTCCCGGACAGGGGCCTCAGCCAGACATTCCCAGCACACCCTCACTACATGTTTGGGTTTACCAGGTCTAAATGGCTTCCTCCCCTGCCATCGGATCCAACTCACCACCAGGTGGTGATCAGTTGACAGCTTTGCACCTCTCTTTACCCGAGTGTCCAAGCCATACGGACACAGGTCTGATGACACGATAACAAAATCGTTCATCGACCTGCGACCTAGGGTGTCCTGGTGCCAGGTGCACATATGGACACCCTTATGCTTGAACATGGTGTTCGTTATGGGCAAATTGTGGTTAGCACAGAAGTCCAATAATTGAACACCACTTGGGTTCAGATCGAGCAGGCCGTTCCTCCCAATCACCCCCTTCCAGGTTTCACTGTCGTTGCCCACGTGCGCATTGAAGTCCCCCAGTAGGACAATGGAGTCTCAAAGAGGAGCACCCTCCAGCACCTCAGTCACAGACTCCAAAAAGGGTGGGTACTCTGAAACACCATTTGGTGCATAGGCACAAATGATGGTCAGGACCTGTACATTTAAAAACGTACATTTGCACGTTAAATAAAAAATAAAAATAAAATTTAAAAAAACATACCTCGGTACATTTTTACAAGTTCACCCACTGTGCATACAGTCCTCACCGTGCATGCACAGAACAATGCATCGTTTACTTTGGTTTCCCAATGCTCATTCGGATGGTGGGAGGGGATGGTGGATGGTTAATTACAAAGCTCTTTCAGCAAAAACACACGAGTTGGACTCCCACTATCATCTGTCACTGACCTTTTTCTTCTTTTTTTCTTTCCTGGTTTTTTTCTTCCTTACTTTGTTTTTCACTCCACTAATGAAAGGTTCCTGTGAGGTTAGGGTTAGTAATTAAAGTATGTGTTAGTTGGTCGATTCTGAAAGTGAAAGACAAAAAGTTAAAGTGAAAAAGGTGAAAAAAAATGCAATTACAGCCCTTTCTAAAAGCTGTAAATTCCACGCATCCACTGCATGTCAGAAATCTTTTTGGCGTGCCTCTTTACATTTTCTCTCAGTGATAAAATATGCAACTGAATGTTTTGGGTTTTTTTGCTGAGACTGGGCTCACTTTCTTCCTCATTTGTTCCTGAATTTCTTTGGATCGCAGCATGATGTCTAGTTTTTGAGGATCTTTTGGTCTACTTCACTTTGTCAGGCAGGTCCTATTGAAGTGATTTCTTGATCGAGAACAGTGTGACAGTAATCAGATCTGGGTGTGGCCAGAGAAATTGAACTCAGCTTTCCAAAGATGTGATAAACCACAATTTATATTTTAATGTGGGGGGTGGGGGGCAATCACTTTTTCACACAAGCTCATGTATGTTTAGATTTTTTTACCCTTAATAATAAACACCTTCATTTAAAACCTACATTTTGTGTTTACTTGTGTTATCTTTGTCTAATATTTAAATTTGTTTGATGATCTGAAACCTTTAAGTGTGACAAACATACAAAAAATGAGAAATCAGGAAGGGGGCAAACACTTTTTCACACCACTGTGTATTTGAGAAGATGTATAAGGGGATCAGTTTCATTTTTGCTATCTCAAAAATTTAGTTCATGTACATATTAAATATTTAGAGAGAGAAAATGATAAGAATTCATTCATCTCCTTCCGCTTAATCCTTTTCAGGTCGTGGGGGGGAGGGGGGCTGGAGCCTATCCCAGCATCTTTGGGTGAGAGGCAGGGTCCACCCTGGACAGATCGCCAGTCCATCGCAGGGCCAACACAGAGAGACAGACAACCATTCACTCTCACAGTCAGACCTAAGGACAATTTAGAATCCCCAGTTTGATGCCACTTAACCTAACCTGCATGTTTTTGGCATGTGGGAGGAAACCGGAGAAATCCCGGAGTAAACCCACGCAGACACGGGGAGAACATGCAAACTCCACACAGATCACTGTTGGTTGGGGGCTGGGATTGAACCCAGGATCCCCCGGCCAAGGGTGAGTTGCTGTGCTGCCGCAGTACTAACCACTCCGCCACCGCACTTTTTTTAATTGTTTTGTTATGACATCTGTTTTAAGAATTTAAAACGTATAATACTGACACATACTTACAAGATTTGAAATGTGCCCTTCTCCTGAAAAACAGAAAATATGTTACACAAGGGACATTTTATGACATATTTATTGACAAAAAAGTTCAAATGCATCAGACAAACTATTATACAGAATCTCACAAAAGTGACTACACCCCTCACATTTTTGTAAATATTTTATTATATCTTTTCATGGGACAACATTGAAGATATGACACTTTGATACAATGTAAAGTAGTCAGTGTGCAGCTTGTATAACAGTGTAAATTTGCTGTTTCCTCAAAATAACTCAAAACACAGCCATTAATGTCTAAACTGCTGGCAACAAAAGTAAGTACACTCCCAAGTGAAAATATCCAAATTGTGCCCAGTTAGCCATTTTTCCTCCCCGGTGTCATGTGACTTGTTAGTTTTACAAGATCTCAGGTGTGAATGGAGAGCAGGTGTGTTAAATCTGGTGTTATTGCTCTCACACTCTCTCATACTGGTCACTGGAAGTTCAACATGGCCCCTCATGGCAAAGAATTCTCTGAGGATCTGAAAAAAAAAATGTGGCTCTGTGAAAGTTGTGTTCAATGATGAGGCTGAGTTTTATTTCTCAGGTTCAGCTTTATTACAGAACATATACTCCATCATTCTCAAAGTAGTAAAAAGAGGCAGAACAATATCACATCACACTCTTATACTTCTGGAGCATTGAAACTTCAGTCACATGGTGCTTCAGCAAACATACAGTCACAAAGCAACTCTTTGATCCTTCACCATTGTCTCTTCTTCTTTGATGATCCGGAAATCCCTCTGGGGCATCTTCTCTGAGACAAAGGCCAAAACTCACACCTCCTCATTATCTCCTGTCGACCTCTGCTGACCCAGACCTTTTTGTCCCTCAAGACTTGAAGCCCCAATTAACATACAGCAATACACTTGTGGGAAATAAGAACCAAACATATGTGCCACATGACCTCCCCCAAACGTCTACTTATGGGACAAAACCTAATCAGAGATGCATGACATAAAAACATTACCACATATCAAAAATAATCAATCCAACAGTTTCCTAGGTCTTAACCTCCTGCCGAATCTGCTGTAAGCCGGCTTCGCTACCTCTGCAGCGTCTTCTTGCACCTGTGGATTAGAACTGTTAGCACATCTCTGTGGGGACTCTGGAGAATGCCTTCTCGGAGGCCTGCCACGGCGGGGGGGGGGGGGGGGGGGGCTCGCCAACTGCACGTGTTCATCAGCCAGAACAAAGGCGGGTTTGAGTCTGTTTATGCAAATTAACTCCTTTCTGTCTCCTAAATCTAGCAAAAAATGCTTCTCACTTGTTTCCAACACTCTGAAAGGTCCATCGTAAGGCGGGCGCAAACCTGGGCGCTGAGCATCATGTCTAACAAAAACAAACTCCGCATTTTTTAAAGCCTTTGGCACAAAAACGCGTGGGAAACTGTGATGAACCGGACCAGGAAGCGTGTTTGATTCTGTGCCACTCTGCAACAGCTCAGCGGGGAGAGGCAATTTGGTGCAGGATTTTCGTGAAGAAATTCCCCTGGCAAACGGAGAGGTTGTGCAAAAACTAACTCAGCTGGGGAGGCCTGCAAATCCTCCTTAGGTGCAGAACGCAACCCCAATAAAACCCATGGCAGTTTGTCCACCCAATTTGTATCCATAAGTGACGCTCTGAGGGCTGCTTTCAATGACCTATGAAAGCGTTCGCATAAACCGTTAGCCTGGGGGTTGTACGCAGTAGTGCGGTGTATCTTCACCCCTAAGCTGCGGGCCATCGACTACCATAGTTCGGAAACAAATTGGGGACCTCTGTCGGACATTATGTCCGACGGAACTCCAAAACGCGCAACCCAAGCTGTTAAAAACGCTCGCGCAACTTCTTCCGCTGTGGTTGACGCCAGAGGAACCGCTTCTGGCCAACGCGTGGTGCGATCCACCATCGTCAAAAGGTGTGTGTGCCCCTGTGACGAGGGAAGGGGACCCACCAAGTCAACATGCACATGATCAAAACGCTTAGCCGGAATGTGAAAAGGCTCCAAAGGAGCTCTAGTGTGCTTGTGTATTTTGGCTCGCTGGCACGCTACGCAGGCTGCTGCCCATTCCTTGACCTGTTTGCGCAACCCGGGCCAAACAAATTTCTCCCCCACCATCTTAATCGATGCACGCACCCCCGGGTGCGCCAGAGAATGGACCGAGTCAAAAACGCGGCGGCGCCACGCAGCTGGAACCATGGGGCAGGGCCGTCCTGTGGAGACATTGCAGATTGGTGGGGCATACCAATTTGCTGCACCCTGTGCTCCAGTCTTAACCCTGTTGGTCCAAACTGGAGCGTGCGCACATCCGCATCGCTAACCTGCTCCGCGGCCATGTCTGCATAATCTAAACCTACGCGGACCGGGGCTGCACGCGCTTCCACGTCGCTGCCCTGGCCCGCAGCCACGGCTACAGAGTCTGCCCCCACGGGGCCTGGCGTTGCCACAGCACGCGAGAGACAGTCTGCCACTACATTATGTTTACCTGCAACATGCTGGATATCGGTGGTGAACTCCGATATTGCGGCTAGCTGCCTTTGCTGCCGGCCTGACCAAGGTTCTGAAATCTTGGCCATTGCAAACGTTAACGGCTTGTGGTCCACGAACGCGGTGAAACGGCGCCCTTCCAGCCAGAACTGGAAATGGCGGATGGCCAAGTGTAGGGCCAAAAGCTCCCTGTCGAACGCGCTGTATTTACGCTCGCTATCGTGCAAGGTTTTGCTAAAAAACGCGAGCGGCTGCCAGGTCCCTGCCACAAACTGTTCAACGACCGCCCCCACCGCTAAATCAGAAGCGTCAGTGGTGAGCGCCAAACGGGCTGTTGGAACTGGGTGCGCTAACAAAACCGCGCTTGCAAGGGCTGATTTGACCTGGGCAAAAGCGCGCTCCCGCTCTGGAGACCATTCGACCTTATTTGTGGGCTTTTGTTTCTTTAGTGCAGTGTACAATGTTTGCATGAGCCGCGCTGCGCTTGGAAGGAACCTGTTATAAAAATTAACCATTCCCAAAAACTCCTGCAGCGCTTTGACCGTTTGAGGTTGGGGAAAATTTGTTATTGCGCGTACTTTATCGGGCAGGGGAACCGCTCCTTCTGGCGAAACGCGATGCCCCAAAAAATGAATTTGCGCCACCCCAAACTGGCACTTCGCTGGGTTAATTATTAACCTGTGCTCTGCCAGTCTCCGAAAAACCGCTGTGAGGTGGCTTTCGTGTTCGTCTTCGGACGTGCTGGCTACTAAAATGTCGTCCAAGTAGACGAACACGAAAGGGAGGTCACGTAAAACTGCATCCATCATGCGTTGGAAAGTCTGCGTGACACCCTTGAGACCAAACGGCATGCGCAAAAACTCAAAAAGCCCGAAAGGAGTTATTACCGCTGTTTTGGGTATATCCTGAGCGCGCACTGGGACTTGATGGTAGCCCCACACCAAATCTATTTTAGAAAAAATGCACGCCCCCACCAAATGAACTGAAAAATCTTGGATGTGCGGAATCGGGTAGCGGTCGTGTGCCAAAACGTTGCTCAACCTGCGGAAATCACCGCAAGTTTGCCACGAGCCATCAACCTTTGGGACCATGTGTAGCGGTGAAGCCCAGGGGCTGTTAGAGCGTCTAATGATGCCCAGTTTTTCCAGGTTGGCAAACTCGTTGCACGCTATCGCCAGCTTAGCTGAGTCCAAGCGCCGAGCTTTTGCAAAAACGGGTGGCCCGGTGGTAGTGATAAAATGCTCCACCCCGTGTTTAGCCACTGTCGCCGAAAACTTTGGGACTGTGAGTGCTGGGAACTGAGTGAGCAGCGCATGAAACTTACCACCTGCAGCTGTGACATTGGCCTGTACAGTAGGCGGGGCCACCCGAGCTGTGCAGGGAATAGAATGGAAAGAAAGTGCATTAACCAGACGTCTATTAGCAAGATCAACCAATAAACCATGTGAGCACAAAAAATCAGCCCCTAACATGTTGAAACTGACTGCCGCTACAATAAAGGTCCACTCAAATGAACGGCCCTGTAAAGACAGAAGTATAGTCCTCTCACTGAAGGTCTTAATTGCTGAGCCGTTCGCTGCTGACACTGACACCCAGGGAACTTTAGACGGCATCAGCCGTTCCGCGTAGGTAGGCGTGACGAAACTCAGCTGGGAGCCCGTGTCCATGAGGAATTGTTTCCCCGAGTGTGCATCAGTCAGGTAAAGCAGCTTGTTCTCCTCCCCGAGGGTCGCAGCCGCTACCGACCCCCGGTCTTGGCGTTTCCCAGACGCTTGAAGTGGCACGGTGGGAGGAACTTGTGCGCCCTCTCTGCAAAACGGCGATGGTAGAAGCACAGGCCGTCTTCGGCTCTGCGTCGCCTGGTGCCTGTCGTCGCCGTCGTCGGTGCATCTGGCACCGCAACCACTGGCCCCAAGCAGTCTCTGGGCGTCGTTCCTAGCTCAGCTGCCACGGCCGAAACCGCGCTCCACTTGTGGGCATCGACGAGTCGCTGCGCCTCCTTGCTCAGCCCATGGTAGTCTCGCTTGGCCAATCGGGGTGAATTTGCCAGGGTCACTTTCACCGCTGGCGGCAGGGTCCGGAGGAAAAGGTGGGCGAAAATAAATTTGCCATCCTCGGAGTCTTTCAGCCTCAGCATCTTCACCATCAGGTCCGCAGGTCTGTTGTTCTCCGACTCCGTCAACGTCAGGAGCCCTTCTGCTCGCTGTTGTACCGAAGGGGTGAAATGGCTGATCAGTGCATCCTTCAATGCGCTGTACTTGTCGCTGTCCGGTGGGTGATTGACCAGATCTTCCACCCTCTGGACCGTGTGGCTTTCCAGCTTCGCCACCACATGGTAGAATTTTGTGTCGTCCTTCGAGATTCTCCGGAGGTTGAACTGCGCCTCGACTGCGCTAAACCAGGAGCGCGGACTATGCTGCCAGAAATCGGGCAGCCGGAGCGTGGAGGCAGCCATTAGGCTGGCTTCTGCTGAGCTCCGCTCGGGAGAATTCTCTCTGCTCATTCTTTGTCGTAGGTCACCAGTGTGGAAGTTGTGTTCAATGATGAGGCTGAGTTTTATTTCTCAGGTTCAGCTTTATTACAGAACACATACTCCATCATTCTCAAAGTAGTAAAAAGAGGCAGAACAATATCACATCACACTCTTATACTTCTGGAGCATCGAAACTTGAGTCACATGGTGCTTCAGCAAACATACAGTCACAAAGCAACTCTTTGATCCTTCACCATTGTCTCTTCTTCTTCGATGATCCGGAAATCCCTCTGGGGCATCTTCTCTGAGACAAAGGCCAAAACTCACACCTCCTCGTTATCTCCTGTCGACCTCTGCCGACCCAGACCTTTTTGTCTCTCAAGACGTGAAGCCCCAGTAAACATACAGCAATACACTTGTGGGAAATATGAACCAAACATATGTACCACAGCTCTACATAAAGATGGTCTAGGCTATAAGAAGACTGCCAACACCCTGAAACTGAGCTGCGGCACGGTGGCCAAGACCATACAGCAGTCTAAAAGGACAGGTTCCATTCAGAACAGGCCTCGCCATGGTCGACCAAAGATGAGTGCACATGCTCAGCGTCATATCAAGAGGTTGTCTTTTTAAAATAGATGTATGAGTGCTGCCAGCATTGGTGCGGAGGTTGAAGGGGTGGGGAGTCAGCCTGTCAGTGCTCAGACCATACGCCGCACACTGCATCAAATTGGTCTCCATGGTTGGTGTCCCAGAAGGAAGTGCTATGTCGGTAACCGAGGGTCAATGGTGAGACTGAAGGTGGAACTGAACACAACTTTATTATGGGCTCACTTCACAGTACAGACACTCCCTTCAGGCAGAGGTGAGGTCAAAGAGATCGCCCCTCTTTCGCACAGCCCTCTTTTATTCCGGGTGGTGGAAAGGTGGAGCCACCACCCATGTAAGACCATAATATGTCCGAAGAACAACAAAACACCGCCCCTTCCCTTCAAAATTGTCCAAAACACACATACAATCAAGACCCTCCACAATTTAGAACCCAAATCCCACACTGAATTAAAAAGAAATTTTTCAAGGCCTTATAACAGTCACACAGAACAACTAAGGCTAGGGGGGAACAGGTGGACTACAATTCCACCCCCACAAGGCCAGATGGATTATTCTGCTGTCTCTGCTATAATATAGCCCATTAAAAAAATACTGCCGTGTTCCTAAAATAAAACATAAAACACCAAAATAATCTCATTAACAAACCCAGCATAAAACTTAGTTATGACTCATATCAACACCATCCAACAAACACATTTCCCCCAAACATCAGTCTGCCCCAGTAGATGACCCCCCCCCCCCCCCCCCCAGAAAACCATCAAATGGTTCCCCTCTTGTGCACCTTCTTCTCTTCACACCCAGGGATGGCTCGCACCACAGCCCAAACACCTCCTCCTGCTTGGTGCGCCGCAGGTCGTTGGGATGCCGCCATGAGCCACCAGATAGCCAGATAGCCAGTTGAACATAGCCATCCTCCAAAACAGCCACCACCTGCAACTGCCCCTGGTCATCTTGCCAATTACGTTTGCCCAGAACTCCTCTCGACAGGGTCTCCTCTCTGGGTCGCACCACATCAACAACCCCCAGAGGAGTCCCACTCGGCTTCCAGTGTCCCTGTGTGGCACGTCGTTTTACCATGCCAGCCGGTCCTGCCCTGCTCACTTTCATTTTCTTCGCTGGTGAAGTCGTTGTGACCCCTTGCCCCTCGGTACCTCCCAGCTGAACTCCAGAAGCAGAATGGGTCATCCCCTCGGCTCCTCCCACCGTCATGGGTGTCTCACCATGCTGCCCACTTCCCTCAGCTAGGGTTACTTGGGCTCTGGCACCGGAACCCTCCTGTAGTGGCCCTGGGTGGGGCTGGTTCTGCTCATCTTCCAGAATACTAGGCTAAGGTTAGTCCCATACAGCACCATCCACCACTCGCGCAAACGGCCGGTCCCACAAACCACGATCTGACCACTCCTCTCCTACACCACTGGTGATGGTGAAGCCAAGCCCATAAAAAAGGTCACAGCCCATAATGTTTTCGCCACTGGCAGTCACCACGAGCTGCAGATTGGACACCTCCGCTGACTTGCACCGAGCCGTCAGTTTCACCGATCCCACCGTGGTCAGTCTCTTTCCACCATACCCACACAGCAGCGCTGAATGACCTCTTATTCGGTAAAATGGGAAGAAACTCCTCACGGTGGGCCAATTCAACATTGATCTCACCGTGCTCGTGTCAATCAGCAGCGGCACCTCCACCCCATCCAATTTCACCATACAGTATGTACGACCATCGGTGCTTGGGGAGATGGTGTGGATGACCGTGGGAGTTGGAGCAGGGGAGTCCACTTTGCATCACCATTCCCCTCCCTCGAACCTATTACAGGCCCTGGCAAAATGATGCAGAAGTCTGCACTTTCAGCAGCGTTTTCATCTTGCTGGAAACTCTCTAGCCTTATAACAGTGCTTGGTGGACCCGCAACCTAAACATCTGGGCAATCCCAGGTCAGACCTCATCTTCACAGCAGTAGCGTACTCCTCAGTATCCTGCACGCTATCATCGCTGTCCCAGTCCACAGCCTGTGCCATTGACTGTGATTCATATTGGTGGAACGTAGCTCTCTCACTGAGGTCACGTGACAGTTTGTCCGCTGCTTCACACTGCTGAGCTATCTCGACAGCCCTGGCTAATGTCAGCTCGCTGGAGTGCATGAGGAGCCTCGACCATGCCTTCGACCAAAGCATATGCGCTGCTAGCTGGTTGCGGACCATCTCTTACTCCAATGCTCCAAACTGGCAGTCCCTGTCAAGCTGATGCAGGTCTGCAACAAAATGTTGAACTGACTTGCCGGTATGCTGGTGGTGCTGCCGAAACTGAATCCTCCAGACGATGACATTCTCGGGGGCACGAAAATGTCATGCCATAAGCTCAACATCGTCCTTGAAGCTATCTCTTGCACCCAAGGCAGCAAAGACACGCTGTCCTTCCATACCCAAATTATGAACCAATATTGCCTGAGCCCGTATCTTCTTCAGTTCACCAAGGTTGAGAGCCACCAAGTAATTCTGGAATGCAGCAAACCATCTTGCCCAAGGGACTGACGGCTCGCAGGGAAGCTCCAGAAATTGCCGATTGGTAGCGACTCCCGCGTCCATACTTTTATCCTCCTCGCCAAATGTTATGTCAATGACGAGACTGAAGGCGGAACTGAGCACAGCTTTATTATGGGCTCACTGCGCAGTACAGACACTCCCGTCAGGCAGAGGTGAGGTCAAAGAGACAGTCCCTCTTCCGCGCAACCCTCTTAAACTCCAGGTGGTGGCGGAACTGGAAAGGTGGAGCCACCACCCATGTCACACCATAAAATGTCCTAAGAGCAAAACAACAGGAAGCCCCTTTTAAAGATGATGCACAAGAAAGCCCACAAACAGTTTGCTGAAGACAAACAGACTAAGGACATGGATTACTGGAACCATGTCCTGCGGTCTGATGAGACCAACATAAACCTATTTGGTTCAGATGGTGTCAAGATTCAAAGGCTTTATTATTATGTGCACAGTTAAAAAATGCTACATTTCCTGAGCAATGAAATTCTTACTTTGTTCTCCAAACGAAAGCCAAGTTAAACGGTTCAGAAACAACAATTCTGATAGGTCATGACACACTAACACAGTAACTCTATACTATACTCTATACTAATGGATGCTAAGACACACACCAATACACAGCTAGGCAGTAGAGGAAGGAAACTGAAAATTCACTGGATGACTAAAGTGATAGTGGTATAGTATACTGATATCAGAGATGATGTGAACCTGAGATGGCACAGACTTCCCAAGTCTCTGTTAGTTCATGATCTGTTAATTGATCATCAGATTGATTTAATATCCCTTACAGAGACTTGGTTAGGGCAAGAGGATTATGTTGGTTTAAATGAATCAACTCCCTCTGGTTATTTAAACTGTCAAAATCCCAGAAGTTCTGGTCGTGGAGGAGGAGTAGCAGCAATTTACCATTCCAAATTACTAGTTAATGTAAAGCAAAAAACATGTTATAATTCCTTTGAGGGCCTGGTCCTCAGTATTGGGCACTTTAGCAATTTTAGGTTAAACCCAATTTTATTTGCCATAGTTTATCGTCCCCCATCAACCTACTCAGAATTTTTATCCGAATTTGCTGAATTCTTAGCTGATTTAGTGCTGAAATCTAATAGAATAATTATAGTAGGGGACTTTAATATACATGTGGATGTAGATAGTGACTGCCTTAATGTGGCATTTAATTCAATATTAGACTCGATTGGGTTTTCTCAGAAAGTAGGAAATTCTACTCATTACCTCCACCATACATTGGACCTTGTTCTGACATATGGCATAGAAATAGAAAATCTGGTAGTGTCTCGTCATAACCCTATACTGTCAGACCATTGTCTGTTAACCTTTGATTTTACTATTTCTGACTACTTGGCTCCTAAAGAAAAATATTATTACAGTAGATGCCTCTCAGATGATGCTGTTACCAAATGTATGCAGATTGTTTCCTCTATGCCATGTGTCAACACAACGGAAATAAGCTATAGACAGCTTGCTCCTTCTGTAATTGATAGCATGGTACATAGTGTTACAGCTTCTCTGCATCAGACTCTAGACTTGGTGGCCCCCTTAAAAAAGAAAGTCTAATCAGAGATTTCTAACTCCTTGGTTCAACACAGAAACTCATAGTTTAAAACAGAAGACTTGTCAATTAGAAAGAAAATGGCGCTCCACTAATTTAGATGAAATCTATTTAGCTTGGAGAAATCATCTTTTAATTTATAAAAAATCTCCTAGAAAAGCTAGAACGAGTTATTATTCTGCATCAATAGAAGAGAACAAGAATAATCCCAGGTTTCTTTTCAACACTGTAGCCAGGATGACAAAGAGTCAGGACTCTGTTAATCCTAGCATTCCCTTAGAGCTTACTAGTCAGGACTTTATGAACTTTTTCAATAATAAAATTTCATCCATCAGAGATAAAATCAATCAGATTCTTCCCACCGTTAACTTAAATACTGTAACTACTACAACTCCTTCATTTGATGTCTGTCTTGATGAGTTTACTCCAATCGACCTCTGTGAGTTAGACAAAATAGTTTCCTCATCCAAACCTTCAACTTGTCTTTTAGACCCTATTCCTACCAGGTTATTTAAAGAAGTCTTCCCACTTATTGGTAGCTTTATTCTTCATATAATCAATTCTTCATTAACTTTAGGCCATGTACCGTAGGCTTTTAAAACGGCTGTAATTATACCCTTACTCAAAAAGCCAACGCTAGATCCAGGAGCTTTAGCTAACTATAGACCAATCTCTAATCTCCCTTTCATTTCCAAAATCTTAGAGTTGTTGCTACGCAATTATTTGACCACCTGCAGGGAAATGGTTTACTTGAAGAGTTTGAATCTGGGTTTAGAATCCATCATAGTACTGAAACAGCCTTAGCGCAGGTCACTAACGACCTCCTCATCACATCTGATAATGGACTGGTTTCTGTACTTGTCCTTTTAGACCTTAGTGCAGCTTTTAATACTATTGATCATAATATTCTACTTGATAGATTAGAACACTATGTTGGACTTAATGGAACTTCGTTGCAGTGGTTTAGATCTTATTTATCTGATAGGTTCCAGTTTGTTCATGTAAATAATGAGTTTTCTTTCAACTGAAAGCTTAGTCATGGAGTCCCACAGGGATCTGTGCTAGGCCCTACTTGTAATTTCCTGCTATTAAATTCAGATAAGACTGAAGTCATTCTTGTTGGTCAAAAAAACCTTAGAAATACCTTTCCAAATCAAACTTTCAGTTTGGATGCGGTTACTCTTTCTCTTAATAGCTCTGTGAGGAACCTTGGAATTATTTTTGATCAAGATCTGTCCTTAAGTTCACATATTAAATTTGTTTCTAAGACTGCCTTCTATCATTTGTGTAATATTGCCAAGATTAGGAGCATCTTGTCTCAGAGTGATGCTGAGAAACTGATCCACACTTTTGTTAGCTCGAGATTAGATTATTGTAATTCTTTATTATCAGGCTGTCCAAAAACATCTTTAAAAAGTTTTCAGCTGATCCAAAATGCTGCAACAAGAGTTTTAACAGGTACTAGAAAGAGAGATCATATCTCTCCGGTTCTGGCCTCCCTTCATTGGCTTCCCATAGAGTTTAGAATTAAGTTTAAAATCCTTCTTTTTACTTACAAAGCTCTAAACAATCAGGCTCCTTTTTATTTAAAAGATCTGATACTACCGTATTATCCTAACAGAGCACTACGCTCCCAAAATGCAGGATTACTTGTAACACCTAGAATCTCCAAAAGTACAATGGGAGGCAGAGCCTTCAGTTATCAAGCTCCTCTCTTGTGGAACCAGCTGCCAATCTGGATTCGGGAGTCAGACTCGATCTCTGTTTTTAAGAATAGGGCTAAAACCTTCCTTTTTGATATAGCCTACAACTAGGGAGGGATCATGTGTTTCTGAACCCTCCCTTAGTTATGCTGCTAATAGGTTTAGTCCGCCGGGGGACCTCCAATAATGCACTGGGCCTCACTCCTTTCTTCACTCTCAATGAAATATTTTTTTTTACTGGTCATTAACATCTGTTTGTCCTCTCCCACAGATTGAGTCCCCATCGTGCTGTTTGCTCTCTACACGTCTGTTCTTTTCATCTTCTCTGTCCCCTTACCCCCCAGCCAGTCGCAGCAGATGACTGCCCCTCCCTGAGCCTGGTTCTGCTGGAGGTTTCTTCCTGTTAAAAGGGAGTTTTTCCTCTCCACCATCACCAAGTGCTTGCTCACAGGGTATCGCCTGATTGCTGGAGTCTTTCTGCAGCTGTGGGGGTTCCCCTTACAGTTGATAGTGCTATGAGATGACTGTTGTTGTGAAATGGCGCTATATAAATAAAGTTTAATTGAATTATGTACAGTGTGCAAATGAGCATTGTGCAACAAGCAGTGTATAACTAAAAATTATTGATAAGTAGCAGCAGAGACGTTCCAAGGTTGTCATAGCCAGGAGCAGCACTGGGGTTAAGCTCCCAGTGCTCATAAAATGCTCCTTATGGCGTGCGTCTCGAAAAGCCTCTGACAACTAAGTCCAACTCCTAGCCTGCCCGTGTGGTTTAGTCTCTAAGCCCGGTGGAACTGCTTTTACTAATAGGAGAAGGGGCGAGGGCAGATCTCTGGCGCCTTAAAACCAGATGCTTCAGGTAGATGGTGGCTCGTCAACCTGGGAAGGTAGCCCATCTAGGGGAAGGTAAACCCTGATTTCAAACCTCCGCTGCCTTGCGGCACACCTGGTCACGGGAAAGGCTTCGGGAGTCAACCCTGAGGAAAAATCCGGAGTTGGAGCCCCTAAGGCAGTTCTCTGTTGTTCTCAACATCGTTCTGACAGCTCCTGCGATGGCGCTGGTGCCAAACTGTAGCAGCCCTGCTGTTCCTTTGGATTCATCAGTGACGTGGAGAGGGGGGACATGCTGCATGGGCAACATCTTGTCCTTCATATCTTCCTGCCCAGGCTTGAATCCTACCAATGCCCAATGCTGGAAGGTAGAACACCGGATCACTGGAGAGGACACTCCAGCTTCGCCTTTGGCATAGACAAAACACGGGGAATGACAGTTACCGGTTATAAGCCACCGCTCAACTGGTGTAGAGCGTGACGCCAGGGGTTGTTCCCGACGGTGTGAGGGATCATCGGATCTCACTGGACAGCTACCGCCCGCCTCAAGCTGGGCAGCCCCCAGCCAATAAGGTGTTGTCCCGCCACAGCTTGCTTTCCTCATTGGGTGCATGGGGATGAGGAGAAGTCCGAACAGCAGGCTGAGAACCTTCACACCAGGCAAGACAAAAAAACAAAAGAGACCAACTCTAAAACTGGGAACTTGGAACGTCCGCACTATGATGACAGGACTTGCTGCTAACCTTAAGGACATCAACGACACCAGGAAGGCTGCCATCATCAATAATGAGCTGAAGAGACTGGGAGTGGATATCGCCACTCTCCCGGAAACATGGTTGGATGATGCAGGCACACTGAGAGAGAAGGACTACACGTTCTACTGGCAGGGAAAGGGCAGTGACGAACACAGGGAACACGGAGTGGGCTTCGCAGTTAAGAACACCTTGCTGAAGATGGTGGAACCGGGCAGCAACGGCTCTGAATGACTCCTCACCCTCTGCCTCAACACCACTCAAGGCCCAGTCACCCTCGTCAGTGTGTATGCCCCAACACTGACAGCCACACCAGAAGAAAAAAGACGAGTTCTACGAGAATCTCACAACAACTGTCAGGATCATCCCCAACTCTGAACAACTCATTCTCCTTGGAGACTTCAATGCCAGAGTGGGTGCTGACCACGACTCCTGGCCCTCCTGTCTTGGACCATTTGGCATGGGCAGAATGAACGACAATGGACAGCGGCTGCTCGAGTTCTGCACATATCATGAAGAGAGACTGACTGCTGCATCAGATGAAAAAAGGACCCGCAGGAAGAACCGCCACAGACCCAGCAGCACAGAGACCACCCACAAGTGCGACCTGTGTGACAGGGACTGCCATTAGCACATCGGCCTGTTCAGCCACAGGTGGTGCTGTTCCAGCAGAGTAGACGTTTAGGATTCTCTTCCATGGTCATCATAGACCGATGGAGGCCGATGACGAGCAGCAGAGATGATATGGACATCAGACAGGTGATACTATATCTACTTTACAGGTGAGCAGTGTGCAAATATAGATAGATAGATAGATAGATAGATAGATAGATAGATAGATAGATAGATAGATAGATACTTTATTTTGAACAAAAAAGTAAAACAAAAACAAACAAATGACAAATGCAATAAAGTAACAGTATACAGTGTTCGAAAGGGAGAAGGAAGAAGTGAACACTTATTAATTCCAACTCCTCTTTTCCATAAATACACCCATGTGAATTATATACAAATTACCACATTTAAGACCCCAAGTAAACAATTAACTGTATTTTGTACATATCAACATTAACAATTATCCATCCAAACATACATTGATGTCCATACATCAAAACCAGCCTCAAACAACACAGATATACACAGTACTGTCCCACCCACCATTCCATAGTGTCCCAGAGTGAGCATAGTGAATCATACATATAAATACAACAGTGATCTGTGTGGAGTTTGCATGTTCTCCTCGTGTTTGCGCGGGTTTACTCCGGGATTTCTCCGGTTTCCTCCCACATGCCAAAAACATGCAGGTTAGGGAGTTAAGGGGCGCTTGCGCATGCAGCGACTGGCAGCTGGTGGCTTGTCACCAGAATGCAAAACAAATCTACCTACGGGTACAAAATAAGTAAAAAAAAAATAAAAATACTACCTTTCTAACATATATCCTTTCAGCAAATAATGTTTATACCTCTTTTTGAATTGATTTCTGTTTGTACATAGTTTCAGTTCCGGCTCAAGACTGTTCCACAAATCCACCCCACAGTCGCAATTTAGCAGCTGGTGTGTGAGTTCCTATATGTGAAGCTGTGTTACAGAGTTTTGGGAGTCGTTTTCTGTTCAGGAGTCTGATGGCAGTGGGAAAGAAGGAGTTTTTCAGTCTGCTTGTCCAGCACTTTGCACTTCTGTACCTCCAGCCTGATGAATGAATGAATGAATGAATTTATTTATTTTGGATAGTACATTACAGGTTAACTAACTAACTACTAACTAACCTGCACTTATATAGCGCTTTTCTAGTCACAAAGACCACTCAAAGCGCTTTCTTTAATACTAACCCTCTATTCTAAGGGCCTATAGGAAACAGATATCTAGGGACAATTTAGAACAGCCAATTAACCTAACATGCATGTTTTTGGCATGTGGGAGGAAACCGGAGAAATCCCGGAGTAAACCCACGCAACACGGGGAGAACATGCAAACTCCACACAGATCACTGTTGGTCGGGGGCTGGGATCGAACCCACGATCCCACGATCCCCACAATCCCCCGGCCAAGGGTAAACTGTGCTGCCGCAGTGCTAACCACTGCGCCACCGTGCAGCCCTACAGTTTCTTAAAAGAAACTGTAGAATATAACAACAAGGTCAAATTAGACAAAGACTCCTTCTACTATACAATTCCACGTGAGTTATCCGAAATGGGTGATGGCTGAAGCCGCAGCTTATATTGCCCACCCATATTCCATCCAAGAATTCAAAGGAGAAAAAAGAGAAAACAAGACAAGAGCGATTACAATTTAAAACAAGGCTAAGACAAAATATGACTGAGAGAAAAAGAAAACTGAGCTAGTCTAAGTTAAGCGGTTACTATTCAAAAACAAATCTAAGACATAGTGTCACAGAGAAAAAAGAAAAACTAAGCTATAACACAACACAGGCTGGAAATGTCAATCCTTATGTGAGTTTACATGTCGTCTTGTAAATATGTTTGGAGTATTTCTTCCTTTAGTTTTTGTTTAAATTGTCCAAGCTTTGTACATGATTTTAATTCAGGTCCAAAATCGTTCCATAATCTGACACCTTGCACTGAAATACAGTGTTGCTTGGTAGTTGTTCTCACTGTAGGCTTTTGAAATATACATGTTCCTCTGAAGTGATATCGTTTCTCCCTTGTTTGGAACAACTTTTGGATATTTGCGGGCAGTGATAGATTCTTCACTTTGAACATTATTATTGCGGTTTTAAAGTCAATCAGATCTTTCAACTTGAGAGATCGTAGAAGTGTGAACAGTCTTTGTGGGGGTGAGTGGGGCCCTGGAGGATGGCGTCGGCTCTCTTTTGGACTCTGCAGTGGTAGATGCTCTGCAGAGAGGGGAGTGGAGTCCTGATGATCTTCTCCACTGTCTTCAGCACTCTCCAGGAGTTTGAGCTCCAGGGCAGTGGTTCTGCTGTGCCACGCAGTGATGCAGTTGGTCAAGATGCTCTCGATGATGCAGCTGTAGAAATTGTTGAGGATCCTGGCAAAACTTCTTCAGCTTCTTCTTCTTCATCAAGCTTGTGTGGCGGCAACCAGATGAGGAGTACAAAGACAAGTGTGTCTTGCCTATAGTCAAGTATGGTGGTCGGAGTGTCATGATTTTGGGCTGCATGAGTGCTGCCGGCACTGGGGAGCTAGAATTCATTGAGGGAACCATGAATGCCAACATGTACTGTGACATACTGAAGCAGAACATGATCCCCTCCCTTTGGAAACTGGGCCGCAGGGCAGAATGCCAACATGATAATGACCCCAAACACACCTCCAAGACGACCACTGCCTTGTTAAAGAAACTGAGGGTAAATGTGATGGACTGGCCAAACATGTCTCCAGATCTAAACCCTTTTGAGCATCTGTGGGGCATCCTCAAACAGAAGGTGGAGGAGTGCAAGGTCTCTAACATCCACCAGCTCCATGATGTCGTAATGGAGGAGTGGAAGAGGATTCCAGTGGCAACCTGTGACGCTCTAGTGAACTCCATGCCCAAGAGAGTTAAGGCAGTGCTGGAAAATAATGGTGGCCACACAAAATATTGACACTTTGGGGAGAATTTGGAGATTTTCACTTCGGGGTGTACGCACTTTTGTTGCCAGCAGTTGAGACATTAATGGCTGTGTGTTGAGTTATTTTGAGGGGACAGCAAATTTACACTGTTATACAAGCTGTACACTGACTGCTTTACATTGTATCAAAGTGTCATATCTTCAGTGTTGTCCCGTGAAAAGCTATAATAAAATATTTACAAAAACATTAGGGGTGTACTCACCTTTTTGAGATACTGTTGTTCGTCCATCATTGTTGACGTTGACCAAGGACATCACAGGGAAGACGGCTCTGTGCGGTGTGTCCGGCTGTGGCTGATCAGTCAGATTCAGGCATGGGAGTCTCTAACCACAGGTCGGCCACAGGTGGTCTGCACAGGCAGAAGATACAGGGGTGGTTCTGGGGTACAGCTGCGCCATTCTAGTCGGTCTAGCGCTAGGATCTCTCAAGTGTCAGGACTGATGTCAAAGCTCTACAGGGAGGACTTAACCCGCTGTCTCTTAATGTCGCCAAACTTTGACATAACCACTAGTGGTCAAGAGTGGTAATGATTTTTTTCAATAAAATATTGAGAGATTTCCAAGGCTATAACTTTAAACTGGTAAGAGATAATGGCTTACTGTCAATTAGAAAGATGTGGAATATGATCCAAATTTTCAGATAGTAGTAAATTTATGCATCTAATTTGCATAATTCCATGGCAGCCATGACAATAACTGGTCAAAAGTGGACTTTGGGCATATTTACACAAAGAATAATTCTGCTTTATGTCACCATTTCTTGTTTGGGGTTTTGTTCTTTTCTTATCTTTAAAGAATTTAAAGTATATGAACCAGAAATTCAGTAGAATGTACACAAGCCGTAATACAATCAGACCTACCGCTGGTGGCATGTTCATTTGTCCACTCGTCATCTACGGTCCTTATTTTGTCTTCTGCCAGGCAATTTTGCTTTATCTTCCACATCCAGAAAGTCTCACATAAATCTTATTTATTACATCGCAATTTCCGTCATAAATGCCGTGACTGCAATTTCATTCATAAACGCCACTCTCGTCCCACCGGCAACTGGCCATATTTAACTGCGGAGGTCTTTTTTAATTGTGGAGGTCTTCTTCTTCTTCTCCGTTTCTTAAAGAAGAAGATTCTTCTACTGTGGTGTATTCTGTGTCCTCCACCACGTGTCTGCCATCTTGGGCATGGGCATGATAAGCACAAATGGCCCATAGAGCCAGCAGTGTTTTTGGCAGGTGATTACAACTTGACAGACGTAATGTTGCGCTGTGCCACTAGGGGCGTGTGATATATTCACAGTGAAGGGATAAGAGTGTCTTTGTAGCATTTCTTCTTACCACCTTGTGAGAGTTTGCCCTCTGCTACTTCATCATAGAACAGTCTCTTGGTAGGCGTGAGTCAGGCATACCAACAAGGTGGCCAGCCCACTTAAACTGGGCTCTCTTGAGTAGGGTGTGGATGCTAGGCACCTCAGCTCAGGAGAGGACCTCTGTGTCAGGGATTTTGTCCTGCCAGTGATCTTCAGGAGCTTGCTGAGGCAGTTCAGGTGGAAACGGTTTAGCTTTCTGGCATGGCGCTTGTAGACTGTCCAGGTCTCACAGGTGCACAGTAGGGAAGGAAGGCCAAGTGCCTTGTATACCTTCAATTTTGTGGTCAGCCTGATGCCTCTCCTTTCCCACAATGCTGCATGTAGCCGTCCAAATGCTGAGCTTGCCTTGGCAATGCGCGAATCGACCTTGTTGTCGAAGTTGACAGACCTGGAGAGTATAATGCCAAGGTACGTGAACTTGTCGACAGCCTTGGGGGTCTCCCTGTTGACAGTGATGGCTGGTTCCACCTAAGTGTAACCCAGTGTTAAAAACACGATTAAAATTATGAATGTCGATGCCGCTTTAAGAAGAAGGGGGGACACTCATTTCACAATGGACATAGATATTTTGAAGATGAGTATATCAATACAATATAAGTTCATAAAATATTGTTCATAAATAGTTAGGAACATTTTCTGGAAAGTTTTGATAATGTTCCCGATATTTTCATTTGGTATACTGAGCAACAAATGGCTGCATTGTTTGTTTGGCAGCAACAGCCAATGGGGTCACGCCAGCCAATGGGGTCACGCGTTCCCTCGCTCGGTCTGTGTGTAATATGCAGAACACTGTCAGACACTGCCGAGACACGACCGAGAGAACACGATTCCTCACGGAGACGATGAGCTAACGTGCTAATAGCAGCCTTTGCTTGGACAAAACTTGAGATTGGTAAGCCTGAATAAACACCTGCAATGAAACATTGCTGTATTAGCAAATTCTAATGCCCCGTTTATTAAATTTTAAGATTGGGATCCAAAGGCTGTTAACGCCGTTGAGCACGGGAACCCCATGACGCACGTGTCACTTAGCTTGGTAAGTGCCATTTAGTGTGTATGGGAAATGCTAATCGCTAGTGTGAAATGCTAACCGCCGATGCTAATTTCGGCTAGTTTTTTCATCAGAAAAAGGCATTTTTCAAAGCTGTAATGGTTAGCAAAGGTCCCAGTTTCCTGGCCATTGATTGCTATTTAATGGTGAATGTTGAACCTGTGGTTGATATGTGTTTTAAAGTGCAAAATTAGTGATAAATTGTTACACTAGCTTAACATGCTAAACCTCTGATGCTAAATCTGGCTAGGGTTTACATAGGAGGAGGTTGTTTTTAGAGCTGTAATGATTAGCAAAGGTTTTATTTCATTTACTATGGACTGTATTTAGGAATGAATGTTACCTCTATGGTTTAAAGGTGTTTGAAAAATATTGTTGTGTAATTTGGAGATATATGAAACCAGCTGTGGATTATAGCTTGAGTTTGTGTCTGACCTACAGTATTTTGTAGGTCATGTAGCAGCATGAAATAATAGGCAGCGAACTGAGAGTTTAAAAGTGGGTTTTATTTATCATACCGCCATCACGAGAACTCACTCCAGTGCCATGCATGCGCGCCGGAGCGAGCCCGGAGGCTCTCCTCAGCAGATACAGGCAATGCGTGCAGTCAGTTGAGCAGTCAGAGAGAGAGGGAGAGTTACAGAGCAATGCAGTTTTTATACCCCACTACAGACAATACATGAAAGGCATGTTATCAAAGAAACTGCAGGAAGGCATGGGACATTTGCATTTGAGTACAGAGCAGGAAGTCATACATAACAATAGGAAGATTACTGGCCGGAATTCGCCTCTGCTCCGGAGCTGTAGGACAAAAGAGGTTACAAGGCACATCTACATATTGTTATCAGTCCATAGATCACACTGCTATGTTAATTGCTCCCGCTGAGCGCTCTGCTTGTCTGTGGCTGTTGTGGGGGTTACCCATACAATCCCCCCCAGAGGGCTCAGCGAGGAGCTGAGGCCTCGATAGTCCGGCTTTGGAAGCGAGCTGCGGGGAAGGCCCGCTGCAGGCGGCGGTGGAATTGTCTGGGCCGCGCAAAAATTGCCTGTGGAGCCGCGATGTTGAGGGGCTGTCCCGTTGAACGTGCGGAGGTCCACAGCAGCTGTAAGAAGAAAAATTTGTCTCTGACTCCTCTCGCGGCCATGAAGAAAAAAAAAAAGGAGCTGCAGCAGTGAGGGACTTGGCGTGTTGACTTTAGGTGCAAGCGCAGCCCTAAAGTCCTCGGGGAAAGCTGACGGTTGAATTCCCTTGTGCGCCGTGGCTGAGACCATTAGAAAATCCTGTGAGCGAGCTGCGTGCATGCTTCAGGTGTGTGAGCAGCCCTGAAGGTTCTGTGTGCAGCGGCGAAGGACGATGGCGGTCTCTGTGGAGCCGGTATTGTTCCGTGCGTGATGCGCTGTCCTCATAACCCCCCGGAGTGCATGGCAGGTCCGCTGTAGAGGCGAGTCAGGGTCAAGGAGCTTGCTGGAGATCAGCGTAGTCGGCACCGATGGTCATCCCTGTTGAGCTGTTGCTGTAGATTGGTCATGGTGCGTTCAGGTCCACACGTTGCGTTCTCCGTCGGCCCTGGAGGTCGCCGTCATGGAGAGAGGACGAGGTGCGTGCGCTCTTGTGTGGAGGAGCTGTGAGAGCGGCCGGTCTCAGCGTGGATGTGCAGATCTCAGGCGTGCAGATCTCACCATGAAGCATTCTGCAGCTTTCCCGGTCGTGGGTGATCTCCAGAGAGTTTCGCCTGGTGGTGGCTCTGCGTTGAGGTCTCCCTGTAGCAGAAGGGAGGGCAGATCATTTGCGTCAGGCTGCTGCGTTCGCTTGTCGTTGGAGAGTCACCGCCGGGGGCTGCCAGCGTGTTCTTTCTCGGGGTCACCAATGTGGCGGCATGAAATAATAGGCAGCAAACTGAGAGTTTAAAAGTGGGTTTTATTTATCACACCGCCATCACGAGAACTCACTCCAGCACTGTGCATGCGCGCCGGAGCGAGCCCGGAGGCTCTCCTCAGCAGATACAGGCAATGCGTGCAGTCAGTTGAGCAGTCAGAGAGAGAGAGAGAGAGAGTTACAGAGCAATGCAGTTTTTATACCCCACTACAGACAATACATGAAAGGCATGTTATCATCAAAGAAACTGCAGGAAGGCATGGGACATTTGCATTTGAGTACAGAGCAGGAAGTCATACATAACAATAGGAAGATTACTGGCCGGAATTCGCCTCTGCTCCGGAGCTGTAGGACAAAAGAGGTTACAAGGCACATCTACATATTGTTATCAGTCCATAGATCACACTGCTATGTTAACTGCTCCCGCTGAGCGCTCTGCTTGTCCGTGGCTGTTGTGGGGGTTACCCATAGGTCAGGGTTTTTTTGTTTGGACTGGATAACGAGTGTGGATTCTACAGATCTGGATGGCGAGCCGAGTGCCTGAACCTACTGCCTGCTAGAGGTGATCCCATTGATCACCTGGAACGGACACTATAGAACTGTACACACTGTAAATATATTTGGAGTGTTTTATTTTTATTTTTTATTTATTGTTACAGTGTTGTGTCTTGTTTATATGTACATAATTTTGAAATATACATAGTTGCAAGTTCCTATATATTGGTGTGGTGTCATCTGTTGTTACGCCCTCCAGGCTCCTACGAACCTAAGGTCTACCTGATCTGGCCCAATTATCCCTTTTGTTCAGGTAGTAAAATTAAGGTAACTACACTGCCATAACATAACACTACCAAAAGGGTACTACACCTAAAGTAAGTAGGTGTAGTGGGTGTTACATAAGTCTTCTGCGGTGCGGGTTGGTGCAGGACCTCAGTTTTCTTCATACTGATTGTGAGCCCAACGTTGTCACAAGCAGTGGAGAGGGAGTTCATACTCTGCTACATCTGGGCCTCTGTAGTGGCGTTGAATGCACAGTTGTCTGCAAACAGGAAGTCACGCACTGAGTCCCCTTCCACCTTGGTTTTTGCATGGAGCCTCCACAGGTTGAGCCTGCCGTCCATCCTGTACTTAATCATGATGGCGTTTTCCTCATCGTCGCAGAAGGCATCAGACAGCATGGCTGTGAACATCATGCTGAAAAGTGTGGGCACAAGTACACAGCCCTGCCTGACCCCATTGGTGACTGGGAAAGCTTTGGAGGAGTCTCTACTGTCCAGTATTTGGGCAAGCATGCCATCGTGGAACTAGCGCACCATACTAATGAACTTGTCCGGGAAGCCGAACTTCGGCATGAGCTTCCATAAGCTTTCTTGACTGACGGTATCAAAAGCCTTGGTCAGATCAACAAATGTTGTGTAGAGGTCCCTGTTCTGCTCTTGACACTTTTCCTGAAGTTGGCGTGCGATGAAGATCATGTCAGCAGTTCCACGACCCTCTCTAAAGCCAGACTCTTGCGAGGATCTTGCCGCCGATGGCGAGGAGAGAGATCCCACATTGGTTGTTGCAGGACTGCCTTTTTCTTTTTCTCTTGTAGAGATTGACAGTGGAGGTGTCCTTTAGTTCCTGGGGGATAACTTCCTGATGCCACATGGTCTGAAAGAGCTCGGTGAGTTTCTGTATAAGAACGAGACCTCCTTCCTTGTAGATTTCATCTGGGATGAAGTCAGAGCCTGGTGCTTTGCCGTTCAAAAGGAGTTTGATCACTTTTTGGACTTCTGATTCTGTTGGAGGTTCTGCCAGAGATGTGTTCACCTCTACTTGGGGCATGCGAGTGATGGCTTCTATATTGATGGACGGAGGTCTGTTCAGGACATTGCTGAAATGTTCTTTCCATCTTTCTAGGATTGCGTTCTTGTCGGTGAGGAGAGTGGACCCGTCAGCACTTAGCAGTGGTGATGTTCCAGAAGACTGAGGCCTGTAGATGGTTTTAAGGACATCATAGAAGCTTTTGGAGTTGTTGCTGTCAGCGTCCTGCTGTATTTCATCTGCCTTTTTGCTGAGCCAGAAGTCCTTCATCTTTCCTTTGGTGGAGTTGAAGGTTGCCTTCTTAGAGGCAGATCTGCTGTCTTGCTGGTACGCTCTGTGGGCTTAATACTTCTCGTCAAGTAGCTTTTGGATGTCCTCATCATTTTCATCGAACCAGTATTAGTGTTTGTGCATGTTCTGGCCCAGATGAGTGAGTGAGGTGTTGTACACTATGTCTCTGAAAGCTGCCCAGTCTTCTTCTACTCCATACGCCCTGAGGTTGAGCTCACTAAGCTTGCTGTCCAGGTCCTCACTGAGGTTCTGTTGCACAGAGTGCTGTTACTGTTATGTATGCCCCCTTCAGGGCATGAATGAGGCACCAAACACCAGCAGTGAGTTTGTTTATTAGATTAATCAAAAAGGGAACAAAAGAACATGCCACGAGGTGCAAAACACAACAACTATACATGCGGCCTCGAAGGGCGAATAACAAAAGAAATAAAGCGAGTCAATACAAACACTTACATAAATATAGCAAGGGCGAAACCTGATGCTGAAGAATAGACTGGAATCACGGTTGGGGATTCCAGCCTGGTAGGGCGAGGTCGCAGCGAGACGTGAACTCGCTAGTGATCTTAAATAAGGAACTAAAAGCTCCAAACAACAAACCGGTGTGCAGTTAAAGTAACTAATACACACAACAGCTGTGACAGACCGTGAGCAGACTTGACAGGTGGAAGTCTGGCCACAGCGCTGTCAAAGTAAAACTACAAATAATCCCCATAATAAATAAGACTACATATACAGATAGAAAATGGGGAAAATAATAAGTGACTCCAGTACGGAAGAGACCCGCGTTCAGGATCACTACAGTGATTAAGGGATGGACTCCAGGCATCCTGCAGTAACTCCAAGGAAAAAGGAACCCCCCCTTCCCCTCCAACCAGCAATAACTACCAAAATCAGCCTCGGGAGGGCGGAGGAGGAATCCAGGCCTGGAGGGAGAGACACTAGAATGGAAAAAAAAAACCAAAATGCTTAACAACAAAACTCCTAGAAACGTCAAAGAAAAATTCATCAATGTACCAAACACAAAAATAATATGGCAAATACCACAAGTTTAAGTACGAATGAGAATTTCTCTTTTTTCCCAGAAATGTCAAAGTGAAAATTTATCAATGTACTAGAACACAGCTGGGAAAAACTAATTTAATTTACACACTGGAAATCCTGAGAAAACAAGGAGTACCAAGCTAAGCAATGCAGGCTAAACAAGAAAACTGTTCTGGTGGCCTACCAGAGTCCCAGCTCCACCTGACTATCACTTGGAAAAGCTTGGGCAGCCTACCAGGCCTCCAGCACCACCAAGACAGATGAAAAAGTCCATTGGGTGGCCTCCCTGGGCACAGGAACAACCCTAGCAACTGAATCAGGTTAACAGATGGCCTCCACACATCTCTAGGCCAGCGGACCACAGTACAGCGCTCACCCCACCCACCCACCCACCCACCAGGAGGTGGAAGATGAGACTGGTAACCACTGCAGACCCCTGGATGATGGATACCAGAAACAAACCCTGGCAGGGAACGAACCACGATGGAGACAGATGAAGGGAGAGTACCCACAGCAGCCTTGGGCACGAGCGCAGCATCCATGGTGGCCCTGGATTGAGGCGTTGCGGAACCCTCGGTGGCTCTGGATAGAGGCATGGCTGCATCCTCGGTGGCCCCTGGGCAGGAGCGTAACCCTCATAACGGCCCAGGCTTGGACAGCGTCTCCACAACATCTTTAGCTGGAGAAGAATCAGAATCAGAATCAGATTTATTGCCATTGTTCATGTAGTACACAAACTAGGAATTTGTCTTGGTGCAATGCTGCAACATTAAACATGATAAAAATAAAAGATAGAAATAAAAACCTATACATGCAATAAAATGTAGACTATGAATAAGTAATACTAGACAAAGCAATTTTTAGATATATTAGCGAGTAGCAGATATTGTGGAGTACCCCATAGTGCAGTCGGTAATGCAAAAAGAGAACAGTGATGATTGACATGAGTCTGGTTGAGCTGCTGTACATAGTGCACGAGAGTCTAATAAGTCACTTAGTGTTCAGCAGTCTGATGGCAGAGGGGAAGAAGCTGTTCATGTGACGGGAGGTTTTAGTCTGAATGGACCGAAGTCTTTTACCTGAGGGGAGGGGGGCAAACAGTACGTGACCAGGGTGTGAGGGATCGGCAATGATCCGGCCTGCACGCCTCTGGGTCCTGGAGATGTACAGATCCTGGAGGGATGGGAGCTTGCAGCCGATCACCTTCTCAGCAGTGCGCACGACGCGCTGCAGCCTTAGTCTGTCCCTGGCAGTGGCTCCTGCATACCACACAGTTATGGAGGAGGTGAGGATGGACTCGATGATGGCCGTGTAGAACTGCACCGACATCTTGGTGGGTAGCTTGAGCTTCCTCAGCTGCCGCAGGAAGAACATCCTCTGCTGGGCCTTTTTGATGAGGGAGCTGATGGTCGGCTCCCACTTGAGGTCCCAGGTGATGGTGGTGCCCAGGAAGCGGAAGGAATCTGCAGTGGTGATGGGAGAGCCTGTGAGGGTGAGGGGGGGGGGGCAGAGGGGTTGTGACTTTCCTGAAGTCCATGATCATCTCCACTGTCTTCAGAGCGTTCAGCTGCAGGTTGTTGTGGCTGCACCAGGACGCCAGCTGGGCCACCTCTTTCCTGTAGACAGACTCGTCGCCATTGGAGATGAGCCCGATGAGGGTGGTGTCGTCCGCAAACTTGATCAGCTTGACAGACTGGTGGCTGGAGGTGCAGGAGTTGGTATAAAGGGAGAAGAGTAGGGGGGAAAGTACACAGCCCTGGGGTGATCCGGTGCTGATGCTAACAGAGTCATAGACAGTCTTTCCTAGCCGCACATGCTGCCTCCGGTCTGTTAGGAAGTCGGTGATCCACCTGCAGAGGGAGTCAGGCACGTTGAGCAGGGACAGCTTGTCCCGGAGCAGAGCGGGGCGGATGGTGTTGAATGCAGAGCTGAAGTCCACAAACAGGATCCTGGCGTAGGTTCCCGGGGAGTCCAGGTGCTGCAGGATGGAGTGGAGGGCCAGGTTGACTGCGTCGTCCACAGACCTGTTGGCTTGGTAGGCAAACTGCAGCGGGTCCAGGAGGGGAGTGGTGATGGACTTGAGGTGGAGCAGGACCAGGCGCTCAAAGGACTTCATGACTACAGAGGTGAGCGCTACAGGTCTGTAGTCGTTAAGTCCAGTGATCCGTGACTTCTTGGGGACAGGGATGATGGTGGAGGTTTTGAGGCAGGTCGGCACGTGGCATAACTTCAGGGAGGTGTTAAAAATGTCTGTGAAGACAGGAGTCAGCTCATCCGCACAGTGTCTCAGGGTGGAGGGAGACATGCCGTCCGGACCGGGGGCCTCGTGCGGGTTCAGTCTGGAGAACTGTCTGTGCACGTCCTGCTCACTGATGACAAGGGCAAGGGGGGAGGAGGCGGGGCCACCTTTGATGAAGTGGGGACCGTGAAGGCAGTGGCACTGGGGGGGGGGGGGATGGACACAGCTGACGAGGTGTCAAAACGGGCATAATGTTGGGACAGTCTTTGACAAAGGGCTATGTCATCCTGACCTTTAGAAGCCTGAGGACGATAGTTGGTGATTTGCCTCAGTCCTCTCCAGAAGCAGAGTCATTAGCAGGGAACTGCTGCTGGAGTCTCTCAGAATACACAGATTTAGCTCTCTTCAGCTCTCTGCTAAACCGATATTTGACCTCCCTGTAGCAGTCCCTGTCTCCACTTTTCAACGCTGCTTCCCTTGTGCGCGGTGGAAGAATGCTCTCCTCACAAAAGTGGATATATGAGTTCACAGTGTTCGTATACTCATCCAGATCATGCGTGGCTCCTTTAAACATGCCCCAGTCAGTTATTTCCATGCACGTGCTCAGTTTCTCCCCAGCTTCACTGGTCAATTTTCTCGTAGTGCTCACAACAGGTTTAGTGAGCTTTAGTCTCTGTCTGTATGTGGGAATGAGGTGGACCATCACGTGATCAGATAGTCCGAGCGCAGTGCAGGGAACAGCGCGATACACGTCCTTCACTGTAGTGTAACAGTGATCTAGTGTGTTCTTTCCTCTGGTGGGGCATTTAATAAACTGTTTGTATCGGGGGAAATCGTGGCACAGGTTGCTCTGGTTAAAGTCGCCAACCACAATAACCAGAGAGTCCAGGAAAGTGCGCTCTGTTTGCTGGACCCACGAAGAACTTAGGCAGCAGATCAGAAATCACACAGACCTCCAGTGTAGCTGTGAGATCAGCGGTGACCCTGAGAGAAGACTCAACAGAAAGGAGGAGAGAAATGGGGTCAGGGTCACCGGTAGCAGTGTAATCCGGCGAGGCGAGCTCAGATGCTGCTGATGGCAGCACCTGGCTCTCCCCACCAAGAGTCAGACAAGCCCTCTCCAATACAAAAACAATGAAAAAAAAGGAGAGTACTCACCTGAGCTCAAGTTCCACCCCTGTCCAGGACTCCGTCGATCTGGATGGCGATCCTTCTGGCCCGGCCTCCTGGAGGTCCAACTCCAACTCTGCTGCAGCGGCCCCAACAGCAGGCATGAATGACTCTGCAGTCTTATGACCCCCTGATGTCATAACCTATACCAGTGGCTCGCTCAGCGTGGTGACAGGAGACCCTTTACCAGCTGGGAAAAGGCTCTGCGTAGGTGAAACCTGGGGATGTTTCATCGTTGGCTCAGAGTCCAGGTAGCAGATGGCCCTCCTCCTCTGTCCATACCATGGCTGTGGAGCTGGAACCAGGCTCTCCCAGGCCTGCAGGCTCCTCCTCCATCCGACAGCTAGGTCCTGGAACTGGTGGAAACTCGGGGAATAAAGGAGGAGACACAGAGGAAGCTAGTCAAGTTTTTGTGGCTGCAACAAGTGGTGAGGACTCAGTAGACTGAATGGCCTAAGCCTCACCCCCAGGAATCAGACCAGGTAATTCAACAAATTGTGCTAGAGAATGAAAAAAAACACTTACTTGTTTTCCTGGGGTATGGTGGTGATTGCTGCAGCAGGCTCGTTTCTTTCCTTTCCCATAGTAGCGGTAATTGTGGGCCCCTCAGGGAAACAAGGAGGAGCCACTCCTGCAGGATTGGTGGTGGGCACAGCCAGAGAAGAAACAATTAGGCTTGCAGCAGCTGGAGAAAGTGCCGTAGAGGAAGAGGAAACAGCTGAGGCAGTCCGGGGTAGAGGAGCTGGCGAAACAGCTAATGAAGAAGACCCGGAGGCTGAAGCTGCTGTCATGCTTCCCTAAAGTGGCGGAGAAAAATCAGCTGGCTGGGAGGAATTTCTCAGGTGGCCCATAGTTGGATCAATGGAATGAAAAGGAAATGGGGGGGGGGTGAACAGTGATAGAAGGCCAGCAGCATTTCTGGTCCAGGTTGTTCTACCTCAGGACATGTAGGAAGTTCAGCCGCTCCTGGACTTTTTCACCAGGGCCTTGGTGTTGACAGTCCAGGAGAGCTCAGAGGAGATGTGGGTGCCCAGGAACCTGAATGCGGGGATGTTTTCCACGCGGTCCCAATTTGTGTGTGTGTGTGTGTGGGGGGGGATGTCCTGTCTGTTCTTCCTGAAGTCCAGCATGAGTTCTTTGTTTTTTTTGGACATTCAGTTTCAGGTTGTTTACCTGGCACCACAGCAGCAGATTCTCTACCCCCACCCTGTATGCCTTCTCTTCGTTATCAGTGATGAGCCCAATCAAGGTGGTGTCATCTGCACACTTAACGATGACGGTTGGTGGGTGGGTTGGAATGCAGTTCAAGGTGTACAGGGAGTACAGCAGAGGGCTTAGCACACAGCCCTGGGAGGAGCCACTGCTGAGAGGCAGTGTGGAGGAGTGGTGGGGGCTGAGTCTGACTGTTTTGTGGGCAGTTGGTGAGAAAGTTTTTTTGTCTAGGAGCAGATGGGGGAGGGGGGTGTTGAGGAGGTGCAGTTTATTGATCAGTATTTCCAGGATGATGGTGTTGAAAGCTGGGCTATAGTTCACAAAAAGCATCCTCATGTAGCTCCTTGGGTTCTCCAGGTGGCTCAGCGCTCTTTGGAGAGTGGTGGTGATGGCGTCTTCTGGAGACCGGTTCTCCCTGTAGGTGAGGTGGTGGGGGTCGAAGGAGGGGGAAAGACAGTCACTGATGTGCTGGGACACCAGTCGGTCAAACCAGTCAGTCAAAACACTTCATCACTACAGATGTGAATGCTGTCGGTCTGCAATCGTTCAGGCTGTCAATTGTGGCCTTTTTGAGGATAGGAATGATGGTGGAGGCCTTGGGACTGGAGGGGACAGTGGCATGCATCAGGGAGAGGTTGAGCAGTTTGGTGAGGATCCCTGCCAGCTGGTCTGCACACGCTTTTATCACTGCTCCTGGGACACCATCAGTACCAGCAGCTCTCTGGGGGTTCACTGCTCTCAGTTGCCTCCTTAACTCATGCACCTGTGGGGGGGGGGGGGGGGGACGGGATTGGGTGGAGGTGTACTCAAACTGGGCAAAGACCCTTTTACGCTCCTCTGCCAGAGCTCCTCTGTTGTTGTCTGATGATGAGGGCCCTGACCCTTGTAGCTGCCTTGATGCCTCTCCACATCTGTTGGGGATTGTTGTCTGTGAGGAAGCCCTCCACCTTCCCTCTATAGGCACTCTTTGCGAATTTTATGCCTGTCCTCAGGTTGGCTCTGGCAGTGCTGTACAGAGAGTTGTCCCTCTCTCTGAAGACTGAGTTGCGGGCTCTGATCAGAGCCTGGACCTCACTGGTAATCCAGAGTTTGCGGTTTGGAAATACTTGGATGTGTTTGGTTACTGTCACATTTTCTACAAAGCATTTAATGTAGAAAAAGACAGACTTGGTGTAGAAGTTCATGTCCTGCTGTTCAAAGATGCTCCAATATAATGAAGAGCTCCCTGGTTCCATCAGTCGTTTCTTTCCTACCAGCTGTTTGTTTTGGAGGCAAGCTTGATTGCGGTCACGCTGGGAAGAACGCAGTATTCCAAAGACATGTTACTGCATTTAAACATGGATAATGCAGCATCTGTGTCTGAGTCCGTGCCACAACTGCAACTGCCGGACTATATTTTAAGAGACTTTCATGGACAAAGCGATGAAAAGAGAGACAAGAGGAGAAAACCCCAAAAGCGTGGAGGCGTAAGATTAAGCCTGAGGAAGCGTCAGCTTAACCGCATTCCTCTTCCTTCCATTATTATGGGGAACGTACAATCCCTGAGAAATAAAGTGGATGAAATTCAAGGGAATTCAATTCAATTCAATTCAACTTTATTTATATAGCGCCATTTCACAACAACAGTCATCTCATAGCACTATCAACTGTAGGGGGGACCCCCACAGTTGCAGAAAGACCCCAGCAATCAGGCGATCCCCTGTGAGCAAGCACTTGGCGACGGTGGAGAGGAAAAACTCCCTTTTAACAGGAAGAAACCTCCAGCAGAACCAGGCTCAGGGAGGGGCAGTCATCTGCTGCGACTGGCTGGGGGGTGAGGGGATAGAGAAGAAGAAAAGAACAGACATGTAGAGAGCAAACAGCACGATGGGGACTCAATCTATGGGAGAGAACAAACAAATGTTAATGACCAGCAAAAAAAAAAAAATATTTCATAGAGAGTGAGGAAAGGAGTGAGGCCCAGTGCATTACTGGAGGTCCCCCGGCTGACTAAACCTATTAGCAGCATAACTAAGGGAGGGTTCAGAAACACATGATCCCTCCCTAATTGTAGGCTAGATCAAAAAGGTAGGTTTTAGCCCTATTCTTAAAAACAGAGATCGAGTCTGACTCCCGAATCCAGATTGGCAGCTGATTCCACAGGAGAGGAGCTTGATAACTGAAAGCTCTGCCTCCCATTGTACTTTTGGAGATTCTAGGTATTACAAGTAATCCTGCATTTTGAGAGCATAGTGCTCTGTTAGGATAATACGGTAGTATCAGATCTTTTAAATAAAAAGGAGCCTGATTGTTTAGAGCTTTGTAAGTGAGAAGAAGGATTTTAAACTTAATTCTAAACTCTATGGGAAGCCAATGAAGGGAGGCCAGAACCGGAGAGATATGATCTCTCTTTCTAGTACCTGTTAAAACTCTTGCTGCAGCATTTTGGATCAGCTGAAGACTTTTTAAAGATGTTTTAGGACAGCCTGATAATAAAGAATTACAATAATCTAATCTCGAGCTAACAAAAGCGTGGATCAGCTTCTCAGCATCACTCTGAGACAAGATGCTCCTAATCTTGGCAATATTACGCAAATGATAGAAGGCAGTCTTAGAAACAAATTTAATATGTGAATTGAAGGACAAATCCTGATCAAAAATAACTCCAAGGTTCCTCACAGAGCTATTAAGAGAAAGAGTAACTGCGTCCAAACTGAAAGTTTGATTTGGAAAGGAATTTCTAAGGTTTTTTGGACCAACAAGAATGACTTCAGTCTTATCTGAATTTAATAGCAGGAAATTACAAGTCATCCAAGCTTTGATTTCCTTAAGACAGGCTTCTAACTTGGCTAATTGATTACTATCATCTGGCTTCATTGACAGGTATAATTGTGTGTCATCTGCATAACAATGAAAATGTATACAGTGCTTTCTAATAATGTTGCCTAACGGAAGCATATATAAACTAAAAAGAGTAGGGCCTAGCACAGATCCCTGTGGAACTCCATGACTAAGCTTTGAGCTGAAAGAAAACTCATCATTTACATGAACAAACTGGAACCTATCAGATAAATAAGATCTAAACCACTGCAACGAAGTTCCATTAAGTCCAACATAGTGTTCTAATCTATCAAGTAGAATATTATGATCAATAGTATCAAAAGCTGCACTAAGATCTAAAAGGACAAGTACAGAAACTAGTCCATTATCAGATGCAATGAGGAGGTCATTAGTGACCTTCGCTAAGGCTGTTTCAGTACTATGATGGATTCTAAACCCAGATTGAAACTCTTCAAGTAAACCATTTCCCTGCAGGTGGTCAAATAATTGCGTAGCAACAACTCTTTCTAAGATTTTTGAAATGAAAGGGAGATTAGAGATTGGTCTATAGTTAGCTAAAGCTCCTGGATCTAGCGTTGGCTTTTTGAGTAAGGGTTTAATTACAGCCGTTTTAAAAGCCTGCGGTACATGGCCTAAAGTTAATGAAGAATTGATTATATGAAGAATAAAGCTACCAATAAGTGGGAAGACTTCTTTAAATAACCTGGTAGGAATAGGATCTAAAAGACAAGTTGAAGGTTTGGATGAGGAAACTACTTTGTCTAACTCACAAAGGTCGATTGGAGTAAACTCATCAAGACAGACATCAATAGAAGGAGTTGTAGTAGTTACAGTATTTAAGTTAACTGTGGGAAGAATCTGATTGATTTTATCTCTGATGGATGAAATTTTATTATTGAAAAAGTTCATAAAGTCCTGACTAGTAAGCTCTAAGGGGATGCTAGGATTGACAGAGTCCTGACTCTTTGTCAACCTGGCTACAGTACTGAAAAGAAACCTAGGATTATTCTTGTTCTCTTCTATTAATGCAGAGTAATAACTCGTTCTAGCTTTTCTAAGAGATTTTTTATAAATTAAAAGATGATTTCTCCAAGCTAAATAGATTTCATCTAAATTAGTAGAGCGCCATTTTCTTTCTAATTGACGAGTCTTCTGTTTTAAGCTACGAGTTTCTGTGTTGAACCAAGGAGTTAAAAATCTCTGATTAGACTTTTTCTTTTTTAAGGGGGCCACCAAGTCTAGAGCCTGATGCAGAGAAGCTGAAACACTATCCACCATGTTATCAATTACAGAAGGAGTAAGCTGTCTATAGCTTATTTCCGTTGTGTTGACACATGGCATAGAGGAAACAATCTGCATAAATTTGGAAACAGCATCATCTGAGAGGCATCTACTGTGATAATATTTTTCTTTAGGAGCCAAATAGTCAGAAATAGTAAAATCAAAGGTTAACAGACAATGGTCTGACAGTACAGGGTTATGAGGAGACACTACAAGATTTTCTATTTCTATGCCATATGTCAGAACAAGGTCCAATGTATGGTGGAGGTAATGAGTAGAATTTCCTACTTTCTGAGAAAACCCAATCGAGTCTAATATTGAATTAAAAGCCACATTAAGGCAGTCACTATCTACATCCACATGTATATTAAAGTCCCCTACTATAATTATTCTATCAGATTTCAACACTAAATCAGCTAAGAAATCAGCAAATTCGGATAAAAATTCTGAATAGGTTGATGGGGGACGATAAACAATGGCAAATAAAATTGGGTTTAACCTGAAATTGCTAAAGTGCCCAATACTGAGGACCAGGCCCTCAAAGGAATTATAACATGTTTTTTGCTTTACATTAACTAGTAATTTGGAATGGTAAATTGTTGCTACTCCTCCTCCACGACCAGAACTTCTGGGATTTTGACAGTTTAAATAACCAGAGGGGGTTGATTCATTTAAACCAACATAATCCTCTTGTCCTAACCAAGTCTCTGTAAGGGAAATTAAATCAATCTGATGATCACTTAACAGATCATGGACTAACAGAGACTTGGGAGTTAGAGACCTAATATTTAACAAACCACATTTAATTTTTAAATTATGAGGAGGAACAGAGGCCAAATCATTCAATTTAGAGGCTTTATGTTTAATTTGAGTTTTACCAATATTTTGCTTTATCACTTTGGGATGCTTATACATTATATTTTTATTCACTTTGGAGGGAGCAGACAACGATTCTCTGATGGGGAAGACAGGGGCTAAGTTGAGGGGTGGCGGATGAAGAGGAGCTGCAGAGAGGCGTGTAAGACTGAGACTCTGCTTCCTGGTCCCAACTCTGAGTAGTCATGGTTTTGGAAATTTGGATAAAAAAGATGCCAGATTGTTAGATAAATGAGAAGCACCATCCAAAGTGGGATGAATGCTGTCTCGTCTCATAAGACCAGGTTTTCCCCAAAAAGAGCTCCAATTGTCAATGTAGCCCACGTCATTTTTAGGACACCACACAGACAGCCAGCGGTTCAAGGATGACGAGCGACTAAACATGTCATCACTGGTCAGATTGGGGAGGGGCCCAGAGAACACTACAGTGGCAGACATCGTTTTTGCAAACTCACACACCGATTCTATATTAAGTTTCGTGACTTCCGACTGCCGGAGACGGATGTCATTAATGCCGGCGTGAATAACAATTGTGGAGTATTTACAGTTACTTTTAGCCAGCATTTTCAAATTTGACTCGATGTCGCCTGCTCTGGCCCCAGGAATGCATTGGACTATGACCGCTGGAGTCTCTAGGTTCACGTTTCTGACTACAGAGTCGCCAATGATCAGAGTTTTTTCCTCAGCGGGTGTGTCGCTGAGCGGGGAAAAACGATTAGAAACGTGAACAGGTTGGTGGTGAACCGGGGCTTTGCGACTAGGCTTCCTTCTCACCGTCACCCACCCAGTCTCCTCGCTGCTGAGGAGAGCCGGGGAACCACTGATAGGGGGGCCTAAGCTAGCTAGCTCCGCTGCAGCTAATGGGCGTCTGTCGAGATTAACTGGCGCAGACGCTGTTTCAATGCAGCGGAGCCGGGATTCCAAATCAGACAACCTCGCCTCGAGCGCCTCAAAAAGACAACATTTATTACATTTACCGTTATCACTAAAAGAGGCAGAGGTGTAGCTAAACATCTGACAGAGAGAGCACACCAGAGGAGGAGAGGAAAGAGAGGTAGTAGCCATAGCTAGTGGCTAGAGAGCTGGAGAGCAAACCACACAGGCAGACAGCAAAACAGGAAGTGACGATACGTTACCACAAGGAAGTGACGATCCCTGATCCCTGCCATTGGGAATGTACAATATCAGAAGGACTTCAAGAACTGCTGTGTCATGGCTTGCACAGAGGTGTGACTTACGGCGCATGACCGGGATGCGGACCTGTGGATTGATGGCTTTGGAGCCCCACTTCGCTCGGATCGGCAGGAAGAGGTAATGGGGAAACGTCAGGGGGGCGACGTATGTTTATATATTAATAAACAGTACTGTACATCTGTCACGGTCAGAGAGCTCATCTGTACACCCGATGTGGAGCTTCTGTCCGTATCGCTACGCCCCTTTTATCTGCCCCGCGAGTTCCCCCTACTTTTCATAACGACTGTGTACATTCATCCGAGGGCAGATGCTGACTCCGCCTCCAGCACCATCTTTGATGTGATACAGCGGTTGCAGTCGATTCCCCCAGCGGCTCCAAATTTTATCCTTGAGGATTTTAACCATGTTTCTTTAAAGAAGACACTTAAAAACTTTGATCAGTATGTCTCCTGCCCAACCAGATGAAAAAAAGCATTGGACTTGTGCTATGGATCCATAGAGAGGGCCTATAAATCATTTCCCTTCCTCCTTTAGGATCCTCAGATCACAACTGTGTACATTTGCTGCCCGCGTATAAAACTGCTCTCAGAAGAGACAAGGCGAAGACCAGAGACATAAACGTGTGGACAGAGGATTCAGTGCACTGCCTCCAGTAATGCTTTAACTGTACGGATTGGGAGGTGTTCATGCTAGACTGTGGAGAAGATTTGGACTCTTTAGTGGATGTGACATGCTCATACATGGCTATCTGTAGAGACATGATCATTCCACGTAAACGTGTCAAAATATATCACAACAACAAGCCATGGGTTACAAAATCAATTAAATCCTGCTTACAGAGGAAAGTACTTGCCTTTAAACAGGGGGATGTTTCTGAGCTGCAGGTTGCCACAAAAGAGCCAAAGGCCGAAATTTTCGAACAGAATTATAAATCAGAGTTGGAAAGCAAGATGGCAACAAAGAGACTTGGTTCAGCCTGGGCCAGTATGAAAACTATTGCAGGCCTTCAGAGCACAGAGCGCAGTAATCGTGTGTTTTTAGATGGTTTTAATTCAGACACAGAGCTGGCTAATGCTCTTAATTGTTTTTGTGGTCGTTTTGACTCCTTTGATTTTAGCACAGAAACCCAAGGTTTGAAACAGAAACTCAAAGACAATCAGCACTTTAATATTGAGGTGGAGGATGTTAAAAGGGAGTTCTGCGCTGTAAAAGTGAACAAAAGTCAGGGCCCTGATAATATATGTGGGCAATTGGTAAAGTCCTGTGCACATGAACCGAGTCCTGTATTTCATTACATTTTCGATAAGTCCTTACAGACACAACATGTGCCTAAGATCTGGAAAGATGCCGTGGTTGTCCCCGTTCCAAAATCCAGCTGTCCTAAAACGGTAAATGATTTTAGACCAGTTGCTTTGACTTCAATTTTAATGAAAATTTTTGAAAAACTGGTCAGATTTGAGGTCCTAAAGCAGACTGAGCATGCATTGGATCCTTTGCAGTTTGCCTATAGGCCTCACAGCGGAGTGGAGGACGCCACTGTCACTCTGTTTAACATGCTTTTTAAACATCTGGATTTTAATGGGACACACGCCAGGCTTTTATTTGTGGACTTTTCTTCCGCCTTTATTACAATCCAACCTCATATTTTAGTTGAAAGGCTCCTGCAACAATTTGATTTGAGTAATAATCTGGTGGGCTGGATTCTGGATTTTTTTAACCAACAGGACACACAAAGTAAGGGTCAATGGTACATTGTCTGACCAAAAGTGTTCTTCTACTGGCTCTCCTCAGGGGTGTGTGTTGTCACCACTACTCTTCATCCTGTACACAAACATGTGTCGGAGCAGACATGACAACAGACACATTATAAAGTATGCTGATGACTCAGTTGTTGTTAGTCTCCTCCAGGATGGTGAGAGTGGCCACGGCCCAGTAGTTGATGATTTTGTTCACTGGTGTGAGGATTCCTACCTGCAGCTGAATACGACAAAAACTAAAGACATGATTATTGACTTTAGGAGGAAAACTCCCAGGCACAAAGTCACCATACTAAAAGGCCAGACCACCGAATGTGTACAATCCTACAAATATCTTGGGACGATTATTGATAGTAATTTAAACTTTGAAGAGAACTGTGAAATGGTGTGTCAAAAGGGTCAGCAACATTTGCATTGTTTAAGGAAACTTGCACGCTTCCAAATTGACCGAACCATAATGACAGTGTTTTATCGGGCTTTTATTGAATCTGTTTTATCCTTTTCTTTAGTGTCATGGTTTGGTCAGATAAAACTGAAACAGAGGAAATCCTTGGATCAGGTAATTAGATGGTCCAGTTTTTTGCTTGGTGAGTCACAGCTGAGCCTGACATCCCTGTACACCAGACAAGTACAGAGGATGGCTACCTCCATTTTAAAGATGACTCCCACCCTTTGCACTGCAACTTTCAGCTTCTTCTCTCCAGACGGAGGTTTGCTGTCCCAAAAAGTCAAACCCAGCGCTACAAAAACAGCTTTGTCCCTGCTGCTGTTAAAGAGTTGAACAAGATGTAGCAATATATTGCACATAATTTAGTTACCTATTTATTAATTTTATTTTATATTTACTTATTTTTGTAGTTTTTTTAATTTGGGTTCTAAATCTTTTATTGGGTTTTAGACTTTTGAGTTTTTAACCTCTTTGACTATTCTTTAACTTTTTAATATGACCCTTCTCTCTTATCTGACCCTGACTACTCAGAGTTGGGACCAGGAAGCAGAGTCACAGTCTTACACGCCTCTCTGCAGCTCCTCTTCATCCGCCACCCCTCAGCTTAGCCCCTGACTTCCCCATCAGAGAATCGTTGTCTGCTCCCTCCAAAGTGAATAAAAATATCATGCATAAGCATCCCAAAGTGATAAAGCAAAACATTGGTAAAACTCAAATTAAACATAAAGCCTCTAAATTGAATGATTTGGCCTCTGTTCCTCCTCATAATTTAAAAATTAAATGTGGTTTATTAAATATTAGGTCTCTAACTCCCAAGTCTCTGTTAGTCCATGATCTGTTAATTGATCATCAGATTGATTTAATTTCCCTTACAGAGACTTGGTTAGGGCAAGAGGATTATGTTGGTTTAAATGAATCAACTCCCTCTGGTTATTTAAACTGTCAAAATCCCAGAAGTTCTGGTCGTGGAGGAGGAGTAGCAACAATTTACCATTCCAAATTACTAGTTAATGTAAAGCAAAAAACATGTTATAATTCCTTTGAGGGTCTGGTCCTCAGTATTGGGCACTTTAGCAATTTTAGGTTAAACCCAATTTTAATTGCCATAGTTTATCGTCCCCCATCAACCTACTCAGAATTTTTATCCGAATTTGCTGATTTCTTAGCTGATTTAGTGCTGAAATCTGATAGAATAATTATAGTAGGGGACTTTAATATACATGTGGATGTAGATAGTGACTGCCTTAATGTGGCATTTAATTCAATATTAGACTCGATTGGGTTTTCTCAGAAAGTAGGAAATTCTACTCATTACCTCCACCATACATTGGACCTTGTTCTGACATATGGCATAGAAATAGAAAATCTTGTAGTGTCTCCTCATAACCCTGTACTGTCAGACCATTGTCTGTTAACCTTTGATTTTACTATTTCTGACTATTTGGCTCCTAAAGAAAAATATTATTACAGTAGATGCCTCTCAGATGATGCTGTTTCCAAATTTATGCAGATTGTTTCCTCTATGCCATGTGTCAACACAACGGAAATAAGCTATAGACAGCTTGCTCCTTCTGTAATTGATAACATGGTGGATAGTGTTTCAGCTTCTCTGCATCAGGCTCTAGACTTGGTGGCCCCCTTAAAAAAGAAAAAGTCTAATCAGAGATTTCTAACTCCTTGGTTCAACACAGAAACTCGTAGCTTAAAACAGAAGACTCGTCAATTAGAAAGAAAATGGCGCTCTACTAATTTAGATGAAATCTATTTAGCTTGGAGAAATCATCTTTTAATTTATAAAAAATCTCTTAGAAAAGCTAGAACAAGTTATTACTCTGCATTAATAGAAGAGAACAAGAATAATCCCAGGTTTCTTTTCAGTACTGTAGCCAGGTTGACAAAGAGTCAGGACTCTGTCAATCCTAGCATTCCCTTAGAGCTTACTAGTCAGGACTTTATGAACTTTTTCAATCATAAAATTTCATCCATCAGAGATAAAATCAATCAGACTCTTCCCACAGTTAACTTAAATACTGTAACTACTACAACTCCTTCTTTTGATGTCTGTCTTGATGAGTTTACTCCAATCGACCTTTGTGAGTTAGACAAAATAGTTTCCTCATCCAAACCTTCAACTTGTCTTCTAGACCCTATTCCTACTAGGTTATTTAAAGAAGTCTTCCCACTTATTGGTAGCTTTATTCTTCATATAATCAATTCTTCATTAACTTTAGGCCATGTACCGCAGGCTTTTAAAACAGCGGTAATTAAACCCTTACTCAAAAAGCCAACGCTAGATCCAGGAGCTTTAGCTAACTATAGACCAATCTCTAATCTCCCTTTCATTTCAAAAATCTTAGAAAGAGTTGTTGCTACGCAATTATTTGACCACCTGCAGGGAAATGGTTTACTTGAAGAGTTTCAATCTGGGTTTAGAATCCATCATAGTACTGAAACAGCTTTAGCGAAGGTCATGAACGACCTCCTCATTGCATCTGATAATGGACTAGTTTCTGTACTTGTCCTTTTAGACCTTAGTGCAGCTTTTGATACTATCGATCATAATATTCTGCTTGATAGATTAGAACACTATGTTGGACTTAATGGAACTTCGTTGCAATGGTTTAGATCTTATTTATCTGATAGGTTCCAGTTTGTTCATGTAAATAATGAGTTTTCTTTCAACTCAAAGCTTAGTCATGGAGTTCCACAGGGATCTGTGCTAGGCCCTACTCTTTTTAGTTTATATATGCTTCCGTTAGGCAACATTATTAGAAAGCACTGTATACATTTTCATTGTTATGCAGATGACACACAATTATACCTGTCAATGAAGCCAGATGATAGTAATCAATTTGCCAAGCTAGAAGCCTGTCTTAAGGAAATCAAAGCTTGGATGACTTGTAATTTCCTGCTATTAAATTCAGATAAGACTGAAGTCATTCTTTTTGGTCCAAAAAACCTTAGAAATTCCTTTCCAAATCAAACTTTCAGTTTGGATGCAGTTACTCTTTCTCTTAATAGCTCTGTGAGGAACCTTGGAGTTATTTTTGATCAGGATTTGTCCTTCAATTCACATATTAAATTTGTTTCTAAGACTGCCTTGTATCATTTGCGTAATATTGCCAAGATTAGGAGCATCTTGTCTCAGAGTGATGCTGAGAAACTGATCCACGCTTTTGTTAGCTCGAGATTAGATTATTGTAATTCTTTATTATCAGGTTGTCCTAAAACATCTTTAAAAAGTCTTCAGCTGATCCAAAATGCTGCAGCAAGAGTTTTAACAGGTACTAGAAAGAGAGATCATATCTCTCCGGTTCTGGCCTCCCTTCATTGGCTTCCCATAGAGTTTAGAATTAAGTTTAAAATCCTTCTTCTTACTTACAAAGCTCTAAACAATCAGGCTCCTTTTTATTTAAAAGATCTGATACTACCGTATTACCCTAACAGAGCACTACGCTCCCAAAATGCAGGACTACTTGTAATACCTAGAATCTCCAAAAGTGCAATGGGAGGCAGAGCCTTCAGTTATCAAGCTCCTCTCCTGTGGAACCAGCTGCCAATCTGGATTCGGGAGTCAGACTCGATCTCTGTTTTTAAGATTAGGGTTAAAACCTTCCTTTTTGATATAGCCTACAATTAGGGAGGGATCATGTGTTTCTGAACCCTCCCTTAGTTATGCTGCTAATAGGTTTAGTCAGCCGGGGGACCTCCAGTAATGCACTGGGCCTCACTCCTTTCCTCACTCTCTATGAAATATTTTTTTTTTGCTGGTCTTTAACATTTGTTTGTTCTCTCCCATAGATTGAGTCCCCATCGTGCTGTTTGCTCTCTACATGTCTGTTCTTTTCATCTTCTCTATCCCCTCACCCCCCAGCCAGTCGCAGCAGATGACTGCCCCTCCCTGAGCCTGGTTCTGCTGGAGGTTTCTTCCTGTTAAAAGGGAGTTTTTCCTCTCCACCGTCGCCAAGTGCTTGCTCACAGGGGATCACCTGATTGCTGGGGTCTTTCTGCAACTGTGGGGGTTCCCCCCCTACAGTTGAAAGTGCTATGAGATGACTGTTGTTGTGAAATGGCGCTATATAAATAAAGTTGAATTGAATTGAATTGAATTGAATTATCTCTTAGTTTTTTTCTCTCATCTCTTTGTCTTATATCCTGATTGGTGGAGCCTTGAGTACTTTTATCATGTTTATAGTCAGCTTCATGTGTGCCTGTGTTTGTGTTTATGTTGAATGCAGTTGTGGTTTGTTAATATGGATGTCACCTGACTACAAAACAAATCTACCTACGGGTACAAATAAAGTAACCTGAACCTGAATCTGAATCAGTGCAGGAAAGCAGTCCTGCATCTGGGGGAGAGCATTTTCATGCAAGGTTTTAAATGTTTGGTTTGTTGGGGGAAACTCTTCCTGAGAGGGGTGTAGGCAGGTATTAGAATCATGGAGAAATTGTCTGATTGTCCAAGGTGGGAGAGAGGGATTGCTCTGTAGGTATGCTTAATGTTGCTGTAAACATGATCCAGTGCTCTAGAGTGGAATAATAAGTGATGACTTAATAAGTGGTGAGTCTTCCACTTGTTTGTGGACACCATTGTTGACATCCTTCAGACTTTTGTGACCAAGGGTATCTCCAACCTCCCCCATGGTCCGTCTTTGCATGTCAGTCCCAAGGATTCAACGGTGCGCACCAGGAACACTCTGCCATGAACTTCCTAAAGGGTGTCAATAAAAGCACAGGCCAGCAGTTCAACTCAATGTCCATCTTGGGAACTTCCACTTGTCATGATCCCGAGTGTGGTTCTGTACCATGCTCGGGTCTCCTGATTATAATCCTTTTTTTCTGTGCATGTATTTAGTCGTGTTAATGTCTTTATGATTGTGCTTTTATTTTGACAGCGTCGCAGCAGGACTTCCGCCTGTCAGTCTGTGCCCGGCCTGTCACAGCTGATCGTGCTTTGCTAAGTACTTTCTCTCCACACCTGTTTGTAGTTTGAGTTTTGTTCCCTATTTAAGATTGCTAGTGAGACTCAGTCCTTGCTGCGATCTCACCCAACTTAGGCTGGAGTCCCTACGCCCGGCTCCAGTCTCTCTACAGTGTCAGGATTCGCCCTCACTATACTCATATGTAAGTGTTTGTGTTTATCTTTTGTGTCTCATGTTATCTCCCAGTGAGGTCGTGTAGAGTGCATGTGTTTTGCCCCTCGTGGCATATTATTTTGTTACTTTTTGTTTATAAATAAGTATAACTCACTGCTGGCGTTTGGTGCCTCATTCATGCCCTGAAAGGGGCAATCATAACAGTAGATTGCAGCCAAGGAAGGTGCCAGCCACAGTGAGTTTTGTTTTTGGCTCTGTATTTTTTCCTTAACCGGGTGCCTGCATTTCTTTTTCGGTTTTGAGCTTATCCATGCTCTAATGGAAATAGATGACCTCCTAGCCATAGCTCGACAACGTTCTCCCGAAGACGCTTTATGGTACCTGGGCCTCATGACGGTGGCTGTCAAACGTGGGCAGGGAGAGGATGGCTGAGTTATTGGCGCTTCTACAGAAGAACCGTGAGTTGGACCAGAAACTCTCCAGGAAGCCCAAGAGGTGGCCGATGGTGAAGCACTCCCGTTCCTTGGCTCTTTATGAGGTTCCTGTCATGGTTCCGGCTCCCATATCTGCTCCGCCGAAAGACCATCTTCCCGTGCAGTGGAGGAGGAGGGCAGCCAGGGGTCCAGCAGGACAGCAGCTTCAGCCTCCGGGTCTCTTTTTTCTGCTGTTTCAACAGCTCCTCTACCCTGGACTGCGTCAGCTGCTCCTCCCTCCTCTACGGCGCCTTCTTCAGCTGCTGCGAGTCCTGTGGTTCCTTCTCTCGTTCCACCCGTCACTGATCATGCTGGGGCGACTCCTCCTTGTCTTGCAGAGGGGCCCACCATCACCATTTCTATGAGAGAGGGAAGAACCAAGCCTACTGCAGCAGGAACCATCAAGCCCCAGGAAAACAGGCTAGTGTTTTTTCATTCTTTCCCTCAATTTGATGAATTACCTCCATCCATCCATCCATCTTCTACCGCTTTTCCGGAGGTCCGGGTCGCGGAGGCAGCAGTTCAAGCAGAGAAGCCCAGACTTCCCTCTCCCCAGCCACCTGCTTCAGCTCTCCAGGAAGGATACCAAGGCGTTCCCAGACCAGCTGGGAGACATAGTCTCTCCACCAAGTCCTGGGTCTTCCCCGGGGTCTCCTCCCAGTGGGACGTGCCTGAAACACCTCAAGTGGGAGGCGTCCAGGAGGCATCCGAATCAGATGCCCATACCACCTCAACTGGCTCCTTTCAATGTGGAGGAGCAGCGGTTCTACTCTGAGCCTCTCCCGGATGACTGAGCTCCTCACCCTATCTCTGAGGGTGAGTCCAGCAATCCTACGGGGAAAGCTCATTTCAGCCGCTTGTATCCGCGATCTTGCTTTTTCGGTCATTACCCAAAGCTCGTGACCATAGGTGAGAGTAGGAACGTAGATTGACTGGTAAATCGACAGCTTTGCTTTAGATCTAAGCTCCCTCTTCACCACAACAGACCGGTACAACGTCCGCATCACTGCAGATGCTGCTCCGATCCGTCTGCCAATCTCTCGCTCCATTTTCCCCTCACTCGTGAACAAGACCCCAAGATACTTAAACTCCTCCACTTGGGGCAGGAACCTGTCCCCAACCCAGAGAGGACAATCCACCTTTTTCTGGCTGAGGACCATGGACTCGGACTTGGAGGTGCTGATTCTCATCCCAGCCGCTTCACACTCAGTGGCAAACCATCCCAGCAAGAGCTGTAGGTCATTGCTGGATGAAGCCAACAGGACAACATCATCTGCAAACAACAGAGATGAGATCCTGTGGTCACCAAGCATGACACCCTCCGTTCCCTGGCTGCGCCTAGAAATCGTGTCCATAAATATTATGAACAGGATCGGTGAAAAAGGGCAGCCCTGGCGGAGTCCAACTCTCACTGGGAATGACTCCGACCGAGTGTTGGCAATACGAACCAAACTCTCACAATGGTTGTAGAGAGACCGAATAGCTCGTAACAAGCCCGATACCCCATACTCCTGAAGCACCCCCCACAAAAAACCACGAGGGATGCGATCAAATGCCTTCTCCAAGTCCACAAAACACATGTAAACTGGTTGGGCAAACTCCCACGAACCCTCAAGAATTCTCGAGAGGGTAAAGAGCTGGTCCGATGTGCCACGGCCAGGACGAAAACCACATTGCTCCTCCTGAATCCGAGGTTCGACCAACGGCCGGACTCTCCTCTCCAGTATCTTGGCATAGACCTTCCCAGGGAGGCTGAGGATTACCTTGTCTGATTAATTAGGGTGGGGTCAGGTTATGCAGTCCACTGATCCCTCACCACATGCTGCAGCCACTGAAACTGTACTTGCTACCGCTGTGTCTCCTTCTATACCCCCTGAGTGTCCGCCGGAGCCAGGAATATATCACCGGACGAGGGAGGAGCCTGCGGCCCTGGTGAACCTAGTCCAAGCACTGCAGCCATGATATGGACAGAGGAGGAGGGCTGCCAGCCATTTGGAGCCTGAGCTGACGATGAAGCATCCCAGGGTCTCCAGTGAGCAGAATTCAGCCCCAGCAAGTAGTGGATCTCCTGCCTCCATGCCGAGTGAGCCATTGGTGTGGGTTACTGTGCCAGGGGGTTCCAGGACTGCTGAGACCATCATGCCAGCTGCATTGGCCTCTGCAGCCGAGTGGGAACCTGAGATTGACCTCCTGATAACCAAGCCCATTTTACCTTTGTTACCTGGATTGCCAAAGTCCTGGACGGCGGTGGAGCTCGAGATCAGGCAAGTGTTTCTCTTTTGTCTTTCTATTTTCTATTTTGGAGCAATCTTGCCTGTCTCTTGGGGAGGAGAGCCGGGTGCAGCTGCCCACTGCATTCGAGTTCACCTCGCCGGGCTCCACCGCTGCCGGTGACCCTGACCCCTTGTGTCTCTCTGCTGTGTCTGAGCCTTCTTCCAGGGTCACCGGAGATGATCCAGCTCCATCTGATGTCCTTGAGGGTCTGGGTTTGCCTCTGGAGGTCGTCCAGGGCCCTGCTTTCCCCCTGCTCGAGGCCGTCATTTGGGTCCCTCCTCGGGTTGGGTCCACCGTGGGTGCAGCGTTGGCCCAGCCGGGGTCCACTGCGGGTGCTGCTAAGCTCCAGCCTGACGCGGTAATGGTCCCCCTCCTCTCTTCACCACCATACGCCGATGGGGTTCCTCTCCCCCGGCCTGCTTCCTGTCAGTGAGCCTCCTGGTGGGTAAGTTGCCTCCCAGTTCCCTCCTCTGGCCCTGGTGGCTGAAGAACACTGGCCAGCTGCCCGAAAGACTGAGCTGCCGGGTCAGGTGGTCTAGTTTCACAGGCAGACCACCCAACTTATTCCATCTGGCCATTCGGTGTTCCTGGGATTTCAGTCGGCAACCCAAACTCTTTTTTCATAGTTGGGGTCTGTCTCTGGGGTGTTGGTTGGCCACCTGGCCTTTTCCACTTGATGGTCAGGTGGATCCAGGATGCCGGGAGGCCACCTGAACTGTCTCTTTATTTATTATGTATGACCCAGTACCCTTTATATTCTTGTTGTTGGTGGTTGTTATGGGTTTTTTTAGTTGTTTTTTTTGTCTCTCCCTCCAGGCCTGGATCCCTCCTCCACCCTCCCAGGGCTGGTTTTTGTAGTTGTTGATGTTTTGGGGGGGGGTCTTCTCCTTTCTTTTTGATGTTACTGTGGGGTGTCTGGGGACTTCTACCCCTTAAGGGAGTGGTACTGTCATGATCCCGAGTGCAGTTCTGTACTGTGCTCAGGTCTCCTGATTATTATCCTTTTTTCTGTGGATGTATTTAGTCTCGCTAATGTCTTTATAATTGTGCTTTTATTTTGACAGAGCCGCGGCAGGACTTCTGCTTATACAGTGGGGAAAACAAGTATTTAGTCAGCCACCAATTGTGCAAGTTCTCCCACTTAAAAGATGAGAGAGGTCTCCAATTTTCATCATGGGTATACTTCAACTATGAGAGACAAAATGAGAAAAAAAAATCCAGAAAATCACATTGAAGGATTTTTAATGAATTAATTGGTAAATTCCTCTGTAAAATAAGTATTTGGTCAATAACAAAAGTTCATCTCAATACTTTGTTATATACCCTTTGTTGGCAATGACAGAGGTCAAACGTTTTCTGTAAGTCTTCACAAGGTTTTCACACACTGTTGCTGGTATTTTGGTCCATTCCTCGATGCAGATCTCCTCTAGAGCAGTGATGTTTTGGGGCTGTCGCTGGGCAACACAGACTTTCAACTCCCTCCAAAGATTTTCTATGGGGTTGAGATCTGGAGACTGGCTAGGCCACTCCAGGACCTTGAAATGCTTCTTACGAAGCCACTCCTTCGTTGCCCGGGCAGTGTGTTTGGGATCATTGTCATGCTGAAAGACCCAGCCACGTTTCATCTTCAATGCCCTTGCTGGTGGAAGGAGGTTTTCACTCAAAATCTCACGATACATGGCCCCATTCATTCTTCCCTTTACACGGATCAGTCGTCCTGGTCCCTTTGCAGAAAAACAGCCCCAAAGTATAATGTTTTCACCCCCATGCTTCACAGTAGGTATGGTGTTCTTTCTCCTCCAAACACGACAAGTTGAGTTTTTACCAAAAAGTTCTATTTTGGTTTCATATATGACATTCCCAGTCCTCTTCTGGATCATCCAAATGCTCTCTAGCAAACTTCAGACGGGCCCGGCCATGTACTGGCTTAAGCAGGGGGACACGTCTGGCACTGCAGGATTTGAGGCCCTGGCGGTGTAGTGTGTTACTGATGTAGCCTTTGTTACTTTGGTCCCAGCTCTCTGTAGGTCATTCACTAGGTCCCCCCGTGTGGTTCTGGGATTTTTGCTCACTGTTCTTGTGATTATTTTGACCTCACGGAGTGAGATCTTGCGTGGAGCCCCAGATCGAGGGAGATTATCAGTGGTCTTGTATGTCTTCCATTTTCAAATAATTGCTCCCACAGTTGATTTCTTCACACCAAGCTGCTTACCTATTGCAGATTCAGTCTTCCCAGCCTGGTGCAGGTCTACAATTTTGTTTCTGGTGTCCTTGACAGCTCTTTGGTCTTGGCCATAGTGGAGTTTGGAGTCTGTTTGAGGTTGTGGACAGGTGTCTTTTATACTGATAACGAGTTCAAACAGGTGCCATTAATACAGGTAAGGAGTGGAGGACAGAGGAGCCTCTTAAAGAAGAAGTTACAGGTTTGTGAGAGCCAGAAATCTTGCTTGTTTGTAGGTGACCAAATACTTATTTTCCACCATAATTTGCAAATAAATTCTTTAAAAATCCTTCAATGTGATTTTCTGGATTTTTTTTCTCATTTTGTCTCTCATAGTTAAGGTATACCTATGATGAAAATTGGAGACCTCTCTCATCTTTTAAGTGGGAGAACTTGCACAATTGGTGGCTGACTAAATACTTTTTTGCCCCACTGTAAGTCTGTGCTCGGCCTGTCACAGCTGATCGTGCTTTGGCCACCTCTCCGGTAACCTCTGGTCACCACATACCCCACCAACTTGTGTGATTACAGGTTGTCCACACTGAACACCCCTCCTTAGAGGAGTGGTGGTTATATGCATAGCAGTAGGTTCTTATCATAGATTGGATTCACAAAAACTTGAATATCTGTGCTTCATAGACAGCATTAACCATCAATTCATCATTTGTGTTTACTAACAAGGATCTGATTGAGAGCCAGAAAGGAAGTGACTGTTTTCTTTAGCACCATCCTAAATGGTCAAGATTAATGATCCCATGTTTGTGTCTCAGGTACCAGAGCAAAGTTAAACCAGAGTTTCTGTCAAGGATTAAAATCTATAAATCAGTGATTGCTTTTTAATTTTCTGTGAAAAAATTCATTTATTTATGTGGTTTTGAAATTAGCTATTGAAACTGTTTTGAAAATATTGATGGTTTTATTATGAGGTTATTTAATAGAGACTCTGTACAAAATATTCACAAGTTTACATGTACAGTATACATCATGCAGTATCAGCAGAACTGCAATTTTGCCAACAAACATCATAAAACATTAAGAATTTCACAGTTTAAGATAATACTAAACATAGTTACAGGTTTTGCTGGTCACATAGGGAGGGTGTGTTGGTATTTAGTCAAAATAACAATAATAATGTACTCCTAATACAGTGTTTGCCCCCTTCCTGATTTCTCATTTTTTTGTATGTTTGTCACACTTGCAGTAAATGTTTCACATCATCAAACAAATTTAAATATTAGATAAAAATAAAACAGGTAAACACAAAATTGAGTTTTTAAATGAAGGTGTTTCTTATTAATGGTAAAAAAAACCAAAAAATCCAATCCTACAAGGCCCTGTGTGAAAAATGATTGCCCCTCTGTTGAAACATAAACTGAGGTTTATCACATCTTTGGAAAGCTGAGTTCAATTTCTCTAGCTACACCCAGGCCTGATTACTGCCACACCTGTTCTCAATCAAGAAATCACTTAAATAGGACCTGCCTGACAAAGTGAAGTAGACCAAAAGATCCTCAAAAGCTAGACATCATGCTGTGAGCCAAAGAAATTCAGGAACAAATGAGAAACAAAGTAATTGAGATCTATCAGTCTGGAAAAGGTTATAAAGCCATTTCTAAAGCTTTGGGACTCCAGCGAACCACAGTGACAGCCATTGTTCACAAATGGAAAAAACTATCATGCCCGCTACGTAATTTCGCAGCAAACATATGAATTGGCAACGAGCCCAAAACGCAGTGTAAGTAACATGTTTATTTACAGTGAAAAAATGTACAAAAGTGTCCAAATAACAGTCACAGTGAAAATGGGTCAGACAACCGGTTTCTAGCTTAGTTGGTGGGGAGGAAAAAAACAAGCGCACTCCAGACGGAGCAGGAGCAGAGGGAAAGGCAATAATAACAAGACTTACAGTGGGGCAAAAAAGTATTTTGTCAGCCACCAATTGTGCAAGTTCTCCCACTTAAAAGATGAGAGAGGTCTCCAATTTTCATCATATGTATACCTCAACTATGAGAGACAAAATGAGAAAAAAAAAATCCAGAAAATCACATTGAAAGATTTTTAATGAATTAATTGGTAAATTCCTCAGTAAAATAAGTATTTGGTCACCTACAAACAAGCAAGATTTCTGGCTCTCATAGGCCTGTAACTTCTTTAAGAGGCTCCTCTGTCCTCCACTTGTTACCTGTATTAATGGCACCTGTTTGAACTCGTTATCAGTATAAAAGACACCTGTCCACAACCTCAAACAGTCAGACTCCAAACTCCACTATGGCCAAGACCAAAGAGCTGTCAAAGGACACCAGAAACAAAATTGTAGACCTGCACCAGGCTGGGAAGACTGAATCTGCAATAGGTAAGCAGCTTGGTGTGAAGAAATCAACTGTGGGAGCAATTATTTGAAAATGGAAGACATACAAGGCCACTGATAATCTCCCTCGATCTGGGGCTCCACGCAAGATCTCACCCTGTGGGGTCAAAATTATCACAAGAATGGTGAGCAAAAATCCCAGAACCACACGGGGGGACCTAGTGAATGACCTGCAGAGAGCTGGGACCAAAGTAACAAAGGCTACATCAGAAACACACTACGCCGCCAGGGACTTAAATCCTGCAGTGCCAGACGTGTCCCCCTGCTTAAGCCAGTACATGTCCAGGCCCGTCTGAAGTTTGCTAGAGAGCATTTGGATGATCCAGAAGAGGATTGGGAGAATGTCATATGGTCAGATGAAACCAAAATAGAACTTTTTGGTAAAAACTCAACTTGTCGTGTTTGGAGGAGAAAGAACACCATACCTACTGTGAAGCATGGGGGTGGAAACATCATACTTTGGGGCTGTTTTTCTGCAAAGGGACCAGGATGACTGATCCGTGTAAAGGAAAGAATGAATGGGGCCATGTATCGTGAGATTTTGAGTGAAAACCTCCTTCCACCAGCAAGGGCATTGAAGATGAAACGTGGCTGGGTCTTTCAGCATGACAATGATCCCAAACACACCGTCCGGTCAACGAAGGAGTGGCTTCGTAAGAAACATTTCAAGGTCCTGGAGTGGCCTAGCCAGTCTCCAGATCTCAACCCCACAGAAAATCTTTGGAGGGAGTTGAAAGTCTGTGTTGCCCAGCGACAGCCCCAAAACATCACTGCTCTAGAGGAGATCTGCATGGAGGAATGGGCCAAAATACCAGCAACAGTGTGTGAAAACCTTGTGAAGACTTACAGAAAACGTTTGACCTCTGTCATTGCCAACAAAGGGTATATAACAAAGTATTGGGATGAACTTTTGTTATTGACCAAATACTTATTTTACCGAGGAATTTACCAATTAATTCATTAAAAATCCTTCAATGTGATTTTCTGGATTTTTTTTTTCTTATTTTGTCTATCATAGTTGAGGTATACCTATGATGAAAATTGGAGACCTCTCTCATCTTTTAAGTGGGAGAACTTGCACAACTGGTGGCTGACTAAATACTTTTTTACCCCACTGTACATACGCGTAGGAGCTGAAGGGCTATTGAATAACTACACCCTACAGTCCAGGGGAAAAAACAACAGTCTGTGAGACAGGATGTCCATGTTGACTTTAAGCTGCCACCCCGACTGGTCACACTGCTTCGCTATTAGTGCACAAAACCCTGACGAAGGCAAATGGACACAGTTGTGTGGCAAGCAGGTGCAGGACTGATTGAAACTGTGTGTGTGTGTGTGTGTGTGTGTGTGTGTGTGTGTGTGTGTGTGTGTGTGTGTGTGTGTGTGTGGTGATAAGATACCTCCGGTAAGTGTCTGGTAAGAGGAGGAGACATGGTCGTAGGACTGTCAGAGAGCAAGGTTCAATCGGACAGCTGAAATTAATAAGCAATTATCAAAACCTACAGCCACTGGTCATGGACGGGGTGAATGACCCCAAACATGACAAAAACATGGAACAATGGTGAACCTTTCCAGGAGTTGCCGGCCAACCAAAATTACCGCAAGAGCGCAGTGATGACTCACAAAAGACCCCACAACAACATCCAAAGAACTGCAGGCCTCTCTTGCCTCAGTTAAAGTCATTGTTCATGACTCCACCATAAGAAAGATTGAGATGCTGTGGCATGACCTTAAAAAGGTGGTTCATGCTCAAAAACCCCCCAGTGTGGCTGAATTACAACAATTCTGCAAAGATGAGTGGGGAACAATTCCTCCACAGCGCTGTAAAAGTCTCATTGCCAGTTATCACAAACACTTGATTGCAGTTGGTTCTGCTAAGGGTGGCCCAACCCATTATTAGATTTAGGGGGCAATCACTTTTTCACACAGGGCCATGTAGGTTTGGATTTTTTTTCCCCTTAATAATAAAGACCTTCATTTAAAAACTGCATGTTGTGTTTACTTGTGTTATGTTTGTCTCATATTTAAATTTGTTTCAAGATCTGAAACATTTAAGTGTGACAAACATGGAAAAAAAAAGAGAAATCAGGAAGGGGGCAAACACTTTTTCACACCACTGTATGTTGCTAGAACTGCTGCAAAATAACAAACAAAATTCACAAAAATATTTGCCCAAATCCTATGTATTTACAATCTAAGCTAACTCACTCATAATCCTGTCAGATCTTCATAAAAAGGCTTGGTTAAAAAAAAAAAATGTGATGAGTAGATACTCAGCATGGAAATAATAACACTCCAAAGTCCTATTCTCATCAACATCCTGCTGGTCCTGTTAGCAGGTCTGTGTTCTCCTCCAGAGTGTCCCCCGTCTCCAGAGCTCTCCGGACGTTCTCCCAGAAGACTCGGGGATGTTCCCTGGCCTGAGGCCAGCTCAGGTAGGTGCGTCTCTTCACCAGCTTCCTCATGCGGTGGTATGGAGACAGGTGGTGGCTGGGGATCTCTTCCAGAAACAGAAGGATCAACACATCCTTCTTGTCATCAAACAGGCGGAAGCTGAAACAGGACAGGGGACAGAGGGATGGAGTTTTTAAGTGGGCTTATTGACAGTCTGCAGGCACTGATTGGTCTTGATTTTTCCAGGGCCACATGTTGTGTGTAGAATGTGGTGTGTGTGTGTGTGTGTGTGGCCCTTCGGTCTTGCCGTAGTAGCCCTGGTGATGGCATCAGGCGGGCTACGGCTGGACTGTATATAGTTCTGTGTTCCCTGAATAAAGTGGGAGTTCGCTGCATGGCATAAGTCCGACTCTGTCTCTGATTACCGATATAACATTTTGGAGACAAAGCCATGGAGGCGTATGGGCTACCACCACCTCTACCACCATTTCTATAATGTCCAGAACAACCAGCAATCCTGTGGCCTAACTGGGTGGCCATGTTCGAGGGTTACATCGCAGCGCTGGGCCTTGCTAGACTCGACGGCGTACGAAGACGAACACTTCTGGCCCACCATCTCGGCGTAGAAGGTCGGAGAATTCCCTGCATTTTGGGAGAGACGGAATCTTATGCTGATGCTGTTGGGGAGCTAGCCGAATATTTTGCCGAACATATGAGGACCACGAAGCTGTGGGTAGAAAAGCTTTTGGTGGCCAAAAGAGCTACGCTAGGTAGCTCGAAGAAGGTAAAGGCTATTTCTGTTGAATCGGCAAAGTTAGCCATGAAGCTAGGTGTGCGCCAAAACCAAGCTACAAGCTACCAGCTGGGTATCCAGGGGGACAAGAGTCCCTGGTCACCGACGACGGCAAGCCAGCTGAAGAGCTCAGCATTGTGCATGACTGTAGCACTGATGATGTTGACAATGTGGTGAGCAGCGACAGCAGAGAGGGAGAGCAGTGACTGGACTAAACTCAATCTTCCCCGCAGCTTGAGTCTGGGCAGTGGGAAAGTGGAAGCAAGCATACTGAGAATCCTGGGAAGCATCGGCGACAGCCAGGCACAGAGGCAACGCAGCGGAGCACCTTGGACAAAGGGGCCGGGTGCAGCAGCGACATGCCTGGGTCAATAAGCGATGCAGACGAGCGGGCTTTGGTTTTCTCCAGAGCTCGGCCACAGGGGACCAGGGTGTCTGGAGCCACAATGGTGGCAGCTACAGTGGTTCTGAAGGCAGTCGGGGTTGGACCGACAGGCACAGAGGGACAGTGTGCCGGGCAGCAGCAGGGCGGGTCCAAACGGGGGAAGCAGTTGGTGGTGAGAAGAGACCTTCTCACTGGGGAGGTCAGCTTTGACCCGGGGGGGGGGGGGGGCAGGAAGCTTCCAGGGGTGCGCTTGCTGTGGGGCTGCCCTAGGTATCCAAGCCAGTTTCACCCTTGACTGCCCGTGGACATTGGTGTCACGTAAAGCATTTGAATGTAAATATGTTTATAGGATTTCATGAGTGTATGAATGTGTTGTGGGATTATTTTAAGTATTTTGAGACACTGTCCTATTTTGGTTGTTTTTGGACAGATGTGTTAGGTCATAGTTCATTGTTCCCCGTTATTTTCCTTAGTGCATGATTGAGGTCCTATATTGGGGTGGGTCTGAATTGTCTGTATGTGTTTTGGACTTTTGTAAGGGGGAGGGGAATGTTGTGTGTAGAATGTGGTGTTTGTGTGTAGGGCTTGCCATAGTGACCCTGGTGGTGATGTCAGGCTGGCTACGGCCGGACTGTATATTCAATTCAATTCAATTTAACTTTATTTATATAGCACCATTTCACAACAACAGTCATCTCATAGCACTTTCAACTGTAGGGGGGACCCCCACAGTTGCAGAAAGACCCCAGCAATCAGGCGATCCCCTGTGACCGAGCACTTGGCGACGGTGGAGAGAAAAAACTCCCTTTTAACAGGAAGAAACCTCCAGCAGAACCAGGCTCAGGGAGGGGCAGTCATCTGCTGTGACTGGCTGGGGGGTGAGGGGACAGAAAAGATAAAAAGAACAGACATGTAGAGAGCAAACAGCACGATGGGGACTCAATCTATGGGAGAGAACAAACAGATGTTAATGACCAGCAAAAAAAAAAAATATTTCATTGAGAGTGAAGAAAGGAGTGAGGCCCAGTGCATTATTGGAAGTCCCCCGGCTGACTAAACCTATTAGCAGTATAACTAAGGGAGGGTTCAGAAACACATGATCCCTCCCTAATTATAGGCTAAATCAAAAAGGAAGGTTTTAACTCTATTCTTAAAAACAGAGATCGAGTCTGACTCCCGAATCCAGATTGGCAGCTGATTCCACAGGAGAGGAGCTTGATAACTGAAGGCTCTGCCCCCCATTGCACTTTTGGAGATTGTAGGTATTACAAGCAATCCTGCATTTTGGGAGCGTAGTGCTCTGTTAGGATAATACGGTAGTATCAGATCTTTTAAATAAAAAGGAGCCTGATTGTTTAGAGCTTAGTAAGTAAGAAGAAGGATTTTAAACTTAATTCTAAACTCTATGGGAAGCCAATGAAGGGAGGCCAGAACCGGAGAGATATGATCTCTCTTTCTAGTACCTGTTAAAACTCTTGCTGCAGCATTTTGGTTCAGCTGAAGCCTTTTTAAAGATGTTTTAGGACAACCTGATAATAAATAATTACAATAATCTAATCTCCAGCTAACAAAAGCGTGGATCAGTTTCTTAGCATCACTCTGAGACAAGATGCTCCTAATCTTGGCAATATTATGCAAATGATTGAAGGCAGGCAGCACGGTGGCGCAGTGGTTAGCACAGTGGCAGCACAGCAAGAAGGTCATGGGATCGATTCCACCCTTGACCATCGTGGGTTCGATCCCACCCCCAGACCATCGGTGACCCTTCTGTGTGGAGTTTGCATGTTCTCCCCGTGTCTGCATGGGTTTACTCCGGGCACTCCGGTTTCCTCCCACATGCCAAAAACATGCAAGTTAGGTTAATTGGCATCAAAAACTGGGGATTCTAAATTGTCCTTAGGTATGGATGTGAGAGTGAATGGTTGTCTGTCTCTCTGTGTTGGCCCTGCGATGGACTGGCGATCTGTCCCGGGTGTACCCTGCCTCTCGCCCAAAGATGCTGGGATAGGCTCCAGCCCCCCCGCGACCCGAAAGGATTAAGCGGTAGAAGATGGATGGATGGATGGATGATTGAAGGCAGTCTTAGAAACAAATTTAACCCCTTGACGCCTGTTGTCGCGAATTTGCATCAAACAACTTCCGCTCCAAATGCAACCAAAATACCATCTGTATTCCTCCATTTCTGGTTGGAGCACTTCCAACACATACCTAGGAACCTTTTGCAAGCATTAGTTTCTCATAGGAACGGTCAGAGAAAGAGCACCATCCATTTCCTGATTGCTAGGGTTAGGGTTAGGGTTATAGTTTGGCAGTCATGAGAGTTGAAAATACTGAAAATAACTTTGTTGCGTAAACAAACAGACTCTTCATACTTGAGATTGGAACAGGTGCTTTTTTACCATAGATGCCTGTTGTCGCTAATTTGCATCATACCTAAAATTATATCTATTTTATGTGCTATAGTCAAATTAACTTTCTCAACTTAATTTAGCATCTACTTGAAAGCAAAAACACAAGTGAATTTTTTTTTTCAAAATTGGAAATAAACTGCTACTTAGGTATGGATGTGAGAGTGAATGGTTGTCTGTCTCTCTGTGTTGGCCCTGCGATGGACTGGCGATCTCTCCAGGGTGTACCCTGCCTCTCGCCCAAAGATGCTGGGATAGGCTCCAGCCCCCCCGCGACCCGAAAGGATTAAGCGGTAGAAGATGGAATTGGAAATAAATTCAGGCGTTAAGGGGTTAATATGTGAATTGACCGACAGATCTTGATCAAAAATAATTCCAAGTTTCCCCACAGAGCTATTAAGAGAAAGAGTAACCGCATCCAAACTGAAAGTTTGATTTGGAAAGGTATTTCTAAGGGTTTTTGGACCAACAAGAATGACTTCAGTCTTATCTGAATTTAATAGCAGGAAATTACAAGTCATCCAAGCTTTGATTTCCTTAAGACAGGCTTACAACTTGGCTAATTGATTGCTATCATCTGGCTTCATTGACAGGTATAACTGTGTGTCATCTGCATAACAATGAAAATGTATAAAGTGCTTTCTAATAATGTTGCCTAACGGAAGCATATATAAACTAAAAAGAGTAGGGCCTAGCACAGATCCCTGTGGAATTCCATGACTGAGCTTTGAGTTGAAAGAAAACTCATTATTGACATGAACAAACTGGAACCTATCAGATAAATAAGATCTAAACCACTGCAACAGACTTCCATTAAGTGCAACATAGTGTTCTAATCTCGTCGGCGGCGGCCTCCGTCGGTCTATGATGACCATGGAAGAGAATCCTAAACGTCTACTCTGCTGGAACAGCACCACCTGTGGCTGAACAGGCCGATGCGCGAATGGCAGTCCCTGTCACACAGGTCGCACTTGTGGGTGGTCTCCGTGCTGCTGGGTCTGTGGCGGTTCTTCCTGCGGGTCCTTTTTTCATCTGCAGCAGCAGTCAGTCTCCCTTCACCCGCCTTGAGCTGTCTGGTCAGGGTGCCTCTCCATTTGGAGCGGTCCATTGCAAGGTCCTCCCAGCACTCTGTGTTGATCTCCAGGGCCTTCATGTCTCTCTTGCAGACGTCTCTAAAACGCAGCTGTGGGCGGCCAACGTCTCTCTTGCCAGTTGCCAGTTCTCCATAGAGGACGTCTTTGGGGATTCTGCCATCCTCCATACGGTGAACGTGGCCTAGCCAGCGGAGCCTGCGCTGTCTGAGTAGAGTGAACATGGAGGGAAGACCAGCGCGGGCCAGAACTTCTGTGTTGGGCACTTTGTCCTGCCAGGATATGTCCAGGATGTGGCGAATGCAGCGCAAGTGGAAGGAGTTCAGTCTCTTTTCCTGCCGGGCGTATGTTGTCCACGTCTCACTCCCATAGAGCAGTGTGCTGATGACGCAGGCGTTGTACACTGCCATCTCCGTCTTGACAGAGAGTTTGGGATTCTCCCACACTCGTGTGGTGAGGCGAGCGAGTGTGAAGGCTTATTTTCCAATCCTCTTGTTGATCTCTGTATCAAGGGAGAGGTTGTTGCTGATCATGGACCCCAGGTACGTGAACTGATTCACGACCTCCAGCTCGTAGTCGTCAATGGTGATGGTTGGTGGTGCTTCCGTGCCTTGCGCCAAGACGTTAGTCTTCTTCAGGCTGATGGTAAGCCCGAAATCCTTGCATGCCTGGGAGAAGCGGTCCATAAGGGTCTGAAGCTCCTGCTGTGTGTGGGTTGTGACTGCAGCGTCGTCTGCGAACAGCATGTCTCTGATTAGAGCCTCGCGTACTTTGGTTCTGGCTTTCAGGCGGGCGAGGTTGAAAAGCCTGCCGTCAGATCTTGTGTGCAGGTAGATTCCCTCTGTTGCTGTGCTGAAGGCATGCCTCAGGAGCATAGCAAAGAAAATCCCAAAGAGGGTTGGCGCAAGTACACAGCCCTGTTTCACTCCGCTGCGTATGTTGAAAGGCTCTGAGACGTTGCCATCGTGCTGCACTATCCCCTGCATGTTGGTGTGAAACGATTCAATGAGGCTTTGCAACTTTGGTGGGCATCCTATCTTTGGCAGGATCTTGAAAAGGCCCTCTCTGCTGACCAGATTGAACGCTTTGGTGAGGTCGATGAAGGCGACGTACAGGGGCATGTTCTGTTCTTTGCATTTCTCCTGGAGTTGGCGGATGGAGAATATCATGTCTACCGTCGATCGCTCAGCGCGGAAGCCACACTGAGACTTGGGGTACACACGTTCGGCAAGCTTCTGTAGACAAACGAGAACAACTCGTGCGTAGACTTTGCCAACAACGCTGAGGAGGGACATGCCCCTGTAGTTGTTGCAGTCGCTTCTCTCCCCTTTGTTTTTGTAGAGGGTGATGATCTTGGCATCCCTCATGTCCTGTGGTACGGCACCTTCCTTCCAACACTGGCAGAGGACGTCATGCAATGGCAGCAGTAGGGCGGCCTTGCAGTGCTTGATCAGGTCGGGGGGTATGCCGTCGTTGCCGGGTGCCTTGCCAGCGGCCAAGCTATCAATGGCCTTGCTGAGTTCGTCGATGGTTGGCTCGGCGTCAAGTTCGTCCATGGATGGCAGGCAGTCGATGGCATCAAGGGCTGACGGTGTCACGGTGTTCTGTCTGGAGTAGAGGTCGGAGTAGTGTTCCACCCATCTCTCCATCTGCTTGTTCTTTTCTGTGATCATCTCCCCAGTGGAGGATTTGAGGGGGGCTGTCTTCCTCTGAGCCGGACCAAGTGCTTTCTTGATGCCATCGTACATACCACGGATGTTCCCTGTTATGGCAGTGGTTTGAATGTCTTGGCTGAGCTGAGTCCAGTACTCGTTGGCACAGCGCCGAGCAGTCTGCTGAACTTTGCTTCTCGCAGCCCTGAGAATGTGGAGATTCTTCTCGTTTGGGTACTTCTTGTACTCAGCAAGTGCTAAGCGCTTGGCTTTAATGACGGGGGTCATCTCGGTCAACTTGGCATCAAACCAGTCCTGTGACTTCGAGGTCTTCCTCCCAAAGGTAGCCAAGGCTGTGCGGTGGATTGTGTTTCGCAGCTCTTCCCACTTCTGCTTTGCAGATTCTCCTTCTTGTGGTACACCAAGTTCCTTCTCAAAGGTGGAGGCAAACTGCTCAACAAGTTCTGGTTGAGCCATCTTGCTGGTGTCAATCTGTGCCTTTCCAGGTTGTCTAGCACGATGGAATTTCTTCAGCTGCAGCTTGACCTTGCAACACACCAATGAATGGTCTGTGTCGCAATCTGCACCCTGGAACGAACGGGTGATTAGCACGTTCTTCAGTGAGGTGCGCCTGGTCAGGATCAAGTCCAGCTGGTGCCAGTGCTTTGAGTGTGGATGTTGCCAGGAAACCTTGTGTTGGGGCTTGGTCTTGAAGAACAAGTTTGTGATGCACAGATCGTGATATGTGCAGAACTCGAGCAGCCGCTGTCCGTTGTCATTCATTCTGCCCACGCCAAAAGGTCCAAGACAGGAGGGCCAGGAGTCGTGGTCAGCACCCACTCTGGCATTGAAGTCTCCAAGGAGAATGAGTTGTTCAGAGTTGGGGACGATCCTGACAGTTGTTGCGAGATTGTCATAGAACTCGTCTTTTGCCTCTGGTGTGGCTGTCAGTGTTGGGGCATACACACTGACGAGGGTGACTGGGCCTTGAGTGGTGTTCAGGCGGAGGGTGAGGATTCGAGCAGAGCCAGTGCTGCTCGGTTCCACCATCTTCAGCAAGGTGTTCTTCACTGCAAAGCCCACTCCATGTTCCCTGTGTTCGTCACTGCCCTTTCCCTGCCAGTAGAACGTGTAGTCCTTCTCTCTCAGTGTGCCTGCGTCAGCCAACCATGTTTCCTGGAGAGTGGCGATATCCACTTCCAGTCTCTTCAGCTCATTATTGATGATGGCAGTCTTCCTGGTGTCGTTGATGTCCTTGAGGTTAGTAGTGAGTCCTGTCATCATAGTGCGGACGTTCCAAGTTCCCAGTTTTAGAGTTGGTCTCTTTTGTTTTTTTGTCTTTCCTGGTGCGAAAGTTCTCAGCCTGCTGTTTGGATTTCTCCTCATCCCCATGCACCCAATGAGGAAATCAAGCTGTGGCGGGACATCACCTTATTGGCTGGGGGTTGCCCAGCTTGAGCCGGGCGGTAGCTGTCCAGTGAGATCCGATGATCCCTCCCACCATCAGGAATAACCCCTGGCGCCGAGCTCTACACCAATTGAGCGGTGGCTTATAACCGGTAACTGTCATTCCCCATGTTTTGTCTACGCCAAAGGCGAAGCTGGAGTGTCCCCTCCATTGATTCGGTGTTCTACCTTCCAGCGTTGGGCGTTGGTAGGATTCAAGCCTGGGCAGGAAGATATGGAGGATAAGATGTTGCCCATGCAGCATTTCCCCCCTCTCCACGTCACTGATGAATCCAAAGGAACAGCAGGGCTGCTACAGTTTGGCACCAGCGCCATTGCAGGAGCTGCCAGAACGATGTTGAGCACAACATAGAACTGCCTTAGGGGCTCCAACTCCGGATTTTTCCTCAGGGTTGACTCCCGAAGCCTTTCCCGTGACCGGGTATGCCGCAAGGCAGCGGAGGTTTGAAATCAGGGTTTACCTTCCCCGAGATGGGCTACCTTCCCAGGTTGACGAGCCACCATCTACCCGAAGCATCTGGTTTTAAGGTGCCAGAGATCCGCCCTCACCCCTTCTCCTATTAGTAAAAGCAGTTCCGCCGGGCTTAGAGACTAAACCACACGGGCAGGCTAGGAGTTGGACTTAGTTGTCAGAGGCTTTTCGAGACGCACGCCATAAGGAGCATTTTATGAGCACTGGGAGCTTAACCCCAGTGCCGCTCCTGGCTATGACAACCTTGGAACCTTGTGTTCTAATCTATCAAGTAGAATATTATGATCGATAGTATTAAAAGCTGCACTAAGGTCTAAAAGGACAAGTACAGAAACAAGTCCATTATCAGATGCGATGAGGAGGTTGTTCGTGACCTTTGCTAAGGCTGTTTCAGTACTATGATGGATTCTAAACCCAGATAGAAACTCTTCAAGTAAACCATTTCCCTGCAGGTGGTCAAATAATTGCGTAGCAACAACTCTTTCTAAGATTTTTGAAATGAAAGGGAGATTAGAGATTGGTCTATAGTTAGCTAAAGCTCCTGGATCTAGCGTTGGCTTTTTGAGTAAGGGTTTAACTACAGCCGTTTTAAAAGCCTGCGGTACATGGCCTAAAGTTAATGAAGAATTGATTATATGAAGAATAAAGCTACCAATAAGTGGGAAGACTTCTTTAAATAACCTGGTAGGAATAGGGTCTAAAAGACAAGTTGAAGGTTTGGATGAGGAAACTATTTTGTCTAACTCACAAAGGTCGACTGGAGTAAACTCATCAAGACAGACATCAATTGAAGGAGTTGTAGTAGTTACTGTATTTAAGTTAACTTTGGGAAGAATATGATTGATTTTATCTCTGATGGATGATATTTTATTATTGAAAAAGTCCATAAAGTCCTGACTAGTAAGCTCTAAGGTAATGCTAGGATTGACAGAGTCCTGACTCTTTGTCAACCTGGCTACAGCACTGAAAAAAAAAAAAAAAAAAAACTGGGATTATTCTTGTTCTCTTCTATTAATGTAGAATAATAACTCGTTCTAGCTTTTCTAAGAGATTTTTTATAAATTAAAGGATGATTTCTCCAAGCTAAATAGATTTCATCTAAATTAGTCGAGTGCCATTTTCTTTCTAATTGACGAGTCTTCTGTTTTAAGGTACAAGTTTCTGTCTTGAACCAAGGAGTTAGAAATCTCTGATTAGACTTTTTTCTTTTTTAAGTGGGTCACCAAGTCTAGAGTCTGATGCAGAGAATCTGTAACACTATGTACCATGCTATCAATTACAGAAGGAGCAAGCTGTCTATAGCTTATTTCCGTTGTGTTGACACATGGCATAGAGGAAACAATCTGCATAAATTTGGTAACAGCATCATCTTCGAGGCATCTACTGTAGCAATATTTTTCTTTAGGAGTCAAATAGTCAGAAATAGTAAAATCAAAGATTAAAAGACAATGGTCTGACAGTACAGGGTTATGAGGAGACACTACCAGATTTTCTATTTCTATGCCATAAGTCAGAACAAGGTCCAACGTATGGTGGAGATAATGAGTAGAATTTCCTACTTTCTGAGAAAACCCAGTCGAGTCTAATATTGAATTAAATGCCACATTAAGGCAGTCACTATCTACATCTACATGTATATTAAAGTCATTCATCTTCTTCCGCTTAATCCTGTTCGGGTCGCGGGGGGGCTGGAGCCTATCCCAGCATCTTTGGGCGAGAGGCAGGGTACACCCTGGACACATCGCCAGTCCATCACAGGGCCAACACAGAGAGACAGACAACCATTCACTCTCACAGTCATACCTAAGGACAATTTAGAATCCCCAGTTTTGATGCCAATTAACCTAACTTGCATGTTTTTGGCATGTGGGAGGAAACCAGACAAAATCCCGGAGTAAACCCCCGCAGACACGGGGAGAACATGCAAACTCCACACAGATCACTGTTGGTCAGGGGCTGGGATCGAACCCAGGATCCCCAGGCCAAGGGTGAGTTGCTATGCTGCCGCAGTGCTAACCACTCCACCACCGCACCACCCATATATTAAAGCCCCCTACTACAATTACCTCTGCCAGGCCGAAGGCCAGGAGGTTTTGTTTTTGCCAGCATTTGTCTGTCTGTCTGTCTGTCTGTCTGTCTGTCTGTTTGTCTGTCTGTTGGTTAGCAAGATAACTCAAAAAGTTTTGGACGGATTTCGATGAAACTTTCAGGCGTTGTTGGAAATGGTACAAGGAAGAACTGATTAAATTTTGGGGATGATCCGGATCACCGTCTGGATACAGAAATATTTTAAAGGATCCTTTAACATTGTGAGATACGGCCATTTTCAACATGTGTGCAGGGGCAATAGAGGGCGCTGGTCGTTGTTTCTGACGATCACAAACTCCGCGTTCTTCAAAGTTTTAGGCACAAAAGCACGCAGAAAACAGTGGTGGGCAGGGCCCGGCAGCGTGCCTGTGTTTGCGCTACGCTGCAAAAGCTGAGACGGGCAGCTGTCCGGCGCGGGATTATTTGGCAGAAATTCCCCTGGCAGCCATAGGGGCTGCGCAAAAACCAGCTGTCTGCCGGGGAAGCTTCCAAATCCTCTTTTTTTCCGCGGCGCGCAAACCCAATAAAACCCACGGCAACCTGTCTACCCCATTTGCATCCGTCAGTGAAGCCCTCAGTGCTGCTTTCAGTGATCTATGAAAACGCTCGCAGCCTGGGACTTTGCACATGAAGGAGATGGACACAACACCAACACTTCAGTTTATTACCTCCGCCAAGGAGGTAATGCTTTTACTACTGAACCACTAATCCTATCATTGTGAATCCAATTGCTAGTCATATGTTTTCATGGTCAAGGAATCTGAAAATGTACACACAAACACTGTATGGGGGGAACTGTGGCGCTTGGCGGAGGTCTGCGCTCTCCGAGTGCTTTTCTAGTTGATTATTATTCTGATTCTGATTCTGAATTGATTATGAATCTGATTTCAGCACTAAATCAGCTAAAAATTCAGCAAATTCTGATAAAAATTCTGAGTAGGTTGATGGAGGACGATAAACTATGGCAAATAAAACTGAGTTTAGCCTAAAATTGCTGAAGTGCCCAATACTGAGGACCAGGCCCTCAAAGGAATTATAACGTGTTTTTTGCTTTACATTAACTAGTAATTTGGAATGGTAAATTATTGCTACTCCTCCTCCACGATCAGAACTTCTCGGATTTTGACAGTTTAAATAACCAAAGGGAGTTGATTCATTTAAACCACCATAATCCTCTTGCTCTAACCAAGTCTCTGTAAGGGATATTAAATCAATCTGATGATCAATTAACAGATCATGGACTAGCAGAGACTTGGGAGTTAGAGACCTAATATTTAACAAACCACATTTAATTTTTAAATTATGAGGAGGAACAGAGGCCAAATCATTCAATTTAGAGGCTTCATATTTAATTTGAGTTTTACCAACTTTTTGTTTGAATTTGAATTGAATTTGAATTTATTTATTTATTTCGGATAGTACATTACAGGATAGTACATTACAGGTTAAAAGAAACTGTATAATATAACAACAAGGTCAAATTAGACAAAGACTCCTTCTATACAATTCTACGTGAGTTATCCGAAATGGGTGATGGCTGAAGCCGCAGCTTATATTGCCCACCCATATTCCATCCAAGAATTCAAAGGAGAAAAAAGAGAAAACAAGACAAGAGCGATTACAATTTAAAACAAGGCTAAGACAAAATATGACTGAGAGAAAAGAAAACTGAGCTAGTCTAAGTTAAGCGGTTACTATTCAAAAACAAATCTAAGACATAGTGTCACAGAGAAAAAAGAAAAAAGAAAAACTAAGCTATAACACAACACAGGCTGGATATGTCAATCCTTATGCGAGTTTACATGTCGTCTTGTAAATATGTTTGGAGTATTTCTTCCTTTAGTTTTTGTTTAAATTGTCCAAGCTTTGTACATGATTTTAATTCAGGTCCAAAATCGTTCCATAATCTGACACCTTGCACTGAAATACAGTGTTGCTTGGTGGTAGTTCTCACTGAAGGTTTTTGAAATATACATGTTCCTCTGAAGTGATATCGTTTCTCCCTTGTTTGGAACAACTTTTGGATATTTATTATTTGGATTTATTTCTTTGGGATGCTTATACAATACAGTGGGGCAAAAAAGTATTTCGTCAGCCACCAATTGTGCAAGTTCTCCCACTTAAAAGATGAGAGAGGTCTCCAATTTTTATCATAGGTATACCTCAACTATGAGAGACAAAATGAGAAAAAAAAAATCCAGAAAATCACATTGAAGGATTTTTAATGAATTAATTGGTAAATTCCTCAGTAAAATAAGTATTTGGTCACCTACAAACAAGCAAGATTTCTGGCTCTCACAGATGTGTAACTTCTTCTTAAAGAGGCTCCTCTTTCCTCCACTCATTACTTGTATTAATGGCACCTGTTTGAACTCGTTATCAGTATAAAAGACAGCTGTCCACAACCTCAAACAGTCAGACTCCAAACTCCACTATGGCCAAGACCAATGAGCTGTCAAAGGACACCAGAAACAAAATTGTAGACCTGCACCAGGCTGGGAAGACTGAATCTGCAATAGGTAAGCAGCTTGGTGTGAAGAAATCAACTGTGGGAGCAATTATTAGAAAATGGAAGACATACAAGACCACTGATAATCTCCCTCGATCTGGGGCTCCACACAAGATCTCACCCCGTGGGGTCAAAATTATCACAGGAACGGTGAGCAAAAATCCCAGAACCACATGGGGGGACCGAGTGAATGACCTGCAGAGAGCTGGGACCAAAGTAACAAAGGCTACATCAGAAACACACTACACCGCCAGGGACTCAAATCCTGCAGTGCCAGACGTGTCCCCCTGCTTAAGCCAGTACATGTCCAGGCCCATCTGAAGTTTGCTAGAGAGCATTTGGATGATCCAGAAGAGGATTGGGAGAATGTCATATGGTCAGATGAAACCAAAATGGAACTTTTTGGTAAAAACTCAACTTGTCGTGTTTGGAGGAGAAAGAACACCATACCTCCTGTGAAGCATGGGTGTGGAAACATCATGCTTTGGGGCTGTTTTTCTGCAAAGGGACCAGGATGACTGATCCGTGTAAAGGAAAGAATGAATGGGGCCATGTATCGTGAGATTTTGAGTGAAAACCTCCTTCCACCAGCAAGGGCATTGAAGATGAAACGTGGCTGGGTCTTTCAGCATGACAATGATCCCAAACACACCGCCCGGGCAACGAAAGAGTGGCTTTGTAAGAAGCATTTCAAGGTCTTTGTGGGCTGCACGGTGGCGCAGTGGTTAGCACTGCGGCAGCACAGTTTACCCTTGGCCGGGGGATTGTGAGGATCGTGGGATCGTGGGTTCGATCCCAGCCCCCGACCAACAGTGATCTGTGTGGAGTTTGCATGTTCTCCCCGTGTTGCGGGGGTTTACTCCGGGATTTCTCCGGTTTCCTCCCACATGCCAAAAACATGCATGTTAGGTTAATTGGCTGTTCTAAATTGTCCCTAGATATCTGTTTCCTATAGGCCCTTAGAATAGAGGGTTAGTATTAATGAAAGCGCTTTGAGTGGTCTTTGTGACTAGAAAAGCGCTATATAAGTGCAGGTTAGTTAGTTAGTTAGTTAGGTCCTGGAGTGGCCTAGCCAGTCTCCACATCTCAACACCATAGAAAATCTTTGGAGGGAGTTGAAAGTCTGTGTTGCCTAGCGACAGCCCCAAAACATCACTGCTCTAGAGGAGATCTGCATGGAGGAATGGGCCAAAATACCAACAACAGTGTGTGAAAACCTTGTGAAAGCTTACAGAAAATGTTTGACCTCTGTCATTGCCAACAAAGGGTATATAACAAAGTACTGAGATGAACTTTTGTTATTGACCAAATACTTATTTTACTGAGGAATTTACCAATTAATTCATTAAAAATCCTTCAATGTGATTTTCTGGATTTTTTTTTCTTATTTTGTCTCTCATAGTTGAAGTATACCTATGATGAAAATTGGAGACCTCTCTCATCTTTTAAGTGGGAGAAGTTGCACAATTGGTGGCTGACTAAATACTTTTTTACCCCACTGTATATTTTCATTTACTTTGGAGGGACCAGACAATGATTCTCTGATGGGGAAGACAGGGGCTAAGTTGAGGGGTGGCAGATGAAGAGGAGGTGCAGAGAGGCGTGTAAGACTGACTCTGCTTCCCGGTCCCAACTCTGAGTTGTCAAGATTTTGGAAATTTGGATAAAAAAGATGCCAGTTTGTTAGGTAAATGAGATGCACCATCCAAAGTGGGATGGATGTTGTCCATAAGACCAGGTTTTCCCCATATTGTTGTGCTCCCTGAATAAAGTGAGAGTTCGTTGCATGGCATGAGTCCAACTCTGTCTCTGATACCGACATAACACTGGACAGTCACACTTTCAAATATTTAATGATTTAAAAGCTTTGGGAAGCTGCGGTCAGACTGTCCAACATGTCCACCACCCCCACGGCCCCAGATTGCCCCTCAGGGAGAAAGTTCCACTCCAGCTCTATCTCCAACTTTAAGCTCCAGACATTGTGGCCAATGCCAGGAGTGGAGAAAAACGGTTAGACAACCAGAATTAAAGCAGGTCCATTTCTGAGCACACGGACCAAGAGAGCCAATTGAAGATCTCCATCATAGACTGTCACATCATGTCGGTAGTGCAGTCTGACCTCTGCAGGTGTGAGAGTCATTCTCATGACATGAGCAAATTTTTAAAATAGGAGTGTCATAAACCACCCTTTTTAAGGGCTTTGAAGGACACCAAATGCATGCTGTGAGTTTTGCACATTTATTAACCAAAAGACGAACATGACATAGAAACACTACACTTAAATATAATGGGTGTGGAGGTGTGCTGGAGGAGGACGGGGCCCACGATTACAGGAGGAAAAACAGCCTGGGGAAAAACAGGCTGAGGCATACGGAGATACCAGAAAAATAGAGATAAACTCAGCCAGAGTCACACCTGAAACAAAATGGGGCTCATGTCAGAAAAACAGAAAAGGGAAAATACCGTCCACCTCTGCAGTCTCCCGTCTCCCATCCACCTCTGCAGAAAAACCAACTCCACTCAGAGACAGACTGCAAATACTGAGGAAGCACACGGTAGGACACGGCAACGGAAAACATTGTTGTGTCCTTAAATAGGTGAATGGGATAGATGATAGAAGGTCAGGCACTGGTTTGCTTGTTACCAGGTAATCATGAAAAGAGGTACTACCTGTTTCATGGGTCGGGCCGTCAGCGACTCAACCGGCAAACCCGCCCTTCTGAGGGTGTGGAGGGTGAAACTAGGCATCCTGGCAGATATAAAAAAAAAAATTCTGTCACAGGTCTCTGGTGGACCACTCCCAGTTACACGGGGTCAGACTAGACATCCTGGCAGATAAGCACATCTGTCGCAAGGTCTGTGGTGGACTTTTGCCAGTTGGTGCATGGTGACATGCAATACACAAAGAGCAGAGATAAACAAACCTATCATCTGGTCAGTCACTGCAACAGATACTGGAGTCAGTTTGCCTTGGCTTGTCTTTGCCACTGATAATACCTTTATCTGCCAAGAATTTGCCGCTAGTCAAGAAAAAACTAGCGGTACTGAAATACTTTGCAAGCAGTTTCATGAAATGGTCAGTCAGAAAGCAACTCGTGCCAGCTCAGAGGTTGCCCGGGTTAACAAAGTCAGGAGTTCCTGACAGCGGAAGGTGAAGGACAAAGCTGCGTGGAAGAATCTGATCAGACCTAAATTAAACAGTCATTGTTGCCCCCGACAGACTGCTATGATGATGATGATGGGATAGATGATTAATTGATGACAGGTGTGGATACATGAGAAAAGAAGTACACATAATCAGTGACAGCTGTGCAGCCACCAAGCAGAGTCTGACAGCCGGAAGCTGCACAGCACTGTCAAAAACACAAAACCGGAAACTAAATAATAATACAAGGATAGGACCACACAACCCCAAGATGTAAATAATGCTATAAATACAAAATGACCAATACCTAGACAGGACAATAAGGACGAGACTAAGAATACAGACAACTCATAACTACACAGGAACCAAATAGAACAGGCCATAATAAACACAGAATCAAACAAACAGAAAAAGACTAAACTTGAACTGAGACTGAGCATGGCACCAACCCCTGCTCAGGATCATGACAAAGAGCTTCCATCCAGTCTAGTAAATCTTCAGAATAAGAGGAATTGACTTGTCAAATAAAGAACTGATTGAGCACAGACACATAAAAAACTATAAAATTGTCCAGTAGCTGAAGGCACACCACATAAAACTGGTGACTTCCTGTTTTTAAGGTTATGATATCAATTTGTATTTTCATTTATATACAAATATATTTTTTACATTAAAGAAATGGTACAAAAATTCTGGGTCATAGTACTGTCAGACCATTGTCTGTTAACCTTTGATTTTAATATTTCTGACTATTTGGCTCGGAAAGAAAAATATTATTACAGTAGATGCCTCTCAGATGATGCTGTTATCAAATTTATGCAGATTGTTTCCTCTATGCCATGTGTCAACACAACAGATATAAGCTATAGACAGCTTGCTCCTTCTGTAATTGATAACATGGTGGGTAGTGTTACAGCTTCTCTGCATCAGACTCTAGACTTGGTGGCCCCCTTAAAAAAGAAAAAAGTCTAATCAGAGATTTCTAATTCCTTGGTTCAACACATAACCTCGTAGCTTAAAACAGAAGGCTCGTCAATTAGAAAGAAAATGGCGCTCCACTAATTTAGATGAAATCTATTTAGCTTGGAGAAATCATCTTTTAATTTATAAAAAATCTCTTAGAAAAGCTAGAACGAGTTATTACTCTGCATTAATAGAAGAGAACAAGAATAATCCCAGGTTTCTTTTCAGCACTGTAGCCAGGTTGACAAAGAGTCAGGACTCTGTCAATCCTAGCATTCCCTTAGAGCTTACTAGTCAGGACTTTATGAACTTTTTCAATAATATAATTTCATCCATCAGAGATAAAATCAATCAGATTCTTCCCACAGTTAACTTAAATACTGTAACTACTACAACTCCTTCAATTGATGTCTGTCTTGATGAGTTTACTCCAATCGACCTTTGTGAGTTAGACAAAATAGTTTCCTCATCCAAACCTTCAACTTGTCTTTTAGACCCTATTCCTACCAGGTTATTTAAAGAAGTCTTCCCACTTATTGGTAGCTTTATTCTTCATATAACCAATTCTTCATTAACTTTAGGCCATGTACCGCAGGCTTTTAAAACGGCTGTAATTAAACCCTTACTCAAAAAGCCAACACTAGATCCAGGAGCTTTAGCTAACTATAGACCAATCTCTAATCTCCCTTTCATTTCAAAAATCTTAGAAAGAGTTGTTGCTACGCAATTATTTGACCACCTGCAGGGAATTGGTTTACTTGAAGAGTTTCAATCTGGGTTTAGAATCCATCATAGTACTGAAACAGCCTTAGTGAAGGTCACTAACGCCCTCCTCATCGCATCTGATAATGGACTTGTTTCTGTACTTGTCCTTTTAGACCTTAGTGCAGCTTTTGATACTATCGATCATAATATTCTACTTGATAGATTAGAACACTATGTTGGACTTAATGGAACTTCGTTGCAGTGGTTTAGATCTTATTTATCTGATAGGTTCCAGTTTGTTCATGTAAATAATGAGTTTTCTTTCAACTCAAAGCTTAGTCATGGAGTTCCACAGGGATCTGTGCTAGGCCCTACTCTTTTTAGTTTATATATGCTTCCGTTAGGCAACATTATTAGAAAGCACTGTATACATTTTCATTGTTATGCAGATGACACACAATTATACCTGTCAATGAAGCCACATGATAGTAATCAATTAGCCAAGTTAGAAGCCTGTCTTAAGGAAATCAAAGCTTGGATGACTTGTAATTTCCTGCTATTAAATTCAGATAAGACTGAAGTCATTCTTGTTGGTCCAAAAACCCTTAGAAATACCTTTCCAAATCAAACTTTCAGTTTGGATGCAGTTACTCTTTCTCTTAATAGCTCTGTGAGGAACCTTGGAATTATTTTTGATCAAAATCTGTCCTTCAATTCACATATTAAATTTGTTTCTAAGACTGCCTTCTATCATTTGCGTAATATTGCCAAGATTAGGAGCATCTTGTCTCAGAGTGATGCTGAGAAACTGATCCACGCTTTTGTTAGCTCGAGATTAGATTATTGTAATTCTTTATTATCAGGCTGTCCTAAAACATCTTTAAAAAGTCTTCAGCTGATCCAAAATGCTGCAGCAAGAGTTTTAACAGGTACTAGAAAGAGAGATCATATCTCTCCGGTTCTGGCCTCCCTTCATTGGCTTCCCATAGAGTTTAGAATTAAGTTTAAAATCCTTCTTCTTACTTACAAAGCTCTTAACAATCAGGCTCCTTTTTATTTAAAAGATTTGATACTACCGTATTATCCTAACAGAGCACTACGCTCCCAAAATGCAGGATTACTTGTAATACCTAGAATCTCCAAAAGTACAATGGGAGGCAGAGCCTTCAGTTATCAAGCTCCTCTCCTGTGGAACCAGCTGCCAATCTGGATTCGGGAGTCAGACTCGATCTCTGTTTTTAAGATTAGGGCTAAAACCTACCTTTTTGATTTAGCCTACAATTAGGGAGGGAGCATGTGTTTCTGATCCCTCCCTTCGTTATGCTGCTAATAGGTTTAGTCAGCCGGGGGACCTCCAGTAATGCACGGGGCCTCACTCCTTTCCTCACTCTCAATGAAATATTTTTTTTGCTGGTCATTAACATTTGTTTGTTCTCTCCCATAGATTGAGTCCTATCGTGCTGTTTGCTCTCTACATGTCTGTTCTTTTCATCTTCTCTGTCCCCTCACCCCCCAGCCAGTCGCAGCAGATGACTGCCCCTCCCTGAGTCTGGTTCTTCTGGAGGTTTCTTCCTGTTAAAAGGGAGTTTTTCCTCTTCACCGTCGCCAAGTGCTTGCTCACAGGGGATCGCCTGATTGCTGGGGTCTTTCTGCAACTGTGGGGGTTCCCCCTACTGTTGATAGTGCTATGAGATGACTGTTGTTGTGAAATGGCGCTATATAAATAAAGTTGAATTGAATTGAATCGAGTACCTCAAGGCCCTGGATGTTGTTGGGTTGTCATGGTTGACACGCCTCTGCAACATTGCGTGGAGGTCGGGGGCAGTGCCTTTGGCATGGCAAACCGGGGTGGTGGTTCCTCTCTTCAAAAAAGGGGACCGGAGGGTGTGCTCCAACTTTAGAGGGATCACACTCCTCAGCCTCCCTGGGAAGGTCTATGCCAAGGTACTGGAGAGGAGAGTCCGGCCGTTGGTCGAACCTCGGATTCAGGAGGAGCAATGTGGTTTTCGTCCTGGCCGTGGCACATCGGACCAGCTCTTTACCCTCTCGAGAATTCTTGAGGGTTCGTGGGAGTTTGCCCAACCAGTTTACATGTGTTTTGTGGACTTGGAGAAGGCATTTGACCGCGTCCCTCGTGGATTTTTGTGGGGGGTGCTTCGGGAGTATGGGGTATCGGGCTTGTTGTTACGAGCTATTCGGTCTCTGTACGACCGTTGTGAGAGTTTAGTTCGCATTGCCAACACTCGGTCGGAGTCATTCCCAGTGAGAGTTGGACTCCGCCAGGGCTGCCCTTTGTCACCGGTCCTGTTCATAATTTTTATGGACAGGATTTCTAGGCGCAGCCAGGGAATGGAGGGTGTCATGCTTGGTGACCACAGGATCTCATCTCTGTTGTTTGCAGATGATGTTGTCCTGTTGGCTTCATCCAGCAATGACCTACAGCTCTTGCTGGGATGGTTTGCCGCTGAGTGTGAAGCGGCTGGGATGAGAATCAGCACCTCCAAGTCCGAGTCCATGGTCCTCAGCCGGAAAAAGGTGGATTGTCCTCTCCGGGTTGGGGACAGGCTCCTGCCCCAAGTGGAGGAGTTTAAGTATCTTGGGGTCTTGTTCACGAGTGAGGGGAAAATGGAGCGAGAGATCGACAGACGGATTGGAGCAGCATCTGCAGTGATGCGGACGTTGTACCGGTCTGTTGTGGTGAAGAGGGAGCTTAGTTCTAAGGCAAAGCTGTCGATTTACCAGTCAATCTACGTTCCTACTCTCACCTATGGTCACGAGCTTTGGGTAATGACCGAAAGAACGAGATCGCGGATACAAGCGGCTGAAATGAGCTTTCTCCGTAGGATTGCTGGACTCACCCTCAGAGATAGGGTGAGGAGCTCAGTCATCCGGGAGAGGCTCAGAGTAGAACCGCTGCTCCTCCACATTGAAAGGAGTCAGTTGAGGTGGTATGGGCATCTGATTAGGATGCCTCCTGGACGCCTCCCACTTGAGGTGTTTCAGGCACGTCCCACTGGGAGGAGACCCCGGGGCAGACCCAGGACTCGGTGGAGAGACTATGTCTCCCAGCTAGTCTGGGAACGCCTTGGTATCCCCTCTGAAGAGCTGGAGCAGGTGGCTGGGGAGAGGGAAGTCTGGGCTTCTCTGCTTGAACTGCTGCCTCCGCGACCCGGACCTCCGGAAAAGCGGTAGAAGATGGATGGATGGATGGATGGATGAATTGAATAACATAAGACACAATGAAAACAAAGCAGCACCCTCACCTTGCCATTTGGATTTCTCTTGAGCACCACTCACTCTGCAGGTAATGCCTGCTGATCACACAGATGGTCTTCCTGCTGCCGTAGATGGCATCGGTGATGTTCTCTATGATGGGTTTACCTGTAGATACAGCAGGAGTTCACCAGTTGAACTGAAGACCAGAATGCCATAGCACTGTTGACAAGCATCAATACCACAATATCCACAAATGTGGAAAAAAGGGAAGAAGTTAGAAATTAGTGTCAAAAGCAAAACTGAGAAAGTCAGAGTGTACCTGGTTGGAATTCTCTGTGGTGCAGATCAGATTTTTTCTTTTTTTTTAACACCTTAAAGGCCATCCACACCAACAACAATAAAAGTAACAATGTTAATCAGCAACTATGACGAAAGATGTGAGTGTCCACCTTGACAAAGTGTATGTGTAGCAGTGTTCTGGAACCTTCGTCTTCAGGACCATGTCTCCCTGCCTCTGTCACCGATTCACTTCTTTCTGTCACGGCAGATGAATGGAGGACTGATTCTGATTGGCTGTCAGTGTTTGCATTGTTCATAAAATCACTCTGAAAGTGATCCTGATATCATCTGCCACTTTAGTTATAGATGATGTTGTTGTGTCGACTCTACCATCCATTTAAGTTAGAATGTTTTCCAAAGCTAAAATTTTATAGTTATCGTTACCTTTATTGTTGTTGCTGTGGACAACCATTTAAAAATGGCTTTATGCCTTCAAATCATTGGATTTTGACAGTGATACTAATTAAATCCTTTTCCTTGGTGTCATCTGAAAACCTCCAAATTCATAAGACTGTCATGATTTGCCCTGCAGGGCAGGAACACAAGACCCACGTGCTGTACTGTTAATAGTGAGTATATTTATTTATTTTATTTTTTTTTCACTTCTGGCGCCACACGAGTCGGCTGGCTTTTGCAACAGCGGCTCAATTCTGAGTCTTTTATTTTTCTTCCTCTCTCTTCTGATCCGGTGACAACTCTCTGATCCGGCACACCTTTCACTCCATATAGATCACGGACACACAGATCGCCCCAAATGTCTCCCGAGCCGGTGGACGGACCCACTGTTTATAGCAGGAGACGGTACAGCAGGGAAGAGCTGCTAGCACTCAACCACCACCTGAACTGAGGTGAAAACGACGTGGGTGCCGTGCTGGAGTAAGGCGGAGGGCAAGAAATACAAGGTACAGACCTACCCTCCCATCCGTTGTTATGGGGAATGTACGATCGTTACTGGGAAAGGTAGATGAGCTAGCGGCTATCTCCCGCTACGATAGCATATACCGGGAGTGTAGCCTGTTTCTATTCACAGAGTCTTGGCTAACTGAATTAGCAGCAGATGCTAACATTGAACTGGAGGGTTTCCACGTGATACGGGCAGACCGAACATCAGACAGTGGCAAAGCAAGGGGCGGTGGAGTGATAATGTATGTTAACAACAACTGGTGCAGACTGGGACATATCACTGTTAAACAACAACACTGCAGCAAAGACATGGAGTTGCTAGCTGTTAGCATGCGGCCTACATATCTCCCGAGGTAATACTCACACGTGATCTGCATTGTTATTTATGCAAATCCGACTGCGAAAGCTGGGACAGTGTGTGACGTCATCCACTCAGTAACTGGCAGGCTGCAGACAGAACACCCAGATGCTCTTCTCCTCATCTCAGGCGATTTCAACCATGTTTCACTGTCTCCCATTCTACCCACGTTTACCCAGTATGTCACATGCCACACTAGAGACAATAAAACACTGGACTTATTCTACGCAAACACTAAGGAGGCGTACACCTATTATTATTCCATCCAGCTACAATGCTCTGCACTGTGTGTCTGTGTGTGTGTGTGTATATATATATTTTATAGTAATATGTACATATGTATATTAGCTGCTCTTGCTTGCTTGTTTTTTTTCTTGCCTTCTGATTGTTGCTCTGAGTGTTGCTATCCCTGTGCTGTTGCAATCCTGGAATTTCCCCATTGTGGGACTAATAAAGGCTTATCTTATCTTATCTACCTCATCACAACTCCCCCCACTCGGGAGATCGGATCACAACTTGGTTCATCTCCGGCCGGTGTACAAACCCCTAGTGCACAGACAACCTCCGGCCATGCGCACAGTGAAGTTATGGTCTGAGGAGGCAATGGACACTCTAAAGGGCTGTTTTGAAACCACCGCCTGGGAGCAGCTCTGCGATCCACATGGTGAGGACATCGATGGCCTCACTCACACCATCACGGACTACATCAGCTTCTGTGTGGACAACACCGTATCCACCAAGACCATACGGTGTTGCTCAAACAACAAACCCTGGATCAACCCTGAGATAAAAACACTTCTGAGAGAGAAGAAGAGGATCTTCAGGTCAGGGAACAGGGAGATGCTGAAGTCCGTACAGAGGGAGCTGAGGAGAAAGATCAGAGAAGGCAAGGACAGCTTCAGGAAGAAGATGGAGGACAAGCTGCAACAGAGCGACATCAGCGGGGTCTGGAGAAACCTTTAAACCATCTCTGGGCTCCAGAATACCTCCCCCCAGGCCACGGGGGGCAGGGAGTGGGCGAACAATCTGAATCTGTTTTTCAATAGGTTTGACCAACCGCCCTCCCCCATGACTGCACAACAACCACTGCTGCCTCTAAAGACATCAAGTCCTGCTGCCCACTCCCCACTCCACCAACACCCCCCCACTCCCAGCACACAGCCCCCCAACCTGACCCTCACTAAGACGCAGGTGAGGACGGAGCTGAGGAAGATCAAGGCGAGGAAGGCGTCGGGACCGGACAGCATCAGCGCAAAGCTCCTCAAGTCCTGCGCAGACCAACTGTGTGGGATTGTGGAGTACATCTTCAATCTGAGCCTGAAGCTGGGGAGGGTACCACAGCTGTGGAAAACATCTTGTGTGGTACCTGTACCAAAGACTTCCCACCCCAAAGATCTGAACAGCTGCAGACCAGTGGCCTTGACGTCCCACATGATGAAGACCCTGGAGAGACTGCTCCTTGCTCACCTCCGCCCCCTGGTGGGACCAGCGATGGATCCACTCCAGTTCGCCTACCAGCATGGCATTGGGTGGAGGATGTGGTGATCTTCCTCCTTCACCGTTCTCTGTCCCACCTGGAGAAGCCAGGGAATGCGGTGAGGATCATGTTCTTTGACTTCTCCAGTGCTTTCAACACCATCCAACCAATGATCCTGAAGGACAAGCTGCTGTGCGCAGGGGTGGACCAGCACCTGTCATCATGGATCCTGGACTACCTCACAAACCGGCCTCAGTTTGTAAGAACCCGGGACTGTGTGTCCGACACGATCATCGGTAGCACGGGGGCCCCCAGGGAACGGTTTTGGCTCCCTTCCTGTTCACCCTTTATACTGCGGACTTCTCACACAACACAACACACTGCCATCTACAGAAGTTCTCTGAGGACTCTGCGATCGTTGGCCTCATCTCCAACGGAGATGAAGCTGAGTACAGAGGGTTTATCCAGGACTTCGTGGAACTTCATGGAACTTTGGAACTGCTTCCAGATCAATGCGAGGAAAACTAAGGAGGTGGTGGTTGACTGCCGCAGGCAAGGACAACCCCTCACAGCACCAGTAAATATACAGGGAACAGACATCGAGATGGTGACATCCTATAAGTACCTGGGTGTTCATCTGAACAATAAACTAGACTGGTCACACAATACTGATACACTCTACAAGAAGGGACAGCGCAGGCTGTTCCTACTGAGGAGACTCAGGTGTTTTGGTGTACAAGGGGCGCTGCTGAAGACATTCTACGACACGGTGGTGGCATCAGCCATCACTTTTGGAGTGGTCTGCTGGGGTAGTGGCATTACAGCAGCCGATAGGAAGAGACTGAACAAACTGATCAAGAAAGCTAGCTCTGTCCTGGGGCAGCGCCTTGACCCAGTGGAGGAGATGGGAGAGAGAAGGATGGTGGCTAAACTGTCATCTCTGCTGGAGTCCGAGCTCCACCCTATGCAGGACATACTGAATGCACTGAGGAGCTCATTTAGCAGCAGACTACATCATCCTAGGTGCACAACTGAGAGGTTTCGCAGATCCTTCCTACCTACGGCTGTCAGACTGTACAACCTAAGCAGGGCTGCTCGCAGAGATAGCAAAAAGACGCGACGACCTAGTAGTTTTGATTGCAAAAGACGCAATAGACTTACACAATTGTCCCCTCCGGTATACAACTAGGAAAATACCGGTCGCTATGGAGGGTGAGAATATGTATGGGTACATAATCATACCATGTAGGATAACTAAGTAGACGGTTATGCTGTTTCATTCCATCTAACTACAATGCTCCGCACTGTGTGTTTATATATTTATATATTTAATCCATCTAGCAACAATGGTCCATGCTGTGCGTGTTTATATATTTACATATTTATTCCATCTAGCTACAATGCTCCGCACTGTGTGTGTTTATATATATATTTATATATTTATTCCAACTAGCAACAATGCTCCACACTGTTTGTGTTTATATATTTACATATTTATTCCATCTAGCTACAATGCTCCGCACTGTTTATATATCTACATATTAATTCCATCTAGCTACAATGCTCCGTACTGTGTGTTTATATATCTACATATTTATTCCATCTAGCTACAATACTCTGCACTGTGTGTTTATATACTCATATATTTATTCCATCCAGCTACAATGCTCCGCGCTGTCTATATATATATATATATACTCGCTGCTCTTGTTTTTTCTCTTGCCTTCTGATTGTTGTTCTGAGTGTTGCTATCCCTGTGCTGTTGCAATCCTGGAATTTCCCCATTGTGGGACTAATAAAGGCTTATCTTATCTTATCTTATTAAATAAAAGGAAAAACACAAAGTTCAACAACATGCTCCAAAACAAAGATGCAAACATGAGGGAGATTATTTACAAATTAGTCACCAGATCAAAGCTGAGCTCTGGTGGAGACGAGGGTTGGAAAAAGCCAAAGCGGCGACAAAGTAGGAGTGAACATACAGACCTTAAATAGGGATAGAAACCCATTACATAATTGACAACAGATGTGGGCACCTGAACGGGCAAGAGAAGGCAAAGAAACTTAACTGGAAACAGCTGAGGTGATGAGAGGAGGGCAAATCCAAGCTGGCAGCTGTTGTACATGCTGTTTTTTCTTTGTAAAATGAATACATTAAGATAATCTTTCTCAGTATGTTTGCATTTAAAGCTATAACGAGGTAGAGTGTACCTGGTTGGAAGTCTCTGTGGTGCAGACAGAGTTTCCAGCCCTGTTCACCTTCCAGCACTGGAAGCATCTCTTGGTAAACCCACTCCTCATCATGGACATTGTAGGAGATGAAGGCATCGTAGCGACAAGCTGCTCCCTTCCTCCTCTTCTTGGTGTCATAGTGGAAGGCCCGGAACAGTAGGAAGGCGTAGGCTAGATGCCACCTCAGAAAGTGGTAGATGAAGGATGTGAGGAGAGTTAGAAGCACCAGACAAGTGCTGGAGATGAAGCAGAGGAAGCCAGCGTCCACCCAACAGGACTGGATGCAAAAGTCCAGCAATGATCTTCCTTGCTGGGAGACAGGAGAGGAACAAGTGTACTGATGGGCGTTTACGACCTGAATCTGTTTGTTGTTCTTCACCCACTGGATGAAGCCAGCATTTGAACAGTCACAAGTGAAAGGATTATGGCTCAGATCCAGGTATTTCAGTGAAGGGACAAACTGAAAGACTGTTTCATTGATCACTGTCAACTCATTTCTTCTCAGTGACAAACATCTGAGATCAGACACATTGGCATGCATCAGAAAATCCAAAGACTTGATGTTACATGCAGTAAGATTTAGAATCTGCAGATTAGGGATTTGTTGAAATGCTGTGGAGTTAATTTGTGATACATCTGTATTTCTAAATGTCAGTCTCTTGAGCTTTTCATGGAATGGATTTTCCATCTTGTCGAGAGCAAATTGATGAAAATTCTCTCCTGTGAATTCCTCTAAATTTTTCAAAATTAAAATCATCTTAAGTGGTAGATAATATTCTCTGTCAGGGATACAGCTGATTACTGTAAAAACTTTAATCTGGTTTAATGCAGTTAAATCCTCAATATTGTTTTGGTAAGAATCTTTGACATTATCTTTAACAGTGATAAAAAATGTAAGTTTTTCTAATCGTTGAAGTTTACTTAAATGAAAATACTGTAGTGGAAATGAAACAATAAAACTTTCCAAGTTATTCAAGCCTTCAAAGGTGCTTGGTGATACCCTAAGACTACCATCATATTTCATGTTTAAATGTTTCAGAGACTGTAAACCTTGAAAGCTTCTTTTTATAAGACCAGTTGGGTTGTTCCTGCTTAAATCCAAGATCTCCAGGCTCTGTAGTCCATATTTGAAGGTGTCTCCTATAGTCGATATTTCATTGTTGCTCAGGTCTAAAACCTTTAAATTATTGAGCTTTTCAAAGACGCACCTGTCCAGTCTGGGAATACGATTTGAACTCAGATCAAGTGTTTTTAGGTTTCTTGTGTTTCCAAAATCCTCACAGCCCAACTCAGAAATAAGGTTGTCATTAATGCTGAGGATTTCTAAAGAGGAAAGGTTCCTAATGTCATAGGGCACCTTGGTTAGCTGATTTGCCCGAACATTCAATACATTGAGGTGCTTCATTGAATCTATGGAACCTTTGGACAGCTCTGAAATGCCAGTGAAGTACAGATTAAGTTCAGTGAGCTGAGAGCATGTTACAAGGTTTACGTTCCCAAGACGATTGCTTGAAAGATCCAGCTTCCTAAGTGTTGATATTTTACAGACAACAGATAACAGGCCTTTCTTCGTCAACTCATCATCCAGACCCAGAACCAGATGCATCAGTGAGTCAAGACTCTGAAGAATGTTTGTGATGTCTTCAAAGGTATTCCAAGGACAATCAAGATGTAGCTCCGTTATGTTTCTCAGTAACGTCTTGTCAGGTATGTCCCATTTCATTGGAGAAAGTTGATGATACACTACAAGGTATAAAATCTGAAGGTGGGGGAAATATGGTGTTGTGATGCTGAAGTTTTCAAGCTTGTTTTCAGTAAGATCCAACATCTGAAGGGTAGAAGACACATTCAGCTGTAGGTCTTTTGTCTGGAAGGAAGTAAATAGATTTTCTCTAACATGCAGATCCTGTATGTGAGGCAGCTGTAGGATGGGCTGAATGTCAATGATTTGTTGGAGACAGTTGCCTTCTAAATACATGACTTGTAACTTTTTTAAGGATTTAAAAGCTGCCTCATGAATGAATTGAATGTGATTTTTACTAAGGTCAAGAAAGGTGAGGTTACCCAGTCCCTTAAAGAGGTTGCTTGTCAGAGTCGTGAGGTAGTTGGATCTCATTGAAAGCTTTTTCAGGGCCACCAGATGAAAGAATGATTCATCATCTATATCAGAAATGTTATTTTCATCAAGAAACAAAAATCTCAACTTTGTCATATTTCTGAAATCTCCTCGGTCAATCATCTCTAGCGTATTCATTCGAAGGCTAACTGTGACAGCGTCTTTGGGGATGTCATTAGGGACAGATTTAAGGTCACGGTCTTCACAGTCCAAATAAAGATCAGCTGCTGGATTTTCAGAAAAAGGGATGGTGCAGTTTTTCAGAGAATAAGACAGTGAAGAGTAAACTTGAAATGAGAGAAACAGAAGTAAGGCCAGGCGTCTAAAGATAAAGTGTGAAGAAAAACTTCTCATTTTGGACTCGTACACTGAGTTTGTCTGAAGTTGTTTTTAATCTTCCCGTTTTAACATCTGTAACAAACACAAAAGATTAGAACACCATACCATACACTACACATTAATACATGTAGATGTGTGAGGGTGGACATTATTTTATCTCATTTTTATGATGAAAATAAGTACAAAATTTTGTAAAAACTGAAAAAAAACCCACTGAAAGGATGTTTTTCATTTTTCTGTTGATGAACCAGTGATGATGCTATTAACTCCAAGTCTTCTTCTGTAAGCAGTAATACTACAGTGATGCAGTACAACTGTATTGTTATTTTATTCATTAAAGCAAACTTTATTGTCATTCAGTCCATCCAGCCAATCATGTACAGTTGAACAAAATTACATTTCTTTTATCTACAATGTTAATCACATCTAGGATCAGAGGGGTCACTGCCATGCAAGGTGCCACCACAAATTTCCCTCCTCCTTTCCATTATTGCTGAGCACCAAGCTGGATGGCAGGAAGTTCCACTTTTATATGGTCTTCAGCATGACCCAGCCGGGATTTGAATCCCGGCCTCCCGGGTGTGAGGTGGATGATCTACCAACTAGGCCACCACTCCGGCATTATATCATGTCCTGCAGCATCTGTATACCTCTATCTCTGCCATATAAACTTATTATCATTATTATTATCATTATTGGTCTACATTTATTAGTTTGGTGTTTTTTAATTATTTGATATAAAATATTTATAAATGATCATAAAGACAAGTACAACTACTTAAAACTGCAGAGTCAGAAAAAAAAAATGATACTCACAGTTCTCCCTCTGAGCTCAGACTAAGAGACGTCAGGTCACTTCTCTTTTACCCCGGCTATGCCAGAAAACAGAGCTGTGTTTGACTTCCTTTTTCTTCAACGTGGCACACCATTATTTGGTTTTTGCTCTTTGATCTTTCCAGTGAACTTTCTTTCAGATCATTCTGGTCTCATGAGCTTAACCTTTTTCTTTTCATCTCTGTATAAACCATCCATCATCCGTCTTCTACGGCTTAATCCTTTTTGGATCATGGGGGAAGGGGGGTGGAGGCTGGAGCCTATCCCAGCATCTTTGAATGAGAGGCAAGGTCCAGCCTGGACAGATCAGCTCTCCATCTCAGGGCCAAAACAGAGAGATAGACAGCCATTCACTCTCACATTCATACCTTAAGACAATTTAGGTCAGGCCAGGTAAACAAAGCACTGAGGAATATCAACCCCCGCAAGGCAGCAGGACCAAACGACATCCCTGGGCGGGCTCTCAGAGCATGTACTGCCGAGCTGACTGATGTTCTCGCATCCATCTTTAACCTCTCCTTCAACCAGAACATAGTCCCCTTCTGCTTCAAAACCACAAAAATTTTCCCCCACCCTAAAAAGAGCCCGCTGACCTTCCTGAATGATTACAGACCGGTAGCACTCACTCCAATCATCATGAAGTGCTTTGAGAGAGTGGTGCTGGCCCTCATTCAGGACAGCATACCAGATTCCCTGGATCCCCTGCAGTACGCCGACTGGTCCAACAGGTCCACCTAAGATGCCATTGCTGCTGCACTCCATTATTCTCTCTCCCACCAGGCAGATTAAAACTCCTACATCATGATGCTTTTTGTCAATTACAGCTCTGGCTCCAACACGGTCATCCCCCACAAACTCACTTACAAACTATCTTCACTTGGCCTGCACCTCAGCCTCTGTGACTGGCTACTTTACTTTCTACCTGGCAAGCCCCAGTCTGGATGGGTAACAGGACCTCAGCCAGCATCATCACGAGCACAGGTGTCCCACAGGGTTGTGTCCCCAGCCCCATCCTCTACAGCTGTCATGACCTGGCTCTCACCAGCCAGAAAGGAGATGCGAAGGCGACCAGTGAGTTTGCGTAATTTATTAATATTCACACACAAAGAACGAACACAAAGTAAAGAGCCTTGTGGGGCTATAACACACATAACACTAGACAACAAACTGAAAGGAAAACAGCAACGTGGGGCTAAAACACACACAGAACACAAGACAACGTACAACCCGGAAAGAATGGCTAGAGAGGCGGCGAGAGGAAACACACGCCGAGTCGCAGCACTTACTTTGGGGGTAGCGCCGAGGTAACGGCGGACTGAAGCTAGGCTTAGGAGCTACAGCCGTGGAAACACAGGGCACGTCTTTCCATAGCGAGGTCGCAGCGACGAGTAACTCTCGGCTGCTCACTTAAGAGGGGAAGATAATTGGTAATGAGAGACAGCTGTCCCAGTGCAGCTGAACTAGACAGCTGGGAATCAGCTGGGCGCTGTCAAAGTACGGGCCTTGGAAGACCCGGCACGGACTACCACGGAGCAGGAGCGACACTGGACAACCTGAACGCAGAAAAGGATAGCGTTCAGGTCGTGACAGTACTCCTCCCCCGAGCCAGCCTCCTGGCGCAGGCTTAACCCCCCCCCGAGGGGAAGACCAGGGAGGGCGGTGGGGGCCAGGTCTGGGGGAAAGCGAGGGACAAGGAAAAGGAGGGAGAGAGGGAAAAAAAACAAACCTAGGTACAGTATAGACTCTGACACCATAATAATTTCAAACAGTAAATCACTATCACCCCCCCCCCCCACCCTCTGCAGAGGCCGGACGGTCAATGCAGGTAACCACAGGAGGTGGGGAAGAAAAAAAAAACCCAGGTAACAGCATAGGATCAGACACCATAATAACAGTTTCAAAACAGGAAAAAAAAAACATCACCCCCTCCTCTGCAGAGGCCAGACGGTCTATGCAGGTGACCACAGGAGGTGGGGAGATCAAACTGCAGAAATATAGAGACATAGTCATAAAAGGGCTCACAACAACTTAGGGCGAGGACAAGGCAAAACTCATGTCCCGAAGACCAAAAAAAAAAAACTACAGAACTCTGTGAACATAAAGTTAAAGAAGATTTACCCATGTAACCCCGGCCAAGACAGAATATACAAAAAAGGTAATCCGGGCACAAGCCCTGAAAATAGAGCCTGGAGCTACCGATTGGCATATAAACACAAAGGAAACCACTCCTCGATCATGAATTAGCACAACAGATGTCAAACAGTCTGGAGGAGGATAAAAATGCAGATTAACCAGGCTACTCTGAATGAGGCCAGGCAAAGTGAGGCAAATGCTACTTTAAGGACAAATTAGAATAAGAATACATACAGGGATTGTAAGACATAGAAAATAGTCTAAGGAAAATTCTTGGTTGGAATGACACCACAATAAGGACTCTAGCACAGAAAGTTCTTTGACATCCTGAATAGAATTAAATAAGGGAAGACAACCAAACACAAAGCAACTAGCAGTCAGTCAATTCTTCAGGAACGTCAGCAGGTGGAGCGGGGCAGGCGGTGACAACTTGTCCGGCGGGCGACCCGAACTCCACCAGGCCAGGAACCACAACACCAGTTCGGGCGGCCTACCAGAGTCCAAGGCTAGGAGACACAGTTTCTCCGGAGGCCGACCCAGATCACCGAACCAGCCAGACAGCTCCCCAGGTGGTCGTCCCATGACCTCAGACCACGGAGAGCTGAGGGAGAAGTTTTGGTGCAGCTTCCTCCCAGAGGGAAAAGGCAAGAGGAAACTGACCCAGGTGAGAGAAACCTCAACAGGAGTGGGGGGAGAGGAGATGGAGGCAAGGGGCAAAGTCAGCCTGACATCTAATGAAAACATGGGCAGGGGGAAACTGGCCCGGGTGAGAGGAACCCCAACAGCGGCAGGAGGAGAGATGATGGAGGCAAGGGACGAAGTCAGCCTGATGTCAGGCGAACACAATCCTCCAGCTCCCTCACTGACCTTTACCCGGACTGGCGCAGCACCCCCGGTGGACCCTGATCGGGCCGGCGAAACACTCCCGGTGGACCCCGACTGGGCCGGCGAAACACTCCCGGTGGACCCCGACTGGGCCGGAACAGCACTCCCGGTGGACCCCGACGGGGCCGGCGAAACACTCCCGGTGGACCCCGATCGGGCCGGCGAAACACTCCCGGTGGACCCCGATCGGGCCGGAACAGCACTCCCGGTGGACCCCGATCGGGCCGGAACAGCACTCCCGGTGGACCCCGACTGGGCCGGAACAGCACTCCCGGTGGACCCCAACTGGACCGGAACAGCACCCCCGGTGGACCCCAGCTTGACCGGAACAGCACTCCCGGTGGACCCCAGCTGGACCGGAACAGCACTCCCGGGCGCAGCATCTGAGGCGAACACCGTGCAGAGAACCGGAACCTCCGAGGTGGCACCCAGAGCAGGTTCATCTCCAGTGACCCTGGGGAGAGGCTCAAAGGGACAAAAGGAACCGGGATCAGGATCACCGGCAGCGGCAGAGCCCGGCGAGACAGGCTCGAGCGCAGCAGATGGCTGCACCCGGCACGCCCCCCCGAGAGACAGGCAATAATGCTCCAGAAAATGAATGAAAGAAGGAAAATAGAGCACTCGTCTGATCTCAGGTTCTACCGCCATCCAGGACTTCGATGCTCCGGGTTCAGCGTGCAGGACTCCGTCCTCCGGCTCCAACTCGACTGCGAATGGTTCCGCAGCCGGCATGATGGTTTCCACAGTCAGACGACCTCCAAGCGCCGAAGACCGCGTCGACAGCCCGCATGGCGTGGAGGCAGGAGATCTGGGCTCTGCTGGGCCGAACCATTCCTCCGTGGAGACCCGCTGGCTCCAACAGGCAGTTCGACCTTCTCCTCTGCCCATGACGTGGCTGCAGGGCTGGGGCAAAACCTTCCAGGTCCGCAGGCCTCCTCCTTGCGGGGCAGTGCATACCTGGCACCGGGGCACACTCAGGCGGAAGAGACACAGAGGAAACCAGGTTCATATTCAACTTTTACAGTGGGAGGAGAGAGCTCAGGGGACTGTGAACCCTGAACTCCTCCCCCAGGAATCAAACAAGGCAATTCACTCATAATGGGAGGAGAATGAAAGGACACTTGCCTGATTCCCGGAGGGCTGGTGGAATCCGCTGCAAGGAACTCGAGTCTTTCCTCTCCCAGCCGGATAGAAATGGAGGACCCCCCGGACAGACAAGGTGGTGCCACTCGCACCGGATCGGGACCGGGAACACCTGGAGACGAATTTGCGCCGTTCTCAGCAGCCGGAGTGAATGATGAAGAGGGGGGAGAAACAGCTGAGGAGAACCGGGGGCCCAAAGCTGACGGGACAGCGGGAAGAGCGGGCTCAGGAGCGGGAGCAGCTGATTTGCTTCTTCGGCAAGACATGGGAGCTACAGCAGGCTAGGAGGCGGAATTCATGTGGTTTCCTGGAGCGGGATCCGGACGGGGCTCTCGCTGAGATGAACAGGGAATTTGGGAGCGGCGTCTTTTGAACATAAAGTCGGGAAAACGCCGCTCCTGAACGGAGACCGAAGCCAACAGGTCAGTGTATCCCGGATAATCGTTCAGCTCAGGGTTCTTCTCTACCAGCCTGACCGCCGCTATCACGTGCTTCATGGCTACGGGGGGATAGGCGGCGGAATAAGCGGCTGCCACTCGGTCCGCAATGCGAATCGCTGTTAACCTCATCTTCTCCGGGGGAACCCCGGTTGACGTCACTCTATCTTGGGGATTACCCCTGGGTGAGGCGAACTCCTGGACTGGATCGGCGGCAGGAGCGGGATTCCGAAGCGAGGAGCGATGGTGTCCTGTCTTCGGCTTCCTGCCGGGGTTCTCCTCCAGCCTAAGGAGTCTCTCCCAGGCCACAGAGATGTCTGCCCTCCTCGCCTTAACCTCGGGGAGATGGAAGTAGCGAGGGAAGTTGTTAATCATATTCTCGGCGAGCTCCAGGCGCCAGCGTATCTCGCTGGGAGAATCGTAGAGGTCCGTGGTGAACAGCGTTCCGTCCACAAGGTCCAGAGCCTCCGAGAGATCGTGGCCTGGGTGCCGCATACGCCTCCTGGAGGGAGACATGATACAAGCCTGCCTGCACCCAGAGGGAAGGAAAAAACGACGAGTCCCACAGCAAACTCACGGTCGCGGACGTCTCAGTCTGGCTGCGACCTACTATCATGACCTGGCTCTCACGAGCCAGAAAGGAGATGCGAGGGCAACCAGTGAGTTTGCGTAATTTATTAATATTCACACACAAAGAACGAACACAAAGTAAAGAGCCTCATGGGGCTATAGCACACATAACACTAGACAACAAACTGAAAGGAAAAGAGCCACGTGGGGCTAAAACACACACAGAACACAAGACAACGTACAACCCGGAAAGAATGGCTAGAGATGCGGCAAGAGCAAACACACGCCGAGTCGCAGCATTTGCTTTGGGGGTAGCGCCGAGGTAACGGCGGACTGAAGCTAGGCTTAGGAGCTACAGCCGTGGAAACACAGGGCACGTCTTTCCATAGCGAGGTCGCAGCGACGAGTAACTCTCAGCTGCTCGCTTAAGAGGGGAAGATAATTGGTAATGAGAGACAGCTGTCCCAGTGCAGCTGAACTAGACAGCTGGGAATCAGCTGGGCGCTGTCAAAGTACGGGCCTTGGAAGACCCGGCACGGACTACCACGGAGCAGGAGCGACACTGGACAACCTGAACGCAGAAAAGGATAGCGTTCAGGTCGTGACAACAGCCTCTTCACCCATGGCTGCGTTGCCTCCCACAAGGACAATATCATCTTAAAGTTTGCGGATGACACAGCAGTGATAGAACACATCATTGGTGGTGATGAAGCATCCTACAGGAGGGAGGTGGCCAGCCTGGTGTCATGATGAGAGGACAACAACCTCACCCTCAACACGGACAAGGCGAAGGAGATGATAGTGGACATGAGGAAAGGGAGGAGGAGATGCCATCGGCCGCTGTTCATCCAGGATGTTGAGGTGGAGAGGGTGAGCAGCTTTAAATACCTGGGCATTCACATCAGCGAGGACCTTACGTGGACGCTTAACACCACTGAGCTGGTGAAGAAAGCTCAAGAGCGGCTGTACTTTCTGAGGAGGCTGAGAAAATTTGGCATGTCCTCCAGGATCCTCAACAACTTCTACAGCCACATCATAGAAAGCATCTTCAACAACTGCATCACTGCGTGGTATGGCAGCACCACTGCCCTGGTCCGCAAACGCCTGCAGAGTGTGGTGAAGACAGTGGAGAAGATCATCAGGACTCCACTCCCCTTTCTGCAGAGCATCTGCCACTGCAGAGTCCAAAGGAGAGCTACCTCCATCCTCCAGAACCCACCCACCCCCAGCTTCCAGACCAAAAAACTCCTTCTTTCCCACTGCCATCAGACTCCTGAATAAATAACAAAACTCCAGACACAGCTTTGCAAGTAGGAACTCACACACTGGATGCTAAATCTGCCCATTGCTCACTTGCACATTGTACATAGTCTCACCCCATCTCATGTCTATATCATCTCTGCTGCTAAATTATCATTGTACAGACTACTGGGTATTATCAGGGCACACGGCTTTACACAGAGAAATTCTCACGCTGGGTACTAATTTGTATATTGCTTATTTGTACCTTGATTGCCATCTCAGGTTCATATCATCGCTGATATTAAAATTACCATTGTACAGTCTATTGGGTATTATCAGAGTTGGGTCAGACTCATTCAGTGAATTTTTACCTACTCAGGGTCATGTTATAGTCATCCAGTGAACTTTCAATTTTCATTCTTCTTGTTTCCTCTAGTTTTAACTGCTTTAACTGTCCAAATTACTTTTAATGTGTATTTATTAGTATTAATATTTAGTAGTAAGGTGTGTTTATTACCCTTATTAGTATTGATGTGTATTTATTATCTCGGCATTCGTTTGGAGTGCAGAGAAAGAATTTCATTGCTCATGAAATGTTGCATTTCTTAACTGTGCACATGATAATAAAGCCTTTGAATCCTTGAATTTAGAATCCCCGGTTGATGCAAATTAACTTAACCTGCATGTTTTTGGCCTGTGGGAGGAAATCAGAATACCCACGCAGAAATGGGGAGAACATGCAAACTCCACACAGAAGGGCCACTGATGGTCAGGGGTGGAATCAAACCCACAATGATTAGGGGTGGAAATGAACCTGTGACCTTCTTGCTGTGCTGCCACAGTGCTAACCACTGCTCCACTGAGCTGCCCCTCTTTATATGAGGTGGGCTGAAAAGTTATATAGCGCTCCAATTTGACCCAATGGGGTTTATTTTTCAACTGCAGTGATCCAAACACTGCAACACTGATCTCAGAAGTCTGTGGACCTAAGGGGAGACCATGTTAAAAAATAAACCCCATTGGGTCAAACTGGAGCGCAATTAACTTTTCAGGTCCCCCTTGTAAACCTTCGAGAAATAATTTAAGACTTTAAAAAATCTGCTTTTCTCCCTGTGTATTGTTTTTTTTTTCTCATCTTCTATTCATTATTCACATTCCTTCTTGCCTTCAGCAGTCCAGTCCAACTAAATGAAGTGGACTGTAGTGACGTGAGCTAATAATAATGGACCAAAGATGCAGACACAACACAGACAACATTTTAAAGTTAAAAGTATGTATTTCATTTAAACTGAAAGAGAGGAAATGCTGGTGCTGGCACCCCTGAAGAAGAGAGAGGAGAGGTTTGATTTTGCTTTTAAAAGTCCCTTTTGTGGTTTATATTAATCATATATCCCATAACCTACATATGTATAAACATGATAGAATGTTTGGTGATTACATATGTACAACAACCTCACGCCTCAGAACAGGACAAGAGGTCTCAACCGCCAGCGAAGATCAAAGAGCATCCGAGGCGCAGCGGTGGAGACCAGATCGATCGCCCTGACCACCCGGGGTCAGGTGGAGGAGTAGGAAGACAAAGGAGGGGGGATTAAGCTAATGCGGGATTTCAGCTTTGATGTGCAATGTCTTTTGTTATGTGTAAGTATAAGAATGTAGGTCTGAATGTGTTCGACCTCTTAATCTGCTTCTGCACTAAGATGAGACTTGTTAGAGGAGCGAAGCTGATAATAAACTTTGGTTTATAAGTCACATCGCCTCGTTATTCCAAGCTCTTCTACACTGGTGACCCTGACGCGAGGATGGAACAGAGGCGTTCTCCCGCGATTGACTCATCAGAGGCGACCCAAGCAGACGCCGGCGCCCATGCAGACAGGGGAACAGATGGACGACGTTCCCCCACGGCAGAACCTACAGAGAGGGCTCAACCGAGCACCAGCTCTGCCGCGAGAGCCGAAGGAAGGCGCTCTCACCCTGCGGACACATCAGGGACGGCCCACACAAGCGCCGTCACCGTCAAGCTGCCGGACTTCTGGCAGGAAGACCCGAGCTCGTGGTTTCGGCAAGCTGAGGCTCAGTTTGCACTGGCGGGCATAACGGCAGACGACACAAAATTTTATCACATCGTCGCCAAACTCGACGCCGCCACTTCGAGATGTGCGCGGAGCATAATCCAGCGGCCGCCTGCCCAGGACAAATATAGAGAACTGAAGGCGACCATCGTCGAGAATTTCGTCCCCTCAGCCGAGGAGAGAGCAGAGAGGATCCTGGCGATCTACGGCCACAGAGGATGCAGACCCAAGGCCCTCATGGAGGACATGCTGCAGCTCAAGGAAGAGGACAACGACAACTTCCTCTTCCAATATATCTTCCTCAGTACTCTGCCGCCACACATGAGAGGGACGTTTGTCAACATGCGGTGCAGCACCCAACAAGACTTCTGCGCGCTGGCTCGCGAAGCGCAGCGACTCGTCAACGCCTGCAGCGAACAGACAGCCACAGCAGCATCGGCAGATCTCAGCGCGGATGCCCAGATCAACGGGGAGCCACAAACCACTGAGCAGAGCCCGCCCACCATGGCGGCGACACGACCAAGACGTAACAGACGGAGCGACATCTGTTATTATCACCACCGTTTCGCCGAGAAGGCTTACAAATGCGTTTCCCCTTGCAAGTTCAAGAGTTCGGGAAACGCCAAAGCCGAGAACCGTTAACGGCTGCGGTTCTCGGCGAAAAAAACAAGCTTCTCTGCGTAACCGACGGACACACTGGCAAACAGTTCCTAATTGACACCGGAGCTCAACTGAGTTTTATCATGCCCTCCCACGCAGACCGGGCCATGGGCCCCCGGGGCAATGGAGCAATGGCAGCCAACGGCTCCATCATCGACACTTACGGTGAAAGGAGCCTGCCCCTCTGCATTCATGGCCGCAACTACAGATGGACATTTATTGTAGCGGCGGTGAGTTTTAACTTGTTGGGCGCTGATTTTTTTGTGTGCACATGGGCTGTTAGTCGATCTAGCAAATAGATGCTTGGTTAATGCATTGTCATTTTCTTCTATTCCCTGCTCAGCTCGAGTTTCTCCACCACCCGTGCAGGCCAACGTCACTACAGCAGGAGGTAAGTTTGATCAACTCCTCACCCAATTTCCAGCACTCACAGTTCCCAAATTCTCAGCTACAGTGGCTAAGCACGGGGTTGAACACTTTATTCCCACAACGGGCCCACCCATATTCGCCAAAGCTCGGCGCTTAGATGCGACCAAGCTCGCCATAGCTCGGGACGAGTTTACCACCCTTGAGAAACTAGGCATTATCAGATGCTCAAAAAGCCCCTGAGCATCGCCACTCCACATGGTCCCGAAAACCAACGGTTCTTGGAGACCGTGCGGCGATTACCGCAGATTAAACAATGCGACAGCGCATGACCGCTACGCAATTCCTCACATCCAAGATTTTTCACTACATCTGGCGGGTGCGTGCATTTTTTCTAAAATAGACCTGGTCCGCGGCTATCACCAAGACCCTGTTCGAGCAGAAGATATTCCTAAAACTGCTGTAATAACCCCCTTCGGTCTTTTCGAATTTTTGCGGATGCCTTTTGGCCTCAAAGGCGCTGCTCAAACCTTTCAGCGGATGATGGACGCGGTATTACGCGATCTCCCTTTCGTGTTCGTCTACCTTGACGATATGCTGGTAGCCAGCTCGTCGGAGGAAGAACACGAACAGCATCTGACTATGGTTGTTCAGAGACTAGAAGAGCACGGGTTAATAATCAATCCAGCCAAATGCAAATTCGGCGTGTCACTGTCAGGAAATTATGCATATGTATATACATGTTATCATTTCATAATGGATTTTGAACTATACTTGTTGATTTGTACCTTTTCACTATTGCCCTTTAATGAACATGTCTGGTGATGTCTGGAACTTACTAAGAAAGTTAAAAATAATTTGTCTTGTCTGTACTTAAGTTTGGAAACTGCTGAGTTGTTGTCTAAAGAATCTTGTGATAGAATCTTGTGATGAGAAGTCTGATTTCTGTGCGCCACTCACAAGGGTGCGGCAAGTGTTGTGTAATTATTTCCAGCTTCTACTTTGTGTATATAAAGGAAGTGCTGCCTGTGTGCAGGAGCGCTCACTCCACTTCTGTAACAGAAGGTCAGTGTCGCTCCTTGTGCACAAGTAAAGACTCAAATGAGCAATAAATGTCTCATATCCGATGGAACGGCCGGTGGTAGAATTAAAACCAGTATAATTAGAACTGCCACTACCTACAAACCTTGGACCTTAGCAGAAATGCATAACATTGCAAAAGCTGTACCCAAACCAGAGAGTGATATAAAAAGGTGCACTGAAGAAATAGATGAGATTAGGCTGATGTATAATCCAAGTGCTGATGAAATGATTAAAATTCTTAGAGTGATCCTAGGAGCTAAATTTGATTTATTTTGCCAAGATTTGGAGAATCATGCGTGGGGAGATGGGGCATATCACCCAGAGAGAGACAAAGCTACTCTTGGTTATCTAATAGCAGAAATACTTGAAAGAATGTCAGGCCATTATAAACCCATTAAAACCCTCTCTGATGTGGCAATGACCAGGATGAAACCAGGTGAAGACATACAGGAATACTGGTGCCGCTTCAATAAGATATTTACGGATGTAGTGGGAGAAATAGACACTGCAAAAGAGCTCCTCTTGTTTAAATACACATTTTTAGACACTCTACCCACAGAACTTAAAGAGGCAATCAAAGTATCATGTGTGACCCTTAAAACGTGCACTCAGGAGGAGTTTAAAGATCATGTTTTTCATGTAGCAGAGGCAAAACTAAAAAAGAGAACCATCCTCTGCTACCAAGTATGTCAGGATATCCTGACAGTCACAAATTGATTTTTTGGGACACAGAGTTTCACCAAAGGGGGCAGTCCCACTGCCAGACAAAGTTCGCACAGTAAAAAATTTTCCACGGCCGCAAACAGTCAAATCGCTGCAAGAATTTTTGGGAATGGTTAATTTTTTACAACCGTTTCCTCCCCCGCACAGCTCAACTCATGCAGCCCCTGTATGACGCGCTCAGAAAACAAAAGCCTTCCAACGCGGTCGAATGGACCCTGGAGTGCGAACGCGCCTTCGCGGAAGTGAAAAGTGCTTTAGCTAACGCCACACTGTTGGTTCACCCTGATCCCTCGGCCCGCATTGCGCTAACCACAGACGCTTCAGACCTGGCCATAGGGGCAGTTGTGGAACAACACGTTGGCGGAACCTGGCAACCTTTGGCATTTTTCAGCAAATCGTTAAACCAAACTGAGCGTAAATACAGCACTTTTGACAGGGAGCTGCTAGCGCTTCATTTATCCATCCACCACTTCCAGTTCTGGTTGGAGGGGCGGCGTTTCACGGCTTTTGTAGACCACAAACCGCTCACCTTTGCGATGGCTAAAATTTCAGAACCATGGTCAGGCAGGCAACAAAGACAGCTAGCCGCAATTTCAGAGTTCACCACAGACATTCGACATGTGGCAGGCAAACTTAACGTGGTAGCAGACTGCCTCTCTCGCGCTGTGACATCGCCAGAGCGCGAGGAGGCAGATTATACTACCTCAGCCGCAGAACTCTTCGCCAACGCGGACACATACGCGGCCCCAATCCACGTAGGGATAGATTACGCAGCCATGGCAGAGGAACAAAGCGGTGACGCAGACGTGCGCGCACTCCTGTCTGGACCAACAGGGTTAAGGCTGGAGGAAAGGGGTTTACGCGACGGTGTACCCCCCCAATATGCGACATCTCAACCGGCCGACCTCGCCCGGTAGTCCCAGCTGCATGGCGCCGCCGTATTTTCGACTCAATTCACTCCCTTGCGCACCCGGGTGTGCGCGTCTCGGTTAAAATGGTCACCGAAAAGTTTGTGTGGCCCGGCCTGCGCAAAAACGTAAAGGAATGGGAAAAAACTTGCATGTCTTGTCAGCGCGCCAAAATACACAAACACACAAAAGCCCCTCTAGAGCCTTTTCGAATCCCAGCTAGAAGGTTCGACCACGTTCATGTCGACCTCGTGGGACCACTACCTTCCTCTCAAGGTTTCACACACCTGTTAACAATGATAGACCGTACTACGCGCTGGCCTGAGGCGGTCCCTCTGGCGTCAACCACAGCGGAGGAAGTCGCTCGCGTTTTTTTGATAAACTGGGTGGCACGTTTCGGCGTCCCATCGGACATCACGTCCGATAGGGGGCCTCAATTTGTCTCAGAGCTTTGGTCAGCTATGGCCAGCAGCTTAGGGGCGACAATTCACCACCCCACCGCTTATCACCCTCAGGCTAATGGGTTATGCGAGCGCTTTCACAGATCTTTAAAGGCCACCCTCAGAGCCTCACTAACGGATACAAATTGGGTAAATAAACTTCCCTGGGTTTTATTGGGGTTGCGTGCTGCGCCGAAAAAGGATCTAGACGCTTCCCCAGCAGAATTAGTTTTTGCACAACCTCTCAGACTCCCAGGTGAATTTTTACCAGAGAACCCAGAGCCTGGGCATCTTCCAGCCCTGAGGCTTTTAGGCAGCAACGGACCGGACACTCTCCCCGGACCGGCACATCACTCTTTTCCACGGGTTTTTGTCCCACAAGCTTTAAAAAATGCCAAATTCGTTTTTGTTAGGCACGAAGCTTTAAAACCAACCCTCCGTCCACCATACGATGGACCATTCAGAGTGCTGGAACCTGGTGATAAGCATTTTGTGCTTGATTTAGGGGACAGAAAAGAAACAGTCAGCATTGACAGACTTAAACCTGCCTTCTTGTTGAGATACGAACCTGCACGGTTGGCGAGAGCACTTCGGCGGGGTAGACCCCCCAAGATAAAAGACTCAGCCCCCCTGCAGGGAACAAATAATCACTCTCCTCCCCAAGCTGCAGATTCCTTACAGGAGGGTTCCGCCAGGACGCCCAAGCAGACCCACAGCAGATTCGGGAGAAGATTAAAACCCAGACGGCACAGGGACTGATGCAAACCAACCAAAAGTTGTTAACTATTTTATCAGATTGTGCTGTGACAGTTTTAAGACTGATTTGTGATATTACTATGCTGTTATGATTACCACTGAATTCTCTACAGGAGCATAGCTGCTGGAAAATTTCTCCCTTGTCAAGAGGTTTAGCAGTTAGTATGTCATAGTAATTATCTTAAACTGTGGACTTTTTTTTTTTGATTGTCCTTTTCTTAGTCGTTTGGGGGGGGCTGTGGTTTATATTAATCATATATCCCATAACCTACATATGTATAAACATGATAGAATGTTTGGTGATTACATATGTACAACGACCTCACGGCTCAGAACAGGACAAGAGGTCTCAACCGCCAGTGAAGATCAAAGAGCATCCGAGGCACAGCGGTGGAGACCAGATCGATCGCCCTGACCACCTGGGGTCAGGTGGAGGAGTAGGAAGACAAAGGAGGGGGGATTAAGCTAATGTGGGATGTCAGCTTTGATGTGCAATGTCTTTTGTTATGTGTAAGTATAAGAATGTAGGTCTGAATGTGTTCGACCTCTTATTCTGCTTCTGCACTAAGATGAGACTTGTTAGAGGAGCAAAGCTGATAATAAACTTTGGTTTATAAGTCACATCGTCTCGCTATTCCAAGCTCTTCTACAGCTTTGTCATATAGTTCAAAATAAGAAATCATCAGAATAAAATTACTTCCATGAATTGTCTCAAAATTCAAAAGTTTAACAATAACTCATCCCCCTCCCCCGAAGAACATAGAATATTCTCTACAGTCCATCTACTAATGAAAGTCTCCAAATTATCCATCATTTTATAATACAAATGCTCCACTGGGAGTCTGACTTTTAACAAAGCCTTCAGAATCAACACAGGATCCACACTGCCAGTACTAACAGTCCAATTCTTCCATGTCAGCCAGATGGAAAGTTTGGCAGTACCAGATAAAAAGTTTATCAAAGGATGTAAAAGTCTTTCATGGATCCGCACTGTTGTCTGTTAAGGCCCTTTTCCACTTGGGTCAGTTTGGCACGGTTTGGTACGATTCGGCACCCTTTGTCTGCTTTTCTATTTGGCACCCGATGTCCTAACAGTTCTGTTTTTTTGGAACTATGCCAGTTTTATCGGCCCCGACGGAGAGCAGGTCCAAAGTGTACCGGCACTGTTACGTGAACCCACTGCTGGCCACTGATTGGACCGGGCATAGCGTCATGAGAGTGGGCGTTACGCTGACTTTCCAGAATAGCTGGCTTTCACCCATTTGCAATTTTTCGTCCGTGAGCCAGCGAACGAGTGATATTATAAACCACAACGATAGAATGGCTTAACAGAAATCAGCAGAAATCTAACACCGCGGTCCAGCAGAGTTTCCTGTGCGTTTTGGCTGATGAGAGAATGCAGAGGGAAGCAGACTGAGCTTGCAGTGGGGCGCACAAGCAGACGCACCAGAAAATACACGGAGACGCACCGGGAAATAGACCCAGCCACCCGAATTGAATTGAATGTGCAGCCGCGACACACCCAACTTCAGCAGTTGAAGCCGTGATATTCAACTTTATTGTCATTACACATGTATGAATGAATGAATGAATTTATTTATTTCGGATAGTACATTACAGGTTAAAAGAAACTGTATAATATAACAACAAGGTCAAATTAGACAAAGACTCCTTCTACTATACAATTCCACGTGAGTTATCCGAAATGGGTGATGGCTGAAGCCGCAGCTTATATTGCCCACCCATATTCCATCCAAGAATTCAAAGGAGAAAAAGGAGAAAACAAGACAAGAGCGATTACAATTTAAAACAAGGCTAAGACAAAATATGACTGAGAGAAAAGAAAACTGAGCTAGTCTAAGTTAAGCGGTTACTATTCAAAAACAAATCTAAGACATAGTGTCACAGAGAAAAAAGAAAAACTAAGCTATAACACAACACAGGCTGGAAATGTCAATCCTTATGTGAGTTTACATGTCGTCTTGTAAATATGTTTGGAGTATTTCTTCCTTTAGTTTTTGTTTAAATTGTCCAAGCTTTGTACATGATTTTAATTCAGGTCCAAAATCGTTCCATAATCTGACTCCTTGCACTGAAACACAGTGTTGCTTGGTGGTAGTTCTCACTGTAGGCTTTTGAAATATACATGTTCCTCTGAAGTGATATCGTTTCTCCCTTGTTTGGAACAACTTTTGGATATTTGCGGGCAGTGATAGATTCTTCACTTTGAACATTATTATTGCGGTTTTAAAGTCGATCAGATCTTTCAACTTGAGAGTTTTTTGTTTAAGAAAAAGTGGGTTTGTTGGTTCCCTGTAAGCTGCTTTGTTGATTATTCTAATAGCTCTCTTTTGAAGCATAAAGAGTGGATATATGTTTGTTTTATATGTATTTCCCCATACTTCATTACAATATGTCATGTATGGGAGTATTAATGAATGATACAAGGTGTATAGTGTGGGTTGATTCAGCAAATTTTTCACTCTGTGTAATATTGCAATTGATTTGGATACTTTACCTTTTATATAATTAATATGTGGCTTCCAACACAGTTTGTTATCAATTATTACTCCAAGGAATTTAGTTTCGGATACCCTTTCAATCTCTACACCATTTACACTGAGTTTGGGTACTGGGTAGTTGTGATGGTTGTTAAAGACTATAAATTTTGTCTTGCTTAAATTGAGCGTTAATTTGTTTGAATCAAACCACAGTTTCAGCTTTCCTAATTCCTTTCCGAGTGTATCCAGAAGTTGTTCCAAATTGTTTCCACTGCATAGCAGGTTAGTGTCATCAGCAAACAATATTAAGTCCATTTTTTCTGAAACTTTACATATATCATTTATATACATATTGAATAATAATGGTCCCAAAACTGAACCCTGTGGGACTCCACAGGTGACCTTCAGTAGCTCTGAGTTTTTGTTGTTAACACATACAAACTGATATCTATTCTTTAAGTAACTTCTTAACCAGGACAGTGCTACCCCTCTGATACCACAATTTTGTAGTTTCTTTAATAATAGATTGTGATCTACTGTATCAAATGCTTTTTTAAGATCCAGGAATACTCCAACTGAATACTCTTTATTTTCAATGGCTGTTGATATTTTTTCTGTAAATTCCATTAAGGCATATGCTGTTGTCCTTTTGTGTCTGAACCCATATTGCTGCTCACACAATAAATTATTCTTCAGTATGAAGTTGTCAATTCTCTCATAGAATATTTTTTCAAGTATCTTGGAAAATTGCGGTAATAGTGAAATTGGTCTGTAGTTGGAGAGTTCCCCTCTGTCGCCTGTCTTGTAAATCGGAATTACTTTAGCTATTTTCATTGCATTGGGAAATATACCTGATTGGAGAGACAGGTTACAGATATACGTCAGTGGTTTCACTATGCATTCGATAACAGTTTTGACTAGTAGCATATCAATACCATCGCAGTCAGTAGATGTTTTACTTTTGAACGATTTAACAATTTCAATGACCTCTCTTTCGTCTGTGTTCTTTATGAAGATGGTGTCTTTTACAGCAGTGTTATTGCATATTGAATCACCTGTTGGCACTGTAGTGGGTATTTCTCGGGCCAGTTTAGGTCCAATGTTAACAAAAAAATTATTAAATTCATCTGCAGGTGAAGCTATATTCACATTCGGAGTCGATTTATTATTTTTTGGAATGTTAGTTGGGTAGCTGGTATTTCTGCTTTTATTTCCAAGGATACTGTTGATTATTGTCCATGTATTTTTAATATTGTCTTTGTTTTTTTCCAGTTCTTTACTGTAATAGTCTCTTTTACTACATCTTATTATATATGTTAACTTATTTTTGTATGTTTTATACCGCTGCTCTGCTTCTTTTGTCCTTTTCTTTATGAAAGCTTTATATAATAAATTTTTCTTTTTACACGCCTTTTGTAGTCCTTTGGTTAGCCATGGTTTGTCAGTAAATTTGTGTTTAAGCTTTTTTTTAACTAATGGGCAGTTTTTTTCATAAAGAGTGGTTACAATGTTTGTAAATGTGTCATAGGCTTCATTTACATCTGATACATAGACTTCTGTCCAGTCTTGCTTCAGCAAGTCCTCTTTAAAAGAACTGATTGCGTTTGGTGATTTGTGTCTGAACGATTTTGAGATTTTTTCTGGGTTGGGCCCCGTGTGGCCATGGATAAGTGCAAAGATTGGCAAGTGGTCGCTTATATCATTTATCAATAATCCACTTTCTATTTTCTTGTCGAGAACATTGACAAACAGGTTGTCAATAAGTGTAGCAGAGTGAGCTGTGATTCTACTGGGATGTGTTATTGTGGGATATAGACTCATGCTGTACATAGAGTTCATGAACTCTGTAACTACATTTTGTTGATGTGGATTAAGTAGATCAATATTGAAATCTCCACAAATTGCTACCATTTTCTTACTAGTAATATTATTGTACAGCTCGACTAATTTATCTCTGAATGTCTCAATGCAAGTTCCCGGCGTTCTGTATATGCAGCTTATGATTAGATTTTTTGTTTTGTCTAGGTCAATCTCAACAGTAACACATTCCAGAATCCCTGGTAGTGCTAAGGACATTTCATTTACAAGCTTACATCTATATAGGTCATCAATATACAGTGCAACACCACCACCCTTTTTTTGAGATCTGTTAATGTTAAACATCTGATATCCCTCTATTGCCATCAGGGGAGCCTGGTCTGCATTAAGCCAGGTTTCAGAGACTGCTATAGCTGTGAATTTTCTGTTTAGCTGTTTTAAATAGTCCTGAATCTGTGAGAAGTTTTTGTTAAGACTTCTGCTATTGAAGTGTATTATTGACAGTTTACCATCTAATTGCACTTGACTTTTGAATTGCTTTTCAGTGTAATATTCACAGTGGTTATGAATATTATTGAAAAAGTGGTTATCAGGATCAATATCATTCTCCATCTCTTGTGGTTTATGTTCAGCATAGTGGCATATTTTTAGAGTTTGAGTTTCCTCACTCTGTGTTTCATAGTCAGTGTTCATCTGTATTTATCTAAGTCAGTAGCATCTCTGATCATTATACTTTTTGCTTGCTCAGGTGTTCCATTTAGTTTAATCCAAATTCTACAATTTCTTGTCCAGGTTGTCTGTATCTTATTATGTTTCTTTAGCATCCGTGCCTGCCGTGCTAATTCAGCGTTTTTTTTTTGTCAGGTGTTCATTTAGGTAAACTTGAGTTTCCTTTAGTTTTTTGGCCTGCCTCAGTATGTCATTTTTCACCCTCCTGTTCACAAAGCGCATCACAATTGATTTCTTTGTTTTGTTATCTTTCTTCGGTAAAGCATAACAGGCTGAGATCGCATTGGCTTCTACCTTAATGTCTTTATCATTAAGGAACTGAAGCACTTGGTTTTCTAAGGACATTGATTCACTTATGGAAGCATGTTCACCACTCAGTCCTGTAGCGGCATGGGCGTACGACTGATATCTGATGTCTAGTCCACTTATAACTATGTCATCAATGCGAGAACCTTGTTCAAGATCCTCAACGCGTTGCTCCAAAAGACGCCCGTGTTGCTCCAGGTCCATAATTTTTTTGTCTTTTTCTTTTATTATTGAATGTAGGGCTTGTACCTCCTGTATTAGGTCTAATATTTTGTCCTGCTGGCTAGTCACTTTGGCCAATTCTTCTAACACAAAGTTCAGAGTTTTTTTAATTTCTTCCATTTCCTCTTTTTTGGGTGGCATTTTACTGACCTGTGGATAGAAATAAGCAGAGAATCCGGCTAGGCCTCAACTAGCTCGGTCGCTACTGGACCCGCCGCTCCTGCGCAGCTTCTCCGCCGAGTGACGCTGCTCAGCTCCGCAGATCACCGCCGTCTATCGCCGGCGCCTGCCTCCGTCTACCTGGCCAGTTATGTCGTGCATCGCCGGCGCAGCCGGAATCCACCGATCACAGCCACTCGTCGCTGTCTGGCTAGGCGGCTCCTCCGCTGGGCCCCGTCCCCGTCAGTTATGTCGCACTCCGCCAGCGCAGCTCTAATCCACCGATCACCTCCGCCGATCGGTGGCCGATCACCGTCGCTCGCTGTCGTCCGGCTGGGTATATATCAAATATACCAAATATACCGAATATCAAATCACTCACCATCCTGATATACAGGATGGTGAGTGATTTGATATTCATGTTTTACGTTATTTTTTTCCAGAAGTGGAAAGTTCACTGTGGACAGACGAAAACTTAATTGTGTTTAAACAATGACCTAGCTCAATGCTACGTCCGTCCTTGTATGTTGCTTTTACAATATCTGATGAAATAAGCTAGGTGTAATCCTGGTTAAAAAGGTGTTTTTTTGTGTGTTTTTTTTTACATGTTGCACTTTCATGCAGTTTATGTATTTAATTTATGTGTATTTCATTGTAGAGTCCAAACAGAATCTGCTCGGAATGGTGACGTTTTGACACCAATGTATTGTGACAGGTAAACAACACATCATATTTATAGTCAAATCTTTTGCTTTTTAAGTTAAAGTATAGGTAAAGTGCCAAATTTAAAGTAGCACAATTTTCTCTTAATATGAAAGGGACAGAACTGAGATTTATTTGATTGAATATTAATTACAGAGTAATTGAAAATGAATGGCACATCCAATAATAGCCAACATAAAATAAACCGCTTGTTTATTTATTTTTATCAGATCATTTCTGTGATCCTTTATGAGTTCTAGTCATAATAGTGTATCTTGCACTTTGGGGAATGGGAGATGTTCAGTCACCATTAGAATTTAGTTTATATGTGTAGTCTATAGTATTTCATCTTTAAACTCGTCCAGTAAAAGAACGCATTACAAATATTTGAGACCCATTGTAGTGCTTCCTTTTATATTTTAGCAATACAAGCACAAAACACCACCCACACTTGAAACCAGGGCGACACAGTGGTGGCTAAACTTTATTGATAACGTTATTTCACACCATCACAACAACTCAGTATTTAAACTCAGTATAAATGGTGTAGAGATTGAAAGGGTATCCAAAATTAAAATCCTTGGCATAATAATCAATAAAAAAAACTGTGTTGGAAGTCACATATTAATTATATTAAAGGTAAAATATGCAAATCAATCGCAATACTACACAGAGTGAAATATTTGCTGAATCAACCCACACTATAGACTTTGTATCATTCATTAATGCTCCCATACATGACATCCATCCATCCATCTTCTACCGCTTTTCCGGAGGTCCGGGTCGCAGAGGCAGCAGCTCAAGCAGAGAAGCCCAGACTTCCCTCTCCCCAGACACCTGCTCCAGCTCTTCAGAGGATACCACTACCCATACATGACATATTGTACTGAAGTATGGGGAAACACATATAAAATATAAATCCAGTCTTTATGTTTCAGAAGAGAGCTATTAGAATAATGAACAAAGCCGCTTACAGGGAACCAACAAACCCACTTTTTCTTAAATTAAAAGTTCTCAGGTTGAAAGATCTGTTTGACTTTAAAACTGCAGTAATAATGTTTAAAGCTAAGAATCTATCACTGCCCGCAAATATCCAAAAGTTGTTCCAAATAACAATATCATTTCAGAGGAACATGTATATTTCAAAAACCTTCAGTGAGAACTACCACCAAGTAACTCTGTGTCTCAGTGCAAGGAGTCAGACTGTGGAACGCTTTTGGATCTGAATTAAAATCATGTACAATGCTTGGACAATTTAAACAAAAACTAAAGGAAGAAATACTCCAAACATACACACGTGGACAAAATTGTTGGTACCCCTCAGTTAATGAAAGAAAAACCCACAATGGTCACAGCACAGTGACTACACACACCCTTTAACCCCTTGAACTCCGGGATTCCGCGGGCGATCACATCTCTGCGTCCTAGTACGTCTCAGTGCTCACTGAAAAAAAAACTGCATTTCCGTTCTTCCAGTACAGACACAGCTGTGAACAGAAAGCCACAGATTTGATTGACCTCTAATAAGAGCCTTGAATTGGGTTTCTGAAACCTTGAAGAACCAATGACTGAAAACCTAGCAAGAAGGATATGCCTACCAACGACCGCAAATACAACGAGCCAATTGAAGCAGAAAAGTTTTACGATTGACGTGCGTCTCCCTGCATAAAATCTCTTTTGCCTAAGCCGCTGGGTGACTCACATTGAGACCTGTGCGGAACGGTAGCATTAGCCAGTCTTTTTTGGATTACTGTTGTTATTTGTTTTGAAAAATGGTTCGCAAAAACCGCAATCATGGAAGCGGAGATGGTTTGACCGGGTTGGGTGACCAGAACCACGAATCTGTAACAACCGGATCAGCTTCATGTTCTTATTATTCTTTTGTTGTTATTAAAGACAAGAATAGAAAGGAGAGCACACTTGCATGCTATCTGTTCCTGAACGCGAATGCCGTTACGAAAATAGTTAATAGTTTCATAAACCTGACACAATTGGATAGTGATTAGTCAATTTCATGTGCAGATTTGATCAATTTTAAATTTTGCCACCAATGTCACACATTGGACCCCTAATAAAAAAACCCACCCATATCCAGTCTGTGTTGTGCTGTTGCTTAGTTTTTGTCACGTTTTGTCTTGGCTTTGTTCTGATTTGTAATCGCTCTTATTTTATTTTATTTTTGAATTCTTAGGTGGAACATGGGTGGGCAATATAAGCTGCGGCTTCAGCCATCACCCATTTCACATAAGTTATGTTGAATTGCGTAATCCGAGGAGTTGCTGTTTAATTTGACCTTATTGGATTTTTTTCCCTTTTGTGCATCCAGTATGTCCTGCATAGGGTGGAACTCGGACTCCAGCAGAGATGACAGTTTAGCCACCGTCCTTCTCTCTCCTATCTCCTCCATCGGATCAAGGCGTTGCCCCAGGACAGAGCTAGCTTTCTTGATCAGTTTGTTCAGTCTCTTCCTATCGGCTGCAGTAATGCCACTGCCCCAGCAGACCACTCCAAAAGTGATGGCTGATGCCACCACCGTGTCATAGAATGACTTCAGCAGCGCCCCTTGTACACCAAAAGACCTGAGTCTCCTCAGCAGGAACAGCCTGCGCTGTCCCTTCTTGTAGAGTGCGTCAGTATTGTGTGACCAGTCTAGTTTATTGTTCAGATGAATACCCAGGTACTTGTAGGATGTCACCATCTCGATGTCTGTTCCCTGTATATTTACTGGTGCTGTGAGGGGCTGCCCATGCCTGCGGCAGTCCACCACCAGCTCCTTAGTTTTCCTCGCGTTGATCTGGAGGCGGTTCCGATGGCACCAGTCCACAAAGTCCTGGATAAGCCCTCTGTACTCAGCTTCATCTCCGCTGGAGATGAGACCAACGATCGCAGAGTCATCAGAGAACTTCTGTAGATGGCAATGTGTTGTGTTGTGTGAGAAGTCCGCAGTATAAAGAGTGAACAGGAAGGGAGCCAGCACCGTTCCCTGGGGGGGCCCCCGTGCTACTGATGATCGTGTCGGAAACACAGTCCCGGGTTCTCACAAACTGAGGCCGGTTCGTGAGGTAGTCCAGGATCCATGATGACAGGTGCTGGTCCACCCCTGCGCGCAGCAGCTTGTCCTTCAGGATCATCGGTTGGATGGTGTTGAAAGCACTGGAGAAGTCAAAGAACATGATCCTCACCATATTCCCGGGCTTCTCCAGGTGGGACAGAGAACGGTGAAGGAGGAAGATCACCGCATCCTCCACCCCAATGCCATGCTGGTAGGCGAACTGGAGTGGATCCATCGCTGGTTCCACCAGGGGGCGGAGATGAGCAAGGAGCAGTCTCTCCAGGGTCTTCATCAAGTGGGACGTCAAGGCCACCGGTCTGAAGCTGTTCAGGTCTTTGGGGTGGGAAGTTTTTGGTACAGGTACCACACAAGATGTTTTCCACAGCTGTGGTACCCTCCCCAGTTTCAGGCTCATGTTGAAGATATACGTCACAATCCCACACAGCTGGTCTGCACAGGACTTGAGGAGCTTTGCGCTGATGCCGTCCGGTCCCGACGCCTTCCTCGCCTTGATCTTCCTCAGCTCCGTCCTCACCTGGGTCTTGGTCAGGGTCAGGATGGGGGGCTGTGTGTTGGGAGTGGGGGGGGTGTCGGTGGAGTGGGGAGTGGGTAGCAGGACTTGATTTCTTAGAGGCAGCAGTGGTTGTTGTGCAGACAGGGGGGAGGGCGGTTGGTCAAATCTATTGAAAAACAGATTCAGGTTGTTCGCCCACTCCCTGCCCCCCGTGGCCTGGGGGGAGGTATTCTGGAGCCCCGAGATGGTTTTGAGGTTTCTCCAGACCCCGCTGATGTCGCTCTGTTGCAGCTTGTCCTCCATCTTCTTCCTGAAGCTGTCCTTGCCTACTCTGATCTTTCTCCTCAGCTCCCTCTGTACGGACTTCAGCATCTCCCTGTTCCCCGACCTGAAGATCCTCTTCTTCTCTCTCAGAAGTGTTTTTATCTCAGGGTTGATCCAGGGTTTGTTGTTTGAGTGACGCCGTATGGTCTTGGTGGGAACGGATTTGTCCACACAGAAGCTGAGGTAGCCCGTGAAGGTGTGAATGAGGCCATCGATGTCCTCACCATGTGGATCGCAGAGCTGCTTCCAGGCAGTGGCTTCAAAACAGTCCTTTAGAGTGTCCATTGTCTCCTCAGACCATAACTCCACAGTGTGCATGGCCGGAGGTTGTCTGTGCACTAGGGGTTTGTACACCGGTCGGAGATGAACCAAGTTGTGATCCGATCTCCCAAGTGGGGGGAGTTGTGATGAGGTGTACGCCTCCTTAGTGTTTGCGTAGAACAAATCCAGTGTTTTATTGTCTCTAGTGTGGCATGTGACATACTGGGTGAAAGTGGGCAGAATGGGAGACAGTGAAACGTGGTTGAAATCGCCTGAGATGAGGAGAAGAGCATCTGGGTGTTCTATCTGCAGCCTGCTGGTTACTGAATGGATGACGTCACGCGCTGTCCCAGCGTTCGCCGTCGGATTTGCATAAACAACAATGCAGATCACGTGTGAGTGTTCTCTCGGGAGATATGTAGGCCTCATGCTAACAGCTAGCAACTCAATGTCTTTGCTGCAGTGTCGTTGTTTAACAGTGATATGTCCCGGTCTGCACCAGTTGTTGTTAACATACATTATCACTCCACCGCCCCTAGTTTTGCCACTCTCTGGTGTTCGGTCAGCTCGTATCATGTGAAAACCCTCCAGCTCAATGTTAGCATCTGCTGCTAGTTCAGTTAGCCACGTCTCAGTAAACAAAAGGAGAGAGCACTCCCGGTAAGTGCTATCATAACGGGAGATAGCCGCTAGCTCATCTAACTTTCCCAGTATCGACCGTACATTTCCCATGACAACAGATGGAAGGGAGGGTCTGTACCTTATATTTTTTGTCCTCCGCCTTACTCCAGCCCGGCAGCCGTGGCGTTTTCGCCTCAGTTCTCTCGGTATGTCGAGTTTTTCCAGTGGGACCGGGTGGCGGTTAAATGCTTGCAGCTCTTCCCTGTTATATCGTATCCTGCTATAAACAGTGGCTCCGTCCACCGGCTCAGGAGACATTTGGGACGATCTGTGTGTCCGTGATATAAGTGGGGTGAAAAAAAAAAAAGTGATCAAAAGAGAGAGGAAGGGAAAAAAAAACTCGGAATCGAGCCGCTGTTGCAAAAGGCAGCCGACTGGTGTGGCGCCGAGTGTGTGTTTATTCCATCCAGCTACAATGCTCTGCACTGTGTGTCTGTGTGTGTGTGTGTGTATATATATATATTTTATAGTAATATGTACATATGTACAGTATATTAGCTGCTCTTGCTTGTTTTTTTTGTTTTTTTTTTTTTTTCTTGCCTTCTGATTGTTGCTCTGAGTGTTGCTATCCCTGTGCTGTTGCAATCCTGGAATTTCCCCGTTGTGGGACTAATAAAGGCTTATCTTATCTTATCTTATCTTATCTTATTCTGTTCCTTTCTTTTAATCTAATCTATCCGAAATAAAGATTCATTCATTCATTCATTCATTTCTCAAATATGTTTTAAACTTGCTTTAATTATCCACCACCCATTTCTGTCTTCCATCTAGGCAAGAGGAAAACGACCCACCCAAACCAGACCTTGCCTCACTATTTACAGAGATGCAGGCTGAAGATCTGCTGAACCAGGACCAGTACGAGGGGCCGACCAGTTGCTGCTCAGTGAGGCAGCGTGGCCGGTGTATGTGACCCATTCCAGTTTCTTTTTTTTTTCTTTTTTTTTTTTTACAGTTTGAATTTTGCACATTCTAAATAATCTGTAATTTGCTGCTGACTGGAATAAACAATTTAGTGATTTATGTGTTTGCATCATGATTTTCTATTTTTGTCTGTTAAGACACCGGTGGGAAAAGAGTCAACAGTACAAACCATTTATCAGTGACTTTGAAAATAATGGCTCATTTTTAAGAAAAGTAACCAACACAATTATTTGCTGAAGACTGTAAAACAAAATAGAGACATCTGCAAAAGTACAAAGGTTTATTGTCAAAATTCCCAGGGCAATACTACATGAATACAAGTATAGTTCACTGTTGATGCAGAGACTATATATTTATACAGTATCTACATGTAGTCAGCAATACTCAGTACGATATATTTCCAGTTAATCCACGTATTTCTCCATGTAACCTTGTGACTGCATTATTTTAATTACTTTTAATCCTAGATCCATTTGTTTTGGCTTAAAATGCATCATAATTGTTACATATATCTTATGCCTAACTCAGTATTGTTTACCTGTTGAAATATACTGTATATATTTAACTGCTCGTATGCTGCAATATGGCACCTGATCCATGTTTTGCCACAACGCCACTGGCTGGAGCAGGAAAATCCCATGACACCTCAACAGTCTCTCCATGATTTTGACACAGATCAGAAGTTAAACATTTCTACAGACATTATAGCCACTTGGCGTTCGTGAAGTTGGGGTCACATCACTGTGTTGAACGTTAACGCCGACCATTTGAAGCGATATTTTTGCCACAAGAGAGCCATCTGAAACACACACACACACACACACAGAATACATATTTTAGTACCTAATATCGATAACTTGCCGACATAACTTGCACGGTGGCACAGTGGTTAGCACCGCGGCAGCACAGTTTACCCTCGGCCGGGGGATCGTGGGTTCGATCCCTGCCCCCGGCCAACAGTGATCTGTGTGGAGTTTGCATGTTCTCCCCGTGTTTGCTTGGGTTTACTCCGGGATTTCTCCGGTTTCCTCCCACATGCCAAAAACATGCAGGTTAGGGAGTTAAGGGGCGCTTGCGCACACAGCGACCGGCAGACTGCAGAACAAATCTACCTACGGGTACAAAATAAGTCAAAAAAAAAATTACAATGTTGTACGGCGGACTTTAAAGCAAAGTAGCGTTAGCAATCATTAGCTTACTGTCATACGTAATGTAGTTCGTATCCTCATGTCTTCTAAATGCTCCAGTGCCTTTCCAGAGTGTGTTGTATTGCGGGTTTGCCTTCTGTTCTCCGTTTTTGCCTTTATTCTGGCAAAAACAGCCAGAGAACGCAGACGCCTCGTATCCTGCCAACTTGTGTTTTGCGTAATGTTACGCTTGATTTACGCCAGTTACGTTTGTTTTATGTAGCAGGAGGGAGAGGGTTGTGCCGCCTCCCTGTAACTATTTCCCACCCACTTCAAATGGTACCTAGTGCAGTGGAAAAACAAAGCGAGCCGAACTGTACTGTCCCGTCCCATACCAAACCGTGCCAAACTGACCCAAGTGGAAATGCGCCTTTATTTTCTACCCCATAAGGGAAGCTGAAGACCCTGGAGCTCTTCAGCTGAATCGGGGTGTTGGATATATTTTACCCACGGATTCCTGCCACGGAAACACACATGGAGTTTTCAACAGGGACAACTTTTTCAGGTGAGTGCCCACTTTGTCTGTCTGCATCTCACCCAGATGGTGAATTAATGTCTTTTCATGTATTTACATTGAGTTATAATGTAATCATGCTGCATGAAAAATGTTCCCGTTTGTGTTTGATATGAAGGCACCTTTACAGTAAACACCACTTTCTCTTCTCACTATGTGTTGCTGTGGTTACACAAACGTCGGGGGGGCATGTCCGCCCTTTGGTCCACTGGATACTCCGTTTGCAGTCACATGGCAAGCGAAGCACACCAGCCTGCGTTTGCAAGCAAACCGAGACCCCCCCCCCCCTTTCAGGGGGACCAGAGTTCACTTTTTTGGTGCCGCACCAGAGTTCTAGATGCATTCAGATGTCACCAAACGAACCGAACTACCCACGAAATACACACTTTGGTCTTTTAGTCTGGACCAAACAGTGGCCATGTGAATGTGCCCTTAATTTTCTCTACTAGGCTATTTAGCGGACAAAACGTATACAACATGCAGAGTTTTACAAGAGCATTATTGGTTTAATGTGTATTTTTTCCATTTCAATAAATGCACTGTCTTTTAAGAAATATCGATGATCATGAGGGAAAAAAAATAATAAAACTGAGGTGACTACAGTGAATGTGCTTGTGCTGCTTATACATTTTTTTTCCACAATATTTTTTATTGAACCTTTTTTTACAAACATGGCACAGTCAGACACTAACACTAAAGTAATTTAAAAATTAAAAAAAAAACACTAACAACAACAAAAAAAATGTACTAAAAACAACAACAACCATTAACAAAAGCAAGTCAACAACAATGCTCCTCTGTTTAGTCTAGGTAATCTATTACATAAGATTACTAATTAATTAATTATTATTAATTGGCGTAAATCAAGCGTAACATTACGCAAAACACAAGTTGGCAGGATACGAGGCGTCTGCGTTCTCTGGCTGTTTTTGCCAGAATAAAGGCAAAATAATAATTAATTAATTATTATTATTAATTAATAGATTAATCTATTACATAATCTATTACATCTATAACACATCAATGTGTTCCAAGGTTGTCATAGCCAGGAGCGGCACTGGGGTTAAGCTCCCAGTGCTCATAAAATGCTCCTTATGGCGTGCGTCTCGAAAAGCCTCTGACAACTAAGTCCAACTCCTAGCCTGCCCGTGTGGTTTAGTCTCTAAGCCCAGCGGAACTGCTTTTACTAATAGGAGAAGGGGCGAGGGCGGATCTCTGGCGCCTTAAAACCAGATGCTTCGGGTAGATGGTGGCTCGTCAACCTGGGAAGGTAGCCCATCTAGGGGAAGGTAAACCCTGATTTCAAACCTCTGCTGCCTTGTGGCATACCGGGTCACGGGAAAGGCTTCGGGAGTCAACCCTGAGGAAAAATCCGGAGTCGGAGCCCCTAAGGCAGTTCTATGTTGTGCTCAACATCGTTCTGGCAGCTCCTGCAACGGCGCTGGTGCCAAACTGTAGCAGCCCTGCTGTTCCTTTGGATTCATCAGTGACGTGGAGAGGGGGGACATGCTGCATGGGCAACATCTTGTCCTCCATATCTTCCTGCCCAGGCTTGAATCCTACCAACGCCCAACGCTGGAAGGTAGAACACCGGATCACTGGAGAGGACACTCCAGCTTCGCCTTTGGCGTAGACAAAACACGGGGAATGACAGTTACCGGTTATAAGCCACTGCTCAATTGGCGTAGAGCGTGGCGCCAGGGGTTGTTCCCGACGGTGGGAGGGATCATCAGATCTCACTGGACAGCTACCGCCCGCCTCAAGCTGGGCAGCCCCCAGCCAATAAGGTGTTGTCCTGCCACAGCTTGCTTTCCTCATTGGGTGCATGGGGATAAGGAGAAATCCAAACAGCAGGCTGAGAACCTTCGCACCAGGCAAGACAATAAAACAAAAGAGACCAACTCTAAAACTGGGAACTTGGAACGTCCGCACTATGATGACAGGACTCGCTGCTAACCTCAAGGACATCAACGACACCAGGAAGACTGCCATCATCAATAATGAGCTGAAGAGACTGGGAGTGGATATCGCCACTCTCCAGGAAACACGGTTAGCTGATGCAGGCACACTGAGAGAGAAGGACTACACGTTCTACTGGCAGGGAAAGGGCAGTGACGAACACAGGGAACACGGAGTGGGCTTCGCTAAATAGATTAGCTTTCTCCAAGCTAATCTATTTAGCTTGGAGAAATCATCTTTTAATTTATAAAAAATCTCTTAGAAAAGCTAGAACGAGTTATTACTCTGCATTAATAGAAGAGAACAAGAATAATCCCAGGTTTCTTTTCAGTACTGTAGCCAGGTTGACAAAGAGTCAGGACTCTGTCAATCCTAGCATCCCCTTAGAGCTTACTAGTCAGGACTTTATGAACTTTTTCAATAATAAAATTTCATCCATCAGAGATAAAATCAATCAGATTCTTCCCACAGTTAACTTAAATACTGTAACTACTACAACTCCTTCTATTGATGTCTGTCTTGATGAGTTTACTCCAATCGACCTTTGTGAGTTAGACAAAATAGTTTCCTCATCCAAACCTTCAACTTGTCTTTTAGACCCTATTCCTACCAGGTTATTTAAAGAAGTCTTCCCACTTATTGGTAGCTTTATTCTTCATATAATCAATTCTTCATTAACTTTAGGCCATGTACCGCAGGCTTTTAAAACGGCTGTAATTAAACCCTTACTCAAAAAGCCAACGCTAGATCCAGGAGCTTTAGCTAACTATAGACCAATCTCTAATCTCCCTTTCATTTCAAAAATCTTAGAAAGAGTTGTTGCTACGCAATTATTTGACCACCTGCAGGGAAATGGTTTATTTGAGGAGTTTCAATCTGGGTTTAGAATCCATCATAGCACTGAAACAGCCTTAGCGAAGGTCACTAACGACCTCCTCATTGCATCTGATAATGGACTAGTTTCTGTACTTGTCCTTTTAGATCTTAGTGCAGCTTTTGATACTATTGATCATAATATTCTACTTGATAGATTAGAACACTATGTTGGACTTAATGGAACTTCGTTGCAGTGGTTTAGATCTTATTTATCTGATAGGTTCCAGTTTGTTCATGTAAATGATGAGTTTTCTCTCAGCTCAAAGCTTAGTCATGGAGTTCCACAGGGATCTGTGCTTGGCCCTACTCTTTTTAGTTTATATATGCTTCCGTTAGGCAACATTATTAGAAAGCACTGTATACATTTTCACTGTTATGCAGATGACACACAATTATACCTGTCAATGAAGCCAGATGATACTAATCAATTAGCCAAGTTAGAAGCCTGTCTTAAGGAAATCAAAGTTTGGATGACTTGTAATTTCCTGCTATTAAATTCAGATAAGACTGAAGTCATTCTTGTTGGTCCAAAAAACCTTAGAAATTCCTTTCCAAATCAAACTTTCAGTTTGGATGCAGTTACTCTTTCTCTTAATAGCTCTGTGAGGAACCTTGGAGTTATTTTTGATCAGGATTTGTCCTTCAATTCACATATTAAATTTGTTTCTAAGACTGCCTTCTATCATTTGCGTAATATTGCCAAGATTAGGAGCATCTTGTCTCAGAGTGATGCTGAGAAGCTGATCCACGCTTTTGTTAGCTCGAGATTAGATTATTGTAATTCTTTATTATCAGGCTGTCCTAAAACATCTTTAAAAAGTCTTCAGCTGATCCAAAATGCTGCAGCAAGAGTTTTAACAGGTACGAGAAAGAGAGATCATATCTCTCCGGTTCTGGCCTCCCTTCATTGGCTTCCCATAGAGTTTAGAATTAAGTTTAAAATCCTTCTTCTTACTTACAAAGCTCTAAACAATCAGGCTCCTTTTTATTTAAAAGATCTGATACTACCGTATCATCCTAACAGAGCACTACGCTCCCAAAATGCAGGTTTACTTGTAATACCTAGAATCTCCAAAAGTACAATGGGAGGCAGAGCCTTCAGTTATCAAGCTCCTCTCCTGTGGAATCAGCTGCCAATCTGGATTCGGGAGTCAGACTCGATCTCTGTTTTTAAGAATAGGGCTAAAACCTACCTTTTTGATATAGCCTACAATTAGGGAGGGATCATGTGTTTTCTGAACCCTCCCTTAGTTATGCTGCTAATAGGTTTAGTCAGCCGGGGGACCTCCAGTAATGCACTGGGCCTCACTCCTTTCCTCACTCTCTATGAAATATTTTTTTTTTTTTTGCTGGTCATTAACATTTGTTTGTTCTCTCCCATAGATTGAGTCCCCATCGTGCTGTTTGCTCTCTACATGTCTGTTCTTTTCTTCTTCTCTATCCCCTCACCCCCCAGCCAGTCGCAGCAGATGACTGCCCCTCCCTGAGCCTGGTTCTGCTGGAGGTTTCTTCCTGTTAAAAGGGAGTTTTTCCTCTCCACCGTCGCCAAGTGCTTGCTCACAGGGGATCGCCTGATTGCTGGGGTCTTTCTGCAACTGTGGGGGTCCTCCCTACAGTTGATAGTGCTATGAGATGACTGTTGTTGTGAAATGGCGCTATATAAATAAAGTTGAATTGAATTGAATTGAATTGAAGAACACTTTGCTGAAGATGGTGGAACCGGGCAGCACAAGCTCTGCACGACTCCTCACCCTCCGCCTGAACACCACTGAAGGCCCAGTCACCCTCGTCAGTGTGTATGCCCCAACACAGACAGCCACACCAGAGGCAAAAGACAAGTTCTACGAGAATCTCGCAACAACTGTCAGGATCATCCCCAACTCTGAACAACTCATTCTCCTTGGAGACTTCAATGCCAGAGTGGGTGCTGACCACGACTCCTGGCCCTCCTGTCTTGGACCTTTTGGCGTGGGCAGAATGAACGACAACGGACAGCGGCTGCTCGAGTTCTGCACATATCACGATCTGTGCATCACAAACTCGTTCTTCAAGACCAAGCCCCAACAAAAGGTTTCCTGGCAACATCCTCGCTCAAAGCACTGGCACCAGCTAGACTTGATCCTGACCAGGCGCACCTCACTGAAGAACGTGCTAATCACCCGTTCGTTCCAGAGTGCAGATTGTGACACAGACCATTCATTGGTGTGTTGCAAGGTCAAGCTGCAGCTGAAGAAATTCCATCGTGCTAGACAACCTGGAATGGCACGGATTGACACCAGCAAGATGGCCCAACCAGAACTTGTTGAGCAGTTTGCCTCCACCTTTGAGAAGGAACTTGGTGTACCACAAGGAGGAGAATCTGCAAAGCAGAAGTGGGAAGAGCTGCGAAACACCATCTACCGCACAGCCTTGGCTACCTTTGGGAGGAAGACCTCGAAGTCACAGGACTGGTTTGATGCCAAGTTGACCGAGATGACCCCCGTCATTGAAGCCAAGCGCTCAGCACTTGCTGAGTACAAGAAGTACCCAAACGAGAAGAATCTCCAGATTCTCAGGGCTGCGAGAAGCAAAGTTCAGCAGACTGCTCGGTGCTGTTCCAACGAATACTGGACTCAGCTGAGCCAAGACATTCAAACCGCTGCCATAACAGGGAACATCCGTGGTATGTACGATGGCATCAAGAAAGCACTTGGTCCGGCTCAGAGCAAGACGGCCCCCCTCAAATCTTCCACTGGGGAGATGATCACAGAGAAGAACAAGCAGATGGAGAGATGGGTGGAACACTACTCCGACCTCTACTCTAGACAGAACACCGTGACACCGTCAGCCCTTGATGCCATCGACTGCCTGCCATCCATGGACGAACTTAGGAGAACTTAGGAGATAGGAGAGAGAAGGATGGTGGCTAAACTGTCATCTCTGCTGGAGTCCGAGTTCCACCCTATGCAGGACATACTGGATGCACTGAGGAGCTCATTTAGCAGCAGACTACATCATCCCAGGTGCACAACCGAGAGGTTTCGTAGGTCCTTCCTACCAACGGCTGTCAGACTGTACAACCTAAGCAGGGCTGCTCGCAGAGATAGCAAAAAGACGTAACAAACTAATAGTTTTTTTTGAATGCAAAAGATGCAATAGACTACACAATGGTCCCCTCCGGCATACAACTAGGAACATACCGGTCGCTATGGAGGGTGAGAATATGTATGGGCACATAATCATACCATGTAGGATAACTAAGTAGACGGTTATGCTGTTTCATCCCACCTAGCAACAATGCTCTGCACTGTGTGTGTTTATATATTTACATATTTATTCCATCTAGCTACAATGCTCCGCACTGTGTTTTTATATATCTACATATTATTCCATCTAGCTACATTGCTCCGCACTGTGTGTGTTTATATACTTGCATATTTATTCCACCTAGCTGCAATGCTCCGTACTGTGGGTGTTTATATATTTACATATTTATTCCATCTAGCTACAATGCTCTGCACTGTGTGTTCATATATTCATATATTTATTCCATCCAGCTACAATGCTCTGCACTGTGTGTCTGTGTGTGTGTGTGTGTATATATATATTTTATAGTAATATGTACATATGTATATTAGCTGCTCTTACTTGCTTGTTTTTTTTTCTTGCCTTCTGATTGTTGCTCTGAGTGTTGCTATCCCTGTGCTGTTGCAATCCTGGAATTTCCCCGTTGTGGGACTAATAAAGGCTTATCTTATCTTATCTTATCTTAACTTGACGCCGAGCCAACCATCGACGAACTCAGTAAGGCCATTGATAGCTTGGCCGCTGGCAAGGCACCCGGCAATGACGGCATACCCCCCGACCTGATCAAGCACTGCAAGACCGCCCTACTGCTGCCATTGCATGACGTCCTCTGCCAGTGCTGGAAGGAAGGTGCCGTACCACAGGACATGAGGGACGCCAAGATCATCACCCTCTACAAAAACAAAGGGGAGAGAAGCGACTGCAACAACTACAGGGGCATTTCCCTCCTCAGCGTTGTTGGCAAAGTCTACGCACGAGTTGTTCTCGTTCGTCTACAGAAGCTTGCCGAACGTGTCTACCCCGAGTCTCAGTGTGGCTTCCGCGCTGAGCGATCGACGGTAGACATGATATTCTCCATCCGCCAACTCCAGGAGAAATGCAGAGAACAGAACATGCCTCTGTACGTCGCCTTCATCGACCTCACCAAAGCGTTCGATCTGGTCAGCAGAGAGGGCCTTTTCAAGATCCTGCCAAAGATAGGAAGTCCCACCAAAGTTGCAAAGCCTCATTGAATCGTTTCACACCAACATGCAGGGGATAGTGCAGCACGATGGCAACGTCTCAGAGCCATTCAACATACGCAGCGGAGTGAAACAGGGCTGTGTACTTGCGCCTACCCTCTTTGGGATTTTCTTTGCTATGCTCCTGAGGCATGCCTTCAGCACAGCAACAGAGGGAATCTACCTGCACACAAGATCTGACGGCAGGCTTTTCAACCTCGCCCGCCTGAAAGCCAGAACCAAAGTACGCGAGGCTCTAATCAGAGACATGCTGTTCGCAGACGACACTGCAGTCGCAACCCACACACAGCAGGAGCTTCAGACCCTGATGGACCACTTCTCCCAGGCATGCAAGGACTTCGGGCTTACCATCAGCCTGAAGAAGACTAACGTCTTGGCGCAAGGCATGGAAGCACCACCAACCATCACCATTGATGACTACAAGCTTGAGGTCGTGAATCAGTTCACGTACCTGGGGTCCACGATCAGCAACAACCTCTCCCTTGATACAGAGATCAACAAGAGGATTGGAAAATCAGCCTTCACACTCGCTCGCCTCACCACACGAGTGTGGGAGAATCCCAAACTCTCTGTCAAGACGAAGATGGCAGTGTACAACGCCTGCGTCATCAGCACACTGCTCTATGGGAGTGAGACGTGGACAACATACGCCCGGCAGGAAAAGAGACTGAACTCCTTCCACTTGCGCTGCATTCGCCACATCCTGGACATATCCTGGCAGGACAAAGTGCCCAACACAGAAGTTCTGTCCCGCGCCGGCCTTCCCTCCATGTTCACTCTACTCAGGCAGCGCAGGCTCCGCTGGCTAGGCCACGTTCACCGTATGGAGGATGGCAGAATCCCCAAAGACGTCCTCTATGGAGAACTGGCAACTGGCAGGAGAGACGTTGGCCGCCCACAGCTGCGCTTTAGAGATGTCTGCAAGAGAGACATGAAGGCCCTGGATATCAACACAGAGCGCTGGGAGGACCTTGCAACGGACCGCTCCAAATGGAGAGGCACCCTGACCAGACAGCTCAAGGCGGGTGAAGAGAGACTGACTGCTGCAGCAGATGAAAAAAGGACCCGCAGGAAGAACCGCCACAGACCCAGCAGCACGGAGACCACCCACAAGTGTGACCTGTGTGACAGGGACTGTCATTCGCGCATCGGCCTGTTCAGCCACAGGCGGTGCTGTTCCAGCAGAGTAGACGTTTAGGATTCTCTTCCATGGTCATCATAGACCGACGGAGGCCGACGACGACATAATATACATTCACCAGTTTGGAATTTGCAAGGTCCACACATATCATTCACCTTCTTCTTCAGAAATTATGTTTAATTTCTTTACATAATCAATGAAAGGTCTCCATATATTCTCAAACACATTTTCCTTTAATTTCAGTATATATGTTATTCTTTCTAGTGGAATGTTTGTTAACATCTGTCTTAACCACTGAGTCACATCTGGTCTATGAGTCTTTTTCCACAGTAGTGCAATACATTTTTTGGCATTAAGCAAATTGAGGTCTATGAATGCTCTTTCACTCTTATTAAAGTTATGTTTTTCTGGATACAGACCCAACAAAAACAGTTTAGGGTTCAATGTGAATTGTTTTGAAATTATTTTTTCAATTGTTACCCTCACCTCTTCCCAAAACATTCTAATTTTTCTACATTCCCATGAACAGTGAAATAGGGTTCCTTTACTTTCCATACATTTTGTGCATGTATCTGGTATGTTTTTGTTATATCTATTTAATTCCATTTGTGTAACATACATCTGCATTAACCATTTAAAATGTATCAGTTTAAGACGTACATTTATTGATTTGGTTTGAGCTCCTGCACAAGCCATTTCCCATTGTTCCTCTGAAATTTCAATTTGCAGGTCTTTCCAATAATTCAGTCTTTTCTGTGAGTTTTCACTTGAGAATAGTGTCAATGAGTTATAAAACTCTGAAATAATACCCTTTCTCTTACTATCTTTCATCAAAATTTTTTCCAAAGATGAATAAGTAGGTCGAGTGAGAGCATTATTTTGATTTGATCGAATAAAATTTCTAAGCTGAAGATATTTAAAAAAATGTGTTCTATTAAGATTGAATTTAATCCTCAGTTCTTCAAAAGACATTATGTTATCTGAGCGTGACAAATATAAGTCTTGAATCTTCTGAATCCCTTTTAAATTCCATACTTTAAATACAGCCGCTTGTTTCCGAGATCTCGTTCTTTCAGTCATTACCCAAAGCTCGTGACCATAGGTGAGAGCAGGAACGTAGATTTGGTCACGAGCTTTGGGTAATGACCGAAAGAACGAGATTGCGGATACAAGCGGCTGAAATGAGCTTTCTCCGTAGGATTGCTGGACTCACCCTCAGAGATAGGGTGAGGGGCTCAGTCATCCGAGAGAGGCTCAGAGTAGAACCACTGATCCTCCACATTGAAATGCGTCAGTTGAGGTGGTACGGGCATCTGATTAGGATGCCTCCTGGACGCCTCCCATTTGAGGTGTTTCAGGCACGTCCCACTGGGAGGAGACCCCGGGGCAGACCCAGGACTCGGTGGAGAGACTATGTCTCCCAGCTGGTCTGGGAACGCCTTGGTATCCTCTCTGAATAGCTGGAGCAGGTGGCTGGAGAGAGAGAAGTCTGGGCTTCTCTGCTTGAACTGCTGCCTCCGCGACCCGGACCTCCGGAAAAGCGGTAGAAGATGGATGGATGGATGGACTTTAAATACAGCATCCGCTGTCCCTGGTGTAAAATATTGATTACTCCATATTGGGCTAAATTGTGACAGTAAGTGTGGTTCTTTTAAATATTTTTTGGTTTCACACCATATTTTGACCATATGCTTTACAATTGAATTTTTAACTTGTTTCTGTAATTTTTTAGCCGAGTCTGAGTATATGAATAAGGGAAGAGGTAAAGGTAAATCCTATGATTCCATTTCAGTCCAGTGAGGGAGATCATTTGATGAAAAATAATATGTCATAGACCTCAGTTGTGCTGACCAGTAATACAACATAAAGTTTGGACATTTCAGACCTCCACGATCAAATGGTAAATATAGTAAGGACAGACGTAATCTAGCTTTCCTATTGTTCCATATAAATTCCACTAACTTTTTTTTTAAATTCTTGAGAATAGATCTGAAGATGGTGGTAAAGGAATGTTTTGAAATAAATAAAGTATTTTTGGTAAGATATTACTTTTAAGTATATTAATTCTCCCGATCATCGACATTGGTAGTGACATCCATCTCTGAAGTAACTCATTAATATCTCTCATTGAGGCTTCATAGTTGGCACTGGCGACTGATTCTAGCTTAGGCACAATTTGAATTCCTAAATATTTAAACTGATTTACAACATTGAACTGATTTACCTCAGGAGCTGGGTGATTTCTCTGAGTCTCATTTAGCATTAATATTGAAGATTTAGTTTTATTTATTTTATATCCTGATATTTCCCCAAAGTTCTTTATTAAATTTAACAAGGTCGGAATTGATTTTTTAAAATTCAACATAAACAAAATTAGGTCATCGGCATACAGGGAGATTTTATGTTCTGTTGGTCCTACTTTAATTCCATATATTTGTGGATGTAAATGTACTGCCATCGCTAAAGGTTTGATTGCCATAGTAAACAGTATGTCATGAGATCACCATGAGACGCCAAGAGTCCACCAGTGAGTTTTGCAATGATGGTGATTTATTAACAACACAAGACAAGACCAGACTATGAGCCACTCAGGGCAAAAACACACACTTGGCAGTACAAGGGCTCGTAGGGCTAACCCCGGCCACTACGAGCTAAACTATGACATGACATGAGACACGAACCTGACATGAAGGTCTGACGACACCTTGACGAGGCTGTGACAAGGTCTTGACAAGGTTTTGACAATACTCCTGCGTCTTACCGCCATCAGTGCCGGGCTTAAAAGGGCGAAGCACTAACGACGGTAATGACAATCAGCTGACCGGCCGTTGACAGGTGGAAGCCCCACCGAGCACCATCACAATAAGAGCCCGGTGAGGTCAGAATACAGCCTGCAACTGTCAAGGCCGGCAGCGAGAAGAACTTTAGCCCGAGCGCGATCAGAACCAACGCTCGGGTCATAACAGTACCCTCCCTCCACGGGCGGACTCCGAACGCCCCAAGGAACCACCCTGCCCCCCCCCCCCCCAGGGTGGGAGGTTGGGGAACAGGTGCGGAGGGAGAGAAACCAACCCATGAACAATCAAAACTGTTACAACTCGCCGCTCATTAGCGGCGCCAGCTGAGCGCACACCTGCACCTCGTCAGCGGCATGGCATATTAGATTAGATTAGATTAGATTCAACTTTATTGTCATTACACATGTATGAATACAAGGTAACGAAACACAGTATATAAGCCACTCTGCCCTGGGCCTCGCCCTGAAGCCGTCTGTTCCCTTCGGCTACTTGCTTCAGAGGAACCGCCTCGCCTACCAGCAAGATTTCTCGCGTAAGCATACCTCCACTTGTGTTCCAGTCTCTCCCCTGTGCACAGGTGGATCTTCCCCAGCGGCGGACTCCGCCTCTGCATCACCACCTTGCAGCTGCTATCAGGTGCATCGTCAGGTCGCTGTCTTCTGGACTCTCCCTTGTGCACGCCTGCCACCTGCCCTGCCAAGTAAGCCAACAAATCCCTCATTACCTGTTGTACTGGTTTGGGGCCCGTCACCTTCTCCCTGTGCTCTCTCCCCAGGGTTGTCTGGCTGTACGGTTTCCTGCCTCCGTGCCTGACGCTGACGTCCGCCACCAGTACATCCACATAGCACAGACACGCATCCACACACACTTGTTGTTTAAATAAACTGTTAAACCTAGTCTGAGCCTGCGTGTGTGTCTCCTGAGCCGCGCATTATGTCAAAAACAGTGACAAGAATAACTACATACAGGACAATGACAAGAATAACTACTCAGATTAGATCAAAAATATGCACATGGCGAAAACAACAAAAACTGACCTACTGGGTCAGAAAACTAAATACAAGACCATGACAAAATACCAAATATTCAAATCAGATGAAATAGAGGAAATTAAGGCAAAAGTAGAACATAAAACAATTTGCCAAGGATCCCCAACTAAGTTACAGAAAACACAGGACAGCACGAGAAAATTAAATCTTGGCCCACATGTTATACAAGAAAATAACTACCCCCCCCCCCCGCCTGTGTGAATTCTCATGAGAGTCTTCAAAAAACCAAATACAGAAAACAGAGCACTCACTGGCTCATACCTGACTACCCACAATACAAACTAAGGCAACTGCAGGACATAACCATAACACAAAGTACACAGGATAGCAGGAGAAAAAAAGAAAAAACAGAACAATCACTGGGGCAGGTCAACACCAGAAAACGGCCACTAGCCACCCCCCCCCCCCCGACAGTTTATGCCGACCGGCGGAGACCAAGCGCCAAAGGAACAGTTCAGGTGGTCTCCCCGTGTCCATCAGCCGGCGGGTGGGCATAGGAGGTGGAACATGACCAGGCGGCTCACCACAGTCCAACGCCCAGCACGTCCGCTCCTCTGGTGGTCGAACCAGGTTGCCCGAAAACACACACAACACGTTGGGTGGCCGACCCGAGGCGCCGAACCGGCGAAACAGTTCCTCAGGCGGCCGACCCGTGTCCCTCAGCCACTAGTCCCGGGGAAAAACAGCCCACGGCGGCCTCCCTGACGAGGACAAAACTCGGGAGAGCCGGGGCGAGCGAACAGGAACCCCCACGGCCCCCGGCGATGAAGCAAAGGAGCGGTGACTCAGTAGAGGGGAAAGATGGCACGGATGAGCCCGTAATCCGTCCAATGGCGAAAGGTCTGCAGCTCCTCCCCCGTCCGCGGACCACGCTGGCGCTGCACCTCCGCTGGACCCTGATTGGGTCCCAGCTACACCCACGTCGGGCCCCGATTGGGCCAGAACTGCACCTGCGGTGGACCCCGATTGGGCCTCTGGCGCACCCACGTCGGACCTCGATTGGGCCAGAACCGCACCCGCGGTGGACCCCGATTGGGCCTCTGATGCACCCACGTCGGACCCCGATTGGGCCACAGCAGCCTCCACGACGGACCCCGACTGGGTCGGTGCAGCTCCGCTGACGATCTCCACCCCAGAACCTAGGACCTCCAACCCAGTGACTCCGACTGGTTCCACGCCGGCGACACTGCAACAAGGCTCACAAACAGGAAGAAAACCGGGATTAGAATCACCGGTAGCAACAGAACCCAGCGAGACGAGCTTGGCCGCAGCAGACGGCTGCTCCTCACTCGCCTCCCCGAGAGGCAGGCAAAAATGCTCCAAAACAGGGGACAGAGACACAAGAGGGAGCACTTGCCTGTACTCGGGTTCTGTTGCCACTCAGGACTTCGATGATCCAGGTTCAGGGCGGCGACTCTCGTCAGCAGGCTCCAACTCAGCTGCGTCGGGCTCCGCAGCTGGCAAGATGACATCTGCAGCCTGAGGTTCCTCCCGCGCTGCTGTCCACGCCGATGACCTGTATGGCATGGGGGCAGGGGACCCTCGACCCACTGGCTCAGACCGCTCCGGTGAGGAGACCTGGGGACGCTTCATCATCGGCTCAGGCTCCGGGCCGCAGTCTGCTCTTCTCCTCCGTCCACGATGTGGCTGCAGGGCCGGATCCAGGCTTTCCAGCACTGCAGGCCCCCTCTTCATCCGACGACGCTGGCCTGGCGTCGCGGACCGCTCAACAGGGGGGGACACAGAGGCAGCGGGTTTAATTGTTTTCTCTACAGCAGGTGGAGGGAGCTCGGGGGGCTGCGAACCCCGAACTCTGCCCCCAGGAGTCAGACAAGGCAGATTACAATCATGATGTAATAAATCAACATGCACTTGCCTTCCTCCCAGAGAAGAGATGGTTCCTGCTGTAGGGGACATTGTTCCTCCTTCTCCCCACTGGGTGGCGACAGAGGGCCCCCTGGAAGGACAAGGTGGGGCTGCTCTCAGAGGTTCGCTGACGGTCCTCGCCGGCAGCGGGTCCAGCCGGGGATTCTGCCGAGGTTCTCCTTGGCCGTGGCGCCGACGTCGTCGACGAGCTCCAGATGGCGTGACCTCCTGGACCGGGTCAGGGACAGGAACCCAACATGGGGAGCAAGGGTTTCCTGTCCCTGGTTCGGGCAACCTGGTTCGACCACCAGGCTGCACGGTGGCGCAGTGGTTTAGCACTGTGGCAGCACAGTTTTACCCTCGGCCGGGGGATCGCGGGGATCATGAGATCGTGGGTTCGATCCCAGCCCCCGACCAACAGTGAGCTGTGTGGAGTTTGCATGTTCTCCCCGTGTTGCGCGGGTTTACTCCGGGATTTCTCCGGTTTCCTCCCGCACACCAAAAACATGTAGGTTTAGGGCGCTCGCGCATGCAGCGACCAGCAGCCGGTGGCTTGTCACCAGACTGCAAACCAAGTCTACCTACGGGTACAAATAAGTAACAAAAAAAAAAACAAAAAAAAAAACAAAAAAAAAAAAGGATGCCTCCTCCTCTGCTTCCTGCTTTCCTCCTCCTCCAGCCCGCGGAGTATCTCGCGCTGCGTGGCGAGTTCATCTCTTCTTGTCACAACCTCCGGGTGATCGTCGTAATGGAGAGGAAGGTTGTCCAGGAGAATCTCTGCATAGTCCAGGTGCCATCGCATATAGCTGGAGTTGACGTCAAAGGTAGCGGCGAGGAGCGTCCTGTCGACGTACTCCAGCGCGCTCGCTAATTCTTTGCCTAGGCGCCGCCCGCGGCCCCTGGATGACGGCATTCTCCCAGCAAATGACACCCAGACCGGCAAGAACAATAGTCCACTTGAAGCAAAAACTCACGGTGGAAAGGCGTCCCGGTGTGGCGTCTCCGTTTAGACGTCTGGCTGGAGTATACTGTCATGCGGTGACCCTCGCGGATCACTATGAGACGCCAAGAGTCCACCAGTGAGTTTTGCAATGATGGTGATTTATTAACAACACAAGACAAGACCAGATTATGAGCCGCTCAGGGCAAAAACACACACTTGGCAGTACAAGGGCTCGTAGGGCTAACCCCGGCCACTACGAGCTAAACTATGACATGACATGAGACACGAACCTGACATGAAGGTCTGACGACACCTTGACGAGGCTTTGACAAGGTCTTGACAAGGTTTTGACAATACTCCTGTGTCTTACCGCCGTCAGTGCCGGGCTTAAAAGGGCGAAGCACTAACGACGGTAATGACAATCAGCTGACCGGCCGTTGACAGGCGGAAGCCCCACCGAGCACCATCACAATAAGAGCCCGGTGAGGCCAGAATACAGCCCGCAACTGTCAAGGCCGGCAGCGAGAAGAACTTTAGCCCGAGCGCGATCAGAACCGGCGCTCGGGTCATAACACAGTAAAGGTGAAAGTGGACAGCTTTGTCGACATCCTCCTTTGATTTTTATTGATTTTGAGATATTGCTGTTTGTTAGGATTTCTGCTGTAGCATTATTGTATATTATCTGGACCCATCTTATGAAATTATTTCCAAGTCCAAACCTTTGTAGGACTTCAAAAAGATAGGGCCATTCGACCCTATCAAAGGCCTTTTCGGCATCCAATGATAGGAGAGCTGTATCTGGTGCTTCTTTATTGGAATAAATAATATTAAATAGTCTTCTTACATTATGGAAGCCTTGTCTTCCCATTATAAAGCTTTTCTGATCTTGGTTAATAATATTTGGTAATATTTCTTGCAGGCGTTTTGCTAAAATTTTACAGATTATTTTAAGATCAGCATTTAATAGGCTTATTGGTCTCATGTTTTCACATTTATTAGGGGGTTTACCTGGTTTTGGCATCAGTATAATCAAGGCATTATTCATGTATGGTGGTAAATTACCATTTTGAAATGCTTCTAAAACCATTTCCAAAAGTGGTTTTATTAATTTATTCTTAAATTTTTTATAGAGGTCAACTGGAAGACCATCTGGTTCTGCACTTTTTCCTGATTTCATATTATCAATGGCTTGCCCAACTTCTTCTTGACTAATTTTAGACTCCAGTATCTCCCTGTTTTCATTTGGAATACACGGTATAGATAATCCACCCAAAAACCCATTTAGTTTTGTTAAGTCAGTTTCATTTTTTGTATCATATAGTTTTTCATAATAATCTCTAAAGGCACTATTAATTTCTAAAGGATCTATAACTACCTGTCCGTTACTTATAATACTAGTAATTGGTGTTTTAAATTCTAATTGTTTAATCTGCCATGCCAATAATTTTCCTGATTTTTCACCTTGTTCATAAAAAGTTTGCTTCAATCTTAGAAGACTCAAGGTACCTCTATTCACTGATTTTTTTGTCATATTCTGCTCTCAGAATCAGTAATTCATTCTCTAACTGTGGGTTACTTCCTACATACACTTTTTCTTGAAGAATTTTTATTTTATGTTCCAATTGGACTCTCTCCTCTCGGGTCTTCTTAGATTTTGAACCTGTATAACTAATAATATGCCCCCTAATAAAAGCTTTGAAAGCCTCCCACTTTATACATGCCGTTGTTTGTGTGGTATTAATATCAAAGAACTCATCTATCTGTTTTTTTATGTATTTAACAAATTCCTCATCCTGAAGCCATTTATGCTGAAAATGCCACCTACCTAGATCCTTTGTCAATTTCTTATCTACATATATTAGACAGCAGGGTGCATGATCAGAGATCACAATATTATCATAGAAACAGTTTTGAATCTTGGACCTTAATTCTGTAGAGATCAAAAAGTAGTCAATACGTGAGAATGTCTTATAGGTATTAGAATAACAAGAATAGGCTTTTACTTGTGGTTTCATTTCTCTCCATATATCTAGCAATCTCAATTCTTTCATAAAATGATTAATGGTCATCATGCATCCATTGTGCGTACAGTCCAGTCCTGTTGATCTATCTATACTGGGATTCAATGTACAATTAAAATCCCCTGCTATTATATGTTGCCCTGTAAGTAATGATAAAGTAAGGAATAAATTAACAAAGAAGTTTTGATCATCAATATTGAGGCCCTATAAGTTCACCAGATTTATATTTTCTAATAACAAAGATCCTTGGATGATTATATATCGTCCAAATTTGTCTCCAATTACATTTTTCACTTGAAATGGGACTGTTTTGTGTATGAGAGTCATAACTCCCCTGGCTCGGGATGAAAATGATGAGGTGAACACGTCACCTTGCCATCTTCTCCTAATTCTTTTTACATCCTCCTCTATTAGATGAGTTTCTTGTAAAAAAATACAATTTTTGAATCTATGTCTTTTATTTTATCCATAACATAAGTTTTTTAAGATTTTGTAGACCTCTGCAATTCCATGAAGTTAAATTAAGATTAACGCTTTGATCTATGATCAGTAAAGAGTTTGAGATTACCTTGCAATATGAACATACTCTTACAGAGAAGCAAAAACATGGATGATGGAACATTCATCCTACAAACTAAACAAAAACAAATTCCCTTTCCCCACACTCGTGGTGATCCCCCCAAAATCAAAAAAATTCTGTCTCCCGTTATAGCTAGTGACTGTTCCACACCTGCGAGGATCAGTCAAACCACTCTCTCTTTCTCCTCTCAATCACCCTGACACTACTGCTATTCAAATCAAATCAAATCAAATCAAATCAAACTTTATTGTCATATTGCTGTACATACAACTGTAGTGCAGGCAAGATGAAATAGCGTTTCTCTCGGCATCCATATAAGAAGCAGCATGATTAAGACACACTCCCACATAGCTCCACCCCCCACCCCACCCCCACCCCACCCCCACCCCCCCATCCATTCACACATCCCTGAGACATACTTGGGGAAAAAGAATAACTAACTATAATATACAAAATGTCCATAGGTGCAGTAGTGTGTATGTGAGATTCCGGGTCAGCTGTTCAGCATCCTGACAGCTTGTGGGAGGAAGCTGTTGATCAGTCTGGTGGTTCTGCCTCTGATGCTCCGGAATCGTTTACCAGATGGAAGAAGTTCAAAGTGTTTATGCAGAGGGTGAGAACGGTCCTTGACAATGTTCAGTGCCCTGCTCCTACAACGGTTCTGAAAAAGTTCTTGGACAGAGAGGAGGGAGACTCCAATTACCCTCTCCGCCCCCTTGACTATCCTCTGCAGGGCTTTTTTGTCTGACCTACTGCAGCTGGAGTACCATGTAGCAATGCAGTACGTCAGAACACTCTCCACCACACCTCTGTAGAAGGTCCTGAGGATGCAGATGGGGAGAGAGGCCTGTTTGAGTTTCCTCAAGAAGTGTAGTCTCTGCTGAGCCCGCTTCCTGATCTCCAAGGAATTCTTGCTCCAGGTCAGTTCCTGCGAGATCTGCACTCCGAGGAACTTGATGTTCTCTACTCTCTCCACTAAACGGCCGCCGATGCTGAGGGGGACGTGCTCAGGCTGTGACCGCCGGAAGTCGATAATCATCTCCTTCGTTTTGTCCACGTTGAGCACCAGATTGTTCTCCCTGCACCAGCCCTCCAGGTCTCTCACTTCTTCCCTGTACATTGATTCCTCATCCCTCTGAATAAGTCCCACCACCGTGGTGTCATCTGCAAACTTAATAATCTGGTTCCCCTCGTGTTTGGATACACAGTCATGTGTTAGAAGTGTAAACAACAGTGGATTGAGTACACAGCCTTGAGGGGTTCCGGTACTCAGCGTGACAGAGTTGGAGATGTTGTTTCCAACCCGGACAGACTGAGGTCTCTCAGTCAGGAAATCCAGGATCCAGAGACATGTGGCGGTGTTCAGACCGAGAAGGAGTAATTTCTCTATCAGTCTCTGGGGAATAATGGTGTTGAATGCTGAACTGAAATCAATGTACAGGAGTCTGGCGTAGGTGTCTTTCTGGTCCAGGTGGGTGATGACAGAGTGTAGGGTGGTGACTATAGCATCCTCCGTGGAGCGGTGTGAACGGTATGCAAACTGGAGTGGGTCGTGTGATGCAGGGAGGCAGGCTGTGATGTGTGGTTTGACAAGCCGTTCAAAACACTTCATCACAATTGGTGTAAGTGCAACAGGATGATAGTCATTCAAACAGGACACCACTGGTTTCTTTGCCACCGGTACAATGATAGAGGTCTTGAAGCATCTGGGAACGATGGCCTGACTCAGGGAGATGTTATAAATGTCAGTCAGGATATCCGCCAACTTGCTCGCGCAGTCTCGGAGCACACGTCCCGGAATGTTGTCTGGACCTGCAGCTTTGCGTGGGTTGACTGTGGATAGGGTCCTCCGTGTGTCCGCTGTGTTGATGGTAAAAGCTGGTCCGACCGATGGTGGGAGTGGGCCGGCCCTCCCTCTGATTGTCGAGTTTGATGCTTCAAAACTTGCAAAGAAGTCGTTAAGCCTGTCTGGAAGCGAAGCGTCGTCATCATCGACCCCCTGCCTAGACTTAAAGCCTGTCAGTGTCCGAACTCCCTGCCACATCTGCTTGGTGTTCCTAGTGTCTATTCTTATAACATTAACTCTCTTCTGTAGTTTTTTTCAGCATAACTTCAAAGTTTTATAGCAACATTGTACATCATAGCTTTTTTTTTTAATTTAAGTTTTTGTAAAGGGTATACATGTCATTACAGCACTGCATTGTTTACATTTTCATCACATGTTCCCTTTTTTTGTTTTTTGACAACATTGGAAAAATAATTATTACAACACCCTTTTTTTAAAATGAAAGAAAAAAAGAGAAATTAAAGAAAGAACAAAAAAACAAACAAAAAAAGAAAAAAACCCAAAACAAAAACAAAAGAGCAAAAAAATAAAATAAAAATACAGTCTGTATTTTGTAGACTTATTATATGTTTCAGATCAATCAAATGTCTGTACATATGCTTAAATGTTCTGCCTTTGTCATGTTCATGCTTAGCTCCCACCAGTCTCCTTTTGAATCTGCTTGATGAGCTCCTGCGCCTCTTGAAGGGTCTTGTGTGGGTGTGGGTTCTCCCCTTATATGTGACCAGCAGTCCTGCCGGATGAATCACTCCGTGACGAATCCCGAGGTTGCGCAGCTCTTTGCGGGCCGGGTCGAACTGCCTCCTCCGGACTTCGTGAACTGGTGCCATCGGAACTGCCTCCAGATCAACGCAAGGAAAACTAAGGAGCTGGTGGTGGACTGCCGCAGGCATGGACAACCCCTCACAGCACCAGTAAATATACAGGGAACAGACATCGAGATGGTGACATCCTACAAGTAACTGGGTGTTCATCTGAACAATAAACTAGACTGGTCACACAATACTGACGCACTCTACAAGAAGAGACAGCGCAGGCTGTTCCTGCTGAGGAGACTCAGGTCTTTTGGTGTACAAAGGGCACTGCTGAAGACATTCTATGACACGGTGGTGGCATCAGCCATCACTTTTGGAGTGGTCTGTTGGGGCAGTGGCATTATGGCAGCCAATAGGAAGAGACTGAACAAACTGATCAAGAAAGCTAGCTGTGTCCTGGGGCAGCGCCTTGACCCGGTGGAGGAGATAGGAGAGAGAAGGACGGTGGCTAAACTGTCATCTCTGCTGGAGTCCGAGTTCCACCCTATGCAGGACATACTGAATGCACTGAGGAGCTCATTTAGCAGCAGACTACATCATCCCAGGTGCACAACCGAGAGGTTTTGCAGGTCCTTCCTACCAACGGCTGTCAGACTGTACAACCTAAGCAGGGCTGCTCGCAGAGATAGCAAAAAGACATAGCAAACTAATAGTTTTGAATGCAAAAGATGCAATAGACTTACACAATGGTCCCCTCCGGCATACAACTAGGAAAATACCGGTCGCTATGGAGGGTGAGAATATGTATGGGCACATAATCATACCATGTAGGATAACTAAGTAGACGGTTGTGCTGTTTCGTCCCATCTAGCAACAATGCTCTGCACTGTGTTTATATATCTACATATCATTCCATCTAGCTACAATGCTCCGCACTGTGTGTGTTTATATATTTACATATTTATTCCACCTAGCTGCAATGCTCCGTACTGTCTGTGTTTATATATCTACATATTTATTCCATCTAGCTACAATGCTCCGCACTGTGTGTTTATATACTCATATATTTATTCCATCCAGCTACAATGCTCTGCACTGTGTGTCTGTGTATATATATATATATATTTATAGTAATATGTACATATGTATATTAGCTGCGCTTGCTTTTTTTTCTTGCCTTCTGATTGTTGCTCTGAGTGTTGCTATCCCTGTGCTCTTGCAATCCTGGAATTTCCCCATTGTGGGACTAATAAAGGCTTATCTTATCTTATCTTAATTGTTGAATTCCTTTGGCGAAGTCTGGGTAGAACCGCACCTGTTGATCCTGGTATTTAATTTCCCCTTTAGCTCGCGCTGCATTGGTGACTGTCAGCTTGTCTCTGTAGTTGAGGAACTTCGTAATCAGCGTCCTCGGTGGTGTCTTATTCTCTCTCGGTGGGCCTATTCGGTGAGCGCTCTCTAAAATGACCAATGACTGCAGGTCCGCGTTGTTCGGCGCTTCTGGAATCCACTTTTCCAAAAAGGAACATGAGTCCCCTCCCTCCGGGAGGCCCACCAGCCTCAAATTATTCTGTCGCGAGCGGGATTCCAAGTCTAGGACGTTATTTTCCGGACGTTTCCATTTTAATTTCAGTGTTTGCAGTTTAATTTGCAGGCTGGTGACATCATCCTCAGCGCTTGATATTCGGAGCTCCGCCTGCGACACTCGCTCCAAACAGTCATTTATTTCTTTCCTCATACCTTCTATTGCTGCTATAATCCCATCAAATTTAGACGAAAACTCTGTTCTCATGGAGGTGATGGCAGCGAGCACTACGCTTGTCCCCTCCCCAGCAGTTCCCGCTCCGCCGCTGGCTCCATTCTCCGCCATTGCCTTTGGAGTTTTCCCTGCCTCGCCTTGAGCGTGGAAGTTCGTTAGCTTGGATTGTTTTGTCGAGTTGCCTTTTCCTCCACCTAATTTTCCAACCTTGGTCTTTACCATATCCACGCCAAAACGCTGGGATGGGTTTTTGTTCCAATTGAGAGAGTTTTAGTAAAATTTTTAGTTTTACAAGCAGAGCAGTGTGAAACACGTCTTCCTACATGGCCGCCATAACTGGAAGTACTACTTATACATTTTTATTAAGAAATAATAACGTTTCAACAGTCTTTGGACAAAGGCAATGTCTTTTTGGTAGATTATTTCTCCAGCTTTGGAGAATACTCTCTCAGAGCACAGAGGTTGCAGGTGTGCAAAGGAAGACTACTGCAAGTTTGTACAGTGTAGGGGAGACAAGTTTCTGTCTCTTCCAGTACATTCACCTCTGTTCTTATTGTAATGCAGGGCACAATAGTGCCTCAGTGATGTGTTATTGTTGTATCCAAAGTCTTTGAAACACAACAGACACTTCACCGAGAAAAAAAAAAATGGCAAAGGTGGGACTTGAACCCCAGCTTCCCAGTTACAAAACAGATACTTTACCTGTAAGCTACTACTTAGTGATGGGCTAGAAAAGGCTTTCATGAAGACTTGAGACTTTTCATGAAAATTGTTAGAGCCACAGCCTCATATAAACCTTAATTTTCTTTACTAGGCCATTAATCAACAAAAAGTATACAACATGCAGATTTTTGCAAAGGCATTATTGGTTTAATGTGTATTTTTTTCCATTTCAAAAGAAAGAAATATTTTAATAAATATCCATAATATTTATGTTGGTGGTTAAAAAAATATAATTTAAAGAAAGTTAAATACTTACATGTCACGTCTACCTCTGGTAGGCATGGGTGATGGACTCAGAAAGCAGACAGAGTTGCAATATAACGTGGTTTTATTGATAACTAATATAATGAAACAAAATACAGCACAAGGGCTGGACAATAACTGAAGACACGATAGGTATGTAAGCTCAAAGGGTTACTGGATACAAAACGTTAGGATCACCGGCACAAAATATTAGATGGTGACACCACACACTGACCGCTCACATATATACAGTCACAGATAATCACCAATGAGAGACAGCTGGGGAAACAATCAGGGAATGCAGGGAAGTGGCTGCAGGTAAGGAACAAATGATGGGCAGGGCTGTACACAAAGAGCCGTGGGAGCACAAAGCACAAAGAGTACAGACATGGGATGCACATGAAACAGGACAACAATAGAGGAGTAATATAGAGAGTGAAGTGGTTATGAGAAAGGAAAACATGAGGAATGCAACAACAAGAGAACAGATACACACAACGTTTCAGGACCAGACAGCGGATGACTCAGAAGACAGTGACAGAAGGGCAAGAAATGCAAACAATAACCATACATAATCAGAGAAAAAACAATGCATTAACATAAAATGTGAGCTTGATCCTTTGATCAAGGCCAGATTATGCCCCCCCCCCCAAAGGATGGATGCTAGACACCCTTCAAACAAAACCGAGAATACCCCAATCGGGTGGGAGAAGGGGGACATAGGCATGGTGTGGCAGAACTCCAAGGACCACCAGACTAATGACCATGGCGTGTCAGGCTGGCCGAGCAGAGTCCATGGGCCACTAGATTAAGGAACAAGGCACCACGACAGCCAAGAGCCCTTGATTCAATTCAATTCAATTCAACTTTATTTAAATAGCACCATTTCACAACAGCAGTTATCTCATAGCACTTTCAACTGTTGGGGAAACCCCCACAATTGCAGAAAGACCCCAGCAATTGATGTCATCAGAAGATGACATGGAAGTCTCCCGCTTAGGAGAAAACAACGTAGAATCTTTGGGTTCAACAGATAGCAACAGTGGAGTTCCTTGCACAGACAATAACATGGGAGTTCTTTGCACTGGAGATGACATAATAGCTTTTGGCTCTGGAGATAATAAAGACACTTTTATCCAGGAGATAATGATCGCACTGGCACCTTAACCCCTTGCACTCCGGTCAATTTTCCTAAAAACGCCAAAAAATAATGTGCCCAAAGTGCCCAAAGTAAATCGAAAGCTGTTCTTCAACCCTTGGGAGCATCTTCATGGGGTTGGTCTCATTTAAAAGAAAACACTTTGAATTTTTTGGCAAAAAAAACATGATCTCTCTAAGTGCTCCGGCCACTGAGTTACAGTCATCTAAACATAGTGAACTTGAAGAAAATAAATTTGGCCTGGGTGTTTTTTTTGGATACAAATGCTTGCAAATAACACACAGCTTCAGATCCGGGCTGGAAAATGCAACAGAAATGTAGAACCAAGTGTTATCCAGCTGAGGTCCAAATTTTGTAACAATACCACAAAAAATAAATATATTACACAGCTTTGTTCTCAGGTAGTTCCCAGGCGTTTTTGAACTGTGCCAAATTGTGCCAAATGGCACAGTTTGGAAAAATGTCTGTAACTTTTGAATGATTCAATGTAGAAGCTTCATTTTGGGCTCTAATGAAAGGTGACACTCAGGGCTGTGTCTGTGTCTGTGTGTGTGTGTGGGGGGGGGGTTTGTCCCTACAGAGGACGGAGATCGGCCATCGCTACATGACGGATTACACTCGGATGTGGCGATATGGCCACAGCAGCGCTGTCACCGCGGCTCCCCCCCCCCCCCGCTACAGAATCGTAGCGGTGGCGGGGGGGCGTTCACAGTCCGGAGGTGGCAAACGAACCATGTAACGCGGTGCACGCACTTCGGACATCGTGCGCTGCACAGTTGTAATTTACCGATCGGTCAAAAGTCATTTTTGATTACAATTTTCAGGGATAAAAAATAATTTGGCTTATAACACCTTACCTCTTCACAGCCACATTGTCCTGGCCAACTTATCTTCCTCATTGTCAGACGAACGCGACGCTGGTCCGCTCGTGGTTCTGGTCTCGCGACCCGGTCAAAACATATTTCCATGATTGCGGTTTTGGCGAATGATTTACGACCTTCGTCGTTGGCCTCCGTCGGTCTATGATGACCATATAAGAGAATCCTAAACACTCTGCTGGAATTAAAAAAAATAAAATAAAGCACTGCCTGTGGCTGCTGAAGCAGTCTCTCTTCACCCAGCCTTTGTAGACAAAACAGCTCAGCAAACTTCTGTGCTTCAATTGGCTTGCTGCGTTGGTAGGCGGGTCCTTCTTGCCAAGTTTTCAGTCATTGGTTCTTCAAGGTTTCAGAAACCCAATTCAAGGCTCTTATTAGTCAAATGAGAGGTCAATCATATCCGATCTGTTCACGGCTGTGTCTGTAGTGGAAGGACTGTTTTTTTTTTTCAGTGCGCTCTCCTGCGCCCTCCTGCGCTCTAGGACGCAGAGACTTGCCCGTCCGCGGTACAACGGGGCGCAAGTGGTTAACCTCAGGAGATAATGACAACTAAGGGACTTCAGTCTCAGGAGATAGTGACAACACAGGAGTTCTAAACTCAGGAGCAGACAACATGGGAACTCCCTGTCCTGAAGAAAACAATTTAGGAGTCTTTTGCTCAGAAGAAAACAAAGTAAGGGTCTGTTGCTCTGGGGAAAACAAAGTAGGAGCCCTTTGCTATGGGGAAAATAATATAGGAGCTCTTTGCTCTTGTGAAAATAATATAGGAGCTCTTTGCTCTGGGGAAAACAATATAGGAGCTCATTGCCCTAGGGAAACCAAGACGGGAGCTCTTTCTATCTGGGAGAAACAAGGGAGTTCTAAACAATGGAGAAAACACTGGAGTTTCTTGCTCAGAAGGATATCCTTTAAACTCAGGACGTGTCAACATTAAACCTTTAAATTCAGTAAATGACAACATAAAGCTTTTAAACTCAGGAGGTGACAATATAGAACCCTTAAACGGAAGAGGAGACTGTTTAAATGCAGGAGGCAACAGAGAATCTCTAAACAAAGGGGGTGACAACATGAAACCCTCAAACTCAGGAGGTTACAACATGAAAACTTTAACCCCAGAAGGTGTCAACATGGACACTTTAAACTCAGAGGATGATAACATGGACACTTTAACTTCAGGAGGTGAAAATGTAGTATGCTTAAACTCAGGAGAAAATGACAACACAGGTGTTTTAAATTCAGGAGAAAACATGGGATTTTCTTGTTTTAGAGATAATATAGAAGTTTTAAACTTAGGAGATAACATAGATACTCCTTGCTCAAAAGACAACAACATGGTGTCACGCCGCGCCATTCATCAGCGGCGCCACCTGCTCACGCACCTGCCAATCATCAGCGGCGAGGGATAAAGGCCGTCTCGCCCGGAGGCTCGGCCTGAAGCCGTCAGACTTCGTCCCTCACCGTTGTGAGCATACTTCCCTTCAGCGTAACCATTTTGGTAAGAAGATCGCTTACCTTTTCTCTTCAGTCTTCTCCCCTGTGCACAGGTGGATTTCCCAGCGGCGGACATCTCCTCTCCATCGCCCAATCCTCGCTGCTGCACGGAGCTCTCCAGGTGGCTGTCTTCCGGGCTTCACCCCCTTGTTGTGCCAGCTGTCCTGACCCACCAAGTAAGTCCTTCTCTCGCCATAAATTCCTCCTGTGTTGGTGTATGCCCGTCACCCTCTCCCTGTGCTCTCTCCATAGGGTTGCTCGGCTGTACGGTCACCTGCCTCTGTGCCTGGAGCAGACACCATCACCAACACATTTACATCCCGCAGACACGCACTCATTCACTCCTGCTGTAAATAAACTCTTTGAACTACTCTAAGCCTGTGTGTGTGCGTCTCCTGAGCCGTGCATTATGTCAGTACGGCTTCAGCAGAGCGGCTCGGCGGACGGCGGGCTCGCACACCGGTTTTCCACTCTCGAGGCTAGAGTGGATCAAATAGCTTATCAACAACAGGTGATCTTTAATCAATTATTGAATTTAACTAACCGGTTGGGCCGCTTGGATCCTCAACAGCCGTTCCCCCCGGCTCGCCAGGGTGGCGCGGCTCCTGCTGTTCCAGCGGCCGTCCAGCCGGCTCCAGTGGCACCGGTTCGGCTCACACCGATTCCGACCCCCGCCCGCTTTAGCGGTAAGCTCGGCGGAGCGCGGGGGTTCATTATGCAGTGTGAGTCCGTGTTCCACCGTGTGCCCGGAGATTTTCCCTCGGATCACAGTCGGATTGGTTACATAGGGAATCTTCTGGAGGGGCGTGCGTTAACTTGGACCTACGCCGTAATGGCGAGGCCCAGTTATGCCACCCTCACCTATGACCAGTTCGTGAGGCGCTTCCTGGAGGTCTTTGACCATTCTCAAACCGAGACGGTCCAGGTCGATCGGCTCCTCGCTCTCCAGCAGGGAGGCCGGTCGGCAGCGGACTACTCGGTCGACTTCCGGGTAGCGGCGGAGGAATTGGGCTGGGAGGATCGCTCCCTCTGTGGCCTGTTCCTCCGCAGCCTCAATAGTGATCTGAGGGATGAACTGGCTGGACGGGATATCCCTGGGACGCTAGCGGAGCTGACGTCCTTAGCGATAAGTTTGGATAACAGGCTGCGCGAGCGCTCCTCGGGGCGGAAGTCTTCTTCTTCTCGCCCTCGTGGAGTCTCGCCGCACCTGTTCCAAGCTCGCCCCCTGGCGGCGCCGCCAGCATTGTGCCCCGAGGAGTCGGAGCCGATGGTGACGGGCTGGACCAAGCTTTCCCCTGCGGAGAAACAACGCCGCCGTGAGTTGGGCCTCTGCATGTATTGCGGAGGTGACCAACACACTGTGGAGCGTTGCCCGCGGAAAGCCAGTCGGCGGGGTCCGCGAATCGCTGTAGGGAGCCTCGCGGATCCCAACCGGTTAGACTCTCTCACCCAATTAAAGCTGCCCATCCGTTTTTGCCACAATCCCACTGGGCACCTCACCCACGCACTGGTGGATTCGGGCGCAGAGGGCAGCTTCATTTCACAAGGCCTGGCAACCCGATTGGGCATCCGCTGTCAGGCATTAAAACACCCCATCTCCCTGGTCCATCTCTCCCGTGCCTCCCTTGGGTGAGTTTCTCACCAGACCATGCCTGTCCCAGTCATCATCTCAGGGAACCACCGGGAGGAGATGGTATTTTACGTCCTGCCCAACTCTGTGTCGCCCGTCATCCTGGGGTATCCCTGGCTACGCCTCCACAACCCTGTCCTGGACTGGAGGTCCGCTGGGGTATCGGCATGGAGTACCTTCTGTATGGGCACCTGCCTTCAGTCCGCTGCCTGCTCCCCATCCGCGGCTCCCCCTGTGGCGGATACAGCACCTCCGGACCTGTCACTGGTGCCTCCAGAATTTCACGACCTGGGTATGGTATTTAGCAAATCGAAAGCTATGTCTCTTCCCCCGCATCGACCATATGACTGTGCCATCAACCTCCGCCAGGGGGCTCCCCTGCCATCTGGTCGGCTCTACAGCCTGTCGGCGCCGGAGAAGGAGACCATGAATACATACCTAAAGGAATCTCTGAGCGCTGGGATTATTCGCCCATCGTCGTCACCCGTGGGGGCAGGGTTTTTCTTTGTCGGGAAAAAGGACGGATCCCTCCGCCCCTGCATAGACTACCGAGCGCTGAATGACATCACTGAGAGGGACCGTTACACCCTGCCCCTCATGGACACTGCCTTTCACTCCCTCCAGGGGGCGACCTGGTTTACCAAGCTGGATTTACGCAGCGCTTACCACCTCGTCCGGATCCGGGAGGGAGATGAATGGAAGACAGCCTTCCGTACCCCGAACGGCCACTTTGAGTATCTCGTCATGCCGTTCGGGCTGACCAACGCTCCTGCCGTCTTTCAGCGCCTCATTAATGACGTCCTCCGGGATTTCATCGGCCTTTTTGTGTTCGTCTACCTGGATGACATCCTTATCTTCTCCAGGTCCAGGGACGAGCACCAGGTCCATGTGAGGCGGGTCCTCCAAAGACTGCTGGAGAATCGTCTGTACGTGAAGGCTGAGAAATGCGAATTCTACGCTAGGACCACATCCTTCCTGGGATTCATCATCGCTCAAGATCAGGTGCTCCCAGACCCAGAGAAGGTGAAGGCGGTGGTGGAGTGGCCTACTCCCGCATCCCGGAAGCAGGTGCAACAGTTTGTTGGCTTCGCCAATTTTTACCGCCGCTTTGTCCCAAATTTCAGCTCGATCGTCGGACCGCTGACTCGCCTCACGTCCCCGAAGGTCCCGTTCCGGTGGACTGAAGAGGTCGCTGCTGCCTTTAGGGCGCTGAAGGCGGAGTTCTCCTCCTCCCGGGTCCTTCGCCAGGTCGACCCCGCGCTGCAGTGCATTGTGGAGGTGGACGCATCGGACACGGGAGTGGGAGCAGTGTTATCCCAGCGGTCACCTGACGATGGCGCCAAGCGGCCGTGCGCCTTCTTCTCCCGGCGCCTGTCCCCGGCGGAGAGGAACTACGATGTGGGGGACAGAGAGCTCCTGGCCATTAAACTCGCCTTACAGGAGTGGCGCCACTGGCTAGAGGGGGCGGACCTGCCGTTTGTGGTCCTGACGGACCACAAGAACTTAGAGTATTTACGATCTGCCAAGCGCCTGAATGCCCGCCAGGCGCGCTGGTCTTTGTTCTTCGCCAGGTTCCGCTTCTCGATCACCTTCAGGCCGGGCTCCAAAAACGGCCTGCCTGACGCCCTCTCTAGGCAGTTCACCCCCGTGGAGGCTGAGGAGACGCCCCACACTATCCTGCCCAGGTCGTGCGTCCTCGGTGCCATCTCTTGGGACATTGAAGACAAGATCCGGAAGGCGCAGGAGGTGGAACCTGATCCTGGCGGCGGACCGGAGGGAAGACTGTTCGTCCCATCTGCGGTCCGAGGAGAGGTCATCCACTGGCTCCACACCTCCCGGCTCACCTGTCATCCCGGCACCTCTCGGATGATCAGCCTCCTCCAGCGGTCCTTTTGGTGGCCAGGCCTGCGGAGGGATGCAGCCCGCTACGCCCGGGCTTGCCCAATCTGTGCCACCAGCAAGTCGGGAAATGCCCCCCCAGCGGGTCTGCTCCAGCCTCTGCCCGTCCCCGGCAGGCCCTGGTCGCACATCGCACTGGACTTCGTCACCGGACTCCCCGTTTCCAACTCCTTTGACACCGTCCTGACCATTGTGGACCGTTTCTCCAAGGCGGCGCACTTCATTCCCCTGCGGGGTCTCCCTACTGCCCTGGAGACGGCGGGCCTCCTCGTCCAACACGTGGTCAGGCTGCACGGGATTCCGGTGGACGTGGTCTCGGACCGGGGCCCCCAATTTTCGTCCGAGGTTTGGAGATCCTTCTGTAACGCCATCGGAGCCAAGGTGAGCCTCTCCTCCGGCCATCACCCCCAGTCTAACGGGCAGTGTGAGAGGACCAATCAGGAGCTGGAGGCTGCGCTCCGCTGTGTTACCAGATCCAAGCCGACGTCCTGGAGCAACCATCTCGCCTGGGTGGAGTATGCCCACAACACCGCCCGCTCTTCTGCAACGGGGATGTCCCCCTTCAAGGCGTCCCTGGGTTACGACCCCCCGCTGTTTCCAGCGCAGGAGAACGAGGTGACTGTCCCCTCCGTTAGGGCGCACCTTAGGCAGTTCCGCTCCACCTGGGCTGCCGCGCGTCATGCGCTTTTACGCACAGCGGAGCGCAACAGGACCGTGGCGGACCGGCACAGAAGACCTGCCCCGGCGTACTGAGTTGGGCAACTCGTGTATGTGTCTACCCAGGACGTCACATTAAAAGGCGAGAGGAGGAAGCTGGCACAGCGATTCATGGGTCCCTTTCCCGTCACCCGGATCATCAACCCGGTGGCTGTGCGCGTGGCTATCCCCCCCTCCCTCCGCATCCATCCCACTTTCCATGTGTCGAGGGTGAAACTGGCAGTCACTGACCCCCTTTGCCCTCCTCCTGCAGCGCAACCCGCGCCCCGGATGGTTGGTGGCCATCCGGCCTGGTCCGTCTCCTCCATCCTGGACTCCCGGCGCCGAGGCCGTGGGTTGCAATACCTGGTGGACTGGGAGGGCTATGGGCCCGAGCATCGGCAATGGGTGCCCCCGTCGTTTGTGTTGGACCCATCGCTCATCGCGGACTTCCACCGAGCGCACCCGGATAAGCCATCGCCAGGAGGCGCTGCTAGAGGGGGGAGTACTGTCACGCCGCGCCATTCATCAGCGGCGCCACCTGCTCACGCACCTGCCAATCATCAGCGGCGAGGGATAAAGGCCGTCTCACCCGGAGGCTCGGCCTGAAGCCGTCAGACTTCGTCCCTCACCGTTGTGAGCATACTTCCCTTCAGCGTAACCATTTTGGTAAGAAGATCGCTTACCTTTTCTCTTCAGTCTTCTCCCCTGTGCACAGGTGGATTTCCCAGCGGCGGACATCTCCTCTCCATCGCCCAATCCTCGCTGCTGCACGGAGCTCTCCAGGTGGCTGTCTTCCGGGCTTCACCCCCTTGTTGTGCCAGCTGTCCTGACCCACCAAGTAAGTCCTTCTCTCGCCATAAATTCCTCCTGTGTTGGTGTATGCCCGTCACCCTCTCCCTGTGCTCTCTCCATAGGGTTGCTCGGCTGTACGGTCACCTGCCTCTGTGCCTGGAGCAGACACCATCACCAACACATTTACATCCCGCAGACACGCACTCATTCACTCCTGTTGTTAATAAACTCTTTGAACTACTCTAAGCCTGTGTGTGTGCGTCTCCTGAGCCGTGCGTTATGTCACATGGGGGTTTTAAACTCAGGAGATGACATTAGGACTCTTTGCTCTGGAATCAGAATCAGAATCAGATTTATTGCCATTGTTCATGTAGTACACAAACTAGGAATTTGTCTCGGAGCAATGCTGCAACATTAAACATGATAAAAATAAAAGATAGAAATAAAAAACTATACATGCAATAAAATGTAGAATAAGAATGAGTAATACTAGTCAAAGCAATTTTTAAATATATTAGTGAGCAGCAGATATTGTGGAGTACCACATAGTGCAGTCGGTAATGCAAAAAGAAAACAGTGATGATTGACATGAGTCTGGTTGAGCTGCTGTACATAGTGCACGAGAGTTAATAAGTCACTTAGTGTTCAGCAGTCTGATGGCAGAGGGGAAGAAGCTGTTCATATGATGGGAGGTTTTAGTCTTTGGAAACCACAAAAGAGCCTTTTTGCTCTAGGGACAACAACATAGGAGTTTTTAGCCCTGGGGATATCAACACAGGAACTCTTAACTCTGGAGACGCCAACATACGAACTCTTAGTTCTGGAGGCAGCAATACAGGAGATTCTAGCTCTGAAGGTACCAATATAGGAGCTTTCTTTTCAGGGGTCAATAACACAGGAACTTTTAGTTAGGGTTAGGATAGGAAGGGTTTGGGTTAGGAAGATATCAATACAGGAGTTTCTAGTTAAAAAAATAGTACCTGATGGGCCTACAGCACAGGGGCTAGCAGCAGCTGAGAAGCAGTGACCCCATGCAGCGAAAATGGAGCGGGTCGCTCGACCTCTTGGGCAACGGGTGGAGCGAACTGCTTGACTTCTAGGATGATGGGTGGAGCAGACTGCTAGACCTCTGGAACTGCAACGGGTGGAGCGGACTGCTTTAACCCTTGGACAATGGGTGGAGCTCTCCTTACTTTTTGGTCAATGGGTGGGGTCTCCTGATCTCTTGCAAAATGGCTGGAGGTCTCCTGACCTCTTGGACAATGGCCGGAGGTCCCCTGACCTCTGAAACAGCGGCTGAAGCTTGGTCCTCCTGTGGCTTCATCCTCAATATAGTCACCTTGAACGATGGAGGGAAACAGGAGGTCAGTGAGGTGACACTACAGTCAAGAGCAGCAGAGACTGACAGGGAGGACTCAGCAGCTGGTGGAATGTGTGCTTGGGTCCCCCAGCAGGAGCAAGGCAAGACTTTTCAAAAATAGTGCAGTACATAAATGAAAAGGTACTTGGCTTAACTCCTAGCCTCCTCCTGCCAGGGTGACAGAATGAGTAGAAGGAACTGGAGCGTACATTTCAGATTGAGTAAGAACAGGATTGTGCTCCCCAGGAGCAGCTGGAGCAGTAGAGTGCGCATCAGGGACAGCAGAGCTTGTTCTGCACACCTCGGGGACAGAGGGGGCTGTTTTGTGTACCTCGTGGAAAGCTAGAACTTTTGTGTGCACCTTTCAAGCAGCTGGAGCTGACAGCAGAGGAGTCAGAGTCGGTACAGGAGCTTGGAGACACCGTGGAGCAGGTACTGGATGATCCTCATAAAGCCCAGGCCCAGAAAGAGCCACCAATTCAGAATTAGGTCTGGGGGCTACAGCTGCTTGGAACCCACTGCTGGGAAGAGTCACTGCTGGAGGAACCTCCAGGGCAACCAGCTCATCCCAAACCAGCAGGTTACCACCAAGTATAGCTAGTCTCTCACAACATGCTGAGATGTACACAGGAGCAGCAGGTGATGATTGGTGGACGGATGGGGTAGCAGCATTAGTTGTAGAGTTAATTGTAGAGTTGTAGAGTTACCAGTACATGAGGGCACCAGTGTGGAAAATGTGGGAGCCAGCACTGCAGCTGCTATAGGAGCCAGTGTAGGTGAGCTCTGTGGGGCTGAAGCGGGGCAAAGAGGAGAAAAAGCTAGAGATGAGTGAGGAGATGGGTGTAACAGAACCAGGGAATGTCTCACTGATGGTATCAGGTCCCACAATGCCTAAACCAGGGGACACTCAACGACACTGGTTTCGGTGTTGCCGGGGCTGGGAGAAGCATTTTGGCTTGCCATCCTAAGCGGCTCTTAGTGGAGAGTGGCTTCCCAGCTGTGCTTTCTATGTCCAGCCGATCCTCAGACAGCTCGGGCACAAACTCCAGGAGAAACAATGGCTTATATTCCAAATGATGATCAGTCTGGGATAGCAAAACTTGCCGACGTTCCTCCAGCTCCTCAGCAGTGATGGCTCAGGAGGGTGCAGACACTGCAAACACAACTGGGGTGGCATCGGGAATGTCCAGTGTTGGTGTAGAGTGGGGCAGAGTGCTATGGAACTGAGGAATGGAGAGGAGAGGTGGAAGTTGGAAGGGGGGGGACGCTTGGTTCTTGGCTCGGGTTCAGACCTGGGGGGTCGCACCTCCCACCTGCCTGCTGAGCTCACATTGGAGCTTCAACATGGAGATGAAGAATCCAACAAGCTCCAGTTTTCTCCGCAGGCTGGGATACTCCTGGAGCATCTTCTACACAATGTTCAAATACACCAAAGCCTCCTACGGTATGGGGGAGGAAAGGGTCTTGGACACACAGTCCCTGATCAAGTCGACCCACAAATGTCCCTTCTCCTCCCGGCTGGGAGCTGCAAAACTCATGCCTGCAGAGTCTTAGTGTGGTGGCGTTATACTGTCTCGTCTACCTCCGGTAGGCATGGGTGATGAACTCAAAAGGCAGACAGAGTTGCAACATAACATTTTTTTTGATAACTAAATTAATGAAACAAAATACAGCACAAGGGCTGGACAATGACTGAAGACAAGATAAGTAAGTAAACTCACAGGGATACTGAATACAGAATGCTAGGATCATCAGCAGGGGATATCAGATGGCGACGCCACACCAGACAGACACTGACCACTCACATACACTACTCACAAAAGTTAGGGATATTTGGCTTTCAAGTGAAATTTATTAAAAATGTAAAAAAATCACTACAGTGATATTATAACATGAAAGTAGATCATTTAAATAGACACATGCAATGGCAATTTCCTCATCTCAAGCAATTTATTGAAACAAAAGCCAACAACAGTGGTGGGTATACCACAGCAAAAAATGTCAATGTCTCAATAACTTGTCTTGTGCCCTTGAGCATCAACCACAGCTTGACAACGACGTCTCATGCTGTTCAAAAGTCGACCTTTTTTCTGCTGAGGCATGGCATTCCACTCTTTTTGAGGTGTGATCCTCAGGTCATTGAGGTTGTGGGGTGCAGGGTTGCGATCCTCTACATGGTGACTCACCTGATCCCGTAGGTTTTCTATGGGATTCAGGTCTGGAGAAAGTGCAGACCACTCCAACTGAGGTACCCCAGCCTCCAGCAGCCATTCCCTAATGATGTGACCTCGATGAGCTGGAGCATTGCCTGCCATGAAAATGAAATTAGGCCTGTATTGTTCATGTAGGGGCACAATGTTTGGATTAATGATGTTACTCAGGTAGTATCGGCTTGATACGCAGCCAAATGTACAATGGCATCAAGAAAGCACTTGGTCCGGCTCAGAGCAAGACGGCCCCCCTCAAATCCTCTACTGGGGAGATGATCACAGAAAAGAACAAGCAGATGGAGAGATGGGTGGAACACTACTCCGACCTCTACTCCAGACTGAACACCGTGACACCGTCAGCCCTCGATGCCATCGACTGCCTGCCATCCATGGACGAACTTGACGCTGAGCCAACCATCGACGAACTCAGCAAGGCCATTGATAGCTTGGCCGCTGGCAAGGCACCCGGCAACAACGGCATACCCCCCCAACCTGATCAAGCACTGCAAGACCGCCCTACTGCTGCCATTGCATGACATCCTCTGCCAGTGCTGGAAGGAAGGTGCCGTACCACAGGACATGAGGGACGCCAAGATCATCACCCTCTACAAAAACAAAGGGGAGAGAAGCGACTGCAACAACTACAGGGGCATCTCCCTCCTCAGCGTTGTTGGCAAAGTCTACATATGAGTTGTTCTTATTCGTCTAGAGAAGCTTGCCGAACGTGTCTACTCCAAGTCTCAGTGTGGCTTCCACGCTGAGCGATCGATGGTAGACATGATATTTTTAGATTTTTTTTTTAGATTTAGTATACTTTATTGATCCCCAGAGGGGAAATTGAGAGCATCCACCACCTGGATGGATGAAGCAGTCATGATACGGCGCTATCCCTTAACCATTCACACACACATTCACACCTAGGGCCACTTTAGAGTCTCCAATTAACCTAACCTGCATGTTTTTGGCATGTGGGAGGAAACCAGAGAAATCCCGGAGTAAACCCACGCAAACACGGGGAGTACATGCAAACTCCACACAGATCACTGTTGGTTGGGGGCTGGGATCGAACCCACAATCCCACGATCCCCACAATCCCCCGGCCAAGGGTAAACTGTGCTGCCGCAGTGCTAACCACTGCGCCACCGTGCAGCCCTCCATCCGCCTATTCTATATATCCGCCTATATTCTCCATCCGCCAACTCCAGGAGAAATGCAGACAACAGAACATGCCCCTGTACGTCGCCTTCATCGACCTCACCAAAGCATTCGATCTGGTCAGCAGAGAGGGCCTTTTCATGATCCTGCCAAAGATAGGGTGCCCACCAAAGTTGCAAAGCCTCATCGAATCGTTTCACACCAACATGCAGGGGACAGTGCAGCACGATAGCAACGTCTCAGAGCCATTCAACATACGCAGCGGAGTGAAACAGGGCTGTGTACTTGCGCCAACCCTCTTTGGGATTTTCTTTGCTATGCTCCTGAGGCATGCCTTCAGCACAGCAACAGAGGGAATCTACCTGCACACAAGATCTGACGACAGGCTTTTCAACCTCGCCCGCCTGAAAGCCAGAACCAAAGTACGTGAGGCTCTAATCAGAGACATGCTGTTCGCAGACGACACTGCAGTCGCGACCCACACACAGCAGGAACTTCAGACCCTGATGGACCGCTTCTCCCAGGCATGCAAGGACTTCAGGCTTACCATCAGCCTGAAGAAGACTAACGTCTTGGCGCAAGGCATGGAAGCACCACCAATCATCACCATCGACGACTACGAGCTGGAGGTTGTGAATCAGTTCACGTACCTGGGGTCCACGATCAGCAACAACCTCTCTCTTGATACAGAGATCGACAAGAGGATTGGAAAATCAGCCTTCACACTTGCTCGCTTCACCACATGAGTGTGGGAGAATCCCAAACTCTCTGTCAAGACAAAGATGGCAGTGTACAATGCCTGCATCATCAACACACTGCTCTATGGGAGTGAGACGTGGACAACATACGCCTGGCAGGAAAAGAGACTGAACTCCTTCCACTTGCGCTGTATTCGCCGCATCCTGGACATATCCTGGCAGGACAAAGTGCCCAACACAGAAGTTCTGTCCCGCGCCGGCCTTCCCTCTATGTTCACTCTACTCAGGCAGTGCAGGCTCCGCTGGCTAGGCCACGTTCACCGTATGGAGGATGGCAGAATCCCCAAAGATGTCCTCTACAGAGAACTGGCGACTGGCAGGAGAGACGTTGGCCGCCCACAGCTGCGCTTTAGAGACGTCTGCAAGAGAGACATGAAGGCCCTGGAGATCAACACAGAGCGCTGGGAGGACCTCACAACGGACCGCTCCAAATGGAGAGGCACCCTGACCAGACAGCTCAAGGCGGGTGAAGAGAGACTGACTGCTGCAGCAGATGAAAAAAGGACCCGCAGGAATAACTGCCACAGCTCCAGCAGCACGGAGACCACCCACAAGTGTGACCTGTGTGACAGGGACTGCCATTCGCGCATCGGCCTGTTCAGCCACAGGCGGTGCTGTTCCAGCAGAGTAGACGTTTAGGATTCTCTTCCATGGTCATCATAGACCGACGGAGGCTGACGATCGGCTTGCCACTGTAAAATTCACAAGGTGTAGGGCAGTTCTATTTTGACTAGACACAACTCCCTAGAGTGTTACATGGTGACAACAGTGGCTGATCGAGAGACGAGGCTGCGGGGTTTCCCCTCTGACGAGGCGCAGGAGTGACAGCTGTGTGGGGAATTGAGCCCTTGCGGCGACCCGGAACTGGATCCGGACGGGATTCGTGCTGAGGTTGACAGCCGGTGTGACAACGGTTTCTTGCAGGGGGCGAGGCGAAGGTGAGATCTGGGAATCGCCGTTCCTGTGCAGAGACAGAGGCGAGCAGGTCGGCAAACTCAGGGAACTCACGCAACTCTGGATTCCTCTCCACCAGTCTAACTGCTGCAGTCACATGCTTAATGATGACAGATGGATGTACCGCGGAGCGAGCAGCAGCCACTCGGTCTCGGATCTTGATAGCTGTCAGCTGCAGCTCCTCCGGGGGATTCCCGAGTGACGTCATGCCCGACGGGGAAAGACCTCTGGATGGTGCGAACTCCTGGGCTGTAATGGAGGCAGGAGCGGGATCCCAAAGCAAGGGGTGATGACTCCTCGTCTTCGGCTTCCTGACGGGATTTCCCTCCAGCCCACGGAGAATCTCACATTGTGAGGCGATGTCATTTCTTCTCGCGCAGACTTCAGGGTGGTCGGCGTAGTGAGGAAGATTGTCCAGGAGAACCTCAGCATAGTCTAGGTGCCAGCGTATGTCGTTAGGATTGTCGTAGAAGGTAGCGGTGAGGAGCGTCAAATCGACATACTCCAGGGCGGTCGCTAGCTCATTACCCAGGTGCCGCACGTGGCTCCTGGGAGACGGCATGCTCCCAGAGTTGACACCCAGATGGGGAAGAACAAAGTCCAATTAAGCAAACTCACGGCAGCCGGCAACTCACCGGCTGTGACCTATTGTTACGTATGGCTCTTGCGAGCCATAAATAAGAGCCAAGGGCTGACCGGTGAGTTTGCGTTGTTTATTAACAATAACAGGAAGGAACAAAGGAAAATAGCCTCGTGGGGCAAAACACAGACAATACAAACGGTACACTTACGAATAATGATGAATGACGAGAGGAGGGTTGGAGCCGGATGTAGGGGTTCCAGCCTTACCCACACCGGAGAAGAGTGTGGATAATAAGGGCGAGGTTACAGCACTGAATAATCAGGACTGCTCCCTTTTATAGTAGTTGACAGCGCCTCAGCTGATGAGAGGTAATTGGCCTCCAGCCGTCCCATAGAGCTTGACAGCTGGAGGCCTGCTGAGACGCTGTCAAAGTAAGAGCCGGGCTGAGGAGGAATATGGTTTAAGCATGGATGGCATTGGCGCCCAGACCATGTGACAGAAGGAAGAAGTGAACACTTATTAATTCCATCTCCTCTTTTCCATAAATACACCCATGTGAATTATATACAAATTACCACATTTAAGACCCCAAGTAAACAATTAACTGTATTTTGTACATATCAACATTAACACCCATCCATCCCAACATACATTGATGTCCATACATCAAAACCAGCCTCAACAACACAGATATACACAGTGTTGTCCCACCCACCATTCCATAGTGTCCCATAGTGAGCATAGTGAATCGTACATATAAATACTACCCTTCTAACATATATCCTTTCAGCAAATAATGTTTATACCTCTTTTTGAATTGATTTCTGTTTGTACATAGTTTCAGTTCCGGCTCCAGACTGTTCCACAAATCCACCCCACAGACAGATATGCACAGACTTTTCTTGGTTGTTCGTATCTTGGATTTTGTAAAGTTTAAGTCTCCTCTCAAATTATGATCATTGTCTCTTTTTTTTTTAAATATTTTTTTGTATATTAGTTGGGAGTTGATTATTAATTGCCCTGTACATTACTTGTGCTGTCTTAAATTTAACTAAATCGATGAACTTTATGACATGTGACTTTAAAAACAACGAATTGGTATGGTCTCTATATCCTACATTATTTATTATCCTTATAGCTCTTTTTTGTAATGTGCATATTGGCTGTAGGTTGGTCTTGTAGGTGTTTCCCCAGACTTCTACACAGTAGTTAAGATAAGGTAGAAACAGTGAATTGTACAGTAAGACCAATGATTTATAGTCCAAGATGTGTCTTGTCTTCCCCAGTATGCCTATACATTTTGCCAACTTGGCCCGGATGTGACTGATGTGAGGTTTCCAGCAGATTTTATTGTCTAGCGTCACCCCCAGAAACGTATTTTCCTGTACTGTTTCAATTCTGGTATCATCTATCGTTACCATTATTTCATGATTTATTTTATAATTTCCAAACAACATAATCTTTAGTTTTTTTAGATTTAGAGATAATTTATTTTTGTTGAACCACTGCGTTAACTTTTTCATTTCAGTTGTGACCACCGTTGTAACATTTTACATTTAAACTTTTCACATACATTTTTAACTCTTTAAATCTAACTTGTTTAAATCGTTCTTTGTAGCTGGAATAGAAGAACAATAATATCAATGCCCATCTCAGCTAAATCAGATGATAAATCTACTAAAATGACCAGAGATGCAGTCATTTCTAGTGAGACTACTCAGTCATTTTAAACGGGCACATTTCTAATCAGTTTTCAAATCATCCATCCATCCATCCATCCATCTTCTACCGCTTTTCCGGAGGTCCGGGTCGCGGAGGCAGCAGTTCAAGCAGAGAAGCCCAGGCTTCCCTCTCCCCAGCCACCTGCTCCAGCTCTTCAGAGGGGATACCAAGGCGTTCCCAGACTAGCTGGGAGACATAGTCTCTCCACCGAGTCCTGGGTCTGCCCCGGGGTCTCCTCCCAGTGGGACGTGCCTGAAACACCTCAAATGGGAGGCGTCCAGGAGGCATCCTAATCAGATGCCCATACCACCTCAACTGACTCCTTTCAATGTGGAGGAGCAGCGGTTCTACTCTGAGCCTCTCCCGGATGACTGAGCTCCTCACCCTATCTCTGAGGGTGAGTCCAGCAATCCTACGGAGAAAGCTCATTTCAGCCGCTTGTATCCGCGATCTCGTTCTTTCGGTCATTACCCAAAGCTCGTGACCATAGGTGAGAGTAGGAACGTAGATTGACTGGTAAATCGACAGCTTTGCCTTAGAACTAAGCTCCCTCTTCACCACAACAGACCGGTACAACGTCCGCATCACTGCAGATGCTGCTCCAATCCGTCTGTCGATCTCTCGCTCCATTTTCCCCTCACTCGTGAACAAGACCCCAAGATACTTAAACTCCTCCACTTGGGGCAGGAGCCTGTCCCCAACCCGGAGAGGACAATCCACCTTTTTCCGGCTGAGGACCATGGACTCGGACTTGGAGGTGCTGATTCTCTTCCCAGCCGCTTCACACTCAGCGGCAAACCGTCCCAGCAAGAGCTGTAGGTCATTGCTGGATGAAGCCAACAGGACAACATCATCTGCAAACAACAGAGATGAGATCCTGTGGTCACCAAGCATGACACCCTCCATTCCCTGGCTGCGCCTAGAAATCCTGTCCATAAAAATTATGAACAGGACCGGTGACAAAGGGCAGCCCTGGCGGAGTCCAACTCTCACTGGGAATGACTCCGACCGAGTGTTGGCAATGCGAACTAAACTCTCACAACGGTCGTACAGAGACCGAATAGCTCGTAACAACAAGCCCGATACCCCATACTCCCGAAGCACCCCCCACAAAAATCCACGAGGGACGCGGTCAAATGCCTTCTCCAAGTCCACAAAACACATGTAAACTGGTTGGGCAAACTCCCACGAACCCTCAAGAATTCTCGAGAGGGTAAAGAGCTGGTCCGATGTGCCACGGCCAGGACGAAAACCACATTGCTCCTCCTGAATCCGAGGTTCGACCAACGGCCGGACTCTCCTCTCCAGTACCTTGGCATAGACCTTCCCAGGGAGGCTGAGGAGTGTGATCCCTCTAAAGTTGGAGTACACCCTCCGGTCCCCTTTTTTGAAGAGAGGAACCACCACCCCGGTTTGCCATGCCAAAGGCACTGCCCCCGACCTCCACGCAATGTTGCAGAGGCGTGTCAACCATGACAACCCAACAACATCCAGGGCCTTGAGGTACTCGGGGCGAATCTCGTCCACCCCCGGGGCCCGGCCACCAAGGAGATTTTTAACCACCTTGGCGACCTCAGCCCCTGTGATAGGCGAGTCATCCCCCTCGTCCCCAAACCCTGCTTCCTCTGTGGAAGGCGTATCAGTGGGATTGAGGAGATCCTCGAAGTATTCCTTCCACCGCCCGACGATATCCCCAGTTGAAGTCAACAGTGTCCCATCCGCACCATACACAGTGTGGACGGGGAGCTGCTTTCCCCTCCTGAGCCGCCGAACAGTTTGCCAGAATCTCTTTGAAGCCGACCGAAAGTCTTGTTCCATGGCCTCACCGAACTCCTCCCATACCCGGGTTTTTGCTTCAGCAACCACCCGAGCTGCACTCCGCTTGGCCTGCCTGTACACCTCAGCTGCTTCGGGAGTCCCACAAGCCAACCAAGCTTGATAGGACTCCTTCTTCAGCTTAATGGCCCCCCTCACCACTGGTGTCCACCACTTGGTTCGGGGGTTGCCACCACGAGATGCACCGACCACCTTGCGGCCGCAGCTCTGGGCTGCCGCTTCAACAACAGAGGTGGAGAACATGGCCCATTCAGACTCCATGTCTCCAGACTCCCTCGGAATGTGGTTGAAGTTCTTCCGGAGGTGGGAGTTGAAGACCTCCCGGACAGGGGCCTCAGCCAGACGCTCCCAGCACACCCTCACTATACGTTTGGGTCTACCAGGTCTGAATGGCTTCCTCCCCTGCCATCGGATCCAACTCACCACCAGGTGGTGATCAGTTGACAGCTCTGCACCTCTCTTTACTCGGGTGTCCAAGACATACGGTCGCAGGTCTGATGATACGATAACAAAATCGATCATCGACCTGCGGCCTAGGGTGTCCTGGTGCCAGGTGCACATATGGACACCCTTATGCTTGAACATGGTGTTCGTTATAGACAGACTGTGGTTAGCACAGAAGTCCAATAACTGAACACCACTCGGGTTCAGATCGGGCAGGCCGTTCCTCCCAATCACCCCCCTCCAGGTTTCACTGTCGTTGCCCACGTGCGCATTGAAGTCCCCCAGTAGGACAATGGAGTCTCCAGGAGGAGCACCCTCCAGCACCCCAGTCACAGACTCCAAAAAGGGTGGGTACTCTGAAACATCATTTGGTGCATAGGCACAAATGATGGTCAGGACCCGTTTCCCAACCCGAAGGCGCAGGGAAGCAACCCTTTCGTCCACCGGGGAAAACTCCAATATAGAGGCAGCAAGGTGGGGCGATACAAGAATACCTACCCCTGCTCGTCGCCTCTCGCCCGGGGCAACTCCAGAAAAGGCCAAGCTCCAGCCTCTCTCCAGGAGACTGGTTCCGGAACCGGAGCTGTGTGTTGAGGTGAGGCCGACTATATCTAGCCGGTATCGCTCAATCTCGTACACCAGCTCAGGCTCCTTTCCCACCAGAGAGGTGACATTCCACGTACCAAAAGCCAGTTTAGAAAGCTTGGGATCAGTCCGCCAAGGTCTCCGCCTTTGACTGCCACCTAATCCACATAGCACCGGACTTCCATGATCCCTCCTGCAGGTGGTGAACCTACTGGAGGGCGGACCCATGTAACTCCTTCGGGCTGAGCCCGGCCGGGTCCCATGGGTGGAAACCCGGCCACCAGACGCTAGCCTTCGAGCCCCTCCCCCAGGCCTGGCTCCAGGGTGGGGCCCCGGTAACCCCATACCGGGCGGGGTACACTGAATCCTTGATATACAATTTATCATGAGAGTCTGTTGGATCGTTCTTCGTCTGGCCCTTCACCCAGGACCAGTTTGTCTTGGGAGACCCTATCAGAGGCAAATTGCCCCGGACAACATAGCTCCTGGGATCACTGGGGCACGCAAACCCCCCCACCACGATAAGGTGACGATCCATGAGGGGGGTTTTCAAATCAGTGAAATTAAAATTTAGTGACTATGACCAAAGGTACACATGTGGACAAAATTGTTGGTACCCCTCTGTTAATGAAAGAAAAACCCACAGTGGTCACAGAAATAACTTGAATCTGACAAAAATGGTAATAAAGATTCTATGAAAATTAACCATTGAAAATCAGACAATGCTTTTGAATTGTGGTTCAACAGAATTACTTTAAATAACAAACTCATGAAACAGGCCTGGACAAAAATGATGGTACCCCTAGAAAAGATTGAAAATAATGTGACCATAGGGACATGTTCAACCAAGATGTGTCCTCTAATTAACATCACAGGTGTCTACAAGCTTGTAATCAGTCAGTCGGCCTATTTAAAGGGTAACAAGTAGTCACTGTGCTGTTTGGTGACATGGTGTGTACCACACTAAACATGGACCAGAGGAAGCAAAGGAGAGAGTTGTCTCAGGAGATTAGAAAGAAAATTATAGTCAAGCATGTTAAAGGTAAAGGCTATAAGACCATCTCCAAGCAGCTTGATGTTCCTGTGACTACAGTTGCACATATTATTCAGAAATTTAAGATCCACGGGACTGTAGCCAACCTCCCTGGACGTGGCCGCAGGAGGAGACGGAAAATATGAATGGTAACAAAAGAGCCCAGAACAACCTCCAAACACATTCATGGTGAACTCCAAGGTCAAGGTACATCAGTGTCAGATCGCACCATCCATCGTCATTTGAGCCAAAGTGGACTTCATGGGAGACGACCAAGCAGGACACCACTGTTGAAAACAAATCATAAAAAAGCCAGACTGGAATTTGCCAAACTGTATGTTGACAAGCCACAAAGCTTCTGGGAGAATGTCCTATGGACAGACAAGACAAAACTGGAACTTTTTGGCAAGGGACATCAGCGCTATGTTCACAGACACAAAAATGAAGCATACCAAGAAAAGAACACTGTCCCTACTGTGAAACATGGAGGAGGTTCTGTTATGTTCTGGGGCTGCTTTGCTGCATCTGGTACAGGGTGTCTTGAATCTGTGCAGGGTACAATGAAATCTCAAGACTATCAAGGTATTCTAGAGAGAAATGTGCTGCCCAGTGTCAGACAGCTTGGTCTCAGTCGCAGGTCATGGGTCTTGCAACAGGATAATGACCCAAAACACACAGCTAAAAACACTCAAGAATGGCTAAGAGTGAAACACTGGACTATTCTAAAGTGGCCTTCTATGAGCCCTGATCTAAATCCTATTGAACATCTGTGCAAGTAGCTTAAACATGCCGTCTGGAGAAGGCACCCTTCAAACCTGAGACAACTGGAGCAGTTTGCTCATGAGGAGTGGGCCAAAATACCTGCTGAGAGGTGCAGAAGCCTTATTGACAGTTACAGAAATCGTTTGATTGCAGTGGTTGCCTCAAAAGGTTGTGCAACACAATATTAAGTTGAGGGTACCATCATTTTTGTCCAGGCCTGTTTCATGAGTTTGTTTTTTAAAATAATTCTGTTGAACCACAAGTGAAAAGCATTGTCTGATTTTCATTGGTTAATTTTCATTGAATTTTTATTTATTACCACTTTTGTCAGATTCAAGTTATTTCTGTGACCACTGTGGGTTTTTCTTTCATTAACAGAGGGGTACCAACAATTTTGTCCACGGCTGTATATCTTCTTTATTTTTACAATTACCAAATATCATTACCTTAGTTTTATCTATATTTTGTGATAATTTATTATCATCCAATTTTTTAAGCTTATTTAATTCTTTATTTAAGATAAGCCTTTATTAGTCCCACAACGGGGAAATTCTAGAGTATGGATTTGTTCCTTATAATTATTTCCAGATTAAAATATATTAAGATCATCAGAAAATAATATTATGTTTTATAATTTAGAAACTTGGAATATATCATTTATATATACGTATGTTAAATAATTTGGGGCCCAATACTGACCCCTGGGGGATCCCACAGGCAATTCCCATACATCCAGACAGATACAAAAAAACATACAAAACAGAAACAAGTTGATAAGTGGTGAAACACTTTTACAAATGATGATACAAATTTACAAGTGGAAAAACAAATTCACAAATTCCTGAAACAAATTTACAAGTATTGCCAACCGGAAAAGCAACGTACAAGTGGGTGACCCAGAAGTGATAATGTGAGCGGTCAATTCGAGATTTAGCATAGCAGTTAAAGAAAAAAAAATAGCACGGCAGTAAAACAGAAAGAACACAGAGAGTCAGTGGGAAGACAGATTTGTGTTTTTGTTGTTAATGGAGTTTATAGTGACAAATAGAGATCGAGTCATGTGTTGCCCGTTTTGTGGCAAACACATGAACCACTTAACGCAGTTTTGCTTCTCGTGTGGTCGGTTTTTGGAGTTTTTAAACAGCACAGACCAGATGGAGGGACCAAACCCACAGGGGACATCTCAGCAGCCGCTAACACCTGATGCTAAATGGAGTAAGCAGAACGCTGGCTGTCTGAAGCCATAGGAATGAAAGTGAATTGTGTTGTGTTAGCGGCTGCAAACTTTCTTAAATTTTAAAATGGCCCTCTGTTCATTTCAGCAGGAAAACCTCGCCCAACATATGAACAGTTCATGGAGGACAGAAGCTCAAAGTCAAAAGAACGACAGTCATTTAAGTTTGGGCCGAAAGGAAGACATGGGGTTAAAGAAAGAAAACACATCCAGGTCATTTGTACTGACTGCCAAACCTGACTTCCAGATAACTCAGTGGATAAGGATCATACAGTCATGTGAAAAAATTAGGACACCCCATTAAATATTCAGTTCTTTATTAATAAATGTTCACATATTTATGTGTAACCTTGTTTTTGTTTTAATTTGCATTTTTTAACATTTATTTTAACCATTTTAAGTGGGAATGAATGTGGGGGTGTCCTAATTTATTCTTCACTATTTGCTTAGAATTACATTTTAGAGAAAATTTGAAAAAAAAAGTTTTTAATTCATTTTTGTTTAGTTGCATTATGTGAATCTTCCAGTATTTTTAATATTGAGATTAAATATCCATATGTCATATTTCACGTGACTCTAATATATTGTAGAGATTGAATTAAGTTGAAAAAAAAAATGTTAATATATTTGACTCAGGTATTTGTTGCAGAGATTTTAGAGCATCTAGCGCTCTAAGCAGCAGCTCTGATGCAGTTTTGCTGGAGCAACTGGTCACGATTCAATTCAATTCAATTCAACTTTATTTATATAGCGCCATTTCACAACAACAGTCATCTCATAGCACTATCAACTGTAGGGGGGAACTCCCACAGTTGCAGAAAGACCCCAGCAATCAGGCGATCCCCTGTGAGCAAGCACTTGGCGACGGTGGAGAGGAAAAACTCCCTTTTAACAGGAAGAAACCTCCAGCAGAACCAGGCTCAGGGAGGGGCAGTCATCTGCTGCGACTGGCTGGGGGGTGAGGGGATAGAGAAGAAGAAAAGAACAGACATGTAGAGAGCAAACAGCACGATGGGGACTCAATCTATGGGAGAGAACAAACAGATGTTAATGACCAGCAAAAAAAAATATTTCATAGAGAGTGAGGAAAGGAGTGAGGCCCAGTGCATTACTGGAGGTTCCCCGGCTGACTAAACCTATTAGCAGCATAACTAAGGGAGGGTTCAGAAACACATGATCCCTCCCTAATTGTAGGCTATATCAAAAAGGTAGGTTTTAGCCCTATTCTTAAAAACAGAGATCGAGTCTGACTCCCGAATCCAGATTGGCAGCTGATTCCACAGGAGAGGAGCTTGATAACTGAAGGCTCTGCCTCCCATTGTACTTTTGGAGATTCTAGGTATTACAAGTAAACCTGCATTTTGGGAGCGTAGTGCTCTGTTAGGATGATACGGTAGTATCAGATCTTTTAAATAAAAAGGAGCCTGATTGTTTAGAGCTTTGTAAGTAAGAAGAAGGATTTTAAACTTAATTCTAAACTCTATGGGAAGCCAATGAAGGGAGGCCAGAACCGGAGAGATATTATCTCTCTTTCTAGTACCTGTTAAAACTCTTGCTGCAGCATTTTGGATCAGCTGAAGACTTTTTAAAGATGTTTTAGGACAGCCTGATAATAAAGAATTACAATAATCTAATCTCGAGCTAACAAAAGCGTGGATCAGCTTCTCAGCATCACTCTGAGACAAGATGCTCCTAATCTTGGCAATATTACGCAAATGATAGAAGGCAGTCTTAGAAACAAATTTAATATGTGAATTGAAGGACAAATCCTGATCAAAAATAACTCCAAGGTTCCTCACAGAGCTATTAAGAGAAAGAGTAACTGCATCCAAACTGAAAGTTTGATTTGGAAAGGAATTTCTAAGGTTTTTTGGACCAACAAGAATGACTTCAGTCTTATCTGAATTTAATAGCAGGAAATTAAAAGTCATCCAAGCTTTGATTTCCTTAAGACAGGGTTCTAACTTGGCTAATTGATTAGTATCATCTGGCTTCATTGACAGGTATAATTGTGTGTCATCTGCATAACAGTGAAAATGTATACAGTGCTTTCTAATAATGTTGCCTAACGGAAGCATATATAAACTAAAAAGAGTAGGGCCAAGCACAGATCCCTGTGGAACTCCATGACTAAGCTTTGAGCTGAGAGAAAACTCATCATTTACATGAACAAACTGGAACCTATCAGATAAATAAGATCTAAACCACTGCAACGAAGTTCCATTAAGTCCAACATAGTGTTCTAATCTATCAAGTAGAATATTATGATCAATAGTATCAAAAGCTGCACTAAGATCTAAAAGGACAAGTACAGAAACTAGTCCATTATCAGATGCAATGAGGAGGTCGTTAGTGACCTTCGCTAAGGCTGTTTCAGTGCTATGATGGATTCTAAACCCAGATTGAAACTCCTCAAATAAACCATTTCCCTGCAGGTGGTCAAATAATTGCGTAGCAACAACTCTTTCTAAGATTTTTGAAATGAAAGGGAGATTAGAGATTGGTCTATAGTTAGCTAAAGCTCCTGGATCTAGCGTTGGCTTTTTGAGTAAGGGTTTAATTACAGCCGTTTTAAAAGCCTGCGGTACATGGCCTAAAGTTAATGAAGAATTGATTATATGAAGAATAAAGCTACCAATAAGTGGGAAGACTTCTTTAAATAACCTGGTAGGAATAGGGTCTAAAAGACAAGTTGAAGGTTTGGATGAGGAAACTATTTTGTCTAACTCACAAAGGTCGATTGGAGTAAACTCATCAAGACAGACATCAATAGAAGGAGTTGTAGTAGTTACAGTATTTAAGTTAACTGTGGGAAGAATCTGATTGATTTTATCTCTGATGGCTGAAATTTTATTATTGAAAAAGTTCATAAAGTCCTGACTAGTAAGCTCTAAGGGAATGCTAGGATTGACAGAGTCCTGACTCTTTGTCAACCTGGCTACAGTACTGAAAAGAAACCTGGGATTATTCTTGTTCTCTTCTATTAATGCAGAGTAATAACTCGTTCTAGCTTTTCTAAGAGATTTTTTATAAATTAAAAGATGATTTCTCCAAGCTAAATAGATTTCATCTAAATTAGTAGAGCGCCATTTTCTTTCTAATTGACGAGTCTTCTGTTTTAAGGTACGAGTTTCTGTGTTGAACCAAGGAGTTAAAAATCTCTGATTAGACTTTTTCTTTTTTAAGGGGGCCACCAAGTCTAGAGCCTGATGCAGAGAAGCTGAAACACTATCCACCATGTTATGAATTACAGAAGGAGCAAGCTGTCTATAGCTTATTTCCGTTGTGTTGACACATGGCATAGAGGAAACAATCTGCATAAATTTGGAAACAGCATCATCTGAGAGGCATCTACTGTGATAATATTTTTCTTTAGGAGCCAAATAGTCAGAAATAGTAAAATCAAAGGTTAACAGACAATGGTCTGACAGTACAGGGTTATGAGGAGACACTACAAGATTTTCTATTTCTATGCCATATGTCAGAACAAGGTCCAATGTATGGTGGAGGTAATGAGTAGAATTTCCTACTTTCTGAGAAAACCCAATCGAGTCTAATATTGAATTAAAAGCCACATTAAGGCAGTCACTATCTACATCCACATGTACAAACTGGAACCTATCAGATAAATAAGATCTAAACCACTGCAACGAAGTTCCATTAAGTCCAACATAGTGTTCTAATCTATCAAGTAGAATATTATGATCAATAGTATCAAAAGCTGCACTAAGATCTAAAAGGACAAGTACAGAAACTAGTCCATTATCAGATGCAATGAGGAGGTCGTTAGTGACCTTCGCTAAGGCTGTTTCAGTACTATGATGGATTCTAAACTCAGATTGAAACTCTTCAAGTAAACCATTTCCCTGCAGGTGGTCAAATAATTGCGTAGCAACAACTCTTTCTAAGATTTTTGAAATGAAAGGGAGATTAGAGATTGGTCTATAGTTAGCTAAAGCTCCTGGATCTAGCGTTGGCTTTTTGAGTGAGGGTTTAATTACAGCTGTTTTAAAAGCCTGCGGTACATGGCCTAAAGTTAATGAAGAATTGATTATATGAAGAATAAAGCTACCAATAAGTGGGAAGACTTCTTTAAATAACCTTTAAATAACCTGGTAGGAATAGGGTCTAAAAGACAAGTTGAAGGTTTGGATGAGGAAACTATTTTGTCTAACTCACAAAGGTCGATTGGAGTAAACTCATCAAGACAGAGATCAATAGAAGGAGTTGTAGCAGTTACAGCATTTAAGTTAACTATGGGAAGAATCTGATTGATTTTATCTCTGATGGATGGAATTTTATTATTGAAAAAGTTCATAAAGTCCTGACTAGTAAGCTCTAAGGGGATGCTAGGATTGACAGAGTCCTGACTCTTTGTCAACCTGGCTACAGTACTGAAAAGAAACCTGGGATTATTCTTGTTCTCTTCTATTAATGCAGAGTAATAACTCGTTCTAGCTTTTCTAAGAAATTTTTTATAAATTAAAAGATGATTTCTCCAAGCTAAATAGATTTCATCTAAATTAGTAGAGCGCCATTTTCTTTCTAATTGATGAGTCTTCTGTTTTAAGGTACGAGTTTCTGTGTTGAACCAAGGAGTTAGAAATCTCTGATTAGACTTTTTCTTTTTTAAGGGGGCCACCAAGTCTAGAGCCTGATGCAGAGAAGCTGAAACACTATCCACCATGTTATCAATTACAGAAGGAGCAAGCTGTCTATAGCTTATTTCCGTTGTGTTGACACATGGCATAGAGGAAATTTCCTACTTTCTGAGAAAACCCAGTCGAATCTAATATTGAATTAAATGCCACATTAAGGCAGTCACTATCTACATCCACATGTACAAACTGGAACCTATCAGATAAATAAGATCTAAACCACTGCAACGAAGTTCCATTAAGTCCAACATAGTGTTCTAATCTATCAAGTAGAATATTATGATCAATAGTATCAAAAGCTGCACTAAGATCTAAAAGGACAAGTACAGAAACTAGTCCATTATCAGATGCAATGAGGAGGTCGTTAGTGACCTTCGCTAAGGCTGTTTCAGTACTATGATGGATTCTAAACTCAGATTGAAACTCTTCAAGTAAACCATTTCCCTGCAGGTGGTCAAATAATTGCGTAGCAACAACTCTTTCTAAGATTTTTGAAATGAAAGGGAGATTAGAGATTGGTCTATAGTTAGCTAAAGCTCCTGGATCTAGCGTTGGCTTTTTGAGTGAGGGTTTAATTACAGCTGTTTTAAAAGCCTGCGGTACATGGCCTAAAGTTAATGAAGAATTGATTATATGAAGAATAAAGCTACCAATAAGTGGGAAGACTTCTTTAAATAACCTTTAAATAACCTGGTAGGAATAGGGTCTAAAAGACAAGTTGAAGGTTTGGATGAGGAAACTATTTTGTCTAACTCACAAAGGTCGATTGGAGTAAACTCATCAAGACAGAGATCAATAGAAGGAGTTGTAGCAGTTACAGCATTTAAGTTAACTATGGGAAGAATCTGATTGATTTTATCTCTGATGGATGGAATTTTATTATTGAAAAAGTTCATAAAGTCCTGACTAGTAAGCTCTAAGGGGATGCTAGGATTGACAGAGTCCTGACTCTTTGTCAACCTGGCTACAGTACTGAAAAGAAACCTGGGATTATTCTTGTTCTCTTCTATTAATGCAGAGTAATAACTCGTTCTAGCTTTTCTAAGAAATTTTTTATAAATTAAAAGATGATTTCTCCAAGCTAAATAGATTTCATCTAAATTAGTAGAGCGCCATTTTCTTTCTAATTGATGAGTCTTCTGTTTTAAGGTACGAGTTTCTGTGTTGAACCAAGGAGTTAGAAATCTCTGATTAGACTTTTTCTTTTTTAAGGGGGCCACCAAGTCTAGAGCCTGATGCAGAGAAGCTGAAACACTATCCACCATGTTATCAATTACAGAAGGAGCAAGCTGTCTATAGCTTATTTCCGTTGTGTTGACACATGGCATAGAGGAAATTTCCTACTTTCTGAGAAAACCCAGTCGAATCTAATATTGAATTGAATGCCACATTAAGGCAGTCACTATCTACATCCACATGTATATTAAAGTCCCCTACTATAATTATTCTATCAGATTTCAGCACTAAATCAGCTAAAAAATCAGCAAATTCGGATAAAAAATCTGAGTAGGTTGATGGGGGACGATAAACTATGGCAAATAAAATTGGGTTTAACCTGGAATTGCTAAAGTGCCCAACACTGAGGACCAGGCCCTCAAAGGAATTATAACATGTTTTTTGCTTTACATTAACTAGTAATTTGGAATGGTAAATTGTTGCTACTCCTCCTCCACGACCAGAACTTCTGGGATTTTGACAGTTTAAATAACCAGAGGGAGTTGATTCATTTAAACCAACATAATCCTCTTGCCCTAACCAAGTCTCTGTAAGGGAAATTAAATCAATCTGATGATCAATTAACAGATCATGGACTAACAGAGACTTGGGAGTTAGAGACCTAATATTTAATAAACCACATTTAATTTTTAAATTATGAGGAGGAACAGAGGCCAAATCATTCAATTTAGAGGCTTTATGTTTAATTTGAGTTTTACCAATATTTTGCTTTATCACTTTGGGATGCTTATATATTATATTTTTATTCACTTTGGAGGGAGCAGACAATGATTCTCTGATGGGGAAGACAGGGGCTAAGCTGAGGGGTGGCGGATGAAGAGGAGCTGCAGAGAGGCATGTAAGACTGCGACTCTGCTTCCTGGTCCCAACTCTGAGTAGTCATGATTTTGGGAATTATGATAAAAAAGATGCCAGATTGTTAGATAAATGAGAAACACCATCCAAAGTGGGATGAATGCTGTCTCGTCTCATAAGACCAGGTTTTCCCCAAAAAGAGCTCCAATTGTCAATGTAGCCCACGTCATTTTTAGGACACCACACAGACAGCCAGCGGTTCAAGGATGACGAGCGACTAAACATGTCATCACTGGTCAGATTGGGGAGGGGCCCAGAGAATACTACAGTGGCAGACATCGTTTTTGCAAAGTCACACACCGATTCTACATTAAGTTTCATGACTTCCGACTGCCGGAGATGGATGTCATTAATGCCGGCGTGAATAACAATTGTGGAGTATTTACAGTTACTTTTAGCCAGCATTTTCAAATTTGACTCGATGTCGCCTGCTCTGGCCCCAGGGATGCATTTGACTATGGCCGCTGGAGTCTCTAGGTTCACGTTTCTGACTACAGAGTCGCCAATGATCAGAGTTTTTTCCTCAGCGGGTGTGTCGCTGAGCGGGGAAAAACGATTAGAAACGTGAACAGGTTGGTGGTGAACCGGGGCTTTGCGACTAGGCTTCCTTCTCACCGTCACCCACCCAGTCTCCTCGCTGCAGAGGAGAGCCGGGGGACCGCTGACATTGGGACCTAAGCTAGCTAGCTCCGCTGCAGCTAATGGGCGTCCGTCGAGATTAACTGGCGCAGACGGTGTTTCAATGCAGCGGAGCCGGGATTCCAAATCAGACAACCTCGCCTCGAGCGCCTCAAAAAGACAACATTTATTACATTTACCGTTATCGCTAAAAGAGGCAGAGGTGTAGCTAAACATCTGACAGAGAGAGCACACCAGAGGAGGAGAGGAAGGAGAGCTAGTAGCCATAGCTAATGGCTAGAGAGCAAACCACAAAGCAAACCACACAGGCAGACAGCAAAACAGGTAGTGACGATACGTTACCACAAGGAAGTGACGATCCAATGAATCTGGATCAGCAGTGGAACGTTTCAGACCTTGTTCAGCTCACTGTGTGGATTATCTTTGATTCTACCTCTGTATAGAACACATGAAGTTAATCTTAACTTTGTTATTTTCATAGATGAACATTGGATTGATGGTGCCACATGGAACTGGTGGAGCTGGTCTCAAAGCTGTCAGAGGGAAAACACTGCCATGATTGTAGACCCAGAGGTAGCAGCCTATGATGGACTGAAACAAGCTGTCCAGGAAATGAAGACATTTACTAAGGACATGACAGGAGGACCGTATGTCCTCTTGTGTCCAGTCAAACTGGTAGAATCTAAGAAGGAACCAGAGAAGCCATATTCCAGGATCACCTTTTTCATCTGCCTGGAAACTGACTTTAAAAGAGCTTAGTGGATGTCATGATTGCAATATTTTTACACGTTTAGATCCTCTACTATAGGGGATCTGCAGGATCTTTTTTTTTTTTTTTAACAGCAGTGGATGATGCCTCGGACTCCGATTCTGAAATTATCATTACATCAAGGAGCACAGCTGAATTCAGTCCAGCTGACACTGTGGGACTTTTTTTAAATACTTATGTATGCATGGATTCATTTGTCTTTTGGCTATACATTTGATTTTCAGCGTAAACCTATGTCCTGGTGAATATTTTAGAAAAACAAGGCTTGTTTTGATGATTTTGCAGTTATTACTATCAGTAACACTGTGACAACCTTTCACCATTGACATATACTGTATATGATAAGGGGACAATTATGGAAGGTGTTACAAACTGTTGATAAACTGAAGCATTTCTTCTCAGGTTTTTGAACCACAAAACCAAAGTCCTCCAAAACACAAACCTGAAGATGAACGGTAGCTACTAATTTTTATCCAAGTACCTTCTGCCTTCATTGAGGAGGTGTGGCCATCCAGAACCAGTTAAAAGAACTCTGACAGGTTTTGGCATCTACTGTAGTCCTTGTCAGGAGTCAGATTCAATGAGAGACAATAGGTATTCGGTGGTTTTCAACCAATCAGAATCTTGGTTGTATTCTTTGTGTTTATGTTCTTGAATGACTGTTGTTGGCCTGGATGACAGCAGTGATTGATGTTGTCATTTTTTTTTTTTTTATCATGTTTCAGAGATGCAGTGGGACCGTCGGCAACAATTCTGTCTGGACAGGTGAAACATCAGGCTGCAGCAGCCTGACGGTTCTGACTTTGGCTGTTGTTGTTTCAGACGTTTGAATTTATTTTTCAGATGTAATATCTGATACTGAGGATATGGATCCACCTGAAACAAATCCAGACAAGACTTCTTGCTACACGTGAGTCAAAAAATGACAGTGACTGACATCATTTTAATTTTATTGATCAGGAAGAAATGTCTTTTATAAGATGTTTTAACGTGGAACCAAATAAAGTGATAATTTTGCAGTGGTTTCTTGGGCCTCATTTTTTTTTTCCAGAGCTGTATATATCACATTGCATAATTTTTTTTTAAATATATATAGTATGTTTTAATTAATTAATTTTGCAATATGAATTTATTCCCAGCTGTTAGGGAGGATGAACACCACCTGGCAGGAAAAATGACTGCAGCGTCAGCTGGACATGGAGGCCCAGGACTCCATTTTCGTCAGAAGATCTTGTACATTATCTTGCGGGCCTTCATTCAAATCAACGCTTAATATAATAACTGATGAAGAAATAAGGAAAGTTTTGCAAGAGGTGAGAATAGCATCAGGCTCCAGTGAGGTAGGGCACAGTTTTACAGAATTCCTGCAGTGGTTTAAGATTGTTTACTTCCTATATCATGGACACAGAATTGGCTTCATTTTTTATTTTTTTTTGGGGGGGGGATAGGTTAGGGTTCTACCATGCTATGTATGTCACTGAATTAAAAACCTAGGCAGCAATATCCAGTCCATAGTTATTTACTGAGGTGTTTTTTTCCTGTCTTTCAGATTGAGAATGCTGCTTCACTGGCTGCTCTGCTAGAATCTATGATGAGACACAGCACGATGTTCTAGACTGCAGGTTGTCTGAGACGGGGCTGCTGTGGGGGAAAAGAGAGAAATTGTGGCTGACTACCTCCGATGGTATATTATTGACCGCAACTCATCTGTAATTGACAGGTAAGATTATATTTTGAATAATGTGATTTTATTTATGTAAGAAAATTTTGCTTGAGATTCCTCTGATTTACGTATGCCAGCATGTACAGTATATCAGGGATCAATCAGTCACTGTGACAAAATCTGTGTCTCGGTGTAGTACAGCGGGGATGTGACGTCTTCCCTTGTACCAGTCGATAAGTCCTCATGCCACCCTGCCCTCTCTGTCATTGTGTTCCTCTGTGGAAGTCTTGCAGTTTTTAAAGTTGGATTTATGCGCCTGCATCACGTTGGTGCCATTGAATATGTTGTTACCAAAACAGGTTTCTACTGATATCTAGAGGGATTTGGATTTGTCATGTGTTTGTCCATTAAATAAAGATGGACACAAGCAGATTGTGATGCAGTTTGAGTTAATAAATGTTTAAAAAGCAACTTTTAATTTGATCACTACAACAGAGAAAAAAGAAGACATTACAGTACGTCTGACCACCACCACTGCCATCATGTGACAATGTAATTACTGCTTAGGAGAATTCATAGAAATGTTTCTATTTCTGCTTAACTTTCTCAATAGTCTTTTGAAATCAGATATGTGCTTTGTGACTTGCTTTGGAAGTAGCACCGTCATGAAAGAGTGGAGCAGAGGTTAGAACCAGAAAATGTGAAGGATGAGCCAAAGCAAACCAATCAGAGCTCTTGCAGCCTGCATTGCTGTATGGCATACCTTTCCATATGCAAAGCAAGAAATTGGGTTATTTAAATCAGTGATGTTCAACAAAACCATTTTCCCCCAAATGTACATTTTCTTAGATGGATTGTAATTATCGGGAAGAGAATGATTCAGTTTCTCTTTAGATCATTTAAATGCAGTTGGTACTACACAGCAGTGAAACAATGTTTGAACTCACTTTGTAGGTTCAAAGATGGACTTTCAGTCCTTCAGTTCTTCACTGCACTACAACAGCAGCCTACTTTGCTGGCCCCTGTTCTGTGCCACTCTGAAAAGTGACTCACTGCTTTTGAACTTGAGCAACTCTTCACACCTGACCTCAGTCCTTCAGGGAGAAACAGCAGACTAGTAGACAGTCAAACTTTGGCCTAATGGGCAGACAATGTCCTTGTTTGTGAAGGTTTGTACATTTTTTTGTAAATGGTTGGGAAACCACATTACCATGGTGGATCTGAGTAGTTTTTCTTTGCAGAGGGCCAGGCTGCTGTGTCTGAAGGATGTTCTGATGTTTGCCACTGGGCTGACTTCATTTCCCCCATCTGGCTTGGAACCATCACCACCAATAGACTTCCTGGATGACTCTCCATTCCCAAAGGCAAATACATGTTCAAAATCATTGAAACTACTCCTCCTAGAGTCATACAGTGTGTTTAAGTTACAGATGGACTTTGGAATTCAAAATAGTCCAGGATTCGGCATTTTCTAAGCCATGTGACTGCATTGTTTATTTCTATTTTGTTGAAAATGTTTTGTCTTTGTTGTATTTGTTAAAGGAAGTCCTAAAAGTGCAGTTGCGGAATCCAAATATGCAATAAAAGCTCATTATTTACTTTTATTTTTATTCATTAATTGCCAGTTTAAAATAATGAAGGTGTGGGGAACAGACTCAGACACTGATGTTCAGACAGACGATGTTCCACCTTTACCATAAACAGTTTTGATCAATTTCACTTCATAGCTGAGCAATTTCTTTGAGTTTCAGATCCATTTCAGATGCAGACTGCCAGTCCTCTGGCTTCTGGAATTGACAGTGTTCCATGGTAAAGTCCAAGTCCTCCTGCATGTTTGGGTCCCCACAAGGACTTACTGACAGGCGAGCCTCAGGAAAGGCATCCAGTTCAGCCGGTTCAATTTTAAATCCACAGTTTCTGGAGCCAAACCTATGTTAACCAGAAGACATAATTACATTTATTTAAATGTAAGCTAAAAATAAAATGAATATTAATCTATCATCCAATGTATTCCCTGTGTGGTCAGTAGCAGAGTTTATTGGCCACTCCTTCTGGACATGATGCTGTTCTGAAAGGGTGAATCCTGGGACTGTTCCACAGTCTGTCACACTCATCCAAGTCCTTCTGAGAAACATCACCAAAGCAGTACCTCCATAGACACTGATGCTCGGGACTCCCATGGAAGGATCCGGCATCTCTAAGGTCTGCACACAGCTCCATCCGCAACTGACACCTATAGAGATGTTTTTTGTTTGTTTGTTTGTTTGTTTGTTTGTTTTAAGCAGATACACACATTTGAAGAATGTCATCAAAGGTTACTCATAATCAGTCAGCAATTTTTTTTTTGGGGGGGGGGGGGCGGGGGGCGTTCACCAATTTAGGGTACAAATGTATATATGTAAAATAGGTACAAATCTGCAAGAATAAAGTTACATAATACTATGATAAAAGATGCCAATTTAAAAATTGAAAAAGTCACAGATTACAATTAGTTACACAATAAAAATTCATCCAAATGAGCACTGCAAATTTATGAGAAAAATGGTGAAAATTTACAGGAAAAAAATGCAAGTTTACGCAAATTTATAAGAATAAATTTGCAGATTTATGAGAAAAAATGTGCAAATTTATGAGAAAAGAAAAATTGCAGCTGCAGATTTATAAGGAGAAAAACCTGGAAATCAGTGTGTGAAAGTTTTTTGCAGTTCTGCTTAGAATTAGTCATTGAAAGTAAAGTTATTCTGTTATGTATCATGATATTGTGAAGTTGATGATACTGGGGGGACAATTCTCTTTTTTCCAGGTTTGGAGGGGCAATGTTCTCCCTGTACAGATTAACAAGAGCCCCCCCCCCCCCCCCAACCCATATCACCTTCTGCTCATAATTATTAAATGACTTTATGAAGTCCACTTCCCTTCCCTTTGTGAATATGGAGCAGCAGGACTCACTGGTTGGTTGTGGATGATCCATCCATGTGGCTGGACGCTCCAGAGCAGCGGTCACTGTGGTGCTGGAGGAGGGGACACTGGACTGCAGCCATGGTCCCGTTCTCTGGGCCGCAATCAGTCCTCGGTCTCATGCGGATGACACCGAGGTTTCCCACACATGACAGGAATTAGTGAGCGATAACTGAAGGGTTATTATTTGGTGGACCACACGCAAGCCACAGTACTTTACGTGAAAATCCATCTCTGCCTCCTGAAAGAGCCAAACTGAATGGTTTCAGTTTATCGGAGCATCTGTGAGCCACATATAGTTCAGTCCCGTGGAGTGGAAGGTTCTGCTGCTAAACCTTCTGCATGCTCTCCTCTAGCACCATTGAGGATTAAGCTGCCGGAGTAAATTCATTCCATGATCCCTCTTTACTCACAAATTGTACTTTTGTTGGAGTACCTGACATATCGTGCGGGAGCCAAACAGTTGTCCTGGTCCACCAAGTTCCAGTCGGATGGCCCTGATCATGGTGTTTGGAGAGGAGTAATCCTTTCTGCCATATAACCCGGCTTCATTCAGTTTGCTTTTCAGAGACCTCAAGCTGATGTGGACATCGTGGAAAACATGACATCATGTCTACGATTACAGCGTATGAGTGGCCATCATTAAAATATTGTCTGCACTGCTGCAGTAAACCTGGTCTTTCCGTCTCAACCACGTCACTTAAACATTGTAGAGACCGACCACACCAAGAACAAAACCGCGTTAACTGGCTCATGTGTTGTCCACAAAATGGGCAAAACATGATTCGGTCACTGTCCATTAATCCCCATAAACTCTGTTAACAACAATAACCCGAATCCCTGATACTCCGGCTTCTCTTTCTTTGTTTGACTCTCTCGAATTGACCGCTCACGTTATCAATTCCGGGTTAACCATTTGTACGTTCCCTTTCCGGGTGTCATTACTTGTAAATTTGTTTCACCACTTGTAAATTTGCATCGGCATTTGTAAAAGTGTTTTGCCAGTTGTTAGTTTGTTTTCTGAAATGTAAATTTGTTTTGGGACTTGTAAATTTGTTTTTGAAAATGTAATTTTGTTTTATGACATGCAAAACATATAAAACAAAATTTGATCCTGAGGATGAGGAGAGGCCTGTCAGTAGTGTTCAGGTCGTCGGCCTCCGTCGGTCTATGATGACCATGGAAGAGAATCCTAAACGTCTACTCTGCTGGAACAGCACCGCCTGTGGCTGAACAGGCCGATGCGCGAATGGCAGTCCCTGTCACACAGGTCGCACTTGTGGGTGGTCTCCATGCTGCTGGGTCTGTGGCGGTTCTTCCTGCGGGTCCTTTTTTCATCTGCTGCAGCAGTCAGTCTCTCTTCACCCGTCTTGAGCTGTCTGGTCAGGGTGCCTCTCCATTTGGAGCGGTCCGTTGCAAGGTCCTCCCAGTGCTCTGTGTTGATCTCCAGGGCCTTCATGTCTCTCTTGCAGACGTCTCTAAAGTGCAGCTGTGGGCGACCAACGTCTCTCCTGCCAGTCGCCAGTTCTCCGTAGAGGACGTCTTTGGGTATTCTGCCATCCTCCATACGGTGAACGTGGCCTAGCTAGCGGATCCTGTGCTGCCTGAGTAGAGTGAACATGGAGGGAAGGCCGAACGGGACAGAACTTCTGTGTTGGGCACTTTTTCCTGCCAGGATATGTCCAGGATGTGGCGAATGCAGCGCAAGTGGAAGGAGTTCAGTCTCTTTTCCTGCCAGGTGTATGTTGTCCACGTCTCACTCCCATAGAGCAGTGTGCTGATGACGCAGGCGTTGTACACTGCCATCTTCGTCTTGACAGAGAGTTTGGGATTCTCCCACACTCGTGTGGTGACGTGAGTGAGTGTGAAGGCTGATTTTCCAATCCTCTTGTCGATCTCTGTATCAAGGGAGAGGTTGTTGCTGATCGTGGACCCCAGGTACGTGAACTGATTCACGACCTCCAGCTCGTAGTCGTCGATGGTGATGGTTGGTGGTGCTTCCGTGCCTTGCGCCAAGACGTTAGTCTTCTTCAGGCTGATGGTAAGCCCAAAGTCCTTGCATGCCTGGGAGAAGCGGTCCATCAGGGTCTGAAGCTCCTGCTGTGTGTGGGTTGCGACTGCAGCATCGTTTGCGAACAGCATGTCTCTGATTAGAGCCTCGCGTACTTTGGTTCTGGCTTTCAGGCGGGCAAGGTTGAAAAGCCTGCCGTCAGATCTTGTGTGCAGGTAGATTCCCTCTGTTGCTGTGCTGAAGGCATGCCTCAGGAGCATAGCAAAGAAAATCCCAAAGAGGGTTGGCGCAAGAACACAGCCCTGTTTCACTCCACTGCGTATGTTGAATGGCCCCGAGACGTTGCCGTCGTGCTGTACTATCCCCTGCATGTTGGTGTGAAACGATTCGATGAGGCTTTGCAACTTTGGTGGGCATCCCATCTTTGGCAGGATCTTAAAAAGGCCCTCTCTGCTGACCAGATCGAACGCTTTGGTGAGGTCGATGAAGGCGACGTAAAGGGGCATGTTCTGTTCTCTGCATTTCTCCTGGAGTTGGCAGATGGAGAATATCATGTCTACCGTCGATCGCTCAGCGCGGAAGACACACTGAGACTCGGGGTAGACACGTTCAGCAAGCTTCTGTAGACGAACGAGAACAACTCGTGCGTAGACTTCGCCAACAACACTGAGGAGGGAGATGCCCCTGTAGTTGTTGCAGTCACTTCTCTCCCCTTTGTTTTTGTAGAGGGTGATGATCTTGGCATCCCTCATGTCCTGTGGTACGGCACCTTCCTTCCAGCACTGGCAGAGGATGTCGTGCAATGGCAGCAGTAGGGCGGTCTTGCAGTGCTTGATAAGGTTGGGGGGTATGCCGTCGTTGCCGGGTGCCTTGTCAGCGGCCAAGCTATCAATGGCCTTGCTGAGTTCGTCAGTGGTTGGCTCAGCGTCAAGTTCATCCATGGATGGCAGGCAGCCAATGGCATCAAGGGCTGACGGTGTCACGGCGTTCTGTCTGGAGTAGAGGTCGGAGTAGTGTTCCACCCATCTCTCCATCTGCTTGTTCTTTTCTGTGATCATCTCCCCAGTGGAGGATTTAAGGGGGGGGTGTCTTGCTCTGAGCCGGACCAAGTGCTTTCTTGATGCCATCGTACATACCACGGATGTTCCCTGTTATGGCAGCGGTTTGAATGTCTTGGCTAAGCTGAGTCCAGTACTTGTTGGCACAGTGCCGAGCAGTCTGCTGAACTTTGCTTCTCGCAGCCCTGAGAATCTGGAGATTCTTCTCGCTTGGGTACTTCTTGTACTCAGCAAGTGCTGAGCGCCTGGCTTCAATGATGGGGGTCATCTCGGTCAACTTGGCATTAAACCAGTCCTGTGACTTCCAGGTCTTCCTCCCAAAGGTAGCCAAGGCTGTGCGGTGGATTGTGTTTCGCAGCTCTTCCCACTTCTGCTTTGCAGATTCTCCTTCTTGTGGTACACCAAGTTCCTTCTCAAAGGTGGAGGCAAACTGCTCAACAAGTTCTGGTTGGGCCATCTTGCTGGTGTCAATCCGTGCCTTTCCAGGCTGTCTAGCACGATGGAATTTCTTCAGCTGCAGCTTGACCTTGCAACACACCAATGAATGGTCTGTGTTGCAATCTGCACTCTGGAATGAACGGGTAATTAGCATGTTCTTCAGTGAGGTGTGCCTGGTCAGGATCAAGTCCAGCTGGTGCCAGTGCTTTGAGTGCGGATGTTGCCAGGAAACCTTGTGTTGGGGCTTGGTCTTGAAGAACGAGTTTGTGATGCACAGATCATGATATGTGCAGAACTCGAGCAGCCGCTGTCCGTTGTCGTTCATTCTGCCCACGCCAAATGTTCCAAGACAGGAGGGCCAGGAGTCATGGTCAGCACCCACTCTGGCATTGAAGTCTCCAAGGAGAATGAGTTGTTCAGAGTTGGGGATGATCCTGACAGTTGTTGCGAGATTCTCGTAGAACTCGTCTTTTGCCTCTGGTGTGGCTGTCAGTGTTGGGGCAATACACACTGACGAGGGTGACTGGGCCTTGAGTGGTGTTGAGGCGGAGAGTGAGGAGTTGTGCAGAGCCATTGCTGCCCGGTTCCACCATCTTCAGCAAGGTGTTCTTCACTGCGAAGCCCACTCCATGTTCCCTGTGTTCGTCACTGCCTTTTCCCTGCCAGTAGAACGTGTAGTCCTTCTCTCTCAGTGTGCCTGTGTCAGCCAACCGTGTTTCCTGGAGAGTGGCGATATCCACTTCCAGTCTCTTCAGCTCATTATTGATGATGGCAGTCTTCCTGGTGTCATTGATGTCCTTGAGGTTAGCAGCAAGTCCTGTCATCATAGTGCAGACGTTCCAAGTTCCCAGTTTTAGAGTTGGTCTCTTTTGGGTTTTTTTTGTCTTGCCTGGTGCAAAGGTTCTCAGCCGGCTGTTGGGACTTCTCCTCATCCCCATGCACCCAATGAGGAAAGCAAGCTGTGGTGGGACAACACCTTATTGGCTGGGGGCTGCCCAGCTTGAGGCGGGCGGTAGCTGTCCAGTGAGATCCGATGATCCCTCCCACCATCGGGAACAACCCCTGGCGCCGCGCTCTACGTCAATTGAGCAGTGGCTTTTAACTGGTAACTGTCATTCCCCATGTTTTGTCTATGCCAAAGGCGAAGCTGGAGTGTCCTCTCCAGTGATCCGGTGTTCTACCTTCCAGCGTTGGGCTTTGGTAGGATTCAAGCCTGGGCAGGAAGATATGGAGGACAAGATGATGCCCATGCAGCATGTCCCCCCTCTCCACGTCACTGATGAATCCAAAGGAACAGCAGGGCTGCTACAGTTTGGCACCAGCGCTGTTGCAGGAGCTGCCAGAATGATGTTGAGCACAAGAGAGAACTGCCTTAGGGGCTCCGACTCCGGATTTTCCCTCAGGGTTGACTCCCGAAGCCTTTCCCGTGACCGGGTGTGCCACAAGGCAGCGGAGGTTTGAAATCAGAGTTCACCTTCCCCTAGATGGGCTACCTTCCCAGGTTGCCAAGCCACCATCTACCCGAAGCATCTGGTTTTAAGGCGCCAGAGATCCGCCCTCGCCCCTTCTCCTATTAGTAAAAGCAGTTCCGCCGGGCTTAGAGACTAAACCACACGGGCAGGCTAGGAGTTGGACTTAGTTGTCAGAGGCTTTTCGAGACGCACGCCATAAGGAGCATTTTATGAGCACTGGGAGCTTAACCCCAGTGCCGCTCCTGGCTATTACAACCTTGGAACCAGTGTTCAGGTGAATTGATGATTTGAGGTAGAAAATAGTACCTGTGTATATAGCATATTAATTTGCTGTGAAGCATTTTGTGATCTATATCTGTGAATAGTGCTATACAAATAAACTTTGCTTGCTTACTTTTGGAATATCTCTCATTTTTTTGTCAAAACCTGATGTGCTTTCTTGAATTTAGGCATTTGACTATGGCCATTTGGAGCACAAAAATCTTCCTTCAAGGATAAACTTTGACAGTAGTGGAAATAATAAAGGTCTCAACTCCATTTAGACTATTTGTCTTGTAAAAAACATTCCTTTTCTTTATGGTGGTGATGTGACAGAAGAAAACCAAAACTGGACTTTGCTGCTGCTTTTACTTCAGATAATTAACATCGTAATCTGTCAGTCTCTCACACTAGGTATGACTGTACATTTAAACATTTAATAATGGAACACCAACAGCTGTTCAAACAGCTGTATCCAGATAGGACCCTCATGCCAAAACACCACTTTTGTCATGACTGTAATTAGCAATCAGCTCATGTGCGCGAAGCAGCAACAAGAAGGAGCAATCAAACCACAACACACGTTTGAGATTTTGATTAAATGTCAAAACAACCGCACAGCTACTGAAACTGTCACTCGCCAGAGGAAACAGCCTGTGAAGAGAAGACGAGAGCCGTGAGTGGAGGAACAGAGTAAGGGAAAATGGGCTGGCCAAATTACCACTTACGTGAGCTCCAAGGGAGAACTCGCAGGGCCCCAGCGGGGAATAGACAAACCAGTAGGGTGAAGGGGATGGAGCTAGTGGTGCCTGACCGGGTGGAGGTTGAGTGCCGTAGATAGGCGATGATGTGGTAGGAGAGCGCGCGCAGTCCCGGAGACACACCCGCACGATGGCAGCAACCTGAAGGGAGAAGAGAACACACAGGTTAGTAAAGTCTTCACCTGTGAGAATCATATACTTGCTTGTCCTTTAAATGGGCAGTATACCCAGACGAGCCAACGTTGAGTCACTGAAGAGTGCTTCCTTATAAACGCTGACTGATGAGAGGGTGCAGATGTGTCCTGTCACAGGTGCGTTGATGACCTGAGGAGAGATAAATGGGACAAAGGGGGCGCGCTCTTGTTGCCCTTGACAGGGTCCCCCCTTCTAGGAGCACCTCCTGGCGGTCCACAGGGCTTGTCGGGATTGGCTTGGTGGTAGGCCCGGAGCATTTCCTTGTCCAAAACATGGGACGTGGGAACCCAGGAATGTTCCTCTGGGCTGCAGCCCTTCCAGTCGACCAGGTATTGCAGGCCCCGGCCTCAACGGCGAACATCCAGGATCTGATGAACCAAGTATGCGGTGTGGCCGTTGATCATCCGGGGAGGAGGCGGTTTCGGGGGGGGGGGGCAGAGAGGGCTGACCAAGATGGCTTTGATGTGTGACATGTGGAAGGTCGGGTTCACCCGTAGGATCGGTGATAGCTTAAGTTGTACTGAGGCCTCGTTGACCACCCTGGAGATCGTATATGGCCCGAAGAAGCGGGGAGACAGTTTCTTGGACTTGACCTTCAGAGGTATCTGGTTATCAGCCAGCCAGACCTGCTGCCCAATGGCATACTTGGGGGCAGGCACCCGCCTCCTGTCGGCCATGACCCAGTTGCGCTGAGCAGAGCAGGCGAGGGCGGCACATGTGGACCTCCAAAGGCGCCGACAGCGGCGAGCATGGACCCCCACGGAGGGAACCACAACCTCCCTCTCGGCCATAGGCAGCAGTGGAGGAGTATATCCCAAAGATACCTCAAAAGGGGTGTGTCCAGTCGCTGTGAAGATGGCAGAGTTCGTGGCATATTCCCCCCAGGTCAGGTGTGTGCTCCAGGTGGATGGATTTTCAGCCGCTACACATCGGCGAGTGCCCTTCAAGGACTGGTTGTCACGCTCCGCCTGCCCGTTGCTCTGGGGATGGTTACCAGAGGAGAGGCTCATGGTGGTATCCAGAGTCCGGTAGAAGGCCCTCCAAACCTGAGACGTGAACTGGGGACACTGGTCAGATACAATGTCCAATGGGATGCCATAGAGGCGGATCACGTGGTCCGGTTAGGAGGGTGGCCATCTCCAAGGCCAAGGGAAGTTTGGGGAGAGCCACCAGGTGCACAGCCTTGGAGAAGCGGTCCACAATGGTCAGGATGACTGTCTTTCTGTGGGAGGGGGGAAGTCCAGTCACAAAGTCAAGGGCGATGTGGGACCACGGGTGGCCAGGGATGGGCAGGGGATGGAAGAGTCCAGCCAGGGGGGAGAAGTCCAACTTGTCCTGGACACAAGTCTGGCAGGCCCGCACATATTCCTGCATGTCCCGCCGCAGCATGGGCCACCAGAACACCCGCCGAATAAGGTCCGTGGTGTAGGTGATCCCAGGGTGGCAGGCGAAGTGGCTGGTGTGGCCCCACTGAATGACGTCACTGCGGAGGGCAGCCAGGACGTACAGGCAGTTCCAGAGCCACCCTACTAGTACAGGCTCCCAAGACTTGGCCTGACGGATGCTCCGCTCGATGTCACACGTAAGGGCTCCAAGGACTCAGGAAGAGGGAAGAATGGGTTGGGGGTGGGAAGGGGGCGCTTCCTTCTCGGAATTAAACTGGCGCGTCCGGTTTGGTATTCCGAGAACCAGGCCGGTCGGTGATAGTAAAGTTGAACCGCTGAAAAAAAGAGGGCCCGAAGAGCCTGTCTGGCATTGAGTCGGCGGGCCGACCGCAAATACTCGAGGTTTTTATGGTCGGTCTACATGACAATGGGGTGAATAGCCCCCTCTAACCAGTGCCTCTATTCCTCAAATGCCAACTTAATGGTGAGCAGCTCTCTGTCCCCTACGTTGTAATTCCTCTCAGTCGACGTAAGCCGACAAGAGAAAAACGCGCTCGGGTGGAGCTTCTGGTTGGAGGGTGTGCGCTGTGAGAGGACAGCGTCCACCCCCTAATCAGACGCATCCACCTCTAGAAGGAATTGGAGCTTTGTGTCGACCTGAGACAAGATTGGTGTGTCAGTGAACAGGCGTTCACTGACACACGTACGGGGCAGGTGTGGGAACACCTCCCCCGCGTACGGGGCAGGTGTGGGAACAGAGGTGGTACGGGCACAGGTGGTTGAACAATAGGAGCAGGCTGAGGAGGAGGAGAAAAAGGAGCCGCATTGGCCAAATGCTGCGTGACGGTGCCCAATTGCTGCATCATAGTTTGCAGCAGCTGGGACATCACAGCTATCTGCTGCTCGGTCGCCTCTAAGTGATCCAGGGGTGATTTCCCTGATGCTGCTCCACCTGCTGAGCCAAGGTCATGGCTGGCTCATTCTGTCATGATTGTAATTAGCAATCAGCTCACATGTGCAATGCAGAAACAAGAAGGATCAATCAAACCACAACAAATGTTTGAGATTTTTATTAAATGTCAAAACAACCATACAGCTACTGAAACAGTCACTCGCCAGAGGAAACAGCCTATGGAGAGGAGACTAGAGCTGTGAGTGGAGAAACGGAGTAAGGGAAATTGGGCTGGCCAAATTACCACTTACGTGAGCTCCAAGGGAGAACCGGCAGGGCCCCAGCAGGGAATAGACAAACCAGTAGGGTGAAGGGGATGGAGCTGCCATAGATAGGCGATGATGTGGCAGGAGAGTGCGTGCAGTCCCGGAGACACACCCGCACAATGGCAGCAACCTGAAGGGAGAAGAGAACACACAGGTTATTAAAGTCTTCACCTGTGAGAATCATATACTTGCTTGTCCTTTAAACGGGCAGTATACCCAGACGAGCCAGCACTGAGTCACTGAAGAGTGTATAACCAATTTTTATCTAAACACTTCATAAGGTCCTGTAGTAAAATAATCAGGCAGATCTGTAGGTTGAATAGACAAGAGAAGTGAGAGCATGGAAAAAAAGCTCTGCTCTGCTCTCTCGAGGGAGAGAAGCACACCCTTTTATTGACCTACAGTGAAGCTTCTGGAATGTTTGATAAGACCCAGACGCAGATGTGGAGGGGAGGAAGAACACAGAGATACTATGCGGTTTACTCCCTTACATGGTTACAATAAGCAGTGTATGAAACAGTTCATATATGGCTAAAGGAACAATTCATATGTTGAATCACACACACACAATTCATATATTGGGACACACTTATAAAAACATAGATCCCTGGTTATGCAACAGATTAATGCATGAAGTTATAAAGATTGATTAATGCAGAGACAATAAATTTCCACCACAAGTGCTTCCTTATAAACGCTGGCTGATGAGAGGGTGCAGGTGTGTCCTCTCACTCAGGTGTGTTGATGACCTGAGGAGAGATAAATAGGAAGAAGGGGGTGCGCTCTCGCCGCCCATGACAACTTTATGATTCATTATTCATCTTGTATGAGAAAACTGGGACCTCTAATACATCGGTGGAGCATGAGATTTGAGGCAAAACACAGGGTTTTCAAAAAGACTTAAAAACTTAAAGAACATTACTAAATCACTGGCAAAACATCTGATGTCTATAAGATATCACTGGGAGACAATGCCTCTGAATCATATTGAGTATGGACTTTGAAATCCAGTGGATTTATGGACTTGTAAGGGTTCCAGGGCTGCACACCTTTGACTGTACCTCTCTCAACTAATTAGCTTCCTCCCTGCAGCCGCACGCTCCACCTGTACGCAATCAGTGAGGGCCTTTAAAAGAGATTCAGTCCTGCTTCTCTGCCTGGCCATGTTGTGCTCCTGTCAAGCCTGTTTGGTCTACATCTCATGTGCATCCTGGACTTTATCTTACATCTGCTTGTACGTAGTTGGATTGGTTTCACCCTGTGTTGTGTGCTTCTCCCAAGAATTCCTAGTGTGGCAGGCCAGATTTCCTGGAAGACAATTCACTATCACTTACTGTAAGTTAACCTACCTATGTCATGGTGCACTGTGTCTCACCCCTTTCCCCCTTCACTCTTTAGGCCTGGCCAGCCTGCAACATAATACCACTGCCCCTTCCTTGGAACCATTGCAGCCAAGACATCTGGGAGGATCACAGCCAGGTTATTCTGTTGTTTCCATCTGCAAACCCATAAATCTCCTCATAAATGCTGACTGCGTGGAAACCATCCACACATCCTGGGCACCCACATCTCCTCTGACCTCTCCTCAACTGTCAACAACAAGGCCCTGGTGAAGAAAGCCCAAAAGTGGCTGCACTTCTCCCGTGTCCTGAGGAAGAAAAACCTGGACCAGAAGTGTTGCTCGTCTTCTATCACTGCTCAGTGGAGAGCGTGCTCACCTACTGTGTGGGTGTGTGGTATGCTGGCTCCACAGCCGAGAACAAGAAGGCTGTGCAGAGGGTCATCGAGACTGCCCAAAAAAATCATCAGCGGCCCTCTGCCCTTCTTGGAGAACGTCTCCAGATCCTCCTGTCTCAGAAGGATCAGAAGGCCATCACAGGAGACCCCTCACATCCTTCCCACCAGCTGTTTGACCTGCTTCCCTCTGGATGACGGTTCAGGTAGATCAGGTCCCACAACTCCAGACTGACAAACAGTTTCTTCCCCAGGGCCATCAGAACTGCAAGCAGTCAGAGGCCCCACCCCCCTCCCTCTGAACGCTCACATGCCAAGAACTGAGGACCTTTTAATTATCACTATAACTCACCTGTCTTTGCACTCCTCACTTTCATGTATATTGACCCATCTGTGAAATCACTACCATGCTGTGTATATTTTCCATAATCCTTGGCCCATTCTATTCAATCATGTGTTCTGCACTCCACACTCTTATGTACATAGTTCCACTCGTAAAGCCACTACTGTACCTGTGTATACACCTGTGGGCATTTTTTTTTTGTTATTAGTTCATGTGTATGTTTAATCATGTGTTCATTGATAGTAGTAGATTAGTTTATTTGACAGTACAGAACATTGATTGTTTATATAATCCTTCTCTCTTACTTTATTGAGCAGTAACTTGGTGGAGCACCCACAATTTTGTTGTACTGTACAATGACAATGAAGCCTCTTCTATTCTATTCTATATGTTGTACCATTGTGTTGTTTGTAAAAATATGAAGTTGTTCACACTGGTGCTCGGGTGATTTTTTTTTTTTTCCCTGAATAAAGAGTTTCAGCGATGGTTTGTTTTAGTGATTTATTATACTTAAGTATGGGGGTCAACACATTTAGATGTAAGAAAAGTGCAGCATGGTAACTCATATTCTTAATTGGAGTGTTAATGCATTTATGAACATGGTGATCATTTCTGAGATGTAAGACATTCTGGATGTGTCGAAACAATTAAAACTGAAGATGACTAGCCAGAGTGGTGGCCTAGTTGATAGCACGCCCGCACCTCAGCTGGGAGGTTAGGCTTCAAGTCCCGGCCGGGTCACACGAAAGACCATATAAAAATGATACTTTCTGCCTTCTAGTTCAGTGTAATAGAACGGGGCAAGGAAAAGTTGTTTGTGGCAGTACCTTGCGTGGCAGCGACCCCTCTGATTCTAGATGTGATTAACATTGTAGCCAGAAGAAACAGAATTTTGTTCTACTGTACATGATTGGCTGTATGGACTGAATAACAACAGAGATGGCTTCTATACTATAATGTTAACAATACACCAACAGAATTTATTAACACTACTTACTTTTAAATTAACACTACTTACTGTTAAATCAACACTGCTTAATGTTAACTTTGTGGTGGACACACATATGTGACCTGCTTTGTGACTCACATTTTAGACCAGAACAAAGGCAGAGTTGCTTCCTTGGAGATTACAGGAAGCTGCAAGGATGTTAGCTTTGGTATGCAAGGCTTGAGACTGTGGGGGTGTAATTAAAGGATTAGAGAGGAGATGCATTGTAGACAGTGGGGGATATCAGAGAGAGGGGATACATTGTTACTGTCTATTATAATGCAATGTGGTCTGTGATACATGTGACTTGTGAACTGTAAGAGTCCTGGTATTTAAGGACGAGAGTTTCCTGTGTGGCTCTCTTACTTCTTTGAGATGATGGTGATGTGAATAAAGCTGACTTGAGAGAAACCTGTCTCGTCATTCTCACATTCCCACAACTTGAGACTATTAGTATTGTGAGTCAACACTGCACAGTGTTAAATTGGCACAACTAGTCACAAGGACTAACACAATCTTGTTACAGTAACACCCAGGGTGACAGGGATTTACAATTGAATCGGTGAATTCAAAAAGGGCCCAAGTCCCCATTGAAAAAGTGTGGACTTGGGCCCTTTTTGAATTCACCAATTCAATTTATATGGCTGGAATTAACACTATTAGTGAAAAAGATTAACACAGGTTAGTGTTAAAAATACAGTTCTTTGTGTCATAAAACAACACTATGAGAGTCAGAAATTTAACACTAATAAATTGTTTTAAATAAGTATTAACACTATCAAAAGTACAGTTTTAACACTGAGCTGGTGAAGATTATATGAACACTGGCATAGTGTTTGTTTTAACACTGTGGGAGTTAAATTACCACTGGCTGTTTCACTGTGTATTTATAAACTAGCAACTTCCCAGCCTGCATGCCCATGTGGGCCCCACCACAGGTTAACTGGGCGGTCTTATGAGTCCATTTGGGTCCCTTGTTGGATCCATCTGTGTTTGCCCACATGGACTTGACCTGTTTACCTATTTTCAATTTATTTTCTCATAAATTTGCTGTTTTCTTGTAAATTTGTGACTTTTTCAACAAAAAATTTGTTACATTTTTTTGAAAATTTAAATCTGCTTCATAAATTTGCAACTTTTTTTGCCTGTAAACTTGTAACTTCTTCCTCAAATTCATGATTTTTTTCTTGTAAATCGACATTTTTTTTTGCTCAGAAATTTGATAATTTTCCTTGTAAAATTGTACCTTTTTTCTTGGAAATGTGCTAACGTTTTCTTGTACTTTTGGACCTCTCCTGAATTTGTTACTTTTGTCCTTCTAAATTTGCTATTTGCTTGTAAATTTTTGTTTTCCTCATAAATTTATGACATTTTACCCGTAAGTAGACTTGGTTTGCAGTCTGGTGACAAGCCACCGGCTGCTGGCTGACTGATGTGAGGTTTCCAGCAGATTTTTTTGTCTAGCGTCACCCCCAGAAACTTATTTTCCTGTACTGTTTCTATTCTGGTATCATCTATCGTTACCATTATTTCATGATTTATTTTATAATTTCCAAACAACATAATCTTTGGGTTTTTTAGATTTAGAGATAATTTATTTTTGTTGAACCACTGCGTTAACTTTTTCATTTCAGTTGTGACCACCTCTAAAACCTGCTGCAAATTCTCACCAGTGCAAAGGATATTTGTGTCATCCGCAAACAAAATAAATTTCAGAATTTTTGATACTTGGCATATGTCATTTATATACAAAATAAAGAGTTTGGGTCCCAAAACTGACCCCTGGGGCACACCACAAGTGATGTCCATGAAGGGTGATTTGTGCTCTCCAATTTGTACAAATTGTTGTCTGTTACTTAAATAACTTTCCACCCAACTCAGTCCGACCCCTCTTATCCCATACCTTTTTTTTTTTTTTTTTTTTTTTTCTTTCCAGTTTCCTTAGTAGTATTCTGTGGTCAATAGTGTCAAAAGCTTTCTTTAAATCTATAAATACTCCTACAGCAAACTTTTTTTTGTCTATACAACTAGTAATTTCTTCTATAAGTTCGATCAGTGCCAAAGATGTAGATTTATCTGCTCCAAAACCATACTGGCTGTCTGTAAGGAGGTTGTGTTTTTCAATGAAATCATCCAGTCTCTTAGTGAAGATTTTTTCAAGTATTTTGGAGAATTGTGAGAGTAAAGAGACTGGCCTGTAATTTGTGAAACAATGACTGTCTCCTGTTTTGTATAGAGGTATTTCTTTTGCTATTTTCATTTTGTTTGGAAATCTAAGATAAGATAAGATAAGATAAGATAAGCCTTTATTAGTCCCACAACGGGGAAATTCCAGGATTGCAACAGCACAGGGATAGCAACACTCAGAGCAACAATCAGAAGGCAAGAAAAAAAAACAAGCAAGCAAGAGCAGCTAATAAACATATGTACGTATTACTATAAAATATATATATATACACACACACACAGACACACAGTGCAGAGCATTGTAGCTGGATGGAATAAATATATGAATATATGAACACACAGTGCAGAGCATTGTAGCTAGATGGAATAAATATGTAAATATATAAACACCCACAGTACAGAGCATTGCAGCTAGGTGGAATAAATATGCAAGTATATAAACACACACAGTGCGGAGCAATGTAGCTAGATGGAATAATATGTAGATATATAAATATATAAACACCCACAGTACGGAGCATTGTAGCTAGATGGAATAAATATGCAAATATATAAACACACACAGTGCAGAGCATTGTTGCTAGATGGAATGAAACAGCATAACCGTCTACTTAGTTATCCTACATGGTATGATTATGTGCCCATACATATTCTCACCCTCCATAGCGACCGGTATGTTCCTAGTTGTATGCCGGAGAGGACCATTGTGTAAGTCTATTGCATCTTTTGCATTCAAAAAACTATTAGTTTGTTACGTCTCTGTTACGTCTACCAGTTTGAAATGACAGGTTACAGATGTGGGTGAGTGGCTTATTCCTTCAATTACTTTTTTCACTATTGTCATGTCAATTTCATTCCAGTCTGTTGATTTTTTGTTCTTAAATTTACTCACAGTCTCGATAATTTCCTTTTCAGTAACTGCACCCAAAAAGATTGCGTTCGGATTTCTATCTTCTATTTCATTTACAGAACCACTGTTGTTTGTTTCTGCTGTCACTATTGATTTTGCTAATTCAGGAAGTTTACAAAAAATTTATTGAAACCACTGACCACATCCTCCATATTATTTATCAAATTGCCATTTTCAATAAAATATTCTGGATAATTAGCATTCTTAGGTCGATTACTAATTATCCCATTGAGTACTTGCCATATTCTTCTTAAGTTATTTTTATTATCCTCTAATATTCTGTTATAATATTCTTTCTTACAGGTCCTCATTATATTAGTAAGCTTATTTTTATATCTTCTATATTTGATCTCAGCCTCCACCGTTCTGCACTTAATGAATTGTTTATATAATGTATTCTTCTTTTTACATGCATTTATTAACCCCTTGGTGACCCAAGGAATATTTTTCTTTTGTTGTCTGTCACTGTATTGTTTTATAGGACAGTTTTTATTGTACAATGATTGAAATATTTGTAAAAATTTATCATATGCTTTATTGATATCATTTTCATCATAAACTATCTTCCAATCTTGTATTAATAATTCCTTTGTCAGTCGTCGGCCTCCGTTGGTCTATGATGACCATGGAAGAGAATCATAAACGTCTACTCTGCTGGAACAACACCGCCTGTGGCTGAACAGGCCGATGCGCACCGGTGTTCTACCTTCCAGCGTTGGGCGTTGGTAGAATTCAAGCCTGGGCAGGAAGATATGGAGGACAAGATGTTACCCATGCAGCATGTCCCCCCTCTCCACGTCACTGATGAATCCAGAGGAACAGCAGGGCTGCTATAGTTTGGCACCAGCGCCGTCGCAGGAGCTGCCAGAACGATGTTGAGCACAACAGAGAACTGCCTTAGGGGCTCCGACTCCAGATTTTTCCTCAGGGTTGACTCCCGAAGCCTTTCCCGTGACCGGGTATGCCACAAGGCAGCGGAGGTTTGAAATCAGGGTTTACCTTCCCCTAGATGGGCTACCTTCCCAGGTTGACGAGCCACCATCTACCCGAAGCATCTGGTTTTAAGGCGCCAGAGATCCGCCCTCGCCCCTTCTCCTATTAGTAAAAGCAGTTCCGCCGGGCTTAGAGACTAAACCACACGGGCAGGCTAGGAGTTGGACTTAGTTGTCAGAGGCTTTTCGAGACGCACGCCGTAAGGAGCATTTTATGAGCACTGGGAGCTTAACCCCAGTACCACTCCTGGCTATGACAACCTTGGAACCTCCTTTGTCAGTAAATACATAGATTCTTTGGTTCTTATTCTTTTATATTTAATATTTTTGGTATACTTTTTCTTCCTATAATCACATTGATAGACGACAAAAATCGGCAGGTGGTCACTGATATCATTAAAATAAATAAATGTTTCTGGGTTTCTGGGTGAGCAGCTTTACTTCTTCTTGGTCTTCTTGGGCAGCAGCACAGCCTGGATGTTGGGCAGAACTCCACCCTGAGCGATGGTCACTTTGCCCAGCAGCTTGTTGAGCTCCTCGTCGTTCCTGATGGCCAGCTGCAGGTGGCGGGGGATGATCCTGGTCTTCTTGTTGTCTCGGGCGGCATTGCCAGCCAGCTCCAGGATCTCAGTGGTCAGGTACTCCAGCACGGCAGCCAGGTACACCGCAGCGCTGGCTCCCACACGCTCGGCGTAGTTTCCCTTCCTCAGCAGCCTGTGGACACGGCCTACAGGGAACTGAAGGCCGGCCCTGGAGGATCGGGTCTTGGGCTTGGCCTTAGCTTTGCCAGACTTGCCACGTCCAGACATTTTAGAAGTTTTATCTCTAGTCGTTACAATAAACAATAAAAGCCCACTCCTGATATTATTTTCCATAATGTTTGTGAATATGTTATCTATTAGTGTGGCACTGTGTGACGTGATTCTGCTAGGTCCGGTAATTGTTGGATGTAAGCCCATACTGTACATTGTGTTGATAAATTATTCTGTCAAACTATGTTGTTTTGAATTCATCAGATCTATACTGAAATCCCCACAGATGAACATAACTTCATTAGTTAGTTTTGCATACATTTTTTCCATCCAGTCCTTAAATAAGTCAGTGTTTGATCCAGGTGTTCTATATCCACAGCTCACTACTACATTCTTCACATTGTCCAGACAGATTTCTATTGTAATACATTCAAATAAATCATCCACAGTTACTGACAGATTTTCAACAACCTTGTATTTCAAGCTCTTGTCAACATAAATTGCAACTCCTCCTCCTTTTTTCACTTTTCTATTTATATAATTTAATTCATAGCCATCCATGGTAAAATCCACTCCTTTCTCTTCACTGAGCCACGTCTCTGATATTGCCACAATATTGAATGGCTCTTTAAACTGATGTAAATAATCTTTAATGTTATTAAAGTTGGCATAGAGACTTCTGCTGTTGAAGTGGATCATAGAAATATTGGAATCAGATGTGACCATTGTGTTAAACTGTTCATCCGTGTAGTAGCTACAGTTATTATTGATGGAGCTAAATAAATTATTATCAGGGTCTATGTCATTTTCTACGTCCTGTGGGTTGTGATCTCTTTATTCAAAAACTTTCAGTTCCTGTTGTTCCTGTTTGTTGATCTTTTGTTTCATGTTGTTAAATGTCTTGTAGCAGATGAGTATAATCCTTCAGTGTCCTACAATTGTTTCTTGTTGCTGTGACTCCAGTTCATAACATTCATTGATATTTGTCCAGTTCCATAATATTACGGATGTTAATGACCTTGGCTTCTTCAGCTGATCCGTTTAATTTGATGTATATTTTACAGTTTGATGTCCAGGTGTTTTGAATCTTTTTCTGCTTTCTCAGGTATCTTGCTTTTCTGGCTATTTCTGCGTTTTCTTTTGTAAGGTGCTTGTTTATGTAAATGTTCATTCCTTTCAGTTTCCTACCTTGTTTCAGCAGCGCAGTCTTGTGTTTTCTGTTGACAAACCTCATGATCACAGCCGGTTTGTCGCCGTTTTTCCTGGGCAGAGGGTGGCAGGTCTCAATGGTGTTACAGTCCAGCTGGATTCCTTTGGACTGCATGAAGGCCGCCACTTGTTGCTCCGTGGATTCGTCTTCCAGCTCACTGAGCCTCCCTCCGCTGTCAGCAGCCACAGCTCGCGGGTACAATCGTGGTTTAATATGGAGCCCTGTGATGATCACGTCGTTCACCCAGGTGTTCTGCTCCAGTTCCTACACTCTGCTCTCCAGATACGCCAGCCTCTTGTCCTTCTCGGCGTTCTGGATCCGCAGCGCTTTCACCTCCTCGACCAGGTCCAGAATGTTTTTTTGCTGCAGCTTAATAGCAAAAATCTCTTCAGCTAAGAAGTCCAGCGATCTTTTAATGTCGTCCACCTCCTCAGTCTGCTGAGCTTTCTTGGGACCCATGATCCCGGCTGATGTACGTTGATTGTGATCGTAGGAAAAAAAAAAAACACGTGGGAGAAATCCCTTTGTTCTCCTGGAGTGTGAGGGGACTGATTGCTTCACCAGCCGCTACAATATTAAGTTATGAGACTGGCAATTTCTCTTTTTTTCGCACGAGCAGGTTCACTCTCCAGCGGTAGTTACAAAGCAACAGCTCAAAACGCTAGCTCTAAACTCCTTAATTTTCCTTCCTTAATTTTTTTTCTCATAATTTTGTGACTTTTTTTCTCATTAATTTGCAACTATTTTTTTGGACATTCTGACTGTTTTTCTCTCATAAATGTTTACATTTCTTCCTCATAATTTTGTCGATGGCGTGCTACTGAAACCTGCTGACTTTAAAGCCAGTTGGTTTAAAGTGGGTAACCCACTCACCTGCACCACAGGTACAGTCCATGTGGGTAAACACAGATGAGGCCAACAGGGATCCCACACACAAACCCACACACAAACCCACACACAAACCCACACCAACGGCTGTCAGACTGTACAACCTAAGCAGGGCTGCTCGCAGAGATAGCAAAAAGACGTGACAACCTAATAGTTTTTGAATGCAAAAGACGCAATAGTCTTACACAATGGTCCCTTCCGGCATACAACTAGGAACATACCGGTCGCTATGGAGGGTGAGAATATGTATGGGCACATAATCATACCATGTAGGATAACTAAGTAAGTAGACGGTTGTGCTGTTTCATCCCATCTAGCTACAATGCTCAGCACTGGGTGTGTTTATATTTATAAATCTATATATTTATTCCACCTAGCTACAATGCTCCGTACTGTGTGTTTATATACTCATATATTTATTCCATCCAGCTACAATGCTCTGCACTGTGTGTCTGTGTGTGTGTATATATATATATATATATATATATATATATATATATATATATATATATATATATATACTGTATATATATATACGTATATATATATATATATATATATATATATATATATATATATATATATATATATATATATATTAATATGTACATATGTATATTAGCTGCTCTTGCTTTTTTTTTTTTTCTTGCCTTCTGATTGTTGCTCTGAGTGTTGCTATCCCTGTGCTGTTACAATCCTGGAATTTCCCCGTTGTGGGACTAATAAAGGCTTATCTTATCTTATCTTACATGGGACCCATAAGATTGCCCACATGGACATGCTGTCTGGATGTTTGTTCAGTTTCTGACTTTTTCCTCCTTCATTTCTGAACACGTTTCATGTGTTTTTGAAAATCAAGAGTAAGTCTCTGGTTCAGGCCAAACAGACCTAATAGATAGAAACTTCTTGTTTGGGATTTCCTGTATTTTATCACAGTCTACTAGGCTTTTAACATTTTTTCCCCATTCTGAACACTAGATGTCACCCAAACAAAATCCAGAAATCCTGCCTGACTTCACTCTGACATGAAATATTTGGTTGAATTTTCTCCTCATTTGTTTGAGTTTCCATCACAGATCAGCGGAGCCAATCGGCTTAATGCAAACACAGCTATGAGATAAAGGAGGGGAGGAGGGGGGATCTCATTTCTCCCCGAACACACCAACGAAGGGCTGACTGGAATGGAGAATGGAGCCAGAATGGAGCCATCTGAGGAGCACAAAGGTGCCTTCAAATTTAATCTGCACATTTTTCCTGTTTCTTTCACTTGATGGAGGGTTTTTGTCCTTCAGATTAGGATTAGAGTCAGAAAATTTGAATCTGTAACTGCCTGAAACCAAATATGTGAAAAGAGGTCAGAGAGAGATCCAGAGATGCAGAAGAATTTATCTGTGCAGTTCCCTCAGATTCAGCCGCTGTGAGGACTTCCAGGGTTGTTTCGTCATCCTGTCCCTCATCCAGCGACTGCAATCTGTGGCACCGAACACTGCAGATTCACAAAGAAAAAAGTCAGCAAGCCAGAGGCTGTTTGAGGTTTATAATAGCACAAAAACACAAAGAAGAAAATAGTCAAACAATAAAACATGTCTTTCAAGTTGCACATTTATAATAAAGATGTCCAAATTTCTGATTACTATGTGTGAATTTATGATAAAAAGTCCCAGATTTATTCCTTCTTTCAATTTCTGATATAAAAGTCAGCAAAAACAGATGAAAAACATCCATTTTTTTTTTTAAAGAATGCATATATACAAAGTCACAAACAGGTAAGAAAAAGTCTAAAATTTGCAAATAAAAATCCTCAAATTTGAAGGCAAAAAGGCCACAGCAAGATGTTATGTCGGTAATGGAAGCCAAGGACGAGACCAAGCGTTGAACTGGACACAGATTTATTTATGACTCTCTCTAACAATATAGGCGGATCCGTCAGGTGGAGAGGAGGCCAAGAGATCGCCCCTCTCCCTCACAGCCCTCTTATACCCCGGGTGGTGGCGGGACCTGGAAAGGTGGAGCCACCACCCGTGTCACACAATAACATGTCCCCAAAGCCCAACACAACACTCCCACTCATCATGAACGGGGTTGATGTCTCAACCCCGTTCCATGATCTGTGGCTGCACTTTCCTGATTGTTGTAAATTATTCCCAGCTGGCAGGTTTTTGGAGCCTCTGAGCCTGGGCTCCCTGCCAGTCTACAGCCACGCCTCCTCCTCTCCCTGCCAGGCATTCACCAAGCTGTTTGCCATCACCTTTTGTGTTTCCACACATACACACACATGCACACACACAGCACATGCACACACACACTTTCGTTCCTACTCACATCCTCACTCATTCACTCACACACCGGCTGCCGTCGCACACCTGCTTCCACTTGCTGCTCATTAGTCTATGGGGGTATTTATGTGTGGCACTGGGAGCACTCGGTGTGCCGGCATTGATCTACATTCGATGCCCTGACTCACTCCAGGTTGGTTTTCTCCTCTTTTCCTGGATTTAGTATGGAGTTGTTGTTTCCAGAGCCAGTTTGCTCCGACCCTGCATGTAAGTCTTCCTCTCATTATTATTATTCCTTCCTTTCCACTGCCCAGTCCTGCCTGGGAGCACGTTGAACTTCTTCTCATTATTGTTGCCCTTCTCCTCTGCTGCCCAGTTCCGTCTGGGAGCACGTGGGGCCCGCCAACAGAGTTTGTAGCAGGTCATCTAACTATTACTCATCCTGAACTGTATTTCACTAGACACTTTGTATGTTATTTTCCCTTTGTCAAAAAACACTTTCACTTCACCTGCGTTTGGACTCATTTTTGTGCTACGCCACTACGCAACGTACATGACAGTACGCCGACAACAGAAAGTGTCCAGTGGTGAAGTAGCGTGTCATTTTCTCATTTTTGTGTGTTTTTCCACCTACCTGATCTGGAGCAAGATGTCCTCGGCATGTCGTTTCCACACTGGCAGAGGTGGACGGGCAGCGGGGCATCCAAGCATGGAGGAGAAATGGGCAGCCATTTTCATCCGGGGTTTCATTGATGATGCCAGTGAAGCCTACGGCCCCGGAGAGAAGTGGGACTGCCTGAATGGGGCTTTGGGTATTCTGGAGGCTCACCCCGACCCCTGGAATTTCCCTCAATCCGCTGAACTGTTTTCCTCAGTCTGCACACTCCAGCAGGCTTTTCCTGACCTGAGGTGAAGGGCGTTCCGTGCTAAGCCTAAGTGGAGGTGCTCATCTCAACCGGCAGCCCTTTCTTCCTCCGCTTTGTTTCCAGCTCTAGCATGGCTGTCGTCAGGTCAGCAGCAGCGATGGCGTCGTCCTATTCCGGATCCCTGGAGGAATAATCCAGCTCCTCTTTCAGCCTCCATCCCTACACCGAGCCTGGCTATCCCCGCAGTGGGTCTTCACTCACGGGTAGTCCCGTCTACCTGATCTCCCTCCACTTCCGCTGAGGGCTCCTCCCTCTGTGGATACTTAGACTGCCAAGGAGCAATTGATTTCCTCACTGGTGGCTCCCGTTTCCATGGCCAAAGGGGCTGCTCCTCCACGATCCTCATGGGGGCCCACCACAGAGAAGGATGACGTACCCACTACAGCAGCAGGCAACATCAGACTCCGGACAAAAAGGCAAGTTTATTTTCATTCTTCTCCTATTAATGATAAAATGTCTTGCCTGATTCCCGGTACGGAGACTCAGTGAGAGCAGCCCTCTGAGTTCTCCCCACCTGCTGCTGCCATGAATGGCTCACCAGCCCTCTCCATGCTCTCTCCTTTCTCTCCTGAATATATGCTGGTGCCGGAGCCTAACCAAAAGCACCAGGAGGAGCCAAAGGTCCTGGAGGATCCTTCCCCTGCATCAACAGTGAGCTAGATTCCAGCCGCCATGCCGGAGGAGTCACCAGCGTGGGTCACGGCGGCTGGGGCATTAGACACTGTCTTTACCATCACGCCTGCTGTGGAGGCTGCCACAGCAGAGTCAGCACAAGAGCTGGACCTCCTAGAGGCCGGGCCTGGGACTTCCTCATCAAGTTCGTCGGAGTCCTGGATGGTGGTGGAGTTTGAGCTCAGACAAGTGCTCTATGTTTTCTTTCTCTTCTCTGTATTAGAGCAATCTTGCCTGACTCTTGGTGAGGAGAGCCAGGTGCAGCCACCCGCTTCATCTGAGCTCGCTCTGCTGCTGCCGTTGACCCTGATCCATCTTCTCTCTCTATTTTTGAGCTCAATTCCACGGTCACCGGAGAGGTTCCAGATGTGCCTGAGGTCTCCATGAGTTCGGGCTCCCCACCTACAATAGCCGGAGGTCCAGCCCTTGTGGAGGAGATCGTGGGTGCCGTTCACCTCATGCCTGAGGCCGTTATCTGGGTTCCTCCTCAGCCCAAGCCTCTGTGGGTGCTGTGTCCCAGCAGGGGACCACCGTGGGTGCCGTGCCCCAGTGTCAGTCCCACGTGGGTGCTATGCTCCAGCCTTTGTCCACCATGGGCACCGTGCCTCAGCCCGAGGTCCACCGAGGGCGCAGCGTTGGCCCAGCTGGGGTCCACCATGGGTGCAGCAGTGACCCAGCCAGGTCCCACCGTGGGTGTAGCAGGGGCCCAGCTGGGTTCCACTATGAGTGCAACCATGGCCCGGTCGGGGTTCTCTGGGGGTGCAACGCAGGCCCAGCCAGGGTTCACCACGGGTGCAGTGAGGTCTCAGACTGGGACCACCACAGATGCTGCTATGTCCCAAGTCAGGACCACCGGGGGTTTAGCCGAGGGTCTAACTGGGTCCACTGGGTGTGCAGCCGGCTAGCTTGGGGACACCGAGGTCTCTTCCTCTCTTCCAGAGGTCTTCAGGGTGTTCCTTTCTCCTCTGTTGGGTTCTGCCATGGTCCACCAGGCCCTGCCAACTAAAGCCACTTGGGTTCCCCTGCCATGGTCCGGCCACCCATCTCTCAACCTTCTGGAGGGTAGGCTGTCGCCTCGTCCACCCATCCGGCCGTGGTGGCTCAACTATGTGGGCCAGCCACCCAAAGGACTGGGTTTCTGGGTCAGGTGGCCCTTTTTCTCTGCCAGGCCACCTGATGCTGTACTGCAGGCTGCCTGCTGGTGCTGGGACTTTGGCCGGCCCCCTGAACTTGAGGACTCTTGGGTTTTGGGGAGGGTTTTACGTTAGTCTTGGGGTTGGGAGATTTTGTTTCCTTGTGTTGTATTGTTGTATGATTTTTCATTGGTTTATTCCCTCCTGACCTGTTCCCCCCACCACCCACCTGGGGTTGTGTGATAGCTCTCTGGGTGGGGCGGGGGGTGGGGGGGCAGGTTTTCTTTTTCATTTTTTTTTTTTTTGATGGCACTGTGGGTGCCTGGCATCCAGTTCGGGGGGGGGGGGGGGGCTCTGTCATGAACGGGGATGATGTCTCAACCCCATTCCATAATCTATTGCTGCACTTTCCTGATTGTTGTTAATTTTTCCCAGCTGGCAGGTAATTGGAGCCTCTGAGCCTTGGCTCCCTGCCAGTCTACAGCCACGCCACCTTCTCTCTCTGCCAAGCATTCACCAAGCTGTTTGCCATCACCTTTTGTGTTTTCACACATACACACAGATGCACGCACACAGCACTTCTCTTCTTCTTCTGGTAGTCCATCGATTCGATGATGATCATCTTCTTTATTTGTGAGTCTGCTGGTGTTTGAATAGTCCGATCCTGGATCTGCAGATTCGGTTACAGACCGGGCATGTGAAGGAGGTGCTGGGGGAAGCAGGGGGGACTTGGCTAGCATGTCTCTTTGCACACTTTGCTGTCCGGTGTTGTGTGCGCTGTTCCTCCATATAATCCACTCCCTGTGAGGAGTGGGAGCACCAGATATCTCGGCAGGAAGCGAGTTCCTCCAGTGAAGAGGGGTTGATCCAGCATCTCTTCAGGATGGACTTCATTTGGTCTTTGAAGCGCTTTTTCTGCCCACCAGCACTGCGTTGACCTCGGTGTAACTGACCATACAGGATTCTGCGTAGAAGTCTGTGGCTGGGCATCCGGATGACATGCCCCAACCACCTGAGTTGATGCTGGACCATGATGGACTCCACGCTGCAGCTGCCAGCTCTCTCCAGCACTTCTGTGTGCGGCACTCTGTCCTTCCAAGTGATGCCAAGGATCTTCTGAAGACATCTTCCATGGAAGGTCTCCAGGCTTCTCAGATGGCGGCTGTAAATAGTCCATGCCTCACATCCATACAGTAAGGTGGTGATACATACAGCTCTGTAGATCAGCACTTTGGTGTGGAGTTTGAGGTTGCTGTTCTGAAGAACCCTTCTCCTTAGACAACCAAAAGATGCTGATGCTTGCTTGAGGCGGTTCTGGATCTCGTCATCCATTCAGCACGTGTCAGACACACAGCACACACACACACACATTCCTACTCACATCCTCACTCATTCACTCATGCACCGGCTGCCGTCACCTACCTGCTTCCACTTGGTGCTCATTAGTCTATGGGGGTATTTATGTGTGGCACTGGGAGCACTCGGTGTGTCGGCGTTTGTCTACATCCGATGCCCTGACTCACTCCAAGTTGGTTTCACCTCTTTTCCTGGACTTAGTATGAAGTTGTTGTTTCCAGAGCCAGTTTGCTCCGACCCTGCATGTAAGTCTTCCTCTCATTATTATTAGCCCTTCCTCTCCACTGCCCAGTCCCGCCTGGGAGTGCGTGGGGCTTCTCCTCATTATTATTGCCATTTTCCTCCTCTTCCCAGTTCCGTCTGGGAGCGCGTGGGACCCGCCAATGGAGTTTCTAGCCGGTCATCTAGTTATTACTCATCCTGAACTGTATTTCACTAGACACTTTGTATGTTATTTTCCCTTTGTTAATAAACACGTTCACTTCACCTGCGTTTGGTCTCGCATTAACTCATTTGTGCGCTGTGCCATTACGCAGCGTACATGACACCCCCCCTTCAAAAATGGTCCAAAACGCACGCAAACAATCAAAACCCTCCCCAATTTGGACCCTGAATCATGCACTAAAAAAAAAAAAAAAATTAACAGAAACACTTAAAAGGCTTATCACATTTACTCAAAACAACTAAAACTGGGGGGGGTGCACTACTGTCCCACCCCCACACAGCAAGATGGATTATTCTGCCGTTTGAGCTAAATAAAACACAAAGTAATCCTATTAACAGAACTAAATGACACATCGGTTGTCCCCTTTTTCCCCTCACCAAGCATAATGTATACTACCATCAACTTGTCGCAGGAGAGGAACCACCCCCGGGGTGTGAACCAACAATGCCTGTGCCCTCAACTTCTCCAGTCTTCTAAAGTCCAAAGCCACCAAATATGTTTGAAAGGTGGTAAAGCACCTCGTCCAAGGGATGGGCGGTTCACCAGGAAGCTCCAAAAACAGCCAACTTGATGTAACCCCCGAGTCCATACCTTTTACCCTTGTAGCCAAATGTTATGCAGGTAATGGAAGCCAAGAAAGAGACCGAGTGTTGAACTGGACACAGATTTATTTGTGACTCTCTCTCACAATACAGGCACATCCATCAGGCGGAGAGGAGGCCAAGAGACCGCCCCTCTCCCTCACAGCCATCTTATACCCCGGATAGCGGCAGAACCGGAAGGGTGAAGCCACAACCCATGTTAACCCATGTCACACAATAATATGTCCCCAAAACCCAACACAACAAAACAATTGGGTTGCTTTGAATTCTTTTAAGGATTTGGAGTTCATGTATTTTGGAGCTTGGACCAAAACAATAAAATGAAAACAAAACAAAACAACTAATGAAATCAGATCTGTTATCCTGTTTTGGCTCAATCAATTTTATTTTGACAAGACTAAAAAGTATTGTGGGGTCAGTACCAGCAGCCGTCAGTCCAATGACCCTCTTATTCACATTGCACCGATGTCTGGCTCTTGTAGTTTCCTTTTGCAGCAGTGCTTGTGAGGGTCACCTGCATGGAAGAGTTGAGGCCAGTTACCTCTGCTCATGATGAAAAACCCACAACACCCTCTACACTCAGACAACACCAACACACTTACACCTAGCATGCTTCTGAAGCCAACTGGCATTCATGACGACCGCTGGATAAATCCAGCTGAGACCCCTGAGTCTGACTGACCTAAACGTGCTCGTAATTTGAGATTTTCCACCATTGTTTCTTCCACTGATTAAAATAGGAAAAAAAAATTCATCATCAACATCCTTTGTTCAGTATGTCCACTGTCCCTCCTCCATATATGTCCAGACTACTATATCGTAACATAAAAATTGTGCAGATGGACGATAGCCCACACCCACATGAGACTATAGAGGACAGTCACTCTGATGTGTGTGGAAGATTTTGTGATGCTTTGTATTTCCTAACACTCCAAACCCAATCATGGGTCAGATGGTGAAGAATGTGTTTCCATAGCAACAGCAAAATTGTGTGATATGCAGTATCAGCCTGGCACTCTCATAAAGCTCAGAAAATATTTGTTTTTCTGACAAACGGTCTCAGAGAAATTAAAAAAAAAAAAATAAAAAATAATAAAAAAAAAAAAAAAATATATATATATATATATATATATATATATATATATATATATATATATATATATATATATATATATATATATATATATAAGGTAAGATAAGATAAGATAAGCCTTTATTAGTCCCACAATGGGGAAATTCCAGGATTGCAACAGCATAGGGATAGCAACACTCAGAGCAACAATCAGAAGGCAAGAAAAAACAACATCTAGTAAACATATGTCCATATTACTATAAATGTATATATATATAGACACACAGTGCAGAGCATTATGGCTGGTGAATGTGCAGCAGAAAGTCTAAGCTCTCTCTATATATATAACAATACCTGCTGTTGCCACTATTTATGACATGTCCAGAGTTGAACCAGTATCTATCATAAAAGTTTGGCGCAACTTGTATGACAAGCGTCCAAGTTATAGCTGCACACATTAAAATTCACCATGGAGACAGCGTTGTGCTTTTGGAAGAGATTTGAATAAGCTGAGTTTGTCTAAGTTAACTCAACCACCAAAATGGCTCAACCACTGCACACCTTAATGGTCCAACCACCATTCTACCTTAATGGCTCAACCACTGTAAGCCTGAATGGTCCAACCACCATATACCTTATTGGCTCAACCACTGTACACCTTATTGGTCCAACCACCTTTCTACCTTAATGTGTGCCTACAGGTGATACCATAAGCAAAAACACTACTATAAAAGACTCCATTTTCATAAAGAACACAGACGAGAGAGAGGTCACTGAAATCGTTAAATCGTTTAAAAGTAAAACATCTATGGACTGTGATGGTATTGACATGCTCTTAGTCAAAACTATTATTTAATGCTTAGTGAAACCACTGACGTATATCTGTAACCTGTCTCTCCAAACAGGTATATTTCCCAATGCAATGAAAATAGCTAAAGTAATTCCGATATACAAGAGGGGTGACAGAGGGGAATTCTCAAACTATAGACCAATTTCACTATTGCCGCAATTTTCCAAGATACTTGAAACAATATTCTATGAGAGAACTGACAGCTTCATACTGAAGAATAATTTATTGTGTGAGCAGCAATATGGGTTCAGACACAAGAGGACAACTGCATTTGCTCTAATGAAATTTATAGAAAAATATCAACTGCCATTGAATATAAAGCGTATTCAGGTGAGGTATTCCTGCATCTTAAAAAAACATTTGATACAGTGGATCATAATTTATTATTAAAGAAACTACAAAATTATGGTATTAGAGGGGTAGCACTGTCCTGGTTATGTAGTTACTTAAAGAATAGATATCAGTATGTATGTGTTGGTAACAAAAACTCACAGTTACTGAAGGTTACTTGTGGAGTCCCACAGGGTTCAGTTTTAGGGCCATTGTTATTCAATATGTATATAAATTATATATGTAAAGTTTCAGAAAAAACGGACTTAATATTGTTTGCCGATGACACTAATCTATTATGCAGTGGAAGCAATTTGGAACAACTTTTGGATACACTCGGAGAGGAATTAGGAAAGCTTAAACTGTGGTTTGATTCAAACAAATTAACGCTCAATTTAAGTAAGACAAAATTTATAATTTTTAACAACCATCACAACAACTTAGTATCTAAACTCAGTGTAAATGGTGTAGAGATTGAAATGGTATCCGAAACTAAATTTCTTGGAGCAATAAAAAAGAAAAGGGGTAATTTCTTGGAGTAATAAAAAGAAAAGGGGTGGGACTATATAAGCGCTGGCTACTTCCCACTCCTTTTGAACATTTTATTTTTGGCTTGTCTTTTTGTTTTGTTTTGATTTCTCTTCTTTTATTTTAGAATGTTCAAATAAAAATCAATGTCTGTCTGTCTGTCTGTCAATAATTGATAATAAACTGTGTTGGAAGTCACATATTAATTATATTAAAGGAAAAATATCCAAATCAATTGCAATATTACACAGAGTGAAATATTTGCTGAATCAACCCACACTACATACCTTGTATCATTCATTAATACTCCCATACATGACATATTGTACTGAAGTATGGGGAAATACATATAAAACAAACATATATCTAGTCTTTATGCTTCAGAAGAGAGCTATTAGAATAATAAACAAAGCTGCTTACAGGGAACCAACAAACCCACTTTTTCTTAAATTAAAAGCTCTCAAGTTGAAAGATCTGGTTGACTTTAAAACTGCAGTAATAATGTTTAAAGTGAAGAATCTATCACTGCCCGCAAATATCCAAAAGTTGTTCCAAATAAGGGAGAGACAATATAATCTCAGAGGAACATGTATATTTCAAAAACCTTCAGTGAGAACTACCACCAAGCAACACTGTGTTTCAGTGCAAGGAGTCAGATTATGGAACGATTTTGGACCTGAATTAAAATCATGTACAATGCTTGGAAAATTTAAACAAAAACTAAAGGAAGAAATACTCCAAACATATATACAAGATGACATGTAAAATCACATAAGGATTGTCATATCCAGTCTGCGTTGTGTTGAGCTTAGTTTTTTGTCACATTTTGTCTTAGCTTTGTTCTGAATTGTAATCACTCCTGTTTTGTTTTTCTTTTGAATTCTTGGATGGAATATGGGTGGGCAATATAAGCTGCGGCTTCAGCCATCACCTATTTCGGATAACTTACAGTGGGGAAAAAAAGTATTTAGTCAGCCACCAATTGTGCAAGTTCTCCCACTTAAAAGATGAGAAAGGTCTCCAACTTTCATCATAGGTATACCTCAACTATGAGAGACAAAATGAGAAAAAAAAATCCAGAAAATCACATTGAAGGATTTTTAATGAATTAATTGGTAAATTCCTCGGTAAAATAAGTATTTGGTCAATAACAAAAGTTCATCTCAATACTTTGTTATATACCCTTTGTTGGCAATGACAGAGGTCAAACGTTTTCTGTAAGTCTTCACAAGGTTTTCACACACTGTTGCTGGCATTTTGGCCCATTCCTCCATGCAGATCTCCTCTAGAGCAGTGATGTTTTGGGGCTGTCACTGGGCAACACATACTTTCAACTCCCTCCAAAGATTTTCTGTGGGGTTGAGATCTGGAGACTGGCTAGGCCACTCCAGGACCTTGAAACGCTTCTTACGAAGCCACTCCTTCATTGCCCGGGCGGTGTGTTTGGGATCATTGTCATGCTGAAAGACCCAGCCACGTTTCATCTTCAATGCCCTTGCTGATGGAAGGAGGTTTTCCCTCAAAATCTCACAATACATGGCCCCATTCATTCTTTCCTTTACACAGATCAGTCGTCCTGGTCCCTTTGCAGAAAAACAGCCCCAAAATATAATGTTTTCACCCCCATGCTTCACAGTAGGTATGGTGTTCTTTCTCCTCCAAACACGACAAGTTGAGTTTTTACCAAAAAGTTCTATTTTTGGTTTCTTCTGACCATATGGCATTCTCCCAATCCTCTTCTGGATCATCCAAATGCTCTCTAGCAAACTTCAGACAGGCCTGGACATGTACTGGCTTAAGCAGGGGGACACGTCTGGCACTGAAGAATTTGAGTCCCTGGCGGCATAGTGTGTTACTGATGTAGCCTTTGTTACTTTGGTCACAGCTCTCTGCAGGTCATTCATTAGGTCCTCCTGTGTGGTTCTGGGATTTTTGCTCACCGTTCTCGTGATCATTTTGACCTCATGGGGTGAGATCTTGAGTGGAGCCCCAGATCGAGGGAGATTATCAGTGGTCTTGTATGTCTTCCATTTTCTAATAATTGCTCCCACAGTTGATTTCTTCACACCAAGCTGCTTACCTATTGCAGATTCAGTCTTCCCAGCCTGGTGCAGGTCTACAATTTTGTTTCTGGTGTCCTTTGACAGCTCTTTGGTCTTGGGCATAGTGGAGTTTGGAGTCTGACTGTTTGAGGTTGTGGACAGGTGTCTTTTATACTGATAATGAGTTCAAACAGGTGCCATTAATACAGGTAACAAGTGGAGGACAGAGGAGCCTCTTAAAGAATAAGTTACAGGTCTGTGAGAGCCAGAAATCTTGCTTGTTTGTAGGTGACCAAATACTTATTTATCAAGGAATTTACCAATTAATTCATTAAAAATCCTTCAATGTGATTTTCTGGATTTTTTTTTTCTCATTTTGTCTCTCATAGTTGAGGTATACCTATGATGAAAATTGGAGACCTCTCTCATCTTTTAAGTGGGAGAACTTGCACAATTGGTGGCTGACTAAATACTTTTTTGCCCCACTGTATGTTGAACTGTATAATCAGAGGAGTTATTGTCTAATTTGACCTTGTTGGATTTTCTTTCCCCCTTTGTTATATTATTCAGTTTCTTTTAATCTGTACTTTCAATCTATCTGAAATAAAGATTCATTCATTCATTCATTATAAGTGTGTCTCCATGTATGAATTGTTCTGTAAACTGCCCATTGTAATCTTATTAGGGCAAAAGCTGCATGGTGTTTATTGGCCTTCATAGGCTTCAGAAACTGAAGGTCAGTACAAGCGCAAAGGATGATCTAAACTACATTAATAATCTCTTTGACATGGCTGCTTTACTTTGTGTTCCAGGATAAGCTCTCATGTCATACTGACCTGTTAGGTATTTGAACTGTTTTTGTCTCCTTTCACTCCCCTCTACTCCTCCTTTCACTCCTTTCTGTCTTGTATCAACATTCCAGATGTAACAAAGTAAATCAGTGTACTGAATGCTCAGTGTGGGCTATAAAACCTGTTGCTTCCTCTATCAGAACAGAGCAGAGCAAGCTGAGCTTCTTCTTCCACTGTTTCATCCATCCATCCATCCATCTTCTACCGCTTTTCCGGAGGTCCGGGTCGCGGAGGCAGCAGTTCAAGCAGAGAAGCCCAGACTTCCCTCTCCCCCGCCACCTACTCCAGCTCTTCAGAGGGGATACCAAGGCGTTCCCAGACCAGCTGGGAGACATAGTCTCTCCACCGAGTCCTGGGTCTGCCCCGGGGTCTCCTCCCAGTGGGACGTGCCTGAAACACCTCAAGTGGGAGGCGTCCAGGAGGCATCCTAATCAGATGCCCATACCACCTCAACTGACTCCTTTCAATGTGGAGGAGCAGCGGTTCTACTCTGAGCCTCTCCCGGATGACTGAGCTCCTCACCCTATCTCTGAGGGTGAGTCCAGCAATCCTACGGAGAAAGCTCATTTCAGCCGCTTGTATCCGCGATCTCGTTCTTTCGGTCATTACCCAAAGCTCGTGACCATAGGTGAGAGTAGGAACGTAGATTGACTGATAAATCGACAGCTTTGCCTTAGAACTAAGCTCCCTCTTCACCACAACAGACCGGTACAACGTCCGCATCACTGCAGATGCTGCTCCAATCCGTCTGTCGATCTCTCGCTCCATTCTCCCCTCACTCATGAACAAGACCCCAAGATACTTAAACTCCTCCACTTGGGGCAGGAGCCTGTCCCCAACCCGGAGAGGACAATCCACCTTTTTCCGGCTGAGGACCATGGACTCGGACTTGGAGGTGCTGATTCTCATCCCAGTCACTTCACACTCAGCGGCAAACCGTCCCAGCAAGAGCTGTAGGTCATTGCTGGATGAAGCCAACAGGACAACATCATCTGCAAACAACAGAGATGAGATCCTGTGGTCACCAAGCATGACACCCTCCATTCCCTGGCTGCGCCTAGAAATCCTGTCCATAAAAATTATGAACAGGATCGGTGACAAAGGGCAGCCCTGGGGGAGTCCAACTCTTAGAATCAGAATCAGAATCAGAATCAGGTTTATTGCCATTGTTCATGTAGTACACAAACTAGGAATTTGTCTCGGTGCAATGCTGCAACATTAAACATGATAAAATAAAAGAAATAAACTATACATGCAATAAAGTGTAGAATAAGAGTAAGTGATACTGGTCAGCAGTTAAAATATATTAGCGAGCAGCAGATACTGTGGAGAACTATATAGTGCAGTCGGTAATGCAGGAAGAAACAGTGATGATTGACATGAGTCTGGTTGAGCTGCTGTACATAGTGCACGAGAGTCAATAAGTCACTTAGTGTTCAGCAGTCTGATGGCAGAGGGGAAGAAGCTGTTCATGTGACGGGAGGTTTTAGTCTGGATGGACCGAAGTCTTCTACCTGAGGGGAGGGGGGCAAACAGTACGTGACCAGGGTGTGAGGGATCGGCTATGATCCGGCCAGCACGCCTCCGGGTCCTGGAGATGTACAGATCCTGGAGAGATGGGAGCTTGCAGCCGATCACCTTCTCAGCAGTGCGCACGACGCGCTGCAGCCTTAATCTGTCCCTGGCAGTGGCTCCTGCGTACCACATGGTTATGGAGGTGGTGAGGATGGACTCGATGATGGCTGTGTAGAACTGCACTAACATCTTGGTGGGTAGCTTGAGCTTCCTCAGCTGCCGCAGGAAGAACATTCTCTGCTGGGCTTTTTTGATGAGTGAGCTGATGGTCGGCTCCCATTTGAGGTCCCTGGTGATGGTAGTGCCTAGGAAGCGGAAGGAATCAGCAGTGGTGATGGGAGAGCCTGTGAGGGTGAGGGGGGGGCAGAGGGGTAGTGACTTTCCTGAAGTCTACAATCATCTCCACTGTCTTCAGAGCGTTCAGCTGCAGGTTGTTATTGTTGCACCAGGACGCCAGCTGGGCCACCTCTCTCCTGTAGGCGGACTCGTCGCCGTTGGAGATGAGCCCGATGAGGGTGGTGTTGTCCGCAAACTTGATCAACTTGACAGACTGGTGGCTGGAGGTGCAGGAGTTGGTGTAAAGGGAGAAGAGTAGGGGGGAAAGTACACAGCCCTGGGGTGATCCGGTGCTGATGCTAGTAGAGTCTGAGACAGTCTTTCCCAGCCGCACATGCTGCCTCCGGTCCGTCAGGAAGTCGGTGATCCACCTGCAGAGGGAGTCAGGCACGTTGAGCAGGGACAGCTTGTCCCGGAGCAGAGCGGGGCGGATGGTGTTGAATGCGGAGCTGAAGTCCACAAACAGGATCCTGGCGTAGGTTCCCGGGGAGTCCAGGTGCAGCAGGATGGAGTGGAGGGCCAGGTTGACTGCATCGTCTACAGACCTGTTGGCTCGGTAGGCAAACTGCAGCGGGTCCAGGAAAGGGGTGGTGATGGACTTGAGGTGGGGCAGGACCAGGCGCTCAAAGGACTTCATGACTACAGAGGTGAGCGCTACAGGTCTGTAGTCATTAAGTCCAGTGGTCCGTGGCTTCTTGGGGACAGGGATGATGGTGGAGGATTTGAGGCAGGACGGCACGTGGCATAACTTAAGGGAGGTGTTAAAAATGTCTGTGAAGACAGGAGCCAGCTGTTTTGCACAGTGTCTCAGGGTGGAGGGAGACACGCCGTCCGGACCGGGGGCCTTGCGCGGGTTCAGTCTGGAGAACTGTTTGAGCACATCCTGCTCACTGATGATAAGGGCGGGGGGGAGGAGGGGGGGGTGCCTTTAATGAAGTAGGGATTGTGGAGGCTGTGGAGCTGGAGGGAGGGGGGGAGTTGGACACAGATGACGAGGTGTCAAAATGGGCATAGTGTTGGGACAGTCTTTGACAAAGGGCTTTGTCATCCTGACCTTTAGGAGCCTGAGGCCGATAGTTGGTGATTTGCCTCAGTCCTCTCCACACGGAAGCCGAATCATTAGCAGTGAACTGCTGCTGGAGTCTCTCAGAATACACAGATTTAGCTCTCTTCAGCTCTCTGTTAAACCGGTATTTAACCTCCCTGTAGCAGTCCCTGTCTCCACTTTTCAGCGCTGCTTCCTTCTCCTTCCTGATCTGTCTGAGCTTAGCTGTGAACCAGGGTTTGTCATTAGAGTAGCTCACCCTGGTGCGTGATGGAAGAATGTCCTCTTCACAAAAGTGGATATATGAGTTCACAGTGTCCGTGTACTCATCCAGATCATGCGTGGCTCCTTTAAACATGCCCCAGTCAGATATTTCCATGCACGTTTCCAGCTTCTCCTCAGCTTCACTGGTCCGTTTCTTCGTAGTGCTCACGACAGGTTTAGTGAGCTTCAATCTCTGTCTGTATGTGGGAATGAGGTGAACCATCACGTGATCAGATAATCCCAGCGCAGCGCGGGGAACAGCGCGATATGCGTCTTTCACTGTGGTGTAACAGTGATCCAGTGTGTTTAATCCTCTGGTGGGGCATTTAATAAACTGTTTGTAGCGGGGGAGATCGTGGCTCAGATTGCACTGATTAAAGTCGCCAGCCACAATAACCAGCGAGTCTGGAAAAATCCGCTCTGTGTGTTGAATGTGATCCGCGAGCACGCGCTGAGCTTCGCGCGTGTCCGCGTCGGGAGGGGCGTACACAGCGATGAGTATGAAAGAAGCAAACTCCCGCGGGGAATAAAAAGGCTTGCAGTTAATAACAAGAAATTCCAGGGCGGGAGAACAGTGTTTGGAAATTACCGTTACATCAGAGCACCAGCTGCTGTTGATGTAGAAGCAGACTCCGCCTCCTGTGGTCTTGCCGGAAAGCTCTGTGTCACGATCAGCACGAAAGAGCTGGAAACCGTCGAGGCGCAGCGCGCTGTCCGGTATATTTTCCCGGAGCCAGGTCTCAGTAAAACAGAGGGCAGCCGAGGAGGAGAGGTCCCTAAAACGCATCAGCAGTCTCAGTTCATCTACCTTGTAAGAGAGAGAGTTGGTATTGGACAGAAATATGCCAGGCAGCGCCGTTCGCGAGCCTCTCCTGCGAAGCCGCACGAGAGCGCCCGCTCGTCTTCCTCTCTTTCGCCGTCTCACTTTTCGAGCCAAGCAATGAACCAGATCGGTGGCAGGAGCTAAAAAAACTGGGAGAAGGTCCGTGGGAGTGAAATTCCTGATATTTAGAAGTTTTAGAAGTTTTAGAATATTTAGAAGTTTTAGAAGTCATTCCTTACTGGGAATGACTCCGACCGAGTGTTGGCAATACGAACCAAACTCTCACAACGGTCGTACAGAGACCGAATAGCTCGTAACAACAAGCCTGATACCCCATACTTCCGAAGCACCCCCCACAAAAATCCACGAGGGACGCGGTCAAATGCCTTCTCCAAGTCCACAAAACACATGTAAACTGGTTGGGCAACCGGCCATTGGTCGAACTTCGGATTCAGGAGGAGCAATGTGGTTTTCGTCCTGGCCGTGGCACATCGGACCAGCTCTTTCCACTGTTTCAATTCAATTCAATTCAGTTCAATTCAACTTTATTTATATAGCGCCATTTCACAACAACAGTCATCTCATAGCACTATCAACTGTAGGGGGAACCCCCACAGTTGCAGAAAGACCCAAGCAATCAGGCAATCCCCTGTGAGCAAGCACTTGGCGACGGTGGAGAGGAAAAACTCCCTTTTAACAGGAAGAAACCTCCAGCAGAACCAGGCTCAGGGAGGGGCAGTCATCTGCTGCGACTGGCTGGGGGGTGAGGGGATAGAGAAGATGAAAAGAACAGACATGTAGAGAGCAAACAGCACGATGGGGACTCAATCTATGGGAGAGAACAAACAAATAAATTTCTCCTGCATTGCAGAAATAAGGGTCACTCAACTTGGCAGATCCATCTCGTTTATTCCTCCAGGACTAGAGTCTATGAGATAGATAAATTTTTCTTTCATTTAATAATAATAATAATAATAATAATAATAATAATAGAAAGCTTGGGATCAGTCACTGTCACCTCTCTGGTGGGGAAGGAGCCTGAGCTTGTGTACGAGGTTGAGAGATACCAGCTAGATATAGTCGGCCTCACCTCAACACACAGCTCCAGTTCCGGACCCAGTCTCCTGGAGAGGGGCTGGAGCTTGGCCTTTTCTGAAGTTGCTCCGGGCGAGAGGTGACGAGCAGGGGTGGGTATTCTTGTATCGCCCCACCTTGCTGCCTCTATATTGGAGTTTTCCCCGGTGGACGAAAGGGTTGCTTCTCTGCGCCTTCGGGTTGGGAAACGGGTCCTGACCATCATTTGTGCCTATGCACCAAATGATGTTTCAGAGTACCCACCCTTTTTGGAGTCTGTGACTGGGGTGTTGGAGGGCGCTCCTCTTGGAGACTCCATTGTCCTGCTGGGGGACTTCAATGTGCACGTGGGCAACGACAGTGAAACCTGGAGGGGAGTGATTGGGAGGAACGGCCTGCCCGATCTGAACCTGAGTGGTGTTCAGTTATTGGACTTCTGTGCTAACCACAGTCTGTCCATAATGAACACCATGTTCAAGCATAAGGGTGTCCATATGTGCACCTGGCACCAGGACACCCTAGGTCGCAGGTCGATGATCGATTTTGTTATCGTGTCATCAGACCTGCGACCGTATGTCTTGGACACCCGAGTAAAGAGAGGTGCAGAGCTGTCAACTGATCACCACCTGGTGGTGAGTTGGATCCGATGGCAGGGGAGGAAGCCATTCAGACCTGGTAGACCCAAACATATAGTGAGGGGGTGCTGGGAGCGTCTGGATGAGGCCCCTGTCCGGGAGGTCTTCAACTCCCACCTCCGGAAGAACTTCAACCACATTCCGAGGGAGTCTGGAGACATGGAGTCTGAATGGGCCATGTTCTCCACCTCTTTTGTTGAAGCGGCAGCCCAGAGCTGCGGCCGCAAGGTAGTCGGTACATCTCGTGGTGGCAACCCCCGAACCAAGTGGTGGACACCAGTGGTGAGGGGGGCCATTAAAGGGTACCTGTGGTGGTCATCTAAACGCATTCAACTTGAAAACATTAGGCAAATTATTCGTTATTTGGTTAAATAATTATTGCCAGCCAAATACCACCAGAGAAATATGCAAATACGACCGCAGGCATGGCCAGCCAATTAAAAACTCTGAGCGCAGCCATGACACATGCGGCTGTGACGTCACTTCGTTGATACTCAACAGTCAATGCTCCGCCTGTATGACAGACTAGGGTGCTTTTGTGAGTGTTTTTATTCTATTATGGCTGAATTGTCGGACTCTGGGGAAGAATTCGTCCAACATGGCTACAGGTTTGAGCCAGAAAGGTCTTCTGAGGGTTAAAGTGACGAAGTGGTCCTCACACACAACGCAATTTTGTCTGAAAGGATTCGTCTGTGCCCTGTTCCGAGATCACTTTTCCGCTCTGATCTTCTGACAAGGTGAGCTGGGTTTGGGTACACAAATGAAGTGTTTATCTTTGTTTTTTCGCTTATTATTGAGACATCCAAAGGCTTTACATTCCGCCATGTTGCGATATCCATATCACATTGTATGTTTTTGTTTTTACAAGAGCGCCGAGTGTCTGCTGCTCTGCTCTGCTGCTCTCTCTCTCTGCTGCTCCCGCGGCGAGGAGGGAGCCCACCCCGTCTCGCAGCTGTTACGAGCTCAGATAAGATAAGTTAAGCCTTTATTAGTCCCACAACTGGGAAATTCCAGGATTGCAACAGCACAGGGATAGCAACACTCAGAGCAACAATCAGAAGAGACAAGCCGCTGAATTTAAGCATTTATTTATTTATTTTCTAATTGTTTTAGTTCTGCATTTAATATGAACCCTGAGTTTGAAATAAATGTTTGAAATTGAATTTGAATATCCCGAAAGCCGCTGCACATCCGGGTACTCCAGGCTCAGCCAATATTGATCCAGATCGCATAGTTTTAGAATCATCGGCCGTTACGAGCTCAGATCAGACGAGACAAGCCGCTGAATTTAAGCATTTATTTATTTATTTTCTAATCGTTTTAGTTCTGCATTTAATATGAACCCTGAGTTTGAAATAAACGTTTGAAGTTGAATTTGAATATCCCGAAAGCCACTGCACATCCGGGCACTGCAGGCTCAGCCAATACTGATCCAGATCGCGGTGTCAACAAAATTACGTCACAGGAAGCGTCCTGGAAGGCCATGTAGCCGCTAGTATGGCTGCACTCATGTTTTGCTGACATAGCTGAACCAGCACATCAGCAATGGATTTATATCAAATTGCTTTGAACATGAATTTCAACTTAAACTTGAACTAGAACGTGAGACAGGGGCTCAATATGATCTTTTTTTTCACGACCACCACAGGTACGCTTTAAGCTGAAGAAGGAGTCCTATCAAGCTTGGATGGCTTGTGGGACTCCCGAAGCAGCTGAGGTGTACCGGCAGGCCAAGCGGAGTGCAGCTCGGGTGGTTGCTGAAGAAAAAACCCGGGTATGGGAGGAGTTCGGTGAGGCCATGGAGCAAGACTTTCGGTCGGCCTCGAAGAGATTCTGGCAAACTGTCCGGCGGCTCAGGAGGGGAAAGCAGCTCCCTGTCCACACTGTGTATGGTGCAGATGGGACACTGTTGACTTCGACTGGGGATATCGTCGGGCGGTGGAAAGAATACTTCGAGGATCTCCTCAATCCCACTGATACGCCTTCCACAGAGGAAGCAGGGTTTGGGGACGAGGGGGATGACTCGCCTATCACAGGGGCTGAGGTCGCCAAGGTGGTTAAAAATCTCCTTGGTGGCCGGGCCCCGGGGGTTGACAAGATTCGCCCTGAGTACCTCAAGGCTCTGGATGTTGTTGGGTTGTCATGGCTGACACGGCTCTGCAACATTGCGTGGAGGTTGGGGGCAGTGCCTTTGGCATGGCAAACCGGGGTGGTGGTTCCTCTCTTCAAAAAAGGGGACCGGAGGGTGTGCTCCAACTTTAGAGGGATCACACTCCTCAGCCTCCCTGGGAAGGTCTATGCCAAGGTACTGGAGAGGAGAGTCCGGTCGTTGGTCGAACCTCGGATTCAGGAGGAGCAATGTGGTTTTTGTCCTGGCCGTGGCACATCGGACCAGCTCTTTACCCTCTCGAGAATTCTTGAGGGTTCGTGGGAGTTTGCCCAACCACTTTACATGTGTTTTGTGGACTTGGAGAAGGCATTTGACCGCGCCCCTCGTGGATTTTTGTGGGGGGTGCTGCGGGAGTATGGGGTATCGGGCTTGTTGTTACGAGCTATTCGGTCTCTGTACGACCGTTGTGAGAGTTTGGTTCGTATTGCCAACACTCGGTCGGAGTCATTCCCAGTGAGAGTTGGACTCCGCCAGGGCTGCCCTTTGTCACCGATTCTGTTCATAATTTTTATGGACAGGATTTCTAGGTCCAGCCCGGGAATGGAGGGTGTCATGCTTGGTGACCACAGGATCTCATCTTTGTTGTTTGCAGATGATGTTGTCCTGTTGGCTTCATCCAGCAATGACCTACAGCTCTTGCTGGGATGGTTTGCCGCTGAGTATGAAGCGGCTGGGATGAGAATCAGCACCTCCAAGTCCGAGTCCATGGTCCTCAGCCGGAAAAAAGGTGGATTGTCCTCTCCGGGTTGGAGACAGGCTCCTGCCCCAACTGGAGGAGTTTAAGTATCTTGGGGTCTTGTTCACGAGTGAGGGGAAAATGGAGCGAGAGATCGACAGATGGATTGAAGCAGCATCTGCAGTGATGCGGACGTTGTACCGGTCTGTTGTGGTGAAGAGGGAGCTTAGTTCTAAGGCAAAGCTGTCGATTTACCAGTCAATCTACGTTCCTACTCTCACCTATGGTCACGAGCTATGGGTAATGACCGAAAGAACGAGATCACGGATACAAGCGGCTGAAATGAGCTTTCTCCGTAGGATTGCTGGACTCACCCTCAGAGATAGGGTGAGGAGCTCAGTCATCCGGGAGAGGCTCAGAGTAGAACCGCTGCTCTCCACATTGAAAGGAGGCAGTTGAGGTGGTATGGGCATCTGATTAGGATGCCTCCTGGACGCCTCCCATTTGAGGTGTTTCAGGCACGTCCCATTGGGAGGAGACCCCGGGGCAGACCCAGGACTCGGTGGAGAGACTATGTCTCCCAGCTGGTCTGGGAATGCCTTGGTATCCCCTCTGAAGAGCTGGAGCAGGTGGCTGGGGAGAGGGAAGTCTGGGCTTCTCTGCTTGAACTGCTGCCTCCGCGACCCGGACCTCCGGAAAAGCGGTGGAGGATGGATGGATGGATGGATGGAATAATAATAATAATAATAACTGAGGCTATAAAAGGCAAAACTAAAATTACAACAACAGGCTCTCTCATAAACAAACAGACACAAAGGCAAACTCATATAACATAAAATGTCCAAACCCATAACCAGATTAAATATCAAACTTAAGTTGGGAATAAACAGAAAATAAACAAACCCACAAAACGGGTGAGTATGGTTCCTCAACTGTGCTCAGCATCATGATAGAGCCCCTGTCCAAGGGGTGGAAATCCAGACACCCCAAGGAAACATCAAAAAAGAAGAGGAACACACAACCCACCCACCCCCAACAGGAATAAAGCAATAATCCAACCTGGAAGGGTGGTGGGGGAAAGCAGGCTAGGAGGGACCAAACAAAAAGCTCACTCAAGATCGACAAACAGAGCACAACAAATGGCTTACAGGATCCTAGGACCAATGTGTGAAAAAGTAAGGCAGTTCACGTGACCAACTGGAGTCCACAGACCATCACATCACACAGTGGAACAAGTCAGGTGGTCTCCCGGAGTTCCTGAACCACCCAAGCAGATGGTGCAGTCCGTCTGGTGGTCTGCCAGCATCCCTGAGCCAATGGGCTGCGGGGCACAACGCACTCCCTACTGAAGCCGGCAGCTGGAACCCTTGCCTTTCGCAGACCACAGGGGCTAAGGTGTGGAAACCAGATGATGAAAATGACTGACAAGCGAGGAAACCAGATGAAGATGACTGGTCAGCGGGGAGACCAGACGAGAAGGATGGCTGACAAGCGAGGAAATCAGATGAAGAAGACAGCTTATCAGGGGGAAAACCAGATGAAGAGGATGGCCGACCAGAGAGGAAACCAGGCAAAGAAGATGACTTATTAGCAGGGAAACAAGACAAAGAAGATGGCTGCTCAGCTAGGAAACCAGGCGGTGAAGACAGATGACCATCGGCTACCTCAGGCCAAGGCTGATGACCCTTGGCGATGTCAGGCCAAGGCTGATGACCATCGGTGATCTCAGGCGAAGATTGATGATCATTTGTGACCTCAGGCGAAGGCTGATGACCATTGGTGACCTCAGGTGATGACCAGTGACCCTTGAAGATCTCAGGTGAGGATGAACGACCATCGGCGACCTTAGGTAAAGCTTGATAACCATCGGCAACCTCAGCCGAAGGTTGATGACAATCTGTGGAACCAGATGAGGACTCAGACAGGAGAGAAGAAACAAACACTGGGTCACTATCACCGGCAGCAGTGGAGGACAAAGAGGACTCATGAGCAGCTTGCAGCTGCAACTGGTTCTCCCCGCCAAGAACAAAACATGATCTCTCTAAAACTGCCATTGTGAAGACAAAAAGAGAACTTACCTCAACTCAAGCTCCACCACCATCCAGGACTCCTGCAACTCATGCTGGGTCATCTCGAGTCCATCTGTTTGGGAATCGCTCCCTGATACAGCCAGACAAGATCTTTCTAACACTGATAATGTAGAGACAGGAAAGAGTACTTGCCTTGACTCAAGCTCCACCACCGTCTAGGACTCTGGTGACTCTGCTGTGGTGGTCCAAGCAGCAGGCCTGATAGCAGGTGAAGCTGGCGGAATGCCAGTTGCGGTGACTGATGCTGATGGAACCCCAGATATAGCAACTGACGCTGGTGGAACTCCAGACAGGGTGGCTGACACTGGTGGACAGCTAGACGTTATGGCTGAAGCAGGTGGAACCGCAGACGGAGCAGCTGGCACTGGTGGCCCTCCAGACGTGGCGGCTGAAGCTGGGGATTCTCTAACCGATGTCGCTGGGTCCTGCGATGCCAAAACCAGGAGACACTCTTGTTGGCTCAGGCTTTGGGACACAGGAGGCGGTCCTCTCCCATACATAATGTGACTGTGGGACCAGAATAGGACTCTCCGGAACTGCAGGCCCCTCCAACGTCCAGTGGCTCCCCCACAGGACCGGTGTGCACTCAGAAAAAGCAGAGGGAGAAGCAGATGTTTGCAGCAGCAGATGGTGAGGGCTCAGCTAAAGTGGATGACTGTTGCTGAGTCCCCCCACAGGGAATAAGGCAAGACAATTCATTATTAGATGTCAGAAAATTAAAAGATACTTGCCTTGGTTCCTGGGGAGTGATGGTTGCTGCTCCTGCCGGTCCAGACAAAGCTCTTCCAGGAGCTGCGGAGGTCGTCTAGTGAGAAGACGTGGAAATGGGCTCATGGCGAGGTGGGCGAGACTCCGGAGTCAGGGGATACTCAATCATCGGCTCAGACTCTTACCCACCTGGTACACCTCCAATCAGTTGGGCTGCATATTCTGGAAGGAGTCATGGCTTGTAATCAAGCAGAAGTTCCGTCTCGGATAACAAAACCCATTGGCACTCCTCCAGCTCTTCAGCAGTGGGACTGTCAGGGACACGGAGGCTGCGTCTCCGATCTTTTCCAGCGTCATAGTGACAGTAGATGGTGCGGGCCACTGTTCGGGAGGAGAAGGCGAGACTGCCGCTGGATAATGGCAGCAGGCTGGAGACCTCCATACTCGGGGACGCTTCTTCATCGAAACAAGTCCAGATGGGGAAGAGGTTTCCCCCAGCCCGCAGAACATGGGTTGTGGGTTGGTGGCTGAAACGAGGAGACGCATGAGTTCTGGATGGCTCCCGAGGCTAGGGCATGCCTCCAGTACCTATGCCATGCCATCCAGGCATTTCCTGGGAGGTTTGGGAGTGCTGGAGGCATGAGCCACCGTTATTTATTCCATCCAGCTACAATGCTCTGCACTGTGTGTCTGTGTGTGTGTGTGTATATATTTATTTTATAGTAATATGTACATATGTATATTAGCCGCTCTTGCTTGCTTGTTTTTTTCTTGCCTTCTGATTGTTGCTCTGAGTGTTGCTATCCCTGTGCTGTTGCAATCCTGGAATTTCCCCGTTGTGGGACTAATAAAGGCTTATCTTATCTTATCTTATCTTATCTTATTATGCCCTCTAACACTCTGACAGCCCAGCACTCCACCTCATTCAGTCCACAAGCATTGTAGTCCAGGTAGGCTGGCATTCCAGCAAAAAACGGACTTTAACAAAAAAAAATAGACTGGAGGGGAAAAAAACAGAGCAAACTGGGTCAACACTGGCAGTGTCCTTCTGTCATAAATCGCCCAGGCAGGAGTGGAATGAAGACCCAATTGCAGGAGCTGTGAGTTTGCAAAGTTTAATGAAAACACAAAAGTCCAAATAAGGCGTAATAGAACTGAGAGAATAAGGCAGGAGTAACCAGAGGAAGGGCCTATGGGAACACCAGTGCAGACTTATTACTCACGTCTGGAAACAGCGAGAGAAATAGTGTGGGACACACGCTGGGAGCATGGTGAGAAAGACGTGAAACTTACATCTGGACACTGAAGATTCCCCAACTGTGCTCCGCATCATGACACTGTAACAGTACTGCATTAGATTATTGATGATAGACTATAAACTACACATATAAACTAAAACAATTATAATGATGACTGGAAAACTCCCATTCCCCAAAGTGCAAGATACAACACATTAATATAACTCATAAATGAAACCACAAAAAAGTGATATGACAAACAAATAAACAAGGGTTCTTAAACAGTAGCTAAAATTGGATGTCACATTAATTTGCAGTAATTCTGTAATTAATATTCACACAATCAAATAACTCTTACTGTTCTGTCCCTTTTATATTTGTCAAAGTCTAACATGTGAGATTGCCTACACATAGGCTACACCTCCGTATTGTACTTACAATACGGAGTGGTGGCTCAGTTGGTAGAGCATCCGCCCCACACCCGGGAGGCAGGGGTTCAAATCCCGGCCGGGTCATGCCGAAGACCATATAAAAGTGGAACTTCCTGCCATCCAGCTTGGTGCTCAGCAATAAATGGAATGGAGGCGGGAACTCTGTGGCAACACCTTGCATGGCAGCGGCCCTCTGATTCTGCACTTGGGGTGTGTGTGATTTACACTGTAGATAGGTAAAACACAATCCCGTTCTGCTGTACATGATTGGTTGTACGGCTGAATGACAATAAGGGTAATTTAATTCACAAACACACCCTACATTTGGACTTTTAAAGCCTAATTGGGCTACCTGTTTCAAAAAAGAATACTTGCTTTCTACAGGCATGCACTAGTTCTACCTTAATGGCTAAACCATGGTACACCTTAAAGGTCCAATGACCATATACATTAATGGTTCAACCACTGTATAACATAAAGGTCCAAAGCACATACCTTAATGGCTCAACCACTGTACACCTGGAAGGTCCAACCACAATTCTACCTTAATGGATCAACCACTGTACACCATAATGGTCCAACCACCACTTTACCTTATTGGCTCAACAACTGCACACCTTAAAGGGCCAACCACTGTTCTACGACCATGGCTCAAGCACTGTACACATTAATGGTCCAACCACCATAAACCTTAATGACTTGACCAATGTACACCTTAACGGTCCAACAACAATTTACCTTAATGGCTTGACCACTGTACAACTTAGGGTCTAACGACCATATAGCCTACCTTAATGGCTCAACCACTATACACCTTAATGTTCTAATCAACATGTACGCTAATGGCTCAACTATTGCACACTTTAATGGTCCAACAACCATATACTTTAATGGCTCAACCACTGTACACCTTTAAGGTCCAACCACCATTCTACCATAATGGCTAAGCCACTGTACACCTTAGAGGTGCAAACATCATGTACCTAAATTGCTCAACCACGGTACACCTTAAAAAGTCCAACCACCATTTATTTTAAGGGCTCAAAAACTTTCCACCTTAAAGGTCCAACCACCATATACCTTAATGGCTCGACCACTGTACACCTTAATAGTCCAACCACGGTTCTACCTTAATGGTTCAACCCCTCTAGACCTTAATGGTCCAACCACCATATACCTTAATGACTGAACCTCTTTATACCTTAATGGTCCTACTACCATTTCCCTTAATGATTCAACCACTGTACACTATAATGGTCCAACCACCATTCTACTGGTAATGGATCGACCACTGCATATCTTAATCGTCCAAGCACAGTTCTACACTAATGGATCGACCACTGTACAACCTAAAGGTCCAACCACCATATACCTTAATGGCTCATCCACTGTACACTTTAATGCTCCTACCAGCATATACATTACTGGCTCAACCACTGTACACATTAATGGTCCATCCACCATTTATGTACTTTAATGATTCAGCCACTATACATCTTAATGGTCCAACCACCATATGAAGAGTTGGTTTGCAAAAACCGATAAAAGCCACTTCCATGAAAATTTCCCTCTGTACAACAAGCAACTGTTCACAATACCTTCTTATAGAAGTTCAAGTTGTTTTTTTTTCTTAAAATTTGCTATTTGTGCTGTTATGTACACTAAAAAGTTCATGTTTTTTTCAACAGCAGATAAACGCCGAGACCCTGTTTTGACAAAAGCATATAACTCCACACACTGCAAATCAGCGTTTGGTATTTGGGTGAAGTGACTCAATGGTGCAGTAAGGTTCAGCCAATCATGTGTCTAGATGCTGAGACCAGCCAATCATGAGTCTCTCTGCTGTGGCAGAGTTCTGCAGAGACCCTTACTTCTGTCTGCTTGCTTTGGTTTATTTCCCTGCCAATTTTTTTTTTTTTTTTTTTACAATTTTGTGGCATTTTATGTCAAATATGGAAAAAATTATGAGGCAGATGAACTAATGATACTTTCATCAGACAAACTATCATGGTTTTCAGGACATGTCTGTTTTAGCAAAAGTATGTGTAGTGGACTTCTGTTTTTGCAGTCATAAATTGCCAAAAAATAACAATGAGATGAAGTTCAATTTTGGGCATTATTATGTCTGAGACAACCTGATGTCTGAGATAACCAAGGCCTGACCTGATGCCTGACCTGATGTCAGGCATTGGTTTGCTTGCAACCGGATAACCATGAAAACCGGTACTACCTGTCTCATGGGTCGGGCTGTCGGCAACCAAATCGGCAACCTCGCCCTTCCGAGGGTGTGGAGGGTGAAACTGGGAATCCTGGCAGAACTAAAAACAATATCTGTCACAGGTCACAGAGCTGTGGTGGACCACTTCCAGTTACTCACCCCAGTGAGACTGGACATCCTGGCAGATAAGCACATCTGTCTCAAGGTCTGTGGTGGACTTTTGCCAGTCGGTGCATCGTGACATGCACTAACAAAGAGCAGAGATAAACAAACCTATCATCTGATCAGTCACTGCAACAGATACTGGAGTCAGTTTGTCTCGGCCTGTCCTTGCCACTGATGATACCTCTATCTGCCAAGAATATGCCGCTAGTCCAGCAAAAGCTTGCGGTACTCAAATACTGTGCAGGCAGTTTCATTAAATGGGCAGTCAGAAAGCAACTCATACCGACTCGGACAATGCCTGGGTTAACAAGACCAGGAGTTCCTGGCAGCAGAGAGTGAAGGACAGAGCTGCGTGGAGGAATCTGATCAACCTATATTAAACAGTCATTGTTGCCCCCGACAGACTGCTATGATGATGATGATGTCTGTGTCATACAGCCAAGCAGTCAAAGCGTGTGTCACAGAAGAGCTAGACTTCAAGAATTTGAAACAAGCATTTTTCAATTTATTTCAGATACTGTGCAGCCAAACAACTTACGTCTAAAACATCCGACACCCAGCCACAACCAAATGAAAATCACCTGCTGATATACCCAGTGAGATGATTAGTCTGATTAGAACATACCAATGTCTATAGGTAAGGCAATAAAAATTTCACATATACTCAACAATACCTAAAATTATTCATTAACCCCTTGCACTCTGGTCAATTTCCCTAAAAACGCCAAAAGAAAACCGTGCCCAAAGTAAATCAAAAGCTGTTCTTCAGCCCTTTGCAGCATCTTCATGGGGTTGGTGTCATTTAAAAGAAAACACTTTGACTTTTTTGGCAAAACAGTCATAATCTCTCTAAGTGCTCCAGCCCCTGAGTAACAGTCATCTAAACATAGTGAACTTGAAGAAAATAAATTTCGCCTGGGTGTTTTTTTGGATACAAATGTTTGCAAATAACACACATCTGTCAGATCCGGGCTGGAAAATGCAACAGAAATGTAGAACCAAGTGTTATCCAGCTGAGGTCAAAATTTTGTAACAATACCACAAAAAATGAATATATTACAAAGCTTTGTTCTCAGGTAGTTTCCAGGCGTTTTTGAACTGTGCCAAATTGTGCCAAATGGCACAGTTTGGAAAAACGTCTGTAACTTTTGAATGATTCAATATAAAAGCTTCATCTTGGCCTCTAATGAAAAGTGACACTCAGGGCTGTGTGTGTGTGTGTGTGTGTATGGGGGGGGTTGTTTATTCATTCATTCATGAATGAATGAACAAACAAGCCCCCACACACAAAGAAGCATGCCACGTAAAAAATGTGTGGCTTTTTTTACAAGAAAAAATAACCTACAGTGCACTAAAAATTAAATAAATTAAAATATTTGTAATGTAGAAGATAACAACTGCCACCCCCCCCCACCCCCCGCTACAGAGGACAGACATTGGCCATCGCTACATGACGGAACAGTCATGTGGCAATGTGGCGACCGCAGCGCACAGTCCCCGCGGCCCCCCCCCACTACAGAAGAGTAGCGGGGGGGGGGGAATTCACGGTCCGGATGCGGCGCACGAACCGTGTACCGCGGCGCACAGACTTCGGACTTCGTGCGCCACGGTCTACTAAGCACAGTTGTAATTTACCAATCGGTCAAAAGTCATTTTTGATTACAATTTTCAGGGATAAAGAATAATTTAGTTTATAACACTTACCCGTTCACAACAGCAGCGTAGCTGGCAAACTTCTCTTCCTCATTGTGAGACGAACAAAAAGCTGGTCCGTGTCACCATGGGATGAGACGCCGTCTCGGCACTCAGCCCATGTTTCTCCTCATCCCTGCTTCTCATTGAGCAGCGTCTCAGCAGGCTCCCAGCTGGCAGCATTACGGGACGGCCGGGGCCAATTAATCCTCATCAGCTGGGGCGCTGCCAATGAGAATAAATAGGAGCAGCCTCGATCACTCGGGGCTGCGACATAAGCACTGCTAGGCTGAAGCCCCTTCGTCTGGTGTCAGTCTCTACTCCTCTTACAGCATTCCTGTGATTGTTACCCGCTGTGAGTATGTATGCCTTGTTACCCCTATGTCCGGTACGAGCTCCCTGCTCCTGCGCTGTGCAACTCGTGAGTGTACCTCTGTACGAGTATCTGTGCTTTCGTCATCCCTCACCCCTTACCTTTAATAAAACATCACGACTCACTGGCTCGCCCTTGGCTCTTATTGCGTGGCTCCCTAGAGCCCCGCGTGACAGTATGTCACAGCCAGATGAGTTGCCGGCGGCCGTGAGTCGCTGTGGAATTGTACCTTTCTGTCCGGGTGTCAGCGCTGCTAGCATGTCGTTTCCCAGGAGTCACTCCCGACGCCAGGGCGACGAGCTGAGGTCCATCTCGGGGGCTGTCGACAGGACGCTCTTCACCCTGCACGACGCCTCCAACTCGAGACGCTGGCATTCGGGCCGTGCTGAGGATCTCCTGGACTGTTACCCTCATTCTTTGTTCCATCTCGAGGACAGTGCCAGGATAGACGCCACAGGTACACAGCGAGAGAAGCTCCGCGGGTTGGATGGAAATCCCGGCAGGATGCCGAAGTGGATGACGTTGCCCCCCGCTTCGGGATCCCGTTCCTGCTGCCATTCCAGCCCGGAAGTTCGCGCCAACCAGAGGGCTTCCCCCGACCTGCACCACGTCACTCGGGATTCCCTCCAAGGAGCTGCAGCTGACAGCAGTTACGTCTGGGGCCGAGCGGCTGTCGCGAGCTCCACTGTGCATCCTGTCACCATCTTCGGGCATGTGGCGGTGGCAGTGAGATTGGTGGAGAGGACTCCACGGCTACGAAGCTTTCCCGTGCTCGACGCCTTCCTCGCCTCGATCTCCGATCAGGAGCGGCGATTCCTGGGTTCCCCCCTCGCTTCGTCCCCTGGGAATAGCCGTCATCACATCGCCGAGTCACCTCTGCACGAACCCCGTCCGGATCCAGTTCTGGGCTGCTGCCAGGATCTTTCCCCCCACGCAGCTGTCACCTCCTCGTCTCGTCAGTGTGGAGATTTCACAGCCTCATTCCCTGAGCCTCGTTCCCCCGCTGTCACTCCAGGACATTCGGGCTGGCTCATCCCGGCTGTTTCCCCCTCCTCCTCGACGCGCTTCCTGACTGCTGTGTGTGCCTGGAATCTTGGTCTGGTGAGCTCTCTGCTGGAGACTACGCGAGCGATCCTCAGACAGTTTCCCAGGGGGTCCTCCGTTATCGCCGGGCGGGGAGAGGAAGAAGCAGTGTCCACCACAGCAGGCGATATCCAACCTCCAGGAGACAGGCAAGTCATAGTTTATTCACATCAGCTTTATGATTTGCTCTGTCACATTCCTGGAGGAGGAGTTCAGGGTTCGCAGCTCCCTGAACTCCCCCCACCTGCTGTAACCTGTGTTCCTAATCCTGCATCCTCTGTGTCTCTCTCCGGCGAGCGATCTCCAGCTCCGGGTCAACGTGGTGGGATAAGGAGAGGGCCTGCGGTTCCGCAGCTATGTTGCGGACGGAGGAGTAGGACTGACTGCTGCGTGGAGTCTGCGCCGACGACTAAGCGTCCCCGGGTCTCCACGGAGGAGCGGTTCGGTCCAGTGGGACGAGATTCTTCTGGCCTCACGCCGTGTGGATTGTCGGCGGGGTTACTGGAGCTGGAGGAACCTCAAGCTGCGCTGACCATCGTGCTGGCTGCGGGGCCTGACACAGCTGAATGGGAGCCTGACAACGACCTCCTGACGACGGATCCTAGATCTTCGCAGTCCTGGACGGCGTCAGAACCCGAGGTCAGGCGAGTGCTCTCCTTTCTTTTCTCCCTTTATATCTTTGAGCACTTTGAGCCGGGTGCAGCCGCCCGCTGCGTCCGAGCTCGTCTCGCCAGGTTCTGGCGCTGCCGGTGATCCTGATCCCGGTTCTGTTTTCTCTCCTGAGCCTTCTTCCAGGGTCACCGGCGAGGAGTTGCCGTTCCTCGTGGTGCTGGAGGGTCCAGGTTCAACGTTGGAGGTCGGTTCTGGTGCGGTGTCCAACGTGGGTTCGCCCGAGACCCAATCGGGGTCCGACATGGGTGCTGTTCCAGCGGTGTCCGACGTGGGTTCGCCTAAGGCCCAATCGGGGTCCGACGTGGGTGCTGCCCCAGTGTTGTCCAGGTCCGGTGAGGAGGTGGCCATTTCCCTGCGGCTTGACTCTCGTCGCCCTCGTCATCGGCTCTCCCCTGAACCTCTTCCACCAGGACCCGCTTTGACCCTTCGTCCGTCTCAACGGTCCTGGTGGTTGAGTGATGCGGGTCGACGGCCCGACCCGCAAGACTTTCGGTTCAGTGTTCTGGTCCTACCCCCCGATGATCTGTGTTTGCTTCTGGGTGGCCTGGCTCGGCTACCGGTGGACTGGGTTCCTGGGATCTGGGTCCGGAGTTCGCCGTCTGAACATTTCCCTTTCCCCGGTTCGCCAACTGGACAATGGGCGGGGAGACCTCCGGAGCCACCTCGGCCAATGTGGACTCTGCCTGCCATATTCCTCGGGTGTCGCTTTTCTTTTGTTATTATTAAGGTCACTCGGGTGTAATATTTTGTCCTTTTGGTGAATATATATTCATAGTGCTGTGTATTGTTTTCCATTGTCCATACTCAGCATTTTCCTTTTTGTGCCTTGTTCGTAGCTTTGTCTGTGCGTTATAGAGTTATGTGTTTTGTTTCCCATCAAACCATACTCTGTAATTGTCCGTTTGTGCCAGTCACCTTCACTCCTCTAGGTGACTGTGTGTGTATATATATATATATATATATATATATATATATATATATATATATATATATATATACGTATATATATATACGGCGCTGTGTATTGTGTTTTTTTTTTCTCCCCCCCCCTTCATTATCCGTACTCAGCACCTGTTCTTAGTTTTGTCTGTGCATTATGGAGTAGTGTTCTGTTATCCATACTCTGTAATTGCCTTATTCATTTTTGTCACCTTTTTGGTGGGTTTTGTCTCTTTTCCTTTACCCTGTTCTACACATCATTTGTGTGTTTTGAGCAGTGGGCATTGTCTGGCGCCATCCATAGTTTTTTTTTTCCCCCATCTGCGCCCTGTTTTTTTTTTTTTTTTGTGCGATGTAGAGTATTATATTTGGGTTTTTTTTTCTTCTCTTTTCTCTGCCCTGTTACTCTACATTGGTCCATTGGTGTTGTCCTTCCCTTTGCTTCTTCCCCTCCGGTCCTGCCTCCCTTCCACCCACCCTAGGTGGGGGGGGGGGGGATGTTCCTGGTCGTTCAGGAGCCCGACCTTGAGGGGGAGGCTCTGTCACCATGGGATGAGACGCCGTCTCGGTGCTCAGCCCATGTTTCTCCTCACCCCTGCTTCTCATTGAGCAGCGTCTCAGCAGGCTCCCAGCTGGCAGCATTACGGGACGGCTGGGGCCAATTAATCCTCATCAGCTGGGGCGCTGCCAATGACAATAAATAGGAGCAGCCTCGATCACTCGGGGCTGCGACATAAGCACTGCTAGGCTGAAGCCCCTTCGTCTGGTGTCAGTCTCTACTCCTCTTACAGCATTCCTGTGATTGTTACCCGCTGTGAGTATGTATCCCTTGTTACCCCTATGTCCAGTACGAGCTCCCTGCTCCTGCGCTGTGCAACTCGTGAGTGTACCTCTGTACGAGTATCTGTGCTTTCCTCATCCCTCACCCCTTACCTTTAATAAAACATCACGACTCACTGGCTCGCCCTTGGCTCTTATTGCGTGGCTCCCTAGAGCCCCGCATGACAGTCCGCTTGTTACGGACTCGTGGTTCTGGTCACGCGACCCGGTCAAAACATAATTCCATTATTGCGGTTTTGCTCTTCCATGATTGCGGTTTTGGCGAACGATTTTTCAAAACAAATAACAGTAGTAATAAAAAAAAGACTGGCAGACGTGTGTGTGTCACCCAGCCTTCGTCGTTGGCCTCCATCGGTCTATGATGACCATGGAAGAGAATCCTAAACGTCTACTCTGCTGGGCCAGCACCGCCTGTGGCTGAACAGGCCGATGCGCGAATGGCAGTCCCTGTCACACAGGTCGCACTTGTGGGTGGTCTCCGTACTGCTGGGTCTGTGGCGGTTCTTCCTGCGGGTCCTTTTTTCATCTGCTGCAGCAGTCAGTCTCTCTTCACCCAGCCTTACACAAAACAGCTTTCGAACTTCTGTGCTTCAATTGGCTCGCTGCATTCGCAGCCGTTGGTAGGCGGGTCCTTCTTGCTAGGTTTTCAGTCATTGGTTCTTCAAGGTTTCAGAAACCCAATACAAGGCTCTTATTAGTCGAATGAGAGGTCAATCATATCTAATCTGTTCGCAGCTGTGTCTGTAGTGGAAGAACGGAAATGCAGCTTTTTTTTTCAGTGCGCTCTAGGACCCAGTGCCCTCATGCGCCCTCATGTGCCCTCGTGCGCCCTCGTGCGCTCTAGGACACAGAGACTTGCACGCCCGCGGTACACCAGAGTGCAAGAGGTTAAACATATAAATAGTTTCCACACAATATTTACAAAATCACACATAATAAATAAACACCCATTAACAGTACAATAAATAGTATAAACCATTATTTACTTTTAAATCCACCACCAACTTCCCCCTCTACTCATCTATTGCATACCTTTTCCTCCTGGAACCCTTTATAAGGCACTCGAGCCCCTGGGGAATCTTTTACCCGAGACACCACCAGGAGGTATGCTGGCAAAGGTAAGTGGTTCTTTATTTATTTGCCTCACCCTATTGACTTAATTATTAACATTAGCTCTTTATCTCTCAAATGGACTTCAACTCACCCAGAAAAACAGATCTCCAGCCCACAAATAAATACCATTTACAACTTCCAATTGTGTGTGTTTTTTTATACATTAGAATACATTTTAACATTTGAAAGTTATAAATTCCCTTACACATATAATATACCATCTAAATAAAGAGGTCCATACCAGTGGCGACACTCCATTGTCACAGTCTGAGATACTCATATTTAAAGAGAGCATGTCTTAGAAGCATAATTGGAAATACTAACACATATAAACCAACAGATGAAAAAGTGTCTTTTTCTCATTTTTGATCACAACTGGACTTACCTGTTTTTGCAAAGGAACTCTTCATACACATCAATGGCTCAACCACTGTAAACCTTACTGGTCCAACCACCGTCCTAACATCATGGCTCAAGCACTGTACACATTAATTGTCCAACCACCTTATACCTTAATGGCTCGATCACTGCACACCTCAATGGCCAAAACCCTATATACGGTAGCTTAATAGTTCAACCACTGTACACCTTAAAGGCCCGACCACTGTTCTACCTTAATGGCTCAACCACTGTACACTATAATGGTCCAACCACCGTTCTACCATAATGGCTCGACTACTGTACGCCTTTATGCTCCAGCCACCATTCTACCATCGTGGCTCAAGCACTGTACACATTAATTGTCCAACCACCATATACCTTAATGGCTCGATCACTGCACACCTCAATGGTCCAAACCACATATAGCTTAATAGTTCAACCACTGTACACCTTAAAGTCCCAACCACCATTCTACCATGGACATCATGAACATTCTGCATGGACATCACTTGTGGTGTGCCCCAGGGGTCAGTTTTGGGACCCAAACTCTTTATCTTGTATATAAATGACATATGCCAAGTATCAAAAATTCTGAAATTTATTTTGTTTGCGGATGACACAAATATCCTTTGCACTGGTGAGAATTTGCAGCAGGTTTTAGAGGTGGTCACAACTGAAATGGAAAAATTAACGCAGTGGTTCAACAAAAATAAATTATCTCTAAATCTAAAAAAAACAAAGATTATGGTGTTTGGAAATTATAAAATAAATCATGAAATAATGATAACAATAGATGATACCAGAATACAAACAGTACAGGAAAATAAGTTTCTGGGGGTGACGCTAGACAGTAAAATCTGCTGGAAACCTCACATCAGTCACATCCGGGCTAAATTAGCAAAATGTATAAGCATACTGGGGAAGACAAGACATATCTTGGACTATAAATCATTGGTCTTATTGTACAATTCACTGTTTTTACCTTATCTTAACTACTGTGCAGAAGTCTGGGGAAACACCTACAAGACCAACCTACAAGCAATATGCACATTACAAAAAAGAGCTATAAGGATAATAAACAATGCAGGATATAGAGACCATACCAATTCGTTGTTCTTGAAGTCACATGTCATAAAGTTCATTGATTTAGTTAAATTTAAGACAGCACAAGTAATGTACAGGGCAATTAACAATCAACTCCCAACTAATATACAAAAAATATTTAAAAAAAGAGACAATGATCATAATTTGAGAGGAGACTTAAACTTCACAAAACCCAAGATACGTACAACCAAGAAAAGTATGTGCATATCTGTCTGTGGGGTGGATTTGTGGAACAGTCTGGAGCGGGAACTGAAACTATGTACAAACAGAAATCAATTTAAAAAGAGGTATAAGCACCATTTGTTGAAAGGATATACAGTATGTTAGAAGGGTAGAATTTATATGTACGATTCATTATGTTCACTCTGGGACATTATGGGACACTATGGAATGGTGGGTGGGACAGCACTGTGTGTATCTGTGTCGTTTGAGACTGGTTTTGATATATGGACTTCATTGTATGTTAGAATGGACAGGTGTTAATGTTGATCTGTAAAAAATACAGTAAATTGTTTACTTGGGGTATTAAAGGTAGTAGTTTGTATAAAATTCACATGGGTGTATCGATGGAAAAGAGGAGTTGGAATTAATAAGTGTTCACTTCTTCCTTCTCCCTTTCAAACAGTGTATACTGTAACTTTATCGCATTTGCTATTTGCTTGTTTTTTTGTTATATTTTTTGTGTTCGAAATAAACTATCTATCTATCTATCTATCTATCTACCTTAATGGCTCAACCACTGCACACCATAATGGTCCAACGACCGTTCTACCATAATGGCTCAACCACTGTATGCCTTTATGCTCCAGCCACCATTCTACCAATGTGGCTCAAGCACTGTATACATGAATGGTCCAGCCACCATATACCTAAATGGCTCAAACACTGAACACCTTAAAGGTCAAACCACCATATACCTTAATGTCTTGACCACTGTACACTTTAATTGTCCAACAAGGGTTCTACATTAAATGTTCAACCTCTGTACACCTTAACTGTCCAACCACCATATACCTTAATGATTCAACCACTGTACACCTTAATGCTCCAACCACCATTCTGCCTTTATTGCTCAAGCACTGTACACCTTAATGTCCAAGCACCGTTCTACCATAATGGCTCTACCACTGTACACCCTAACGGTCCAACCTCTATATACCTTAATGGCTCGACTGCTGCACACTTCAATGGTCCAACCACCATATAGCTTTATAGTTCAACCACAGAACACCTTAAACGTCCAACCACCATATACCGTCATGGAATGTAATGTAATGTACTTTATTTACACTACCGTTCAGAAGTTTGGGGTCACTTAGAAATTTCCTTATTTTTGAAAGAAAAGCACTTTTTTCAATGAAGATAACTTTAAACTAATCAGAAATACACTCTATACATTGCTAATGTGGTAAATGACTATTCTAGCTGCAAATGTCTGGTTTTTGGTGCAATATCCACATAGGTGTATAGAGGCCCATTTCCAGCAACTATCACTCCAGTGTTCTAATGGTACAATGTGTTTGCTCATTGCGTCAGAAGGCTAATGGATGATTAGAAAACCCTTGTGCAATCATGTTAGGTCTGCAATGCTGTAATTGCTGCAAATGGAGGATTCTTTGACGAAAGCAAAGTTTGAAGGAAAAAATTATTATTTCAAATACAAATCATTATTTCTAACCTTGTCAATGTCTTGACTATATTTTCTATTAATTTTGCAACTCATGGTGGTAAATAAGTGTGACTTTTCATGGAAAACACAAAATAATTGTCTGGGTGACCCCAAACTTTTGAACGGTAGTGTATATAGCCCTTTAAAACAACCCTTAGGTGACCGAAGTGCTTTACAGAAAATTAAACAGCACTAGAAACACACACAGCATAAAAACAAATTACATAAACAAAGAGATAAGCATAAATACCTATAAATAATAATTTAAAAAACAATAAAAACAAGATGAAAAGAATAATGAGAATAAATGTCATAAAATACTGGGTATTAAAAGCCATCCTGAATGTTTTAAGTTCTGATTTATAAAGGGCCAGGTCAGAGCTAGCACGTCGGTCAGGGTGGAGATTATTCCAGACCATGGGGGCAACAACAGAAAAGGCGCAGTCACCCCTGTGTTTATACCTTGACCTGGGCACATGCAGCAAAAGCTGATTGGATGACCTCAAAGCTCTGCCTTGGTCATGGACAGTTAGAATCTCAGATAGATAAACTGGAGCAAGGCCATTAAGAGCTTAAAAAAAAGAGTAAAAGTTTAAAATTAATTCTTAAATGGACTGGAAGCCAGTGAAGTGAAAAAAGGAATTGGAGTAATGTGCTTTCATCTCCTTGTGTTGGCTAAAAGAAGGGCTGCTGCATTTTGCCCAAGTTGAAGGAGGCAGAGAGAAGACAGAGATGCCAACATAAAGTCCATTGCAGTAATTAAGTTGAGAAGTGATTAAAGCATGGATGACTATCTCAAGGTCATGACGGCTCAGGAAAGGTTTGGCTTTTGATAACAGACATAACTGATAGAAGCTCATCTTGACTACATTGTCAATCTGTTTATGAAATTTTAAATGGCTGCCAAAAATCACCCCCAGATTTCTGACAGTTGAACTGACCCTTAAAGACAGGGTACCAAAGACAGCCGTTACAGTATCCCCAAACACAATACGTTTTGTTTTGTTTTTTTCATTAAAGTGGAGAAAATTTTGGCTTTACCACAACTTTAATGTCAGTGATGCAGTCCAATAAAATACTTTGTGAGTCAGTTTGTTCTGGGTTCAAAGGTAAATAAAGCTTCAAATTGTCCACATGGCAGTGGAAAGACATGTGTCTGGCAATTATTGACCCGAGTGGCAGCATATATAATGAAAACTGAATAGGGGCCAAGGATTGAACCCTGTGGGGCCCCCCAGGAGAGAGAGGGACTAGATGAGACTTAGGTGGATTTGTGGAACAGTCTGGAGCTGGAACTGAAACTATGTACAAACATTAATCAATTCAAAAATAGGTATAAACATTATTTGCTGAAAGAATATATGTTAGAAGGGTAGTATTTATATGTACGATTCACTAAGCTCACTCTGGGACACTATGGAATGGTGGGTGGGACAGTGCTGTGTATATCTGTGTTGTTTGGGGCTGGGTTTTGGGTTTTGATGTATCAACTGTATGTATGTTGGGATGGAGGGGTGTTAATGTTGATATGTACAAAATATAGTTAATTGTTTACTTGGGGTCTTAAATGTGGTAAATTGAATATATATATATATATATATATATATTTCACATGGGTTATATTTATGGAAAAGAGGAATTGGAGTTTAATAAGTGTTCACTTCTTCCTTCTCCCTTTCGAGCACTGTATACTGTCACTTGTCATTTGTTTTTTTTATTTGTTTTTTTTTTTTGTTCAAAATAAAGTATGTATCTATCTATCTATGAGGACACATCACCAAACATTACAGAAAAAGTTCTGTTAAATAAGTAGGATTCAAACCACTTAATGGCTTCATCACTGTACACATTAATGGTCCAACTCCCATTTTCCTTAATGGCTCAACCACTGTACAAATTAATGGTCCAACCACCAGATACCCTAATGGCTCAACCACTGTACACCTTAGAAGTCCAAACACCATAAAACTTAATGCCTCTACCACTGTACACCTTAATGGTCCAACCACCTTTCTACCATTATGGGTCAACCACTGTACACCTTAATGGTCCAACAACCATTCTACCATTGTGGCTCAAGCACTCTACACCTTAACCTGGTGAACTTCGGGATTCCGCGGACGGTCACGTCTCTGCGTCGTAGTGCGTCTCACTGAAAAAAAAAGCTGCATTTCCATTCTTCCAGTACAGACACAGCCGTGAACAGAAAACCAAAGGAGTGTTTGATTGGTTTAGATTTGGATTGACCTCTCATTCGACTAATAAGAGCCTTGAATTGGGTTTCTGAAACCTTGAAGAACCAATGACTGAAAACCTAGCAAGAAGGACCTGCCTATCAACGACCGCAAATACAACGAGCCAATTGAAGCAGAGAAGTTCGACGATTGAAAGCGTGCGTCCCCATGCGTAAAATCTTTTTTGCCTAAGCAAAAAAGATTTTTGCCTTTTTTGCTTAGCCACTCTCAGTCGTTAGCCAGTCTTTTTTTATTACTATTGTTCTTATTTGTTTTGAAAAATGGTTCGCAAAAAACGCAATCATGGAAGCGGAGATGGTTTGACCGGGTCGGGTGACCAGAACCACGAGTCCGTAACAACCGGACCAGCTTCATGTTCATCTGACAATGAGGAACAGATGTTCACCAACAACACTGCTGTTGTGGACAAGTAAGTGTTATAAGCTAAATTATTCTTTATCAATGAAAATAGTAATAAAAATGACTTTTGACCAATCGGTAATTACAACGGTCCGTCATGGCCACAAGTTTTTTTGTGCGCCGAGCTCCTCGGTAGCGGGGGGGGGGGGGTTGTTATCCTCTCCATTGCAGATATTTTAGTATAATTTTTATTGCACTGTAGGTTATTTCTTCTTGTAATAAAAGGCCACACATTTTTTACGTGGCATGTTTCTTTGTGTGTGTGGGGGCTTGTTTGTTCATTCATGAATGAACAAACAACCCCCCCCCCCACACACACACACACACAGCCCTGAGTGTCACCTTTCATTAGAGCCCAAGATGAAGCTTCTATGTTGAAGCATTCAAAAGTTATAGACGTTTTTCCAAACTGTGCCAGTTTGGCACAGTTCAAAAACGCCTGGGAACAACTTGAGAATAAAGCTGTGTAATATATTCATTTTTTGTGGTACTGTTACAAAATTTTGACCTCAGCTTGATAACACTTGGTTCTACATTTCTATTGTTTTTTTCCAGCCAGTATCTGACAGCTGTGTATTATTTGCAAGCATTTGTATCTAAAACAACACCCAGGCAAACTTTATTTTCTTCAAATTCAGTATGTTTAGATGACTGTTACTCAGTGGCAGGAGCACTTAGAGAGATTATGACTATTTTGCCAAAAAATTCAGAGTGTTTTCTTTTAAATGAGACCAACCCCATGAAGATGCTGCAAAGGGTTGAAGAACAGCTTTTGATTTACTTTGGGTACATTATTTTTAGGCGTTTTTAGGGAAATTGACCAGAGTTCAACAGGTTAATGGTCCAACCACCATTTACCTTAATTACAGACACGTATAACTTACTGCTCTTGACTTGGAGGAATTATGGCGGACGTAGAAGCATCCTTATTTACACCAGAGAGGAAGACATTTTTAGACAAACACATATGGACGTTACCTATTGCTGTGGACGTATTCGGTCGTGGACGGAGGACCGTTTGCTCCCAAATTTGCCAACTATGATTCAAAAAATATTATTTAGCTTATGAAGGTAAATGTTTACATTTTGTTTTAACAGAGGGTGGGCAAAGCTGCCTGATGTTCACCTGCTGCCCCCCTTCCCCAGCGCCATGTGACTGGTGAAAAAAATTGGTCCGGTTCCATGACGTTGTGTATCATAAATAAGATAATAAGAGATAAGATAAGATAAGGCTTTATTAGTCCCACACTGGGGAAATTCCAGGAATGCAACAGCACAGTGATAGCAACACTCAGAGCAATGATTTAGAAGATAAGAAAATAAGAGCAGTGAATATACATATGTACACATAAATATATAAATATATATATATATACACAGTGCGGAGCATTGTAGCTAGATGGAATAAACAGCATAACTGTCTATTTAGTTACCCTACATGGTATGAATATGTACCCATACATATTGTCACCCTCCATAGCGACTGATATTGTCCTAGTCGTATACTGGAGGGGACCATTTGTGTAAGTCTGTTGCATCTTCTGCATTCAATACTATTAGGTCGTCACATTTTTTTGCTATCTCTGCGAGCAGCCCTGCTTAGGTTATATAGTCTGACAGCTGTAGGTAGGAAGGACCTGCGAAACCTCTCGGTTGCGCACCTAGGATGATGTAGTCTACTGCTAAATGAGCTCCTCAGTGCGTTCAGTATGTCCTGCATAGGGTGGGGCTTGGACTCCAGCAGAGATGACAGTTAAGCCACCATCCTTCTCTCTACTATCTCTTCCACTGGGTCAAGGCGTTGTCCCAGGACAGAGCTAGCTTTTTTGATCAGTTTGTTCATTCTCTTCCTATCGGCTGCTGTAATGTCGTTGCCCCAGCAGACCACTCCAAAAGTGATGGCTGATGCCACCACCGTGTCGTAGAATGTCTTCAAGAGCACCCCTTGTACACCAAAAGACCTGAGCCTCCTCAGTAGGAACAGCCTGCGCTGTCCCTTCTTGTAGAGTGCGTCGGTATTGTGTGACCAGTCTAGTTTATTGTTCAGATGAACACCCAGGTACTTGTAGGATGTCACCATCTCAATGTCTGTTCCCTGGATGTTTACTGGTGCTGTGAGGGGTTGTCCTTGCCTGCGGCAGTCCACTACCAGCTCCTTAGTTTTCTTCGCGTTGATCTGGAGGCAGTTCCGATGGCACCAGTCCATGAAGTCTTGGATAAGTCCTCTGTACTCAGCTTCATCTCTGTTAGAGATGAGGCCGAATAGTGGTGGAATAAAAGCGAAATTGAGGTGGGATAATCATATCTGTTTATGGATGTGGGAGAAAAAGCAAAAATGCCCAACAGAAGAGAAAATAACGGCCAAAATGCAGCAAAAATAGCAAAGCAAACCGCCTATACTAGCGGTAAGTGACGAATGTCTGTGTTTGTTTATTGTTTTGTTTACATTGTACTGCATTGTACTGATTTTCAGGTTCATATACTTTGAAGAAAAGATAACATAATGTCCGAAACAAGAAATGGTGAAAAAAAAAAGAAAAAAAACTGAACCATTCTTTGTGTAAATATTTCCAAAGTCCACTTTTGACTGAAAGCTATGTAATTCAATACGGCTGCCATGGCATTATGCAAATTAGATGTGTAAATGTACTCCTATTTAAAACTTTGGATCATTTTCTACATCTTTCTAATTGACAGTAAGCCATTATCGCTTACCACTTTCAAGTTATAGTTTTGGAAATCTCTGACATCTGAACTGAATATTTTCTTGAAAAAACCTTAACCACTAGGGGCTGACGGCACAACAGAGCTCCATTCACAGTCTTTGGGTTAATAGTCCAACCACCATTCTAGCTTAATGGCTCAACCACTGTACACCTTAGAGGTCAAAACACTGTATACCTTAACGGCTCAACCATTGTACACCTTAAAGGTCCAACCACCATTCTACCTTAATGTCTGGACCACTGAACACCTTAATTGTCCAACTACAGTTCTACCTTAATGATTGAATCAATGTATACCTTAATTGTCCAACCACCATTCTACCATCGTGGCTCAAGCACTGTTCAAATAAATGGTCCAACCAACATATACCTTAATAGCTCTCCCACTGTACACCTTATTAGTCCAACCACTGTTATACCTTAATGGCTAAACCTCTGCACACCTTAATGGACCAACCACCATGTACCTTAATGGCTCAACCATTGTACACCTTAATGTTCCAACCACCATATACCTTAATGGCTTGACTATTGTACACCTTAATGGTCAAACCACCATTCTACCTTATTGGCTCGACCACTGTACGTCGTAATGGTCCAACCACCATATACCTTAATGGCTCAACCACTGTACACCTTAAAGGTCCAACCACCATTCTACCTTAATGTCTGGACCACTGAACACCTTAATTGTCCAAATACAGTTCTACCTTAATGATTGAATCACTGTACACCTTAATTGTCCAACCACCGTTCTACCATCATGGCTCAAGCACTGTTCAAATAAATGGTCCAACCAACATATACCTTAATAGCTCTCCCACTGTACACCTTATTAGTCCAACCACTGTTATACCTTAATGGCTAAACCTCTGCACACCTTAATGGATCAATCCCAATGTACCTTAATGGCTCAACCATTGTACACCTTAATGTTCCAACCACCATATACCTTAATGGCTTGACCACTGTACACCTTAATGGTCAAACCACCATTCTATCTTATTGGCTCGACCACTGTACATCGTAATGGTCCAACCACCATATACCTTAATGGCTCAACCACTGTACACCTTAAAGGTCCAACCACCATTCTACCTTAATGTCTGGACAACTGAACACCTTAATTGTCCAACTACAGTTCTACCTTAATGATTGAATCACTGTACATCTTAATTGTCCAACCACCGTTCTACCATCGTGGCTCAAGCACTGTTCAAATAAATGGTCTAACCAACATATACCTTAATAGCTCTCCCACTGTACACCTTATTAGTCCAACCACTGTTATACCTTAATGGCTAAACCTCTGCACACCTTAATGGACCAACCACCATGTACCTTAATGGCTCAACCATTGTACACCTTAATGTTCCAACCACCATATACCTTAATGGCTTGACCACTGTACACCTTAATGGTCAAACCACCATTCTACCTTATTGGCTCGACCACTGTACATCGTAATGGCCCAACCACCATATTCCTTAATGGCTCAACAACTGCACAACTTATATAAACTTTATTTTCTCCTTTTTAAAAACACATACAAAAAAGAAAACATACATATATACAGAAAACCCCTCCCTCTCAATTCCTCGAGGGTAAAAAAAAAGAAAAAAAAGGGGGGGGGAAGAGACAGGGTCGCCCTGATATGTTTTAGCTTATCCCAGACCAACACACATTTACAATCACCTTATGATTTTCCAACCAAACATTCGCATTTTAACTGTTACTTGAAAGAGAAATCACATCTCTCTGGTTCTGGCCTCCCTTCACTGGCTCCCCATAGATTTCAGAATTAAGTTTAAAATCCTTCTCCACACATACAGTACAAAGCTCTATAAAATCAGGTCTCTTGTTAGTACAAGAGTACAATGGGAGGCAGAGCATTCAGTCATCAGTCTCTTCTCCTTTGGAACAAGCTGCCTTTCTGGATTTGGGAGTCAGACTCAATCTCTGTTTTTAAGAATAGGGTTAAAACCTTCCTTTTTGACAGGACCCTGTCAGGTTCAGGTTCAGGTTCAGGTTACTTTATTTGTACCCGTAGGTAGATTTGTTTTGCAGTCTGGTGACATCCATATTTACAAGCCACTAATTACATTCAACATAGACACAAACACAGGCACACATCTTACAAAATAGGTAAATATAAAATATGTACAATATAATTTTTATAGCTTGTTCAACTCTTTGACAGCAGCAGGGACAAAGCTGTTTTTGTAGCGCTGGGTTTTGCTTTTTGGGACAGCAAACCTCCGTCTGGAGGGAAGAAGCTGAAAGTTGCAGTGCAAAGGGTGGGAGTCATCATTTAAAATGGAGGTAGCCATCCTCTGTACTTGTCTGGTGTACAGGGATGTCAGGCTCAGCTGTGACTCACCAAGCAAACGACTGGACCATCTAACTACCTGATCCAAGGATTTCCTCTGTTTCAGTTTTATCTGACCAAACCATGACATTAAAGAAAAGGATAAAACAGATTCAATAAAAGCCCGATAAAACATAGTCATTATGGTTCGGTCAATTTGGAAGTGTGCAAGTTTCCTCAAACAATGCAAATTTTGCTGACCCTTTTTGCACACCCTTTCACAGTTCACTTCAAAGTTTAATTTACTATCAATAATCATCCCAAGATATTTGCATGATTGTACACATTCGGTGGTCTGGCCTTTTAGTACGGTGACTTTGTGCCTGGGAGTTTTCCTCCTAAAGTCAATAATCATATCTTTCGTTTTTGTTGTATTCAGCTGCACGTAGGAATCCTCACACCAGTGAACAAAGTCATCAACTACTGGGCCGTGGCCACTCTCACCATCCTGGAGGAGACTGACAATGACTGAGTCATCAGCATACTTTATAATGTGTCTGTTGTCATGTCTGCTCCGACACATGTTTGTGTACAGGATGAAGAGTAGTGGTGACAACACACACCCCTGAGGAGAGCCAGTAGAAGAGCACTTTAGGTCAGACAATGTGCCATTGACCCTTACTCTCTGCGTCCTGTTGGTTAAGAAATCCAGAATCCAACCCACCAGATTATTGCTCAAATCAAATTGTTGCAGGAGCCTTTCAACTAAAATATGAGGTTGGATTGTATTAAAGGCAGAAGAAAAGTCCACAAATAAAAGCCTGGCGTGTGTCCCATTAAAATCCAGATGTTTAAAAAGCATGTTAAACAGAGTGACAGTGGCATCCTCCACTCCTCTGTGAGGCCTATAGGCAAACTGCAGAGGATCCAATGCATGTTCAGTCTGCCTTAGGACCTCACATCTGACCAGTTTTTCAAAAAATTTCATTAAAATTGAAGTCAAAGCAACTGGTCAAAAGTCATTTACCGTTTTAGGACAGCTGGATTTTGGAACGGGAACAACCACGGCATCTTTCCAGATCTTAGGCACATGTTGTGTCTGTAAGGACTTATTGAAAATGTAATGAAATATAGGACTCAGTTCATGTGCACAGGACTTTACCAGGCGCCCACATATATTATCAGGGCCCTGACTTTTGTTCACTTTTACAGCGCGGAACTCCCTTTTAACATCCTGCATCTCAATATTAAAGTGCTGATTGTCTTTGAGTTTCTGTTTCAAATCTTGGATTTCTGTGCTAAAATCAAAGGAGTCAAAATGACCATTTCAGGTTCCTTTATTTGTACCCGTAGGTAGATTTGTTTTGCAGTCTGGTGACATCCATATTTACAAGCCACAATTACATTCAACATAGACACAAACACAGGCACACATGAAGCTGACTATAAACATGATAAAAATACTCAAGGCTCCATCAGTCAGGGTATAAAGACAAAGAGATGAGAGAAAAACCAGAGGTAAGAGAGAAGGGTCATTTTAAAAAATTAAAAACTAGTCAAAGAGGTTAAAAACTCAAAGGTCTAAAACCCAATAAAATATTTAGAACCCAAATAACATCCTACAAAAATAAGTAAATATAAAATGGAGTTAACAAATAGGTACCTAAATTATGTGAAATATATTGTTACAACTTGTTCAACTCTTTGTCAGCAGCAGGAACAAAGCTGTTTTTGTAGCGCTGGGTTTTACTTTTTGGGACTTTTTGGTGACCCTGAACCATCTCTTAATTATGCTGCTAATAGGTTTAGACAGCCGGGGGACCTCCAAGGATGCACTGGGCTTCACTGTTTTCTTCACTCTCAATGAAATATTTTTGCTGGTCATTAACATCTGTTTGTTCTCTTCCATAGATTGAGTCCCCATCATGCTGTTTGCTCTCTACATGTCCGTTCTTTTCTTCTTTTTGTTTTAGATTTGATTGACAGTTGGCAACCAGTTTACAGGTGCATTATCACCACGTACTTCACTCTATCCCCTCACTTTTACTGTTTTTCTAAAACAGTAAAAAAAAAAATCTGAAGTGCTTTAAATTAATTAGATATTACATACCATACCAAGCAGCTGTACTGTATATGCATTCTATGTTTTTTTCTCATATATCATACTGTTTGACAGTCTGGGCTCAAGCAGCTCCTTCCACAATAAGACATATAGGTTCATTATATAATCAAACTCTAAAAATATTGGATAAAAAGCCCATTAGGTGGCATCACTGTTATATTAAAAAAAAAAAAATACAACCTATTGAGTTCTGAGAGTTTCATTGACCTCTGTTTTCTGAAATTAATTTTCAAATGTTTTCATAAATCAGTGCCAGAGCCACTTGCTGGTTTCATCCAAAGACAGGACAGCAGCAGAGCCACCAGGAGTTCTGTTAACAATAACTGTAAAATATTCCACCGCAGAACCACATTTGGACAAACAGCTTTCTCTATAAAGGGCAGTCACATCTAGAACACAATGCCAAATGAAATTAAAATAATAACGGACTTTAAAACATTTACTACAAAGGTTAAAAACTGGCTGAAAAAAAAACAAGAATGTACCCATGTATGAAATGGTTGTCTGCAGGGTGAGAGTGAATGAAGGGAAGGAATGAATGTATTTGTTTAGTGAGTGAGGAAGGGAGGGAGGCCTGAAATAGGCAAATGTGAGTCAGGTTGTTATATTGTGTATTTATAATCTTGTTTGCATTGATGTATGTGGTTATTGTTTATTCTGTTTTCATTTTTTCTTTTCCTTATCCTTCTTTCTTTTTACCTGTTTCTTCTTTCTAAAGCCCATCCAGGGACAAGAGTTGCAAATTAGCTAATAGCTATACACTCTTTGTGCAACACATTAGATTGATTGTCATTTGATTAATTGTCTATGTTTATTGCACTGTCCCTGTCAAATAAACAAATAAAATAAAAAATAATCTCCCCCAGCCAGTAGATGACTGCCCCTCCTTGAACCTGGTTCTGCTGGAGGTTTCTTCCTGCTAAAAGGCAGTTTTTCCTCTCCACTGTCTCCAAGTGCTGCTCACAGGGATTTCTGTATTGCTAGGGTCTTTCTGCAATTGTGGGGTTTTCCTCTATAGTTGGAAGTGCCATGAGATAATTGCGCTATATGAACAAAGTTGAATTGACTTGAATTAATGGCCCAACCACCGTACACCTTAATGGTGAAACTTTAGGGAACCCCCACTGGGATATTCATCTCAGACTGGAAGCAGAGGGGAGGGGAATATTCCCTCTGCCAGCAGAGCGTGGGGGATTTAACGGAGAAGGACAGTTCATACTGTAATGGGAAAAGATGGTAATGCAGCAGTAAGGGGTGGATGTGTGAACGTATTGTAATGCGAGATTTCAGGCAGCAGGGGGAAGGAATGGAGTGATATAAAAGGAGAGACCCTGGTGTATTGGGAGTCTTTTTCTGTGTATGAATGAAGTGGGAGTGAGAAATAAAGTTTGTCTGTCGTGTAAGTCTGGTTCCTTTATTTGCACTCTCCACAAAACTACTGTTCCACCTTAATTGCCCAATCACCACATACATTAATGGCCCAACCATATACATTAATGACAGGAAAGCAAAGCAGTTCTGGCTGATGGCTGATGAGGATTTCATATAGCAACAGCAGGATTGGTAGATTAGATTATCCAGATCCGCTCTAGAAGAGTTCTTTACCACTCTCACTGGAATACAGACCTCCCGTCTCTTCAGTAGCCATATTTGCTGTGTTGCTGTGGTAACTATGGGAACCAGCCAAACCACTGTGGCATTCATGCACATCAGCCATTTCCATCTGCTTTTTTCTGTTCACTCTTAAGGGATTTGTGGGTTATTCCACCCCTTCCAAGTGCATAAATTTTAATCAATTATCATGTATTTCCATCCAGGAATTCTTATGTGCATAGCAACAATTTTACATAAAGATTACACCGCTGTATGGAAGCACAGCAAGTTTCATTGTTGAGTCTCAAAAGTGAAGTAAAGCAGCGTTTATGTCACTGTTTTTCTGATCTGGATTATCAGTTTAGAAATAATCAACATATTGGGAACTTTCAAACAGCTCCCCACTGTGGAGAAGAAGGTACACTACACAGCATTGTCTATGTCTTTCTCACATTATATGAAACCACCAGCAGTTAATGTAACTACCAATTACCAGAAGACTAGAAGCAGAGTGACACATCTGGTGAAGAATGCAGCTACAGTATTATGGAATGTATACTTTATTAATCCCTCTGGCATTCATAGAGTATACAAAACACTATATATATATATATATATATATATATATATATATATATATATATATATATATATATATATATATATATATATATATATATATATATATATATACAGTATATATATATATATATATATATATATATATATATATATATATATATATATATATATATATATACATACATACATACAGTATATATATATATATATATAACTCTTTGAAAACCTATTGTTGGCTGTTATATATGAACTACTATTGAGGCCCATCGAATATGGCATACATATATATTTATTATCTCTTTGAAAACCTATTGCTGACTGTTATACAATATATGAACTACCACTGAGGCCGGTTGAATATGGCATGCAGTGTTTAAGGGTGGTGGACTACAATAGCAATAGCAACCAAGTTACATCCACATACATATGGAGCGGGGGGGGGGGTGGTGTGAAAAGTTCATAATGGTCATATTTGACAAAATGTGGCTTATTTTTCAACTGCAAGGATACAAGCACTGATGGAAGAAGTGCATGGACCGAAGGGGAGACCTGCCCCCAAACAGCCCTCAGTGACACAATGCATTTGCATGCATTAAGCATGAGGATCATGAGGATCCAGAGAGAGCACCAACAAGACTATCATATACACTGCATTCCAAATTATTATGCAAATAGGATTTTAGTGTCAAAAACATTCAGTATTTTATTTTTCAATTAAACTCATGCATGGCATTGTGTCTCAGGGCTCTTTGGAGCACTGATATCAATCTCAGACACCTGTCATAATTAGTTTGCCAGGTGAGCCCAATTAAAGGAAAACTACTTAAGAAGGATGTTCCACATTATTAAGCATGCCACAGGTTTCAAGCAATATGGGAAAAAAAAAAAAGAATCTCTCTGCTCTCGAAAAGTGTCAAATAGCGCAATGCCTTGGACAAGGTATGAAAACATTAGATATTTCTGGAAAAATTAAGCGTGCTCATCGTACTGTGAAGAAATTTGTGGCTGATTCAGAGCACAGATGGGTTTGTGCAGATAAAGGCATAATGAGGAAGGTTTCTGGCAGACAAATTCATCGGATTAAGAGAGCAGCTGCTAAAATGCCATTACAAAGCAGCAAACAGGTATTAGAAGCTGCTGGTGCCTCTGGAGTCCCACAAACCTCAAGGTGTAGGATCCTCCAGAGGCTAGCAGTTGTGCATAACCCTACCATTTGGCCACTACTAACAAATCCTCACAAGCAGAAACTGTTGCAGTGGGCCCAGAAATACATGAAGACTCATTTTCAAACAGTTTTGTTTACTAATGAGTGCCATCCACCCCTGGATGGTCCAGATGGATGGAGTAGTGGATGGTAGGTGGAAGGCCACCATGTCCCAACAAGGCTGCAACATCAACAAGGAGGTGGCGGAGTCATGTTTTGGGCTGGAATCATGAGGAGAGAGCTGGGAGGCCCCTTTAGGGTCCCTGAAGGTGTGAAAATGACTGAGGCAAAATACATAGCGTTTCTGACTGACCACTTTCTTCCATGGTACAAAAAGAAGAACCGTGCCTTCCACAGCAAGATTATCCTTATGCATGACAATGCACCATCTCATGCTGCAAAGAATACCTCTGTGTCATTGGCTGCTATAGGCACAAAAGGAGAGAAACTCATGGTGTGGCCCCCATCCTCCACTGACCTCAACCCTACTGGCAACCATTGGAGCATCCTCAAGCAAAAGATCTATGAGGGTTGGAGGCAGTTCACATCAAAGCAGCAGTTGTGGAAGGCTATTTGTACATCTTGCAAAGAAATTCAAGCAGAAACTCTCCAAAAACTCACAAGTTCAATGGATGCAAAAATTGAGAAAGTTATATCCAAGAAGGGGTCCTATGTTAACATGTAACTTGGCCTGTTAAGATGTTTGTGATTCAAATTGCTTTTGATTTCAGTAAATTTGACCTCCTAATGCTGCAAATTCAACAAATGGATCATTTTCAGTTCTTTATAACAAATAAAATATTTTGAAACTCTGTTGTGCATAATAATTCAGAACAATGCATTTTGATTTTTTTTTATTATTATTATTTTTGCAAAAAAAGTTATTGGGAGGTTTGTTCAATAAAATTTGAATTTTGCTCTAACGGTTGCTGACCTGAAAATTATATTGACTGTCATTTGCACTGACTATTTAGGAAAATCAGAGACAAATATATTTGCATAATAATTTTGTATGCAGTGTAGGTGCTTGTGGAAAATGGCCATTACTAGAGCCAGTTTTAATCGGATTAATTGAGAATATTCATGTTGAGGTTGGTTCCAAGGTTGTCATAGCCAGGAGCGGCACTGGGGTTAAGCTCCCAGTGCTCATAAAATGCTCCTTACGGTGTGCGTCTCAAAAAGCCTCTGACAACTAAGTCCAACTCCTAGCCTGCCCGTGTGGTTTAGTCTCTAAGCCTGGCGGAACTGCTTTTACTAATAGGAGAAGGGGCGAGGGCGGATTTCTGGCGCCTTAAAACCAGATGCTTCGGGTAGATGGTGGCTCGTCAACCTGGGAAGGTAGCCCATCTAGGGGAAGGTAAACCCTGATTTCAAACCTCCGCTGCCTTGCGGCACACCCGGTCACAGGAAAGGCTTCGGGAGTCAACCCTGAGGAAAAATCCGGAGTCGGAGCCCCTAAGGCAGTTCTCTGTTGTGTTCAACATTGTTCTAGCAGCTCCTGCGACGGTGCTGGTGCCAAACTATAGCAGCCCTGCTGTTCCTTTGGATTCATCAGTGACGTGGAAAGGGGGGACATGCTGCATGGGTAGCATCTTGTCCTCCATATCTTCCTGCCCAGGCTTGAATCCTACCAACGCCCAACGCTGGAAGGTAGAACACCGGTGCGCATCGGCCTGTTCAGCCACAGGTGGTGCTGTTCCAGCAGAGTAGACGTTTAGGATTCTCTTCCATGGTCATCATAGACCGACGGAGGCCGATGACGAGATTCATGTTGAGATAGTTAATAGCATTAATCTCATAAAGCCCAACAGGAACTGTCTGCCACACTATGCATCTCTCGGCGCCACACCAGTCGGCTGCCTTTTGCAACAGCGGCTCGATTCCGAGTTTTTTTTTCCCTTCCTCTCTCTTTTGATCACTTTTTTTTTTTTTTTTTTTCACCCCACTTATATCACGGACACACAGATCGTCCCAAATGTCTCCTGAGCCGGTGGACGGAGCCACTGTTTATAGCAGGATTCGATACAACAGGGAAGAGCTGCTAGCATTTAACCGCCACCCGGTCCCACTGGAAAAACTCGACATACCGAGAGAACTGAGGCGAAAACGCCGCGGCTGCCGGGCTGGAGTAAGGCGGAGGACAAAAAATATAAGGTACAGACCCTCCCTTCCATCTGTTGTCATGGGAAATGTACGGTCGATACTGGGAAAGTTAGATGAGCTAGCGGCTATCTCCCGTTATGATAGCACTTACCGGGAGTGCTCTCTCCTTTTGTTTACTGAGACGTGGCTAACTGAACTAGCAGCAGATGCTAACATTGAGCTGGAGGGTTTTCACATGATACGAGCTGACCGAACACCAGAGAGTGACAAAACTAGGGGCGGTGGAGTGATAATGTATGTTAACAACAACTGGTGTAGACCGGGACATATCACTATTAAACAACGACACTGCAGCAAAGACATTGAGTTGCTAGCTGTTAGCATGAGGCCTACATATCTCCCGAGAGAACACTCACACGTGATCTGCATTGTTGTTTATGCAAATCCGACGGCGAACGCTGGGACAGCGCGTGACGTCATCCATTCAGTAACCAGCAGGCTGCAGACAGAACACCCAGATGCTCTTCTCCTCATCTCAGGCGATTTCAACCACGTTTCACTGTCTCCCATTCTGCCCACTTTCACCCAGTATGTCACATGCCACACTAGAGACAATAAAACACTGGATTTGTTCTACGCAAACACTAAGGAGGCGTACACCTCATCACAACTCCCCCCACTTGGGAGATCGGATCACAACTTGGTTCATCTCCGACCGGTGTACAAACCCCTAGTGCACAGACAACCTCCGGCCATGCACACTGTGGAGTTATGGTCTGAGGAGACAATGGACACTCTAAAGGACTGTTTTGAAGCCACTGCCTGGAAGCAGCTCTGCGATCCACATGGTGAGGACATCGATGGCCTCATTCACACCTTCACGGGCTACCTCAGCTTCTGTGTGGACAAATCCGTTCCCACCAAGACCATACGGCGTCACTCAAACAACAAACCCTGGATCAACCCTGAGATAAAAACACTTCTGAGAAAGAAGAAGAGGATCTTCAGGTCGGGGAACAGGGAGATGCTGAAGTCCGTACAGAGGGAGCTGAGGAGAAAGATCAGAGAAGGCAAGGACAGCTTCAGGAAGAAGATGGAGGACAAGCTGCAACAGAGCGACATCAGCGGGGTCTGGAGAAACCTCAAAACCATCTCGGGGCTCCAGAATACCTCCCCCCAGGCCACGGGGGGCAGGGAGTGGGCGAACAACCTGAATCTGTTTTTCAATAGATTTGACCAACCGCCCTCCCCCCTGTCTGCACAACAACCACTGCTGCCCCTAAGAAATCAAGTCCTGCTACCCACTCCCCACTCCACCGACACCCCCCCCCCACTCCCAACACACAGCCCCCCATCCTGACCCTGACCAAGACCCAGGTGAGGACGGAGCTGAGGAAGATCAAGGCGAGGAAGGCGTCGGGACCGGACGGCATCAGCGCAAAGCTCCTCAAGTCCTGTGCAGACCAGCTGTGTGGGATTGTGACATATATCTTCAACATGAGCCTGAAACTGGGGAGGGTACCACAGCTGTGGAAAACATCTTGTGTGGTACCTGTACCAAAAACTTCCCACCCCAAAGACCTGAACAGCTTCAGACCGGTGGCCTTGACGTCCCACTTGATGAAGACCCTGGAGAGACTGCTCCTTGCTCATCTCCGCCCCCTGGTGGAACCAGCGATGGATCCACTCCAGTTCGCCTACCAGCATAGCATTGGGGTGGAGGATGCGGTGATCTTCCTCCTTTACCGTTCTCTGTCCCACCTGGAGAAGCCCGGGAATATGGTGAGGATCATGTTCTTTGACTTCTCCAGTGCTTTCAACACCATCCAACCGATGATCCTGAAGGACAAGCTGCTGCGCGCAGGGGTGGACCAGCACCTGTCATCATGGATCCTGGACTACCTCACGAACCGGCCTCAGTTTGTGAGAACCCGGGACTGTGTTTCCGACACGATCATCAGTAGCACGGGGGCCCCCCAGGGAACGGTGCTGGCTCCCTTCCTGTTCACTCTTTATACTGCGGACTTCTCACACAACACAACACATTGCCATCTACAGAAGTTCTCTGATGACTCTGCGATCGTTGGTCTCATCTCCAGCGGAGATGAAGCTGAGTACAGAGGGCTTATCCAGAACTTTGTGGACTGGTGCCATCGGAACTGCCTCCAGATCAACGCGAGGAAAACTAAGGAGCTGGTGGTGGACTGCCGCAGGCATGGGCAGCCCCTCACAGCACCAGTAAATATACAGGGAACAGACATCGAGATGGTGACATCCTACAAGTACCTGGGTATTCATCTGAACAATAAACTAGACTGGTCACACAATACTGACGCACTCTACAAGAAGGGACAGCGCAGGCTGTTCCTGCTGAGGAGACTCAGGTCTTTTGGTGTACAAGGGGCGCTGCTGAAGTCATTCTATGACACGGTGGTGGCATCAGCCATCACTTTTGGAGTGGTCTGCTGGGGCAGTGGCATTACTGCAGCCGATAGGAAGAGACTGAACAAACTGATTAAGAAAGCTAGCTCTGTCCTGGGGCAACGCCTTGATCCGATGGAGGAGATAGGAGAGAGAAGGACGGTGGCTAAACTGTCATCTCTGCTGGAGTCCGAGTTCCACCCTATGCAGGACATACTGGATGCACTGAGGAGCTCATTTAGCAGCAGACTACATCATCCCAGGTGCACAACCGAGAGGTTTCGTAGGTCCTTCCTACCAACGGCTGTCAGACTGTACAACCTAAGCAGGGCTGCTCGCAGAGATAGCAAAAAGACGTAACAAACTAATAGTTTTTTGAATGCAAAAGATGCAATAGACTTACACAATGGTCCTCTCCGGCATACAACTAGGAACATACCGGTCGCTATGGAGGGTGAGAATATGTATGGGCACATAATCATACCATGTAGGATAACTAAATAGACGGTTATGCTGTTTCATCCCACCTAGCAACAATGCTCTGCACTGTGTGTGTTTATATATTTACATATTTATTCCATCTAGCTACAATGCTCTGCACTGGGTGTGTTTACATTTATATATCTATATATTTATTCCATCTAGCTACAATGCTCAGCACTGGGTGTGTTTATATTTATATATCTATATATTTATTCCATCTAGCTACATTGCTCCGCACTGTGTGTGTTTATATACTTGCATATTTATTCCACCTAGCTGCAATGCTCCGTACTGTGGGTGTTTATATATTTACATATTTATTCCATCTAGCTACAATGCTCTGCACTGTGTGTTCATATATTCATATATTTATTCCATCCAGCTACAATGCTCTGCACTGTGTGTGTGTGTGTGTGTGTGTGTGTATATACGTATATATTTTATAGTAATATGTACATATGTATATTAGCTGCTCTTGCTTGTTTTGTTTTTTTTTTTTTTCTTGCCTTCTGATTGTTACTCTGAGTGTTGCTATCCCTGTGCTGTTGCAATCCTGGAATTTCCCCGTTGTGGGACTAATAAAGGCTTATCTTACCTTATCTTATCTTATCTTATCCGCTGTCAAGCTCTCGTCTACATGCTGCACATGTCAGAGGAGGTTCTAGATGAGTTGGACTGCGAGAAGTGCAATACATCAGGTAAATCAAAGACACAGCTGAGAGGAACTGCAGGAAGACTTTTCCGGTTAGATGTGGACTCTCAAACACTCACTATGAAGGTGTGACCTCAGCTTTAAAGTCCAGACCCTACCATTTGACAAAATTGTACATGAGTGACATCTGGGACCCATATGATTCAGTAGTGAATGTTCTGTGTTCTGGACTGGAGAGTCCAAGCTGTTGACTGGAGATTCTGGAGACTGGAGAGCTGCAGGTTGTCAAAGATCAGTTGTTATTATGTTGACTCAGATGTGAAGTCAAACCCCTCCTATCTCAGAGAGTTGAGTCTGAGTTACAACAACCTGCATTAGTGAAGCAGCAGTGTGGTTTTCTGGAGAGTCCCCACTGCAGACCTGAAACTCTGAGATTAGTGTTGGGCAGTTTGTCTAAGACCAGCAGTGATTATCCGGTCTCATTTCTAAAGTCTAGCCCCTCCTATCTGAGAGAGTTCCACCTGAGTTACAGCAATCTGCACGATCCAGATGTTCAGCAGCTGCATGAGGGTTGAATTATAAAATGTCATAAATGTCTGAAATATGTGAGACAAGCAACAAATTCTGGTGTTTTTGCTGTTTTAGGTTTCAGTCCAATACTTGTACATAACTATTTTGGGAGAATGTGTTTTAAGCTCTTTAACAGTGAGTGACCTGTTAACGATTCCAGCACGAAACACAACAAACTGATGGGATGAACCAGTGCTGTATCAACACGGAAAGGACAACTGAGAAATGAACCATGTTTGTGGTTTGTGGGACTAACAAAGGTTTAGCTTATCTAATCTTGAACTGTATCTTTATGCACTTTGTTACTGGCAGCTGGTAACAAAAACACAATTTGTTCCCATTCCATTAGTTTAATCTAAGAAATTTACGAAGAGAACACAGTTTGATAAAAAAACAGTAGGGTGGAATTAAAATGAGTCTGATAGAGCTTTCAACAAGAAACTCTGCATATCTGTATTAAAGTTGGGGAAACAATCAATACAGCATAATACTGCGACATTTGGTGCTTGCAGTGGTGCATTGATTCAAAAACACTAGTGAGTCATTTGTAATCTCAGCAAGTCACATAAATTCTTAAAAATCTCATCAAGTTTGATTAATCACACAACACTGTCACGAACCGAGCCGGTGTTGTCCTTTAGGCTCGGTTCTGACCGTACTCTGTGGCTCAAGTATCGGTATATTTGTGTACTGTGTTATCTTTTTTGTTCTTGTTGCTTCTATGTCTTTTGTTCTTTTTTTCGTGCCCGTAGCCACTGCTCTGGCCGGCAGCTGTTAGGCAGCCTCCTTGACCTACATTTGTGTGGGCGTTGTCTAACACTTACCGGTCCGACCACTCCCCCTCTCTCTTGACAGCCAGCTGATTCCATCTCGGTAATTGTTTTTCCCACGCCTCGCCCATGTGCACCCAATCTGTCATGCCAGCAATGTTTGTACTTAAGCAGCCATTGCCAGTCAAGCATTGCTGGACCACTGAATTGTCTATGGGAGAGTTTTGGCCACCATTCACTGTGGCCTGCCCGCTGCACGTTCAGGTGTGTGAGTCATGAAGTGAACCCTGTCCTCCTTTTTTTATGTCTGCTTAATTTCTTGTGTATTATTTGTTTTGTGACAACGGTGCACTGTGGTCTGTCCACTGCACGTTTATCATGTGAGCCCTTTAATGCACTCCGTAGCCTTTTTGTACGTCTTTGTTTTTGGAACTGTTTGCCCTTTGTGTGTTAATAAATGTGTTTGTGGTGTAACCTGCAAATAAATCCATTCTTCCTTCCCCTCCTCGATGTGCTGCGTAAAAGCACACGAGGAGGGTCATAGAATGGTTCAGCCAGTGCAAGGGATTTAGCGGGTTACACACACACACACATCTGTTTTTCTTCTTTGAACTGTTTTTTTCTTTTTTATCCACCTGAGAACTGGAGCTCATTACGTCTCACCGGCCTTGCACCAACAAAGGGAGAAAGGCAATGGGGTCTCCAACCATGGAGGAGGAGTGGGAGGTGGACTTCTTCAAGAGTTTTGTGGATGAGGCTCTCGCCGCCCGGGGACCCACGCAAGCCTGGGAAAGTGTTTATGGAGTGGTGGGAATTCTAGAGGCGCATCCTGGCCTGTGGAATTATCCAGACTTTTCGGAGCTGTTGTCCACAGTATCTGCACTCCAACAATCATTTCCTGGGCTGAGAATGGGGGCTTTTCCTGAGGAGCCTAAGCGGAGGCACTCCCCACGGCAGATATCCTTCTCCCCTCCCAGCTCGCCAGCTTCACGTCCTGTTCCAGAGTGCGGAGCACCCACATCCCACAAACGATGTCATCCTGCGGGGAAACAACAGGAGAAGCCCTCTTCGTCCTTGGCGGCCATCTTCCCTCCAGCTGCCGTGAGGTCTGCTAGAGCCACCCCAGGAACACCCACCTCCATTTTTACCTGAGTGCCCATTGGCCCAAGGTCAGAGCCGTCAGATGATGGAGGAGCCAGTGGCCTCGGAGGACTTTGTTCCGGAGCTAGCATGGAGATGTCCCCTGCAGCCACGCCGGAGGAATTCCCATTGTTGGAGTCGCCACAGGAGGACAATTGGACTGCTATTACCATCTTGCCAGCTGCGGAGGTGACCGCAGCTGATTGGGAGCCAGAGCTGGACTTACTAGAGGCCAGGCCCGAGTCTTCATCATCAGGATCGATGGAGTCCTGGACAGCGGTGGAGCTTGAGCTCAGGCAAGTTTTGTCACTTGTATTTCTAATGTCAGTATTGGATAAATCTTGTTTGGCTCTATGTGAGGAGAGTCGGGGGCAGCCCTCAGCCACATCTGAACTCCCCCTGCTGGGCTCCGCCGCTGCAGGCAACCCTAATAACCTTGTTTCTTCTCCTGCTCCTGAGTATCCTTCTAGGGTCGCCGGAGAGGAACAATTGTCACTAGGGGTCTCCCTGGACCCGGGTCCACCACCTGACAACATCGTGGGTCCAGCTCCCCTGCTGCCTGAGGCCGTCGTGTGGGTCCCTCCGCAGGCTGTGTCTCCATGGGTGCGATGCACTGGTTTGGGACCCTCGTGGGGGCAGCACCCCAGGATCAGCCCATCATGGATGATGCACTCCTGCTCAGACCCATCATGGAAGGCACGCTACAGCGTGGGGTCCACTGAGGGTGCAGCATTGGCCCAATTGGGGTCTACCGAGGGTGCTGCTGAGCTCCAGCTGGAGTCCACTGTGGATGCTGCAGAGCTCCAATTGGGAGCCACCGCGGGTGCTGCTGAGTTCCAGCTGGGAGCAACCGAGGGTGCAGCCTTGGCCCAGTCGGGATCCACCGAGGGTGCAGCGTTGGCCAGGTTGGGGTCCACTGCGGGTGCAGCTACAGTATGTCTCAAGTTGGGACCACCGAGGATGCCGCGGATCAGTGGGAAGACGCCTTGGCCTCCTCCCTGTACAACGCCGTGGGGGTTCCCTCGCTATGGTCTGGTCATCCCGGTGGGCAGGCCACCTCCTGCTCCACCGCTCCAGTCCTGGTGGCTCTACATTGCTGGCTGACCGCTGGATGGACTGAGTCTCTGGGCCAGAGGCCCCATGTTTTCCAGCAGGCCACCGAACTCTGTTCGCTGAACTGTTGGCTGGGCCTGGGACTCTGGGTGGCCTCCCAAGCCTCCACGCCTTTGGACTTGGGGGGAGGGTAATTTTGGGCCCTGGGCGGGGTATATTGTGTTCCTTCCTTGACTGGTCCCCCTACCTCCCACCCAGGTTCGTGGTTATTGTTCCTGCTTGGGGGAGGGGCATTCCTTTTCCTTTGATGTTGCTGTGGGTGTCTTGACTCCACCCCTAGAAGAGGGGTTTCTGTCACGAACCGAGCCGGTGTTGTCCTTTAGGCTCGGTTCTGACTGTTCTCTGTGGCTCAGGTATCGGTATATTTGTGTACTGTGTCAACTTTTGTGTTCTTTTTGCTTCTATGTCTTTTGTTCTTTTTTTCCGTGCCTGTAGCCACCACTCTGGCCGGCAGCTGTTAGGCAGCCTCCTTGACCTACATTCGTGTGGGCGTTGTCTAACACTTGCTGGACCGACCATGCCCCCTCTCTCTTGACAGCCAGCTGATTCCATCCCGGTAATTGTTTTTCCCACGCCTCGCCCAGGTGCACCCAATCTGTCATGCCAGCAATGTTTGTACTTAAGCAGCCATTCCCAGTCAAGCATTGCTGGACCATTGAATTGTCTATGGGAGAGTTTTGGCCACCATTCACTGTGGTCTGCCCGCTACACGTTTATCATGTGAGCCCATTAGTGCACTCCGTAACCTTTATGTATGTCTTTGTTTTTGGAACTGTTTGCCCTTTGTGTTAATAAATGTGTTTGTGGTGTAACCTGTGAATAAATCCATTCTTCCTCCCCCTCCTCGATGCCCTGCATAAAAGCGCACGAGGAGGGTCTTGACACAGTTTTTAATAATAACCCAAAGACACTTTACAACAAGGCCATTATTCATTCACTCCACAGACAATGATAATGGTAAGCTACTTCTGTAGCCACAGCTGCCCTGGGGCAGACTAACAGAAACATGGCTGCCAATCCAGGCGAACAGTCTCTCTGACCACTACTGAACATTTATTCACATTCATACATCAGTGCTATAAACAATGAACAAACTGGAGGCAAGGTGGGTTAAGTGTCTTGCCCAAGGACACAGTAGCAAGGTGAGGGGAGTGGGATTTGAACCGCCAATCCTCCGGTTATTGAGCAACCTGCTTTTCCTCCTGAGCCACTACGGCCTATTTTTTGTTTCTCTTGGAAAGAAAATGCTACTTTGAGATAGAAAACACAACTACACTGTAAAAATTCAAATATAAGTAAAATGAAATAAATTAAGGCTGTTTATTCTTATTTGTCTGACAAGATATTTATTCTTGCTGTGCAGTTTATGTGGAAGAAACTTTTACATGCTTTCAGATAGTTTTAACTTGTTTTAAGCAATTTGATGATTAATTTTTTTTGTTCTTTTGGCAGATAATTTTACTTAAAAAAGAAAAAAAAATATCTGCCATCAAAGTATGATTAAACTGTTTAAAACAAGAAAAAACTTTTGATAAAGAAAGTAAAATCTTACAGAAAACTGCACAACAAAAAGAAATTCTTGTCCAAATTATCTTGTGAGAGAAATTTTACTGCAATTTCCATTTTTACACTGTGGCAGATACTAGTGCCTTTAGCATAAAGTTACATCAGTGAAGTATTCTTCATTCAAACAAGCACAACAGCAGCAATGAAGTATCTGCACAGGTGGCTGAAAACACTGCAAATAGCATGTCTTTGCTTTTTTAGAAGTGCTTTCTTCTGGCCTTCTTTAAAGAAAATCCTGAACTATGTCCTTGAAGTCCAGCTCATGAATACCATCATACTCGATGGCTGCATGCTTGATACAGTCTACTTTTTTCCAAGTTCAGAATCCACTCTCCCATGCATAGCTGTCTGGTGTAAGCAATCATGCCCTTTCTTTTCCCTTCTCCTCCAGGTGAGTTCATGCTTTAATGGCCCACCTGTCTCCTGGGTGCAGTAATTAGCAGCCTCCTCCACTCAATGCTCCAGCTTAGAAAAATCTTTTACGTTTCGGGATTTTTGGAGCAATTTGTTCTCCCTAGGCTCTTTTACTTTCAATAATTTTATGAGCGCAGCTTTCAAACTTTTTTCCGGACATTTTGACTGAGCTAATTACTTACCTCTCACTGGCGCTTGCATAGTCACGTCAAAACAATTCCTCTTATAGGCTTTTGTGACTGGTATCCATGTAGGGCACTTGTAAATTAGACCAATCAGCAGCCACACATGAATATCAAGTGATGGACATAGAATTTGACCAATTAAAAACAATGTGATCTTTTTCATTGGCACATGATAGGCTTTGATCTTCGTAGGTCCCTGGGCTTCAGCCCAGCCTAGCCTGTTCATTAAGGCAGCCTTGGGCACACAGTTAACTTCACACCATTCTCTGTTGCCCATATGTTAACTGAGTGAAAAAGAAGTGTTTGTCACACAAACAGTGATCTGTGTGGAGTTTGCATGTTCTCCCCATGTCTGCGTGGGTTTACTCCGGGATTTCTCCGGTTTCCTCCCACATGCCAAAAACATGCAAGTTAGGTTAACTGGCATCAAAACTGGGGATTCTAAATTGTCCTTAGGTATGACTGTGAGAGTGAATGGTTGTCTGTCTCTCTGTGTTGACCCTGTGATGGACTGGTGATCTGTCCACGGTGGACCCTGCCTCTCGCCCAAAGATGCTGGGATAGGCTCCAGCCCCCCCACAACCCGAAAAGGATTAAGCGGAAGAAGATGAATGAATGAATGAGTTTATTCTTCCCTCTCTTGGCCTCTTCCTGTAAGAGTTAACGCTCTCCACCCATGTTGGGTGGTGTTAGATGAAGAAAATAGAAGTTACCCCTACAAAGTACCAGCTAAAGTAGAAAATATTCTGCCAGATGTACCTGCATCCTGTTGGTGTTTAACGCAGCTCACTGGGCATCACTGAACTACAACAAACACTGAGAGAAGAAGAGTTTCACTTCCTTTCCTTAATAAAATAGTGACTTCCATTAGATGTGACGACATCTTTGAAGGAACAGAAGAAAAGGGAACCAAGGCCTTTGAGTTCTCTGAAGAGACGTGAATGTTTGGACTGTGAGTATCACACTTTGAAAGTAGTTAATTATCAGTTGGTGTAGAATTTCTTTTTGAAGATGTGAGTACTGTCTTCCCAGTAAACTATAAAGCAAGCCTGCACAGCAGTGACATGCACAGATTTTTTTTTTTTTTTTTTTGGGGGGGGGGGGCAGGTGCTCAACTCAACAAGGGGCACTTTCACCCCCCAGTGCATCAGTCTGGTAACAAGAAGAAAAAAGGCTTCTGATTTTTTTTCACTTGTTAAATGTTGAAAAATAAGCCAGATCGTCTTACTTTTAGTCCAGTTGTATAGATGTGCAACATGTGGATGTTGTGATATTTGAGTTGCAACTGTTATGCACTAATTTTTGTTTTGCTGCACCATGAAGATAAGGGCTTTGGCAGTGACACAAGCTTTCTCAGTATGTTTTGGGCCATTGCCCATCTGTATTGTGAAGCACTATCCAATCAGCTTTGATGCATTTGACTGAGTCTGAGCAGACACTGTATTCCTTTACACTTCAGAATTCATTTGACTGCTTCTGTCTTCTGTCACATCATCAATAAACACCAGTGACCTAGTGTCATAGGAAGCCATGCTGCTGCCTCCACCATGTTTTACAAATGTGGTGTGTTTTGGATCATGAGCCGTTCAAGACTTCTCCATACTTTCTTCTTCCCATCCTTCGGATTCAGGTTGATCTTGGTTTCATCTGTCCAAAGAATGCTGTTCCAGAACTTGGCTGGCTTCATTACATTTTTTATGACAAAATCTAATCTGCCATTTCTATTTGTGAGGCTGATTAATGGTATGAACCTTGTGGTGAACTGTCCATATTTGGTCTTGTAAAGTCTTCTCTTTATGGGAGACTTGGGTACTGATACACCTACTTCTTTGAGAGTGTTCATCACTTAGGTGGGTGTTGTGAAGGGATTTTTCTTCACCATGGAACAGATCTTGTGATTATCCACCAATGTTGTCTTCTTTGGATTTCTAGGCCTTTTTGAGTTCCTGAGTATACCAGTGCACTTTTTTTTTTTTTTTTTTTTTTTTTTTTTGTCAGAACGTACCAAGCTGTTGATTTGTCCCCTCCTAAAATTTCAGCTCTCTCTCTGATGGATTTCTCCTTTTTTCAGCCTAAGGATGGTCAGTTTCACTCCCGGGAGATCCTTTGAAAGCATGTTGTAGATTCACAGAAACAGCTTCCAAATTTTAGAGCCTCTGGCAGTTACAGTATGCTGACAATCTACAAACCAAAACCCATCCATAAGTGTGCCGGGCTGGAGTTTAGGCGGCGTGCAAGAAATATAAGACAGAATAATAAAGAGCGATGGCAAGAACCAAGCAGACCGCTCGTAAAATCTACTGGAGGAAAAAGCCCCCCAGGAAGCAGCTAGCCACCAAGGCTGCTCAGAAAAGCACTCTGGCCACCGGCGGAGTGAAGAAGCCTCACCGTCACAGGCCCGTGGCTCTGAGAGAGATCCGTCACTACCAGAAATCTACGGAGCTGCTCATCCGTAAGCTGCCCATCCAGCGCCTGGTGAGGGAGATCGCTCAGGACTTCAAGACCGACCTGCGCTTCCTGAGCTTCGCCATCATGGCTCTGCAGGAGGCCAGCGAGGCCTACCTGGTGGGTCTCTTCTTCGCTAAGAGGGTCACCATAATGCCCAAAGACTTCCAGCTGGCCCGCCGCATCCGTGGAGAGAGAGCTTAGACTTTCTGCTGCACATTCACCAACCATAATGCTCCGCACTGTGTGTCTATATATATATATATATATATATATATATATATATATACTGTATATATATATAGTAATATGTACATATGTTTACTAGCTGTTCTTGATTTTTTTTTTCTTGCCTTCTGATTGTTGCTCTGAGTGTTGCTATCCCTGTGCTGTTGCAATCCTGGAATTTCCCCATTGTGGGACTAATAAAGGCTTATCTTATCTTATCTTATCTTATCTTATCTTAAGTGTCATAATGTTTATTTCAGCAATAGATTATTAGTGTTTGAGTTAATTACTTTTGAGCGCCTTAAATGAGGAGATTTTGTATATAAATGGCTGCAGTTCCAACACTGTAATTCCAAATTAGATGTGAATGCCATCAAATTAAATCTGAAAGTGTAAACTTTAAGCCCATATTGATTATATAACTGTATCTTGAATATGTTTTTGTACACAGCATAAAAAAAAACTAAACTTGTGTCAGTGTCCTAATATATATAAGTCTTTCTCAGGTCTCTTGGTGTACAAGGGGTGCTGCTGAAGACATTCTACGACACGGTGGTGGCATCAGCCATCACTTTTGGAGTGGTCTGCTGGGGCAGTGGCATTACAGCAGCCGATAGAAAGAGACTGAACAAACTGATCAAGAAAGCTAGCTCTGTCCTGGGACAACGCCCTGACCCAGTAGAGGAGATAGGAGAGAGAAGGATGGTGGCTAAACTGTCATCTCTGCTGGAGTCCGAGTCCCACCCTATGCAGCTACCCAACCAATCTTTCAAAAAAAAAAAAAAAATAAAATAACAAAACGACTCAGAGTGTGAATGCAGTCTTACCTGCTGATGAATTTAATAAATTTTTTGTTAATATTGGTCCTAATTTGGCTCGAGAAATACCCATTACGGCACCTACGAGTGATACAATAAGCAAAAACATTGCTATAAAAGACTCCATTTTCATAAAGAACACAGACAAGAGTGAGGTCATTGAAATTGTTAAATCGTTTAAAAGTAAAACATCTGCGGACTGTGATGGTATTGACATGCTCTTAGTCAAAACTATTATTGAATGCTTAGTGAAGCCACTGACGTATATCTGTAACCTTTCTCGCCAAACAGGTATATTTCCCAATGCAATGAAAATAGCTAAAGTAATTCCGATGTACAAGACGGGTGACAGAGAGGAATTTTCAAACTATAGACCAATTTCACTATTGCCGCAATTTTCCAAGATACTTTAAAAAATATTCTATGAGAGAACTGACAACGTCATAATGAAGAATAATTTATTGTATGAGCAGCAATATGTGTTCAGACACAAGAGGACAACTGCACATGCTCTAATGGTATTTATAGAAAAAATATCAACTGCTATAGAAAATAAAGAGTATTCAGTTGGAGTATTCCTGGATCTTAAAAAAGCATTTGATACAGTGGATCATAATTTATTATTAAAGAAACTACAAAATTGTGGTATTAGGGGGGTAGCACTGTCCTGGTTATGTAGTTACTTAAAGAATAGATATCAGTATGTATGTGTTGGTAACAAAAACTCACAGTTACTGAAGGTTACTTGTGGAGTCCCACAGGGTTCAGTTTTGGGGCCATTGTTATTCAATATGTATATAAATGATATATGTAAATTTTCAGAAAAAATGGATTTAATATTGTTTGCAGATGACATTAATTTATTATGCAGTGGAAGCAATTTGGAACAACTTTTGGATACACTCAGAAAGGAATTAGGAAAGCTTAAACTGTGGTTTGATTCAAACAAATTAACACTCATTTTAAGTAAGACAAAATTTATAGTTTTTAACAACCGTCACAACAACTTAGTACCTAAACTCAGTGTAAATGGTGTAGAGATTGAAAGGGTATCTGTGCTGACCTGTCAGATATTGGGTGGGGTTATGTTCCCTCTAGTGGTGGTTTGCGTTACTGCACCTTTAATTGTAGCTACTTCCTGTTTCCTGCATAAACCCTTTTTTTGTTCAATCTGCCATGATGAAAGCAATGTGAAAATGTGCTCGCCAGAAATTTGGTTGTACTAACCTAGGAGTGGAACCAACAGTAAGTTAATGCTGAAAATTGTTGTAATACTTGTTTAAGATGACCATGGTTTGGAATATGATGTTAAAAACGCTAAATTTAAGCTATAAAAAGATCGCGATTAAAAGGTGTTAATGGCTAATTGTTTGCAATGGTACTTAGCTAACTGCTGAGTCATTTAGCCCTTTGTTAGCCCAAGTTATATTGTGTTGTAATGGTGCTTCGTGTGAAAGCTAGTTAGCTATTCATTTGGCTATGCTTACCTGCTTACTTAGCTGTGTAGCTGTCCTCTGTAAAATAAAAATGTGTTAGTATAATTTCGTAATACTTACCTGATTTAACTTACCTTAACTTTGTAACCTGTGGAAACTGTGAAATACTTAACTCAGTTTGAATCTGTAAAGCAAATTACTTACCTGAGTTAAGTGCCTGTAATAAGAGAAACTGTTTATATACAGAGTGTTGTATTATTATTTCTTATGTAACATTCTGTATTATGTATATTTCATTGTGTTTCAGTTTTACAAAACAAACAAGACAAAAACTGATTTCAGTAAATCAGTCAACCTGGAATCAGCCTGCTGTCTTTATTGTTCGCTATCTGTCTACAATACCCAGCCGTATTATCAGGACAGAATAGTAAAATGTTGACCACGCAGCGGGGATAGGCAGCTGAAATACGGTGAACAGCACACAGAAGCAAGCCAAGATGAGCCACGCTGGTGAGGAGGACCGTCCGTCTCAGTTGGAGACAAGGTCTCAAGCATCAAATTCACACAAGTCCTCCAGAGCATCAACCCGGTCATCTGCCAGCATCGTTGCAGCAAGAGCCAGAGCTAAGGCTGAAGCAGCTAAAGTCAAAGCATCCTTTGCAGAGAAGGAGGCAGCCATGATGAAACAAAGGGCTTCAGTAGAAGCTGCCATAATGGAACAAAGGGCTTCAGCAGAGGCTGCCATGATTAAAGAAAGGGCTTCAATAGACGCAAATCTTCACGTGCTACAACAAGAGAAAGAAGCAACTGCAGCATCAAGAGAGGCAGCTATATTGGAAGAAGCTGCAGCAGCAGAGCTCGATCCAAGACACAGCGACTCTCTTGGTGAGCTACAGAATCTAGCCCTTGATGATCCAGTGAGACGCACACAACACTACGTGGAAACACAGCCATTCGATGCACATGCACCACGGTTGCAACCAGGCCCAACTCCACAGCAACAAATTGATCATCAAGCACCGGTGAATTCACACCTCTCTAGCATTAAGGAACAAGATTCACTGTATGAGTCTTTCGTGGACAGAAATGAACACAAGCCCATGATGGTTGGACACAACGTTCCTCATTCTGCCCCAAAGCCATTTGTTCCAAAGCAGGAACATTCACCTGTTCTCCCTGACATTAAAAGGAAAGACACTGCAGCTAACCCTCCAGCCTCTCATCCCAACCAAGGAAACAAATCCTCACCTCCATCAACACAAACCCATGTCTTGGCCCAGTATCTCATGAGAAAAGAGATGGTGAGCTCAGGACTCCTTACCTTTGACGACTGCCCAGAAAACTACTGGGCGTGGAAGGCCTCCTTCCTAGCAGCCACAAAGGAGCTTAACCTCTCGGAGCAAGAAGAGCTCAACCTACTGATCAAATGGTTGGGGCCCAAGTCGTCAGCTCAAGCCATGAGGATCAGGTCTGTGCATGTAAACAATCCTAGACTAGGAGTGTGGACGGTATGGGAGCGCTTGGAGGAAACTTATGGAAGCCCAGAGGTGATTGAAAGTGCCCTAATGAAAAAATTGGACGCCTTCCCAGTCATCTCTAACAAAGAGACACACAAGCTCAGAGAGTTAGGAGACTTGTTAAAAGAGCTACAAGCTGCTAAGTCAGAGGGATTCTTACCTGGGCTCATGTATCTTGATACAGCTCGAGGGGTAAATCCAATTGTGGAGAAGCTTCCATTCTCACTTCGTGAACGCTGGATGACACAGGGATCCAGGTACAAGGAAGTTTATCATGTGCCTTTCCCACCATTCAGCTACTTTGTGGAATTTGTATGTTCTCAAGCTAAGACTCGCAATGACCCCAGTTTCGCATTCAACCTTTCCTCTACTCCCAATCAGTCAAAAGGTGAGAAAGACCAAAAACACATCTACAAATCCGCTGTAACAGTGAGGAAAACTGATGTCACAGCCGCAGGTGGTGCATCTCAGGACAGCACATCTGTGAAGAAAACTGAACCGGACAAAGAATGTCCAATCCACAACAAACCACATCCGCTCACAAAATGCCGTGGGTTCCGAGGAAAGCACCTGGATGAGAGGAAAGCGTACTTAAAGGAGAACTCGATCTGCTTTAGATGTTGTGCCAGCACCAAGCACATTGCCAAAGACTGTAAGACCGCACTCAAATGCAGAGAGTGTGAGAGTGACAAGCACACTTCAGCGATGCATCCTGGTCCAGCACCATGGTCGCCTCATGGGCAGGCTGGGCACTCACCTGGGAATGACCAGAGCGGGGAGCAAGGAGGGGAGCAAAGCGGGGAGAGTGAAGTTGCAGCAACTCCTGTTGTCACTTCTAAGTGCACAGAGATATGTGGCGATGCACCCCAGCCTAGATCCTGTTCTAAAATCTGCTTGGTCAAGGTTTCCCATGCTGATAATCCAAGCAAGTCTCACAGAGTATATGCTGTACTCGATGACCAAAGCAATAGGTCTTTAGTGAAATCTGAGTTCTTCAGTCTGTTGGGTATTAACAGCAGGGCATCCCCCTACACGCTAAAAACATGCTCAGGAAGAGTGGAGACTGCTTGAAGGAAAGCAACCAACATCATTGTGGAATCTCTCGATGGGAAGACCAAGGTCACACTGCCCACATTGCTGGAGTGTGAATACTTACCTGGTGACCGGTCAGAGATCCCGACCCCTGAGTGCGCACAATATTTCCCTCACCTCAGACCAGTGGCTGACAAAATCCCTGCACTTGACAACAGTGCACCCATTCTTCTGCTACTAGGCCGAGATGTTTTGAGCTTGCACAAGGTGCGAGAGCAGCGCAACGGACCACACAAGTCGCCATACGCTCAGCGCCTTGATCTCGGCTGGGTCATAGTGGGAGAGCTGTGTCTGGGTGGCGCTCACAAGACTCAGGAAGTCAATGCTTATAAGACCCATGTCCTCCAAAATGGACGCCCTTCCTTCTTTAAGCCCTGCACTAACAGCATTCGCATCAAGGAGAGACCCAGTGAACGGATTCAGTGCAGCCTTCAGTTCCCAACTCGCAGTGAGGAAGCCATTCCAGAGACATGTAGGGATGGTCTTGGTGAAAGTGTGTTCCAGACAACACCAGCCGACAACAAACCAGCCATGTCAGTAGATGACAGTGAGTTTCTGAGAATAATGGAAGACGAGGTGTATATGGACAATGAAAACCACTGGGTGGCACCACTACCCTTTCATACTCCTCGTAAGCGTCTTCCGTGCAACAGAGAGCAGGCTGCTCAAAGACTCCAATCCCTCCAACGCTCATTCAGGAAGAAACCTGACATGAAACAGCACTTCTTTGATTTTATGCAAAAGGTCATTGACAACCAACAGGCCGAGCCAGCTCCTCCACTACAGCTCGGGCAGGAGTGCTGGTATCTGCCGACATTTGGTGTATACCACCCCCAGAAGCCGGGGAAAATAAGAGTTGTATTTGACTCCAGCGCGGAGTACAAGGGGACATCATTGAATGATGTGCTTCTCAGTGGACCCAACCTGAACAACACACTAATAGGAGTCCTATTACGGTTCAGAAGAGAACAAATTGCTGCTACCGCTGACATAGAGCAAATGTTCTATGGGTTCAAGGTCAGAGAGGACCACCGCCACTTCCTCAGGTTTCTCTGGCACAAAGACAATGATCCAGACAAGGACATCATTGACTACTGGATGACTGTGCATGTATTCGGCAACAGCCCGTCTCCAGCAGTAGCGACTTATGGGCTGAGGAGAGCTGCAGAGCAAGGAGAAGCTGAGCATGGTAGTGATGCAAAGGAGTTCATCTTCAGGAACTTTTACGTCAACGATGGGCTCACGTCATTGGCCAAGGAGCATGAGGTGATCGATCTCCTGCAGCGAACCAAGGCTCTGCTAGCTGAGAGCAAAGGTGGGCAGTCATCTTTACTTGCCTGAGCACCAGAGCGGTGCACCTTGAGGTTATTGAATCCATGTCGACCTCAAGCTTCATCAACGCCATGAGGCGTTTCCTATCCATCCGTGGACCTGTCAAGCACTTAAGGTCGGATAGAGGCACTAATTTCATTGGTGCATGCCGCGAGTTTCAAATCAACACTGACGATCCTGAGATCAAGAACTATTTGCAAGAGCAGGGATGTACATGGACCTTCAATGCTCCCCATTCTTCACACATGGGTGGAGCCTGGGAGAGGTTAATTGGAGTGGCAAGACGCATACTGGATGGACTGCTTGCGAAGGATGGTGCTACCCGACTGTCTCATGAAGTCCTTACAACCTTGATGGCTGAGGTTATGGCTATCATGAATGCACGCCCGCTAGTTCCAGTCTCCAACGATGCAGGGGTACCCGGAATCCTCTCACCTGCCACTCTGCTCACCCAGAAGGCGAGTGTCAGTCCTGCACCCCTGGGAGACTTCGACCTGGATCACCTCAGCCAGGTCCAGTGGCGCCAGGTTCAGAGCTTGGCGGACTCCTTCTGGAAGAGGTGGCGGTCGGAGTACCTGGCCACACTTCAACCACGGAGGAAGTGGACCTCCGAGAAGTCCAGTCTACAGGAAGGTGACATTGTTTTGATAAAGGACAATCAAGCAAAGCGCAACATGTGGCCTCTAGGGCGAATAGTTAAGGCCATTCCTAGTTCAGACAACAAGGTCCGTAAGGTCACAGTTAAGACCTCTAGCCAAGGGGTAGTTAAAGAGTACCTTAGACCCATCTCTGATGTTGTGCTATTGATGTCACTAGAGAAGAGTAAATAGTGGTATACATGTATACCAAGCGGGGAGTGTGCTGACCTGTCAGATATTGGGTGGGGTTATGTTCCCTCTAGTGGTGGTTTGCGTTACTGCACCTTTAATTGTAGCTACTTCCTGTTTCCTGCATAAACCCTTTTTTTGTTCAATCTGCCATGATGAAAGCAATGTGAAAATGTGCTCGCCAGAAATTTGGTTGTACTAACCTAGGAGTGGAACCAACAGTAAGTTAATGCTGAAAATTGTTGTAATACTTGTTTAAGATGACCATGGTTTGGAATATGATGTTAAAAACGCTAAATTTAAGCTATAAAAAGATCGCGATTAAAAGGTGTTAATGGCTAATCCTTTGCAATGGTACTTAGCTAACTGCTGAGTCATTTAGCCCTTTGTTAGCCCAAGTTATATTGTGTTGTAATGGTGCTTCGTGTGAAAGCTAGTTAGCTATTCATTTGGCTATGCTTACCTGCTTACTTAGCTGTGTAGCTGTCCTCTGTAAAATAAAAATGTGTTAGTATAATTTCGTAATACTTACCTGATTTAACTTACCTTAACTTTGTGACCTGTGGAAACTGTGAAATACTTAACTCAGTTTGAATCTGTAAAGCAAATTACTTACCTGAGTTAAGTGCCTGTAATAAGAGAAACTGTTTATATACAGAGTGTTGTATTATTATTTCTTATGTAACATTCTGTATTATGTATATTTCATTGTGTTTCAGTTTTACAAAACAAACAAGACAAAAACTGATTTCAGTAAATCAGTCAACCTGGAATCAGCCTGCTGTCTTTATTGTTCGCTATCTGTCTACAATACCCAGCCGTATTATCAGGACAGAATAGTATCCGAAACTAAATTTCTTAGAGTAATAATTGATAATAAACTGTGTTGGAAGTCACATACAGTATTAATTATATTAAAGGTAAAATATCTAAATCAATTGTAATACTATACAGAGTGAAATACTTGCTGAATTAACCCACATTATATACTTTGTATCATTCATTAATACTCCCATATATGACATATTGTACTGAAGTATGGGGAAATACATATAAAACAAACATATATCCAGTCTTTATGCTTCAGAAGAGAGCTATTAGAATAATAAACAAAGCTGCTTACAGGGAACCAACAAACCCACTTTTTCTTAAATTAAAAGCTCTCAAGTTGAAAGATCTGGTTGACTTTAAAACTGCAGTAATAATGTTTAAAGTGAAGAATCTATCACTGCCTGCAAATATCCAAAAGTTGTTCCAAATAAGGGAGAAACAATATCATTTCAGAGGAACATGTATATTTCAAAAACCTTCAGTGAGAACTACCACCAAGCAACATTGTGTTACAGTGCAGGGAGTCAGATTATGGAACGATTTTGGACCTGAATTAAAATCATGTACAACGCTTGGACAATTTAAACAAAAACTAAAGGAAGAAATACTCCAAACACATATACAAGATGACATGTAAAATCGCATAAGGATTATCATATTCAGTCTATGTTGTGATGTTGCTTAGTTTTTTGTCACGCTTTGTCTTAGCTTTGTTCTGATTTGTAATCACTTTTGTTTTGTTTTTCTTTTGAATTCTTGGATGGAATATGGTGGGCAATATAAGCTGCGGCTTCAGCCATCACCCATTTCAGATAACTTATGTTGAACTGTATGATCAGAGGAGTTATTGTTTAATTTGACCTTGTAAGATGTTTTTTTCCCCTTTGTCGTATTATTCTGTTCCTTTCTTTTAATCTTTACTTTTAATCTATCCGAAATAAAGATTCATTCATTCATTCATTCATTCATTCATTCATTCATTCCTCTGAAGGACAAGCTGCTGTGCGCAGGGGTGGACCAGCGCCTGTCATCATGGATCCTGGACTACCTCACGAACCGGCCTCAGTTTGTGAGAACCTGGGACTGTGTGTCCGACACGATCATTGGTAGCACGGGGGCCCCCCAGGGAACGGTTTTGGCTCCCTTCCTGTTCACCCTTTATACTGCAGACTTCTCACACAACACAACACACTGCCATCTACAGAAGTTCTCTGATGACTCTGCGATCGTTGGCCTCATCTCCAATGGAGATGAAGCTGAATACAGAGGACTCATCCAGAACTTTGTGGACTGGTGCCATCGGAACTGCCTCCAGATCAACGCGAGGAAAACTAAGGAGCTGGTGGTGGACTGCCGCAGGCAAGGACAACCCCTCACTGCACCAGTAAATATACAAGGAACAGACATCGAGATGGTGACATCCTACAAGTACCTGGGTGTTCGTCTGAACAATAAACTAGACTGGTCACACAATACTGACGCACTCTACAAGAAGGGACAGCGCAGGCTGTTCCTACTGAGGAGACTCAGGTCTTTTTGTGTACAAGGGGCGCTGCTGAAGACATTCTATGACACGGTGGTGGCATCAGCCATCACTTTTGGAGTGGTCTGCTGGGGCAGTGGCATTACAGCAGCCGATAGGAAGAGATTGAACAAACTGATCAAGAAAGCTAGCTCTATCCTGGGGCAGCGCCTTGACCCAGTGGAGGAGATAGGAGAGAGAAGGACAGTGGCTAAACTGTCATCTCTGCTGGAGTCCGAGTTCCACCCTATGCAGGACATACTGAATGCACTGAGGTGCTCATTTAGCAACATACTACATCATCCCAGGTGCACAACCGAGAGGTTTCGCAGGTCCTTCCTACCAACGGCTGTCAGACTGTACAACCTAAGCAGGGCTGCTCGCAGAGATAGCAAAAAGACGTAACAACCTAATATTTTTAAATGCAAAAGATGCAATAGACTTACACAATGGTCCCCTCCGGCATACAACTAGGAAAATACCGGTCGCTATGGAGGGTGAGAATATGTATGGGTACATAATCCGCCTGCTGCATCTCTGCTGACAAGTTGACCCCTCCCCTTGCTGTCCCTGTGTGTGTTCGTGCTTTCTCTGCCCACACTGGTGGCGTCATCGTGTCTGGTCTTCACGGTGGCCAGCCTGGTCCGGTCCGTCCTGGCGGTCCCTCGATCGCGCAGGCCCCCGTGTCCCTTCTCTGGGTTCTGCTGTGGCGTGTGATGGTCCGGTCTCCCAGTTGGAGGGACGGTCCGGCGGTGTCGATCTTAGCGTTCCAGGCTGTGAGCAGGTCTAGTCCAATAATACAAGGGTCTTGGATGTCAGCCAGCCAGAACTGATGTCTTATGTTCTGACCGGCCACCCCTACCACGAGGACTCTCCGCCCCCTCAGTCTGGCGCGCTCACCGGTAGCCGTGGTGACGCAGCACTTGGTAGGTTCCCACCCCCGTGGGGCCGTCTTGTCCGTGCCTGGCATCACACCGGGTCGGACCAAGGAGATTGTAGAGCCGGTGTCAATCAGGGCCCGGATCGACGTCTTCTCCAAGCTGCAGTGTAGATACATCCCTGGAGAGTGTCCAATTTGGCCCATGCGTGGCGCCGGCTCCTCGGGGGAAACATCTGCGGGAGGCGGCCTGACCCCGTTCATGTCACCTCGCTCTAGTTTAACGCCGGCGCGGGGCCAGTTTGTCATGGGGTGGGTGAGGGGCAGTACCGCACGATGTATCCCAGCTCTCCGCAGTGGAAGCACCCTTCCTCGCACCGCTGCAGCCATCTTCTCCGTGGACGCGCCGCCATGGTCTGCCGTAATTCCTCCTCGTCCTCCTCGCTCTCATCCGTGGCCTGGAAGGTTCTTTGTCTGTGCGTTGGTGCTTCAATTGTGTGATTCATCAGCGGCTCCACCCGCTCTGCTTTTGCCACTGCAGTCTCCCAGTCGCTCGCGGCGTGGATCCGTACGTGGCTCTGGAGCTGAGCCGGGCGGAGACCTTGGATGAAGTTCCGGAGGGCGAGCTTCTCTACCACCTCCGGTGCGAAATCTGGGTAGCTGCGCCAGGTTAGCAGCCGTATGTCTGCAGCATAGGCTCCTAGGCTTTCCTGGTTGCTTCGATGGCGGCGGGTCAGCTGTTCCTGGGCATGCTCAGCGTCCGCCGTTCTCCCAAATCGTCTCCGGAGTGCTCCTTGTAGCGCTGGCCAGCTGTAGCGCTCCTCAGGCCGGAGATCAGAGAGCGTGGAGAGAGCCCTCCCTTCCAAGGCCAGCGTGACTTGCATGGCGGTTTCCTCTGGTGAAGAGCCGTTCAGCGCAGTGGCCAGCTCAACCTGGGTCAGGTAATCATCCAACGGGGTCTCGCCGTTGAAGCGGGGGATCTTGGCCCGCTGCCTGATCGATCGCCGCTCCTGATCACCGTGGAATCGCCAGCCCGTCCTGCCCTGAAAAGGGCGGGATGCGGGGCTGGTTTGCTCTGCTCTGCCCGCTCTGCCTTGAAAAAGGCAGAGGGCGGGGTGCACTGGCCCCGTCAGGTCCGCCGCTTCGTTCGCCCTGGCGAGCGGCTCCCGGGGGTGGTGTCTCGGTCCCATCGTCCTTCATCAGCTGAGCAATGAGTCGCTCCAGCTGCTGGATCTCCATTCTGATCCTGGCTTCCATCTGCTCCAATCCCACTTCTGACACCAGTGTGACGTAGGCAAGGTTCGCACAAAGAAGAGGAGCAGATAGTAGTGACGAACAGGCTTTATTCACACACACACTGAGCACAGACAGGAAGGGAGGTCATTCTCCCAGACCTCCGTTTAAATCATGGTTACACACACATAATAAATCTTGCCCTAATCCTGCCTATAAAACACTGCTGGGTCATTATAATGCAGTTATTATGACACAGCAGTATAATAACTCAGTAATAACATTTAATACACACATACAGTAATGTCCTCTGTTGCAAAGCATGCTGGGGAAAATCACTGCTCCCCCCCCACAATACAGCCCCGACGTTACAATAGCTTTTTCTGATGAAAAAACTAGCCGAATTTAGCATCGCGGCTAGCGTTTTTAAGCTAGCGGTTAGCATCCACATACACAATGAATAAATAGTACTCACCATGCCAAGTGGCTCGTGCGTCAATGGGGTTCCCGTGCTCAACGGCGCCAACAGCCCCCGGATCCCAATCTTAAAATTTAATAGACGGAGCATTAGAATTTGGCAATACCGCAATGTCTCATTTCTCATTTTGGTTTAGGCTTACCAATTTCAAGGGTTTTATCCAGGCAAAGGCAGTTACCAGCACGTTAGCGTCGCCATATCACCAAGGACCGTCTCTCTCTCTGGTCTGTGTCTTTCAGCGTCTGGCGTGACTGAGCCAAAAATGCAAGTCATCCCAGACCCAGGGAGAGAGCGCTTAACCCATTGGCTGGCGTGACCCAGCAAAGTCGCAGCCATTGGTTACAATAAATATCGATACACAATACTAGGAACTTTATCAGAATATTCTAGAAAACGTTCCTAACTATTTATGAATATATACACTACTGTTCAAAAAGTTTGGGCTCACCCAGACAATTATTTTGTGTTTTCCATGAAAAGTCACACTTATTTACCACCATGAGTTGTAAAATGAATAGAAACTATAGTCAAGACATTGACAAGGTTAGAAATAATGATTTGTATTTGAAATAATATTTTTTTCCAGATACTCAACCTGCTCAAAGGAAGGTCAGTTTTATAGCTTCTCTAACCAGCTAAACTGTTTTCAGCTGTGCTAACATGATTGCACAAGGGTTTTCTAATCATCCATTAGCCTTCTGACGCAATGAGAAAACACATTGTACCATTAGAACACTGGAGTGATAGTTGCTGGAAATGGGCCTCTATACACCTATGTAGATATTGCACCAAAAACCAGACATTTGCAGCTAGAATAGTCATTTACCACATTAGCAATGTATATTAGATATTAGAGTGTATTTCTGATTAGATTAAAGTTATCTTCATTGAAAAAAACAGTGCTTTTCTTTCAAAAATAAGGAAATTTCTAAGTGACCCCAAACTTTTGAACGGTAGTGTATTTATTTAAATATTCATATTTAAATCAATTACTCACATTGTGAAATGGGTGTTTTTCTTTTTAAAAGTGGTATCAATATTTATAATTTAATTCACGTTAAACTATCTTCTCCCATTGTGAAATGAATGTCCCCCCTTCTTCTTAAAGCGGTATCGACATTCATAATTCCATCCACGTTTTTAACACTGGGTTACATAAGGGCTGTGATTTTTGTTTCTCATTGCTAGAGTCTCAGCTGTCGTCTCTACCAGAGTCCTGGCCCTATTCTAGTACGCTGTGAGTCTGCTTTGTATTTCTGTTTGGATTTTCTGTTTTGCACTGTTTAAGAATTGTGTTCTGGTTAATAAAAACCACAAACTGCAGTCCAGCGTGTGGATCTCTCCTCTCTGCCCTGAAGGGCGACTCATGACAAAATGCTTCTGTTTTTTGGGCAGTTTTCCACGTCATATTCAAGATGGACAATAAATCTTATGCAAATGGATCTATTGGACCTTTTGCAATACAATGGACTGTATTTGTTGAACGATCATTCATTCAGGGACAGTAAGGAAGCTCCTTTGGTGAGTCAATTGTTCAATTTCATGCTAACGCTAGCTGGTTAAAAGTTCTATTTAAATCCAGTATTATGATTTTTTCTGAAATTTGCTTCAATAACCAAATAGATAAAATTCTAAGCTTTCAAACGATGTAAGGCATGACTGTCTACTGTAAGCATGTTTAACACAACTCACTGTGTGTCGCAGCTGAGACATTTAAACAGACATTTAAAATACCGTGGAGGGGATTTGGAATGTTGAGAGGTATTAAGTAAATACAACATTTCATTTTTTAGAGTGGAGAAAAAAGTTGTAATGCTACAAAAAAAATGTAAACCTGTGAGGAAAAGATGAATATTTACAGAAAAAAGTTGCAAATCCATGAAAAATAGGAAAGTAATCTATGAGTAAAAGTTGCAAAATTACAGGAAAAAAGTTCCAAATGTATGAAAAAAAATGCAAATTTCTTAGAAGTTGCAAATTAATGAGAAAATAGTTTCAAATTTTTTGAGAAAAAAGTTGCAAATCTAATAACAAATTTGCAAATTGATTAATTAATCATGATATTCTATTTTTTTAATGCACTAATATACAACAGCTTTGCTTTCCTTGGTCTCATCTGTGCACTAATGTGATAAAAACTATAAGTTTTTATATTTCGACATATAAGTTGTTTACTCCTGTTGACGCCAGCTCAACATTATCTGGTCACCATCGTTGAAAGGAGAAGTGGCACCTTTATGAGATAAACTTCATTTTAACGTTCAAAATTGAGGAAATGTTGATGGCAGAAGCAGACGTGTGTCATCCTGTTGGTGAAGCTCATCACGTTTCAATGAACTGAGACCGACACAGAAGAAAGACGACAGATGACACGGCGTGCTGAGACATTAAGGTCTGAGGGTCAATGGTGAGTACCAAACTTTTACATTAAAGTAGGCTGTAATTTTGGAGTGTGTGTGTGTGTGGGGGGGGGGGGGTCACAAATGTAACAAAGCAGAAATGTATGAATGTAAATTAGCAGCAAATTTGCAAAATGTCAATTGGGAAATTAAAAAGTTAACCAGAATCAAGATCAAAGATGAGAAATTCCACAAAAAAAAATTGCAATTTTGTAAAAATTGTTGCATATTTATGACAATAAGTTGCAGATTTACAAGAAAAAAAGTTGCAGATTTATTTGAAAAAAGCTACAAATTTATCAGAGAAAAGTTGAAAAGTAACAGGGATTTTTTTTAATTGAACATAAATTGTAAAAAATATTCTTTATAGAAAAAAAGTTGCAAATCTACAGAAGAAAATCATTAATTTATTCATTTATGAGGAAATACTTCACTGGTTTCTGAGAAAAAAAAATGCAAATTATGAGAAAAATGTTGCAGATGATTTTTTTCATTCTGCTTTACATTGGTGCTTCAAATGCATTTAATGATACAGAAAGGTTTATGATGTGATGAGGATCTTGAACAATATTCTCATATGGAGGATCTAATTATAAGAGGACTAGACATTAAATATCAAACATACGCCAATGCTACAGCAGGAATGAGAGGTGAGGAGGCTTCCTTAAGTGAATCAGTCTCCCTGGAAAACCAGGTGATTCAATTCCTTGAAAGCAGAAATGTAAAGGTTGAAGTAAATGCAATTTCAGCCTGTCATGCTTTACCCAGAAAAGATAATAAAACAAAGAAATCATTCTTTACCCTTCTGTTCTTTGTGAACAGAAGGGTAAAGAATGACAAACTGAGGCAGGCCAGAAAACTACAGGGAACAGAAGTTTACCTAAATGAACATTTAACAAAAACAAATGCTGAAATAGCACGGCAAGCACGGATGCTGAAAAGACAAAATAAGATACAGGCAACATGGACAAGAAATTGTAGAGTTTGGATCAAACTAAATGGAACACCTGAGGAAGCAAAGGCCATAATCTGAGATCTTACTGGCTTAGATAAATATAGATGAACACTGATTAAGAAAATTAAAAGACTATGATAATCCATATCCACACATAAGGCAAGAATAGTTCTTTTGTGACATACCATGCCAATGTACTTAAAAAAACAAAACAAACAAAAACAAAAACAACAAAAAACAACAACTTATGACTGATTTGAGTAGACATCAATTATCCCCAGTTGGAGGAAGTCATTTGACACAGAGTGAGGAAATTCAAACTCTGAAAATATACCATTATGCTGAACATAAACTACAAGAGATGGAGAATGATATTGATCCTGATAACCACTTTTTCAATAATATTCATAATCATTGTGAATATTATACTTAAAAGCAATTCAAAAGTCAAGTGCAATTAGATGGTAAACTATCAATAATACACTTCAACAGCAGAAGTCTTAACAAAAACTTTCCACAGATTCAGGACTATTCAAAACAGGTAGATAGAAAATTTACAGCTGTTGCAGTCTCTGAAACTTGGCTTAATGAAGAGCAGGCTCCCCTGATGGTAATAGAGGGATATCAGATGTGTTATATTAATAGATCTCAAAAAAAAAATAAAGGGTGGTGGTGTTGCACTGTATATTGATGACCTGTATAGGTGTAAACTTGTAAATGGAATGTCCTTTGCACTACCAGGGATTCTGGAATGTGTTACTGTTGAGATTGACAAAGATAAAACATCCATACATCCATCCATCTTCTACCGCTTTTCCGGAGGTCCGGGTCGCGGAGGCAGAAGTTTGTGGAATGTCACCAAGATAAAACAAAATATCTAATTATAAGTTGTATATATAAAATGCTGGGAACTTGCATTGAGACATTCAGAGATAAATTAGTCGAGCTGTACAATAATATTACTGGTAAGAAAATTGTCGTAATCTGTGGATATTTCAATATTGATTTACTAAATCCATTTCAACAAAACATAATTACAGAGTTCATGAATTCATTGTACAGTATGAGTCTATATCCCACAATAACACATCCGGGTAGAATCACAGTTCACACTGCTACACTTATTGATAACCTCCATCCATCCATCCATCTTCTACCGCTTTTCCGGAGGTCCAGGTCGCGGAGGCAGCAGTTCAAGCAGAGAAGCCCAGACTTCCCTCTCCCCAGCCACCTGCTCCAGCTCTTCAGAGAAGATACCAAGGCGTTCCCAGACCAGCTGGGAGACATAGTCTCTCCACCAAGTCCTGGGTCTGCCCCGGGGTCTCCTCCCAGTGGGACGTGCCTGAAACACCTCAAGTGGGAGGCGTCCAGGAGGCATCCGAATCAGATGCCCATACCACCTCAACTGACTCCTTTCAATGTGGAGGTGCAGCGGTTCTACTCTGAGCCTCTCCCGGATGACTGAGGTCCTCACCCTATCTCTGAGGGTGAGTCCAGCAATCCTACAGAGAAAGCTCATTTCAGCCGCTTGTATCTGCAATCTCGTTCTTTCGGTCATTACCCAAAGCTCGTGACCATAGGCTGGCTGGCTTCTGGGGGGGGGGGGGGGGGGGGAATTGTTTTTGGACCGCCTACCTCCGAGTCTTATTTCCCACCCTCCTCCTCCCCCTGATCTTTTTTGTTACATTTAGGGCTTTGGGGTGGGGGTGTGCCGCACTGTGTCGGTGAAGGGGATACCTTTGCCGCGTGGTGGGGCTGCACTCACCTCAATTTTAATTGCATTTTAGACACTGAGGGCTTGGGGGGATGGGGGCTCTGCTGCCCATCACAGTCGCTAACAATGCTTCAATTACTATCCCCCCAATTTTAATTGCACTTTAGTAGTCCACACATTTATACACAATTATATCATATAACCGACACCCACCCACCATGTTCTGTGCGGGGGGAGGAGGTGGGGGTCTTCCCCCACCCCTGTTGCCCTGTCTTGCTGGGGGCGTGGGGGCCTGGTGAGGAGCCCGGGACCTATCATGTTGTAAAAATCCCTGGATGATACTAATATATAGATACAACCAAGGAAGTGACGGGGGGCTGAATATGAGTTTAAGTGTGAGTGAGAGGGTGATGAATGGAGGTGGTGATGGTGGGTCGGTTTTGTGCGGCGCTTTGCGTGCCGGGTGGCATCTTGGAGTGCCTGCGGTGGTCTGCTGATTGTTCACTCAGATGGGCGCCAGGGGGGTGGGGGTCTGCTTCTGTGGCCTGCGCCGGTGGCCTCCCTGGTCACTGCCGGGCACTGGTGCATGTTCAGGCTCACTGCATCTGCTTCGCAGTCGGCTTTTGAAATAAAGGTGTATGAGGAGTGAATTTAAGTGGGTACTGGAGTGAGAGAGAATGGGTCAGTCTGGCTGAGTGAGAGGGGTGTGCATGGGAACATGTGGGTGTGAAGGTATGGGGAGGGGTGTGTCTGCGAGTCGGGAGGGGCTGGATTAGGGGGGTAGTGCCTCTCAGCAATGTGGGCTCACCTGGGCGAGGGGACTTCTTTGGACGTGGGGGTCCCCGGGGTGTGTGGCCGAGGCGCTGGGGTGGGACCACTGTGGGGGTACCTGGGGGGGCTCGCGCCGGGGGGCGCTGGCTGGCCTCTGTCCTGGGGGGTGGGGTTGCTGGCCTCCTGGTGCCTGGGGCCCGGGGGCGGATGTTGGCCCCGCTGGGGGGGTGGGGGTCGGGCGGGTCCAGGGGTGTGGGTTCACCGCACCGGCCGCCGGGCAGCCTGCCCTCCCTTGATCGTCTCTCCGGGGATGGATGCTTGGCTTTCCTGGGGCTTGCTGACCTCGGGGCTGGGGGGTGGTGGCGCTGCCTTGCCTGCTCGGGGTCCTCGGTGGGAGGGCTGCTGCGACCGGCCCTCCGCTCGTATGTTTCCTGACAAACCACTCACATGCACACACTTATTTTGCACGCGTTCTCATATATAGGTACACAGACATACATGTACAAGTGTCTCTCCTTTAACAGGTGCAGAAACCAGACTCGTGTTGAGACATCTCCGGTGGAAGAAGCAGTTTGTCTTTTGTTGGTTTTAGTTGTCTTTTTTTTTTTTGTCTGTTCCCCTCCCTTTTCTTTCCCCCCTTCACACACTTCCTTTCCCTCTTCCCCATCCTGTTGGGTCTTCCATGGGTAAAACAATTAAAATTAAACCTGCAGGCAGGTGTAAACGGAACTTCGCCCCCCGCGTGACCGCGGAACCCGGCGCCCGTCCTCCCTCGCTGGCTTGGAAAATGTGCCGTCAACACTGCATGGACTGCATGAATAATAAAGTAAACCATTTGACACAGATCTTCCTGTGAGCAGTAAGTGGCGCTATCCCTTTTGTCAAATATTTTTATGTCGGAGTGCGCGGAGTGGGACAAATCTCCGCCCGTCGTCTCTTTCTGACTCGGAAAATGTTCCGTCATCACTGCGAGGCCTGCATGAATATTAAAGAAAACCATTTGGCGCAGATCTCCCAACTCCCACTTCCAACACACAGCCCCCCATCCTGACCCTAACTAAGACCCAGGTGAGGACGGAGCTGAGGAAGATCAAGGCGAGGAAGGCGTCGGGTAAAACAATTAAAATAAAGTATTAAAAGTTATTACAGGAGAAGTTTACAACAATATACAGTGCAAAGTTAGGCACTGTATAGGCTCCTCTTGGCAAAGTAAATCTGTTTTGGCACAGTAGGGTGACAGATCCCTGTTCTGTTTGCCTAGCTGCCTGACAGGACAGAAAAAAAAAAAAAAAAAAAAAGAACTCAGCTCCCTCTTCACTACAACAGGCCGGAACAACATCCGCATCACTGCAGATGCTGCTCCAATCCGTCTGTCGATCTCTCCCTCCATTTTCCCCTCACTCGTGAACAAGACCCCAAGATACTTAAACTCCTCCACTTGGGGCAGGAGCCTGTCCCCAACACAGAGAGGACAATCCACCTTTTTCCGGCTGAGGACCATGGACTCGGACTTGGTGGTGCTGATTCTCATCCCAGCCACTTCACACTCAGCGGCAAACCATCCCAGTAAGAGCTGTAGGTCATTGCTGGATGAAGCCAACAGGACAACATCATCTGCAAACAACAGAGATGAGATCCTGTGGTCACCAAGCATGACACACTCCATTCCCTGGCTGTGCCTAGAAATCCTGTCCATAAAAATTATGAACAGGATTGGTGACAAAGGGCAGCCCTGGCGGAGTCCAACTCTCACTGGGAATGAATCCGACCGAGTGTCGGCAATATGAACCAAACTCTCACAATGATCATACAGAGACCGAATAGCTCATAACAACAAGCCCGATACTCCATACTCCCGAAGCACCCCCCACAAAAATCCACGAGGGACACGGTCAAATGCCTTCTCCAAGTCCACAAAACACATGCAAACTGGTTGGGCAAACTCTCACGAACCCTCAAGGATTCTCGAGAGGGTAAAGAGCTGGTCCGATGTACCACGGCCAGGACGAAAACCACATTGTTCCTCCTGAATCCGAGGTTCGACCAACGGCTGGACTCTCCTCTCCAGTACCTTGGCATAGACCTTCCCAGGGAGGCTGAGGAGTGTGATCCCTCTAAAGTTGGAGAGCACCCTCCGGTCCCCTTTTTTGAAGAGAGGAACTACCACCCCAGTTTGCCATGCCAAAGGCACTGCCCCCAACCTCCACGCAATGTTGCAGAGGTGTGTCAACCATGAAAGCCCAACAACATCCAGGGCCTTGAGGTACTTTTAACCACCTTGGTGACCTCAGCCCCTGTGATAGGCGAGTCATCCCCCTCATCCCCAAACCCTGCTTCCTCCGTGGAAGGCGTATCAGTGTGATTGAGGAGATCCTCGAAGTATTCCTTCCACCGCCCGACGATATCCCCAGTTGAAGTCAACAGTGTCCCATCCGTACCATACAGAGTGTGGACTGGGAGCTGCTTTCCCCTCCTCAGCTGCCGGACAGTTTGCCAGAATCTCTTCGAGGCCGACCGAAAGTCTTGCTCCATGGCCTCACCGAACTCCTCCCATACCAGGGTTTTTGCGTCAGCAACCACCCGAGCTGCACTCCGTTTGGCCTGCCGGTACACCTCTGCTGCTTCGGGAGTCCCACAAGCCAACCAAGCTTAATAGGACTCCTTCTTCAGCTTAATGGCCCCCCTCACCACTGGTGTCCACCACTTGGTTTGGGGGTTGCCACCACGAGATGCACCGAACATCTTGCGGCCACAGCTCTGGGCCGCCGCTTCAACAACAGAGGTGGAGAACATGGCCCATTCAGACTCCATGTCTCCAGACTCCCTCGGAATGTGGTTGAAGTTCTTCCAGAGGTGGGAGTTGAAGACCTCTCGGACAGGGGCCTCAGCCAGACGCTCCCAGCACACCCTCACTATACGTTTGGGTCTACCAGGTCTGAATGGCCTCCTCCCCTGCCATCGGATCCAACTCACCACCAGGTGGTGATCAGTTGACAGCTCTGTTATTGATAACCTGTTTGTTAATATTATTGATAAGAAAATAGAAAGGGGATTAGTGACAAATAAGTGACCATTTCCCAGTCTTTGCACTTATCCATGGCCACACGGGGGCCAATACAGAAAAAAAAAATAAAATCTTTCAGATACAAATCACAAATTGCAATCAGTTCTTTTAAAGAAGACCTGCTGAAGCAAGACTGGACAAAAGTCTATGTATCAGATGTAAATGAAGCCTATGACACATTTATGAACATTGTAAACACTCTTTATGAAAAAAATTGTCCATTGGTAAAGGAAAAGCTTAAACAGAAATTTGTCGACAAGCCATGGTTAACCAAAGGATTACAAAAAGCGTGCAAAAAGAAAAATTTACTATATAAAGCTTTTCTAAAGAAAAGGACAAAAGAAGCAGAGCAGCGGTATAAATGATACAAAAATAAGTTAACATATATAATCAGATGTAGTAAAAGAGACTATTACAATAAAGAATTGGAGAAAAACAGAGATAATGTTAAAAATACATGGACAATACTTAACAATATTCTTGGAAATAAAAACAGAAATACAAGCTACCCAACCAATTAAAAAAAAAAAAAAAAAAAAAAAAAAAAAACGACTCAGAGTGTGAATGCAGTCTCACCTGCAGATGAATTTAATAATTTTTTTAACATTGGTCCAAATTTGGCTTGAGAAATACCTGTCACGGCACCTACAGATGATACAATAAGCAAAAAAAATTGCTACAAAAGACTTCGTCTTCACACACAAATACAGACGAGAGAGAGGTCATTGAAATTGTTAAATCGTTTAAAAGTAAAACATCTGCGGACTGTGATGGTATTGACATGCTCTTAGTCAAAACTATTATTGAATGCTTAGTGAAGCCACTGACGAATATCTGTAACCTGTCTCTCCAAACAGGTATATTTCCCAATGCAATGAAAATAGCTAAAGTAATTCCGATATACAAGACAGGTGACAGAGGGGAATTTTCAAACTATAGACCAATTTCACTACTGCCGCAATTTTCCAAGATACTTGAAAAAATATTCTGTGAGACAATTGACAACTTCATACTGAAGAATAATTTATTGTGTGAGCAGCAATGTGGGTTCAGACACAAGAGGACAACTGCATTTGCTCTAATAGAATTTATAGAAAAATATCAACTGCCGTTGAAAATAAAGAGTATTCAGTTGGAGTATTCCTGGATCTTAAAAAAGCATATGATACAGTGGATCATAATTTATTATTAAAGAAACTACAAAATTATGGTATTGCAGCGGCATGAAAAAATAAGCAGCGGTGCTGTGGTTTTAAGCAGGTTTTATTAATCATACCGCCTTCACGGGATCCCCTCTCCGGTGCATAGTGTGAGCAGCCCGGAGCGGGATCCTTAGGCTCTCAGAGAAGGAGAGGCGGACACAGTGTGTCCACCAGTTGCGGGATCAGAGTGAGAGAGAGAGAGAGAGCGTTGCGCCTTAAATACTTGACCATAACAATACATCAAAGGGACATACCCCACAGTTAGAATGATCAAAGCAATAACCGAACAGGCAGGAGGTATTTGCATTTGTGAGACCAAGGGCAGATTAGCTAGACCTCGCTCCAAGTGTCAGACAAAGAGGCTAACAAGCACATCTACATATTGATCTGAGTCTCTAGGTCACAGTAAGGACAGGACGCATGAGTACAATGGATGAAAGGCAATAATTAACATCCAGGGGTGAGACAGAAGAAACTCGTCTACCTGTAGACATTAATACACCAAAGCACATCTACATATGTAAGATGTTCAGAAAAAGCACAGTAAGGACAAGCCATATGCACACTATACAGAATGGCGCATTACATCACAACACATGCATGTTTGCATCACAAATACATGAATGGCACATTGCATCTCAGTAGTGCAGCAGGAAAACAGAGAAAAGAGGGCTGAGTGTCCTTAGTCTGTTGTGGGGTTAAAACGAACCGCCACAGTATTAAGGGGGTAGCACTGTGCTGGTTATGTAGTTATTTAAAGAACAGATATCAGTATGTACTGTATGTGTAGGTAGCAAAAACTCACAGTTACTGAAGGTTACTTGTGGAGTCCCACAGGGTTCAGTTTTGGGGCCATTGTTATTCAATATGTATATAAATGATACATGTAAAGTTTCGGAAAAAAATGGATTTAATATTGTTTGCCGATGACACTAATTTATTATGCAGTGGAAGCAATTTGGAACAACTTTTGGATACACTCGGAAAGGAATTAGCAAAGCTTAAACTGTGGTTTGATTCAAACAAATTAACGCTCAATTAAAGTAAGAGAAAATTTGTATTTTTTAATAACCATCACAACAACTCAGTATCGAAACTCAGTGTAAATGGTGTAGAGATTTAAAGGGTATCCGAAACTAAATTTCTTGGAGTAATAATTGATAATAAACTGTGTTGGAAGTCACATATTAATTATATTAAAGGTAAAATATCCAAACCAATCGCAATACTACACAGAATGAAATATTTGCTGAATCAACCCACACTACAGTGATCCCTCACTTATCGCGTTTAATGGGGACCAGAACCGACCGCGAAAAGTGAAAAACCGCGAGGTAGCACCCCCCCCCCAAGGGCGTCACAAGCACTATTTTGCACAAAAGGCACAAGAGAACAGCGAAAAGTGCCACTAAGCAACACGAGCGATAAAGAACAGTGAATGCGGTCTTCCTTCGCTGGGTATGGGCGCTCGGCAGGGAGAGAAGCTGGGTAAAACGTCTCGGCCAATCAGCTTGCAAGGTAAAACGTCTTGGCCAATCAGCTTGCGAGATTCCCGAGCGGTGAAAAGGTGGGCGGAGAGGAGTGGAGCGGTGGTCAGAGAGGTGGATTTTGAGTTGTGCGGGCTCTCCGTGTTGATACCTGATGTTCTAATGTAGTCTCCCTGCCTTCTGCTAGCGCCCGGGCAACTTTCGTGCCATTTTTTCTCAATTTTGAATTTTTGATGAATATTTTTGAAAAATCCGCGATGCACTGAGGGCGCGAAAGGTGAAACGCGAAGTAGCGAGGGATCACTGTATATGCTTTGTATCATTCATTAATACTCCCTTACATGACATATTGTACTGAAGTATGGTGAAATACATATAAAACAAACATATATCCAGTCTTTATGCTTCAGAAGAGAGCTATTAGTATAATAAACAAAGCAGCTTACAGGGAACCAACAAACCCACTTTTTCTTAAATTCAAAGCTCTCAAGTTGAAAGATCTGGTTGACTTTAAAACTGCAGTAATTATGTTTAAAGTGAAGAATCTATCACTGCCCGCAAATATCCAAAAGTTGTTCCAAATAAGGGAGAAACAATATTTCAGAGGAACATGTATATTTCAAAAACCTTCAGTGAGAACTACCACCAAGCAACACTGTGTCTCAGTGCAAGGAGTCAGATTATGGAACGATTTTGGACCTGAATTAAAATCATGTACAACGCTTGGACAATTTAAACAAAAACTAAAGGAAGAAATACTCCAAACATATATACAAGATGACATGTAAAATCACATAAGGATTGTCATATCCAGCCTGTGTTGTGTTGTTGCTTAGTTTTTTGTCACGTTTTGTCTTAGCTTTGTTCTGAATTGTAATTGCTCGTTTTGTTTTTCTTTTGAATTCTTGGATGGAATATGGTGGGCAATATAAGCTGCGGCTTCAGCCATCACCCATTTCGGATAACTTATGTTGAACTGTATAATCAGAGGAGTTATTGTTTAATTTGACCTTGTTAGATGTTTTTTTTCTTTCCCCTTTGTTATATTATTCTGTTCCTTTCTTTTAATCTTTACTTTTAATCTATCCGAAATAAAGATTCATTCATTCATGTTATGGGGGTGGGTCTTTTTTCCAGGTCCTGTCAGTAAAAAAAAAAAAAAAATAGAAATGGAAAAACAAGCAGAAACGACAATTGTGAAGCCCTGGAGACATTCAGAGCATTTCATCACTTCTCTAAAAAAGTAACCAGTACAGACAGCTTTAATTAGAAACGTTCTAATCTGCTCATCCGCAACTGTATCAGTTCCCTTCTAGTTAAAGCCTGACTGTCTGTGACAGCATTAAAAGAGAAGTGGGGGATGATGCTAATCACTTCCACTTTTCACAGAAATCTGTGGACATACCCACGTCTGCAGTCCTTTTTATGGAGGTCCTGACTCTGATACTGTCCAGTCATCCAGATGATCAGAACAGCTCAATGTCTCAGGGGTGAAATACTGACACCATTCAAAGCAAGATTTTTAACATCAACATTTGGGCAATAGTTGCCTGCAAACAATGATTTTCAAAATCATACACTTGTATAAAAATGATAATGATGTAACTACAAACTAAACAAGAAAATGTGCATTTTGTGAAGAAAATACAGAGTGGACACTGTGAGCTGAAAATTTCTGCCTGATTTATTTTTGAGCTGAAGAATTAATTTGAATATTTCCCCAACAGCACACATGCGTTGCACTAATGTCGGCACAATTTACAAGGAAGTTGAAAATGTATGAGGAAAAACATTGTAAATTTACAAGAAATTTTCCAAAGTTGAAAGCTTTTTTTTTTGCATTTAGCATGCTATGTTCCCCAGGGATGTGTCCTGGGTCTGTAATGTATGTATATATGTCCAATATTTGTATGTATAGATAGATAGATAGATAGATAGATAGATAGATAGATAGATAGATAGATAGAGGGGGGAATGAAAAGTTCATAGTGGTCCAATTTGACCAAAAGTGGTTTATTTCTCAACATAGTAACATAGTCTCCCCTTTGGTCCACACACTTCTTCCATCAGTGTTGCAACACTTGGATCCCAGCAGTTCAAAGATAAGGTAAGATAAGCCTTTATTAGTCCCACAATGGGGAAAATCCAGGAATGCAGCAGCACAGGGATAGCAGCACTCAGAGCAATTGTAATGGCCTCCATTGGTCGATGTTGACCATAGATGATGCGCCCTCTTTGTTTGCCATCATGGAGCTGTCTGAGCTGGTGGCTGTGGCTGATCAGTCCAATGCAGGAATGGCAGTCTCTACTGCATCTGGTGCAGGTGTGGGTGGTCACAGTATTTACTTCGCAGGAACGTACCTTCTGTCTGGCTCTCTTTTCTTCAGCAAAGGTCTGGAGTTTTTCCTCTCCTGCCTTGAGTTGTTTCTGGAGAGTGCTGCACCATCTACTGCGGTCACCTGTTATATAATCCCAACTCTCAGTGCTGATGCCCAGGTCTTTCATGTCGCGCTTACAGATATCAGTGTAGCACAGCTGGGGACGGCCGACATATCTCTTGCCAGAGGCAAGCTCGCCATACAGAACGTCCTTAGGTATGCATCTGTCTTTCATTCGCCGCACATGGCTGAGCCAGCGTAGCCTACGTTTCCTGAGCAGCATGGACATAGTGGGAAGACCAGCATGTGTGAGGACCTGGGCATTTGGCACTTTGTCACTCCATGTGATGCTAAGATTGCGATGTAGGCAGCACAGGTCGAAGCTGTTCAGCTTCTTCTCTTGCTTTGGCATATGTTGTCCATGCCTTGCTGCTGTACAGCAGTGTGCTTATGAGGCAGACATTGTACAGATCTATCTTTGTTGACAATGTAAATTTGGGATTCTCCCACATGTGGCTCGTAAGTTGGCCTATTGTTGTTGTGGCCTTTCCGATGTGCTGGTTGATTTCTGCATCAAAGGACAAGTTGTCACTCATGGTAGACCTGAGATATGTGTACCGTACTGGTGAACAACAACTACTTCATAACTGTTGATGGTGATGACAGGTGGTGTTTCCACATCTTGGCCCAACACGTTGGTCTTTTTCAGTCTGATGGTGAGCCCAAAGTCTTTGCACGCTTGGGAGAATCCATGCATTAAGCACTGGAGTTGTTGCTCAGTGTGTGAAATGACTGCAGCGTCATCAACGAAGAGCATGTCTCTGATAATGGCCTCGCACACCTTGGTCTTCGCTCTCAGTCTAGTGAGGTTGAAGAGTTGTCTATCTGATCTGGTGTGTAGGTTCACTCCTTCTGTCAAGGTCGCAAAGGTGTGCTTCAGGAGTAGAGACAAGAAGATGCTGAAGGGGGTGGGTGCAAGGGTGCAGCCTTTGTTCACACCACTCTTGATGTCAAATGGCTTAGACATGCTGCCCTCATAATGGATGGTTGCCTTTATGCTGTTGTGGAAGGATCTGATTATGCTGTGTAATTTTGGCAGCATCTTATTTTCAGAAGGATGTTGAAGAGCAATAGTAAATAAGATCATAAGATAATAACATAATAACTTGTTAGCCAAAGCAGTAAATAAATATACATATGTACACAGTTATATACAAAGTTTAGTTTAGTTTAATGTTGATTTGAAAGGGACATTACATACTAATGAACATCAATATAAATGTAAGTATGCCAGATGCAGTGCAGGAGCATTGCAGCTAGGTGGTATCAACCGCATTATAGTTAGTTACATTACCCGGCAAGATATAAATATAGATCCAGACAGCATATTTTACATTTGAATCAACAGTGTTGTTGCCACATTCAATAATAATTGTTATTGTCCTAGTTGTGTATTGGAGGGGACAATCTCTATTGTGCAAAGAAGTTACATTTAGTACATTCAATACGACATCTATGAGCAGCACCAGTTAATTTATAAACAGCCGTAGGTAGGATGGACATGCAGAACCTCTCCGTCATGCACCTAGGATGGCACAGCCTATCGCTAAATGAGCTCCTTAGTGCATTCAACGTGTTCTGCATGGGGTGGGATTCGGACTCCAGCAGAGATAAAAGCATAGCCCCCATCCTCCTCTCACCTAACTCCTCCACTGGGTCGAGTCATCGCCCCAGAACAGAGCTAGCTTTTTTGATCAGCCTGTTCAGTCTCTTCCTGTTGGCTGCAGTGATGCTGCTGCCCCAGCAGACCACTCTAAATGTGATGGCTGATGCCACCACTGAATCATAAAAGGTCTTCAGGAGTGCCCCTTGCACTCCAAAAGACCTGAGTCTCCTCAGGAGGAACAACCTGTGCAGCCCCTTCTTGTAGAGCGTGTTGGTGTTGTGTGACCAGTCCAGTTTATTTTTCAGGGGAACATCCAGGTACTTGTAAGATGCCACCATCTTAATGTCTGTTGCCTGGATGTTTACCGGTGCTGTGGGGGGCTGTCCTCACCAGCGGCAGCCCACCACCTGTTCCTTGGCTTTCCTTGCATTGTTCTGGAGGCAGTTCTGTAGGCATCAGTCCACAAAGTCCTGGATAAGTCCCATGTACTCCACATCATCCCCATCAGAGATGAGGACGACAATCTCAGAGTCATCAAAGAACTTCTGTAGATGGCAATATGGTGTGTTGTGTGAAAAGTCAGCAGTGTAGAGGGTGAACAGGAAGGGAGCAAGAACTGTTCCCTGGGGGCCCCCGCACTGCAGATTATTGTATCAGACACACAGTCCTGGGTTCTCACAAGCTGTGGTCGGTTTGTGAGGTAGTCTAGGATCCACAATGAAAGGTGCTGGTCCACCCCTGCGCTCATCAGCTTGCTTCTCAGGATCACTTGTTGGATGTGTCATGAAATTCCTCTCTTGGGCAGAGAAACAAGACCCACGTGCTCAACTGTCGTTAGTGGAATTTATTACAAAAACAACAAACACCAAGTAAAACAAGATGCTCAAAACACAAGGTACAACGAGGAAGCAAAACTTACGAGTAATATGCACCAGCGCGAGGCAGAGCTCTGGCGGAGACAAGGAGACTATCCCACAAGACAGCGGCAAAGGTGGAATGAAAATAAAGCCCTTAAATAGGGACCAGAACCCATTAAAATAATTAACAACAGGTGTGGGTACCTGAATGGGCAGAAGAAATTGAAGATACATAATTGAGATCAGCTGAGGCAGTGAGAGGGAGGTGAACCAAAACTGACAGCTGACAGGGAATGTCAGCTGTAAGTAACGTAAAAGAGTAAAAAAAAGTAATCCTAGAGATATAAAGAATAAAAACAACATACCAAATAAATATACAGTGGGGCAAAAAAGTATTTAGTCAGCCACCAATTGTGCAAGTTCTCCCACTTAAAAGATAAGATAAGCCTTTATTAGTCCCACAATGGGGAAATTCCAGGATTGCAACAACACAGGGATAGCAACACTCAGAGCAACAATCAGAAGGCAAGAAAAAACAAGAGCAGCTAGCATACATATGTTGTGGGACACACATGCACAGATGTATGCACAGATGTATATCACTTTATGCTTCATATGTATACCACTTTAGGCTTCACATCTTAGATTGAACAAAGGACTGAGTCCCTTGGGAGATGACAGGAGGATGTGAAAGTTTAGGCTTTGGTATGCAGAGAGACGGCCTTGGGGGATTTTCCTGGCTGACAGAGATTATGGGTGGAGGTGTTAAGATCCGGAAGAAGATGCATTGTTACTTGGGATTAAATACAATGTGACTGTGAGCTTTGATGTACTGGGGTATAAAAAGGACGAATGTCTGGAATTCTTTCACTTTCTGTTTTTGCTGATGTTGGAGAATGTGAATAAACCTGACTCGTGAGATAAACTCTGCCTTGTCACTTTCACATTTCCACAATGTACATATTAATATATATATATATATATATATATATATATATATATATATATATATATATATATATATATATATATATATATATATATAGACACACAGTGCATAGCATTGTAGCTGGATGGAATAAATATATGAGTATATAGACACACAGTGCAGAGCATTGCAGCTAGATGGAATAAATATGTAAATATATAAACACACACAGTGCAGAGCATTATTGCTAGATGGGATGAAACAGCACAACCGTCTACTTAGTTATCCTACATGGTATGATTATGTACCCATACATATTCTCATCCTCCATAGCGACCGGTATTTTCCTAGTTGTATGCCGGAGGGGACCATTGTATTGTCATGCGCTAGCCCTCACGAGCCAGCATAAGACGCATACAGTCACCAGTGAGTTTTTCAGTGAGTTTATTACGGTGAAAAGTAAACAACACAAGATGCAGGGGCAATGACACCTAAGTCCATACACATCCGGAGGTGTAAGGCTAGACAGCTCTTTTACGGGTCCTTAAAGGCATCGGCCGGACGAAAATTCAATATCGCTAAATCATATCTTAAATTTTTGTGTGAGACAAGCTAATTTGAACCCCACATGTTTTGGTGTCAACAAATGTCGCATAAGGTGACAATGCGCTCTTGAAGTACGCTGTCCTTGAGAGCTGTCTGACTCAGCCAAGCGATCAGCGGCTAAGATGGCCACTGACTGTGTGACGTAATTTCAGGGAGAGACACGCACACGCTCGGCAGACATTGCTTATTGTTTACGTTTTAAAATCGGCGATTACGGATATTTCTCGGAGTACTTGTGGATTACAAATAGATTATTTATTAAGATTAGGATTTCAGTAATCAAATTAATTATGGTTTGGCGTTGTGTTGTCTACGGGTGTGACGGTATATCAGAGGAGCATGCGGTGAGTGTTTATGAATTTCCCGTCCCTGGGAAAATCAGAACGGCATGGATGAAATTCGTTCAGAAAACGCGAAAAAATTGGAATGATGTCGGTAAATCACTCAACATGTGCAGTAGACATTTCGTTGACAGCGATTTCGAGAATAAGATGCAATTTGTGTCACGACTCGCGGCTCCAGCTGCGCGCACACCTGCGCCTCGTCAGCTGCCGACGCCGGCCACCTGCCCCTGCAAGTAAACAACATTATCACCGATTATCCCTGTCTTGGTGTGGTGCACGTTACCCTTGTCCTCTGCTTTTTTCCGGCTGAACGGCGCACTGCTCTGCTGCCTGCGCATCAACCAGTACAAAGATGCGAGCACTACATACGATCCCCCAGCTCCTGAGAGACTGCAACCTAACACAAAAAACAGTTTCACACAATGAAACAGTGCATGTATTATATATATATATAAAAATTATCCCATTGATTTTCATCATTTTTGGTGACATCTCACACCTACAATTTATTTCAGGCACAAAGGGCTGTGAAAAAGTTATGATCAACAAAACACGGGTCCTCAGGGATGTGCGAAAGCTGAGTCCAGGGCAGCAAACTTCAAATGTGGAGGCTTTCCACAGTCTGATTATTCATTTTGCACCAAAGAGTGAACACTTCTCATTCCTTGGAATGTTGACAAGGTGAGGAGATGCAATATGTGACCAAAAATATGAAATGCAATTATAATAACTGACATGTTTCAGGACCCAAGAGACAGACACAGACACATACAAAATAGTTATTCTTTATTGTCAAGTGTGAGTGAGTGTAGTGCAAGTGTGAGTGCAGATATAGCAGCCTGGTCACCGGAGCTGAGCGATACAGAAGTTGACCTGGCAACCCTAGAACACACAAGCAGAAACCGTTAAGGCTGTTCAGCACAAAAGGACAAGTGCAGGTGTGCAGCTTACTTGAGGTTGTCTCTGACTGTATCTGGCTGTTCCCCGATGTCCGTGAGCTGTGGTGGTTCTGGTGCTTGAAGCTGTGACGGTGATAACTCCAGTAACCATGGTGGAGTTCGTGGCGAGAGCAATGACTGCACTGACAGCTGTGACGTTGTTCCCGTAGCCGTGACAGTGATAATGTCCGTAACCGTGGTGACAGTGACTCCTGTGACAGAGGGAGTGACAGTACCTGCAGCTGCAGTGGAGAGAATTCCTGAATTAGCGAAGGCCAGGAGGAGCTCCGGAAGGGAGAGGGTAATTCTCCGTCTGTTGGAGATACCGGTCCGCCGCCTGGGAGGTCCACCTGTGCACAGGGGTAAAGATTAGGCGTAGAAAAGCAAATAGTCTTCTTACGTGGTAGGTCTTGTCGTGGCGTTCTTGACTTGGCTGTGAAACGAAGCTCTGGCTCATACTCGGTCGAGGAAGACAGACGACTCCGTGCCGGGCTGTCAATAACGCTGGCTTTTAAGAGCCGCTGATTAACACCTGTTGGTCTGTGTGCGGCTGGAGCTGATGAGCGGGATGACGGCCCAGCGGCCGTCATGACAATAACAGTGCCAATTACATAGAGTTTCTGCTGATAGATCACTTATATGTCCAAAAATAAATCATTGTGATAATATTCTAATTACAGACTTTGTTTAGCTGCAATGCACTTTAATGAAAATGCAGGCCGCAAGCAGGCACAGAATCGTGATGGTGAGCCGGTCTACATCATCAGGTACCCAAAATTCAAAAAAGGCGGATATAAACTGCAAGCAAAGAAAGTTAATCCAACTTTCCGTGAGTATAAGAAATATTAGTATCATTTTCTAGGCTTGTATATGATATTTACAGTGGGTGGAGGGTTGGTCTTCATTCAACTTTCACATTTCATAGCTTTTATCAAATTATGTTAATTTTGGTCAGATTTGTATTTCATACTGTAGTCAAATGGATGTCTAATTTTTATTGAATATATTTTTTTTCAGAATATGTGGATGATCTGATGAATACTCTGTTCAACAAAACCTTGGTTGATCCAACCCACTTATGGGAGCAGTGGCACTCTGTACAAGCCAGAGTTCCCACCACACTGAGTGCCGAATTGAACCCGAATTTTATACCATATAATGGTAGAAAAATTATTCAAATGTATATGACATGCAACTTTGATGAATGCTGAAATATTAGAATTATAAAATTGACATGAACATTAATAAACTCAATATATGATTTTACAAAACTTTATTTAAATATCATTTTTCACAAATCTAATCTTGGTAGGCAAAATCCATTGTAGTTGTCATAACCCGAGTGTCGGTTCTGGCCACACTCGGGTCTCATATCTTTTGTTCCCTGGCTTTGGCAGCTGAGGGTTCCTTCCAGCTCCTCGGGCTCTTATTGTGAAGGCGCCCGGGGGAGCTCCCTGCTGTCAAAGTCAGCTGCTGCTCTGCTGTCATTAGCAGCAGCTGTGCCGCGTTGGGGTCATTAGCCGCCAGAGATATAAGCGGGTGCTAAATGTCCTCCAGCGCGGCAGTCTCTGTTATATCCTGTTATGATCACCTGCTATGCTCTTCTGTGGTGTTCATCTACGTTCCGATTGTGCTCCTGTTATTGTCAGGTATGTTCCTTTGAGACTTCACTCTCACTGTTGTCCGTCTGGCGCATCGGGTGCTCCCCGGCTCAGACGTCACCCAGCCACTGTATGTGTTCTGTGAGTGTTCTGCCTTATCCTCAATAAATTACCACTGCAAACTCTCTGGTGACTGAGGCGTCTTGTGACGGTCCGTGAGGGCCGTCGTGACAGTAGTGATCCGATGGGAATGTTTCTCTGATGAGGCTCACAGCACAGGCAGGCAATATCACCCTCACTTCTTCCTGAGCTGACGTCACTGCTGCCTTGCCAATGCCTGCAGCATTGTAGCTAGATAGACTAAACAGCATAACCGTCTATTTAGTTACCCTACATGGTATGAATATGTACCCATACATATTGTCACCTGTAGAGGATGTGCTCAAGGATGAGGCTGAGTTTCTTTCTCAGGTTCAGCTTTATTAACAGATCACATACTCTAACAATCTCTAAGCAAGAAAAAGAGACAGATCAATATCACATCGCTCTTTTATGCCCCGGAACATTGAAACTCCAGTCACATGGTGTCTAAGCAAACATACAGTCACATGGTACTTAATCCCAGTCTCAATGTAACCCTTTGATCTTCCACCATTGTCCCTTAGCCGTCGATGGTCTGGAAATCCTTCCAGGGCACCTCTCTGAGACAAAGGCCAAATCTCACACCTTCTCGATATCTCCTGCAGACTCAGTCCTTTTGTCCCTCGAGATGTGCAGCACACAATAAACATATAGCAATAGATTTGTGGAAAATATGTACCCAACATATGTGCCACATGACCCCCCCCCCAAACGTCTAATATCGGACAAACATAATCAGAGATGCATGACATAAAAACATTACTACATATCAAATATCAATCCACCAGATGCCTAGGTCTAAACCTCCTGCCGTATCTGCTGCAAGCTGGCCTTGCCACTTCTGCAGCGTCCTCCTGCACCTGTGGATTAGAACTGTTAGCCAATCTCTGTGGGGGTTCCGGAGAATGCCTTCTCAGCGGTCTGCCGCGACGGGGGGCCCTCGCCAACTGCACTTGTTCATCCGCCAACACAAAAGCGGGTTTGAGTCTGTTTTTACAAATCAACTCCCTTCTGTCTCTCAAATCTAGCAAAAAATGCTTGTTTCCAGCACTCTGAAAGGTCCATCATACGGCGGCCGCAACTTTGGACGATGAGCATCATGTCTAACAAAAACAAACTCCGCATTTTTTAAAGCCTTCGGCACAAAAACACATAGGAAACTGTGATGAACCGGGCCAGGAAGCGTGTTTGATCCTGTGCTGCTCTGCAACAGCTGACCGGGGGGGGCAATCTGGCGCAGGATTGTCGGGGAGAAATTCCCCAGGCAAACGGAGAGGTTGTGCAAAAACTAATTTAGCTGGGGAGGCCTGCAAATCCTCCTTAGGTGCAGAACGCAACCCCAATAAAACCCATGGAAGTTTGTCCACCCAATTTGTATCCGTAAGCGACACTCTGAGGGCTGCTTTCAATGACCTATGAAAACGTTCGCATAAACCGTTAGCCTGGGGGTTATACGCGGTAGTGCGGTGGATTTTCACCCCTAGGCTGCGGGCCATCGATGACCAGAGTTCAGAAACAAATCGAGGACCTCTGTCGGACGTTATGTCCGACGGAACTCTGAAACGCGCAACCCAAGCTGTTAAAAACGCGCGCGCAACCTCTTCCGCTGTGGTTGATGCCAGAGGGACCGCTTCTGGCCAACGCGGGGTGCGGTCCACCATCGTCAAAAGGTGTGTGTACCCCTGTGACGATGGAAGGGGCCCACCAAGTCGACATGCACATGATCAAAGCGCTTAGCCGGAATGTGAAAAGGCTCCAAAGGAGCCTTAGTGTGCTTGTGTATTTTGGCTCACTGACACGCTACGCAGGCTGCCGCCCATTCCTTGACCTGTTTGCGCAACCGTGGCCAAACAAATTTCTCCCCCACCATCTTGATCGATGCGCGCACCCCCGGGTGGGCCAGGGAATGGACCGAGTCGTAGACACGGGGGCGCCACGCAGCTGGTACCACTGGACGCGGCCGTCCGGTGGAGACATCGCAGATTGGGGGGGCATACCAACTTGCTGCACCCTGTGATCCAGCCTTAACCCTGTTGGTCCAGACTGGAGCGCACGCACATCCGCATCACTAACCTGCTCCGCGGCCATGGCTGCATAGTCTAAACCTACGTGGACCGGGGCTGCGTGTGCTTCCGCGCCGCTACCCTGGCCCGCGGCCATGGCTGCAGAGTCTGCCCCCACGGGGCCTGGCGCCGCCACAGCACGCGAGAGGCAGTCTGCCACTACATTATATTTACCTGCGACATGCTGGATATCGGTGGTGAACTCCGATATCGCGGCCAGCTGTCTTTGCTGCCGGCCCGACCAAGGTTCTGAAATCTTAGCCATTGCAAACGTTAGTGGTTTGTGGTCCACGAACGCGGTGAAACGGCGCCCTTCCAGCCAGAACTGGAAATGGCGGATGGCCAAGTGTAGGGCCAACAGCTACCTGTCGAATGCGCTGTATTTTCGCTCGCTATCGCGCAAGGTTTTGCTGAAAAATGCAAGCGGCTGCCAGGTCCCCGCTACAAACTGTTCAACGACCGCCCCCACCGCTAAATCGGAAGCGTCGGCGGTGAGCGCCATGCGGGCCGTTGGAACTGGGTGTGCCAACAGAGCCGCATTTGCCAGGGCTGATTTGACTTGGGAGAATGCGCGCTCCTGCTCAGGAGACCATTCGATTTTATTTGTGGGTTTTTGTTTCTTTAGTGCAGCGTACAATGGTTGCATGAGCTGCACTGCGCTTGGGAGGAAACGGTTATAAAAATTAACCATTCCCAAAAACTCCTGTAACGCTTTGACCATTTAAGGTCGGGGAAAATCTGTTATTGCGCGTACTTTATCGGGCAGAGGGACCGCTCCTTCTGGCGAAACACGATGCCCCAAAAAATCAAATTGCACCACCCCAAACTGACACTTCGCTGGGTTAATTATTAACCCGTGCCCTGCCAGCCTCCGAAAAACCGCTGTGAGGTGGCTTTCGTGTTCGTCTTCGGACGTGCTGGCTACCAAAATGTCATCCAAGTAGACGGACACGAAAGGGAGGTCGCGTAGAACCGCGTTCATCATACGCTGGAACGTCTGCACGGCACCCTTGAGTCCAAAAGGCATGCGCAAAAACTCAAAAAGCCCGAAAGGAGTTATTACCGCTCTTTTGGGTATATCCTGAGCGTGCACAGGGACCTGATGGTAACCACGCACCAAGTCTATTTTAGAAAAAATTCGCGCCCCCGCCAAATGAACCAAAAAATCTTGGATGTGCGGAATTGGGTAGCGGTCGTGTGCTGAGGCGTTATTCAACCTGCGGAAATCACCGCAAGGTCGCCATGAACCATCGGCCTTTGGGACCATGTGTAGCGGTGAAGCCCAGGGGCTTTTAGAAAGCCTAATGATGCCCAGTTTTTCCAAGTTGGCGAACTCCTCGCGTGCTATGGCCAGTTTAGCTGAGTCCAAGCGCCAAGCTTTTGCAAAAACGGGCAGCCCGGTGGTAGTGATAAAATGTTCCACCCCATGTTTAGCCACTGTCGCCGAAAAAGTTGGGACTGTGAGTGCTGGGAACTGAGTGAGTAGTGCGTGGAACTTACCACCCGCAGCTGTGACGTTGGCCTGTGCAGTCGGCGGGGCCACCCGGGCTGTGCAGGGAATAGAGTGAAAAGACCAACCAATAAACTATGTGAGCACAAAAAATCAGCACCTAACATGTTGAAATTGACTGCCGCTATGACGAAAGTCCATTCAAATGTACGGCCGTGGAAAGAGAGACAGGGTCTTCTCCCCGAAGGTCTTAATCGCCGAGCCATTCGCTGCTGACTCCCCGGGACCACTGGAAGGCGCCAGCTGGTCAGCGTAGGAAGGTGTGATGAAACTCAGCTGGGAGCCTGTGTCCATGAAGAAGTGCCTCCCCGATCGCGCGTCCCACAGGTAGAGCAGCTTGCTCTCTTCACCGAGAGCCGCAGCTGCTACCGACTCCCGGTCTTGGCGTTTCCTGAGCTCTTGAACTGGCACGGTGGAATGCACTTGCGTGCTCTCTCTGCCAAACGGCGATGGTAAAAGCAAAGGGCGTTGCCCGCTCCGCGTCTCCTGGCCTCCGCCGCTGCTGTCGTCGGTGAGTCTGGTGCTGCAGCCTCTGGCCCCCTGCCATCTCCGGATGTTGCGCCCAGCTCCGCTTCTGCGATTGTGGCCGTGTGTCGCCTACGTGCGTCGACGAGTCGCTGCGCCTCCTGGCCCAGCTCGTGGTAGTCTCGGTGGGCCAGCAGCTGTGAACTGGCCAGGGTAACTCTCACCGCTGAGGGTAGTGTCCTGAGGAAAAGGTGGGCGAAGATAAAACCATCATCTTCGGAGTCTCTCAAAGTCAGCATCTTCGCCATCAGGTCCGCAGGTCTCTCGACCTCGCCCTCAGTCAATGCCAGGAGCTTCTCTGCTCACTCTCCCAGCGAGGGGGTGAAACAATGGATGAGAGCAGCCTTCAATGCGCCATACTTGTCGTTGTCTGGTGGGTGGTTAATCAGACTGTCTACTCGCTGGGCTGTGTGGCTGTCCAGCTTTGCAACCACATGATATAATTTCGTGGCGTCTGCCGAAACTCCCCGAAGATGGAACTGTGCCTCGACTACGTTAAACCAGGAGCGCGGGCTATGCTGCCAGAAATCAGGTAGCTGGACTGTGGTAGCTGCATTAGCCTGGCTGGCTCTTGATGAGTCCGGTGCCGTAGAATCGTCACCGGCCATAATACGTCTTAAGGTCACCAGTGTAGAGGATGTGCTCAAGGATGAGGCTGAGTTTATTTCTCAGGTTCAGCTTTATTAACAGAACACATACTCTAACAATCTCTAAGCAAGAAAAAGAGACAGATCAATATCACATCGTTCTTTTATGCCCCGGAACATCAAAACTCCAGTCACATGGTGTCTAAGCAAACATACAGTCACATATTACTTAATCCCAGTCTCAATGTAACCCTTTGAACTTCCACCATTGTCCCTTAGCGTTCGATGGTCCGGAAATCCTTCCAGGGCACCTCTCTGAGACAAAGGCCAAATCTCACACCTTCTCGATATCTCATGCAGACTCAGTCCTTTTGTCCCTCGAGACGTGCAGCACACAATAAACATACAGCAATACATTTGTGGAAAATATGTACCCAACATATGTGCCACACACCCTCCATAGGGACTGATATTGCCTAGTTGTATACTGGAGGGGACCATTTGTGTAAGTCTGTTGCATCTTTTGCCTTCAATACTATTAGGTCGTCATATTTTTTTTGCTATCATGCGAGCAGCCCTGCTTAGGTTATACAGTCTGACAGCTGTAGGTAGGAAGGACCTGCGAAACCTCTCAGTCACACATCTAGGAGGATGTAGTCTACTGCTAAATGAGCTCCTCAGTGCGTTCAGTATGTCCTGCATAGGGTGGGACTCGGACTCCAGCAGAGATGACAGTTTAGTCACCATCCTTCTCTCTCCTACCTCCTCCACTGGGTCAAGGCGCTGCCCCAGGATAGAGCAAGCTTTCTTGATCAGTTTGTTCAGTCTCTTCCTATCGGCTGCTGTAATGCCGTTGCCCCAGCAGACCACTCCAAAAGTGATGGCTGATGCCACCACCGTGTCGTAGAATGTCTTCAGCAGCGCCCCTTGTACACCAAAAGACCTGAGCCTCCTCAGTAGGAACAGCCTGCGCTGTCCCTTCTTGTAAAGTGCGTCGGTATTGTGTGACCAGTCTAGTTTATTGTTCAGATGAACACCCAGGAACTTGTAGGATGTCACCATCTCAATATCTGTTCCCTGGATGTTCACTGGTGGTGTGAGGGAATATACTGTATATATATATATATATATATATATATATATATATATATATATATATATATATATATATATATATATATATACACTACCGTTCAAAAGTTTGGGGTCACTTGAAATTTCCTTATTTTTGAAAGAAAAGCACTTTTTTTTCAATGAAGATAACTTTAAACTAATCAGAAATACACTCTATACATTGCTAATGTGGTAAATGACTATTCTAGCTTCAAATGTCTGGTTTTTGGTGCAATATCTACATAGGTGTATAGAGGCCCATTTCCAGCAACTATCACTCCAGCGTTCTAATGGTACAATGTGTTTGCTCATTGCGTCAGAAGGCTAATGGATGATTAGAAAACCCTTCTGCAATCATGTTAGGTCTGCAATGCTGTAATTGCTGCAAATGGAGGATTCTTTGACGAAAGCAAAGTTTGAAGGAAAAAATTATTATTTCAAATACAAATCATTGTTTCTAACCTTGTCAATGTCTTGACTATATTTTCTATTCATTTTACAACTCATGGTGGTAAATAAGTGTGACTTTTCATGGAAAACACAAAATAATTGTCTGGGTGACCCCAAACTTTTGAACAGTAGTATATATATATATATATATATATACGTGTGTGTGTGTGTGTGTGTGTGTGTGTGTGTACAAAAGTGAGTACACCCCTCACATTTTTGTAAATATTTTATCTTTTCACTGGACAAGATATGACACTTTAAAACAATGTAGTCAGTGTACAGCTTCTATAACAGTGTAAATTTGCTGTCCCCTCAAAATAACTCAACACACAGCCATTAATTTCTAAACCGCTTGCAAGAGAAGTGAATACACCCCTAAGTGAAAATGTCCATATTGTGACCAAAGTGTCAATATTTTGTGTGGCCATTGTTATTTTCCAGCACTGCCTTAACTCTGTTAGGCCTGGAGTTCACTAGAACTTCACAGGTTGCCACTGGAACCCTCTTCCACTCCTCCATGACGACTTTACGGAGCTGGTAGATGTTAGAGACCTTGCGCTCCTCCACCTTCCGTTTGAGGATGCCCCACAGATGCTCAATAGTGTTTAGGTCTGGAGACATGCTTGGCCAGTCCCTCACCTTTACCCTCAATTTGTTTAGCAAGGCAGTGGTCATCTTGGAGGTGTGTTGGGGGTCGTTATCATGTTGGAATACTGCCCTCTGGACAAGTTTACGAAGGGAAGAGATCATTCCCTGCTTCAGTATGTCACAGTATGTTGCAGTGTTCCTCACTCAACTGTGGATAATATTTCATCTGGCTGAAGCCGCCAACATGGAAAGTAGATTCCGGTCAGAGAATCAGAGCTGGAGTTCCTCTTTAGTCAACTTTATTAAACAGTGTCACAACTGGCAGATAACAGATCAACAGGGTGTTACAGTGCCAAATATGGTACGAGTCCATACTATGCGTGCAGTGATGGGAGAGTTCATGAAGTTAGAGGTGGTGTGGACGCACGTGTCAAGTGTGCGTTGAGGTGTGTGTGTGTGTGTGATGTGTGGTTTCTGGTGGAGAGGAGAGAAGAGAGGGAGAGAGGAGAATTATCACACAGAAGTATGTCTCATAGTACACATATGCACTAAAATATATCATAGCTCTCAGTATAACAGCATAAACAAATGCACAGAATGTGCTACAACGTACTATGTGTATATACTATGTGTTAGTGAAGGGCTACTATACAACTGCAAAGGTAACTAAATGTGGAGAGCGTGAAATGAAGAGGCTGAATTTATTTCTCAATTCAGGTTTATTAACAATCACGTGTCTCCAACATCCTGTCAAACAGAAAAGAGAACCAACTTCCCACATCTCCCATTTTTATACCCGGGACATCAAAGTACAGAATCACATTGTCATTCAATCCCCAGAGACAATACATCACCCCCCAGGTCTTCTCTTCTCCAGCTAAAACCCTGGTGGTCAGGAAGTCTTCTCAGAGCCATTTCTAAAGACACATTTCACACCCTCCTGTCATCCCCAGGAGGTCCAGACTTATTGTTCCTTCTAAGAAGTGAGGTAACAGTAATATAAATATGCAGCCTAAGCATCTCAAATATGTGTGCCACATGACCACATGACCCCCCCCCCCAAACGTCAAAGATGAAACAGTACAACATAGTCTACACAACATGATAAAATCACAAACATCAGTCCACCTGGGCTTCAACCGTCTTCCAAACTTGCTGTAAGCAGGCTTCGCCACTCCCGTGGCGCCATCGTGCAGTGGATCCGCTATCTGAGGATGAGAACTGTTAGACAATCCCTGTGGGGGCTCTGGGGCATGCTCCCTGGGGGGTCTGCCGCGTCGAGGAGCCCTCGCCACTTGCACAATTTCATCAGCCATCACAAAAGCAGGTTTAAGTCTGTCTATACCAATTGTTTCCCTCCTGTCCCCTAAATCTAGCAAAAAATGCTTATCACCTGTTTCCAGCACTCTATATGGGCCGTTGTAAGGTGGACGCAGGGCTGGGCGCTGAGCCTCGTGCCTGACAAAAACAAACTCGGCGTTTTTTAAAGATTTAGGTACAAAAACACGCGGAAAAGTGTGATGAACGGGGCATGGAAGCATGTCCGCTCCCGTGTCGTTAAGTGGCCGCTGGGCAGGGGGACGCTCTGGCGCCGGATTATCAGGAAGAAACTCCCCTGGCAGCCGGAGTGGTTGCGCAAACACCAACTCAGCTGGGGAGGCTTTTAAGTCCTCTTTAGGTGCAGAACGCAACCCTAATAAAACCCATGGTAGTCTGTTTACCCAATTTGCATCCGTAAGCGACGCTCTGAGGGCTGCTTTTAATGACCTATGAAAACGCTCACATAAACCATTAGCCTGGGGGTGGTACGCGGTAGTGTGGTGGATTGTTATCCCCAGGCTGCGGGCCATCGCTGACCAAAGCTCAGAAACAAATTGAGGCCCCCTGTTGGACGTAATATCCGACGGGACCCCAAAACGTGCTACCCAAGCCGTTAAAAACACGCAGGCCACCTCTGCGGCTGTGGTTGATGCCAGTGGGACCACTTCAGGCCAACACATGGTGCGGTCCACCATTGTCAAAAGATGCATGCACCCCTGCGACGACGGTAGGGGGCCTACGAGGTCGACATGCACATGATCGAACCTCTTGGCCGGGATGTGAAACTGCTCTAAGGGGGCTTTTGTGTGTTTGTGTATTTTGGCCCGCTGGCAAGCCATGCAGGCTCTTGCCCACTCCTTAACGTGCTTGCGCAGGCTCGGCCAAACAAACTTCTCTCCTACCATTTATACCGACGCGCGCACCCCCGGGTGCACCAGAGAGTGAATCAAGTCAAAAACACGGCGGTGCCGGCCGCGGTCGTCCGGTAGAGACATCGCAGATTAGGGGGGGCATACCATTTTGCAGCCTCCTGCTCTCCAGCCTTAACCCTGATGGTCCAGACTGGAGCGCACAAATGTCCGCGTCGCTACCCTGATCCGCAGCCATGGCTGCATAATCTATCCCCAGGTGGACTGGGGCCGCGTACGCTTCCGCGCTGCTATTTTGCTCTGCGGCCGCGGTAGTGTAATCTACCTCTGCGCGGACTGGAGTGGTTACGGCGCGAGAGAGGCAGTCTGCCACCACATTAAGTTTACCCGCTACGTGTTGAATATCAGTAGTAAATTCTGAAATTGCAGCCAGCTGCCTCTGCTGCCGGCCCGACCATGGTTCCAAAACTTTGGCCATCGCAAAAGTGAGCGGTTTGTGGTCGACAAACGCGGTGAAACGCCGACCTTCTAGCCAGAACTGGACGTGACGAATGGCTAAGTGGAGTGCTAACAACTCCCTGTCGAACGCGCTGTATTTTCGCTCGGCCTCGCGCAAGGTCCTGCTGAAAAAGGCCAGTGGCTGCCAAGCCCCGGCAACATGTTGTTACACTACCGGCCCTATGGCCACGTCTGACGCATCAGTGGTGAGCGCTATGCGGGCCGTTGGGTCTGGATGAGCCAACAATGCAGCGTCTGCAAGCGCTTTTTGACCTCTGAGAATGCGCGCTCCCGCTCCAGGGACCATTCGATTGCATTTGAGGGTTTTTGTTTTTTAAGCGCGGCATACAATGGTTGCATGAGCTGCGCTGCGCGGGAGAGGAAACGGTTATAAAATTCACCATTCCCAAAAACTCCTGTAGTGCTTTGACCGTTTGTGGCTGGGGAAAATCAGCTACTGCGCGCACTTTGTCCGGCAGCGGAACTGCTCCCTCTGGGGAGAAGCGGTGCCCCAAAAAATCAATCTGCGCCACCCCGAACTGGCACTTCGCTGGGTTGATTATTAACCCGTGCTCCCCCAACCTCCGGAAAACTGCCGTGAGGTGCTTTTCGTGTTCTTCTTCGGACGCGCTGGCTACCAAAATGTCGTCCAGGTAGATGAACACAAAAGGGAGATCACGTAACACCGCGTCCATCATGTGCTGGAAAGTTTGCGTGGCGCCTTTAAGCCCAAACGGCATGCGCAAAAACTCAAAAAGTCCAAACAGAGTTATTACTGCTGTTTTGGGAATGTCCTCAGGGCGTACTGGGACTTGATGATAACCGCGGACCAAGTCTATTTTAGAAAAAATGCGCGCCCCTGCCAGATGAACCGAAAAATCCTGAATATGGGGAATTGGGTAGCGGTCGTGCGCTGTGGCGTTGTTCAACCTGCGGAAATCACCGCAAGGTCACCACGAGCCATCAGCCTTAGGGACCATGTGAAGCGGGGAAGCGCATGGGCTGTTCGAACGCCGGATGATGCCCAACCTTTCCAGGTTGGCGAACTCCTCGCGCGCTATGGTCAGTTTAGCTGCATCCAAGCGCCGAGCTTTTGCAAAAACGGGGGGACCAGCGGTAGTGATAAAGTGTTCCACCCCGTGTTTAGCAACAGCTGCTGAAAACGTGGGAACCGTGAGTGCTGGAAACTGAGTGAGGAGTGTGTGAAGCTTACCGCCTGCTGTGGTGACGTTGGCTTATGCTGTGGGCGGGGACACTCGAGCTGCACAGGGGATAGAGTAAAAAGAGAGTGTATTAACCAAGCGTCTATTGGGAAAATCAACTAACAACCCATGTGAGCACAGAAAATCAGCACCTAACATGTTGAAACTCACCGCCGCTATAATAAAAGTCCACTCATATGTGCGGCCGTGCAGGGACAGAAGTAGAATCCTTTCACTGAAGGTCTTAATGCTCGAGCCGTTCGCCGCTGATGCTCCGTGACTCCTGGGGCCCGCCAGCCGGTCAGCGTAGGTTGGCATGATGAAACTCACTAGGGAGCCTGTATCCACAAGGAATTGCCTCCCAGAACACTCATCCGTCAGGTAGAGCAGCTTGTTCTGTTCACCGAGGGCCGCAGCTGCTACCGACTCCCGGTCCTGGAGTTTCCCGAGCTCTTGAACTGACACGGCGGTATACACTTGCGTGCCCTCTCTTCGAAACGACGATGGTAAAAAAAGAGGTTGTCTCCTCTGCGATGTCGGGGCTTCGCCGCCGCCATTGTTGGTGTGTCTGCCTCCGTCGCCTCTGGCCCTTTGCCATTCCCGGTCGTCGCGCCGAGGTCTGCTGCTGCTGCGGTGGCTGTGTGCCGTCCGCTGGTGTTGAGGATCCGCTGCGCCTCCTGGGCTAGCGCGCGGAAGTCCCGCTGGGTCACAAACTGAAAGCCCGCCAGGGTCGCCCTCGTCTGCGACGGTAGAGTTCTCAGGAAGATGTGAGTGAAGAGGAAATCATCGTTGTCTGAGCATCTCAGCTTCAGCATGTCTTCCATCAGGTCAACAGGTGTGCTTTCTCCCAAGTCGTGCAGGGTCAGGAGTCTCTCAGCTCTCTCCTGGGCTGAGGGAGTGAAACGCTGGATGAGGGCAGCTTTCAACCTGCCATATTTGTCGCCAGCGGGTGGGTGCTGCACCAGGCTCCGCACATGTCGAGCTGTGCGGCTGTCGAGTTTGGCGATGACGTGGTAGAACTTTGTGCCATCTGCTGTTATTCCCCCGAGAGCGAACTGGGCTTTGGCCAGCAGGAACCATGAGTCCGGGTTGTCCTGCCAGAATTCTGGTAGCTTGACTGAGACTGTGTTTGCCCGTCTGGTCCCTGGCGAGTCTGGTTCAGGGGAATCGTCTCTGCCCATTATACGTCTTAAGGTCACTGGTGTGGAGAGCGTGAAATGAAGAGGCTGAATTTATTTCTCAATTCAGGTTTATTAACAATCACGTGTCTCCAACATCCTGTCAAACAGAAAAGAGAACCAACTTCCCACATCTCCCATTTTTATACCCGGGACATCAAAGTACAGAATCACATTGTCATTCAATCCCCAGAGACAATACATCACCCCCCAGGTCTTCTCTTCTCCAGCTAAAACCCTGGTGGTCAGGAAGTCTTCTCAGAGCCATTTCTAAAGACACATTTCACACCCTCCTGTCATCCCCAGGAGGTCCAGACTTATTGTTCATTCTAAGACGTGAGGTAACAGTAATATACATATGCAGCCTAAGCATCTCAAATATGTGTGCCACACTAACCATAGTTAGCACAGCTAGCTTAATGGTTAGCTTAGCATCGCAATTAGCTAAGTATCGTGATTAGCATAAGCTAGCAAACAATTTACCCTGTGCATTTCAACTCACAGCTTTGTCAGGATGAACTCACAATACAAATTCTTCTAAGGGGATCTAAAGGTAGTCATCTGGTGCCTGGTTCTGGCATGAACACACACTCAACCACAAACACAAACACTAACCACAAACACTAAAGCAGTAACAACGCATCAGTCAAAAGGGTACTGATAGGAACATAAAATCCAAACATTAGTTCTGCCCCTCCCCACAGTCTTTCTGACACAGCTGCCCCCAAGTGTCCGACAGGAGAGTTGCACTTCAAACAGAATGACTCTCTGTGTTACCACTAGTGTCCTCCTCCAACTTAGGAAGCGGTATCATTCTGATCACTGGATGAGTATAGGTCTTATAGCTTTCCTTCACCATTGCAGTGTGCACCCGGCCATCTGACACAGGGAAAGTCTCTGCTACAGTACCAACAGGCCAGAGTGCTCGGGGCAGTCGTGGATCAACAATGAGGACCACTTGGCCCACAGCAAGTCCCTTACCATCAGCCCTCCGCTTCAGGCGAGCTTGTAAGGTGGGCAGGTAGTGGCAGACGAATGAAGACCAGAAGTTGTCAGCTAACACCTGGCTATGTTGACCGCGCTGACTGCCCAGCAGGTTGTTGATGTACAGGACCTGGGGAAGAGATGAGTCTCTGCAACCCATCAGCAGCATATTGGGTGTTATAGGGTCAAGGTCGGCTACGTCTGTTGAGACATAACCGAGAGGTTTAGAGTTCAGTATGGCCTCCACCTCTACAAGAAGGGTCTGCAGGACTGGCTAAGAGACTGATCGCTCTCAAAGGATGACTCAGCGCTGTTTGCACTGACTTCAATTCACGGTCTCACGTCCCTCTGAAGTGAGGAGCAGCTGGTGGATTGAACCGGAACTGGATCTTCTCCTCAGCAAGTAGCTCCTGAAGCTGAGGGGTCATCTTATTGAAAGCCTGTCAAAGCTCACAACTTTCAGCAGTGAAGTTGATCCCATTGTTGCAGAGTCCTTCGAAAGGTTTGCCTCTTCAAGCAATGAAATGATGTAAGGACAGAAGGAAGGCATCTGAGTCGATGTTCTCGAGAAGGTCTAGCTGTACACATCTTATTGTCATGCAGTTGTAGAGGATCCCCCACCCCTTTTCCTGGTGACGTCCCATCTTCACCAAGGATGGGCCAAAGCAGTCCCCGCCTACTGAGTAGAATGGAGGTTTGTGGAGACGTAGTCTTGAGGGGAGCAGACCCACCATTCTAGGTCCTTGAAGCTTAGCCCGCCAGAGCTGACATTCTCTGCAAGTGTGCTGGTGCTTCCAAACAGCTTCTTGGCCTCGGAGGACCCAGTACTAGTGACGAATTTCAGCCAGCACATGCTCGGCACCTGAGTGATGCAGCCTTTCATCACAGTCTTTGATCAGCAGCTTAGTTACTGGATGTTCTGGGTTGAGGACGATTGGGTGGAGTGCCTCCACATCCATCTCTGCTGCACAACAAAGTCTTCCACTTACACGAAGGACTCTGGTAACTTCATCATACTCTGGTGCTAGTGAGCTCAGACAGCTGTCAGAAGAGACAGGCTGGCTCACCCTTAAGGCCTTTACCTCCCATGAAAATGAGTCTGCCTGTGTCTGAGTCAACAGCATCCTCTCAGCAGAGATTTTTTTTTTTTTTTTAAATGGCGCCGGTGGCAGGGCGGCTGTACCAGCAGCAACTCTCTCATGTCTTTGTGTTTTTATCTGCTTATTCCTGTTTTTAGTGTGTCTCATATTAACCAGGGCTCGGTTGGGAAGACTAGGATTAAGATTAGACCAACTTTTTTTTCTATTTTAGCCCGGTCTTTCTCTAGTTTTTTCTCTTCCTTGGGCAATGGAGATAAACAGAGGTGGGGGCAGACACATTGTTTACACAAGCAAACAGCTGACTGTGCTGAGGAGGCCAGTGCTGCTGCCCGGAGCGAAGCCCCTTATCCCGGATGTGCTAAAGAGGAGACACCATGGACGAAGGGCCGGAGCTAAGGTGAGGTGGAGGAGGAGGAAGCATAAGCCGGCTGTACCGATGGTCATCACCAGGAATGTGCGATCACTCGGAAACAAAACAGATTAGTTTACAGTGCTGGTCAGGACGCAAAAGGAATATTGTGAGTGTAGAATCATGTGTTTCACAGAGACGTGGTTACACTTACAGATCCCGGATGTAAACGTAGCGATATCTGGCTTCAAGACTATACGGGGGGACAGAGACGTGATAAGCAGCAGGAAAAAGAGGGGAGGAGGATTGGTACTTCTTGTCAATGAAAGGTGGTGTCATCCTGGACGTATTCATGTGAAGGAAAATTGCTGCAGCCCAGACATTGAACTGCTGGCTGTGAGTATACAACCTTATTATATGCCCTGAGAAATGAAGTGTGCCTTAGTAATTATCGTCTACATCCCTCCGTCAGCTGACGCAGCGGTGGCCTGTGACATCATCAGCTCTACTGCGGCCACATTACTGGAGAAGTACCCAGACACATTTATGGCCTTCATGCATGATTTTAATCATGTCTCAGTAGGAAAAATATTACCAAACTTTTGCCAGTTTGTTGACTGTCCCACCAGAGAAAACAAAACACTGGATTTCCCGTATGCCAGTGTCAGAGATGCAAATAGTGCCACAGCTCTACCCCCCATTGGCAAATCGGAGCACTGCATGTTCATGTTAACACCCAAGTACGTTCCCCTTGTGCAAAGGCAGCCTGCTTATACATGGACTGTGAGGAAGTGGACACAGGAGGCTGCTGATGCACTACAGGACTGCGTCGCAATGACAGACTGGGGCGTACTCTGTGAACCACATGGGGTGGACATAGACAATATGACCGACTGCATCACAGAATGCATTAGATTCTGTGAAGACATGACCATGCCAGCTCAAACTGTGCACTGCTTCTCCAAAAACAGACTATGGGTCACCAGTGACCTGAAAGCACTTCTGAACAAAAAGAGGAGAGTTTTTAGGTCCAGAGACAAGGAGAAGCTGAGGGGAGTGCAGCTTGAGCTGAAAGAGATGTTGAGGAGGTGCAAGGACAATTATAGGAGGAAGTTGGAAGAGAAACTCAGGTATAACAACATTAAAGATGTGTGGGAGGGAATGAAACAAAAAACTGGGTGCAAGGGGAGTCAGGCAGACATCTGGGAGCCAGGAGATAGCTGAGGAACTGAATCTGTTTGTTAATAGGGTCAACTCACACTCTGTAACCCCCCCCCCCCCAAAAAAAAAGCCAGGCCCTCACACATCCCTCCCAACCCACCCTCTTGTGTAGCACCTCTCTCCATTTCCCCCTCCTCCTCCTCCTCCTCCTCGGGGGACACCAGGACCCTCCCTCACATCTTGGTGACTACAGACCAGGTTAAGAAACAACTGGAGAGACTCAGTCAGTGGAAGGCGGTGGGCCCTGACGGCATCTCCGCCAGGACCCTGAGGATCTGTGCCAACCAGCTAGCTCCGGTACTAAAACACCTGTACAACCTGAGCTTGAGTCTGGAGAGAGTACCGGTGCTGTGGAAGACATCCTGCCTGGTTCCTGTCCCCGAAGTCATCTCCATCAGACCTGAATGACTATTGACCAGTTGCCCTCACATCTCATGTGATGAAGGTCCTGGACAGACTGGTCTTAACCCACCTGAGGCCGCAGGTGAAGACGTGGCTGGACCCTCTGCAGTTTGCTTATCAGTCCCATTTAGGAGTTGAAGATGCTGTCATCTACCTGCTGCAACGAGCCCATCTGCGCCTGGATGGCGGAGGAGACAGTTTGAGAATCACTTTTTTTGATTTCTTCAGTGCCTTTCACACCAACCAGTCACTGCTGCTGGGTGAGAAGCTGTGGGTGATGGGGGTCGACAGCTCTATGATCTCCTGGATTACTGACTACCTGACAGGCAGGCCACAGTTTGTCCGGCTGGGCAGTGTCCGGTCTGGTGTGGCGGCTAGTGATACGGGATCTCCTCAGGGGACTGTGCTCTCTCCTTTTCTCTTTACCTTATATACCACTGACTTTCAGTACAACACAGAGTCATGCCACCTGCAGAAATTCTCTGATGACTCAGCTGTTGTGGGGTGTATAAGAGGGGGAGTACAGGGCACTGGTAGACAAATTTGTGGAGTGGAAAGAGCAGAATCACCTTAGGCTGAATGTCAGCAAGACCAGAGAGATGGTGATTGACTTCAGCAAAAGGAAGACACCTTCTCAGCCATTGCAGATTAGGGGGGAGGATGTGGGGGTGGTTGAGGACTACACATATCTGGGTGTCAGGATCAGCAATGGGTTGGACTGGAGATCCAACACCGATGCTGCGCACAAGAAGGGGATGAGCAGACTCTACTTCCTGAGGAAACTGAGATCCTTCAACGTGTGCAGCAGGATGCTGGAACTTTTCTACCAGACTGTTGTCACCAGCGCCATTTTCTTTGCTGCGGTCTGTTGGGGTAGCAGTATCGGGGCCAGCGACACCAACAGATTTGACAAGATTATCAAGAGGGCTGGCTCTGTGATTGGTCTCAGACCGGAGACCTTTGAGACAGTGGTGGAGAGAACACTAAATAAACTGCAATCCATCATGGACAATCCTGATCACCTCCTCCACCACACACTGGACAGACAGAGAAGCACTTTCTCCAGTAGACTACTACAGCTTTGCTGTTGAACAGCCAGATACAGGAAATTTTTCCTGCCGCATGCCATTTCACTGTACAATAACTCACTATGATGTTGTATACTGGTCATAACTATGCTGCCACACTGCACCTTACAGTCCAACTGGTACCTCACATTTCACTTTGCTCCTGATAGTTCTTCATTGTGCAGTGGGATGATTCATGTGTCATCATATATTAAGCTATGATGTATATAGGTTTTATAGTCGTGTTAGTTTTACTTTCCATGGGTAATCCCTTTGTCTGTCAAGCGTGTGTTTCTGTTGTTTGGTTGTCTACTGTCATGCTGCTGTTACACTGTAATTTCCCAGTTTGGGATCTATCTATCTATCTATCTATCTATCTATCTATCTATCTATCTATCTATCTATCTATCTATCTATCTATCTATCTATCTATCTATCTATCTATCTATCTATCTATCTATCTATCTATCTATCTATCTATCTATGTAGACAGAGGTGTTACATTCTATGATGGTGTCAGGAGTGGCCGCCCCATGAAGGGACCTCGCAATAGTTCTGGTGAGCTCTCTCCAGGTGTTGAACTGCTTGAAGTCAGCGTAAAGCTCACTGGTGGTGACTGCAGTGTTTCCAATGAAGGCTCCCCTTCTAACCTCGCTGAGATCTGGTTCAGCGTGGGTGAGGGGCATAACTGGCCGCTGGTCACGGGTCTTTGATTTCAAATCCGGTCCTGTTCACCACTAATGGGGTTGGATTAGGGCAGTCAGAAGAGGACCTCGGCTGATGTGGTCTGCTGGATTCTGGGCTGATTCGACATACCTCCAGTTGGACACATCCGTCAGGGATTGGATCTCCACCACTCTTGTCCCGACGAAGACCTTATAGCGGCAAGACTCTGACTTCAGCAAATGCAGGACCATAGTGGAGTCTGACCAACAGATGATATAGCTAATGGGAAAGGTTAGTTCAGTCTGGATCAGCTTGACGAGTTGTGCACCTGTCAGTGCTGCACTCAACTCTAAGTGTGGCATTGAGAGGCATTTCTTGGGCATCATCACACAAGATATGGCAAGGATGAAGGCTGTGTAAACATCACCTTTGTCATCGGTGGTGCACAAGTAAGTGACAGAGCTGTACACCCTCTCCGATGCATCGCAGAAGATGTGGAGCTCCCTGGTAGCAGTTATTGTGTTGATGTAGGCTGGAGTATAGGGTCTAGGGAACTGTATTTGAGGTAAATGTTAGCGTTCTTGTTCCCAAGTGAGCCACATGATCCCGTACACTCTGGGGTTCAATCGGGTAATCCCAGCCAAGATTCTGCTTCCAGAGGTCTTGGATGAGATCTTGGCCCTGGTGGTAAATGGCAGGATGATCCCTAGGGGGTCATACTGACGTGCAAGTGTTTTGTACAGGTTCCTCAGTGTAGGCTGAAGAGGCTCTAAGGCACGGTGTTTATATCCCAGCATGTCATTGAGGCAACTCCACTGGAGACCTAGTGTCAGTTCCTAAAGGTCAGTACCAGCTTGGGCTAACCACAGTTTGGTGTGGAGAGATTTGACTTCCGGTGGGAGGTGCTCTAGCACAGAGGGAAGATTGCTTGCCCATTGCCTGATTTCAAAACCTCCTTCTGCCAGCAGCTGTCTCAAGCCATCCACCACAGCCCTGGCATCAGCAGGATCTGGAGTGCTGTGGAGGCAATTGTCTACGTAGAAGGCTTGTTCTAAAACCATAGCCAGATATGGGACGCCAGCTCCACTGTGTTGCATATGATGCTGGAGTTGGGGCTGCTACAGAGAGGTTAAATATCGGTTTAACAGAGAGCTGAGGAGAGCTAAATCTGTGTATTCTGAGAGACTCCAGCAGCAGTTCACTGCTAATGACTCAGCTTCTGTGTGGAGAGGACTGAGGCAAATCACCAATTATCGGCCTCAGGCTCCTAAAGGTCAGGATGACAAAGCCCTTTGTCAAAGACTGTCCCAACACTATGCCCGTTTTGACACCTCGTCATCTGTGTCCAACTCCCCCCCTCCCTCCAGCTCCACAGCCTCCACGATCCCTACTTCATCAAAGGCGCCCCCCCTCCTCCCCCCCTGCCCTTGTCATCAGTGAGCAGGACGTGCTCAAACAGTTCTCCAGACTGAACCCGCGCAAGGCCCCCGGTCCGGACGGCATGTCTCCCTCCACCCTGAGACACTGTGCGAAAGAGCTGGATCCTGTCTTCACAGACATTTTTAACACCTCCCTTAAGCTATGCCACGTGCCGTCCTGCCTCAAATCCTCCACCATCATCCCTTTCCCCAAGAAGCCATGGATCACTGGACTTAACGACTACAGACCTGTAGCGCTCACCTCTGTAGTCATGAAGTCCTTTGAGCGCCTGGTCCTGCCCCACCTCAAGTCCATCACCACCCCCCTCCTGGACCTGCTGCAGTTTGCCTACCGAGCCAACAGGTCTGTAGACGACGCAGTCAACCTGGCCCTCCACTCCATCCTGCAGCACCTGGACTCCCCGGGAACCTACGCCAGGATCCTGTTTGTGGACTTCAGCTCCGCATTCAACACCATCCGCCCCGCTCTGCTCCAGGACAAGCTGTCCCTGCTTGGCGTGCCTGACTCCCTCTGCAGGTGGATCACCGACTTCCTGACGGACCGGAGGCAGCATGTGCGGCTGGGAAAGACTGTCTCAGACTCTGCTAGCATCAGCACCGGATCACCCCAGGGCTGTGTACTTTCCCCCCTACTCTTCTCCCTTTATACCAACTCCTGCACCTCGAGCCACCAGTCTGTCAAGTTGATCAAGTTTGCGGACGACACCACCCTCATCGGGCTCATCTCCAACGGCGACGAGTCCGCCTACAGGAGAGAGGTGGCCCAGCTGGCGTCCTGGTGCAACAACAACAACCTGCAGCTGAACGCTCTGAAGACAGTGGAGATGATTGTGGACTTCAGGAAAGTCACAACCCCTCTGCCCCCCCTCACCCTCACAGGCTCTCCCATCACCACTGCTGATTCCTTCCGCTTCCTAGGCACCACCATCACCAGGGACCTCAAGTGGGAGCCGACCATCAGCTCCCTCATCAAAAAGGCCCAGCAGAGGATGTTCTTCCTGCGGCAGCTGAGGAAGCTCAAGCTACCCACCAAGATGTTAGTGCAGTTCTACACAGCCATCATCGAGTCCATCCTCACCTCCTCCATAACCGTGTGGTATGCAGGAGCCACTGCCAGGGACAGACTAAGGCTGCAGCGCGTCGTGCGCACTGCTGAGAAGGTGATCGGCTGCAAGCTCCCATCTCTCCAGGATCTGTACATCTCCAGGACCCGGAGGCGTGCTGACCGGATCATAGCCGATCCCTCACACCCTGGTCACGTACTGTTTGCCCCCTCCCCTCAGGTAGAAGACTTCGGTCCATCCAGACTAAAACCTCCCGTCACATGAACAGCTTCTTCCCCTCTGCCATCAGACTGCTGAACACTAAGTGACTTATTGTCTCTCGTGCACTATGTACAGCAGCTCAACCAGACTCATGTCAATCATCACTGTTTTCTTCCTGCATTACCGACTGCACTATATGGTTCTCCACATTATCTGCTGCTCGCTAATATATTTTAACTGCTGACTAGTATTACTCACTCTTATTCTACACTTTATTGCATGTATAGTTTATTTCTTTTATTTTATCATGTTTAATGTTGCAGCATTGCACCGAGACAAATTCCTAGTTTGTGTACTACATGAACAATGGCAATAAATCTGATTCTGATTCTGATTCTGATTCTGAGTGTGTAGAATGCACAGCAGGGGCTACAGGTTGTGCCGAATGGGAGCACTTGCCATTCGTACATAGTTGGTTCTGCCTCCTGCTGCATATTCCTCCACAGGAAATGTAGAAGTGGTCGATCTCTGGACAGCAGGCGTATCTGGTGGAACATACGCTTTATGTCTCCACTAATTGTGACTGTGTGGTGGTGGAATCTCAAGAGTACACCAAGCAGTGATAGCTTCAATGCTGGCTGGCCCGGGTAGAAGCTGATCATTAAGAGACTGACCTTTGTACTGGAATGAGGAGTTGAATACAGTTCTGTACTTTCCATTGTGATGAACAAGGTGGTGGGGAATATACAATGACTCTGCCATCTTGAGAGCCTCCTCTGGCGGGACTTTGGTTATATACCCAGCTGACTCAAACTTGTCGATTTCATGGCAGTAGGGCTGGGCTCTAGCTGGACCTCGAGCTAACCTACGCTTGGTGCTGCGGAGACTAGGCAGTGCTGCATCTTAAGGTGCATGGAGTATGATGACTGGAGAGCGCCTAAGAAGGGGGGCTGCATAGTGCACACTATCTATGCTGACTCCGACTGTAGGTTTTTGCAGCAGTGTATGGGCTTGCTGGTCTTGCCTGGATCTGGCTACAGTCTTTTCACAGTATGGCAGTGTCTAAATCTGCCACAAGCACTGGTCCTAAGGTTGTCATAGCCGGGGGTGGAAGTGGGGATAAGCTCCCACTATCTATAAAGTGCTCCCATATGGCGTGCGTCTCTTACAGCCTCTGACAACTAAGTCCAGCTTCTGGTGTGCTCGTCGCGGGACTGCTTCTACTGACAGGAGAAGGGGTGAAAGTGGGTTTCTGGCGCCTTAAAACCAGATTGCTTCGGGTAGGTGGGGCTCGATAGCCAGGAAGGCAGCTCACCTAGGGGAAGGAAAACCCCGATTTCAAACCTCCGCTGCCTTGCAGTATACCTGCTCACAGGAAAGGCTTCGGGAGTCAATCCTGAGAAAAAATCCGGAGTCGGAGCCCCTAAGACAGTTCGTCGTTGTCTACAACGTCGCTTTGGCAGCTCCTGCGACGGCGCTGGAACCATGTGTACTGGCTTTTGCCTTTCCATTGGATCATTTCAGCGATGTGGAGAGGGGGGACCTGCTGCATGAGTAACAGCTTCTCCTCCATATCAACTTACCCAGGCTTTGCGCAATGGAGAGGACACTCCAGCTTCGCTATGTAGTGTCGATACAATATGGGAAGCAGCAGTCTACCAGTTATAAGTCTTTGCTCGATTGGCGTAGAGCTCGACGCCAGGGGCTGCTTCCGATGGTGGGAGGGGCCATCGTGCTCCACTGAGCAGCTACCGCCCGCCTTAAGCTGGGCAGCCCCCAGCCAATAAGGTGCTGCCTCGCCACAGACCGTTAACCTCACTGGGTGCATGGGGTCTAGGGTGAAAACCGACAAGCGGTTCGATAACCTCGCACCAAACAACAAGAACAGAAAGAAGAAAACACCTTCCCTAAAGATGGGCACATGGAACATCCGAACAATCACACCAGGTTTCTCTGACGATCTTCAGGAAATCAGCGATGCTTGCAAGACAGCAGTCATCGACATGGAACTGAGCAGGCTGCAGATGGACATCGTCGCTCTCCAAGAGACCAGGCTCGCAGGGTCAGGATCTGTGAGAGAGAGGGACTTCTCCTTTTTCTGGCAGGGGAAACCACCTGATGAGACCAGGGAACATGGAGTTGGATTTGCGGTTAGGAACACCCTCCTGGGATCCATTATTCCACCCACAGAGGGAAGCGAACGCATTCTGTCCCTTCAGCTTCACTCCTCAGAGGGGACAGTCAGTTTAATCAGTGCCTATGCACCAACACTGACATCTACGGTGGAAGCTAAAGACAAATTCTACGATGCCCTCAGTACCGCCATAGAGAAAATCCCAAAACAGGAGCAATTGTTCATCCTCGGCGACTTTAACGCTAGAGTTGGTGCCGACTACAACTCTTGGCCTACTTGTTTGGGCCAGTTTGGCATAGTAAGGATGAACAAAAATGGACAACGCCTACTGGAACTCTGTTGCCATCACGGTCTCTGCATCACAAATACATTCTTTAATACAAAGCCCCAACACAGAGTCTCCTGGAGACATCCAAGATCCAAGCACTGGCACCAGCTTGATTTGATTCTCACCAGACGCAGCTGTCGTACCCAGCGTCCAGATCACACGAAGCTACCAGAGTGCTGACTGTGATACAGATCACTCCCTAGTATGTAGCAAGGTCAAACTGCGAACCAAGAAAGTGCACCGCCTGATAAAGGAAGGCAGGCCTCACATTGATACAAGTAAGACGCACGACCAGGAGGAAGTGGAGGAATTTGTACGCGTGCTTGAGGAATCTCTCCCAGGCCGTTCCGGCGCTAGTGCCCAAGAAAGGTGGCAGCACTTCAGAGATGCCGTGCACAAGGCTGCCATGACCACCTTTGGCAAGAAAACCAGCAGGTCAGCAGACTGGTTCGAGGGTCACTTTGATGAAATGATCCCAGTAATTGTGGAGAAGCGGAACGCCTTGGTAGCTTATAAAGCCTGCCCCAGCGAACGCAACCTGCAAGTCCTCCGGGCCACCCATAGCAAAGTCCAGAAGCATGCCAGGCAATGCACCAACGACTACTGGCTTCAGCTCTGCTCCCAGATACAGCTGGCTGCAGACACGGGCAACATCAACATGGACAACATCAAGGGGATGTACGATGGAATCAAGCTGGCCTTGGGCCCTATACAGAAGAAAATTGCTCCCTTAAAGTCTGCCACAGGGGAGGTAATCCAAGATTGGGCACAACAGATGGAGCGCTGGGTAGAGCACTACTCTGAGCTGTATGCCAGGGAGAACAAAGTCACTGACGATGCCCTGAATGCCATCGAGTGTATGCCTGTACTGGGGGAGTTTGATGGAGAACCGACCATCGATGAACTGAGAGAGGCCCTTGACTCCCTTGCCACCGGCAAAGCTCCCAGGAAGGACAGCATCCCTGCCGAGGTTCTGAAGTGCTGCAAAGGGTCACTGATCACGGAGCTGCATGAAATCCTCTGTCTGTGCTGGAGAGAAGGCGAAGTGCCACAGGACATGAGGGATGCCAACATCGTCACACTATATAAGAACAAAGGTGACAGGAGCAACTGCAATAACTACCGTGGCATCTCTCTCCTCAGCATCGTTGGGAAGCTGTTCGCTCATGTTATCCTAAAGAGGCTTCAAGTTCTGGCAGAGAGAGTCTACCCCGAATCGCAGTGCGGGTTCCGAGCCAACAGGTCTACAATCGACATGGTGTTCCCTCTCAGACAGCTGCAGGAGAAATGCAGGGAACAGAGGCAGCCACTCTTCGTAGCCTTCATTGACCTGACGGAGGCTTTCGACCTTGTTAGTAGGGATGGCCTCTTCAAAATCCTCTCCAAGATCGGATGTCCGCCCAAGCTGCTCAGCATCATCCGATCATTTCACGATGACATGCAGGGCACAGTCGTCTTTGACGGCTCAACTTCATCTGCCTTCGATATTAGAAGCGGAGTGAAACAGGGATGCATTCTCGCACCGACTCTGTTTGGAATCTTCTTTGCTGTCATGCTGAAACACGCCTTTGGTTCTGCCAAAGAGGGCATCTACCTTAGAACCAGATCGGATGGAAAGCTCTTCAACCTCTCCAGACTAAGAGCAAAGTCTAAGGTCCAGCTAAAATGTCTGTGTGACTTCCTCTTCGCAGATGATGCAGCAATCACCGCCCACTCAGCCGAGGACCTTCAGCAGCTCATGACTCGTTTTAGCGAGGCTTGTCACAACTTCGGACTCACCATCAGCCTGAAGAAAACACAGGCCATGGGACAAGGCATGGATTCTCAACCCAGCATCAGTATCTTCGATCATGAACTAGATGTTGTCCATGACTTCGTCTACCTGGGATCCACTATCAATGACTCCCTCTCTCTCAACACGGAGCTCAATAAGCGCATCGGCAAAGCAGCTACCACCATGTCCAGGCTGACAAAGAGAGCGTGGACCAATGGCAAGTTGACAGAGCATGCCAAAATCCAGGTCTACAGAGCTTGCATCCTCAGCACCCTCCTGTATGGCAGCGAGTCCTGGACCCTGTGAGCCCGACAGGAAAAGAAGCTCAACGCATTTCACATGCGCTGTCTCCGTCGCATCCCACACTTCACCTGGCAGGACAAAGTCACAAACAACAGCGTCCTGGAGAGTCCCCAGCATGTACACGCTGCTGAAGCAGAGACGCATGCGCTGGCTGGGGCATGTGATACGCATGGATGATGGCAGGATCCCCAAGGATCTCCTCAACGGTGTCCTAGCTCAAGGCAAACGTCCGTCAGGCAGACCCCAACTGCGTTACAAGGATGTCTGCAAAAGGGACTTGATGGCCATGGATGTCGACCTCACCACGTGGGAAGCTGTAGCCTCACACCGGACGGCCTGGAGGCAGATTGTGCAGAAAGGCCTGTCCAGCTTTGAACAGTCACTTATACAGCAAGCTGAGGTGAAACAACAGAGGAGAAAGCCCAGAGGCCAGGCAGACCGACCAGCAATGGACTTCACATGTGTCCAGTGCGGCAAGGATTGCCACTCCCGCATCAGACTTTTCAGTCACACCCGACACCGACGCTGGATCAAAACCACCCAGAGCGCAACTCCATAGTCTCCCGAGACTGACGGATGCCAGAGAGCTGCTTACCCCATGATGTCTGCACAGGGGACATCAGACCCTGAAGTTACCAGCCAAATCATGTGCAGACTGCGATGGGTCCACCTGGTGGGCCTTGACCAACAGGCTGAGTGGGAGTGATCAAGTGAGGCATGTCAGATCCTATAAGGAGCAGTGGCTGCACACCGTTCATGGGGGAATAGCAGGAGACCTTTTAGGTGGTGGGAAGTACTCTGGAGTGCAGCCACAGGCTAGTTGTGCTCTGCCAGACTCAATCCATCAGCTGAGAATGCATTAGAAATGTGATGCCTCTCACTGTGTTTGGTGAGAGGTGATTCTTCAAAGGAGATGTTCACTCCCTTTAGCTGCTCTATGGTTTGGTAGACAGTCTGCAGTGGAAGGATCCCGGGCACCAACCTCCCAAGGAGACAGTGGTCTACACTCAAGCGCTTCAGGACTGGACATGGCCCCTGCTTGGCCAGCCTTCACAGATGGGGCAGTAGCCCTAGCCCACTGTGCGCATGTGGAGAGGAGCAAACAATGGAACACATCATAGAGGTTTGCCTGCTCCAAAGACTGGAAGGAGGATTACACACCCTCCATACAGCAAACCAGGAGGCAACTGCTTGGCTTAAGGACTTTGCATTCGCTAAATAAATAAATAGTGGAAGGATATCATGGGTCTCTTGAATCTGTAGGCATTGTATGACAGGTGAAAGAACAATACTCCATTCTGATCCGTCATCCAGAATCGTGTGAACTTCCATAGCCTGACTGCCATTGCAGATGAGGACCTTTTTCCACCTTTAACATGACTCTCTGGGAATGGTTCAGATGGTCAAGGTAAACTCTGGAGGCTGGTGAGCTCACCATAAGGACTGTGTTAGCTGCATCATTAACTGAGTCTTGTAATACTGTGAGATGAGTCTCTTTGCAGATCTTGCAGGGAAGTTTCAGGTTGCAGCTGTCTGTAGCATGATTACGGCAGCATGTCCGGCACCGCTTGCCCTCCTTTATCCATTTGATGATCTTGATGGTTGTAAGCTTCTTGAAGTTCTCACAGGATTTAAGGTAGTGATCTTTATTGTCACAGTATGGGCAATAGGGCCTTAACTTGGAGGGGGACTTGGTGAGAGCAGGCTCATATGGAGTGGCTTTGTTGTCCAGGATGAGAAAGATGGATGTTGACCTTTCCTTATAATGAGGGGGGCCATGGTCCTTCTTTAAGGTTTTGGGGGTGTCAGGTTAAAACAGGGCAGCGGCATGAGATGCAATCCTCTTTGCCTGTCATTTAACTTGTAGCCAGGTAGCCAGGTCAGGTAGGGTGTAGGTTTTATCTGTACCTGACTGTAGAATGCCTCGATTGAGACAGTACTCGACAAAGCTATCTCTGTAGCTGGGGGGCATTTTGCTAAGCAGTCTGTTGAATTGGGAGCCACACATCAGTTCATAGCTGTTCTGATCCTCCAAGGTTCACAGCATGCCAACTAATGGTTGAACAGATAGGGCCAAGGGCTCAAAGGCATTAGCATCACCTATCTTCAGGGGCCGAGCATTTAGGATGGCGCCCAGCTCCGACTGGACCAGCTGACGTTGTTGGCCACATTTTTCCTGCAAGGCCTGCAGCGCCATGGTGTAAGGGTGACAATGGTGCACGCAAGCCTTTGATAGCTGTCACCATGGGTTGAGATGCCGTCTCGGCACTCAGCCCATGTTTTCCCTCATCCCTGCTTCCCATTGAGCAGCGTCTCAGCTGGCCCCCAGCTGGCAGCATTATGGACGGCTGGGGCCAATTAGTCTTCATCAGCTGGGGCGCTGCCAATGAGGATAAATAGGAGCAGCCTCGATGACTCGGGGCTGCGACATAAACACATTGCTAAGCTGAAGCCCCTTCGTCTGGTGTCAGCTCATACTCCTCTTGCAGCATTCCTGTGTTTGTATCCCGCTATGAGTATGTACGTCTTGTTACCCCCACGTCCGGTACGAGCTGCTTACCTCTGCGCTGTGCAACCTGTGAGTGTACCTCTGCATGAGTATCTGTGCTCTCCTCATCCCTTATCCCTTACCCAAAATAAACCATCACTACTCACTGGCTTGTCCCTGGCTCTGATTGCCCGGCTCCCTAGAGCCGGATATGACAGTAGCTGTAAAGCGCAAGGCATCTTCAGGTGGCTGAGCAAACACTTGGTATTTGTGCTGCTCACTGAGATGGCTGTGGCTATTCAGTAAATTGTCCAGGGCCATTTTAAGAAGGGCAAAGTCACTTTCCCATCCACTCTCAAATACTGGCAGTGAGGGCCGTGGGATGCCGTAGGCAGAGGTGATGAATAGATCTGCTCCGAGTTGTGGTGAAAGACCAGGATGGGTAACAGCTGCCACTGGGAAGGCCTGAGTATTATAGGGAATGGCATATGTCATTATGGTCCCCAGGTGAGTTGCTGATGAGGGCTGGAATGGTACTGTTCATGTTAAGGAGGCCTGCCGTGTTGTAGGATGCAGAGGGAGGTGGCTGTCGTTGTATGCGCCTGGATAAACTACTGATTGTGGTGCTGTGAACAGTGGCAGTGATGCCGGAGTGGGATGCTGCACTGTAGGAGGACTTGAGGGTTGTGATATTATGGAAGTACTAGGCGTTATCACTGGGTGAGGTGCAGCAGGAGTTGGCAATGAAGCTGGGTCTGTAGCGGGCACCATTTGAGGGAGCGCTGCAGGAGGTGACAATGATGCTGGTGCAAATAGGGTCTACATCATTGGGCTAGTAGCAGAGGTTGACGCACCAGTGGGGGTACAGGAGTTGGCGCTGCTGAGGAAACTGGGAGCTGTATATTAGAACAGGTGTATTATATTCTTTTGTTTTGTTGTTGTTGTTTTTTTTTTTTTTTTTTTTTGCCCTGTCAGGCAGCTAGGCAAACAGAACAGGGATCTGTCACCCTACTGTGCCAAAACAGATTTACTTTGCCAAGAGGAGCCTATACAGTGCCTAACTTTGCACTGTATATTGTTGTAACTCCTCCTGTAATAACTTTTAATACTTTATTTTAATTGTTTTACCCATGGAAGACCCAACAGGATGGGGAAGAGGGAAAGGAAGTGTGTGAAGGGGGGGGGGGAAGGGAGGGGAACAGACAAAAAAAAGAGACAACTAAAACAAACAAAAGACAAACTGCTTCTTCCACCGGAGATGTCTCAACACGAGTCTGGTTTCTGCACCTGTTAAAGGAGAGACACTTGTACATGTATGTCTGTGTACCTATATATGAGAACGCGTGCAAAATAAGTGTGTGCATGTGAGTGGTTTGTCAGGAAACATACGAGCGGAGGGCCGGTCGCAGCAGCCCTCCCCCAGAGGACCCCGAGCAGGCAAGGCAGCGCCACCAACCCCCAGCCCCGAGGTCAGCAAGCCCCAGGAAAGCCAAGCATCCACCCCCGGAGAGACGATCAAGGGAGGGCAGGCTGCCCGGCGGCCGGCGCGGTGAGCCCACACCCCCGGACCTGCCCGACCCCCACCCCCCCCCCACCGGGGCCAACATCCGCCCCCGGGCCCCAGGCACCAGGAGGCCAGCGACCCCACCCCCCAGGACAGAGACCAGCCAGCGCCCCCCCAGGTACCCCCACAGTGGTCCTGCCCCAGCGCCTCGGCCACACACCCCTGGGACCCCCACATCCAAAGAAGTCCCCTCGCCCAGGTGAGCCCACATTGCCGAGAGGCACTACCCCCCTAATCCAGCCCCTCCCGACTCGCAGGCACACCCCTCCCCATACCTTCACACCCACATGTTCCCATGCACACCCCTCTCACTCAGCCAGACCGACCCATTCTCCCTCACTCCAGTACCCACTTAAATTCACTCCTCATACACCTTTATTTCAAAAGCCGGCTGTGCAGTGGGCAGATGCAGTGAGCCTGAACATGCACCAGTGCCCGGCGGTGACCAGGGAAGCCACCGGCGCAGGCCACAGAAGCAGACCCCCACCCCCCGGCGCCCATCTGAGCGAACAATCAGCAGACCACCGCAGGTGCCCCAAGATGCCACCCGGCATGCAAAGCACCGCACAAAACCGACCCACCATCACCACCTCCATTCATCACCCTCTCACTCACACTTAAACTCATATTCAGCTCCCCGTCACTTCCTTGGTTATATCTATACATTAGTGGCATCCAGGGATTTTTGCAACCTGATAGGTCCCAGGCTCCCCACCAGGCCCCCACGCCCCCAGCAAGACAGGGCAACAGGGGTGGGGGAAGACCCTCACCTCCTCCCCCCGCACAGAACATGATGGATATGTGTCGGTTATATGATATAATTGTGTATAAATGTGTGGACTACTAAAGTGCAATTAAAATTGGGGGGATAGTAATTGAAGCATTGTTAGCCACTGTGATGGGCAGCAGAGCCCCCATACCCCCAAGCCCTCAGTGTCTAAAATGCAATTAAAATTGAGGTGAGTGCAGCCCCACCACGCGGCAAAGGTATCCCTTTCACCGACACAGTGCGACACACCCCCACCCCAAAGCCCTAAATGTAACAAAAAAGATCAGGGGGAGGAGGAGGGTGGGAAATAAGACTGGGAGGTAGGCGGTCCAAAAACAAGCCCCCCCCCCCCCCAGAAGCCAGCTTGCAGACTGGCATGTGAGGCCACCCACTGCCCCCAAATCCCAACCCAGGGCGAGGGCCGCCAGTGGAAACAACCCAGGACCCACCAGCATCACGTCCCGGCACTCCAGCACCACTAACATGATGGGGCAGCCAAACATACTACCACTCATCTTACACACACGAACATGGACAACAACAGTCACAATAGTGAACAATGGGCCGGATCCACACAGCGCCCAACACGCCAGGCGACACACCCAAGCGCCCACGCAGGCCCACGACCACCCACCCCAGACACACACACCAACAGCTGCAGGCCGCCCTGCAACCACAGCCACCCCGGAACAACCCAATGGAAACACAGCCAACAACCCGCACCAATGACCCCCCCAGCCACCCCCAAGCACCAACGCACACCCGCTGCCAATGACATCAGGGCCGATGTAGCAAAGTGCCTCACCCCCCAACACAAAAGCAGGGCGGCCGGGACAAGCAAGCCCCGAAACGCCAGCCCCCATGCCACTGGATGGACTGCCTAACCCCTGTCACCCAACAAAGCTCTCCTACCCATACACACATCATCCGCCCCTAGACATCTACCCACAAGTAACCGCTTCCATACACACACATAACTCCACCCACCATCACACATACCCACCTACACAAACACACAACCCCACCTGCCCACTCAACACACACCCACTTCCACATCCGCTCATACACAAGCCTACACTCACACACACCCTCCCCCACCCACAGACCCCCGTGAACGGGGAGGTCAACCCAGGATGCGGGCACCAGCCCCTGGGTGGCACCCGGGCCCCAGGAAACACACGACCCCACCACGCAAGGATGCATCAGGGATAACCCCCACCGCCGGCACACACCCGACCCCGGCCCGGGGCGGGGGGACGCCCCCCCAGCACCAGGGGCCCAGGGCCATACCCAGACCCCCCACGAGGGGCGAGGCCAGCCGGCCAGGGGCCACAGCCCAACCCCCCCGGTCCACCCCACAGCCCCCCCCACCAACCCCCCCCCCCCCCAGGGCCAGACAGACGGCCACCCCGGAGCAGGCCCCCCGGACACCTGCGGTTGGGGCGCAGCCAGCCGCCAGAGGTGCCAAGGAGAGTGAGTCACTGCCCGCCACCCCTCAGTTTATAGAATTAATAAGCGGGGACCAGAGAGAATTGAATTCCGCCAATTGATTATTTGAGGAGGCTGACATTCTTTCCAGGCTAATATAATCCAATAGTAAGTTATTATAGTAAGTCGTGCACAAGTTATTTCTTGTTTTCCAGTTCATGAGGATAGCTTTCTCTGCGATGCATAATTCAATTCAATTCAATTCAATTCAACTTTATTTATATAGCGCCATTTCACAACAACAGTCATCTCATAGCACTATCAACTGTAGGGGGGACCCCCACAGTTGCAGAAAGACCCCAGCAATCAGGCGATCCCCTGTGAGCAAGCACTTGGCGACGGTGGAGAGGAAAAACTCCCTTTTAACAGGAAGAAACCTCCAGCAGAACCAGGCTCAGGGAGGGGCAGTCATCTGCTGCGACTGGCTGGGGGGTGAGGGGACAGAGAAGAAGAAAAGAACAGACATGTAGAGAGCAAACAGCACGATGGGGACTCAATCTATGGGAGAGAACAAACAAATGTTAATGACCAGCAAAAAAAAAAAAAAAAAAAAAAAAAAATTCATAGAGAGTGAGGAAAGGAGTGAGGCCCAGTGCATTACTGGAGGTCCCCCGGCTGACTAAACCTATTAGCAGCATAACTAAGGGAGGGTTCAGAAACACATGATCCCTCCCTAATTGTAGGCTATATCAAAAAGGTAGGTTTTAAGATAAGATAAGATAAGATAAGATAAGCCTTTATTAGTCCCACAATGGGGAAATTCCAGGATTGCAACAGCATAGGGATAGCAACACTCAGAGCAACAATCAGAAGGCAAGAAAAAACAACATCTAGTAAACATATGTCCATATTACTATAAATGTATATATATAGACACACAGTGCAGAGCATTATGGCTGGTGAATGTGCAGCAGAAAGTCTAAGCTCTCTCTCCGCGGATGCAGCGGGCCAGCTGGAAGTCTTTGGGCATGATGGTTACCCCCTTAGCGAAGAAGAGACCCACCAGGTGGGCCTCGCTGGTCTCCTGCAGAGCCATGACGGCGAAGCTCAGGAAACGCAGGACGGTCTTGAAGTCCTGAGCGATCTCCCTCACCAGGCGCTGGACGGGCAGCTTACGGATGAGCAGCTCCGTGGATTTCTGGTAGCGACGGATCTCTCTCAGAGCCACGGGCCTGTGACGGCGAGGCCTCTTCACTCTGCCGGTGGCCAGAGCGCCTCTCCGAGCAGCCCTGGTGGCTAGCTGTCTCCTGGGGGGCTTCTTCCTCCAGTAGATTTTACGGGCGGTCTGCTTGGTTCTTGCCATCGCTCTTTATTATTCTGTCTTATATTTCTTTCACGCCGCCTAAACTCCAGCCCGGCACCCGCGTCCTTTTCGCTACACCTCCCGGTATGTCGAGTTTCCCATTAGCACCGGGCGGCGGCCAAGTGCTAGCTAGCACTAGCTCCTCCCCGCTGTAACGTCTCCCGCTGCAAACCGTGGCTCCGTCCGCCGACCCGGGAGACCCCCGGGGCGATCCGTGCGTCCGTGATATATATACAGAGTGAAAGGTGTAGAAAGAAGAAGGAAGATAAAAAAAAGGCTGTTGCAACAGGCAGCCAACTCGTGTGGCGCCGCCGGTCCGGCGGAACCGGAACCGGAAAAAAAAAGCTTTAGCCCTATTCTTAAAAACAGAGATCGAGTCTGACTCCCGAATCCAGATTGGCAGCTGATTCCACAGGAGAGGAGCTTGATAACTGAAGGCTCTGCCTCCCATTGTACTTTTGGAGATTCTAGGTATTACAAGTAAACCTGCATTTTGGGAGCGTAGTGCTCTGTTAGGATGATACGGTAGTATCAGATCTTTTAAATAAAAAGGAGCCTGATTGTTTAGAGCTTTGTAAGTAAGAAGAAGGATTTTAAACTTAATTCTAAACTCTATGGGAAGCCAATGAAGGGAGGCCAGAACCGGAGAGATATGATCTCTCTTTCTAGTACCTGTTAAAACTCTTGCTGCAGCATTTTGGATCAGCTGAAGACTTTTTAAAGATGTTTTAGGACAGCCTGATAATAAAGAATTACAATAATCTAATCTCGAGCTAACAAAAGCGTGGATCAGCTTCTCAGCATCACTCTGAGACAAGATGCTCCTAATCTTGGCAATATTACGCAAATGATAGAAGGCAGTCTTAGAAACAAATTTAATATGTGAATTGAAGGACAAATCCTGATCAAAAATAACTCCAAGGTTCCTCACAGAGCTATTAAGAGAAAGAGTAACTGCATCCAAACTGAAAGTTTGATTTGGAAAGGAATTTCTAAGGTTTTTTGGACCAACAAGAATGACTTCAGTCTTATCTGAATTTAATAGCAGGAAATTACAAGTCATCCAAGCTTTGATTTCCTTAAGACAGGCTTCTAACTTGGCTAATTGATTAGTATCATCTGGCTTCATTGACAGGTATAATTGTGTGTCATCTGCATAACAGTGAAAATGTATACAGTGCTTTCTAATAATGTTGCCTAACGGAAGCATATATAAACTAAAAAGAGTCGGGACTAGCACAGATCCCTGTGGAACTCCATGACTGAGCTTTGAGTTGAAAGAAAACTCATTATTTACATGAACAAACTGGAACCTATCAGATAAATAAGATCTAAACCACTGCAACGAAGTTCCATTAAGTCCAACATAGTGTTCTAATCTATCAAATAGAATATTATGATCAATAGTATCAAAAGCTGCACTAAGGTCTAAAAGGACAAGTACAGAAACTAGTCCATTATCAGACGCAATGAAGAGGTCGTTAGTGACCTTCGCTAAGGCTGTTTCAGTACTATGATGGATTCTAAACCCAGATTGAAACTCCTCAAGTAAACCATTTCCCTGCAGGTGGTCAAATAATTGCGTAGCAACAACTCTTTCTAAGATTTTTGAAATGAAAGGGAGATTAGAGATTGGTCTATAGTTAGCTAAAGCTCCTGGATCTAGCGTTGGCTTTTTGAGTAAGGGTTTAATTACAGCCGTTTTAAAAGCCTGCGGTACATGGCCTAAAGTTAATGAAGAATTGATTATATGAAGAATAAAGCTACCAATAAGTGGGAAGACTTCTTTAAATAACCTGGTAGGAATAGGGTCTAAAAGACAAGTTGAAGGTTTGGATGAGGAAACTATTTTGTCTAACTCACAAAGGTCGATTGGAGTAAACTCATCAAGACAGACATCAATAGAAGGAGTTGTAGTAGTTACAGTATTTAAGTTAAATGTGGGAAGAATCTGATTGATTTTATCTCTGATGGATGAAATTTTATTATTGAAAAAGTTCATAAAGTCCTGACTAGTAAGCTCCAAGGGAATGCTAGGATTGACAGAGTCCTGACTCTTTGTCAACCTGGCTACAGTACTGAAAAGAAACCTGGGATTATTCTTGTTCTCTTCTATTAATGCAGAGTAATAACTCGTTCTAGCTTTTCTAAGAGATTTTTTATAAATTAAAAGATGATTTCTCCAAGCTAAATAGATTTCATCTAAATTAGTAGAGCGCCATTTTCTTTCTAATTGACGAGTCTTCTGTTTTAAGCTACGAGTTTCTGTGTTGAACCAAGGAGTTAAAAATCTCTGATTAGACTTTTTCTTTTTTAAGGGGGCCACCAAGTCTAGAGCCTGATGCAGAGAAGCTGAAACACTATCCACCATGTTATCAATTACAGAAGGAGCAAGCTGTCTATAGCTTATTTCCGTTGTGTTGACACATGGCATAGAGGAAACAATCTGCATAAATTTGGAAACAGCATCATCTGAGAGGCATCTACTGTAATAATATTTTTCTTTAGGAGCCAAATAGTCAGAAATAGTAAAATCAAAGGTTAACAGACAATGGTCTGACAGTACAGGGTTATGAGGAGACACTACAAGATTTTCTATTTCTATGTCATATGTCAGAACAAGGTCCAATGTATGGTGGAGGTAATGAGTAGAATTTCCTACTTTCTGAGAAAACCCAATCGAGTCTAATATTGAATTAAAAGCCACATTAAGGCAGTCACTATCTACATCCACATGTATATTAAAGTCCCCTACTATAATTATTCTATCAGATTTCAGCACTAAATCAGCTAAGAAATCAGCAAATTCGGATAAAAATTCTGAATAGGTTGATGGGGGACGATAAACTATGGCAAATAAAATTGGGTTTAACCTGGAATTGCTAAAGTGCCCAACACTGAGGACCAGGCCCTCAAAGGAATTATAACATGTTTTTTGCTTTACATTAACTAGTAATTTGGAATGGTAAATTGATGCTACTCCTCCTCCACGACCAGAACTTCTGGGATTTTGACAGTTTAAATAACCAGAGGGAGTTGATTCATTTAAACCAACATAATCCTCTTGCCCTAACCAAGTCTCTGTAAGGGAAATTAAATCAATCTGATGATCAATTAACAGATCATGGACTAACAGAGACTTGGGAGTTAGAGACCTAATATTTAATAAACCACATTTAATTTTTAAATTATGAGGAGGAACAGAGGCCAAATCATTCAATTTAGAGGCTTTATGTTTAATTTGAGTTTTACCAATATTTTGCTTTATCACTTTGGGATGCTTATACATTATATTTTTATTTACTTTGGAGGGAGCAGACAACGATTCTCTGATGGGGAAGACAGGGGCTAAGCTGAGGGGTGGCGGATGAAGAGGAGCTGCAGAGAGGCGTGTAAGACTGCGACTCTGCTTCCTGGTCCCAACTCTGAGTAGTCATGGTTTTGGAAATTTGGATAAAAAAGATGCCAGATTGTTAGATAAATGAGAAGCACCATCCAAAGTGGGATGAATGCTGTCTCGTCTCATAAGACCAGGTTTTCCCCAAAATGAGCTCCAATTGTCAATGTAGCCCATGTCATTTGCAGGACACCACACAGACAGCCAGCGGTTCAAGGATGACGAGCGACTAAACATGTCATCACTGGTCAGATTGGGGAGGGGCCCAGAGAATACTACAGTGGCAGACATCGTTTTGGCAAAGTCACACACCGATTCTATATTAAGTTTCGTGACTTCCGACTGCCGGAGACGGATGTCATTAATGCCGGCGTGAATAACAATTGTGGAGTATTTACAGTTACTTTTAGCCAGCATTTTCAAATTTGACTCGATGTCGCCTGCTCTGGCCCCAGGAATGCATGTGACTATGGCCGATGGAGTCTCTAGGTTCACGTTTCTGACTACAGAGTCGCCAATGATCAGAGTTTTTTCCTCAGCGGGTGTGTCGCTGAGCGGGGAAAAACGATTAGAAACGTGAACAGGTTGGTGGTGAACCGGGGCTTTGCGACTAGGCTTCCTTCTCACCGTCACCCACCCAGTCTCCTCGCTGCTGAGGAGAGCCGGGGAACCGCTGACAGTTCGACCTAAGCTAGCTAGCTCTGCTGCAGCTAATGGGCGTCCGTCAAGATTAACTGGCGCAGACGGTGTTTCAATGCAGCGGAGCCGGGATTCCAAATCAGACAACCTCGCCTCGAGCGCCTCAAAAAGACAACATTTATTACATTTACCGTTATCACTAAAAGAGGCAGAGGTGTAGCTAAACATCTGACAGAGAGAGCACACCAGAGGAGGAGAGGAAAGAGAGGTAGTAGCCATAGCTAGTGGCTGGAGAGCTGGAGAGCAAACCACACAGGCAGACAGCAAAACAGGAAGTGACGATACGATACCACAAGGAAGTGACGATCACCAAACCATAAGGCATAAGGCATCATAAGGCAGTGAGAACCATGTGTGACATCCTTGCATCTATATTTATTTCACTTAAATCACCTAATATGCAAAGTGTGGGTGAGGGTGGGACACTATACCCAAGCCATGCTGACAGGTCTTCACATGTCTTCTGCCAGAACTTTTGAACCGGTGCACAGGACCACATAGCATGCATATAACTATCCGGGACATTGCTAGTACAGTGAGGGCAGATATTTGTGTGACTCAGGCCCATTTTGAACATCCTTTGTCCTGTATAATGAATTCTATGTAGAACTTTATATTGTATAAGTTGTAAGTTAGAGTTTTTAGTCATCTTAAAAGTGTTTAAACATATTTGTGTCCAGAAACTTTCCTCCTTATTAATCGATAAGTCTGTCTCCCATTTTGATATTGGAAGAGATATGGACTCATCCAACGTTGATAATAGTCTATATATTTTCGATATCAATTTTGGGGAACGGAGATTTAGAAACTCTGCCACCTTAACTGGTACTTCTAAATCTGTCTGATTAAGATTAAATCTTGCTTTTATTATGGATTTAAGCTGTTGGTATTCAAAATACTTTTTATCACTGATTTCGTGTTGTGACACTAGATCCTGAAATTGGATAAAATTTCCACCTTGAATAAGATGTTCTAAGTTGTTTATTCCCTTCTCTTGCCATAGTGGAAATTTTAATGTCCTCTTTTGTTGCAGGATATCAGGATTATTCCAAATGGGCGTGAGTTTACAGGGGACAAGTGAAGACCCTGTTATTTTTAAAAATTTCCACCAAGCCGTCAGAGAGGAACTAATATTAATACTTTTAAAACACTCATGGCGTTTAATAGAGGGACTTATAAAAGGTAAGTCAGAGATATTTAGCGACCCACAGAGAGCCTGTTCAGCATCTAACCATGGGTTCCCTAATGGGGTTGATTTTGTCCATTTTGAAACGAACTGCAATCTATTGGCTAAAAAGTAATTAAAAAAAATTGGTAAATCTAAGCCTCCGCACTCTTTCGCTTTTTGAAGGGTTTTTAAACTAATCCGTGATGGTTTATCCTTCCATAAAAATTTACTTATATTTGAGTCTAGAGACTTAAACCAGGCCATTGATGGTTGGGTAGGGATCATTGAGAACAAATAGTTAATTTTAGGAAGGACCATCATTTTAATGGTTGCGACTCTTCCCATTAATGATAAAGGTAGTGTCCTCCAGCGCGTAATATCGTCTTGTATCTTTTTTAAAAGGGGGATATGATTTAGTCGCAATAACTCTGAGAGCCTGGGAGAAATATCTATTCCTAAATATTTAACATTCCCTGACTGTATCGGAATAGTAGATGTATTTGGTAAATTGCAATTTATGGGTAAAGCTATTGATTTTACCCAGTTAATAGAGTAGTCTGATAATGATGAAAATTTATCAATGAGCGCCACTGTCTGAAGAAGAGATCTTTCTGAGTTTTCAAGGAAAATTAATACATCATCAGCATAAAGACTTATCTTATGTTCCTTTTCTCCAGTTTGAATACCTCTGATATCAACATTTTGTCGTATGGCTACTGCTAATGGTTCAATAAAGATGGTAAAAAGTGAGGGAGAGAGTGGACACCCCTGCCTAGTACCTCTCTGAAGATTAAAGCTTCGGGAAGTCTGATCATTTGTTCGGACAGATGCAACTGGACCTCTATATAGTGTTTTAACCCAGTTTATGAAAGATGAACCAAACCCAAACTTGTTTAACACCATAAAAAGAAATTTCCAGTTAACCCGGTCAAAGGCTTTCTGTGCATCCAGGGACAAGATTGTAGTTTCTACATTATTGATCTTGCAGTAGTCTATTAAATTAAATAGCCTGCGTGTATTATCAGCTGAGTGCCTACCCTTGATAAAACCTGTTTGATCTGGGTGTATAATAAACGGAATTATCCTTTCCAGTCTTTTGGCGAGAGCTTTGCAAATTATTTTGAGATCGACATTCATAAGCGAGATGGGACAGTAGCTGGATGGAAGCGTAGGTTCTTTTCCAGGTTTAAGGAGCAGGATAATACTAGCCAAATTCATATTCGGAGGAATTACATTATCTTCTTTGATTTGGTTCACCATTTTAAAAAAAGTAGGTGCCATCACGGGCCAAAATTCTTTATAAAATTCTACTGGAAACCCATCTGGTCCTGGGGCTTTATTGTTTGGGATGTGCTTTAGTGCCTCAAGGAGTTCAAACACCTGAAGAGGTGTATCCAGAGCCGCAATCTGTTCATTATTTAATTGTGGTAGGTTAATATTGTCCAAAAATGTATTTATCTCTGAGTCCGATGGGTTAACCTGTGATGAGTAGAGATTTTCATAAAATTTTCTGAAGGAGTTATTTATTTCTTCAGGCACATGGGTAATATTTCCAGTCATATCCTTGATAGAATGGATAGTTGTTTTTTCTTTATTCAATCTAAGCTGGTTCGCAAGATATCGCCCCGATTTATTACTGTGTTCAAAATTCTCAAGACGCAGTCTTTGTATTAAAAACTGTGCTCTTTTGTTTGTAATTTCTTTTAATTCCAGCTTTAATTTTCTCAAATCGTTAAGTGCCTGTTCCTCCATTCTGATTCTGATTCAGTGATTTAATCTTCTGTTCTAAATCCAGTATCAGTGCTTTTTTCTTTTTTATTCTTGTATGAACAGTAAGAGATTATTTTACCTCGCATGACCACTTTTGCTGCTTCCCAAAGAACACCTGGGGATATTCCTGGCAAATCATTATATTCCAGATATGATTCCCACTCTTTATTAAAATAATTAATAAAGTCTTCATCTTTCAGTAGTGATATATTAAATCTCCAGCTCCTAGTTTCCCTTGTAGCTTCCCTACTTACTAGTGTAAGAGAAACTGGATGATGATCGCTAATAGCTTGATTTGAACATATTTCAGTGTCTATGATGTCCCTCACAATAGAGTTACTGGCTAAGAAGAAATCTAGATGCGAATATGAACTATGAACTGATGAAAAAAAGGTATATTCCCGAAGAGTTGGATGAAGAGATCGCCATTCATCGCAAAGACCAAAATCATTCATGTACTGTTTGAGAGTGTCAGTAGCCAGCCATTTTCGGTAAACCCCCGATGTACTGAGCCTGTCGACTGCAGGGTTTAATACCAAGTTGAAGTCCCCTCCTATTATAAGTGTGGTGTCTGAGTGCTCAGAAAGAGAAGTGAAAAAAGTGTGAAAAAAGGATGGGTCATCAACATTTGGGCCATAAACGCTTGCAATACATAGATCCAAATTTTGGACTAAAATTTTTAGTATTATAAATCTACCTTCTGGATCTATTATGGTGTTATTCATAACAAAGTGTATTCTTCTATTTACCAGTATAGCTACCCCCCTTTGCTTAGAATTAAAGCCGGCTGAGTACATATGGGGGAATTCTGGTGAGGTGAGCGCATCTACAGACGACTTAGAGACATGTGTCTCCTGCAATAAAACAAAGTCTGCCTGTAGATCGTTCAGTAGATTAAAAACTTCTAGCCTCTTCTCCCCATTTCCAATTCCACGTATGTTCCACGTGACAAACTTAAATGAAGACATGTTTTCACTAACTGGTTGTGTACTAAAGACTAACTAAATGTGTAAACTATATGTGCCTATGTGATATGTCTGTAATGTATGCATATATATACAGTATATACTGTATATGTTGTGTGTATATATGCATATATAATTGGGTGCGCGCGCATGATGTCTCTGTGCCATTTGCCTGCAATTGCAAGCAAATGGGGTACATGTATTTCAAGTTATTTCCTACAAACCAGAAGTATGAGAAAAAACAGACATGAAGGTTAGTAAGTGGTGGAAAAATGCAGACAACATACAACAATGACCTAAAAACTTCAAAAAAAAACCTACAACAGACAAACAAACAAACAACAACCTCAACAACAAAGAAATAAACATTTTGACAAATGTTAACATATTAAACTGAAATCGAGTAAGAGACCAGTGCACAATCCCACTCTCTTTCCCACCTGTAGCTAAAAAAAAAGAAAAAAAAAGGGCTCTAGAATAACCAGGGAGTTACAGTTTCATCCATAAACAGCTTGCCATCTATATACAGTCTATCCACAGAAACAATAGCTCGTTTACCTTCTTGGATGTTTTGTTTCCTAATGGGAAAAAGCTTCCTTCTCCTTTCCAAGATTTCTTGTGGAAATTGATCATTTAGACCATAATTGGTGTTTTTAAGCTGCCTGCCCTGCCTCTGTACCAAAATTTTTTGCTTAAAATGTTCAAATTTGGCAACAATAGGTCTGGGACGTTTATTCTGTGATTTTTTTTGCCCTGTTCGGTGGACTCGGTGGAAGGTAATTGAGTTTGTGACTTCGGGGGATAGTTTTAGTTGTGATGACATAAATTCTCGGACCAGCTGTTCTGGATTTTCATTATTTTTTTCAATAATTCCAGAAAAAACGAGGTTATCTCTCATGCTGCGTGACTGTAAACTGAGAACTGTCTCCTTCATTTTCCGGTTTTCTCCCTCAACGCCAAGCCGCGCGGTTAGTGTGGTGACTGACTTTTACAGGCTGTTATTTTCCTCCACCAGAGAGACGAGCTGCGCCTGACTAAACTCAAGGCTCTCCCGCAAATTTTGGAATTCTTTGTGAAGAAGTTCAACCAGCGCCAGTCTACCATCCATGCTGGTGAGTTTATTGTCAATAGAGAGAAGGATCTCGCTGACCTCGGTGCCCTGCTCTGATTTCTCGGGCGTTATTTTGGGTGAATCTGCGGGTCTCGGTCGCTTAGACTGAGAAGCAGCGGCAGAACACACACTCGCCTGCTCCATGACACAAAAACGGTCGTAAAATGCGTCGATATAACGTTCTAAATCCTCCAGCTCTGTAAAAAAAAAAAAATAAAGAAAGACACAGACAATTAATTAATGAATTAATTAACAAAAAAAACTACCTGTGGAGAAGGTGTATTATATTGTTACCGGAGTGGTGGCTCAGTTGGTAGAGCATCCGTCCCACACCCGGAGAGGCAGGGGTTCAAATCCCGGCCGGGTCATGCCTAAGACCATATAAAAGCGGAACTTCCTGCCGTCCAGCTTGGTGCTCAGCAATAATGGGATGGAGGAGGGAAATCTGTGGCAGCGCCTTGCATGGCAGCGGCCCTTCTGATTCTACGCATGGGGTGTGTGTGATTGACACTGTAGATAGGATAAAGCACTATTTCGTTCTACTGTACCATGATTGGTTGTATGGTTGAATGACAATAAAGGGCGATTTAATTAATTAATTTAATTTTTTTAGGAGGCTGAATGGCTAGGTGTACAAAGCTCACTCGAGATGACGGGGGCTCAGGATTGCCTGTGACAGTGTTCGTTGTAAGCATGGACTTAACTAGCTTAGCAAACTGCAGATCAGTCTCAGCCTGTTTCAGGCGGCGCTGTATCTATAGCCATTTAGTTCCACCTCTTTGACTTGGAGTGCTTCCTCCTGTGCTTGCTGCACTGCTCTCACCTGTGCCTTCATCCATCTTCTATCACTTTTCTGGAGGTCCGGGTCACGGAGGCAGCAGTTCAAGCAGAGAAGCCCAGACTTCCCTCTCCCCCGCCACTTGCTCCAGCACTTCAGAGAGGATACCAAGGCATTCCCAGACCAGCTGCGAGACATAGTCTCTCCACCAAATCCTGGGTCTGCCCAGGGGTCTCCTCCCAATGGGACGTGCCCGAAACACCTCAAGTGGGAGGCGTCCAGGAGGCATCCTAATCAGATGCCCAAACCACCTCAACTGACTCCTTTCAATGTGGAGAAGCATCGATTCTACTCTGAGCCTCTCCCGGATGACTGAGGTCCTCACCCTATCTCTGAGGGTGAGTCCAGCAATCCTGCAGAGAAAGCTCAATTCAGCCGCTTGTATATGCGATCTCGTTCTTTCAGTCATTACCCAAAGCTTGTGACCATAGGTGAGAGTAGGAACGTAGATTGACTGGTAAATCGACATTGCCTTAGAACTCAGCTCCCTCTTCACCACAACAGACTGGTACAACGTCCGCATCACTGCAGATGCTGCTCCAATCCGTCTATCAATCTCTTGCTCCATTTTCCCCTCACTCGTGAATAAGACCCCGAGATACTTAAACTCCTCCACTTGGGGCAGGAGCCTGTCCCCAACCCAGAGAGGACAATCCACCTTTTTCCGGCTGAGGACCATGGACTCGGACTTGGAGGTGTTGATTCTCATCCCAGCCGCTTCACACTCAGCAGAAAACCGTCCCAGCAAGAGCTGTAGGTCATTGCTGGATGAAGCCAACAGGACAACATTATCTGCAAACAACAGAGATGAGATCCTGTGGTCACCAAGCATGACACCCTCCATTCCCTGGCTGTGCCTAGAAATCCTGTCCATAAAAATTATGAAAAGGATCGGTGACAAAGGGCAGCCCTGGCGGAGTCCAACTCTCACTGGGAATGAGTCTGACCGAGTGTTGGCAATACGAACCAAACTCTCACAACGGTCATACAGAGACCGAATAGCTCGTAACAACAAGCCCGATACCCCATACTCCCGAAGCACCCCCCCCAAAAAAAAAAAAACAAACCAAAACACGAGGGACGCGGTCAAATGCCTTCCCCAAGTCCACAAAACACATGTAAACTGGTTGGGCAAACTTCCACGAACCCTTGAGAATTCTCAAGAGGGTAAAGAGCTGGTCCGATGTGCCACGGCCAGGATGAAAACCATATTGCTCTTCCTGAATCCGAGGTTTGACCAACGGCCAGACTCTCCTCTCCAGTACCTTGGCATAGACCTTCCCAGGGAGGCTGAGGAGTGTGATCCCTCTAAAGTTGGAGCACACCCTCCGGTCCCCTTTTTTGAAGAGAGGAACCACTACCCCAGTTTGCCATGCCAAAGGCACTGACCCCGACCTCCATGCAATGTTGCAGAGGCATGTCAACTCCTCCTGTGCCTCCTGTGCCTTCAGCTGTCAGTATTCTAAGTCTGCTAGTGAATCCTCTTCCAGTTGTTGGCGAATATTCTGTAGTTGATGCTGTTTTATGTTTTCCCCCAGTATTGCATTCTGAATAGGGGAAAAGGCATCATCTGGATAACACCCTATGGAATGGAGGGACTGCCCGCCAGATTGAGAACTACGGCTGGGTACACAACAGGAGGAATTCATTGAGTTGCTTCTCTGCCTTTCTGTGTTGTGGGTAGAAGCTATTGGAGGTTGTGCTCCTGGGAGGTGATAACCAACTTCATAGTCTGCTAGATAGGGGGGAAGATGGTTCATTCTCTGGGGTCTGTCATATGCCTCCTCAGTGCCTATTACTGCATTATCCATGTTGTACTGACGTTGCTTTACTCCATCTTGAAGGACCAAAAATGTGTCGCAGTGTTCCTCACTCAACTACGGATAATGTTTCATCTGGCTGAAGCGGCCAGCATAGATAGTAGATTGCGGTCAGAGAATCAGAGCTGGAGTTCCACTTTAGTCAGCTTTATTAAACAGTGTCACAACTGGCAGGTAACAGACCAACAGGGTATTACAGTGCCGAATATGGTACATGAGTCCATACTATGCGTGCAGTGATGTGAGAGTAAATGGAGGTAGAGGTGGTGTGGATGTAAATGTCCCGTGTGCATTGAGATATGTGTGTGTGGTGTGTGGTTTCTGGTGGATAGGAGGGAGAAGAGAGGGGAGAGGAGAATTACCACACAGAAGTATGTCTTATAGTACACATATGCACAAAAACATATAGCTCAGTATAACAGCATAAATAAATGCACAAAATGTGCTACAACATACTATGTGTTAGCTAAGGGCTACTATACAACTGCAAAGATAACTAACCATAGTTAGCACAGCTAGCTTAGCGGTTAGCATAGCATCGCAATTAGCTTAGAAAAGCCATTAGCATAAGCTAGCAAAAAATTTACGCTGTGCATTTCAACTCACAGCTTCGCTAGGATAAACTCAGAATAAACTCAAATTCTTCTAAGGGGATCTCAAGGCACTCATCTGGTGCATTAATGAGCATAGCTTCTACAATTAAAATCACTTTTCTGGCATGAGCACACACTCAACCACAAACACTAAAGCAGTAACAGGGCATCAGTCAGAAGGATACTGATAGGAACATAAAATCCGAACATTAGTTCCGCCCCTCCCCACAGACTTTCTGAAATAGTATATGTTAGCATTCATGATTCCCTCAATGAACTGTAGCTCACCAGTGCCAGCGGCACTTATGCAGCCCCAAACCATGACACTCCCACCCCCATGCTTGACTATAGGCAAGACACACTTGTCTTTGTACTCCTCACTTGGTTGCCGCCACGCAAGCTTGACACCATCTGAATCATATAAGTCTGTTTTGGTCTCCTCAGACCACAGGACATGGTTTCAATAATCCATGTCCTTAGTCTGCTTATCTTCAGCAAACTTTTTGCTGCAAACCTTTGATGCAAAACTTTTTGCATCATCTTTAAAAGGGGCTTTCTTCTGGGATGACAGCCATGCAGACCAATTTGATGCAGCATGTGGCATATGGTCTGAGCACTGACAGGCTAACCCACCACCCCTTCAACCACTGCAGCAATGCTGGCAGCACTTATACGTCTACTTTCAAAAGACAACCTCTGGATATGACGCTGAGCATGTGCACTCAACTTCTTTGGTCGACCATGGCGAGACCTGTTCTGAGTGGAACCTGTCCTGTTTAACCACCGTGTGGTCTTGGCCACCGTGCTGCAGCTCATTTTCAGGGTGTTGGTAATCTTCTTATAGCCTAGGCCATCTTTATGTAGAGCAACAATTCTTTTTTTCATATCATCAGAGTTCTTTGCCATGAGGTGCCATGTTGAACTTTCCGTGACCAGTACGAGAGATTGTGAGAGTCATAACACCAAATTTTATACACCTGCTCCCCATTCACACCTAAGACCTTGTAACAATAATGAGTCACATGACACCGGGGAGGAAAATGGCTAACTGGGCACAATTTGGACATTTTCATTTAGGGGTGTACTCAATTTTGTTGCCAGCGGTTTAGACATTAATAGCTGTGTGTTGAGTTATATTAAGGGGACAGCAAATTCACACTGTTATCCAAGCTGTACACTGACTACTATACATTGTATTAAAGTGTCATATCTTAAGTGTTGTCCCATGAAAATATTGTGAGAGGTGTACTCACTTTTGTGAGATAGTGTGTGTGTGTATGTGTATATATATATATATATATATATATATATATATATATATATATATATATATATATATATATATATATATATATATATGTTCCTCCATGCCATTGTTGCACCCGGTGAGAGACAAATTAAAAAGAAAAAAAAGTTTTGAGCAATTCTTTCTTTAACCACTAGGTGGTACTATAGCTTTTGTTAATTATTTTTATATTGGAGCGTGCTAGGTGGGACTCATTTCCCTTGTAGAAAATTTGTTGAAAATCGGACAAAGTTTGTCCAAGTTACAAGTGTCCATTGTTCTAACCTTTAGGTGGCGCAGTAACTTTTTTTTTTTATATATATAGGAGCATGCGGGGTGGGACTAATATCATTGAAATATATATTTTCAAAGATTCAAAGATTCAAAGATTTTAGTTGTCAATACTACTATACGTACCGAACATACAGGAGAATTGAAATGGCGTTTCTCTCTCTCTTCAGTGGTGTGCACAATATTAAAACTAGAAAAGCACTCGGAGAGCGCAGACCTCCGCCAAGCGCCACAGTTCCCCCCATACAGTGTTTGTGTGTACGTTGTCAGATTCCTTGACCATGAAAACATCTGAGTAGCAATTGGATTCACAATGATAGGATTAGTGGTTCAGTAGTAAAAGCATTACCTCCTTGGCAGAGGTAATAAACTGAAGTGTTGGTGTTGTGTCCATGTCCTGCATCTGCAAACTCCCAGGCTGGGGGCGTTGCAATTGAATGAATGAATTAATTAATCTTTATTTTGAATAGATTAAGAGTACAGGTTAAAGGAAAGTGAATAATATAACAAAGGGGGTAATAAAGTCCAACAAGGTCAAATTAGACAATAGCTCCTCTGATTATACAATTCAACCTAAGTTATCCGAAATATGTGATGACTGAATCCGCAGCTTATATTGCCCACTCATGTTCCATCCAAGAATTCAAAAGAAAAAACAAAAGAAGTCATGACACAACTGCGTACAACCCACAGGTCAATGGGTTATGCGAGCGTTTTAGATCACTGAAAGCAGCACTGAGGGCTTCACTGACGGATGCCAATTAGGTAGACGGGTTGGCGTGGGTTTTATTCAAAATTCAAACGTTTATTTCAAACTCAGGGTTCATATTAAATGCAGAACTAAAAGGAATAGAAAATAAATAAATAAAAGTATATACAGATCAGCAGACAGTCGGCGGTCTTGTAACAACAATAACATACAATATTGGACTCAGTATAAAATGGAACGCCACCACTTCCAAATGCTGGAGTGAAGTGTGAGTGACGAGTTGACAATTGCTGATATAAGATGATTGTTACATGGCAGCAACCTTCTCATCAAACTGTAAACATTGTTACGTATCAACTCGCCAAAAGACGGAATGTTCACAGACACAAACATCTTGCTTGCACTCGACCTTCGTGGTACATCTAATCTTTATCTTTATTGGGGTTGCGCTCCGCGGCCAAAGATGATTTGGAAACTTTCCCGGCAGAGAGCTTCTTTTTGCGGAGCTACTATGGCTGACCGGGGAATTTCTGCCAAATAATCCAGCGGCGGACAGCTGGCCGTCTGAGCTTTTGCAGCGTTGCGCAAACACAGGCACACAGCACGCTGCCGAGCAGCTCGTTTTTGCGCAGCGCCTATGGCTGGCCGGGGAATTTCTGCCAAATAATCCCGCGGCGGACAGCTGCCCGTCTCAGCTTTTGCAGCGTCGCGCAAACACAGGCACGGTGGCGGGCCCAGCCCACCAGTGTTTTCCGCGTGCTTTTGTGCCTAAAACGTTGAAGAACGCGGAGTTTCTGTTGGTCAGACACGATGACCAGCGCCCTCCATTGCGCCTGCGCACATGTTGAAAATAGCCATATGTCACAGTGTTAAAGAATGCTTTAAAAAATTCCTGTATCCAGACGGTGATCCGGATCATCCCCAAAATTTAATCAGTTCTTCCTTGTACCATTTCCAACAACGCCTGAAAGTTTCATGGAAATCCGTCCAAGACTTTTTGAGTTATCTTGCTAACCAACAGACAAACAGACAGACAGACAGACAGACAAACACACAGACAAACCCCGGCAAAAACATTACCTCCTCCTGGCCTTTTCGGCCTGGCGGAGGTAAAAAAAAGAAAAAGGAATAAGTCTGGAAAAACAATAAGAGCAGTCTGTGTACAGTAATGCTACCTGTAGTGCAAATGGTGACAAAAGATAAAACCCAGACCTCCCATAGTGTATTCATCTTCTTTCGCTTAATCCTTTTTAGGATTGTGGGGGGGCTGGAGCATATCCCAGAATCTTTTGGGCGAGAGGCAGGGTACACCCTGGACAGATTGCCAGTCCATTGCAGGGCCAACACAGAGAGACAGGCAACCATTCACTCTCACAGTCATACCTAAGGACAATTTAGAATCCCCAATTGATGCCAATTAACCTAACTTGCATGTTTTTGGCATGTGGGAGGAAACTGGAGAAATCCCGGAGTAAACCCATGCAGACACGGGGAGAACATGCAAACTCCACACAGATCACTGTTAGTCGGGGGCTGGGATCGAACCCAGGATCCCCCGGCCAAGGGTGAGTTGCTGTGCTGCCGCAGTGCTAACCACTCTGCTACTGTAAAGATAAACGATAAACGATGGGACACAGCAATCTTATATACAGGAAAGAAGAGCAGTAATACTCGTAGTTGCAATTTCAGTGTGGTAGTGGAGGTGCAGACAGTGACAGATAAGACTGTACATGATCAATATTGCAATAACAGACAGCAGCAGTTATGGCATTTGGGCAAATGGTTTCAGTAAAAGGTAGAGACATACAGCAGAAAACAAATTACTGTTGGTGTGTCAGTCTTTCTTCAGTATCAGGGCCAGAGATGCCAACAGACTTGACAAGATTATGAAGAGGGCTGGCTCTGTGACTGGTCTCAGACCGGAGACCTTTGAGACAGTGGTGGAGAGGAGAACACGAAATAAACTGCGACACATCATGGACAATCCTGATCACTCCTCCACCACACACTGGACAGATAGCGAAGCACTTTCTCCAGTAGACTGCTACAGCTTTTTTTTTTTTTTTTTTTTTTGTTACTTATTTGTACCCGTAGGTAGACTTGGTTTGCAGTCTGGTGACAAGCCACCGGCTGCTGGTCGCTGCGTGCGCGAGCACCCTAAACCTACATGTTTTTTTTTTGGTATGCGGGAGGAAACCGGAGAAATCCCGGAGTAAACCCGCGCAACACGGGGAGAACATGCAAACTCCACACAGCTCACTGTTGGTCGGGGGCTGGGATCGAACCCACGACCTCATGATCCCCGCGATCCCCCGGCCGAGGGTAAAACTGTGCTGCCACAGTGCTAAACCACTGCGCCACCGTGCAGCTTTGCTGTCGAACGGCCAGATACAGGAAATCTTTCCTGCCGCATGCCGTTTTACTGTACAATAACTCACTATTATGTTGTATTCTGGTCATATCAATACTGACACACTGCACCTTACAGTCAAACTGGTACCTCACATTTCACTCTGCTCCTGATAGTCCTTCATTGTGCAACGGGATGATTCATGTGATTAAACGGGTTATCATATATTAAGCTATGATGTATATAGGTTTTATAGTCAAGTTAGTTTTACTTTCAATAGGTAATCCCTTTTTCTGTTATGCATGTGTTTCTGTTGTTTGGTTGTCTACTGTCATGCTGCTGTTACAATGCAATTTCCTAGTTTGGGATCAATAAAGTACATCTATCTATCTATCTATCTATCTATCTATCTATCTGTCTGTCTGTCGGCCTCCGTCGGTCTATGATGACCATGGAACAGAATCCTAAACGTCTACTCTGCTGGAACAGCACCGCCTGTGGCTGAACAGGCCGATGCACGAATGGCAGTCCCTGTCACACAGGTCGCACTTGTGGGTGGTCTCCGTGCTGCTGGGTCTGTGGCGGTTCTTCCTGCGGATCCTATTTTCATCTGCTGCAGCTGTCAGTCTCTCTTCACCCGCCTTGAGCTGTTTGGTCAGGGTGCCTCTCCATTTGGAGCGGTCCGTTGCAAGGCCCTCCCAGCGCTCTGTGTTGATCTCCAGGGCCTTCATGTCTCTCTTGCAGACGTCTCTAAAGCGCAGCTGTGGGCGGCCAACATCTCTCCTGCCAGTCGCCAGTTCTCCATAGAGGACGTCTTTGGGGATTCTGCCATCCTCCATACAGTGAACGTGGCCTAGCCAGTGGAGCCTGCGCTGCCTGAGTAGAGTGAACATGGAGGGAAGGCCAGCACGGGACAGAACTTCTGTGTTGGGCACTTTGTCCTGCCAGGATATGTCCAGGATGTGGCGAATGCAGCGCAAGTGGAAAGAGTTCAATCTCTTTTCCTGCCGGGTGTATGTTGTCCACGTCTCACTCCCATAGAGCAGTGTGCTGATGACGCAGGCGTTGTGCACTGCCATCTTTGTCTTGACAGAGAGTTTGGGATTCTCCCACACTTGTGTGGTGAGGCAAGCGAGTGTGAAGGCTGATTTTCCAATCCTCTTGTCGATCTCTGTATCAAGGGAGAGGCTGTTGCTGATCGTGGATCCCAGGTACGTGAACTGATTCACGACCTCCAGCTCGTAGTCGTCGATGGTGATGGTTGGTGGTGCTTCCATGCCTTGCGCCAAGACGTTAGTCTTCTTCAGGCTGATGGTAAGCCCGAAGTCCTTGCATGTCTGGGAGAAGCGGTCCATCAGGGTCTGAAGTTCTTGCTGTGTGTGGGTTGTGACTGCAGCATCGTCTACGAACAGCATGTCTCTGATTAGAGCCTTGCATACTTTGGTTCTGGCTTTCAGGCGGGCGAGGTTGAAAAGCCTGCTGTCAGATCTTGTGTGCAGGTAGATTCCCTCTGTTGCTGTGCTGAAGGCATGCCTCAGGAGCATAGCAAAGAAAATCCCAAAGAGGATTGGCGCAAGTACACAGCTGTTTCACTCCGCTGCGTATGTTGAATGGCTCTGAGACATTGACGTCGTGCTGCGCTATCCCCTGCATGTTGGTGTGAAACGATTCGATGAGGCTTTGCAACTTTGGTGGGCACCCTATCTTTGGCAGGATCTTGAAAAGGCCCTCTCTGCTGACCAGATCGAACGCTTTGGTGAGGTCGATGAAGGCGACGTACAGGGGCATCTTCTGTTCTCTGCATTTCTCCTGGAGTTGGCAGATGGAGAATATCATGTCTACCGTCGATCGCTCAGCGCGGAAGCCACACTGAGACTCAGGGTAGACACGTTCAGCAAGCTTCTGTAGACAAACGAGAACAACTCGTGCGTAGACTTTTCCAACAACGCTGAGGAGGGAGATGCCCCTGTAGTTGTTGCAGTCGCTTCTCTCCCCTTTGTTTTTGTAGAGGGTGATGATCTTGGTGTCCCTCATGTCCTGTGGTACGGCACCTTCCTTTCAGCACTGGCAGAGGACATCATGCAATGGCAGCAGTAGGGCAGTCTTGCAGTGCTTTATCAGGTCGGAGGGTATGCCGTCGTTGTTGCCGAGTGGCTTGCCAGCGGCCAAGCTATCAATGGCCTTGCTGAGTTTGTCGATGGTTGGCTTGGCATCAAGTTTGTCCATGGATGGCAGGCAGTCGATGGCATCAAGGGCTGACGGTGTCACGGGGTTCTGTCTGGAGTAGAGGTCGGAGTAGTGTTCCACCCATCTCTCCATCTGCTTGTTCTTTTCTGTGATCATCTCCCTAGTGGAGGATTTGAGGGGGGCCGTCTTGCTCTGAGCCGGACCAAGTGCTTTCTTGATGCCATCGTACATACCACGGATGTTCCCTGTTATGGCAGCGGTTTGAATGTCTTGGCTGAGCTGAGTCCAGTACTCGTTGGCACAGTGCCGAGCAGTCTGCTGAACTTTGCTTCTCGCAGCCCTGAGAATCTGGAGATTCTTCTGGTTTGGGTACTTCTTGTACTCAGCAAGTGCTGAGCACTTGGCTTCAATGACGGGGGTCATCTCGGTCAACTTGGCATCAAACCAGTCCTGTGACTTCGAGGTCTTCCTCCCAAAGGTAGCCAAGGCTGTGCGGTGGATGGTGTTTCGCATCTCTTCCCACTTCTGCTTTGCAGATTCTCCTTCTTGTGGTACACCAAGTTCCTTCTCAAAGGTTGAGGCAAACTGCTCAACAAGTTCTGGTTGGGCCATCTTGCTGGTGTCAATCCGTGCCTTTCCAGGCAGTCTAGCATAATGGAATTTCTTCAGCTGCAGCTTTACCTTGCAACACACCAATGAATGGTCTGTGTCGCAATCTGCACTCTGGAACGAACGGGTGATTAGCACGTTCTTCAGCGAGGTGCGCCTGGTCAGGATCAAGTCCTGCTGGTGCCAGTGCTTTGAGCGCGGATGTCGCCAGGAAACCTTGTGTTGGGGCTTGGTCTTGAAGAATGAGTTTGTGATGCACAGATCGTGATATGTGCAGAACTCGAGCAGCTGCTGCCCGTTGTCGTTCATTCTGCCCACGCCAAATGGTGAAAGACAGGAGGGCCAGGAGTTGTGGTCAGCACCCACTCTGGCATTGAAGTTTCCAAGGAGAATGAGTTGTTCAGAGTTGGGGATGATCCTGACAGTTGTTGCGAGATTCTCGTAGAACTCGTCTTTTGCCTGTGGTGTGGCTGTCAGTGTTGGGGCATACACACTGACGAGGGTGACTGGGCCTTGAGTGGTGTTGAGGCGGAGGGTGAGGAGTCGTGCAGAGCCATTGCTGCCCGGTTCCACCATCTTCAGCAAGGTGTTCTTCACTGCGAAGCCCACTCCGTGTTCCCTGTGTTCGTCACTGTCCTTTCCCTGCCAGTAGAACGTGTTGTCCTTCTCTCTCAGTGTGCCTACGTCAGCCAACTGTGTTTCCTGGAGAGTGGCAATATCCACTTCCAGTCTCTTCAGCTCATTATTGATGATGGCAGTCTTCCTGGTGTCGTTGATGTCCTTGAGGTTAGCAGCGAGTCCTGTCATCATAGTGCGGACGTTCCAAGTTCCCAGTTTTAGAGTTGGTCACTTTTGTTTTTTTGTCTTGCCTGGTGCGAAGGTTCTCAGCCTGCTGTTCGGACTTCTCCTCATCCCCATGCACCCAATGAGGAAAGCAAGCTGTGGCGGGACAACACCCTATTGGCTGGGGGCTGCCAAGCTTGAGGCGGGCGGTAGCTGTCCAATGAGATCCGATGATCCCTCCCACCATCGGGAACAATGCCTGGCGCCGCGCTCTACGCCAATTGAGCGGTGACTTATAACCGGTAACTGTCATTCCCCGTGTTTTGTCTATGCCAAAGGCGAAGCTGGAGTGTCCTCTCCAGTGATCCGGTGCTCTATCTATCTATCTATCTATCTATCTATCTATCTATCTATCTATCTATCTATCTATCTATCTATCTATCTATCTATCTATCTATCTATCTATCTATCTATCTATCTATCTATCTATCTATCTATCTATCTATCTATCTATCTATCTATCTATCTATCTATCTCTGTGCCAACAGCTGATGTAGTTATTGTGCAGGTGAGTTTGTTACGGTCAGTGGGGGATGGAGGGGGGTAGACAGAGTTCAGGGTCCTGATGGCCGGATGAACAAAGCTGTTTAGCAGTCTTGTGGAGCGGACCTAGAATCTCTGGTACCTTTCCCAGAGGGCATGGGGCTGAAGAGGGAGTGTGAAAGGTGGGAGGTGTTGCCTCCAATGTTGATGGCTTTGCGGGTGAGGCAGATGATATATATATATATATATATATATATATATCCATCCATCCATATATCCATCTTCTACCGCTTTTCCGGCGGTCCAGGTCGCGGAGGCAGCAGTTCAAGCAGAGAAGCCCAGACTTCCCTCTCCCCCGCCACCTGCTCCAGCTCTTCAGAGAGGATACCAAGGCGTTCCCAGACCAGCTGGGAGACATAGTCTCTCCACCGTGTCCTGGGTCTGCCCCGGGGTCTCCTCCCAATGGGACGTGCCTGAAACACCTCAAATGGGAGGCGTCCAGGAGGCATCCTAATCAGACACCCATACCACCTCAACTGACTCCTTTCAATGTGGAGGAGAAGCAGTTCTACTCTTAGCCTCTCCCAGATGACTGAGCTCCTCACCCTATCTCTAAGGGTGAGTCCAGCAATCCTACGGAGAAAGCTCATTTCAGCCGCTTGTATCCGCGATCTCGTTCTTTCGGTCATTACCCAAAGCTCGTGACCATAGGTGAGAGTCGGAACGTAGATTGACTGGTAAATCGACAGCTTTGCCTTAGAACTAAGCTCCCTCTTCACCACAACAGACTGGTACAACGTCCGCATCACTGCAGATGCTGCTCCAATCCGTCTGTCGATCTCTCGCTCCATTTTCCCCTCACTCATGAACAAGACCCCAAGATACTTAAACTCCTCCACTTGGGGCAGGAGCCTGTCTCCAACCCAGAGAGGACAATCCACCTTTTTCCGGCTTAGGGCCATGGACTCGGACTTGGAGGTGCTGATTCTTATCCCAGCCGCTTCACACTCAGTGGAAAACCGTCCCAGCAAGAGCTGTAGGTCATTGCTGGATGAAGCCAACAGGACAACATCATCTGCAAACAACAGAGATGAGATCCTGTGGTCACCAAGCATGACACCTTCCATTCCCTGGCTGCGCCTAGAAATCCTGTCCATAAATATTATGAACAGGATTGGTGACAAAGGGCAGCCCTGGCGGAGTCCAACTCTCACTGGGAATGACTCCGACCGAGTGTTGGCAATACGAATCAAACTCTCACAACGGTCGTACAGAGACCGAATAGCTCGTAACAACAAGCCCGATACCCCAAACTCCCGAAGCACCCCCCACAAAAATCCACGAGGGACGCGTTCAAATGCCTTCTCCAAGTCCACAAAACACATGTAAACTGGTTGGGCAAACAACCACGAACCCTCAAGAATTCTCGAGAGGGTAAAGAGCTGGTCCGATGTGCCACGGCCAGGACGAAAACCACATTGCTCCTCCTGAATCCGAGGTTCGACCAACGGCCGGACTGTCCTCTCCAGTACCTTGGCATAGACTCATCGGGCTCATCTCCAACGGCGACGAGTCCGCCTACAGGAGAGAGGTGGCCCAGCTGGCGTCCTGGTGCAGCAATAACAACCTGCAGCTGAACGCTCTGAAGACACTGGAGATGATTGTAGACTTCAGGAAAGTCACTACTCCTCTGCCCCCCCTCACCCTCTCAGGCTCTCCCATCACCACTGCTGATTCCTTCCGCTTCCTAGGCACTACCATCACCAGGGACCTCAAATGGGAGCTGACCATCAGCTCACTCATCAAAAAAGCCCAGCAGAGGATGTTCTTCCTGCGGCAGCTGAGGAAGCTCAAGCTACCCACCAAGATGTTAGTGCAGTTCTACACAGCCATCATCGAGTCCATCCTCACCACCTCCATAACCGTGTCGTACGCAGGAGCCACTGCCAGGGACAGACTAAGGCTGCAGCGCGTCGTGCGCACTGCTGAGAAGGTGATCGGCTGCAAGCTCCCATCTCTCCAGGATCTGTACATCTCCAGGACCCGGAGGCGTGCTGGCCGGATCATAGCCGATCCCTCACACCCTGGTCACGTACTGTTTGCCCCCCTCCCCTCAGGTAGAAGACTTCGGTCCATCCAGACTAAAACCTCCCGTCACATGAACAGCTTCTTCCCCTCTGCCATCAGACTGCTGAACACTAAGTGACTTATTGACTCTCGTGCACCATGTACAGCAGCTCAACCAGACTCATGTCAATCATCACTGTTTTCTTCCTGCATTACCGACTGCACTATATAGTTCTCCACAGTATCTGCTGCTGGCTAATATATATTTTAACTGTTGACCAGTATCACTTAATCTTATCCTACACTTTATTACATGTATAGTTTATTTCTCTTATCTTATCATGTTTAATGTTGCAGCATTGTACCGAGACAAATTCCTAGTTTGTGTACTACATGAACAATGGCAATAAACCTGATTCTGATTCTGATTCTGATTCTAGACCTTCCCAGGGAGGCTGAGGAGTGTGTTCCCTCTAAAGTTGGAGCACACCCTCCGGTCCCCTTTTTTGAAGAGAGGAACCACTACCCCGGTTTGCCATGCCAAAGGCACTGCCCCCGACCTCCGCGCGATGTTGCAGAGGCGTGTCAACCATGACAGCCCAACAACATCCAGGGCCTCGATGTACTCAGGGCGAATCTCGTCCACCCCCTGGGCCCGGCCACCAAGGAGATTTTTAACCACCTTGGTGACCTCAGCCCCTGTGATAGGCGAGTTATCCCCCTCGTCCCCAAACCCTGCTTCCTCTGTGGAAGGCGTAGCAGTGGGATTGAGGAGATCTTCGAAGTATTCCTTCCACCGCCCGACGATATCCCCAGTCGAAGTTAACAGTGTCCCATCCGCACCATACACAGTGTGGACGAGGAGCTGCTTTCCCCTCCTGAGCCGCCAGACAGTTTGCCAGAATCTCTTTGAGGCCGACCGAAAGTCTTGTTCCATGGCCTCACCGAACTCCTCCCATACCCGGGTTTTTTCTTCAGCAACCACTTGAGTTGCACTCTGCTTGGCCTGCCGGTACACCTCAGCAGCTTCGGGAGTCCCACAAGCCAGCCAAGCTTGATAGGACTCCTTCTTCAGCTTAATGGCCCCCCTCACCACTGGTGTCCACCACTTGGTTCGGGGGTTGCCACCATGAGATGCACCGACCACTGTGCGGCCGCAGCTCTGGGCCGCCGCTTCAACAACAGAGGTGGAGAACATGGCCCATTCAGACTCCATGTCTCCAGACTCCCTCGGAATGTGGTTGAAGTTCTTCCGGAGGTGGGAGTTGAAGACCTCCTGGACAGGGGCCTCAGCCAGACGCTCCCAGCACACCCTCACTATATGTTTGGGTCTACCAGGTCTGAATGGCTTCCTCCCCTGCCATCGGATCCAACTCACCACCAGATGGTGATCAGTTGACAGCTCTGCACCTCTCTTTACTCGGGTGTCCAAGACATACGGTCGCAGGTCTGATGATACGATAACAAAATCAATCATCGACCTGCGACCTAGGATGTCCTGGTGCCAGGTGCACATATGGACACCCTTATGCTTTAACATGGTGTTCGTTATGGACAGACTGTGGTTAGCACAGAAGTCCAATAACTGAACACCACTCGGGTTCAGATCGGGCAGGCTGTTCCTCCCAATCACCCCCCTCCAGGTTTCACTGTCGTTGCCCACGTGCGCATTGAAGTCCCCCAGTAGGACAATGGAGTCTCCAAGAGGAGCACCCTCCAGCACCCCAGTCACAGACTCCAAAAAGGGTGGGTACTCTGAAACATCATTTGGTGCATAGGCACAAATGGTATATATGTATATTGTGGAGAATGTGGAAATGACGAGGCTGAGTTTATCTCACGAGTCAGGTTTATTCACATTCTCCAACATCATCAAAAACAGAAAGAGAAAGAAACCCCCAGACATTCGTTCCTTTATACCCTAGGACATCAAAGCACACAGTCACATTGTATTTAATCCCAAGTCACAATGCATGTTCTTCCAGGTCTTCTCACCTCCACCTAAAGTCACTGGCGGCCAGGAAATGCCCCAAGGCCATCTCTTTGCATAACAAACACCACATTTCACATCCTCCTGTTATCTCCTAGGAGGCTCAGTCTTTTTGTTCATCTGAGACGTGATGCATACAGTAATATACATGTGAAGCATATGAAACCTACATATGTGTCCCACAATATATATACTATATACTGTATATATATACAGTATATATATATATATATACACTACCGTTCAAAAGTTTGGGGTCACCCAGACAATTGTTTTGTGTTTTCCATGAAAAGTCACACTTATTTACCACCATGAGTTGTAAAATGAATAGAAAATATAGTCAAGACATTGACAAGGTTAGAAATAATGATTTGTATTTGAAATAATAATTTTTTCTTTCAAACTTTGCTTTCGTCAAAGAATCCTCCATTTGCAGCAATTACAGCATTGCAGACCTAACATGATTGCACAAGGGTTTTCTAATCATCCATTAGCCTTCTGACACAATGAGCAAACACATTGTACCATTAGAACGCTGGAGTGATAGTTGCTGGAAATGGGCCTCTATATACCTATCTAGATATTGCACCAAAAACCAGACATTTGCAGCTAGAATAGTCATTTACCACATTAGCAATGTATAGAGTGTATTTCTGATTTGTTTAAAGTTATCTTCATTGAAAAAAAGTGTTTTTCTTTCAAAAATAAGGAAATTTCTAAGTGACCCCAAACTTTTGAACGGTAGTGTATATATATATATATGTATATATATATATATATATGTATATATATATATATATATATATATATATATATATACACACACACACACACACACACATACATACATACATACACACACGTGCACACACAGTGGTGTGAGTGTGAAAAAGTGTTTGCCCCTTCCTGATTTCTCATTCTTTTAAGTGTTTGTCACACTTAAATGTATCAGATCATCAAACAAATTTAAATATTAGACAAAGATAACACAAGTAAGCACAAAATGCAGTTTTTAAATGGTGTTTATTTAGGGAAAAAATCCAAACCTACATGGCCCTGTGTGAAAAAGTGATTGTCCTCTAAATCTAATAACTGGTTTGGCCACCCTGTGGAGGAGGTTTGGCCCACTCATCTTTGCAGGATTGTCACAATTCAGCCATACTGGAGGGTTTTGAGCATGAACCGCCTTTTCATGGTCATGCCACAGCATCTCAATTGGATTCAGGCCAGGACTTTGACTAGGCCACTCCAAAGTCTTCATTTTGTTTATTTGTTTTTTTTAAGCCATTCAGAGGTGGACTTGCTGATTTGTTTTTGATCATTGTCCTGCTGCAGAACCCAAGTGTGCTTCAGCTTGAGGTCACGAACACATGGCCGGACATTCTCCTTCAGGATTTTTTGGTAGACAGCAGAATTCATTTTTCCATTTACCACAGCAAGTCTTCCAGGTCCTGAAGCAGCTAAACAGCCCCAGACCATCACACTACCACCACCATATTTTACTGTTGGTATGATGTTCCTTTTCTGAAATGCTGTCTTACTTTTAGGCCAGATGTAATGGGACACACACCTTTCAAAAGGTTTAGCTTTTGTCTGGTCATTCCACAGAGTATTTTCCCAAAAGTCTTGGGGATCATCAAGATGTTTTCTGGCAAAACTGAGACAAGCCTTTATGTTCTTTTTGCACAGCAGTATTATTCATCTTGGAACTCTGCCATGCAGGCCATTTTTGTCTCTTTCTTATGGTGGAGTCATGAACACTGACCTTTGCTGAACCAAGTGAGGCCTGCAGTTTTTTGGATGTTGTCGTGGGGTCTTTTGTGACCTCTTTGGGTAATTTTGGTTGCGGCAACTCCTAGGAAGGTTCACCACTGTTCCATGTTTTCACCATTTGTGGACAATGGCTCTTACTGTTGTTTGTTGGAGTATCAAAGCTTTAAAAATAGCATTATAACCTTTTCCAGACTGATAGATCTCAATCACTATATTTATAATTTGTTCCTGAATTTCTTTGGATTGCAGCATGATGTCTAGCTTTTGAGGATCTTTTGGTCTACTTCACTTTGTCAGCCTGGTCCCATTTAAGTGATTTTTTGATTGAGAACAGGTGTGGCAGTAATCAGGCCTGGGTGTGGCTAGAGAAATTGAACTCAGCTTTCCAAATATGTGATAAACCACAGTTAATTTATGTTTTAATGGGAGGGGGGGTGTCACTTTTTCACAAAGAGCCATTTTTAGTCAAACACACATTTAGTGTTCTCCTGTATTGTTATGATTATATTATTAATGGGGGTCCGGTGCTATGTGGATTAGGCGGCGGTCAAAGGCGGAGACCTTGGCGGACTGTTCCCAAGCTTTCTAAACTGGCTTTTCGTACGTGGAATGTCACCTCTCTGGTGGGGAAGGAGCCTGAGCTGGTGTACGAGGTTGAGAGATACCAGCTAGATATAGTCGGCCTCACCTCAACACACAGCTCCGGTTCAGGAACCAGTCTCCTGGAGGGGGGCTGGAGCTTGGCCTTTTCTGGAGTTGCCCCGGGAGAGAGGCGACGAGCAGGGGTGGGTATTCTTGTATCCCCCCACCTTGCTGCCTCTATATTGGAGCTTTCCCCGGTGGATGAAAGGGTTGCTTCCCTGCGCCTTTGGGTTGGGAAACGGATCCTGACCATCATTTGTGCCTATGCACCAAATGATGTTTCAGAGTATCCACCCTTTTTGTAGTCTGTGACTGGGGTGCTGGAGGGTGCTCCTCTTGGAGACTCCATTGTCTACTGGGGGATTTCAATGCGCACGTGGGCAATGACAGTGAAACCTGGAGAGGGGTGATTGGGAGGAACGGCCTGCCCGATCTGAACCCGAGTTGTGTTCAGTTATTTGACTTCTGTGTTAACCACAGTTTATCCATAACGAACACCATGTTAAAGCATAAGGGTGTCCATATGTGCACCTGGCACTAGGACACCCTAGGTCACAGGTCGATGATCGATTTTGTTATCGTGTCATCAGACCTGTGACCGTATGTCTTGGACACTCGGGTAAAGAGAGGTGCAGTGCTGTCAACTGATCACCACCTGGTGGTGAGATTGATCCGATGGCAGGGGAGGAAGCCATTCAGACCTGGTAGACCCAAACGTATAGTGAAGGTGTGCTGGGAACGTCTGGCTGAGGCCCCTGTCCAGGAGGTCTTCAACTCCCACCTCCGGAAGAACTTCAACCACATTCCGAGGGAGTCTGGCGACATGGAGTCTGAATGGGCCATGTTCTTCACCTCGGGTGGTTGCTGAAGCAAAAACCCGGGTATGGGAGGAGTTCGGTGAAGCCATGGAACAAGACTTTCGGTCGTCCTTGTTCTGGCAAACTGTCCGGCGGCTCAGGAGGGGAAAGCAGCTCCCTGTCCACACTGCGTATGGTGCGGATGGGGTGCTGTTGACTTCGACTGGGGATATCGTCGGGCGGTGGAAGGAATACTCCGAGGATCTCCTCAATCCCACTGATACGCCTTCCACAGGGGAAGCAGGGTTTGTGGACAAGGGGGATGACTCGCCTATCACAGGGACTGAGGTCACCAAGGTGGTTAAAAATCTCCTTGGTGGCCAGGCCCTGGGGATGGACGAGATTCGCCCTGAGTACCTCAAGGCTCTGGATGTTGTTGGGCTGTCATGGTTGACATGCCTCTGCAACATTGCGTGGAGGTCAGGGTCAGTGCCTTTGGCGTGGCAAACCGGGGTGGTGGTTCCTCTCTTCAAAAAAGGGGACCGGAGGGTGTGCTCCAACTTTAGAGGGATCACACTCCTCAGCCTCCCTGGGAAGGTCTATGCCAAGGTCCTGGAGAGGACAGTCCGGCCGTTGGTCGAACCTCGGATTCAGGAGGAGCAATGTCGTTTTCGTCCTGGCCGTGGCACATCGGACCAGCTCTTTACCCTCTCGAGAATTCTCGAGGGTTCGTGGGAGTTTGCCGAACCAGTTTACATGTATTTTGTGGACTTGGAGAAGGCATTTGATCACGTCCCTCGTGGTTTTTTGTGGGGAGCCCTTCGGGAGCATGGGGTATCGGGCTTGTTGTTACAAGCTATTCAGTGTCTGTACGACTGTTGTGAGAGGTTGGTTCGTATTGCCAACACTTGGTCGGACTCATTCCCAGTGAGAGGTGGACCCCGCCAGGGCTGCCCTTTGTCACATTCATTCATTCATTCATCTTCTTCCGCTTAATCCTTTTCGGGTCGCGAGGGGGCTGGAGCCTATCCCAGCATCTTTGGGCAAGAGGCAGGGTACACCCTAGACAGATCGCCAGTCCATCGCAGGGCCAACACAGAGAGACAGACAACCATTCACTCTCACAGTCAGACCTAAGGACAATTTAGAATCCCCAGTTGATGCCAATTAACCTAACTTGCATGTTTTTGGCATGTGGGAGGAAACTGGAGAAATCCCGGAGTAAACCCACGCAGACACGGGGAGAACATGCAAACTCCACACAGATCACTGTTGGTCGGGGGCTGGGATCGAACCCAGGATACCCCGGCCAAGGGTGAGTTGCTGTGCTGCCACAGTGCTAACCACTGCGCCACGGCCCTGTTCAAAATTTTTATGGACAGGATTTCTAGGCACAGCCAGGGAATGGAGGGTGTTATGCTTGGTGACCAAAGGATCTCATCTCTGTTGTTTGCAGATGATGTTGTCCTGTTGGTTTCATCCAGCAATGACCTACAGCTCTTGCTGGGATGGTTTGAGGCTGAGTATGAAGCAGCTGGGATGAGAATCAGCACCACCAAGTCTGAGTCCATGGTCCTCAGCCGGAAAAAGGTGGATTGTCCTCTCTGGGTTGGGGACAGGCTCCTGCCCCAAGTGGAGGGGTTTAAGTATCTTGGTGTCTTATTCACGAGTGAGGGGAAAATGGAGCGAGAGATTGACAGACGGATCGGAGCAGCATCTGCAGTGATGCGGACGTTGTACCAGTCTGTTGTGGTGAAGAGGGAGCTGAGTTCTAAGGCAAAGCTGTCGATTTACCAGTCAATCTACGTTCCTGCACGGTGGCGCAGTGGTTAGCACTGCGGCAGCACAGTTTACCCTTGGCCGGGGGATTGTGGGGATCGTGGGATCGTGGGTTCGATCCCAGCCCCCGACCAACAGTGATCTGTGTGGAGTTTGCATGTTCTCCCCGTGTTGCGTGGGTTTACTCCGGGATTTCTCCGGTTTCCTCCCACATGCCAAAAACATGCATGTTAGGTTAATTGGCTGTTCTAAATTGTCCCTAGATATCTGTTTCCTATAGGCCCTTAGAATAGAGGGTTAGTATTAATGAAAGCGCTTTGAGTGGTCTTTGTGACTAGAAAAGCACTATATAAGTGCAGGTTAGTTAGTTAGTTAGTTAGTTCCGACTCTCACCTATGGTCACGAGCTTTGGGTAATGACCGAAAGAACGAGATTGCGGATACAAGCGGCTGAAATCAAGCGGCTTGATTCTTTTTTCTAAAGCCCATCCAGGGACAAGAGTTGCAAATTAGCTAATAGCTATACACTCTATGTGCAACACATCAGATTGATTGTCTTTGATTAATTGTCTATGTTTATTGCACTGTCCCTGTCAAATAAACTAATCTACTACTACTAAATGAGCTTTCTCTGTAGGATTGCTGGACTCACCCTCAGAGATAGGGTTAGGAGCTCAGTCATCCGGGAGAGGCTCAGAGTAGAATCGCTGCTTCTCCACATTGAAAGGAGTCAGTTGAGGTGGTTTCGGCGTCTGATTAGGATGCCTCCTGGACGCCTCCCACTTGATGTTTTTCGGGCACGTCCCATTGGGAGGAGACCCCGGGGCAGACCCAAGACTCGGTGGAGAGTCTATGTCTCCCAGCTGATCTGGGAATGCCTTGGTATCCTCTCTGAAGAGCTGGAGCAGGTGGCTGGGGAGAGGGAAGTCTGGGCTTCTCTGCTTGAACTGCTGCCTCCACGACCCGGACCTCCGGAAAAGCGGTAGAAGATGGATGGATGGATATTATTAATGTAATATAATGTAGTGTACTTTATTTATATAGCCCTTTAAAACAACCCGTAGGTGACCAAAGTGCTTTACAGAAAATTAAACAGCATTAAAAACACACACAGCATTAAAAACAAATAAAATAAACAAAGAAATAAGAATAAATACCTCAAAATAAAAATAAGAATAAAATAAAAACAAATGACAACACAAATATCACCACTACTGTGTATGAAAAGCCATCCTAAACAAACATGTTTTAAGTTCTGATTTAAAAAGGGCCAGGTCAAAGATACCTCGTAGGTCAGGGGGGAGATTATTCCAGAGCCTGGGGGCGACAACAGAAAAGGCTCGGTCACCCCAATGTTTATACCTTGACCTGGGCACATGCAGCAACAGCTGATTGGATGTCCTCAAAGCCCTGCCTTGGTCACAGACAGTCAAAATCTCAGACATATAAACTGGAGCAAGGCCATTAAGAGCTTTAAAAACAAAAAGCAAAAGTTTAAAATTAATAATAAATAATAATAATAATGCATCAGATTTATATAGTACTTTATCATAGACACTCAAAGACGCTTTACAAGTATATACATTATTCATTCACTCCAGACAGACAATGGTAGTGGCAAGCTCCTACTGTAGCCACAGCTGCCCTGGGGCAGGCTGACGGAAATGTGTCTGCCAATCCACGCCAACAGCCTCTCCGGCCACCACCGAATAATTAATTCTAAAATGGACTGGAAGCCAATGAAGTGAAAAAAGGATCGGAGTAATGTGCTCTCGCCTAGGTGTGTTGGTCAAAAGACGGACCGCTGCATTTTGCTCAAGTTGAAGGCGGCCGAGAGAAGACTGAGAGATGCCAACATAAAGTGCATTGCATTAATCAAGTCGAGACGTGACTAAAGCATGGATGGCTATCTCAAGATCATGACGGCTCAGGAAAGGTTAGTTAAAGGTTAAAGTTTTCAATAATTTGCAGTTTTATTTTACACCAGCCTACTTATCAATGGCCTTAATTACATGTGTGTGTGGATCAAGCTTCATTTCCACTATAAAAAGAACTATATCCTAGATCCAGGCCTGCCTGTCCGTACCTACTACTTCAGGGTTTAGATTTGTGTCAATTAGGCTAGAACTTGAACAATACACAACACTATTTAATTATGTTATAATATAGACTTACTGCTTTAATCCAACAATTACGTCCGTCCGGATCCTTCAGCTCTGTGGGGAATGTATATAACGTGAATGGCGGCGGACATGTGCACACGCTGGTCCCGAAGTTACACACATGTATGCTGCAAGTTTGCTTTTTCCGCCACTCTAGATGATACATGCCGTTCCACACTTTACTACGGCGCAATGTGCACCTGGCATAACGACGATTGAGAGCTTGAAGTGCTTTAACCCCTTGCACTCTGGTCAATTTCCCTAAAAACGCCAAAAAATAACGTACCCAAAGTAAATCAAAAGCTGTTCTTCAACCCTTTGCAGCATCTTCATGGGGTTGGTCTCATTTAAAAGAAAACACTTTGAATTTTTTGGCAAAACAGTCATAATCCCTCTAAGTGCTCCTGCCACTGAGTAACAGTCATCTAAACATACTGAACTTGAAGAAAATAAATTTTGCCTGGGTGTTTTTTTGGATACAAATGCTTGCAAATAACACACAGCTGTCAGATCCGGACTGGAAAATGCAACAGAAATGTAGAACCAAGTGTTATCCAGCTGAGGTCAAAATTTTGTAACAATACCACAAAAAATGAATATATTACACAGCTTTTTTCTTAGGTTGTTCCCAGGCGTTTTTGAACTGTGCCAAATTGTGCCAAATGGCACAGTTTGGAAAAACGTCTGTAACTTTTGAATGATTCAATATAGAAGCTTCATCTTGGGCTCTAATGAAAAGTGAAGGGCTGTGTGTGTGTGTGTTGGGGGGGTGTTTATTCATTTATGAATGAATGAATGAACAAACAAGCCCCCACACACAAAGAAGCATGCCACGTAAAAAATGTGTGGCTTTTTTTTACAAGAAAAAATAACTTACAGTGCAATAAAAATTATACTAAAATATCTGTAATGTAGAAGATAACAACTCCCCCCCCCCCCCCGCTACAGAGGACGGACATCGTCCATCGACACATGACGGACCGCGGCCATGCGCCACGGTCTACTACGCACAATTGTACTAAAATATCTGCAGTAATATCTGCAGTCCGCTACAGAAGAGTAGTGGGGGGGTTGGGGGGTGGCGTTCACGGTCCGGACGTGGCGCACAGACTGGACACGGTCCGTGCGCCGTCCAGACTGGACCGGAGCGGTCCGGGTCCGTCATGTTGCAATGACGCACAGTTGTAATTTACCGATCGGTCAAAAGTCATTTTGATTATAATTTTCAGGGATAAAGAATAATTTAGCTTATAACACTTACCTGTCCACAACAGCAGTGTCGCTGGCGAACTTCTCTTCCTCATTGTCAGACGAACATGACGCTGGTCCGCTTGTTACGGACTCGTGGTTCTGGTCACGCGACCCGGTCAAACCATAATTCCATTATTGCGGTTTTGCGCTTCCATGATTGCGGTTTTGGCGAACTATTTTTCAAAACAAATAAGAACAGTAGTAAGAAAAAAAGACTGTCGAATGTGTGTGTGTCACCCAGCCTTACACAAAACAGATTTTACGCAAGGGACGCACGCTTTCGAACTTCTGTGCTTCAATTGGCTCGCTGTATTCGCAGCCGTTGGTAGGCGGGTCCTTCTTGCTAGGATTTCAGTCATTGGTTCTTCAAGGTTTCAGAAACCCAATTCAAGGCTCTTATTAGTCGAATGAGAGGTCAGTCACATCTAAACCAATCAAAGCACTCCTTTGGCTTTCTGTTCACGGCTGTGTCTGTAGTGGAAGAACGGAAATCCTTTTTTTTTTTTTTTTAGTGCGCCCTAGGACGTAGAGACGTGACTGCCCGTGGTACACCAAAGTGCAAGAGGTTAAACGGCAATTGTTCAGGTGTGACAGTACTATCTCTATACAAAATCAAGGCGGCTACCTGAATGTTTGGTAGTCTTGAACTTTGAACTCACATAGTCCGCACATGCACACTTGTATTGCAAAAGTCGCTTATTCTCTGTATGGTGTGTCCATATGGCAGAATTGACAATAAAGTTTACTTTGACTTTGACTTGACAAAATAGCCTAACCTTATACAATGTTAGCATTAAACTGAAATAGCTTATAGCTTAAGAAAATTAGTTTAAAATGCTAAAAGATTAATGCTATTTCAAAAATGCTAGCTTAAAAGCTAAACTAGCTTAAAGCTAAACAATGCTTTCATAGAAGTTGAAGTCGTTCATAATGTTAAACATTAAACGTTATGCAGATTATTTTTTTTTTAACCTAAACATCTGGTGGAGTATAGAGAGTGCTTTTACAATGTCTCCATTAACGGTAATTAGATCTTTTAGGTGAAAAAAAGTATAAATATAATTTAAAAAATGTTAAAAAAAAGTAGATAAATGGAAGCATAACTATCCTTTAAAATATCCTTAAAAAGCAAAATGAGCAATTCCACTGCTATTCCACAGAAAATGTGACTTCAGAAATTGTATGTGGTCCAAAAGCATGACATGACTACAACAAGTTGAAGTGAGGGAAAACCCATCTTCTGTCCCTGCAGGAATAATCAAGTTAACAGAGCAGCACTCAGAAGGATTTTTAATTGAATTCCACTGATGTGTCCTTTACAGATAACCACGACTGATCCAAACACCAGTCTCACAGATACTTGGCCATGGTGGAAAGTCTGTCTTCACGCTTCATCCTCCTCATTCTCATCCTTCATGTTAACTCTTCATTGGCTTATTCTCTGAAAGGCTGCACCATTAATTATCCTGGGAATTGCTCAGATGATCTTTTTCTGAGCTGCTCCAAACATCAGCTTGCGTCTGTCCCTGATGACATCCCCAGAAATGCCCAGGTGATAGACCTCAACTACAACAGGATCAACATGATACGCAGAGAAGACTTTCACAACATGTCAAAGCTGAGGATTCTGTATCTTGAGAAAAACTACATTGGTCACGTAGAAACGGGATCTTTTATAACTTTAATGATGTTGGAAAAGCTGTACATGAGCAACAACAGCCTCATCAATCTGGCGGGAAACATCTTTCAAGGACTGTCCAAGCTCACCTTCCTGGACCTCAGTGACAACCAGATCCACTTCATTCACCAGGAGACATTTCTCTTCCTGACCAGCTTACAAACTCTGTATCTGCGTGAGAACAAGCTGCAACGAATCTCTGATATTCAGTCCATCCTCCAACTTCCTCGTTTACAGGAGCTGAGTGTCAGAGCAAACAGCTTCTCCTCCTTCCAGTCCAAGGACCTGCTGCTGAACGTGTCCTCTGCTCTAAAGATTTTGGATGTTTCTTATAATGAAATAAAAAAGTTCAGCATTTCAACACCAAGTTTTCCCCACCTAGATAAACTAGACCTGTCTGAGTGTGGCCGAGGTTCTCCAATGAAATGGGACATACCTGACCAGACTTTCCTCGAAAACATAACTCAGCTTTGTATTAGCTTCCATTTGACTCCCTTTGAAAATGTCCAAGAAATTCTGCAGAGTCTCGGCTCATTAACACATCTTGAAGTGATGAGGCTTAAACCAGAACTGTTATCTATTGTCTGCAAAACACCAACCCTCAGGCAGCTCCATCTGTCTAACAGTGTTCTCTCACACAGGACATCAAATCTTGTAAATTGCTCTCGCCTTTCTAAACTTGATCTGTCCGCCAATTTCATCACAGAGCTAACAGAAGGATCAATACATCTGATGAGGAAGCTGAAGGTCCTGCACATTGAGATAAACTCACTCAACAAAGTACCATATGACATTAGGGGCCTTTCTTCTCTAGAGGTCCTCGTTATGGACAACAACCAGATCTCTGAGTTGGGTTGTGAGGACTTCAGAAACACAACACACCTTAAAGAGCTTCATCTGAGCTTCAATCTCATCGCCAGATTAGACAATTGCATCTTTGAGCATCTCAGTGATCTAGAATTTTTAGACCTGAGTTACAACCAGCTGAGGACTTTAGGTGGTGCCTTTGAACTTGGACTACAAAGTCTTGAGGTGTTGAATTTGAGCAGAAATGCTCCATCTCTAGTAGAAGGAGCAGAGTTTCGAGGCTTGAGTTCCCTTAAATATTTGAACTTGGAATTCTACTACAACCCTAAGATGACACCAATATCATTTACAGCATTAGAGAGCTTGGAAAGTCTCATTGTCTCCCCTTCAATCCATGAAAACTTCATGACATTACATCATTTACAGAGCCTCACTATTTACATCAGTACTGAACATCACTTTAAAGATTTTCATCCAAATATCGATGAAGATGTCTTCCAGTTAAAGTATTTGAAGGTTTTTACAGTCATCAAAAAGGATTCCAAACATCACGTCTATTCCTACTTCTACTTGGTGATGGTAAAGATGTTGCTCCAGGCTATGAACCACCTTCAGTACTTCACAGCTGAGAAATTTTTTGGATCTCCTCCTAAACCAGATACATTTCAGTTCAATCCCAAGCTCAAAAGTCTGACACTTAGAAAGACTGATTTGTCAGATTTAGACCATAAACTCTTTCATTCAATCCCAAACCTGCAGACTCTGGACCTGTCTTGGACTCAGCTCAGGACTTTGGATTTCCTGATGCATGCTAACCTGCATGAACTCAGATGTTTGAAACTCGGTGACAACCAGCTTACAGTGATCAATGAGACAGTCTTTCAGTTTCTCCCTGCACTGACATACCTGGACCTGGACAATAACCCTTTCACTTGTGACTGTTCAAATGCTGGTTTCATCCAGTGGGTCAAGAACAACAAAAAGACTCAGGTTGTAAACGCCCATCAGTACATGTGTTCTTCTCCTGTTTCCCAGCAAGGGACATCATTGCTGGACTTAAACATACAGTCCTGCTGGATGGACATTGGCTTCCTCTGCTTCATCTCCAGCACTTCTCTGGTGCTTCTAACTGTTCTCACATCCTTCATCTACCACTTTCTGAGGTGGCATCTAACCTACACCTTCCTACTGTTCCGAGCCTTCCTCTATGACACAAAGAAGAGAAGGAAGGGAGCAGCTTGTCGCTATGATGCCTTCATCTCCTACAATGTCCATGATGAGGAGTGGGTTTACCGAGAGATGCTTCCAGTGCTGGAAGGGGAACAAGGCTGGAAACTCTGTTTGCACCACAGAGACTTCCAACCAGGTACATTCTGATTCTATCCGTTAGTTTGAGAAGTTCTTTTGTTTACATGCATGGACCCAAACTGGAAAATGATTGATCAAAACAACACAAACTCAAAACAGAGCCCAGAAACCTCTAATTGACTTGTCTACAGAGAATACTTAGGCATTTTTCAATATCTGTTTGTGGAAATGGTATATTTCAGTTCATGATTATGGATGCTGAAATTCTGGTACAACAGAATCCCCAACAAAATGAAACCATGTTTGTAGATTTTATGAAGACATGTACGGCTGAATGTCTGGGCAGTCAGCGACCCTCTGATTGTCATCTGTGTCAACAGGTAAAGCCATCATAGAGAACATCACCGACGCCATCTACGGCTGCAAGAAGACCATCTGTGTGATCAGCCAGCGTTACCTGCAGAGCGAGTGGTGCTCCACAGAGTTCCAGATGGCCAGGTGGGGGTGTTGGTTTGCCTCATTCCTGTAGCTTCCACTCTTATATCAGGCTATGAGTTTAAATTAACTGGAAGACTGAGATGTTCACCTGTCAACTCTGCTTTCTCTTGATCAAAAAGTGATCTGCTGTGTTGGAGTGGTTCATAAGCTGACTGATCAATAATGGTCTCTGTCTGTCAACTAGACCAGTGGTCCCCAACCTCCGGTCCCTGGAGTATTCAGGTTTCCATGGGGAATTTTGCAATTTCCCTTCTTAATTGGAAATTGCAGTTCAATCCCAAACTCTTAATTGGGCCATCCTTTATTGGGGGCAGTGGTGGCCTAACGGTTAGGGATGTGAACTGGTGAGCAGAAGGTGGATGGTTCAATCCCTGGACCAGCAGGATTAGATCTGGGTGGAACATAAGGTAGCAGTGTTTGCTCCACCCTTCTTAACCCCACTGTGGTGCCCTTGAGGAAGGCCCTTTACCCCAACCGTTCCAATGGAGCTGCTCAGTGGCCACAGGTCAGTCTGTGGTTGTACTGGGCAACTTCCAGGTGTGAATGTGTAAAAGTGTGAACAGGACATCCTTGGAAATGAGAGGTTGCCTCTCAGTGGACCTCATCTGTAGAAATAAAGGTTAAATAAAAAATAAAATTAAAAAAAAATGCAAATAATTTGCAATTTATGTGCATGGGTGCATAAATGTCTACAGAACACATACACAACAATGACAAATCATCTGCAATTTTTGTGACTAAATAAGAAGTGAAATTACAAAATTTCCCCCAGAAAAATAAATGTTCCAGGAACCGGAGGGTGGGGACCACTGAACTAGACCATGTGTAACAGATCCTTTTTGTCTTAACTGAAGAATTGTCAATGAATAATCAATATCAAAGCTCACAAATGCTCACTTATCAGTTTCTTGAGTGTATGAATTCTTGGTCACAAGGTTAGTCTGAGGCTGGAAAGACAAACACGTTTAACTGCTTTTAACAATGTGGTTAATGAACAGTATAATAAAATCGACATCTGTGTAGCTTTGTGAAATGGGAACAAGTAGATATGACATATATCTTATATATGTAAATAAGATAGGGCAGAGTTGGACTGTTTATCTGACTGGAAAATTTGTCGAACCATCAGGGAAAAATAAATATCACACAGCCTTACTGTTTGGTAGCATTTCTGGGCCGTAGCATGTGTTCACTGCGATGGTCTGTTGTGGGGGAAGGTAAGGCTCTGCTCCAGGAGGTTGTGGCTTATGATCGTCTGGAGTCTGGTTCTGTCCTTGGGCTCAGTTCAAAGTCTTCTTGAGATAGAACAATGTACAGTGTGTCCGCTCTCAAGTGGAGTCTCAGTGTAAGGAAGGTAGCATTTTAAAGTGTGTGAAAGCTAAACTTAGGGTTTCTAGTTTGCTTTATGGGTCTTCAGATTAAGGCACGACAGTCTGAGAACAAAAAGACAAAAGGTTTATGACAAAAAAAGAGGACATTTAAGAAGAGAACCAGATGTGAACAGAGGGAAGAAACATCTCCAAACGAATGTTCTAGATAAAAGCCCTGAACTTCCCAACACTGCAGATGATCAGTGGTAAAGATGGCCAGTCAAGTTTCAAGGAGCAAACCCAAGGCCGGATTTCAAAAATTCTAAGTGAATCAGAAGGTGGCTATACAAATTCTTTCAACTGCAAGGCAAATGCCAAGATTTAACAACGAGGTGTGCCTTAACCCTGGAAAAGGATTGGTTGCAATGATCACATGATTTGTTATGAAAGAAATATTACATCAAATAAGCACACTCAGAAATAAATACCTCAGATATGATTGAAATATTTCTAACTACAAAGATATTTCTGACTTCTCCAGATAAAATTTGTTGAATCTCAATATAGGAAAATTTGACAGATAAAATAATGCTTACATAGAGACTTGTGGCAGAAAAACAAGATACACAGTAAAAGTCATGAAATCAGTTTGATTCACAGCACCCATTAGGAAAGGCAAGGCACGTTTATTTGTATAGCACATTCCGTGTACAAGACAATTCAAAGTGCTTTACATAAAAACATTAAAGCATTACAGCAGGTTGCAAAAGGAATACATAAGAATTTAAAAGCAAAATAAAAAGTAAATTAAAGAGAAAGAAAAACAAGCTAAAATAGAAAATGACAGAAATAAAAATTTACAGTGCAATGTAGGAGATTAACAATTGTTCTACTGAAAGGCTGCGGCAAATAGGAGCATTTTTAACCTGGATTTAAAGCAGTTGAGAGTTTCAGGAGCCCTGATGCTTTCTGGGAGTTTGTTCCACATTTGAGGGGCACAAAAACTAAATGCTGCCTCACCATGTTTGGTTCTAACTGTGGGCACAGATAGTAGGTCTGATCCTGATGATCTGAGGGCTCTGGGTGGTTCATAATGGACTAGCAGATCTGAAATGTATTTTGGCCCTAAACCATTCAGAACTTTATAAACCAACAGCAGTATTTTGAAATCTATTCTATGACAAACAGGAAGCCAGTGTAAAGATTTGAGAACTGGGTTTAAATGATCTACTTTCTTGGTCTTAGTGACGTCTTGAGCTGCAGCATTCTGAACCATCTGCAGATGTCTGATGGACTTTTTAGGGATACCTTTGAGGACAGCATTACAGTCGTCCAGTTTACTGAAGATAAATGCATGGACAAGTTTTTCTAGATCCTGCTGAGACATCAGACCTTTAATCCTCACTATGTCCTTTAAGTGAAAATAGGCTGATTTCACTGCTGTCTTAAAGTGGCTGTTAAAATTAATCATTTGGTACATTATAGCATCAACACCATTACGGTATCCTTTATTTTTTAAGATGATAACCAAACCCATAGGATAGCAATATCTTTGTTCTGTCATATTTTTACACCACAGTAGTCTAAAATCAAATATTCACATAAGCTGATTAAAAAAAATGCACATTTCCCATGAAATACAAAAGAAAACTGAAAACTAAACTCAAATATTGGGGAAAAAAAAACAACAAAAGATATACTGATGAGAAGTTATTGACGACAATCAATATATTCTTAGTCTATATGGTCGACAAGGTTTAATTTCAACCACAGGCATCAGGATTACAACATTCCACTTGGTCAGCCTTTTTTTAATGAAAAAAAAAATGTGTTGACTTCTTCAAGATTTCTCTTGGTGCTCTTCATAATTTTTCTGTAAATTCCGGTAATGTCGCTGGCTACTGCAGTGGACGTCCTTAGCTGTGTTCTTGTTCAGGTAGAAAACACTACAGAGATTACAGAAAAATCCTGATTTTGGGACCACAAACTCCTTACCGAGAGGACTGTTGGGTTTGAAAGGATGCAGTTTAGAGTTAGAGGAGACAGAAGGCGACTGAGAACGAGCTTGTTTAACTTTAGGTCCAACCAGCTCCTTTTGCTGTTTACCAATTCCTTTAACATTCCTGCTCATTCCTTCCTCTTCCTCTCCATGAACAAAGGTTTCCTCGGTCTGGAACTCAGGCCTTCTTGGTTCTGGCTTCTGTAACTTCTCATAATGTCTCTGGCTGCTGCAGTGGACGTCCTTTGCGGCGTTCTCATTCAGGTAGAACACACAACAGAGATTACAGAAAAATCCTGATTTAGGGACCACAAACTCTTGACCAAGAAATTTAAATTTAAGAAATTTAAAATTCAGGTCTGAGTCCAGAACCACACCCAGATTTCTAGCTTGGCTGCTGGCTTTTAGCATCATTGATTGAAGATGAGTACTAACTTTTAAATCTTTCTTCTTTGGCTCCAAAAACTATTGTTTCATTTTTGTCTTTGTTTAACTGAAGAAAAATCTGGCACATCCACTCTTTAATTTGACCAATGTATTTGATCAGGGTTTTAATTGGACCATAGTTTCCTGGTGAGACAATTGTTAACCTTTCCTGCCTTTTGTCTCCTAACCGTGGTTGGGGGACGCAGGGGAGATCTGTCTTCTCCAGGGCCGGAGGTAGCGCTTCCTCCGGGGTCAACTCCCGAGTAAACCTCACACTTGTTAAAAAAAGGATATGGTGGTACACAGAAGCACAGGCCGTTTTGCTGAAGCGTTGGGGCTTTATTCATATACCGCACTGTTGATAGCAACAATTTTTACCTGCTCTGGTCGCCTCGCTCTCTCTCTACTCATCCGCACAAAATCACACACACCGTTCGCTTCTCGGGGCCATTCCACACACACAGGGGGCGTGCCTCGGCTGCGCGCACGCACTCACTCACTCACGTTCATGCACTGAGCAGCCCTATCTAAACACATAAACCAGACACATCCTACAACACTACCCCCACCATGGACTGGCAATTAATACTAATTCCATTCCATCCAAACAAGATAAAACTGGTGCACAGTCTCTATATCTGTAGACCTAAAAAAAAATGTGAAGAGATAGCAGTGCCCAATATATTACAGGAATTCAAATAGGTAGGTTATACTATAATGACAAGTGTCTATGCAGTGATGAAGAAATTAGCTCGTTTAGCAGTGAAAACATGAGGGACAAATACATTGGAATACAATTGTTTCTAATTAAACAAGGAGTACATTACACTTTTTAAACCTATTTCTTGGTGACCGGGAGTAATACTGTCCAACTAATCAAAATACAATACATTCAAATGAAATAAAGTGCACGTTGGTATATGAAAACATTGTCTCTTCAGCTTTTTTTTTTTTAAACAAACTTATAGAACATTATAACTAGACTAGAGTCCAAAAATGTAAACTGGAGAGTCTCTAGTGCAAATATGAACTACTACAGTTGGCTCACTCAGTAACCCTGTCCCCGTAACGGTCCGGTCCTCTGCGCCGACGTTTGGGCCGTGACACGTGCTGAGCCTGATGGTGTGGTTCTCCCACCGCACTCCCACCATGGTCAAATATCACATGGGAAGGAGTAGATGGAAGAGACCCGATCACATTGGGAACATTAGCAGGTGGAGTAGACGGCCAGGAATTGCTGGGGCCATCACTGGGGGCAGTAGCGAACAAGTTGTACAGGTTGAGGTCCTGGTCTGCTGGGTCCCCCTCCACAGCTGGTGGCAAGATCTCAGAAGGTGTCCAGTTCTAGGCTTGGTCCAGGACCCAAGTGTTGTCCAGCTGCTCACGGCTGCGGTAGTGTTTCAGTTGGTCATGGTGGACGACTTTGACTTTGGCTCTGGGGCTCTTTTGGATCCGGTAGACTAGATCATCCAACTGTCCCATAACAAAGAAGGGTCCTTCGTAGGAGGGGAGGAACTTTTTGACTCTGTTTTTGACATGCCGTGTTCCTTTGATGAGGTACCACACTGCGTCTCCGACTTTGTACTGTGTGTGGCAAGCGTTTGTGTCATATTGTCTTTTTGCACGTGTGACTGACTCACCCAGGGCTTCTCGAGTAATGTTGTGAGCCAGCTCCAGCCGCTCACGTATTTGTTGCAAGTACTCTGGGGCTGAAGGTGCATGGTCAGAGTCCCGGGGCAGACCGGCTACAAGGTCCACTGGCTCATTTATTTCACGTCCGAACATCATATAGTTGGGGGTGAAACCAGTAGCACTGTGCTTGGTCGCTCTGTAGGCCATAACTGCATATGGGGTCATCAGGTCCCAATCCCAGTGACAGCGTTCTGCAGTAGAGGCCAGGATCTTTTGAAGTGTGGCATTGAAACGCTCAACCTGGCCATCTGACTGTGGTCTGAATGGCGTAGTGTGGGTTTTCTCAATGCCAAATAGACAGCACATTTCTTGAAACACCTCTGATTCAAAATTGTGCCCTTGGTCGCTGTGCAAAGAGTGAGGCATTCCGAAGCGGCACACCCATTCTGTTGCAACAACGTGTGCCACGGTGACAGCCTTTTCGTCTGGGATAGGAAATGCTTCAGCCCATTTTGTGAAATACTCCTGTATTACGAGCACATAGCTGTTTTTGTGTTCTGTCTCATTGAGTGGGCCCATAATGTCCAGTGCAATGCGCTCCATGGGGGCTCCGACCCTGACAGTTCCCATGGGCGCTTGTGGCGTTTTGTGGGGTCTGGCTCTGCATGCACAGTTGGTACAAGTCCGGCACCAGAGGGCCACGTCTTCTGTCATGTTGTACCAGTAGTATCTGGTTTGAAGTCTGGCCACAGTCTGTTCAGTACCAAAATGTCCACCTATTGGCCCCTCGTGCATCTGGCGCATGACGTCGGTTTGCATTTTGCGTGGCAGGACAATTTGGGGGTAGTACTGTGTGTCGTCCAAACAGTAAAAACTGCGGACCAGAACTCCATCTCGGAAATACAGTCTTTTCCATTGACTCCAGTATGTTTTGGTGGCTGGACTGCAAGGGGCGACTGTGGTCCAGGGAGGGCGTTCACTGCTGGCCTCTAACCAAGCTTTTATTGGTGCAATGTCTGTATCAGCGGCTTGGGCCTGGCACAACTCTTCCATAGTCCAGCCAGGAAACAGTGTGGCCTCGTTTGTATTTGTCACATAAATTGTCTCTTTTAGTTTTAAAGTGTCTGTATTGGTAAAGCTGTCTGCACTTACCCCCACCGGACTCACAGCTGTGGTTGTAGGGCATGTCTCTAGCCCCACCGGACTCACGGCTGTAGTTGTAGGGCATGTCTCTACCCCCACCGGACTCACGGCTGTAGTTGTAGGACATGTCTCTACCCCCACCAGACTCAGCGACAGGGAGCTGGTGTCGGAGTCCAATTCACACTGAATGGCTTGGTGGTTTGTGATTCTCGGCTATGAGGAGGGGTCCTGCAGTTTACAAGGACAGGACTGGCGGCAGGGCCTGCGGGAGAGACTGTCAGCATTAGTGTGTAAGCGACCTGGGCGATGAATGATTTCAAACTCGTACTCTGCTAGCTTCTCAAGCCACTGGGCTAACTGACCTTCTGGCTCTTTCGTTCGGGTTAACCAACGCAGGCTGCTGTGGTTGGTATGTACTTTGAAAGGCCGCCCAAGTAGATACTGCCAAAAATGTGACGTGAAATCGACAATGGCTAGCAGCTTTCGTCTTGTAGTGCAATAGTTCTGTTAAGCTTTGGCTAGTTTGCTGCTGCCGTATGCCAACACACGTTCCGCGCCATCCTGCATCTGTGAGAGGACGGCGCCAATGCCTGTGTCACTAGCATCAGTGTCCAAGATCATTTCACCACGGTCCAGTGGGTAGCCTAAGACAGGGGCTGTGGTGAGGCGGTGCTTGAGCGTGTTGAAAGCAGCTTGGTGTTCAGCATGCCATTGGAAATGTGCATTTTTCCTTGTCAGGTCGTGTAACGGTTCGGCAATGGAGGCAAAGTCTTTCACGAACCTGCGATAGTAGGAGGCGAGGCCAATGAAACGTCGGACCTCTTGGACCGATGTGGGAGTGAGCCAAGCTTGGACTTTGTGGACTTTATTGGGGTCAGTGGCTACACCGTGCTCGGACACAGTGTGACCTAGATAAGCCACTTGGCGGCGGAAGAGACAGCATTTGGCTGGTTTTAGTTTGAGGTTTGCATGTTTAAGTCTCTGGAACACCTGACTCAGCCGCTGCAGCATCCCGGACACATCCTTGGCCAGCACGATGATGTCATCCAAGTAGACGAGGCAAGTCTCCCACTGCATGCCGGCAAGAACGCGATCCATAAGGCGTTGGAACGTCGCTGGCGCATTGCATAACCCAAACGGCATAACGTCCCATTCAAATAGTCCATTTCGGGTGCAAAAGGAGGCTGCGCGGCAAGCTCTTGGAGTCAGCTCGACTTGCCAATAACCTGAAGCAAGGTCCAAGGTGCTGAGCCATTTGGCGGTGGCGAGGGTGTCTAATGCGTCTTGGATGCGAGGTAGCGGGTATACGTCAGTGATGGTGCGGTCGTTGGGTGTTCTATAGTCTATACAAAGACAGTAAGTCCCATCCTTTTTACGTACCATAACAATCGGTGAGACCCAACTGCTGTGGCTGCGGGTGGCGAGGCCATTCTGGAGGCTCTCACGGATCTGCTGGTCTGCGTGTTGCTGCTTTTCTCCAGCCATGCGACGAGGGGGCTGCTTCACAGGAGCTCCAGGCCGGGTTATGATGTCGTGCTGCACAAGACTGGTCCGTCCCAGGTCACCGGGCCCTCTGGAAAACACATTTTCATAGGTACACAACAGGTTAGACAGTTCAAGTTTTTCATTGTCATTCAGCTCGGTGGAACTCTGGGCATAGAGCTCCTGGAGGTGGTCTGGGACTGCAGGGGAGCTAGCTGGGAAGTCTGCCACTGGGGAGGCACTGGACGGGGGAAGAGCTTCAGCTGGCTGGAGGAGGCCTGCAATGGCACCTTCTTTAATAGTGACGGCCTTTTTGCCGTCTGGGATGAGAATCAGCACCTCCAAGTCCGAGTCCATGGTCCTCAGTCGGAAAAAGGTGGATTGTCCTCTCCGGGTTGGGGACAGGCTCCTGCCCCAAGTGGAGGAGTTTAAGTATCTTGGGGTCTTGTTCACGAGTGAGGGGAAAATGGAGCGAGAGATCGACAGACGGATTGGAGCAGCAGCTGCAGTGATGCGGACGTTGTACCGGTCTGTTGTGGTGAAGAGGGAGCTTAGTTCTAAGACAAAGCTGTCGATTTACCAGTCAATCTACGTTCCTACTCTCACCTATGGTCACGAGCTTTGGGTAATGACCGAAAGAACGAGATCGCGGATACAAGCGGCTGAAATGAGCTTTCTCCGTAGGATTGCTGGACTCACCTTCAGAGATAGGGTGAGGAGCTCAGTCATCCGGGAGAGGCTCAGAGTAGAACCGCTGCTCCTCCACATTGAAAGGAGTCAGTTGAGGTGGTATGGGCATCTGATTAGGATGCCTCCTGGACGCCTCCCACTTGAGGTGTTTCAGGTACGTCCCACTGGGAGGAGACCCCGGGGCAGACCCAGGACTCGGTGGAGAGACTATGTCTCCCAGCTGGTCTGGGAACGCCTTGGTATCCCCTCTGAAGAGCTGGAGCAGGTGGCTGGGGAGAGGGAAGTCTGGGCTTCTCTGCTTGAACTGCTGCCTCCGCGACCCGGACCTCCGGAAAAGCGGTAGAAGATGGATGGATGGATGGCCTTTTTGCCAGGGTTAAAGAGGCGTAGTGGAACAACATTAGTGGGCTGAGCGTTGACTAGGACCCTGGCAATGAATATTTTGTGCTTCTCAACAAAGCCTTTTGTGGGGCTGAGCATCATGTCTCCCTGAGCTGCTTTGCCACAAGGCACAGTGCCCTTGACTAGGTACTCTTGTCCAGGTTCAACCACAACAGTTCTGGCTACTCTCAAAGCATGCAACTTTGGGACAGTCTCTAGGTGAAAGTACGGCACTTCTTCTCCAAACAGAACTACACGGCGCTTACCAAGATCAAGGTGGGCCTCAGCTTGGATGAGGAATGGGTGGCCTAGCAATACTTCATTGCCCGTTATGTCCGCCACGAGGAAGTCCACTTCAACTTGCCAGTTGTTAATACTGACAGGTATTTTGGCCTCACCACACACAAGCACGTCTCCTGGTCCCACCCCGAGCAGAGTCTCGACGATGGATGACTGTAGTGGGGGTCTCATGTCTTGGTGAATGGCATTGTAATGGTGAAGGGGCAGCACGTTCCTCCGCACTCCACTGTCCAAGACTGCGCACACTTCCAGTTCACATATGTGCATGTGGATGCTCATGTCACGAATCTGGCCTTTAAAGAGGAGCACCATAGCCTGTGGGCTTCCCTGGAGAGTGCTTGGAATGAAAGTCTTTGCATTTCTTTCAGGGAATGAACACTGACTCTGTTTGTGACCCCAGCCCTTACACTTATGGCAGCGAATGTCACCCTTTTTAAAGTTCTTGTGTTGCCCTGGTGTTTTTGCAGACGTGTGTGGGGCAAAGCGTTTGGGTGAGGAGCTAGCTGCAGGTGTAGTGGCAGTTACAGTCTCATTCTCGTCTCTTTCTCTGACAACAGCGGCCCGGGGCCTGCGTTCAGTGAGGTTACGGGCCGCTGGCTGCGTGGCGCTAGTGATATAGGACGCAGCTCTCTTTGTGGTTTCATGGCGATGGGCTATCTCATAAGCTCTGGCTAGTGTGGCTGGACATTCTTCTATCAGTTTTTGGATTAGCTCTGCATCACCCAGGCCATTTGTGAAAACTTCAACAGTTATAGCATCTTGCTCGGCCTCTGACCAATTTCCATAAGCTACAGCTACTTTCCCATAAAGGTCATCTCTGAACACATGAAGGGCCTCACCAAATTTGCGTACTCTTTGCCTCAGTTCCATTGCCACAGCCGCTGAGTGATATGAGGAAGGGCCGTATGCAGTTTCGAGTTCCTCCAGCAGGCGGCGGTAGTCCCATTTGGATGAACGAGGGTTTCTGTGGATGATGGCGTCTGCAGCTCCAACAAGGCAGAATTTCAGCTGGATGGCCATTGTCTTTTCTGACCAGTGATTTGCCTCTGCGCAGGTCTCAAGTCTGTGCAGGAACTCTCTCCATGGTGTGCTGCCGTCGTACTGGCCTGGATGTAGAGTGGGGACTCTCTCTTTGGGATCATAGTCCTCATCACTGTTCGATGTAAGAGGCTGACGGGGCGCAGAGCGGCTCTCATGTGTATGTGAGTGACAGGAATGGCTCAATGGTGAATGCCCCTGTTTATCAGTCTCCTCTGAATTGATGTAAGGAGTAGACATGGGGAGTGTACCTGCTTTTGGCTTGGAAGTAGCCGGTGTGCTGTGTACAAAACTTCTCATGTGAGCAGTGGCAAAGGGGTTTGTATCTGCATAATACAACTTTAACGATGTGTTTGGAGCAGGATTCGGGGGTACATAAATGTCTAAGCCTCCCACGGGGGCGTGGCTTTGATTGTCGACTCTGAAAAAGGGATTTGTGGGGGCGAATTGAGCGGGGCTGCCGAATGGCGCGAGCAAATCTTCTCCATTAACAAGTGTGTTTGCGCAGCTTTCATCACACAAAAATGGGTTATAATGTCCACATTTCGTCTCAGCCTGACATTCATGAGCTTCCACAGTACCTTGTCTGTATTCCTGATTATTACTTAGCGACATGAACAGTTTTGAGTAGTTCGTTTCTTGTATGTGAATATCAGCGGGATAGCGAGCGGCCACCATGTCGCATTAGCTTAGCTGCTATCACAGTCACTCGGCCTAGTTGTTGTTGTCCTTTTCTTTCAATACTCACCACCCTCTTAACAACGTGAGAGTCCCTTCATGGTCGCCAGTGTTAACCTTTCCTGCCTTTTGTCTCCTAACTGTGGTTGGGGGACGCAGGGGAGATCTGTCTTCTCCAGGGCCGGAGGTAGCTCTTCCTCCGGGGTCAACTCCCGAGTAAACCTCACACTTGTTAAAAAAAGGATATGGTGGTACACAGAAGCACAGGCCGTTTTGCTGAAGCGTTGGGGCTTTATTCATATACTGCACTGTTGATAGCAACAATTTTTACCTGCTCCGGTCGCCTCGCTCTCTCTCTACTCATCCGCACAAAATCACACACACCGTTCACTTCTCGGGGCCATTCCACACACACAGGGGGCGCGCCTCGGCTGCGCGCACGCACTCACTCACTCACGTTCACGCACTGAGCTGCCCTATCTAAACACATAAACCAGACACATCCTACAACACAGTATTGTAAATTTGTGTATTATCTGCATAATTATGGTAATATATATGTGTGTGTGTGTGTGTGTGTGTGTGTGTGTGTGTGTGTGTGTGTGTGTGTGTGTGTAGCAATGGTCCCAAAATGGAACCTTGGGGAACATTAGACAATTTGTTGTGATGGTTGAAGTCCTCTTAACTTGGAGGGATACGATAAGAGGTTAGGCAACATTATTTTAGGAGGACAGTTGAATGGATTCAGAGTCATATTAAAAAGAGGCATTGACCCTCTGTCCAGTGGAGGCAATGTGGCTATATGGAAGAGTCTTGTTCCCAAGACTTCAAATGGTTCTCATTGGCCATTTGTCCAGAGGTCTCCAAATCTGTTTTCTTGGGCAAGAAGGGAGCCATAAACTAGTGGATGAAGCAAAGTTCTCACAGATTAAAAGTATTTTTGTTAACCAGAGGAAGAACAGTTGGATCCTATGGGGGGTGAGGTTGACAAATGGTTTAAACAGTCTTTCTTAACAAACTTCAAACTGGCAAGTATCACTATGGATGCTTATGACTTCTTTGATTAAAAAGTAGCAAACACTTTGGTGCTTGTTTGTAACGTATTTCACTAGTACTGAGGGTCTTCATGATTCCTTTCGTGACATCCTAATGTCACAGTAATGGTAGTCAGTGGTTCAGCAGAAGTCTTGTGAAGACTGAATATCTCACCAATGTAGACATTTCCTAGCCATCACAGGAGGAAATATGCAATGCACAGTACACATCCTGTGCTGTTGAGGACAAACTTTCCTGGACATTCCAGGTCAGGGAAAAAGCTCCTCAGAGCAGAATTCAGTGGGCTCCTTTCCTGCCTGGCATACAAAGACCAGAATCTCTGCCTTACAGGAGTGTGGATGGTAAATTGCTATCCTAGTCTTGCAGTCAGGACCTTGTCAAGACCAGACGGAGACTAGAGTCTCCCAACACCAAGACAAGACCAAGATCAACACCAAGTCGAGACCGAGACTTACATAAGCAGTGGTCTTGGTCTTGACTTGGTATCTGCATGGCCTGGTCTTGGTCTTCCCTTGGTCTCAACCCTTAAAGTCTTGGTAATTCTGTAGTTTGGTCTCAGACTGGTCTTGATGAGGTCTTAACTTGTCATTGGTGTTACCTTAGTCTGTCAACACTCCAGTAATGAGATGGGTGAAGACTGATAGCTGTGCAGCAGGAGATACACTCCCAAAATGCAGGATTACTTTAATACCTAGAATATCTAAAAGTACAATGGGAGGCATAGCATTTAGTTATCAGGCTTCTTTCCTTTGGACCCAGCTGGCAATCTGGATTCAGGAACCAGATTTGATCTCCTTTTTAAAGAATAGGGTTAAAACCTTCCTTTTTGACATAGCCTGTTATTAGGGTGGGATCACGTGCCCCTGAACCCTCTCTTAGTTATGCAGCTGATAGGTTTAGACAGCCGGGGGACTTCCAACAATGCACTGGGCTTCACTCCTTTCTTCACTCTCAATGAAAAATTTTTGCTGTGTCATCACCCGCAGCTCACGGGCCTCCACCTCAGCTGCGCGCACACCTGCGCCTCGTTGAGCTCTGCTATTTATTCCATCCTGCCCTGAGCTGCGGCCTGGAGCCGTCTGTCTCCCTGCGTAACCTTTACAGCTACTTCCCTATCGTCGGGCCAGCTGTCTTCTCATCGGACACGTAAGCTGTCAATCCTGCCTTACCTTCTCCGTTCAGATTTCCCCTGTGCACAGGTGGATCCCGTGGCGGCGGACTTCCTCTCCCTCGTCACGCTGCTCCTCCACTTGCCGCATCATCCCGGACGCACAGCAGGACACTGTCTCCCAGGCTTGGGACTTGCCACGCCAGCCACCGCGCCGCTACAAGTAAGCACAGTAACATCAGCACTTTCCCGTGTGGTTGCCCAGCTAATCCCTGCTCTCCTCTCTCATAGGGTTGCCTGGCTGAACGGCGAACTGCTCTGTCCTGGTCTCATCCTCCACCCACATCACATTCACATCTTGCATACACGCATTCATTCACAAACATTGTTGCTCAATAAAGCTTTCAAATCTGTCTGAGCCTGCGTGCGTGTTTCCTGGGCCGAGTGATATGTCAGTACGGCTCCGGCAAAGCGGCCCAGCGGACAGCGGGCTCGCGCGCCGTTTTACCACCCTCGAGGCTCGGGTAGATTTGATTGCTCATCAGCAACAAGTAATTCTCAATCAACTTACCTCAATTACCAATCGGTTGGACCGCCTGGACCCCCCGCGGCCTTTCCCTCCGGGTCCTCCTGGCGGCATGGCTACGGGTGCTTCCACAGCCGGCCAGCCTAGCTCGGGAACGCCAGCCCGCCTCACACCTATCCCTACCCCCGCTCGCTTCAACGGGAAGCTCGGTGGAGCGAAGGGGTTCATACTACAGTGTGAGTCGGTGTTTCTGCGCGTTCCCGGGGACTTTCCCTCAGACCATAACCGAATCGGGTACATGGCTAACCTCCTCGAGGGGCGAGCGTTAGCTTGGGCTTACGCTGTAATGACGAAGCCAAGTTACGCAAACCTCTCGTATGACCGGTTCGTGCGAGACTTTCTAGAAGTCTTTGATCATTCCTGACTTGACAGCGTCCTCGCGGACTGGCTCCTTAGTCTCCAACAGGGAGCCCGGTCCGCGGCGGAATACGCAGTCGACTTCCGGGTGGCTGCGGAGGAGGTGGGCTGGGGAGAGGCTTCTCTCTGCAGCATTTTCCTCCGTAGCCTTAATTCAGGTCTGAGGGATGAACTGGCTGGTCGGGATCTCCCAGGGCGACTCTCTGAGTTGATCTCATTCACGATTAGCCTGGACAACAGGCTGCATGAGCGGGCTACGGAGCGGAAGTCTGTCAGCCGCTCGCGCGGAGCTTCCCTCCGTCCAGCTCAGTCGTGCCCTCTGGCGTTACCAGCCCCGGAGTCCGCCGACGAACCAGAGGACATGGCTATTGGGCGCACTAGGCTCCCTCTAGCGGAGAGACAACGCCGGCAGGAATGGGGTCTCTGCATGTACTGCAGAGATGACTGGCATCCCGTGGAGCTGTGCCCGGTGAAGCCAAAAGGGGAGGTCCGCGAGTCACAATAGGGGGCCTCGCAGACTCCAACCGATCTAATCCCCTATCCTTTTGCACATTGCCAATATGTTTCTGCCACAACTCCACTGGACATTCCACTCACGCACTGGTGGATTCTGGGGCAGAGCAAAATTTTATTTCTAAAAGCCTGGCAACCTGTTTGGGCATACCCAGCCAACAGCTGCCAAATCCTCTGAACTTGGTAACGCTCTCTCGTTCTTCTCTGGGTACAGTCACTCATCGCACCATGCCAGTTCCCATCATCGTCTCCGGCAACCACCGGGAGGATCTGATCCTCTACATCCTTCCCTCCCTGTCGGACCATGTCATTCTGGGATATCCCTGGCTGCGGCTGCATAACCCTGTCCTGGATTGGAGAACCGGCAGCGTCCTGTCTTGAAGCACCTTCTGCCTGGGTACCTGCCTCCAGTCGGCAGCTTGCACCCCATCTGCCCCTCTGTCGGCCCCTGTCTCTGAGCCCCCGGACCTGACCCTGGTGCCGCAGGAGTTCCACGACTTGGGGGCAGCTTTTAGTAAGTCCAGAGCCTTGTCCCTTCCACCGCATTGACCCTACGACTGTGCAATCAACATCCGCCCGGGGGCGCCCCTGCCATCAGGCCGCCTTTACAGTCTCTCTGCACCGGAACGCGAAGCGATGGACACATACATAAAGGAGTCACTCAGTGCTGGAATCATCCGCCCCTCCTCGTCCCCGCTTTGGTGTGGGCTTCTTTTTCATGGGCAAGAAGGATGGGTCCCTACGTCCCTGTATTGACTTCAGAGCCTTGAATGACATCACGATTAAGGACCGCTATACTCTACCTCTCATGGACCTCACTTTCCACTCCCTCCAGGGGGCAACCTGGTTCACCAAACTCGACCTCCGCAGCGCCTACCATCTCGTTAGGATCCGGGAGGGAGACGAGTGGAAGATGGCCTTTAGGACACCCAGCGGCCACTTTGAGTATCTCGTGATGCCGTTCGGGCTCACCTATGCACCTGCCGTCTTCCAGCGCCTTATAAATGACGTTCTGTGGGATTTCCTGGGGGTTTTTGTCTTTGTTTATCTTGGCGATATACTAATCTTCTCCAGATCGCGTGAGGAGCACCAGGCCCATGTGAGGCGGGTCCTGCAACGTCTGCTGGAGAATCGTCTGTTCATTAAGGCAGAAAAGTGCGAGTTCTACGCCCAAACCACCTCCTTCCTGGGGTTCGTGATCTCCCACAACCAGATCCTCCCCAACCCCGCTAAGGTCAAAGCGGTGGTCGAGTGGCCCACGCCGACCTCAAGGAAGCAGGTGCAACAATTCATTGGATTCGCTAATTTCTACCGGCGCTTTGTCCCCAACTACAGCGCCATTGTCTCCCCCCTGACCCACCTCACATCATCGAAGGTGCCTTTTCGGTGGTCTGAGGAGGCTGCTACCACCTTCAAGACTCTCCAGGTGGAGTTCTCATCCTCCCGGGTCTTGACCCAGGTTGACCCCGCTCTTCAGTGTCTGGTGGAGGTCGACGCGTCCGACACAGGGGTGGGAGCGGTGTTGTCCCAGTGGTCACCGGTGGATGGAGTTAAACGGCCCTGCACCTTCTTCTCCAGGAAACTGTCGGCGGCAGAGCGGAATTACAACGTCGACGACAGGGAGCTCCTCGCCGTCAAGCTCACGCTACAGGAGTGGCGTCACTGGTTAGAGGGGGCAGCCCAACCTTTTGTGGTCTGGACGGACCACAAGAACCTGGAGTACCTGAGGTCAGCGAAGCGCCTGAACGCCCGCCAGGTGCGCTGGTCTCTGTTCTTCACTTGTTTCAATTTTACCATCACGTACCATCCAGGCTGGAAGAATGGGTTGCCCGACGCCCTTTCCAGACAATTCGCCCCAGGAGGTCCAGAGGAGCCCGAACATACCATCCTGCCCGAGTCATGCATTGTGGGGGCGATTTCATGGGACATCAAGGACAAGATTCGGAGGGCTCAGGAGGCGGAGGCGGATCCCGGTGGGGGGCCAGAAAGGAGGCTGTATGTTCCTTCAGCGGTTCGGGGTGAAGTAATCCATTGGGCCCACACCTCCAAACTTGCCTGTCACCCTGGCATCACCCGCTTGGTGAGTTTTCTGCAACGCTCGTTTTGGTGGCCGGGCCTTCAGAAGGACGTTACCAACTATGTCCGGGCCTGTCCCCAGTGCGCCACCGGCAAGTCTCCGAACTCTCCACCTGCGGGTCTACTCCAGCCTCTGCCGGTTACGGGCAGGCCCTGGTCACACATTGCACTTGACTTCGTCACCGGACTCCCGGTCTCCAACACCTATGACACGGTCCTGACCATCGTGGACAGGTTCTCCAAGGCCGCCCATTTTGTGCCTCTTCAGGGTCTTCCTTCGGCACGTGAGACGGCCGGCCTCCTGGTCCAGCATGTCATCAGGCTGCATGGGATTCCGCAGGACGTGGTCTCGGACCGTGGTCCACAGTTTGTCTCCCAGGTTTGGAGGAGCTTCTGCAGCGCCTTGGGGGCCACAGTGAGTTTCTCTTCTGGTTATCATCCCCAGTCCAACGGGCAGTGTGAGCGCACGAACCAGGAGTTAGAGGCCGCCCTGCGCTGCGTGAATCATCCAACCCTTCGTCTTGGAGCTCCTACCTGACCTGGGTGGAGTACGCCCATAACTCGGCCCGGTCCACTGCAACTGGGGTGTCTCCCTTTCAAGTGTCCTTGGGGTACGACCCCCCCCTGTTTTCCCGGAGCAGGAGGTCGAACTGGCTGTTCCTTCTATTCAGGCGCACATCAGGCGATGCGGAACGTGTGGAAGAAGACCAGAGATGCGCTTTTACGCACGGTGGCGCGCAACAGCTCCATTGCCAACCTCCACAGAAGGCCGGCTCCTGTCTACCGGGTGGGTGAGCAGGTGTGGCTTTCCTCTCAGGACATCTGCCTTAAGGGTGAGAAGAAGAAGCTGGCACCAAGATTTCTCGGCCCCTTCACCATATCCAGGATTATTAACCCGGTTGCTGTGCTTTTGGCCCTCCCCCCCTCCCTTCGTGTGTGTCCCACATTTCACGTCTCCAAAATTAAACCTGTGCTTTCCAATTCACTCTGCCCTCCTCCTAGGTCTCCTCCTGCACCCAGGATGGTCAACGGTGACCCGGCGTGGGGTGTTAATGCCATCTTGGACTCCCGGCGTCGGGGTCGTGGGCTGCAATACCTGGTGGATTGGGAAGGTTATGGTCCGGAGTGGAGATCCTGGGTGCACTCTTTGTGGGTGTTGGATCCTGACCTCATCGTGGAGTTCCACCGGACACACCCAGGTAGGCCAGCGCCAGGAGGCGCTGGTAGGGGGGGGAGTACTGTCATCACCCGCAGCTCACGGGCCTCCACCTCAGCTGCGCGCACACCTGCGCCTCGTTAAGCTCTACTATTTATTCCATCCTGCCCTGAGCTGCGGCCTGGAGCCATCTGTCCCCCTGCGTAACCTTCACAGCTACTTCCCTATCGTCGGGTCAGCTGTCTTCCCATCGGACACGTAAGCTGTCAATCCTGCCTTACCTTCTCCGTTCAGATTTCCCCTGTGCACAGGTGGATCCCATGGTGGCGGACTTTCTCTCCCTCGTCACGCTGCTCCTCCACTTGCCGCATCATCCCGGACGCACAGCAGGACACTGTCTCCCAGGCTTGGGACTTGCCACGCCAGCCACCGCGCCGCTACAAGTAAGCACAGTAACATCAGCACTTTCCCGTGTGGTTGCCTAGCTAATCCCTGCTCTCCTCTCTCATAGGGTTGCCTGGCTGAATGGCGAACTGCTCTGTCCTGGTCTCATCCTCCACCCACATCACATTCACATCTTGCATACACGCATCCATTCACAAACATTGTTGCTCAATAAAGCTTTCAAATCTGTCTGAGCCTGCGTGCGTGTTTCCTGGGCCGAGTAATATGTCATGCTGGTCATTAACATCTGTTTGTTCTCTCCCATAGATCGACTCCCCATTGTGCTGTTTGCTTTCTAAATGACTGTTCTTTTCTTCTTCTTTTCTATCCCCTCACCCCCCAGCCAGTCGCAGCAGATGGCTGCCCCTCCCTAATCCTGATTCTGCTGGAGGTTTCTTCCTGCTAAAAGGGAGTTTTTCCTCTTTACCATCACCAAGTTTTTGCTCACAGGGGATCACCTGATTGCTGGGGCCTTTCTGCAATTGTGGGGTTTTCCCCTACAGTTTGAAAGTGCTATGTGATGACTGTTATTTTAAAATTGTGCTATATAAATAAAGTTAAAATGAAAATTGAATTGATTAGCACACTGGACTTCACTCTGATGACTCTCAATCTGCAGGAAGAGATCATTTCCAGATCCTTGTCTTCCAAAATGGGTCTTTAGTCATACTGAATTCCAGGAAAGGCTGGGGAAGTCTGGATGTCTGTTTGTCCCCAGTCTAACTCTAGAACAAGTTCACTTAGGTTCACCAAACTTGGTATACCACAATTCAAATCCTTAAAACTGTTTTGGTAATGCTGACAGGCTAACATATACCTCTGTCCCCTGTACTGTCTCAGCTTCCGCCTGTTTGATGAGAAGAAGGACGTGTTGATCCTTCTGTTTCTGGAGGAGATCCCAGCCCGCAATCTGACTCCATACTACCGCATGAGGAAGCTGGTGAAGAGACGAACCTACCTGAGTTGGCCTCAGGCTGGGGAACACCCAGGAGTCTTCTGGGAGAACGTCCGGAGAGCTCTGGAGATGGGAGATGAGAACACAGACCTGTTAACAGGACCAGTGGGAGAATGAACTGATCCTTCTCCAAAAACAACTTTCTTAGATTTCTTTTATGTGATAAAACTGCTAATTGTTTTCAGACCAACTGTCAATCATTCAGTAGTCTTCTCTAAGCTCTTATCTTCATAGAGATAATTGATTTCCTGTCTTCTTTTTTGGTGTATGTCCAGCCCACAGGCACTGCCACAAAGAGCCCTCTGCTAAATGAGACTTCTTCAGATTGGATGTGTGCTGTTTTGAGAAAGAAATCTTGATTTAAAGGGGAATAAAAGTTTATCACAGTAACTTTTCAATGCCCACCCAGAGTTGAGAATAAAGTGTGGTGTTGTAGGAGTCAAGAATTGAGGAGACTGGATAATTTTCCAGAATCTGCTTTAATTCTCATCCATCCTACGTCCTCTCTCGATCGGAGTGAAAAGAGACAGGACGCAGTCACACACATACATTTATACACTTATCTCGAACAATACATCACACAAAAGTCACAATACTCAGTTACATCCTCTCATCTGTAATAGAACACCCAGAGTCCTTCTGTTCTCCTCTCTGACCCCCAAAAGGTCAGGCCGGGTAATCTTCTCCTCTCTCCTGAGTCCCCAGGGGGTGCAGACACATCGTCCTCTTGAGGTGTGAAGTCAATACACATGGCTAGCTCAAAGTCTCTCTTGGCTGAATTCAGCCAGCCACATGTGAGTCACATAAGTTATAATTATGGGCTCCACAGTGTGTTCATTTGTCCTGAGCAAAGTTATAGTTACTGGTGGGCGAAGATAAATTCGCAGTCCTCGGAGTCTTTCAGCCTCAGCATTTTCACCATCAGGTCTACGGGTCTGTCGTTCTCCAACTCCGTCAACGCTAGGAGCGTTTTATATATATATATATTTATTTTTTTTTGTAATTTGAATTTTTATTGGGTTTTCAATTTAGAAAATAAAACAGGAACAAACAAACAAAACAACAAAAAAAAAAAAGGAAGTATACCCAGTGAGAGGATAAAACATCCCATTTCCACCCTAATACTCTTAAGATGATTAGCTTAATCTACTACACCTATAAAGGTAAGAAAGGGTCCCCACTTATTATAGAAGCTGTCCATCTTGTCCAAAAGTTTATATGAAAGGCGTTCTAGTGCAGCAAGCTTGCCCAACTCCCTGAGCCATTGAGCTATGGGTGGGGCAGAGGAAGATTTCCAGTAAAAAGTGATCAACTTTCGGCCCAGCATCAAAGCAGTCTGAATCCACTCGGCATCAGAGATTGGGTCCTGAATCATTGATGGATCCCCAAGGACAAAAAGTCTCTGAGTAAATGGCACTTCTTGCTTAACAATTGTCATAATATGTCTATGGATCTGCAACCAAAAGTCTTGTATAACCGAACAACTCCAAATCATATGGATTAATGTCCCCTCCCCCTGTAGACATCTCCAGCAGCTTGAAGAGTGAATGAGATTCGCTCTCAACATTTTACGAGGTGTCCAGTAAAATCGATTCAAAATTTTAAATTGAACAAGTCTGGTTTTCAATTCCCTAGACACTTTCTTCCCATTCTTTAAAATATTTGCCCATTCAACATCAGTAAATTGTGAATTCAGATCTTTTTCCCATACGTGTTTAAGGAATGTAGAGTCTTTATTTGAGCTCTTAAGGAGCATTAAATAGAAATTTGAGGCCTTAGATCAGGGGTGTCAAACTCATTCCATGGAGGGCCAAGACCCTGCATGTTTTACTTCCACCCAGTGTCTTCAGCAGGTGTTTTCACTGATCAGCAATCAGTGGGAAGAAATTCAATGAAATCACCTGTTGAAGACACTGGGTGGAGGTAAAACCTGCAGGGTCTTGGCCCTCCATGGAATGAGTTTGACACCTGTGCCTTAGATCTTTTGCCACAGGAACTCAAAGCCTGGATGAGCCAATCTACATCAGGAGGAGGGGTAGTTGTAGATCCAAAGACTTGACACAGCAGATGTCGAAGTTGTAAATATTTCCAAAACTGATTCTGTGGTAGTCCATACTGTGCCCGTAGAACATCAAATGATTTGAGAGCTCCCCCTTCATATAGATCTTTTAACATCAAGATGTCCTTTTTCACCCAGATTTTCCACATAAATGGGGATTTTCCAATATGGAGACTTGGGTTAAGCCAAATAGAAGCCATAGAATGAAGATGAGAGCTAAACTCTAGTATAGAAGCAACTCTCTTCCAAACGTATTGTAAAAAGGATATAATAGGATGCGACTGAAATTCAGAAGAAAGTTTAATTGTGATTAGATGTACTAGGGGAAGAGGGCTGCTCAAGTAACTCTCCAAATAAAACCAAGGGGGAGCTCTCTCAGGGGGGAGAGCCCAATAAATCAAATGTCTAAGACTAAAAGCGTAATGATATAAAACCAAATCTGGGACCCCCAAACCTCCTGAATCTATAGACTTCTGCAATCTCTTCAACTTTAATCTAGGGCGCTTACCATTCCATAAAAACTTATTGCACAACCTATCAAATTGTCGAAAATACCTAACTGGGATCCTAAGAGGAAGAGATTGCAGAAGGTAATTAAATCGGGGTGCACAAATCATCTTAATAACATTGACCTTGCCCCAGAGAGACAAAAAAAGAGGTGACCACCTTTCTATGTCTATTTTAAATTTTTCAAGCAAGGGCTCAAAATTAATCTGAATCAGATCTGATAAAGTGTGAGGAAACAGGATGCCAAGATATTTAATTCCTAATTTTGGCCAAGAGAAGCCTATATTTTGACCAAATGTAAACAGTGTTTTAGGGCAATAAGATGTTAGAGGGAGAATTTCTGATTTTATCCAGTTAACTCTATAACCAGACAAACGTGAAAATTGGTTAATAATTTTAAGGAGAGCTGGAATTGATTTTTGAGGTTGTGTAATCAGTACCAATGCATCATCAGCATACAGCATTATCTTATGGGTACTGCCATGGACCTGAATACCTGGAAAATTGCCAGGGCTCCCCTTTAAGTCCCCTGCTTTTTGCTTTGGCATTAGAACCATTAGCTGTTGCTATCCGCAAAGACGGCAATTTTCCATATATATATATATTTATATATATATATATATATATATATATATATATAGTGGGCACATATGTTGGTTACATATTCTCCACAAATATATTGCTGTGTGTTTATTGTGTGCTGCACGTCTCACGGAACAAAAGGACTGAACCTCTGAGAGACAACGGAAGAGAGACAACGGAAGAGTGTGAGATTTGGCCTTTGTTTCAGGGAGACGACCTGGAGAGATTTCCGGACCACCAGAGACTAAGGGACAATGGTGTGAAGATCAAAAGGGGTTAATATGTGACTGTATGTTTGCTTAGACACCATGTGACTTTAGTTTCGATGTCCAAGGTATAAAAGAGTGATGTGAGATTATTCTTCCTCTTTTTCTTGCTTTGAGATTGTTGGAGTATGTGATCTGTGAATAAAGCTGATCCTGAGAAATAAACTCAGTCTCATCCTTGAGCACATTCTCCACACTGGTGACCTTACTATGAAAAATGAGCAGAAATAATTCTCCCGAGCGGAGCTCGGTAGAAGCCAGCCTGATGGCTGCCTCCACACTCCGGCTGCCCGACTTCTGGCAGCATAGTCCGTGCTCCTGGTTTAGCGCAGTCGAGGCGCAGTTCAACCTCCGGAGAATCTCGAAGGACGACACGAAATTCTACCATGTGGTGGCGAAGCTGGACAGTCACACAGTCCAGAGGGTGGAAGATTTGGTCAATCACCCACCGGACAGCGACAAATACAGCGCATTGAAAGCGGCGCTTATCAGCCATTTCACCCCCTCGGTGCAACAGCAAGCAGAGGGGCTCCTAGCGTTGACGGAGTCGGAGAACGACAGACCTGTAGACCTGATGGTGAAAATGCTGAGGCTGAAAGACTACAAGGACTGCGAATTTATCTTCGCCCACCTCTTCCTCCGGACCCTGCCGCCAGCGATGAGAGTTACCCTGGCAGATTCACCCCGGTTGGCCAAGCGAGACTACCATGGGCTGAGCAAGGAGGCGCAGCGACTCGTCGACGCCCACAAGTGGAGCGCGGTTTCGGCCGCAGCAGCGGAGCTAGGAGCGACGCACAGAGACGACATAGGGCCAGTGGCTACAGCGCCAGATGCGCCGACGACGGCAGCAGCAAGGACCAGGCGACGCGGAGCGGATGATGTCCTTTGCTTCTATAATCGCCGTTTCGCAGAGAGGGCACTCAAGTGCCTCCCACCGTGCCGCTTCAAGCGTTCGGGAAACGCCAAGACCGAGGGTCAGTAGCAGCAGCGGCCCTCAGGGAAGAGAACAAGCTGCTCTACCTGACGGATGCACGTTCGAGGAGACACTTCCTCGTGGACACAGGCTCCCAGCTGAGCTTCATCACGCCTTCCTATGCGGACCGGCTGATGCCGTCCAAGGTTCCCCGGGTGTCAGTGTCAGCAGCGAACGGCTCAGCTATTAAGACCTTCAGTGAGAGGACTCTGCTTCTGTCTTTGCAGGGCCGTTCATTTGAGTGGACTTTTGTCATAGCTGCAGTCAATTTCAACATGTTAGGGGCTGATTTCTTGTGCTCACATGGTTTATTGGTTGATCTTCCTAACAGACGTCTGGTTAATGCAGTTTCATCACACCTTCCTACGCTGACCAGCTGGCGCCTTCCAGTGGTCCCGGGGAGTCAGCAGCGAACGGCTCGGCGATTAAGACCTTCGGGGAGAAGACCCTGTCTCTCTTTCCACGGCCGTACATTTGAATGGACTTTCGTCATAGCGGCAGTCAATTTCAACATGTTAGGTGCTGATTTTTTGTGCTCACATAGTTTATTGGTTGGTCTTTTCACTCTATTCCCTGCACAGCACGAGTGGCGCCGCCAACTGCACAAGCCAACGTCACAGCTGCGGGTGGTAAGTTTCACGCCCTCCTCACCCAGTTCCCAGCACTCACAGTCCCAACGTTTTCGGCGACAGTGGCCAAACATGGGGTGGAGCATTATATCACTACCACCGGCCCGCCCGTTTTTGCAAAAGCTCGGCGCCTGGACTCAACTAAACTGACCATAGCGCGCGAGGAGTTTGCCAACCTGGAAAAACTGGGCATCATCAGACGTTCAAAAAGCTCCTGGGCTTCACCATTGCACATGGTCCCAAAGGCTGATGGCTCGTGGCGTCCTTGCGGTGATTTCCGCAGGTTGAATAACGCCACTGCACACGACCGCTACCCGATCCCACACATCCAAGATTTTTCGGTTCATTTGGTGGGGGCGCACATTTTTTCTAAAATAGATTTAGTATGCGGTTACCATCAGGTTCCAGTGCGCGCTGAGGACATACCCAAAACAGCGGTAATAACTCCTTTCGGGCTTTTTGAGTTTTTGCGCATGCCTTTTGGACTCAAGGGGGCCGCGCAGACGTTCCAGCGCATGATGGACGCGGTTCTGCGCAACCTCCCTTTCATGTTCGTCTACTTGGATGACATTTTGGTAGCCAGCACATCCGAAGACGAACACGAAAGCCACCTCACAGCAGTTTTCCAGAGGCTGGCAGAGCACGGGTTAATAATTAACCCAGCGAAGTGTCAGTTTGGGGTGGCGCAGTTTGATTTTTCGGGGCACCGCGTTTCGCCAGAAGGAGCGGTCCCTCTGCCAGATAAAGTGTGTGCAATAACAAATTTTCCCCAACCTCAAACGGTCAAAGCGTTACAGGAGGTTTTGGGAATGGTTAATTTTTATAACCGTTTCCTCCCAAGCACAGCGCAGCTCATGCAACCATTGTACGCGGCACTAAAAAAACAGAAACCCACGAATAAAATCGAATGGTCTCCTGAGCGGGAGCGCGCATTCTCTCAAGTCGAAACAGCCCTGGCAAACGCGGCTTTGTTGGCACACCCAGTTCCAACGGCCCGCATGGCGCTCACCACTGACGCGTCCGATTTAGCGGTAGGGGCGGTCGTTGAACAGTTTGTAGCGGGGACCTGGCAACCGCTCGCGTTTTTCAGTAAAACCTTGTGCGATAGCGAGCGAAAATACAGTGCGTTCGACAGAGAGTTGTTGGCCCTACACTTGGCCATCCGCCATTTCCAGTTCTGGCTGGAAGGCCGCCGTTTCACCGCGTTCGTGGACCGCAAACCGTTCACTTTTGCGATGGCCAAGATTTCGGAACCTTGGTCAGGTCAGCAGCAAAGACAGCTGGCCGCAATATCGGAGTTCACCACCGATATCCAGCATGTCGCAGGTAAACATAATGTAGTGGCAGACTGCCTCTCGCGTGCTGTGGCAGCTCCAAGCCCCGTGGGGGCAGACGCTGCAGCCATGGCCGCGGGCCAGGGTAGCGACGCGGAAGGGCGCGCAGCCCCGGTCCGCCTAGGGTTAGATTATGCAGCCATGGCTGCGGAGCAGGTTAGCGACGCGGACGTGCGCGCGCTCCAGTCTGGACCAACAGGGTTAAGGCTGGAGGACAGGTTGCTACAAGATGGTATGCCCCCCTTAATCTGCGATGTCTCCACGGGACGGCCGCGCCCTGTGGTACCCGCTGCGTGGCGCTGCCGTGCTTTTGACTTGATCCATTCTCTGGCGCACCCGGGGGTACGCGCATCGATCAAAATGGTGGGAGAGAAATCTGTATGGCCGGGGTTGCACAAACAGGTCAAAGAATGGGCGACAGCCTGCGTAGCGTGTCAGCGAGCCAAAATACACAAACACACTAGAGCTCCCTTGGAGCCTTTTCACATCCCGGCTAAGCGCTTTGATCATGTGCATGTCGACTTGGTGGGCCCCCTTCCGTCGTCACAGGGATACACACACCTTTTGACGATGGTAGACCGCACCACGTGTTGGCCGGAAGCGGTCCCTCTGGCATCAACCACAGCAGAGGAAGTGGCGCGCGCATTTTTAACAGCTTGGGTAGCGCGTTTTGGAGATCCGTCAGACATAACGTCCGACAGAGGTCCTCAATTTGTTTCCGAACTCTGGTTGTCGATGGCCCACAGCCTAGGGGTAACAATCCACCGCACTACCGCATACAACCCCCAGGCTAACGGTTTATGCAAACGTTTTCATAGGTCATTGAAAGCAGCCCTCAGAGCGTCGCTCACGGATACAAATTGGGTTGACAAACTTCCATGGGTTTTATTGGGGTTGCATTCTGCACCAAAGGAGGATTTGCAAGCCTCCCCAGCTGAGTTAGTTTTTGCACAGCCTCTCCGTCTGCCCGGGGAATTTCTCCCCGATAATCCTGCGCCAAATTGCCCCCCCGCTCAGCTGTTGCAGAGCGACACAGGATCAAACACACTTCCTGGCCCGGTTCATCACAGTTTCCCACGCGTTTTTGTGCCGAAGGCTTTAAAAAATGCGGAGTTTGTTTTTGTTAGGCATGATGCTCATCGCCCAAACTTGCGCCCGCCTTACGATGGACCGTTCAGGGTGCTGGAAACAGGAGAGAAGCATTTTTTGCTAGATTTGGGAGACAAAAAGGAGTTGATTGGTATAAACAGACTCAAACCCGCTTTTGTTTTGGCGGATGAAACAGTGCAGTTGGCGAGGGCCCCCCGTCGCGGCAGACCCCCTAGAGGGCATTCTCCAGAACACCCACAGAGATTGACTAACAGTTCTAATCCACAGGAGCAGGAGGACGCTGCAGAAGCAGCGAAGCCGGCTTACAGCAGATACGGCAGGAGGCTTAGATATAGGCAACTGGTGGATTGAGATGTAGTAATGTTATTATGTCATGTATCTCTAGTTATGTTTGTCCCATCTTAGACGTTTGGGGGGGGTTATGTGGGCACATATGTTGGTTACATATTCTCCACAAATATATTGCTGTGTGTTTATTGTGTGCTGCACGTCTCACGGAACAAAAGGACTGAACCTCTGAGAGACAACGGAAGAGTGTGAGATTTGGCCTTTGTTTCAGGGAGACCTGGAGAGAGGATGATGATGATGATGATGATGATGATGATGATGATGATGATGATCAGCCATTATTGTCATTTTCACGTAAACACAAAAACGAAATACTGTTTCTATAGCAAAACCACTCAAAAATTAAAAACAAAAAAACATTGATTGATTGATTGATTTTATTTGAACATCCAGACCAAATATATATATATATATATATAGATAGATAGATATACTGTAGATAGATATATATAGATATAGATAGATAGATAGATAGATAGATAGATAGATAGATAGATAGATAGATAGATAGATATAGATATAGATAGATAGATATAGATATATACCAAATCTACCTACGGGTACAAATAAGTAACAAAAAAAAAATATATATATATATATATATATATATATATATATATATATAAAAACAAAAAAAAATAAAATAAAAAAAATGCCTTGTTCAAAAGGAGTGGGAAGAAGCCAGTGCTTATATAGTAGTAGATTAGTTTATTTGACAGGGACAGTGCAATAAACATAGACAATTAATCAAAGACAATCAATCTGATGTGTTGCACATAGAGTGTATAGCTATTAGCTAATTTGCAACTCTTGTCCCTGGATGGGCTTTAGAAAAAAGAATCAAGATAAAAAATATACACAATAACCACATACATCAATGCAGAAAAATTATAAATACACAATTATAAATATTATATTATAAATACACAAATATAACAGCCTGACTCACATTTAACATAAATATTATAAATATTATAAATACACAAATATAACAGCCTGACTCACATTTAACACATATAACATAACTCACATTTGCCTATTTCAGGCCTTCCTCCCTCCGTCACTCGCTATAAACAAACACATTTATTCCTTCCCTTCATTCACTCTCACTTTGCAGACAATTAATTCATACATGAGTACATTCTTGTTTATTTTTCAGCCAGTCTTTAACATTTTTAGTGAATGTTTTAAAGTCCGTTATTATTTTAATTTCATTTGGCATTGTGTTCCAGATGTGACTGCCCTTTATAGAGAAAGCTGTTTGTCCAAATGTGGTTCTGCGGTGGAATATTTTACAGTTATTGTTAACAGAACTCCTGGTGGCTCTGCTGCTGTCCTGTCTTTGGACGAAACCAGCAAGTGGCTCGGGTGCTGATTTATGGAAACATTTGAACGTTAATTTCAGAAGACAGAGGTCAATGAAGCTCTCAAAACTCAATAGGTTGTATTTTTTTAAAACATTACAGTGATGCCACCTAATGGGCTTTTTGTCCAAGATTTTTAGGGTTTGATTATATAATGAACCTATATGTCTTATTGTGGAAGGGGCTGCTTGAGCCCAGACTGTCAAACAGTATGATATATGAGAAAAAACCATAGAATGCATATACAGTGCAGCTGCTTCGTAAGGTATGTAATATCTAATTAATTTAAAGCAGTTCAGATTTTTTTTTACTGTTTTTGAAATTTTCTTTATATGAAGATTAAATTTGAGTTGAGGATCTAGTACAATGCCAAGGTATTTGAATTCTGTAGCTAAACTGATGTCATGATCATGTATATTAACTTTAAAATGTTGCAGGTTACATTTTTTGATTGAAAAGCACATTGAGACTGTTTTCTGAAGGTTCAGCAATAGATGGTTCTTGAGGAGCCACTCTTGGACATCAACCATACTTGTAGACAGTACATCTGCAGCCTGTGCTGGAGTCTTGGCAGCTGTGTAAATAACTGCATCATCTGCATAAAGTTGGCATGTTGCAGCTGAGCAGTGTAACGGCAAGTCATTAATAAAAATGCTGAAAAGTAAAGGACCAAGAATGGACCCTTGTGGGATACCCATGCGGTTGTTTAAAAATGAGGATTTATCCTGGTGAACTTTTACACACTGTTCTCTATTCTGGAGATAAGATGCAAACCATTCTAATGTATTTGGGGAGAAGTTAAAAGATACCATTTTGGATAAAAGCAAACTGTGGTTTACAGTATCGAAAGCCTTTTTGAGATCTAGAAAAACAGCTCCTACCACATTACCCCTGTCCAAGGACTGTTTGACGTTTTCAATAAGGCAACAATTTGCTGTTTCTGTTGAGTATCCTGGTCTAAAACCAAATTGATGTGGATGAAGAAGTTGACTGTCTTGTAAGTAGTCTATCAGCTGTGTAGCTACAACTTTTTCAAGAACCTTAGATAGGACTGGTAAGATAGAGATTGGGCGGTAATTGCATATATCGTCTTTACTGCCTGATTTATGAACTGGTATGACGACAGCTTTTTTCCAGCCAGATGGAAACGTACTAGACCTAATGGAGAGATTAATGAGATGAGTCAGTGGTTTGATTAATATTTTGCTGTGCATTTTGAGAAAGGAGGTGCTCATATTGTAGATATCATTAGTTTTTGAGTTTGACAGTGTTTTAACAACGCCAGCAATTAACTTCTCATTTACCTCATCGATGTGAAAAGTATCTGTTGGAAGTATGGAATTTGTGTTGTTGAGCACATTTGGCAGCACAAAAATTTTTGTTAAGTCTTCCACAGAGCCCACAAAGTGTGAATTAAATTCATTTGCCAAAGTAGCCTTGTCACTGACGGTCTTGCCATTGATTCTAAGTTCCTTTACCCCCTTCTGATCGTTTTTTTTATTAGTTAAGTTATTTAAATGCCTCCATAGGGAACTGTTGTTACCCTTTGCATGATCTATCAGTTTATTGTAATAAGATATTTTTGATTTTCGCAGCTCATGTACCACTTTATTTCTTAAACTTTTGTACACAAGGTGATCATTTTGTAGTTTGGAGGTTAGTGATGTTTTCAGTGCATAGTCTCGCCTCTTCATAAGTTTTCTTATTTCATTATTTAACCATGGTAGGCTAATCTTCTGTTGTCTACTTTTAATTTGCTTTGAAAATTTTTCTATAGACTTTGTGATTGTTGCAGTTATAAAATTACAACAATCATCTACTTCACATGTTGACATGAGCTGCTCCCAATTTTGATTCTCTAAGTAATGTTCAAACTCCTCATTTTTTGATTTGGGGATAATAAAATTTGATTTGTCAATATCGACTCCCCCAAAATACTGTAGTCGCTTTTTAGTAAGTTTCCTGACAGCAAGAACCATGTTATGATCTGAGAGACCAGTTACAAGATTATAGGTTCTGGTTATTCGTTCTGGTTTATTAGTAAATACCATGTCAATAAGTGTTCTGGATTGTTTGGTTATCCTGGTGGGTCCTTTGATGATTTGCTGGTAATTAAATTTAGTCATGAGGCTTTTCAGTTTTTGTTTGTCTTTTTTATCAGACCAGTTGATATTAAAGTCACCATGAATTATTGTTTCTCTGTTCTTCTCAAGTTGTTTAACCAGATCACTTAATTCATTATAAAAGGAAGAGTTGTGTGACGGTGGGTTGTACACTACTGCAATGTTGAAATTCATTACCGGAGAGAGACATACATTAACAGCTAAACATTCAAGTGAAGTATTCAAATCAACCAGTTGACATTTATATTTCTCTTTGATGTAAATTAAAACACCTCCTCCCCTCCCTACCTGCCTGTCTTTTCTAAAACACTGGTAGCCCACAATATCGATCATATTAGTGTCTATGTTCCTGTGTAGCCAGCTTTCTGAGAGACAAAGGTAGTCCAGATTTGAGTCCAACAGCAACACCGAAATCTCATCTCTTTTGGGGATTATGCTCCGTATGTTTAAATGACCGCCGAGGATCCCCTTTGGTTTAGCCTTGGTGTCCCAAAGAACTTGTGCATGATTAACAGTTTGGAAAAATAAATGTTGTTTTTGCTTTTGTACAGCTCGGTTTTGTGCTAACCCAGTGGTCTGCTGTTTAATAGTGGCAGGTCCAGGGTTAAGGTGAATATCTCCTGCCAGAAGTAGCAGAACTAACAGAACTTTAATTGTATATCATCTGCCATATTGTGATTTTTGCTTAACAGCCATGTTTGCCTTAATTTGGAAGTTTTTGCTCAGGCCTTTTAAAGACCACATAGAGTGTAGGGTGAGATGTCCAAGCCCAAATCCATACAGATAAAACTTTTTAACTTCACCTTTGGTTGAGTTTGTTGGAAAATCCTTCTTGTTGCAGGTCCAGACACACAAAGACAAAACGAAGAGGAAGTAGAGAAGTAGAGAAGGCTTATTAGTGGTGCCCATCAGCCCATTTTTTAATCCGGTGGCAGCCATCTTCGGTCTTTCTTGGAAAGAAGGAAAAAGAAAATCTGTGGATAGTAAAATAAATTCTGCTTATATCGCCAGAATCTGATCCGATCGTCCTCGAATCCAGCTGGGCCTCAGCTAGCCAACTAGCCCCTTCCGTTGCTGGTCTCGTTGCTCATAGTCGCCGTAACTGGTAACTAGTCCCACCCCTTCTCCATAACCAATAACTTATATCAATCTAGTCCTTATCCATATTATAATTACATTCATTATACAATGCCATAATATATAATACATCTTAAAATTAAATTATGCAATAGAAATGATACAACAATGATAGTTTATATTGACAATAATACCAACATCTAATAATAATTGTAATAATAATAAGAAAGAAGCCAGGGCTGCCCTTTGTCACCGGTCCTGTTCATAATTTTTATGGACAGGATTTCTAGGCGCAGCCAGGGAATGGAGGGTGTCATGCTTGGTGACCACAGGATCTCATCTCTGTTGTTTGCAGATGATGTTGTCCTGTTGGCTTCATCCAGCAATGACCTACAGCTCTTGCTGGGACGGTTTGCCGCTGAGTGTGAAGCGGCTGGGATGAGAATCAGCACCTCCAAGTCCGAGTCCATGGTCCTCAGCCGGAAAAAGGTGGATTGTCCTCTCCGGGTTGGGGACAGGCTCCTGCCCCAAGTGGAGGAGTTTAAGTATCTTGGGGTCTTGTTCACGAGTGAGGGGAAAATGGAGCGAGAGATCGACAGACGGATTGGAGCAGCATCTGCAGTGATGCGGACGTTGTACCGGTCTGTTGTGGTGAAGAGGGAGCTTGGTTCTAAGGCAAAGCTGTCGATTTACCAGTCAATCTACGTTCCTACTCTCACCTATGGTCACGAGCTTTGGGTAATGACCGAAAGAACGAGATCGCGGATACAAGCGGCTGAAATGAGCTTTCTCCGTAGGATTGCTGGACTCACCCTCAGAGATAGGGTGAGGAGCTCAGTCATCCGGGAGAGGCTCAGAGTAGAACCGCTGCTCCTCCACATTGAAAGGAGTCAGTTGAGGTGGTATGGGCATCTGATTAGGATGCCTCCTGGACGCCTCCCACTTGAGGTGTTTCAGGCACGTCCCACTGGGAGGAGACCCCGGGGCAGACCCAGGACTCGGTGGAGAGACTATGTCTCCCAGCTAGTCTGGGAACGCCTTGGTATCCCCTCTGAAGAGCTGGAGCAGGTGGCTGGGGAGAGGGAAGTCTGGGCTTCTCTGCTTGAACTGCTGCCTCCGCGACCCGGACCTCCGGAAAAGCGGTAGAAGATGGATGGATGGATGGAATAATAATAAATAAATACTTCTGATATGTTTAATATAATTATAGACAATGTTATCATCATCATAATCACCATATATCCCACCATATACCCCCACATGGCTTACAATTCCTAGGCGCAATAAGTAACAATATGATAATAATAACCATAATAATTGGTAGCCATATAGTAGTTACAATAATAATAATAATAATAATAATAATAATAATAATAATAATAATAATAATAATAATAATAATAATAATACCACCTGGCCTATGTAATACTTCAAATAATCCAATCCTAACAACAATCCTAATACTATAATACTGTTGTAATATTCTAGTAATAATGATATCAATTGTAATGGTACTCCGCATATATATTCAACAGTAACAACCTTTCTTCATTGAAGACACATTGTACTATTACTGTCCTTTATTTTTATATTGTTCAAAAATCATTTCCTCATAATTCTTTTGTTCTTATTAAAGACAATAGAAAGGAGATGTATTTACCTTCTTAACATGTTTCGACTGTACACTGCAGCCTTCGGCAGAACAGTTAGCTGATTGCTGCCAGGTGACATTCATCAGCTGATTTTCATAGGCGGGGCTAGCTCAGCGGATCTGTCAGATCCACTGAGCCGGCCCCGCCTTCCGCCGTCAGATGGTCTCTGGAGAATGTGGTCCCAGGTGTGGGAAAGCAAAAAGGCCCCCTCATCTCGGTTCATGGTGTCAGAATCAGAATCAGAATCAGAATCAGAATCAGGTTTATTGCCATTGTTCATGTAGTACACAAACTAGGAATTTGTCTCGGTACAATGCTGCAACATTAAACATGATAAGATAAGAGAAATAAACTATACATGTAATAAAGTGTAGGATAAGATTAAGTGATACTGGTCAACAGTTAAAATATATATTAGCCAGCAGCAGATACTGTGGAGAACTATATAGTGCAGTCGGTAATGCAGGAAGAAAACAGTGATGATTGACATGAGTCTGGTTGAGCTGCTGTACATGGTGCACGAGAGTCACTTAGTGTTCAGCAGTCTAATGGCAGAGGGGAAGAAGCTGTTCATGTGACGGGAGGTTTTAGTCTGGATGGACCGAAGTCTTCTACCAGAGGGGAGGGGGGCAAACAGTACGTGACCAGGGTGTGAGGGATCGGCTATGATCCGGCCAGCACGCCTCCGGGTCCTGGAGATGTACAGATCCTGGAGAGATGGGAGCTTGCAGCCGATCACCTTCTCAGCAGTGCGCACGACGCGCTGCAGCCTTAGTCTGTCCCTGGCAGTGGCTCCTGCGTACCACACGGTTATGGAGGTGGTGAGGATGGACTCGATGATGGCTGTGTAGAACTGCACTAACATCTTGGTGGGTAGCTTGAGCTTCCTCAGCTGCCGCAGGAAGAACATCCTCTGCTGGGCTTTTTTGATGAGTGAGCTGATGGTCAGCTCCCATTTGAGGTCCCTGGTGATGGTAGTGCCTAGGAAGCGGAAGGAATCAGCAGTGGTGATGGGAGAGCCTGAGAGGGTGAGGGGGGGCAGAGGAGTAGTGACTTTCCTGAAGTCTACAATCATCTCCACTGTCTTCAGAGCGTTCAGCTGCAGGTTGTTATTGCTGCACCAGGACGCCAGCTGGGCCACCTCTCTCCTGTAGGCGGACTCGTCGCCGTTGGAGATGAGCCCGATGAGGGTGGTGTCGTCCGCAAACTTGATCAACTTGACAGACTGGTGGCTGGAGGTGCAGGAGTTGGTGTAAAGGGAGAAGAGTAGGGGGGAAAGTACACAGCCCTGGGGTGATCCGGTGCTGATGCTAGTATAGTCTGAGACAGTCTTTCCCAGCCGCACATGCTGCCTCCGGTCCGTCAGGAAGTCGATGATCCACCTGCAGAGGGAGTCAGGCACGTTGAGCAGGGACAGCTTGTCCCGGAGCAGAGCGGGGCGGATGGTGTTGAATGCGGAGCTGAAGTCCACAAACAGGATCCTGGCGTAGGTTCCCGGGGAGTCCAGGTGCTGCAGGATGGAGTGGAGGGCCAGGTTGACTGCATCGTCTACAGACCTGTTGGCTCGGTAGGCAAACTGCAGCGGGTCCAGGAGAGGGGTGGTGATGGACTTGAGGTGGGACAGGACCAGGCGCTCAAAGGACTTCATGACTACAGAGGTGAGCGCTACAGGTCTGTAGTCATTAAGTCCAGTGATCCGTGGCTTCTTGGGGACAGGGATGATGGTGGAGGATTTGAGGCAGGATGGCACGTGTCTTTTCCCTGCTTTCTGATTTCTATGGCCTCCTTGATCCAGCGTTTGTGTCTGTTGCTCTCTGATCCAATAATTTTTGCGTTGTCCCAGTCCATGATGTGATTATTTCTTTTGCAGTGATCTGATATTGCTGATTTTAATGTTTCTTGTTCTGCCTTTTCTTTTTGTGATCTTGTGAGTCGTCCTTGTGTTTCCTTCTCACATTCCTTCTGGTGTTCTTTTTTTCTTGCGGTGAATGATCTTCCAGTTTCTCCAATGTAGGTTTTGTTGCATGATCTGCATGATATTTCATATATTACATTGCATTTTTTGTCTTGTTCTATTCTGTCCTTGGGGTGCACTAATAACGGTCTTAATTTTTTGTGTGGTTTTACTGCTGTGTTTATTTTGTATTTTTTCATGATCCTTTGAATTGGTTCCGTGATCCCTCGTATGTATGGTATGGTTATGGTGTTTGTTATTGATATGGTGTTTGTTCTGTGTCTTATTTCCTGTTTGTTTTCTTTGTTTTTGACTTGCTGTTTCCCTTTGTTTATTGGCAGCATATAAGAGCATGTTTTATGTGTTTTTTCTCCTCCTGTCTGTCTTCTTGGTCTGTGATGATGGTGGCCCGTTCATATAATGTCCTGACAACTGATAGCCTGTGTGCTGTGGGGTGTTCCGATGTCCATAGTAGGTATTGATCTGTGTGGGTTGGTTTCCTGTAGACTGTGATTTTTATGCTGCCGTCATCGTTGTGGTGGATTTTCATGTCCAGAAAGCCTATGGTGCCATTTTCCTCCTCTTCGTGTGTGAATTTTATATTTCAAGTGCTGTCTGTGCTGTTCAGATGGTCAGTGAGTTCTTGTGTGTGTCCTTTCCTTATTTTTTCCAGAATGTCGTCCACGTATCTCTTCCAAAGGGTGGGTTTACATTGTGTAGGTGCTGTGTTGATGGCTTTGTTTTCCAGATCTTCTATGAAAAAACTGCTCATAATGGCTGATAGTGGGTCTCCCATTGCGAATCCTTCTTTTTGTCTGTAAATGTTTCCTCTGTATTGAAAATAGGTGGATTTTGCAACAAATTGTAATAGTTTGGATATGTCATGAACTGTGAGATTGGTGCGTCTTTTAAGGGTACGGTCATTATTGAGGCATTCTTGCACTATATGTAATGTGACATCAACAGGTGTCTTTGTGAATAATGAGATGACGTCATGTGAAATGAGAATCTCGTCCGATTCTATTTTCATATCTTTGAGTTCTTGTGCCAGCTCTTTTGAGTTTTTGCAGTGGAAATCTGATAGTCCAAGGAGGGGTTTGATGATTTCAACCAGGGATTTTGATAAATTGTACGTAACTGATCCAATACTGTCTATTATTGGCCACAGTGGGATATCCTTTTTATGTATTTTTGGGGTTCCATAGATCCGTGGGGTGATGCTGGCTGTGGGTATCAGGTATATGCGTCCTTTGTGATTTTTTTTTTTTTTGCCTTTATGCTTTCTCACACCTGGGACCACATTCTCCAGAGAACATCTGACGGCGGAAGGCGGGGCCGGCTCGGTGGATCTGACAGATCTGCTGAGCTAGCCCCGCCTACGAAAATCAGCTAATAAATGTCACCTGGCAGCAATCAGCTGACTGTTCTGACGAAGGCTGCAGTGTACAGTCGAAACATGTTAAGAAGGTAAATACATCTCCTTTCTATTCTTGTCTTTAATAAGAACAAAAGAATAATAATTAAAAGAAGACAAAATGAACCTAATTGAGTCATTTCCTTAAATGTTGATTTAAATATATACGTAGATGTTTGGACATCGCCTGTGCTTCTCCCCCAACCCATTCCACAATTTTAACCCCCCCCCACACACACACACAAAAAAAAAAAACAACTTTTCCTAGTAGATCTTACTAGGTGCATTTTAAATTTTGTATTCTTCTGTAAATTATATTTCCCTTCTCTCTCACTGAAAAAACAATTGTATATTGTGTGGCAAAAAGGTTTTTACACTTTAAGCATTAACTGTGCTGTATAATAATCAACCAGATCCCGTATTTTCAATATCGTTGAATGTAAGACCGGAGTGGTGACTCAGTTGGTAGAGCATCCGCCCCACACCCGGGAGGCAGGGGTTCAAATCCCAGCCGGGTCATGCCGAAGACCATATAAAAGTGGAACTTCCTGCCGTCCAGCTTGGTGCTCAGCAATAATGGAATGGAGGAGGGAAATTTGTGGCGGCGCCTTGCATGGCAGCGGCCCTCTGATTCTACACTTGGGGTGTGTGTGATTAACACAGTAGATAGGTAAAACACAATCTCGTTCTACTGTACATGATTGGTTGTACAGTTGAATGACAATAAGGGTGATTTAATTTTAATTTTTTAATTTTGAAAACAATATGTAACCCTGTGACACTTACTTGTCTCGCCAAATTTTGTGACAATATACCATAATATACCACTATCACTGTAACACACAGGGTATATTTAGGGTATAATACCTGCGGGGTAATTGGGTAACACCCACTCACAGCTGCGCTCGCCAGATTTTTGTGTGTAACCCTTACTAACACCCACTCACCCTACTCACTTTAGGTGTAGTACCATTTTTGGTAGCGGTGTGTTATGGCAATGTAGTTACCTTAACTTTTCTATCTGGGCAGAGGGATAATTGGGCCAGGTCAGACCGACTCTGGTTTCGTAGGAGCCTAGGAGGTGCAGCAACAGACGACACATACACAGCCGTATATGGAACTTGCAACTATGCATATTATTTACAATTTTATGCACAAAAATAAATACACAGTGCTGTAAAAGAAAAAAATAAAAACAAAATACTCCAAATTATATTTACAATATTCACAGTTCTGTTTGTCCTTCCCAGGTGACTAGTGGAGTCACCTTTAGCAGTTCATAGGGTTCGGGCTTCGGCTCGCCATCCAGATTTGTAGATCCACGCTCATGCCAAGTGGCTCTTGCTTCGATGGAGTTCCCACTCTCAACGGCGTAGACAACCTTTGGATCCCAGTCAATTTCAAGGACTTTATCCAGGCAAAGGCTGCTACCAGCACGCTAGCGTCGCCATACCACCAAGGACAGTCTCTCTCCCTGGTCTGTGTCTTTCGTCGTCTGGCGTGACTGAGCCAAAAAATGCAAGTCATCCCAGACCCAGGGAGAGAGCACTTAACCCATTGGGTGGCGTGACCCAACAACGGCGCAGCCATTGGTTACTCGAAATATCAACACACAATACTAGGAGCTTTATCAGAATATTCTAGAAAATGTTCCTACTATTTATGAATATATATTTATTTAAATACTCATATTCGAATTATGCATTCCCATTGTGAAATGGGTGTTTTTCTTTTCTAAAAGCGGTATCAATATTTATAATTTAATTCACGTTAAACTATCTACTCCCTTTGTGAAATTAATGTCCCCCCTTCTTCTTAAAGCGGTATTGACATTTATAATTTTAATCACGTTTTTAACACTGGGTTACACTATCCCCCCTTAGAATCACGCAAGTCCCTTTGCATGGGATTAGCTAAATAGTAATGACGGGAGAACTAGTGTTCATGGGAATAATCTTGTGATCTGACTCTATTAAGGCTCTGGTAAAAGCCAGGTTTGAATAATCTTAGGATCTGTCTCTGTTAAGGCTCTGGTAAAAGTCAGGTTTAATCCTTGAAATAGGGACTGGGATACAGTTAGGAGAGGGTTTCGCAACTGACTATACTGTAGCTTTTCTGGCTGGGAGGTTGTCCTCTCGGAACGTCTCACAGTCTTTGGGATCTCTTTTTCAGATTCTTTTTCTTCCACAGGTTCATTACAGGTACTTTTATCAGGTGAGTTGGTTTCACTTCCAGTTCCATTATCATTGTTTGATGGTTCCACATTTGTTTCAGTTTCCTCCAGGTTTCCGTCATTCGGTAAGTTGTCGCGTCCAGGTGAGAGGTGACATTTTCTATTTGGTTGTCATTCTCAGGTGAGTGAGTTTCAGCAGGAATGTCTCCTTTAAAGAATGTCTTTGGATGGGGAATTTCATAAACTCGAGTGAGCTTTATGGGCGTTTGGATTGCTTCTTCTCTGTACCAATAGACATCTTCATTTTCCGGTTCTGAATTCTCACATTCCTCACTTTGTTCAGGTGACTGTCTTGTCTTAGGTTTGCGGACACAGTTTGGTTGGACAGGTTCTTCTGCAACAGGGGCAAGAAAACCACAGGGAAGCAAGAGGTCGCGGTGAACGGTGCGAACAGGACCATCTTTTGTTTCAGGTTTTATGGTGTAAACAGGCAAGTCACCTGCTTGGTTCACCACAATGTGAATTTCAGCTTCCCACCTGTCTGCTAGTTTGTGCTTGCCTTTGAGGCAGACTGTACGTACCACAACTCTGTCGCCTAGTTCTAGTTTTGAAGGTTTCACTCGCATATCAAATCTTGTTTTGTTTCCTTCAGCCATCTTGTTAGCATTTTCTGTTGCTAATCTGTAGCTTTCTTGTAGAGTTGTCTTCAGTTTTTCAGTGTACTGGGAATGTGAATTGAAAGTTTTGTTGTGAAACGGGAGCCCAAATGCAAGGTCGATGGGCAAGCTCGGCTGACGACCGAACATTAACTCATACGGGGCAAAACCAGTAGTGTCATTCTTCATACAATTGTACGCATGTACGAGTGGTTTCACATAGTTGTGCCAATGAGTTTTGTTCTTTTCCTCCAGAGTACCCAGCATGCTCAATAATGTTCTATTGAAACGTTCTACCGGGTTACTTCTGGGATGATAGGGTGTCGTCCGGATTTTACGAATGCCCATGATTTTGCAAAGTTCTTTTATGATATGGGACTCAAAATTGGGACCCTGATCACTATGTAACCGTTCGGGTATCCCGTAGTGGACGATAAAGTTGTCCCAAAGTGCCTTTGCAACGGTCTGAGCTTTCTGATTGCTAGTAGGGATGGCTATACCGTATTTTGTGAAATGATCAGTTAGCACAAGCACATCCTTTTTGTTGCTTTGATCGGGCTCAATGGACAGGAAATCCATACAGACGAGTTCAAGCGGTCGGGTGGACTTGATATTGACAACCAGAGCAGCTCACTCTGGAGCAGTTTTACGTCTTACGCAGCAATTACATGTCTTGATCTTCTTTTCAATATCTGCCGCCATGCGAGGCCAATAGAACCTTGTTTTGGCGAGATCCAAAGTATGCTCTGTGTCAAAATGGCCCATGTCACAGTGGAGGCTTTGAAAATTCAATTCAATTCAATTCAATTCAATTCAATTCAATTCAATTCAATTTTATTTATATAGTGCCATTTCACAACAACAGTCATCTCATAGCACTATCAACTGTAGGGGGGGGGGGCCCACAGTTGCAGAAAGACCCCAGCAATCAGGCGATCCCCTGTGAGCAAGCACTTGGCGACGGTGGAGAGGAAAAACTCCCTTTTAACAGGAAGAAACCTCCAGCAGAACCAGGCTCAGGGAGGGGCAGTCATCTGCTGCGACTGGCTGGGGGGTGAGGGGATAGAGAAGAAGAAAAGAACAGACACGTAGAGAGCAAACAGCACGATGGGGACTCAATCTATGGGAGAGAACGAACAAATGTTAATGACCAGCAAAAAAAAAAAAAAATATTTCATAGAGAGTGAGGAAAGGAGTGAGGCCCAGTGCATTACTGGAGGTCCCCCAGCTGACTAAACCTATTAGCAGCATAACTAAGGGAGGGTTCAGAAACACATGATCCCTCCCTAATTGTAGGCTATATCAAAAAGGTAGGTTGTAGCCCTATTCTTAAAAACAGAGATCGAGTCTGACTCCCGAATCCAGATTGGCAGCTGATTCCACAGGAGAGGAGCTTGATAACTGAAGGCTCTGCCTCCCATTGTACTTTTGGAGATTCTAGGTATTACAAGTAATCCTGCATTTTGGGAGCGTAGTGCTCTGTTAGGATAATACGGTAGTATCAGATCTTTTAAATAAAAAGGAGCCTGATTGTTTAGAGCTTTGTAAGTAAGAAGAAGGATTTTAAACTTAATTCTAAACTCTATGGGAAGCCAATGAAGGGAGGCCAGAACCAGAGAGATATGATCTCTCTTTCTAGTACCTGGTAAACTCTTGCTGCAGCATTTTGGATCAGCTGAAGACTTTTTAAAGATGTTTTAGGACAGCCTGATAATAAAGAATTACAATAATCTAATCTCAAGCTAACAAAAGCGTGGATCAGCTTCTCAGCATCACTCTGAGACAAGATGCTCCTAATCTTGGCAATATTACGCAAATGATAGAAGGCAGTCTTAGAAACAAAGTTAATATGTGAACTGAAGGACAAATCCTGATCAAAAATAACTCCAAGGTTTCTCACAGAGCTATTAAGAGAAAGAGTAACCGCATCCAAACTGAAAGTTTGATTTGGAAAGGAATTTCTAAGGTTTTTTGGACCAACAAGAATGACTTCGGTCTTATCTGAATTTAATAGCAGGAAATTACAAGTCATCCAAGCTTTGATTTCCTTAAGACAGCCTTCTAACTTGGCTAATTGATTACTATCATCTGGCTTCATTGACAGGTATAATTGTGTGTCATCTGCATAACAATGAAAATGTATACAGTGCTTTCTAATAATGTTGCCTAACGGAAGCATATATAAACTAAAAAGAGTAGGGCCTAGCACAGATCCCTGTGGAACTCCATGACTAAGCTTTGAGTTGAAAGAAAACTCATTATTTACATGAACAAACTGGAACCTATCAGATAAATAAGATCTAAACCACTGCAACAAAGTTCCATTAAGTCCAACATAGTGTTCTAATCTATCAAGTAGAATATTATGATTGATAGTATCAAAAGCTGCACTAAGGTCTAAAATGACAAGTACAGAAACTAGTCCATTATCAGATGCAATGAGGAGGTCGTTAGTGACCTTCGCTAAGGCTGTTTCAGTACTATGATGGATTCTAAACCCAGATTGAAACTCTTCAAGTAAACCATTTCCCTATATTATTGAAAAAGTTCATAAAGTCCTGACTAGTAAGCTCTAAGGCAGGGGTGTCAAACTCAAATTCACAGTGGGCCAAAATTAAGCAGTGAAGTAAAGTCACGGGCCAAACTCAATATTTATTGAAAAATTAACTGCAACTGATATGTAATGTTTAACCTTTTCATATGGAAACAAACTTTAGTTTTGCTTAAACACAGAATCTGGAACAACCAAAGCTTGATATTACAAACACATGAGAAATTAAATTTGAAATAAAAGACACATCAGTGGAATTCATTTCTTATTTAAATAAATAAATAAAGTATGTCTCTCCCTGTATCCTTTCAAGTTCCTTTTTAAAGTAAATCTTTTTCAAAGCCAACAACAAAAGAACCAAAAATAATAATGTCATTCAATAAAAATCCAACATTTCAACTATTAACAGACCATGCCTTGCAGTAGAAAAAGTGCATAAATAACAGATATATTCAAGCTCAGTTTGCTACACTCTGATTTACTCTGCACATTGGTCTAAGCCAGATACCTGGCATCTTTTCTTAGATGCAAGTTTATCAATGTCTGGGGTCAGGCTCTGAGCTGAGGAAATCCTCAGGACGGAGTGAAGGTGTTCATCAGTGAGTCGACTTCTGTGAGGTGTTTTGTTCACCTTCATCATAGAGAACAGTTGTTCCCATAGATATGTGCTGCCGAACACTGAGAGCATCTGAGCAGCTTGGGTGCGTAATTGAGGCATTGTGTCGGGGAGGAAACATGGAAACTGCGCAGCACCAACAGAGTCATATTTTGATTTGAGCATGTCATTACATTGGAGTTCAATTAGCTCCATTTGGAGGCTGGTTTGTGCACTTTCCACGTTGATCGCAAACGGGTTACTGAGCAGTTCAAATCTCCCTTTCTGAGCCTCAAAGTCGGCAAATCGCCGGGAAAACTCGGCGCTGAGCGCGTTGATTTTTTCAGCAAACTGTGCGCTAGGCAGCACGGCAGGAGAAGTTTGCTCTACCATGGTTTGGCAGCACGGAAAATGACCCAAGTTTCCTTGCAGCATCTGAGTCTTCCACAGACACAACTTAGTTTTAAAGGCCCTCACTGCTGCGTACATGTCTGTGATGATGTGGCCCCGTCCCTGAAGCTGCAGGTTAAGCACATCGAGATGGCTCACAATGTCAGACAGAAATGCAAGCTCACACAGAAACTTTTTATCTCTCAGCTCTGTTGTGTCCTTCCCTTTGTTTTCCATAAACTGACAGATTTCCTCACGTAGCTCAAAACATCTGTTCAGTACTTTTCCTCTGCTTAGCCATCTCACCTCTGTGTGATAGGGCACATCTCTGTATTCCGAATCCAACTCCTCCAGAAAAGACTTGAACTGCCGGTGATTCAAACCTTTGGCTCTTATGAAGTTGACTACTCGCTTTATAGAGCTCATAACATGTTCCATTTGCAGAGCTTTGCTACAGAGCGCTTCCTGATGTATGATACAGTGATAAACTGTAAGTTCACCTGCATCTTCCTCCCACATCTTCTCCTGAATCCTGCCGACCAATCCACTCTTTTGACCGCACATCGCGGGCGCACCATCTGTCGTCAGTCCCACAAGTTTATCCCAAAGCAGGATCATTTCAGTTATACATTTGGATACCTCTTCAAAGATATCTTTTCCTGTGGTGGTGCCATGTATTGATTTTAATCCTAAAAGTTCCTCTGTGACGCACAGGCTCGAGTCTACTCCACGGATGAAGATTGACAGCTGGGCAGTACCAGACGTGTCGCTGCTCTCATCCACAGCAAGGGAGTATGCAATAAAATCTTTTCCCTTTTTTATTAGTTGTTCATGTAGATTAGTGGAAAGCTCACACACGCGCTCAGCCACGGTGTTTCTGCTCAGGCTCACATTTAAAAATTCTTGCTTTTTATCTGTGCACACGATGTCGCAAACTTTGACCATGCACTTTTTGACAAACTCTCCCTCACTAAAGGGCCGGGCTGATTTTGCTATCTCTGCTGCCACAATAAAGCTGGCCTTTACAGCAGCTTCACTTTTTGATTTTGCTTTCATGAACATAGTCTGCCGGCAAACCAGACTTCTTTTCATCTCCTCCACCTTCTGCAGCTTCTGCTTTACGTCCAGGTCCTTGTACTTTTCATAATGTTTTGTTTTATAGTGTCTTCTTATGTTATATTCTTTTGTTACAGCCACGTTAGCTCCGCACACAAGACAAACAGGTCTGTCCTTTATATTTGTGAACAGATAATCTGCCTCCCACCTGTCTTGAAAGCTCCTGTTGTCCATCTTTCGTTTGGCCATTTTTGTGGAGGGTGAAATTAATTTGTCCGATGTGACTGGAGCATGGTTGTCAATGACTGTCAACAGAAAAAAGGAGCGCTTGCCGGTTTCGACTGCGCGCCAACATACTAGCAAAGCATTGTGGGATTTGTAGTATTAGCGGTACAGTATATACCGCAGGCCAGCTCTAATGCACATTTGATATGATCTCGCGGGCCAATTATAATTACACTGCGGGCCAAATTTGGCCCGCGGGCCTGAGTTTGACACATGTGCTCTAAGGGAATGCTAGGATTGACAGAGTCCTGACTCTTTGTCAACCTGGCTACAGTACTGAAAAGAAACCTGGGATTATTCTTGTTCTCTTCTATTAATGCAGAGTAATAACTCGTTCTAGCTTTTCTAAGAGATTTTTTATAAGTTTTATAAAGACCATACGGCGTCACTCAAACAACAAACCCTGGATCAACCCTGAGATAAAAACACTTCTGAGAGAGAAGAAGAGGATCTTCAGGTCAGGGAACAGGGAGATGCTGAAGTCCGTACAGAGGGAGCTGAGGAGAAAGATCAGAGAAGGCAAGGACAGCTTCAGGAAGAAGATGGAGGACAAGCTGCAACAGAGCGACATCAGCGGGGTCTGGAGAAACCTCAAAACCATCTCGGGGCTCCAGAATACCTCCCCCCAGGCCACAGGGGGCAGGGAGTGGGCGAACAACCTGAATCTGTTTTTCAATAGATTTGACCAACCGCCCTCCCCCCTGACTGCACAACAACCACTGCTGCCTCTAAAGAAATCAAGTCCTGCTGCCCACTCCCCACTCCACCAACACCCCCCCACTCCCAACACACAGCCCCCCATCCTGACCCTGACCAGGACCCAGGTGAGGACGGAGCTGAGGAAGATCAAGGCGAGGAAGGCGCCGGGACCGGACGGCATCAGCGCAAAGCTCCTCAAGTCCTGTGCAGACCAGCTGTGTGGGATTGTGACATATATCTTCAACATGAGCCTGAAACTGGGGAGGGTACCACAGCTGTGGAAAACATCTTGTGTGGTACCTGTACCAAAAACTTCCCACCCCAAAGACCTGAACAGCTACAGACCGGTGGCCTTGACGTCCCACTTGATGAAGACCCTGGAGAGACTGCTCCTTGCTCACCTCCGCCCCCTGGTGGAACCAGCGATGGATCCACTCCAGTTCGCCTACCAGCATGGCATTGGGGTGGAGGATGCGGTGATCTTCCTCCTTCACCGTTCTCTGTCCCACCTGGAGAAGCCCGGGAATATGGTGAGGATCATGTTCTTTGACTTCTCCAGTGCTTTCAACACCATCCAACCGATGATCCTGAAGGACAAGCTGCTGCGCGCAGGGGTGGACCAGCACCTGTCATCATGGATCCTGGACTACCTCACGAACCGGCCTCAGTTTGTGAGAACCCGGGACTGTGTGTCCGACACGATCATCAGTAGCACGGGGGCCCCCCAGGGAACGGTGCTGGCTCCCTTCCTGTTCACTCTTTATACTGCGGACTTCTCACACAACACAACACACTGCCATCTACAGAAGTTCTCTGATGACTCTGCGATCGTTGGCCTCATCTCCAATGGAGATGAAGCTGAGTACAGAGGGCTTATCCAGGACTTCGTGGACTGGTGCCATCGGAACTGCCTCCAGATCAACGCGAGGAAAACTAAGGAGCTGGTGGTGGACTGCCGCAGGCATGGGCAGCCCCTCACAGTACCAGTAAATATACAGGGAACAGACATTGAGATGGTGACATCCTATAAGTACCTGGGTATTCATCTGAACAATAAACTAGACTGGTCACACAATACTGATGCACTCTACAAGAAGGGACAGCGCAGGCTGTTCCTGCTGAGGAGACTCAGGTCTTTTGGTGTACAAGGGGCGCTGCTGAAGTCATTCTATGACACGGTGGTGGCATCAGCCATCACTTTTGGAGTGGTCTGCTGGGGCAGTGGCATTACTGCAGCCGATAGGAAGAGACTGAACAAACTGATTAAGAAAGCTAGCTCTGTCCTGGGGCAGCGCCTTGATCCGATGGAGGAGATAGGAGAGAGAAGGACGGTGGCTAAACTGTCATCTCTGCTGGAGTCCGAGTTCCACCCTATGCAGGACATACTGAATGCACTGAGGAGCTCATTTAGCAGCAGACTACATCATCCCAGGTGCACAACCGAGAGGTTTCGTAGGTCCTTCCTACCAACGGCTGTCAGACTGTACAACCTAAGCAGGGCTGCTCGCAGAGATAGCAAAAAGATGTAACAAACTAATAGTTTTTTGAATGCAAAAGATGCAATAGACTTACACAATGGTCCCCTCCGGCATACAACTAGGAACATACCGGTCGCTATGGAGGGTGAGAATATGTATGGGCACATAATCATACCATGTAGGATAACTAAGTAGACGGTTATGCTGTTTCATTCCATCTAGCAACAATGCTCTGCACTGTGTGTGTTTATATATTTGCATATTTATTCCATCTAGCTACAATGCTCAGCACTGGGTGTGTTTATATATTTATATATCTACATATTATTCCATCTAGCTACATTGCTCCGCACTGTGTGTGTTTATATACTTGCATATTTATTCCACCTAGCTGCAATGCTCCGTACTGTGGGTGTTTATATATTTACATATTTATTCCATCTAGCTACAATGCTCTGCACTGTGTGTTCATATATTCATATATTTATTCCATCCAGCTACAATGCTCTGCACTGTGTGTCTGTGTGTGTGTGTGTATATATATATTTTATAGTAATACGTACATATGTTTATTAGCTGCTCTTGCTTGCTTGTTTTTTTTCTTGCCTTCTGATTGTTGCTCTGAGTGTTGCTATCCCTGTGCTGTTGCAATCCTGGAATTTCCCCGTTGTGGGACTAATAAAGGCTTATCTTATCTTATCTTATCTTATCTTAAATTAAAAGATGATTTCTCCAAGCTAAATAGATTTCATCTAAATTAGTAGAGCGCCATTTTCTTTCTAATTGACGAGTCTTCTGTTTTAAGCTATGAGTTTCTGTGTTGAACCAAGGAGTTAGAAATCTCTGATTAGACTTTTTCTTTTTTAAGGGGGCCACCAAGTCTAGAGTCTGATGCAGAGAAGCTGAAGCACTATCCACCATGTTATCAATTACAGAAGGAGCAAGCTGTCTATAGCTTATTTCCGTTGTGTTGACACATGGCATAGAGGAAACAATCTGCATAAATTTGGAAACAGCATCATCTGAGAGGCATCTACTGTAATAATATTTTTCTTTAGGAGCCAAATAGTCAGAAATAGTAAAATCAAAGGTTAACAGACAATGGTCTGACAGTACAGGGTTATGAGGAGACACTACAAGATTTTCTATTTCTATGCCATATGTCAGAACAAGGTCCAATGTATGGTGGAGGTAATGAGTAGAATTTCCTACTTTTTGAGAAAACCCAATCGAGTCTAATATTGAATTAAAAGCCACATTAAGGCAGTCACTATCTACATCCACATGTATATTAAAGCCCCCTACTATAATTATTCTATCAGATTTCAGCACTAAATCAGCTAAGAAATCAGCAAATTCGGGTAAAAATTCTGAGTAGGTTGATGGAGGACGATAAACTATGGCAAATAAAATTGGGTTTAACCTAAAATTGCTAAAGTGCCCAATACTGAGGACCAGGCCCTCAAAGGAATTATAACATGTTTTTTGCTTTACGTTAACTAGTAATTTGGAATGGTAAATTGTTGCTTCTCCTCCTCCACGACCAGAACTTCTGGGATTTTGACAGTTTAAATAACCAGAGGGAGTTGATTCATTTAAACCAACACAATCCTCTTGCCCTAACCAAGTCTCTGTAAGGGAAATTAAATCAATCTGATGATCAATTAACAGATCATAGACTAACAGAGACTTGGGAGTTAGAGACCTAATATTTAATAAACCACATTTAATTTTTAAATTATGAGGAGGAACAGAGGCCAAATCATTCAATTTAGAGGCTTTATGTTTAATTTGAGTTTTACCAATATTTTGCGTTATCACTTTGGGATGCTTATACATTATATTTTTATTTACTTTGGAGGGAGCAGACAACGATTCTCTGATGGGGATGACGGGGCTAAGCTGAGGGGTGGCGGATGAAGAGGAGCTGCAGAGAGGCGTGTAAGACTGCGACTCTGCTTCCTGGTCCCAACTCTGAGTAGTCATGGTTTTGGAAATTTGTATAAAAAAGATGCCAGATTGTTAGATAAATGAGAAGCACCATCCAAAGTGGGATGAATGCTGTCTCGTCTCATAAGACCAGGTTTTCCCCAAAAAGAGCTCCAATTGTCAATGTAGCCCATGTCATTTTTAGGACACCACACAGACAGCCAGCGGTTCAAGGATGACGAACGGCTAAACATGTCATCACTGGTCAGATTGGGGAGGGGCCCAGAGAATACTACAGTGGCAGACATCGTTTTTGCAAAGTCACACACCGATTCTACATTAAGTTTCGTGACTTCCGACTGCCGGAGACGGATGTCATTAATGCCGGCGTGAATAACAATTGTGGAATATTTACAGTTACTTTTAGCCAGCATTTTCAAATTTGACTCGATGTCGCCTGCTCTGGCCCCAGGAATGCATTTGACTATGGCCGCTGGAGTCTCTAGGTTCACGTTTCTGACTACAGAGTCGCCAATGATCAGAGTTTTTTCCTCAGCGGGTGTGTCGCTGAGCGGGGAAAAACGATTAGAAACGTGAACAGGTTGGTGATGAACCGGGGCTTTGCGACTAGGCTTCCTTCTCACCGTCACCCACCCAGTCTCCTCGCTGCTGAGGAGAGCCGAGGGACCGCTGACAGTGGGGCCTAAGCTAGCTAGCTCCGCTGCAGCTAATGGGCGTCCGTCAAGATTAACTGGAGCAGACGGTATTTCAATGCAGTGGAGCCGAGATTCCAAATCAGACAACCTCGCCTATAGCGCCTCAAAAAGACAACATTTATTACATTTACCGTTATCACTAAAAGAGGCAGAGGTGTAGCTAAACATCTGACAGAGAGAGCACACCAGAGGAGGAGAGGAAAGAGAGCTAGTAGCCATAGCTAGTGGCTGGAGAGCAACCACACAGGCAGACAGCAAAACAGGAAGTGACGATACGTTACCACAAGGAAGTGACGATCCTTCCAGTCCAAGGAAAAAGACGAGCTGGTAAGTAACATTTCCTCCGTCTTGACGAGTGCGGTAAAGGATGTTATTGCACATTTCAAATCGACCGAGTTCTCGGCGTAACAAGTTGATGTCAGGAAGCTCAGTTCGTACAGTTGGTGGAACTTTTAGCCCAGTTTCAATTTGTGCAATCACTTCCCTTAACCTCTTGCACTTCAGTGTACCACGGGCGGACACGTCTCTGCGTCCTAGGAGGCACTGAAAAAAAAAAAGCTGCATTTCCGTTCTTCCACTACAGACACAGCCGCGAACAGAAAGCCAAAGGAGTGCTTTGATTGGTTTAGATGTGATTGACCTCTCATTAAACTAATAAGAGCCTTGAATTGGGTTTCTGAAACCTTGAAGAACCAATGACTGAAAACCTAGCAAGAAGGACCCGCCTACCAACGGCTGCGAATACAGCGAGCCAACTGAAGCACAGTAGTTCGAAAGCGTGCGTCCCTTGTGTAAAATCGGTTTTGTTTTAGCCGCTGCGTGACACACACACATTCTCCAGTCTTTTTTTCTTACTACTGTTCTTATTTGTTTTGAAAAATCGTTTGCCAAAACAGCAATCATGGAAGCGCAAAACCGCAATAATGGAATTATGGTTTAACCGGGTCGCGTGACCAGAACCACGAGTCCGTAACAAGCGGACCAGCGTCATATTCTTCTGACAATGAGGAAGAGAAGTTCGCCAGTGACACTGTTGTTGTGGACAGGTAAGTGTTCTTTATCCCTGAAAATTGTAATCAAAAATGACTTTTGACTGATCGGTAAATTACAACTGTGCGTAGTAGACCGCGGTGCACCGTGACCGCGGCGCACCGGGCGATGTCCATCCTCTGTAGCGGGGGGTGGGGGTGGGTGGGGTGGGTGGGAGTTATCTTCTACATTACAGATATTTTAGTATAATTTTTAGTGCACTGTCGGTTATTTTTTCTTGTAAAAAAAAGCCACACATTTTTTACGTGGCATGCTTCTTTGTGTGTGGGGGCTTGTTTGTTCATTCATTCATTCATGAATGAATAAACAACACCCCCCCCCACACACACACACAGCCCTGAGTGTCACCTTTCATTAGAGCCCAACATCAAGCTTTTATATTGAATCATTCAAAAGTTACAGACGTTTTTCCAAACTGAGCCATTTGGCACAATTTGGCACAGTTCAAAAATGCCTGGGAACAACCTGTGAAGAAAGCTGTGTAATATATTCATTTTTTGTGGTATTGTTACAAAATTTTGACCTCAGCTGGATAACCCTTGGTTCTACATTTCTGTTGCATTTTCAAGCCCGGATCTGACAGCTGTGTGTTATTTGCAAGCATTTGTATCAAAAAAAAACACCCAGGTGAAATTTATTTTCTTCAAGTTCAGTATGTTTAGATGACTGTTACTCAGTGGCCGGAGCACTTAGAGAGATTATGACTGTTTTGCCAAAAAATTCAAAGTGTTTTCTTTTAAATGAGATCAACCCCATGAAGATGCTGCAAAGGGTTGAAGAACAGCTTCTGATTTACTTTGGGTATGTTATTTTTTGGCGTTTTTAGGGAAATTGACCAGAGTGCAAGGGGTTAAACAGGGTCAGTTCTCTGTTCGTTTTTGATCTGTTCAGTGGTCATGTGGGGTACATCTGGAAGACCACCACAGCCATCTTCATCAGCGTAGCCATCTGGAATGGCGGCTACAGAGAGGGCTAACGAGTGAACCAAAGGGAAGGTGTTGTCTGGAGAGCTACAGACAAGGTGTTTTTCACATATAGCAGACACTACCTCGGAACTTAAACTGCATTCAGGAAGAGACAAGTGAGTTTGAGTGACTGCTGTATGCGGTCAAGCTCCTTTTGGGACACTGCGTCATCAAGTAACTCGCCATGTGGCCGTCTAGAGAGGCCATCTGCATCTGAGTTAAGCTTGCCTGCTCTGTATTGGAGCTTAAAGTTAAATGTTGACAGAGCAGCTAGCCACCTATAACTCATGGCATCCATCTTAGCAGTAGTTAAGATGTACGTCAGGGGTTACTGTCTGTCATGACAGTAAAGTGGTTGCCATATAGATAGTCTGCGAACTTCTCCGTTACCGCCTACTTTAGAGCTAAAAATTCCAATTTATGGGCGGCGTAAAGGGACTCACTTCTAGATAACCCCCGGCTTGCATAAGCTATGACCCTAGTCTGGCCCCCCTGCTCTTGATAAAGGGCGGCGCCAAGCCCTGTAGTGCTGGCGTCAGTATGGAGGGTATATGGCAACTGAGGGTCAGCGAAACCCAGGACAGGCGCAGTACTGAGCTTTTCAATGATGGTTTTGAATGCAAGATCACAGGAAGAAGTCCATCGCTTGCCAAACGGTGTCTTTGGGTCATGGTACTGGGCAGGCTTAGCTTTGGGCTTTGTGCTCTTTCGCAAAGGAGGGTAGCCTGCTGTTAAGTCAGTGAGGGGCTTAATAATGCTTGAATAGTTCTTAATGAACCGCCTATAGTACCCTGTAAAGCCTAAGAATGAGCAGAACTGTTTGAGATCACGGGGCACAGGCCAGGTACTTAGGGCTTTCACTTTTTTGGGGTCGGTCTCAACTCCTTTACTGGACACAATGTGACCGAGGTATCTGACAGAAGTTTGAAAAAATCTGCATTTCTCAGGGGAGAGTTTAAGCCCGTACTCTTTTAGGTGATTAAGAACTTTCATTAAGCGAGCCTCATGTTCTTCGGGCGTCTTGGAGAATACAATGATGTCATCGAGAAACACAATCACCTCATGCAGATTCATGTCACCCATACATTTCTCCATGAGGCACTGGAACATGCTGGGGGCATTTATAATGCCTTGGGGCATTCTATTGAATTCCCAAAAGCCCATGGGACATACGAACGCCATCTTTGGTTTGTCCAGCTCCTCTACCTCAATTTGGTAGTACCCAGACTTTAAATCGAGGACGGAGAACCACTGCAAACCAGTCAAGGTGGAAAACGTTTCCTCCAAGTTGGGGAGGGCGTAAGCATCTTTTACAGTCTGCATGTTAAGCTTCCTGTAATCAACAAAGGCGGACGTCACCATTTTTCTTTCGCACCACTACAATAGGCAAAGAAAATGGGGAAGTGGACTCTCTTATCACGCCTGCTTGTTGAAGCTCTTTGAGATGCTTACGGACTGCTTCCAGGTCATTTGGATGTATGGGACGGGCTCTGTGTTTGAACGGTGTTTCATCTGATAATTTGATTGTGTATTTTACTTGATCCATTTTGCCAAAGTCAAGATCGTTTTGTGCAAATACTTAGTGCATTTGACTGAGTCTTTCTGTTAGGCGCTCTTTCCATTCAGCGCTAATGGGGGAAGAGTCAAAGTTGAACTTCAGAGTGGACTTTGGTTCAGTTTTGGACTTTGTAACTTTCACGGAGTGTTCTTGTGATAGGACTCGTTGATATGCACAAATTTCTCCAATGACACACTTCTGAGGGTTTGTCATGTCATGTTCTGATTCATTGGTGAGTATAACTGGAACAAGGTAAGGTGGTCTTTCAGGTAGGTCTATGAGACATGGTTTTACCAGGATACCACCAGGTAAGGCTGACATTAACGGGTGTTCTAACAAGACAGATTTTTCACTGTTGCCGGCTGACACAGCTACAGCACCATCTAGAACAACTCTTTGGCCTGCAAGAACTAACTGTGGCTCTTGGTTGCGCATGGTCACTAAACCAAGACTAGTGTCTTTGGACTGTCTGTGCCGTAGCTCAAAGACTTTTAACACTGCCTTATAACCAAGTGACATGGTTGGCTGCAGTTCAGAACATGCATCAGAGTACAGCTCGTAAAGTACATCTAATGTGTTTGTCCCTATTAACACTAAGATTTGATCAGCTGCACGTACATCTGGAACCACTAAGGCAAGTGTTGGCACTTCGGCTTCAATACCGAGAAAGTCTTTTGGGAAAGTGACATGCATTTCAATGTAGCCTAAATAAGGTACACTCTGACCGTTAGCTCCCTCCACTTCTAACAGCTCAAAAAGTGGCTTAATCTCATGGTTGGATAAGTACTGTCTGTAATAGGACTCAGGGACAGTAGTCACCTGGGAGCCTGTATCTAACAAACAGCTCACAGTACAGCCATTCACTTTCACTTGGGCTGTACTTTTGGTACCAATTAGACCATTAGGAAAGTTAAAGGGGTCTGTTTTGGAGTGTGACTTCAGTTTAGCACGTGTCTTGAATGGAGCTTTTGGTTTGGGACGGGTCATCTCTGAACTAGCCTCTGTTTGTCCCGCAACAGGGGGAGACTTCAGTTGTAAAGAAGATTGGGGGTTCCAATTGTCCCAAATCTGTCTTTTTACTCTTAGTTCTTTGCGTTTTGCAGCCACAAGCGCAGGGTTTGGCTCTGACTCACAAGTGGCTACAATATGCCCATCTTCGCCACAGTGGAAGCAATATCATGGTTTGGGCCTAGTATTGGGATGGCTGGACGAAGGTAAGTTTTCAGGTTTGGCATGGTCAGGTTTTTTATTTCCAGATTTCTTAGTTGGGTCCTTCTTCGGTGGTGCTTGTTTCTTCTGTTTCACGACAGCAGCTAATTGGCTTTTTAGATCAGCGACTTGCTTTTTCAGTTCTTTCAGACTTTCCGACTCTACTTCACTGTTTGTGCTTGTTTCAGTGATGGTTTGTTCGTAGGAAACTGCTTTTGGTTTTGTGGCACCCAAGTGTTTTTTCATGCGGGTGTTTTTAACTTCTCGTCTGTTGTGCGAAGGTGAAGCAATAATTCTGCATACTCAGGTGGATGTTTATCTTTTAGTTCCAGCTGTAGCTCTTTTAGCAGATTGTCATCCCAACAGCCTCTGTTAAACTGCTTGAGAAGCTGTTTGTTCGCTTCCTGGGGCTCCAGACCGCCTCTACGCACTGTGAGATTGAGCGCCACCTGCAAACGATGCAGATATGCAGAGGGTTTTTCTCCATAATCTTGAAAAGTGTTCATGAATCGCACAAGCAGTTCATCACCGTCTTCAACAGTCCCGAAAGCTGAATCCAACAGCTTAAGATAGTCGGCAGAGGTGGCTTCAGGCCCAAGAGAGCGAATAATATCAGACGCAGGAGAAAGAAGACTTTCAAAGATCTTGCGAGATTTTTCCAAGTGAGACAAAGAAGTATCTTCCATCATCAAGTCAACATGTGAACGCCATGTTTCATAACCAGCTTCAGTATACGGTCTTGGCGTTTTGCCAGAAAAAGCTCTGATTCTCAAAGAGGAATGGGCGTTTGACGGCTTCTCTGCATTTTTAATGACATGCTCGACTACAATTTTCTGAACCTCGGGTGGGTTAAGATCAGCTGGGCTCAACCTTTGAGGTGTTAAGTTTGGTCTAAGAGGGCTTTGGAAGAGTGCTTGAGTGGTTTTAGGGGTGCGAGGCACTTCAACTTGGAGTGGAGGAGAGACTCCACTTTGTGTGGGTTCTACAGTAAGGGAAGCAGGATCAATGTCAGCAGAGACCGTTTCAGCTTTCTCAGCAGCTTCAATAGACTTCCCTATTTTGGACATGACCTCCCGCAACACCTCTTCAAAACCTTTTCCACTTAGCTTAGCTAAACCCCTCAGGTTTCTAAGATAAGCCTCAGGAACACTGCCCCCTACAGTTTTAGTATAGACATCAGTTAGAGCTTGAATGCAGTATTTAACCTCAGGATTGTCAGTGGATGGAAAGGAGCACGCCGACGTAGGTGCTAATGCTTCAATGGTTAATCCAGACTCAAACTCTACAATGTGACTTTTGTCAAAATCAGATGAGTTATCATCAATGCTGAGCACCCTACGGATAGTGCCATGTTGCTCTAGAAACTCAAAAATGTCTGTGTCTTTCTCTTTATCAACAACACCACTGACAATGACTGCATTAGGGATTTTAACACCACGTTTTTCTACAAAATCCATTTTGGCCGTATATCAATTGTTTAGTCAGGGTCAAAACAGAATTCACATCTGTTTTGCAACGCTCCAGGCTCCTGGCTGCGCTCGCCAAATTTTTGTAACCCTGTGACACTTACTTGTCTCGCCAAATTTTGTGACAATATACCATAATATACCACTATCACTGTAACACACAGGGTATATTTAGGGTATAATACCTGCGGGGTAACTGGGTAACACCCACTAACACCTGCGCTTGCCAGATTTTTGTGTGTAACCCTTACTAACACCCACTCACCCTACTCACTTTAGGTGTAGTACCCTTTTTGGTAGTGGTGTGTTATGGCAATGTAGTTACCTAACTTTTCTACCTGGGCAGAGGGATAATTGGGCCAGGTCAGACCGACTCTGGGTTCGTAGGAGCCTGGGAGGTGCAGCAACAGACGACACATACACAGCCGTATATGGAACTTGCAACTATGTATATTATTTACAATTATATGCACAAAAATAAATACACAGCGCGATAAAAGAAAAAAATAAAAACAAAATACTCCAAATTATATTTACAATATTCACAGTTCTGTTTGTCCTTTCCAGGTGAGAAGTGGAGTCACCTTTAGCAGTTCATAGGGTTCGGGCTTCGGCTCGCCATCCAGATTTGGAGATCCACGCTCAAGTGGCTCGTGCTTCAGGTTCAGGTTCAGGTTCAGGTTACTTTATTTGTACCCGTAGGTTGATTTGTTTTGCAGTCTGGTGACATCCATATATACAAGCCACAAATTACATTCAACATAGACACAAACACAGGCACATATGAAGCTGACTATAAACATGATAAAAATACTCAAGGCTCCATCAATCAGGGTATAAAAAGACAAAGAGATGGGAGAAAAATCAGAGGTAAGAGAGAAGGGTCATAGGTGGACATTGAACTCCATTCAGTGGAGTTCCCGCGCTCAATGGCATCGACAACCTTTGGATCCCAGTCAATTTCAAGGATTTTATCCAGGCAAAGGCTGATACCAGCACGCTAGCGTCGCCATACCACCAAGGACAGTCTCTCTCTCTGGTCTGTGTCTTTCGTCGTCTGGCTTGACTGAGCCAAAAATGCAAGTCATCCCAGACCCAAGGAGAGAGTGCTTAACCCATTGGGTGGCATGACCCAACAACGGCGCAGCCATTGGTTACTCGAAATATCAACACACAATACTAGGAACTTTATCAGAATATTCTAGAAAATGTTCCTACTATTTGTGAATATGTATTTATTTAAATACTCATATTCGAATTATGTATTCCCATTGTGAAATGGGTGTTTTTCTTTTCTAAAAGCGGTATCAATATTTATAATTTAATTCACATTAAACTATCTACTCCCATTGTGAAATGAATGTCCCCCCTTCTTCTTAAAGCGGTATCGACATTTATAATTTTAATCATGTTTTTAACACTGGGTTACAAATACATTAGTATGTTCAAGATACCCGAGTTTGTGTATAACACGGACTGCCCTTTTTTGTAATATTTGCAATGAATTAAGTGTACTTTTATAATTGTTACCCACGACCTCTATACAATAGGTCAAGTATGGAAGTACTATTGAGCAATACAAGATATGAAGTGATTTGTAATCTAGGACTTACTTAATTTTATTTCTAATTGCAATATTTTTGTGACTTAGTTTTGTATGTATTTGACGTGTGGTTTCCAACTAATTTTATCATCTGGTATTACCCCCAAAAATCTGATCTCAACATTTTCAATAATTACATTATCTATATGACATAATGTAGCACACAGGCCCAGGAAACACGCACGCAGGCTCAGGATAGATTTAACAGCTTTATTCAACAAGCAGGTGTGTGTGGATGGATGTATGCGGTACGGGAATGTGCTGGGGTGAACGCCGATGCGCAGGCAGCAGAGCAGCGCGCCGTACAGCCGGACAACCCTATGGAGACAAGAACAAAGGACAAGGGTAATGGGCACCACACCGAGACAGGGGATATAAGTGACGGTGTTGCTTACTTGCAGGGACAGGTGGCTGGCGTCGGCAGGCGATGAGCCCGGGAGACAGCGTCCTGCTGGGTCTGCACAGAAAATGGAGATGCTATGGCGATGACTGGGGAAATCCGCCGCCAGGGGGGTCCACCTGTGCACAGGGGTGAGAACTTGGAAGACAAGGTAAGGAGTTCTTACGTGTTGTTGAATCTTTGCTGGTGATCTGAGGTAGAGTCACGAGCTTTGGAAACGCTGATGAGAACAGACGGCTCCAGACTGCAGCAGAGGGCAGAGTGGGCTAAATAGCCCGCTGCTGACGAGACGCAGGTGTGCGCGCAGCTGAAGCCGCTGATGAGCGGCGGGTCGTGACAGTACTCCCCCCTCTAGCAGCGCCTCCTGGCGCTGGTTTGTCCGGATGTGCCCGATGGAACTCCCTGATGAGGCTCTTGTCTAACACCCAAGAGGAGGGCACCCAGGATCTAAACTCCGGACCAAACCCCTCCCAGTCCACCAGATACTGCAACCCGCGCCCTCGGCGCCGGGAGTCCAGGAAGGAGGCGACTATCCAGGCCAGGTGGCCGTCGATCATCATAGGCGCGGGCGGCGCTGCGGGCGGGGGGCAGAGGGGGTCAGACACATAGGGCTTGATCCTGGAAACATGGAAAGTAGGACAAATGCAAAGGGAGGGGGGAGGGCCAGACGCACAGCCACCGGATTGATAATCTTGGAAATGGTGTGAGGACCAACGAAGCGTGGTGCCAACTTCTTCTTCTCCCCCTTAAGGTGGAAATCCTGAGTGGCCAACCAGACTCGTTGACCTACCTGGTAGGCAGGGGCCGGTCTCCTGCGGCGGTTGGCAGTGATGCTATTACACGCAGCCGTGCATAAAAGCGCGTCCCGTGTCCTGGACCACAGAGCCCGACAACGTCTCAGGTGCGCCTGGACGGAAGGAACAGCGAGCTCTGCCTCCTGGTCTGGAAACAAGGGTGGATCATAGCCCAGGGACGCCTTAAAGGGAGACATACCTGTAGCAGAAGACCGGGCGGTGTTGTGGGCGTATTCAACCCAGGCCAGATGTGAACTCCAGGAGGATGGGTCCGATGACGTGACGCAGCGCAGAGCAGCCTCCAACTCCTGGTTGGCCCTCTCACACTGCCCGTTGGATTGTGGGTGATGGCCGGATGAGAAGCTAACTGTGGCCCCCAGGGCGTTGCAAAAGCACCTCCAGACCTCTGAGACAAACTGGGGACCCCGATCCGAGACGACATCTACTGGTATCCCGTGTAACCTGACCACGTGCTGCACCAGGAGATCCCCCGTCTCCTGCGCCGTTGGAAGACCCCGCAGTGGCACGAAGTGGGCGGCCTTGGAGAAACGGTCCACAATGGTCAGCACGGTGTTAAAGGAGTTGGAAGTGGGGAGACCAGTGACAAAGTTGAGGGCAATATGGCACCAGGGTCTGCCAGGGGTCAGCAGAGGCTGGAGTAGACCGGCGGGAGGAGAATTACCCGACTTGGCAGAGGCGCATACAGGGCAAGCCCGGACATAGTTGGAGGCATCCTTCTGCAGACCCGGCCACCAGAAGGAGCGTTGGAGGAGATCCACTAGCCGAGATACCCCCGGGTGACAGGCGAGTTTGGAGGTGTGGACCCAATGAATGACCTCCCCCCGGACAGAAGATGGAACAAACAACCTTCCCTCCGGTCCGCCGCCAGGATCCGGTTCAGCCTCCTGCGCCCTCCGGATCTTGTCCCTGATGGACCAGGAGATGGCACCTACCACACACGAACTGGGCAGGATGGGGTGGCCCGACTCCTCCGATGTCTCAGGGGCAAACTGCCTGGAGAGGGCATCAGGTAGGATGTTCTTAGAGCCGGGGCGATAGGTAATGGTGAAGCGGAACCGGGCGAAGAATAGAGACCAGCGCGCTTGGTGGGCATTCAGGCGTCTAGCAGATCGAAGATATTCCAAGTTCTTGTGGTCCGTCATCACCACGAATGGTAGCGCTGCCCCCTCCAGCCAGTGGCGCCACTCCTGCAGGGCGAGCTTGATGGCAAGAAGCTCCCTGTCCCCGACGTCATAATTCCGCTCGGCCGGAGACAGACGCCGTGAGAAGAAGGCGCAGGATCGTTTGGTCCCGTCAGTGGGTGAATGCTGGGACAGCACCGCCCCCACCCCCGTGTCAGATGCGTCGACCTCAACCAAGCACTGCAGCGCGGGGTTGACCTGGGTCAGGACCCGGGAGGAGGAGAACTCCGTCTTCAGCATCTGAAATGCCGCGGCGACATCTTCAGTCCAGCGAAAGGCGTTCTTGGGTGACATGAGACGGGGCAGCGGGGCAGCGATGGCACCAAAGTTGGGCACAAAACGGCGGTAGAAATTAGCGAACCCAAGGAATTGTTGGACCTGCTTCCTGGAGGTCGACGTCGGCCAGTCCACCACCGCTTTGACCTTAGCGGGGTCGGGCAGAACCTGATTATGTGAGATCACAAATCCTAGAAAGGAGGTGGTCTTGACGTAAAACTCACATTTTTCTGCCTTCACATATAACCTGTTCTCCAGCAGCCTCTGTAAGACCCGTCTCACATGCACCTGGTGTTCTTCACGTGACCTGGAGAAGATGAGGATATCATCTAGGTACACGAATACAAAGAGACCCAGGAAATCACGCAGGACGTCATTTATTAGGTGCTGAAAGACAGTTGGGGTGTTGGTCAGACCAAAGGGCATTACGAGGTATTCAAAATGTCCACTTGGCGTTCTGAATGCAGTTTTCCACTCATCCCCCTCCCTGATCCGGACGAGATGGTAGGCGCTGCGGAGGTCCAATTTGGTAAACCAGGTCGCCCCCTGCAGGGAGTGGAAGGCAGTTTCCATCAGCGGCAGAGTGTACCGGTCCTTCTCAGTGATGTCATTCAACGCTCGGAAGTCGATACAAGGGCGGAGGGAGACGGCAGGCAGAGTCCAATAATACACACAGTTCTGGTGGTCTCCCTGCGTCCAATGTCCAAATAGCAGATAGGGGGAGAAGGGAGCATTCGGGCGGCCTACTCCAGTCCCAGACCCGGAAAAACAGGACCTCCGGCGGCCGGACCATGTCGCCAAGCAAACAGTCCAGTTGGTCGGTTGGCCGACCCAGAACGCCAAACAGGTGAGGCAGTCCTTCAGGCGGCTGACCCACATCGCTCAGCCACCAGGACCACAGGGGAGAGAACGGCAAAGGCTTCCCTGTAGAGGGGGATAGTGCGGGAGAGCCGGGCCGAATATGAGGAACCCCAACGGCACCCGGTGGAGATGGTTTGGAGGAAAGATGAGGGGCCAGCCCAGCGTTGTTCGGCGGAGGACCTGCAGCTCCACCTCCAAACATTACCAGAATAGGCGCTGTCTTCCTGTTGGACCCAGGGTGAGCCCGCGCTGCACCCACAATGGAACCCGATCGGATCGCGGCTGCACCCAGGATGGACCCCGATCGGGTCATGGCTGTACCCACGTCGGACCCCAATCGGGTCACGGCTGCACCCACATCGGACCCCGATTGGGTCGGAACCGCTCCATAGACGACCTCCACCTCCGAACCCGGAACCTTCAGAACAGCGATTGGGGTTGACTCCACACCGGTGACCCTGGGAGAAGGCTCAGGAGAAGAAGAAAAACCAGGATCAGGATCACCGGTAGCGACAGAGCCCAGCGAGATGAGCTCGGATGCAGTGGACGGCTGCCCCTGGCTCGTCTCCCCGAGAGACAGGCAAAAATGCTCTAGAACAAAGAGTAGGAAGGAAAAATAGAGCACTTGCCTGCACTCAAGTTCTGTCACCACCCAGGACTTCGACGATCCGGGCTTCGGATGAAGAAGGACGTCTTCTGGCTCCCACTCGGCTACGGCGGGCTCCGCAGCCGGCATGATGTTTTCCGCAGCCTGAGGACCCTCCAACGCTGACGTCCACGCCAACGACCCGCACGGCATGGTGGCAGGGGATCCTTGACCCGCTGGATCGAACCGCTCATCAATGGAGACCCGGGGACATTTCGTCGTCGGCGCAGGGTCCACGCTGCAGTCCGCTTTCCTCCTCTGCCTGTGACGTGGCTGCGGGGCTGGAACCAGGGTCTCCAGGACCGCAGGCCCCCTCCTCGCCCGGCGATGTAAGCCTAGCGTTGTAGACTGCTCAGCGGAGGGAGACACAGAGGCAGCAGGTTCAATGTCAGAGGCTACAGCAGGTGGTAGGAGCTCGGGGGACTGCGAACCCCAAACTCCACCCCGAGGAGTCAGAAAAGGCAAATCACAACAACGAGGAGAAGAATGAAATTGCACTTGCCTGTTCTTCGGGGGACTGATGGTGCCTGCTGTAGCGGGCAGAGTTCTTCCCTTTCCCCTCCGGATGGTGATGGCAGGCCCCTTGGGAAGACGAGGAGGAGCCGCTCGCGGAGGACTGCAGACGGGCCTCGCCGACTCAGGACTCGTGCACTCACAGCAGCCGGAGATGACGTCGAGGAGGAGGGGGCTACAGCCGAGGCGATCCGGGCACAAGGAGCTGACAGAACAGCAGGAACAGATGACCCGGGGGGAGCGGCTGCGGGGATTCCCTCCTGTCGTGATGTAGGAGAAGCAGCTGACTGGGAGGCTGAGTTCCTCCGACGACCCGGAGCTGGATCCGGACGGGATTCTCGCTAAGGCCTATTTGTGGCATGGCGACGACGTTTACTGGCTGATGGTGAGACGATGGGACCAGGAACACCTGGCGCCGGGGCTGGATGGGTGACAGGAGCTGAATCCTGAGACAAGGAGCAGGATTGCCTCTCCGTCAGCCTCCTGCCAGGGTTCCCCTCTAGTCCGCGGATCTCCACCCTTGTCGGGGACACCGTACTCGGGAGAAGGAGAGGGATCCTGGGCTGCCTTTTCGATCAGTTCACGTTGTGCCATAGTCCATGTCACCCTCTCCTTTCCTTACGGAAAAGAGGTAAGGTGATATTTTATTATGGCCATCTGAGCGAGAAACAGGTAATCATGTGCCGCGTGAGTGGGCATGAGGCGATGGGCCTTGGCCAGATAGCCGTCGATCTCCTGGAACCACTCAGGGCAAAACCCACGCTCGAGGGCTGACATACTTATAACACCAAGCCCTAGCAAAGGGAAGAAACTCCAGCCCACGGAAAACTCACGGCGACAGGCGTCTCAGTCTGGCGGTAGTCTACTGTCATGGATGGCCCTCACGAGCCATCAATAAGACGCTATATGTCAGTCAGTGAATTTGCACAGTTTATTAAGAGAAAGGAAAACGACAAAATAACGAGCCACGAGGGGCTAAAACACACTATCACTAGCACTCGGTCTATGACACGGAGAAACAGATACATAATGAAACACACTTATAATAAAGGACAAGGATGAAAGGTAGATCACGTCTGACCACGGAGCATGGTGAGGGGAGCTCGACGATGTCAGACCAGGGGTAGTTTGACATGTCAAACGAGGAATCACTGACGAGACTGCCGCCGCCATTTTTCCCTCAGCTGCCCTCTTAAATAGGGCTCCAGGTGGAACAGCTGATGAGGCAAAATGCAGCTCAGCTGTCAGAGCTGAGGCTCTGACAGCCAGAAGCCCCTCTGAGCGCTGTCAGAATAAAAGCTCGGGGAGCCATAAGGAACACACATGCCAGATGGGAGAAAAATACTGCAGGGCCCGAGCGCGGACGAGATCGGCGCTCGAACCACGACATTTATGTACATATTTAACAATGGCCCCAAAACTGAACCCTGTGTGGACTGTGAGTTTTTGCTACCAACACATACATACTGATACTGTATCTGTTCTTTAACCTGTTGAACTCCGGGATTCCACGGGCGGTCACGTCTCTGCATCATAGTGAGTCTCAGTGTGTACTGAAAAAAAAAAAAGCTGCATTTCCGTTCTTCCAGTACAGACACAGCCGCAAACAGAAAGCCAAAGGAGTATTTGATTGGTTTAGATTTGATTGACCTCTCATTTGACTAATAAGAGCCTTGAATTGGGTTTCTAAAACCTTGAAGAACCAATGACTGAAAATCTAGCAAGAAGGACCTGCCTACCAACGACTGCGAATACAACGAGCCAATTGAAGCAGAGAAGTTCAACGATTGAAACGTGTGCGTCGCCGTGCGTAAAATCTTTTTTGCCTAAGCCGCTGGGTGACTCACATTGAGACCTGTGTGTAATGGTAGCGTTAGCCACTCTCAGCCGTTAGCCAGTCTTTTTTATTACTACTGTTTTTATTTGTTTTGAAAAATGGTTCGCAAAAAACGCAATCACGGAAGCGGAGATGGTTTGACCGGGTCGGGTGACCAGAACCACGAGTCCGTAACAACCGGACCAGCTTCATGTTCGTCTGACAATGAGGAACAGATGTTCGCCAACGACACTGCTGTTGTGGACAGGTAAGTGTTATAAGCTAATTTTTTCTTTATCAATGAAAATAGTAATAAAAATGACTTTTGACCGATCGGTAATTACAACGGTCCTTCATGGCCACAAGTTTTTTTATGCGCCAAGTTCCTCTGTAGCGGGGGCGGGGGGGGAGTTGTTATCCTCTACATTGCAGATATTTTAGTATAATTTTGATTGCACTGTAGGTTATTTTTTTCTTGTAAAAAAAGGCCACACATTTTTTACATGGCATGTTTATTTGTGTGTGAGGGGCTTGTTTGTTCATTCATTCATTCATGAATGAACAAACAACCCCCCCACACACACACACAGCCCTGAGTGTCACCTTTCATTAGAGCCCAAGATGAAGCTTCTATGTTGAAGCATTCAAAAGTTACAGACATTTTTCCAAACTGTGCCAAACTGTGCCATTTGGCACAGTTTGGCACAGTTCAAAAACGCCTGGGAACAACCTGAGAAAAAAGCTGTGTAATATATTCATTTTTTGTGGTATTGTTACAAAATTTTGACCTCAGCTGGATAACACTTGGTTCTACATTTCTGTTGCATTTTCAAGCCAGTATCTGACAGCTGTGTGTTATTTGCAAGCATTTGTATCTAAAAAAACACCCAGGCGAACTTTATTTTCTTCAAATTCAGTATGTTTAGATGACTGTTACTCAGTGGCAGGAGCACTGAGAGAGATTATGACTATTTTACCAAAAAATTCAGAGTGTTTTCTTTTAAATGAGACCAAGCCCATGAAGATGCTGCAGAGGGTTGAAGAACAGCTTTTGATATACTTTGGGTATGTTATTTTTAGGCGTTTTTAGGGAAATTGACCAGAGTTCAACAGGTTAAGTAACTACATAACCAGGACAGTGCTACCCCCCTAATACCATAATTTTGTAGTTTCTTTGACAATAATTTATGATCCACTGTATCAAATGCTTTTTTTAAGATCCAGGAATACTCCAACTGAATACTCTTTATTTTCTACAGCAGTTGATATTTTTTCTATAAATTCCATTAGAGCAAATGCAGTTGTCCTCTTGTGTCTGAACCCATATTGCTGCTCACACAATAAATTATTCTTCATTACAAAAAAAATTGTGGCAATAGTACAAAAATTGTACAAAAATAAATTTTTCCTTAATTGTACAAAAATTGTGGCAATAGTGAAATAGGTCTATAGTTTGAAAATTCCCCTCTGTCACCCGTCTTGTATATCAGAATTACTTTGACTATTTTCATTGCATTGGGAAATATACCTGTTTGGAGAGACAGGTTACAGATATACTGTAAATCAGTGGCTTCACTAAGCATTCAATAATAGTTTTGACTAATACCATCAATACCATCACAATCCGTAGATGTTTTACTTTTAAATGATTTAATAATTTCAGTGACCTCTCTCTCGTCTGTGTTCTTTATGAAAATGGAATCTTTTATAGCAATGTTTTTGCTTATTGTATCACCTATAGGTGCCGTAATGGGTATTTCTGGAGCCAAATTAGAACCAGTGTTAACAAAAAATTTATTAAATTCTTCTGCAGGTGAGACTGCATTCACACTCTGAGTCATTTTATTTTATTTTTATTTTTTTTGAAAGATTGTTTGGGTAGCTTGTATTTCTGTTTTTATTTCCAAGAATATTGTTAAGTATTGTCCTTGTATTTTTAATATTATCTCTGTTTTTCTCCAACTCTTTACTGTAATAGTCTCTTTTACTACATCTCATTATGTATATTAACTTATGGGTGACAATATGTATGGGTACATATTCATACTATGTAGGATAACTAAGTAGACGGTTATGCTGTTTATTCCATCTAGCTACAATGCTCCGCACTGTGTTTATATATTTATATATTTGTATGTACATATGTATATTCGCTGCTCTTGTTTTTCTTGTCTTCTTGATTGTTGCTCTGAGTGTTGCTATCCGTGTGCTGTTGCAATCCTGGAATTTCCCCATTGTGGGACTAATAAAGGCTTATCTTATCTTATCTTATCTTATCTTATCTTATCTTATTTTTGTATGTTTTATACCACTGCTCTGCTTCTTTTGTCCTTTTCTGTAGAAAAGCTTTATATAGTGAATTTTTCTTTTTACACACTTTTTGTAATCCTTTGGTTAACCATGGCTTGTAGACAAATTTCTGTTTAAGCCTTTTCTTTACTAATGGACAATTTGTTTCATAAAGAGTGGTTACAATGTTCATGAATGTATCGTAGTCTTAATTTACATCTGATACACAGATTTTTGCCCAGTCTTGCTTCAGCAGGTCTTCTTTAAAAGAACTGATTGCCTTTTGTGATTTGTATCTGAAAGATTTTAAAGTTTTTTCTGTATTGGCCCCCGTGTGGCCATGGATAAGTACAAAGACTGACAGATGGTCACTTGTGTCATTTATCAATAATCCACTTTCTATTTTCTTATCAATAATATTAACAAACAGGTTGTCAATAAGTGTAGCAGTGTGAACTGTGATTCTACTGGGATGTGTTATTGTGGGATATAGACTCATGCTGTACATAGAATTCATGAACTCTGTAATTACATTTTGTTGAAATGGATTTAGTAAATCAATATTGAAGTCTACACAGATTACAACCATTTTCTTATATATTATTGTACAGCTCGACTAACTTATCTGTGCATGTCTCAATGCAAGTTCCTGGGATTCTATATATGCAACTTATATTTTTTTTTTTGTTTGTTTTATCTTGGTCAATCTCAACAGTAACACATTCCTGAATCCCTGGTAGTGCAAAGAACATTCCATTTATAAGTTTACACCTATACAATTCATCAACATACAGTGCAACACCACCACCCTTTTTTTGAGATCTGTTAATATGAAGCATCTGATATCCCTCTATTGCCATCAAAGAAGCCTGCTCTTCATTGAGCCAAGTTTCAGAGACTGCAATAGCTGTACATTTTCTATCTAGCTGTTTTAAATAGTCCTGAATCTGTGGAAAGTTTTTGTTCAGACTTCTGTTGTTAAAGTGTATTATTGATAGTTTACCATCTACTTGCACTTGACTTTTGAATCGCTTTTCAGTGTAATATTCAATTCAATTCAATTCAATTCAATTCAACTTTATTTATATAGCGCCATTTCACAACAACAGTCATCTCATAGCACTTTCAACTGTATTTGGACATTACTGAATTCTTACCACTGCTCTTCTTGCTGAACACTCACGCAGGTGTATGTAATGATCAGTGTTTACCACTAGGCGTCGCTGCTACCTTGTTACTGCTTGTTGGAATGATGCACTCAGTAGAATAAGAAACAGCCAACATGGGAGCCGATGTGAAAGTGTCTGAGTGAGCTGCCGCTAAAAATAAAGTTACGTTGGTTCAACTGCAAGTCTCTTCTCTCCTCAACGAACACAACATGGTACCAGGAGTAAACTGCATGAACTGAGCGACCACGTGAGAAGTCGTCATGGAGTTGAAGCCGCCGGAAAACCTGAAATTGTCAGGTAACGTGGATGAAAAATGGCGGGCATTCAAGCAGCAGTTCAACTTGTATGTCACGGCCATGGGACTGGACACGAAGCCGGACTCGAGAAAGGTAGCACTTTTGCTGAACTTAGCGGGGCCACAGGCCATTGAAGTGTACAACACGTTCGTGTTCGGAACGGGTGAAGACCCAAATAAGCTGGATGTCGTGCTCGCTAAGTTTGATGCTCACTGCACTCCTAAGAAAAACGAGACATATGAAAGATACATGTTTAGATCTCGTATGCAGCAACAGAGTGAGTCCTTTGACAGTTTTTTGACAGCTCTCCGTTTGAAAGCACAATCCTGCAATTTTGGGACATTGAAGGACTCAATGATCAGAGATCAAATTGTTTTTGGTGTTGAGGACAAAAAGTTAAGAGAGAGACTGCTTCGTGAGACGGAGTTGACGCTGGAGATGGCTGTTAAACTCTGCCAGGCAAGCGAACTGTCCCAGAAGCACATGAAAACGTTCTGCGGCATGCCAGGCGCCACACCTCCGAGTGAAGGAGCAGCGGTCGGCGCCGTGTCATCTCAGAGCGGGAGGCGTCGCTCACGGGCCGGGACTGCACAGCGGACCGAGGATCCCACGTTCTTCTGCAAGCGTTGCGGATTACAGCACAAGCCAAAGCAATGCCCGGCGTTTGATAAAGTATGCTCCAACTGCCATGGAAAGAATCATTTTGCCAAGCAATGCTTCACCAAAAGAAAGGAAGGAAAGAAAGGCAAAAAACGTGAATGTAGTCGAAGACACAGACTTAAGTGACACTTTCTTTGTGGGCATCGTTAACTGTGAAAATGAAGAAGAAAAAGTCAACAGCATTACCAATGTGGTCAAGTGGATCACTCCTCTGCTGGTTAACGGGACTATCGTCACTATGAGACTGGACACTGGTGCAAAAGCTAACCTCATTAGCATGTCTGATGTAAAGGAAATGCAGGTTAAGTCACACATATACAGAAAGAAATCAGGGTTGAAAGATAACAATGGGCAACCCATACAGTGTTTTGGTACCTGTAAACTGAATGTTGTTGTTAAAGGTAAAGTGCACAATGTAAACTTTTCTGTTGTGAATGAGAAATGTGAATCACTGTTGGGTGATAAAAGCTGTGAAGAGCTAGGGTTAGTGAAAAGAGTGTACTGCATTGAATCAGATTCCAAGTGTGACACTAACACTATTGTGCAAAACTTTTCTGATGTGTTCAAAGGTTTTGGCACACTGCCCTTTACATATAAAATCCAGCTAAAAGAAGGCGCCCAACCAGTTGTGCACGCACCACGTAGGGTCCCAGCTCCACTGCGTGAAGCCCTCAAACGAGAACTGGACAGGATGACCAACATGGGCGTGATCAAAAAGGTGCAGGAGCCCACAGACTGGGTCAACTCGATGGTCGTCACAAAGAAAAAGAATGGTGAGTTGAGAATGTGCATGGACCCAAAAGATCTAAATGAGAACATTAAGCGCGAGTACTACCAAATCCCCACACGTGAGGAAATAGTGAGATGGCAGGAGCTAACTACTTCACAAAGCTCGACGCTTCTCAGGGTTTCTGGCAGTTAAAACTGGATGAGAGCAGCACTAAGTACTGTACTTTTAACACACCTTTCGGTAGATACTGTTTTCTTAGGCTGCCATTTGGAATAAAATCTGCACCAGAAATATTCCACAGAGCGATGGAACAGATCATTGAAGGCCTAGAGGGAGTCAGAGTTTACATAGATGACATTATTGTATGGGGCTCGACTCTCCAAGAGCACAACCAGAGACTTAACAAAGTGATGGAGCGCATTCAGAAGTACGGGCTGAAACTCAATAGAGCCAAGTGTGAGTTTGCAGTACAAGAGATTCTCTTCCTCGGAGACAAACTCACAGCTCAAGGCATACAACCAGATGGCGATAAAGTGAAAGCAATACTGAACATGCCAAGACCAACAGACAAAACGGGCGTGTTACGTATCATGGGAATGGTAAATTTCATAGGCAAATTTATTCCCAACCTCACAGCAAAGACGTCATGCATCCGAGAGCTCTTACACAATGACTGTGACTTAAATGGGCCGAAGAACATGAGCAAGAGTGGCAAAGACTTAAGCAAACTCTTACCAGAGCACCAGCATTAGCCTACTATGACCACCGGAAAAAGCTCAAAGTGTCAACTGACGCGTCCAAAGATGGCATCGGAGCAGTGCTTCTACAGGCAGAGGGAGAGTACTGGAAACCAGTAGCCTATGCGTCAAGGGCTATGACAAAGTCTGAATGCAAATATGCCCAGATTGAAAAAGAGTGTTTAGGCGTTTCCTACGGGCTGGAGCGGTTTCACAGTTATGTCTATGGATTGCCGTCTTTTACTGTGGAAACTGACCACCGCCCACTCGTCTCCATTATCAAGAAGAATCTTAACGAAATGTCCCCACGAATCCAACGCCTAATGATGAAAATGCAAAGGTACGATTTTGAACTGGTTTACACACCGGGAAAGCACCTGATACTCGCAGATGCCTTGTCCAGAGCACCTGCTGAAAAGTGTCTGAGTTCCACAGATGAGGATATTGAAAATCACATCAACATGGTGTCGTGTGCTCTGCCAGTATCTGACACAAAGTCGAAACAAATAGCTGAGGTGACATCACAGGACACCGAGCTACAGCGTGTCATTCAGAACATGGACGAGGGATGGCCTGCAGGATCTTGCCCTCGCTATTACCATGTCAGAGGAGATCTCAGTTTTGTTGATGGACTATTACTGAAGAAAGGAAGAATGGTCATCCCTGAAGCTCTAAGACCAGATTTGTTAAACAGGATACATGAAGGACACCTTGGGATTGAAAAATGTAAAAGGAGAGCAAGGGAGTCAGTGTACTGGCCTGGACTAAACAAAGACATTGAGACGCTTGTGAGTAGTTGTGAAACGTGCCAGAAACACCGAAGTAAACAAAGCAAAGAGCCAATAGTGATATCCGAAAGTCCTGCATCCCCTTGGCACAAAGTAGGGATAGACCTGTTTCACCTTAAAGGCAAAGACTACTTAGTAGTCATGGACTACTTTTCCAACTTTCCAGAAATGGCACTACTCTCAAGCACTACATCAGCCTGTGTGATCACTCATACCAAATCCACATTTGCTCGGCATGGCATCCCACACCTTGTGGTGACAGATAATGGACCATGTTTCAGTAGCAGGGAATGGCAGCAGTTTGCAGAACAGTATGAATTTCGGCATGTGACGTCAAGCCCACACTATGCACGATCAAATGGACAAGCAGAAAAAGGCGTCCACATTCTGAAGCAACTGCTTAAGAAAGCTGCAGACAGCAACTCAGATCCATACTTGGCTCTACTCAGTTACCGCGCCTCTCCACTTCAGTGCGGACTGTCACCTGCTGAGCTACTAATGAACAGGAAGCTGCGTACAACGCTTCCCAGCTACCCAAATGTTACTTCACAAAGGAAAGATACAAAACTCAGAAACAAGCTTGAGAAGCAGAAACTGAAACAAAAGACATTCTATGACATTTCAGCCAAACCACTCTCTCCACTGGCCAACAATGACCCAGTTAGGATCGAGGATGCATCTGGCTGGAACACTAAAGGAGTTGTATTACAGGAAGTTGCTCCAAGATCATTCACAGTGAGAACCGAGGATGGACAGGTGCTCAGGCGCAATTGCCGCAGTCTCCTCAAGACTCCACAAGCACCTGGTGGGCCCAATAATGCTCACCCAGAATCTCCCACAACCACACCTCTTATGAACTGTGAAGCAAATGTTCCACCTGACAAAGATGAACCGAGAAGATCAAAACGAGAAATAAAGAAACCAGATAGGTTGGACTTACAGGAATTTAAGTAAAGTGTTAAAAAAAAAAAAAAGGAAAAAGCAAAGAATAAGAAAAATGTAACAGATGTTCATTTCTTTGGGCATGTTGATTCAGGGAGAACTGAAATTTGTGTTTTGTATTAGTCCATTCATACTGAATACATATACACTGTTTTGCATCAATGTTTATTAATGTTTATTCACCTCAAAGAAAGGGGGATGTAATGATCAGTGTTTACCACTAGGCGTCGCTGCTACCTTGTTACCGCTTGTTGGAATGATGCACTCAGTAGAATAAGAAACAGCCAACATGGGAGCCGATGTGAAAGTGTCTGAGTGAGCTGCCGCTAAAAATAAAGTTACGTTGGTTCAACTGCAAGTCTCTTCTCTCCTCAACGAACACGAACACAACAGCGTACTTGTGAAATCCTTGTTCAATAAATACAGTTCAATGTATTGAACGGTATACCGTTCAATGTATTGAACGGTATACCGGTATCAATAATATTCATAATCACTGTATTCACAGTGATTATGAATATTATTGAAGAAGTGGGTGTCAGGATCAGTATCATTGTCCATATCTTGTAGTTTATGTTCAGCATAATGAGATATTTTCAGAGTGTGAATTTCCTCTCTCTGTGTCAAATGACTTTCTCCAACTGGGGATGATTGATGTCTACTAAAGTCAGTAATGAGCTGTTGTTGGGTTTTTTTTGTTTTGTTTTTTAAGTACATTATCATGTTATGTCACAAAAGGACTGTTCTTGCCGTGTGTGGATATGGATTATCATAGTCTCTTTATTTTCTTAATCAGTGTTCATCTATATTTATTTAATTCGGCGAGATCTCATATTATTATGGCCTTTGCTTCTTCAGGTGTTCCATTTACTTTAATCCAGACTCTACAGTTTCTTGTCCATGTTGCCTGTATCTTGTTTTGTCTTTTCAACATCCGTGCTTGTCATGCTATTTCAGCACTAGCATTTGTTAAATGTTCATTTAGGTAAACTTCTGTTCCCGGCAGCTTTCTGGCCTTCCTCAGTATGTAATTTTTTTACGCTTCTGTTCACAAAGCACATCACAATTGATTTCTTTGGTTTTTTTATCTTTTCTGGGTAGAGTATGGCAGGCTGAAATTACATTTACATCAACCTTTATGCTTCTGTTTTCAAGGAACTGAAGCACCTGGTTTTCCAAGGAGACTGATTCACTTGGGGGAGCCTCCTCACCTCTCATTCCTGCTGTAGCATGAGCATATGATTGGTATTTAATGTCTCGTCCACTAATGATTAACTCATCCATAAGAGTATAATGTTCAAGATCTTCGATGGGTCACTCCAAATCTGAAATTTTTTTGTCTCTTTTCTTAATTGTTAATTTCAGCTCTTGGACTTCTTCCATTAGCCGTAATAATTTGGACTGCTGATTAGCCACTTTGGTAAGTTCTTCTGACATGAAGTTCAGAGATTTTTTTAATCTCTTCAATTTCCTCTTTCTTTGGTGGCATTTTTTACTGACCAGATGATAGCAGGATAATTTCTGCTGGTGTTGCCGGCATCTGGTCCAGCTGACCTCGGATCTGGCTGGGGTCTCAGCTAGCCCCTCTGCTGTTAGCTCTGCCGTTTACCACCGCTGTAGTTGAGCACTGATCCAGCTGGGGCCTCGGTTAGCTCCTCCGCAAAGCCCCACCGCCCACCGCCGCTGTAGTTGAGCTCCGATCCGGCTCCTATCCAGCTGGGGCCTTGGTTAGCTCCTCTGCCACTTACCGCCACTTACCACCTCTGCAGTTGAGCTCTGATCCGGCTGAGGCCTCAGTTAGCTCCTCCGCTGAGCTCCGCCGCCTACCGCCGCTGTAGTTGAGCTCCGATCTGGCTCCTATCCAGCTGAGACCTCGGTTAGCTCCTCCGCAGAGCCCCAATCACAAGATTCTAAGAATCTGTGTGGGAGGCTCAGCCGTCATCTACTGGGCCAATGCCGGGTCGGTGAGATGAACCAGGGGCAGAGTCCCTCCTTTGTGTCGGTGTTAGCTACGACTAGCTGCAGCATTAGCTCTGAGGCTAGTTTCAGAGCTAACTTTTGAGTTTGCTCTTCACCAGAAACATCTGCTGATGTTAACCATGCCTCAGAAAAAGATCTCCCAAGTCATTTGTATTTGTCATAAATGCTGAGACTGACCCAGGCCCTGAACTGTAATTGTGACATTTAAAAATAAAAGTACAAAAACTGTGGAAACAATACAAAAAGGTAAACAAGAATAACTTACTGAGAAGGCACACTCCAGAGCCAGTAAAGCTCTGGAGGAGATGAGGAGAACACGGCGTGAAAAAGGTCCATTCAACTGCAAACAATGCAATCATGCCGCAACTGAATGGACTTTTACCTCTAGTTCATCCATCACCGAGAGAAAGATTGACCGAGGGTTATTTCCAATCACTGTCTTACTCACGGTGTCTCTTCCTTGGTTTGTAATTTTTGCTGCCAACTCTGGTCCAACATTTACAAAAAATTATTCATTTTATTAACTACCATGTTCTTATCATAATTATCATCATGTGGGCCTGTGAGGGCCTCAGGTTATTTCACACCTTAGACAGAGACAATGAATACACATGGGAGAACAGTGGGAGTGGGGGTTGAATGAAGTGTGGTGTAGATGTCCTGCTGTTATGAGGAAGGGCCTGGAATCTTCTGGAGTGTAACTTGAGGTAGAGAGAAGGATGTTTAATGTGACTAGTCAGTCTGTTCTGTGCTTGTGAGATGTGAGTGTGCAATAAATCATTTGAAATGTATCTGCTTCTGATTTCACACACTCCACACTGGTGACCCAAGACGTATTATGGAACAAGAGGCAAGATCCCCGGAGCCGGCCTGGTCAGGAAGCTACAGTGAGGTGGCAGCCATCCCACAGACAGCCCGGACTGGAACCTCCAGCCACGCGTGTGCGGTTGCAGTCAAGCTACCGGATTTCTGGCAGCACAACCCGCGCTCTTGGTTCCACCTCACCGAGGCCCAGTTCGCCCTCCGGGGAGTATCGGCAGATGACACCAGATTCTACCATGTGGTCGCAGCGCTCGACGCCCGCACAGCTCAACAGGTGGTGAGCCTGCTCTATCGGCCACCAGCCAGCAACAGATATGAGGCGCTCAAGGCTGCGCTCATCCAGCGCTACACGCTCTCAGACTGTGAGAGAGCGGAGAGACTCCTGACGCGGACCGAGCTAGGAGATGGTTCGGCCATAGACCTGATGGAGAAGATGCTGGCGTTAATAGGCACGGACAACGAGCACTTTCTGTTTGCCCACCTCTTCCTCCGGAACCTTCCAGCAGAGGCGAGAGCGTTTCTGGCCAATTCGCTGTGGTTGGCCGCGCAAGACTACCGTGCGCTAGCCCAGGAGGCAGACCGGATCATCATCACCACCAGGGCGATCACAGTCAACGTGGCAGCGACAGAGCCCAGCGAGACGATCAGAGGAGGCGAGGAGCCGCAGACGGTAGCAGCTGCGGGGGCCAAGTAGCACCAGAGAGACACGCTCTGTTCCTACCACCGCCGCTTTGGAGAGAACGCACGCAGATGTGCGCCACCGTGCCAATCCCAGCGCTTGGGTAAACGCCAAGGCCGGGGGTCGATAGCAGCAGCGACCCTCGGTGAAGAGGACAAGCTGCTCTACCTAACGGACGCACGCTCGGGGAGGCGTTTCCTCGTGGACACCGGAGCCCAGAAGAGCTTCATCCGGCCAACCTACGCTGACCGGCTGGCAGGATCTAGCGGCCCCGGGATGTTGGCAGCAAACGGCTTGAATATTAAGACCTTTGGTGAGAGGACTCTGCTCTTATCTCTACACGGCCGTACATATGAGTGGACTTTTGTCATAGCAGCACTGAATTACCATATCCTGGGGGATGATTTTCTGTGTGCACATGGTTTACTGGTTGATGTTGCTAACAGGCGCCTGGTTAATGCACTGGCCTTTGACTCTCTCCCCTGTATAGCTTGAGTGACCCAGCCAACAGCACAAGCCAACGTCACAGCTACAGGCGGTAAGTTACACATGCTGCTCACTCAGTTCCCAGCACTCACGGTCCCGACATTTTCCGCGGCTATCGCTAAACACGGGGTGGAGCACTTTATCACCACCACCGGGCCGCCCGTTTTTGCAAGACCTCGGCGCTTGGACGCAGCTAAACTGGCCATAACGCGCGAGGAGTTCGCCAACCTGGAAAGGTTGGGCATCATCAGGCGCTCGGACAGCCCATGGGCTTCCCCGCTACACATGGTCCCTAAGGCTGAAGGATCGTGGCGACCGAGCGGTGATTTCCGCAGGTTGAACAATGCCACGGCGCACGACCGCTACCCGATTCCCCACATACAGGATTTTTCCGTTCACCTCGCCGGGGCACGCATTTTTTCCAAAATAGACCTGGTCCGCGGTTACCACCAAGTCCCAGTGCGCGCTGAGGACATACCCAAAACAGCGGTAATAACTCCGTTCGGTCTATTCGAGTTCCTGCGCATGCCATTCGGGTTAAAAGGAGCGGCACAGACATTCCAGCGCATGATGGATGCAGTGCTGCGCGATCTCCCGTTCGTGTTTGTCTACCTGGATGATATCCTGGTAGCCAGCGCGTCCGAAGACGAACACGAAACCCACCTCATGACGGTTTTCCGGAGGTTGGAGGAGCACGGGTTAATAATCAACCCGGCAAAATGCCAGTTCGGCGTGACGGAGATTGATTTTTTTGGGGCACCGCGTCTCTCAAGAAGGAGCGATCCCGCTGCCCGACAAAGAGCGCGCCGTGGTGGATTTTCCCCGGCCTCAGACGGTCAGGGCGCTGCAGGAATTTTTGGGAATGGTGAACTTTTATAACCGTTTCCTTCCCCGCACGGTGCAGCTCATGCAACCATTGTACGCCGCGCTCAAGAAACAGAAACCCGCGGATAGGGCCGAATGGACCCCGGAGCGAGAGCGGGCGTTCTCGGAAGTTAAAGCAGCCCTGGAAAACGCCGCACTGCTGGCACATCCAAACCCGACGGCCCGCATACCGCTCACCACCGACGCTTCAGACGTGGCCATAGGGGCTGTCATGGAGCAGCGCGTCGCCGGGGCTTGGCAGCCACTCGCCTTTTTCAGCAGAACTTTGTGCAACAGTGAACGTAAATACAACGCGTTCGACAGAGTTGCTGGCTTTCCACCTGGCCATTCACCACTTCCAGTTCTGGCTGGAAGGGCGCAGCTTCACCGCGTTCGTGGACCACAAGCCGCTAACATTCGCGATGGCCAAGGTTTCAGAACCGTGGTCGGGCCGGCAGCAGAGACAGCTGGCTGCGATCTCAGAGTTTACTACCGATATTCAGCATGTGTCGGGTAAACTGAATGTAGTGGCGGACTGCCTCTCGCGTGCCGTGGTGGCCCCAGTCTGCTTGGGGATAGATTACGCAGCCATGGCCGCGGAGCAGATTAGCGATGCAGACGTGCGCGCGCTCCAGTCTGGACCAACAGGGTTAAGGCTGGAGAGCAGGGTGCTGCAAGATGGCATGCCCCCCCTAATCTGCGATGTCTCCACGGGTCGCCCGCGTCCCGTGGTCCCGGCCGCGTGGTGCCGCCGCGTGTTTGAGTCAGTTCACACTCTGGCGCCCCCAGGAGTGCGCGCGTCGGTCAAAATGGTGGGACAGAAGTTTGTGTGGCCGAGCCTACGCAAACAAGTGAAACAGTGGGCTGCAGCCTGCGTGGCGTGCCAACGAGCCAAGGTACACAGACACACGAAGGCTCCCTTGGAGCTGTTTCGTATTCCGGCCAAGAGGTTCGACCATGTTCACGTGGACCTCGCGGGCCCCCTCCCGCCATCACAGGGGTGCACGCACCTCCTGACAATGGTGGACCGCACTACGCGCTGGCCAGAAGCGGTTCCGCTGGCGGCAACCACGTCCGCAGACGTGGCGCGTGCTTTTTTAACAGCATGGGTGGCACGTTTTGGAGCCCCGTCGGACATTACGTCCGACAGGGGCCCTCAATTTGTTTCCGAACTCTGGTTCGCGATGGCCCGCAGCCTGGGTGTTACAATTCACCGCACAACCGCATACAACCCACAGGCCAATGGGTTATGCAAGCGTTTTCATAGATCACTGAAAGCAGCACTCAGGGTTTCATTGACGGATGCAAATTAGGTAGACAAGTTACCGTGGGTTTTATTGGGGTTGCACTCCGCGCCGAAAGAGGATCTGGAAGCTTCCCTGGCAGAGCTTGTTTTTGCACAGCCACTACGGCTTCCCGGGGAATTTTTGCCAGATAATCCCGCGCCCGGCAGCTCCCCTTCTCAGCTTTTGCAGCGTAGTGCAAACACAGGCATGCTGCCGGGACCTGCCCACCACAGTTTTCCGCGTGTTTTTGTGCCTAAAACTTTGAAGAACGCAGAGTTCGTGTTTGTCAGACACGACGCCCACCGCCCCCCATTGCGCCCACCCTATGATGGACCGTTCAGAGTGCTGGAAACAGGGGATAAGGATTTTTTGCTAGACTTGGGGGGTAGGAGGGAAAAAATTGGCATCGACAGACTCAAACCCGCTTTCGTTGTGGTGGACGAGCAAGTGCTGTTGGCTAGGGCCCCTTGGCGTGGAAGACCCCCACGGAGAGCTCCCCAGGGAAACGATTCATCAGAGCAGCCACACGGGCAGAGTGAACCCCCCCTCCCCTCTCCACGGCTCACCCGCAGTCAGATACACTTCCAGCAGCCTCCCACCGGCACAGCAGCACCACGGAGGTGGTAAGACCCAGTTGCAGCAGATATGGGAGGAGGCTGAAGCCGAAATAGCGTGTGGACGGATGTGCTATTGTTCTATCTAAGATGCTGGGGTGGGGGGGGCAATGTGGGCCTGTGTGGGCCTCAGGTTATTTCACACCTTAGACAGAGACAATGAATACACATGGGAGAACAGTTGGAGTGGGGGTTGAATGAAGCGAGGTGTAGATGTCCTGCTGTTATGAGGAAGGGCCTGGAATCTTCTGGAGTGTAACTCTTTCTTTCTTTTTACTTGTTTCTCCTTTCTAAAGTCCATCCAGGGACAAGAGTTGCAAATTAGCTAATAGCTGTACACTCTTTGTGCAACACATCAGATTGATTGTCATTTGATTAATTGTCTATGTTTATTGCACTGTCCCTGTCAAATAAACAAGTAATCTAACTTGAGGTAGAGAGAAGGACGTTTAATGTGACGAGTCAGTCTGTTCTGTGCTCGTGAGATGTGAGTGTGCAATAAATCATTTGAAATGTATCTGCTTCTGATTTCACACACTCCACAATCACAATTATCAGTAAAATACTCTGGATATATCGTTTTCTTAGTTCCATTTTTCCTTAATTTATTTAATATATCCCAGACTCCTTTTATATTATTTTTCTTTTCATTTAACATTTTCCTATAGTATATTTTTTTACTAGTTCATATTATTTCGGTTAATTTATTTTTATAGGTTTTATATCTTTTTTCAGATTCTTTAGTTCTTAATTTAATCAAATTTTTATAGAGATAATTTTTCTTTATACAAGCGTTTTGTAGCCCCCTGGTTAACTATGGGCAATTTTTGTATTTATGTTTTTTTATTAATTTCTTTAACCAGGTGAACTCCGGGATTCTGCGGGCAGTCACGTCTCTGCGTCGTAGTGCGTCTCAGTGCACACTGAAAAAAAAAAAGAAGCTGCATTTCTGTTCTTCCAGTACAGACACAGCCGCAAACAGAAAGCCAAAGGAGTGTTTGATTAGTTTAGATGTGATTGACCTCTCATTCGACTAATAAGAGCCTTGAATTGGGTTTCTGAAACCTTGAAGAACCAATGACTGAAATCCTAGCAAGAAGGACCCGCCTACCAAAGACCACGAATACAACGAGCCAATTGAAGCAGAGAAGTTCGATGATTGACGTGTTGTTTAGCCAATGAAATTCTGAATTCAGCAATACCTGACATGCCTTTGTTATGTGTTTATATTGCCGTTAAAACACGTGCGTCCCCGTGCGTAAAATCTTTTTTGCCTAAGCCGCTGGGTTAGCCACTCATGGCCATTAGCCAGTCTTTTTTAATTACTACTGTTCTTTTTTGTTTTGAAAAATGGTTTGCAAAAACCGCAAGCATGGAAGCGGAGATGGTTTGACCGGGTCGGGTGACCAGAACCACAAGTCCGTAACAACCGGACCAGCTTCGTGTTTGTCTGACAATGAGGAACAGATGTTCGCCAATGACACTGCTGTTGTGGACAGGTAAGTGTTATAAGCTAAATTTTTCTTTATCAATGAAAATAGTAATAAAAATGACTTTTGACCGATCGGTAATTACAACGGTCCCTCATGGTCACAAGTTGTTTTTTTTTTGTGTGTGTGCCGAGTTCCTCTGTAGCGGCGGTGCGGGGGTGGGTTGCTATCCTCTAACTACTAACTAACTAACTAACCTGCACTTATATAGCGCTTTTCTAGTCACAAAGACCACTCCAAGTGCTTTCACTAGCACTAACCCTCTATTCTAAGGGCCTATAGGAAGCAGATATCTAGGGACAATTTAGAACAACCACTTAACCTAACATGCATGTCTTTGGATTGTGGGAGTAGTAGTAGTAGTAGATTAGTTTATTTGACAGGGACAGTGCAATAAACATAGACAATTAATCAAAGACAATCAATCTGATGTGTTGCACATAGAGTGTATAGCTATTAGCTAATTTGCAACTCTTGTCCCTGGATGGGCTTTAGAAAAAAGAATCAAGATAAAAAATATACACAATAACCACATACATCAATGCAGAAAAATTATAAATACACAATTATAAATATTATAAATATTATAAATACACAAATATAACAGCCTGACTCACATTTAACATAAATATTATAAATATTATAAATACACAAATATAACAGCCTGACTCACATTTAACACATATAACATAACTCACATTTGCCTATTTCAGGCCTTCCTCCCTCCGTCACTCACTATAAACAAACACATTTATTCCTTCCCTTCATTCACTCTCACTTTGCAGACAATTAATTCATACATGAGTACATTCTTGTTTATTTTTCAGCCAGTTTTTAACATTTTTAGTGAATGTTTTAAAGTCCGTTATTATTTTAATTTCATTTGGCATTGTGTTCCAGATGTGACTGCCCTTTATAGAGAAAGCTGTTTGTCCAAATGTGGTTCTGCGGTGGAATATTTTACAGTTATTGTTAACAGAACTCCTGGTGGCTCTGCTGCTGTCCTGTCTTTGGACAAAACCAGCAAGTGGCTCGGGTGCTGATTTATGAAAACATTTGAACGTTAATTTCAGAAGACAGAGGTCAATGAAGCTCTCAAAACTCAATAGGTTGTATTTTTTTAAAACATTACAGTGATGCCACCTAATGGGCTTTTTGTCCAAGATTTTTAGGGTTTGATTATATAATGAACCTATATGTCTTATTGTGGAAGGGGCTGCTTGAGCCCAGACTGTCAAACAGTATGATATATGAGAAAAAACCATAGAATGCATATACAGTGCAGCTGCTTCGTAAGGTATGTAATATCTAATTAATTTAAAGCAGTTCAGATTTTTTTTTACTGTTTTTGAAATTTTCTTTATATGAAGATTAAATTTGAGTTGAGGATCTAGTACAATGCCAAGGTATTTGAATTCTGTAACTAAACTGATGTCATGATCATGTATATTAACTTTAAAATGTTGCAGGTTACATTTTTTGATTGAAAAGCACATTGAGACTGTTTTCTGAAGGTTCAGCAATAGATGGTTCTTGAGGAGCCACTCTTGGACATCAACCATACTTGTAGACAGTACATCTGCAGCCTGTGCTGGAGTCTTGGCAGCTGTGTAAATAACTGCATCATCTGCATAAAGTTGGCATGTTGCAGCTGAGCAGTGTAACGGCAGGTCATTAATAAAAATGCTGAAAAGTAAAGGACCAAGAATGGACCCTTGTGGGATACCCATGCGGTTGTTTAAAAATGAGGATTTATCCTGGTGAACTTTTACACACTGTTCTCTATTCTGGAGATAAGATGCAAACCATTCTAATGTATTTGGGGAGAAGTTAAAAGATACCATTTTGGATAAAAGCAAACTGTGGTTTACAGTATCGAAAGCCTTTTTGAGATCTAGAAAAACAGCTCCTACCACATTACCCCTGTCCAAGGACTGTTTGACGTTTTCAATAAGGCAACAATTTGCTGTTTCTGTTGAGTATCCTGGTCTAAAACCAAATTGATGTGGATGAAGAAGTTGATTGTCTTGTAAGTAGTCTATCAGCTGTGTAGCTACAACTTTTTCAAGAACCTTAGATAGGACTGGTAAGATAGAGATTGGGCGGTAATTGCATATATCGTCTTTACTGCCTGATTTATGAACTGGTATGACGACAGCTTTTTTCCAGCCAGATGGAAATGTACTAGACCTAATGGAGAGATTAATGAGATGAGTCAGTGGTTTGATTAATATTTTGCTGTGCATTTTGAGAAAGGAGGTGCTCATATTGTAGATATCATTAGTTTTTGAGTTTGACAGTGTTTTAACAATACCAGCAATTAACTTCTCATTTACCTCATCGATGTGAAAAGTATCTGTTGGAAGTATGGAATTTGTGTTGTTGAGCACATTTGGCAGCACAAAAATTTTTGTTAAGTCTTCCACAGAGCCCACAAAGTGTGAATTAAATTCATTTGCCAAAGTAGCCTTGTCACTGACGGTCTTGCCATTGAAACGGAGGAAACCGGAGCCCCCGGAGTAAACCCACGCAGCACAGGGAGAACATGCAAACTCCACACAGAAAGGTTCCTACCCCTGCCAGCCTGGGGACTCGAACCAGGAACCTTCTAGCTGTAAGGCAACAGTGCTAACCACTGCACCACCGTGCTGCATTACAGATATTTTAGTATAATTTTTATTGCACTGTAGGCTATTTTTTCTTGTAAAAAAGGCCACACATTTTTTACGTGGCATGTTTCTTTGTGCCCACTCAGGAGAGATTGTGTCCCGAGGGTGAAAGATGCACAGGGGCAGTGGTCAAGAAAGGACACCTCCGTGCCATCTTCCATAAAGGACTACAACAGGTATGTAATGATTTGAAAATGTAACAGTTGGCTTGAGTAATATACAGTAGTATTGAAGTGTTTTTTTCCTTTTATTCTAAACATTATGTTTTTTTGTCCATTCAGGTGCATGGGTGGAGTGGACCTATCAGATGCCCTGATAGGCAGGGATGAGAATCCTCCTCGGATCCGCGGAATTCCTCGGATTTGATCATGTCTAGGGCCATTCTCATGAATCGTCTAAATTCGAGGAGAAAATTTGTTTTTGGGGGGGAGGTCTGTTATGAGTGGCGAGTCGTATTTTCGATCGGCTGCTAAAATCCACCGCGCAGAAAGCGCTACCCAGCGAGTTCAGTAATGTAATGTAACAAGGCCACTGATTGGCTGATACTTGTTGAAGCAACCAATTGGCGATTTTGTTATTCCTTTGTCATATCTAACGTGCGGAGCGAAATGCAAATGGCGGACAGTTCAATCAACCGAGTTTTCCCGATTTCGTGAAAATGGTGAACCTAAAACTCACGAAAGACAACAAAGCAAGAATTTTAGAAATCGACAAAGGGATAAGGAACAAGTTTCATTGGCAGTGGCTCAAAAAAACTGTCAATGACTGTAAAGATCGGTAAAAATACCGAAGTTGTGGTTGAAAAAATGGCCGACTTCATAGCGAAATGCGAAGTACCAGGGAAAGCCCAGTGTGTTTATTGCAACGATTTCTTGAGTTATGGATCTCGTGGTTGTGTTGCCTTAGTTGAACACTGTTCAAAACAGAAACATCTCAAAATTGTGGCTACAAGGAGATCGAACTACTCGCTCGTGCTGCATTCAAAACGATCGATGGACACGGTCAAATTCAGATGCCAGTCAATCAAAGTTCATCACAATCGGCCCTGATTACAGCAATTAGTGATCAGAAGACACATTCCGAGGTAAGATTTTTTTCTCGTTATAAGTAATGTACTTGAGAATTTTCGCGTAATGAATTTGTTATGAAATAGCATGTGTAAGTTGTGACGTCATGCCTGTTTTGAAACACTAATTGCATTTGAATGCTGATAATCGATTGTTAATAGATAAATGTTATTACCTCTGCCAAGGAGGTTATGTTTTCATCGGCGTTGGTTTGTCTGTCTGTTTATTTGTTTGTTTGCAAGATAACTCAAAACGTTATGGACGGATTTTCATGAAATTTTCAGAGATTGTCAGAAATGGGGTATCCTACACATGATTAGATTTTGGTGGTGATGCGGATCACCGTTTGGATCCAGGAATTTTTTAAAGGATTCTTTTTTTTTTTTTTTTTTTTTTTTTATTACCTCCACCAAGGAGGTTAAAAAAAAAAAAAAAAGAATCCTTTAAAAAATTCTTGCGAATGGCATTTTTTTTCCATGGTCAAGGGATCTATAAAGTTAGACAAAATAAATGTAGGATTAATATTTATGATGTTAAACACTGTATGGGGGGAACTGTGACGCTTGGCGGAGGTCTGCGCTCTCCGAGTGCTTTTCTAGTTACATATTTTCTCACAATTTGAAATGCAATCTAAGAATTTTGAATATAATTTATCATTTTTTGTTTCACTAGGAGGAGTTACATAATGCATGTGTGTTTTTTTTGTCATGGGTGGTGATGGGTTGCCTTTCCTAAGATATCTTTGCTTTAATTAGTAAACATAATTTATTTATGGTCATTGCATAAAAATATTAAACATCTTTTAGGTTTTACTTACTTTCTTAGATTGTCTTTCAAATATTAAAATATACTAATATGCAACTTTTTTTATATTCCTAGTAACACTAACAAATGCACACATTAATAAATCAAAATGTTTGCAGAATGTCAGTATATTTTAATAAATGGGTGATGGACTTGGTGATGGAATTTTGTTAATATTTATAATTTATTTTACTTGGTTAAGTTATTTTGTCTGTTCTAGAACTATGTAAATGTAATTCTCTGTCAGTTGTAAACATATTAAATAGTAGTAAAATATAATTTAGTATTATTACATCAACATACCATTCAGATATCATAAATTTACACGTGATGCAGCAGCAGATTAAAAAGGTAAACTATAAATGCATTTGTACTTACTTCTAACTTTAAATATAAGACCACATTTGAGCATTCTAAAACACCAGATTTCGTTAGCTTCTGGGGGGCGTTGTCCCCCAAACCCCCCACCAAGGCTCCGCCTTGGATCCAGCTTGGGGGCCTGCGTCCCCCAAGACCCCCGGCTTAGTTTCCTCTTTTTTTCCCAAACCCCATTCTCATCCCTGGATAGGCTACTACAGTGTTCTCCATAAGACTATGAAGTGGAATAAGAGCTTTTTTTTACCACTTCATGGACATTGCCATCGTCAATGCCTACATCCTCCACAAGGCACTCGCCTCTGGAAGAGAAGAGAAGCCATTGAGACAGAAGGCATTTCGGGAGACCCTTGCTAAGCAGCTGGCACAGGTGCACTCTCGATCAGCCACACCCACACCACCTCATCCTACACCCACTGCACATCACAGGATTGTCTTTATCTCAGGGCACCACACAAATGGACGGGTACTATGCAGACACTGCCGTAAAAAGACACCACTCAAGTGCTCCACCTGTGATGTGCCTCTCTGTTTTATCCCAAACCGAGACTGTTACAATAACTGGCATATTGCCAATAACATATAAAGGACTTCATATTCACAGTTGTTGTTTGTAAATAGTATGTTTTGTATATTGACATTTTTGTTCAGTAAAGCGTTGTTTATATTTTAAACTTCATTTTCTCTGTGTCATTACTACTGACAGTGTTTCTGGATATCTAACAAGATAGCCCTGAGTGTCACCTTTCATTAGAGCCCAAGATGAAGCTTCTATGTTGAAGCATTCAAAAGTTATAGACGTTTTTCCAAACTGTGCCAAACTGTGCCATTTGGCACAGTTTGGCACAGTTCAAAAATGCCTGGGAACAACCTGAGAAAAAAAGCTGTGTAATATATTCATTTTTTGTGGTATTGTTACAAAATTTTGACCTCAGCTTGATAACACTTGGTTCTACATTTCTGTTGCATTTTCCAGCCAGTATCTGACAGCTGTGTGTTATTTGCAAGCATTTGTATCCAAAAAAACACCCAGGCGATCTTTATTTTCTTCAAATTCAGTATGTTTAGATGACTGTTACTCAGTGGCAGGAGCGCTTAGAGAGATTATGACTGTTTTGCCAAAAAATTCAGTGTTTTCTTTTAAATGAGACTAACCCCATGAAAATGCTGCAAAGGGTTGAACAGCTTTTGATATACTTTGGGTATGCTATTTTTAGGCGTTTTTAGGGAAACTGACCAGAGTTCAACAGGTTTTAATTGGACAGTTTTTAATCATATAATGATTTAAATATATCAGTAAATTGATCAAATGCCATGTCCACTTCTTTCTCTCTATATACAACATTCCAATTCTGTAACATTAAGTCATCTTTTAAAGCATTGATTGCATCTTCTGTTCGTATTCTTTTATAAATAATCTTTTTTATGTGGTTTATTATTATTCTTACTGTCATTAACCCCATAATTAACATCTAAAGAAACAAATACAGGCAGGTGGTCACTAATGTCATTTATTAGTATACCACCCACCATATTACATTCAATAACATTGGTCAGAATGTTATTGTTGTCTATTAAGGTAGCACAGTGCACAACAAAAAAACATTAAAAACAATATCTCTCTAACAAGCCTACCCAACATGAAGTAAGCCGATAAGCATCATTATTTCACTTAAAATTATATAAATAAAAAAATACTACAAATAAAATAAATAGCAAATGAGTTACTGCTCATTTAATAGTCTTATCACAGCAGGGAAGAAAGTGTCCTTCAACCTCTACGTCCTCTCTCAAATGCACCTGTGTCTCCTTCCTGATGGCATCAGAGAGAAGAGACTACAATATGTGAGGGGTGAGAAGCATCCCCTAAGATGCAACATCCTCTGCGCCTGCATCTATGTCTGTAGACGTCAGTCAGTGATGGTAGCTGGGTATCAATAACCCTGTCTGCCTTCCTGATGACTCTGCCCAGTATCTGTCTCTCCTCTGCTCTGCTGTTCCCGTACCAGCCGTTAATGCAGTATGTGAGGATGCTTTTAGTGGTGCTGCTATAGAACAAGTCATGGCTGGCTTAGGCAATGAAGGCACTGCTGTGCTTTTTTTTTTTTTTTCATCACAGCTGTGATGTTATCTGTAGAGGTAAGGTTGTCACTCATATGAAGTCCAAGAAATTTGGTACTCTGTACTCTTTTAAGAGCCAAACCAAAAATAATTAATGGAGAGTGGCGAAGTGGTTGATAATAATTTCTTTTATTTTTCCTGCATTGAGACAAAGGTTGTGGAAGTTACACCAAGTCACTAACTTCTCCACCTCATCCCTGTACGCTGATTCATCACCATTTGTGATGAGACCAACAACCCTTGTGCCATCAGCAAATTTGATTACATGGTTAGTGTTGTAGATAGATAGATTAGTTTATTTGACAGGGACAGTGCAATAAACATAGACAATTCATCAATGACAATCAATCTGATGTGTTGCACATGGAGTGTGTAGCTATTAGCTAATTTGCAACTCTTGTCCCTGGATGGGCTTTAGAAAAGGGAATCAAGTAAAGAAAAAGAAAAGAAATAAAGAAAATACACAATACACAATAACCACATACATCAATGCAAAAGGATTATAAATACACAATTATAAATTTTATAAATATTATAAATACTATACATACACAAATAAAACAACCTGACTCACATTTGCCTATTTCAGGCCTCCCTCCCATCGTCACTCACTATAAACAAATAACTATTATAAATATTATAAATACTATACATACACAAATATAACAACCTGGCTCACATTTGCCTATTTCAGGCCTCCCTCCCTTCGTCACTCACTATAAACAAACACATTCATTCCTTCCCTTCATTCACTCTCACCTTGTAGACAATCAATTCATATATGAGTACATTCTTGTTTATTTTTCAGCCAGTTTTTAACCTTTTTAGTGAATGTTTTAAAGTCCGTTATTATTTTAATTTAATTTGGCATTGTGTTCCAGATGTGACTGCCCTTTATAGAGAAAGCTGTTTGTCCAAATGTGGTTCTGCGGTGGAATATTTTACAGTTATTGTTAACAGAACTCCTGGTGGCTCTGCTGCTGTCCTGTCTTTGGATGAAACCAGCAAGTGGCTCGGGTGCTGATTTATGGAGACATTTGAACGTTAATTTCAGAAAACAGAGGTCAATGAAACTCTCAAAACTCAATAGGTTGTATTTTTTTAAAACATTACAGTGATGCCACCTAATGGGCTTTTTGTCCAAGATTTTTAGGGTTTGATTATATAATGAACCTATATGTCTTATTGTGGAAGGGGCTGCTTGAGCCCAGACTGTCAAACAGTATGATATATGAGAAAAAACCATAGAATGCATATACAGTGCAGCTGCTTCGTAAGGTATGTAATATCTAATTAATTTAAAGCAGTTCAGATTTTTTTTTACTGTTTTTGAAATTTTCTTTATATGAATATTAAATTTGAGTTGAGGATCTAGTACAATGCCAAGGTATTTGAATTCTGTAGCTAAACTGATGTCATGATCATGTATATTAACTTTAAAACGTTGCAGGTTATATTTTTTGATTGAAAAGCACATTGAGACTGTTTTCTGAAGGTTCAGCAATAGATGGTTCTTGAGGAGCCACTCTTGGACATCAACCATACTTGTAGACAGTACATCTGCAGCCTGTGCTGGAGTCTTGGCAGCTGTGTAAATAACTGCATCATCTGCATAAAGTTGGCATGTTGCAGCTGAGCAGTGTAACGGCAAGTCATTAATAAAAATGCTGAAAAGTAATGGACCAAGAATGGACCCTTGTGGGATACCCATGCGGTTGTTTAAAAATGAGGATTTATCCTGGTGAACTTTTACACACTGTTCTCTATTCTGGAGATAAGATGCAAACCATTCTAATGTATCTGGGGAAAAGTTAAAAGATACCATTTTGGATAAAAGCAAACTGTGGTTTACAGTATCGAAAGCCTTTTTGAGATCTAGAAAAACAGCTCCTACCACATTACCCCTGTCCAAGGACTGTTTGACGTTTTCAATAAGGCAACAATTTGCTGTTTCTGTTGAGTATCCTGGTCTAAAACCAAATTGATGTGGATGAAGGAGTTGACTGTCTTGTAAGTAGTCCATCAGCTGTGTAGCTACAACTTTTTCAAGAACCTTAGACAGGACTGGTAAGATAGAGATTGTGCGGTAATTGCATATATCGTCTTTACTGCCTGATTTATGAACTGGTATGACGACAGCTTTTTTCCAGCCAGATGGAAATGTACTAGACCTAATGGAGAGATTAATGAGATGAGTCAGTGGTTTGATTAATATTTTGCTGTGCATTTTGAGAAAGGAGGTGCTCATATTGTAGATATCATTAGTTTTTGAGTTTGACAGTGTTTTAACAATACCAGCAATTAACTCCTCATTTACCTCATCGATGTGAAAAGAATCTGTTGGAAGTATGGAATTTGTGTTGTTGAGCACATTTGGCAGCACAAAAATTTTTGTTAAGTCTTCCACAGAGCCCACAAAGTATGAATTAAATTCATTTGCCAAAGTAGCCTTGTCACTGACGGTCTTGCTATTGATTCTAAGTTCCTTTACCCCCTTCTGATCGTTTTTTTTATTAGTTAAGTTATTTAAATGCCTCCATAGGGAATTGTTGTTACCCTTTGCATGATCTATCTGTCACCATGGGGTGAGACGCCGGCTCGGCGCTCAGCCCATGCTCCTTTTATCCCTGCCTCTCATTGGGCAGTGCCTCAGCTGGTTCCCAGCTGTCAGTGTCACGAGACGGCTGGGGCCAATTAATCCTCATCAGCTGGGGCGCTGTTAATGAGTATAAAGAGGAGCAGCTTCGATCATTCGGGGCTGCGACATAAGCACTGCTAGGCTGAAGCCCCTTCGTCTGGTGTCAGCCTCAACTCCCCTTGCAGCATTCCGGTGTTTGTATCCCGCTGTGAGTATGCACGTCTTGTTACCCCCATGTCCGGTACGAGCTACCTACCCCTGCGCTGTGCAGCCTGAGAATGTACATCTGTATGAGTGTCTGTGCTCTCCTCATCCCTTATCCCTTACCCAGAATAAAACATCTCGACTCACTAGCTTGTCCCCGGCTCTGATTGCCTGGCTCCCTAGAGCCGGATATGACACTATCAGTTTATTGTAATAAGATACTTTTGATTTTCGCAGCTCATGTACCACTTTGTTTCTTAAACTTTTGTACACAAGGTGATCATTTTGTAGTTTAGAGGTAAGATGTAAGATGCAGAGCAGTCGTGAGTCAGCAGTGTTAACAGTAGTGAGCTTAAAACACATCCCTGTGGTGATCCAGTACTCACTGTGATGGTCTTCAATGTTTGGGTGAAGACATTGACAGTCTGTCTCCTCTCTGTAAGGAAGTCTAAGATCAGTTGCAGATGGTGGTGCTGACTTCCAGCAGTTGCAGTTTCTCAACAAACTGCTGCAGCAAGACGGTGTTAAATGCTGAGTTAAAGTCCACCAGCAAAATTCTGGCATACAGGTACCTTTGCCCTCCAGATGAATCAGGATGAGGTGAAGCAGAGTAGATATGGCATCATCTGTAGCCTGGTTTGCTCTCTATGCGAACTGGAGAGGGTCCATGTTAACTGGGAGGTGGGATTAAATATGGTCCATAACAAGCCACTCAAAGCACTTCATAACTACTGGAGTAAGGGCAACTTTAGAAAGCGAGGGTTTGTGTTTTCCGTCACTGGCACTATGGTAGCACTTTTAATGCAGGTGGACACTACAGCTTGGCTGAGCAAGGTATTAAAGATGTCCGTAAAAACCTCCTGTAGTTGGTCCGCACAGCTCTTCAAGACCCGAACTGGTATGCTGTCTGGTTCAGAAGCCTTCCTGGGATTTATTCTAAAGAATGCTCTCCTCACACTCTCCACAGAAAGGTGCAGTGCTTAGTCATTAGAAGACGGTGTCAGCATGTGTGCACCCCTGCTGTTAGTGACCTCAAACCAAGAATAAAATTCAATTCAATTCAATTCAACTTTATTTATATAGCGCCATTTCACAACAACAGTCATCTCATAGCACGATCAACTGTAGGGGGGAACCCCCACAGTTGCAGAAAGTTGCAGAAAGACCCCAGCAATCAGGCGATCCCCTGTGAGCAAGCACTTGGCGACAGTGGAGAGGAAAAACTCCCTTTTAACAGGAAGAAACCTCCAGCAGAACCAGGCTCAGGGAGGGGCAGTCATCTGCTGCGACTGGCTGGGGGGTGAGGGGATAGAGAAGAAGAAAAGAACAGACATGTAGAGAGCAAACAGCACGATGGGGACTCAATCTATGGGAGAGAACAAACAAATGTTAATGACCAGCAAGAAAAAATATTTCATAGAGAGTGAGGAAAGGAGTGAGGCCCAGTGCATTACTGGAGGTCCCCCGGCTGACTAAACCTATTAGCAGCATAACTAAGGGAGGGTTCAGAAACACATGATCCCTCCCTAATTGTAGGCTATATCAAAAAGGTAGGTTTTAGCCCTATTCTTAAAAACAGAGATCGAGTCTGACTCCCGAATCCAGATTGGCAGCTGATTCCACAGGAGAGGAGCTTGATAACTGAAGGCTCTGCCTCCCATTGTACTTTTGGAGATTCTAGGTATTACAAGTAATCCTGCATTTTGGGAGCGTAGTGCTCTGTTAGGATAATACGGTAGTATCAGATCTTTTAAATAAAAAGGAGCCTGATTGTTTAGAGCTTTGTAAGTAAGAAGAAGGATTTTAAACTTAATTCTAAACTCTATGGGAAGCCAATGAAGGGAGGCCAGAACCGGAGAGATATGATCTCTCTTTCTAGTACCTGTTAAAACTCTTGCTGCAGCATTTTGGATCAGCTGAAGACTTTTTAAAGATGTTTTAGGACAGCCTGATAATAAAGAATTACAATAATCTAATCTTGAGCTAACAAAAGCGTGGATCAGCTTCTCAGCATCACTCTGAGACAAGATGCTCCTAATCTTGGCAATATTACGCAAATGATAGAAGGCAGTCTTAGAAACAAATTTAATATGTGAATTGAAGGACAGATTTTGATCAAAAATAATTCCAAGGTTCCTCACAGAGCTATTAAGAGAAAGAGTAACTGCATCCAAACTGAAAGTTTGATTTGGAAAGGAATTTCTAAGGTTTTTTGGACCAACAAGAATGACTTCAGTCTTATCTGAATTTAATAGCAGAAAATTACAAGTCATCCAAGCTTTGATTTCCTTAAGACAGGCTTCTAACTTGGCTAATTGATTACTATCATCTGGCTTCATTGACAGGTATAATTGTGTGTCATCTGCATAACAATGAAAATGTATACAGTGCTTTCTAATAATGTTGCCTAACGGAAGCATATATAAACTAAAAAGAGTAGGGCCTAGCACAGATCCCTGTGGAACTCCATGACTAAGCTTTGAGTTGAAAGAAAACTCATTATTTACATGAACAAACTGGAACCTATCAGATAAATAAGATCTAAACCACTGCAACGAAGTTCCATTAAGTCCAACATAGTGTTCTAATCTATCAAGTAGAATATTATGATCGATAGTATCAAAAGCTGCACTAAGGTCTAAAAGGACAAGTACAGAAACTAGTCCATTATCAGATGCAATGAGGAGGTCATTAGTGACCTTCGCTAAGGCTGTTTCAGTACTATGATGGATTCTAAACCCAGATTGAAACTCTTCAAGTAAACCATTTCCCTGCAGGTGGTCAAATAATTGCGTAGCAACAACTCTTTCCAAGATTTTTGAAATGAAAGGGAGATTAGAGATTGGTCTATAGTTAGCTAAAGCTCCTGGATCTAGCGTTGGCTTTTTGAGTAAGGGTTTAATTACAGCCGTTTTAAAAGCCTGCGGTACATGGCCTAAAGTTAATGAAGAATTGATTATATGAAGAATACAGCTACCAATAAGTGGGAAGACTTCTTTAAGTAACCTGATAGGAATAGGGTCTAAAAGACAAGTTGAAGGTTTGGATGAGGAAACTATTTTGTCTAACTCACAAAGGTCGATTGGAGTAAACTCATCAAGACAGACATCAAAAGAAGGAGTTGTAGTAGTTACAGTATTTAAGTTAACTGTGGGAAGAATCTGATTGATTTTATCTCTGATGGATGAAATTTTATTATTGAAAAAGTTCATAAAGTCCTGACTAGTAAGCTCTAAGGGAATGCTAGGATTAACAGAGTCCTGACTCTTTGTCAACCTGGCTACAGTACTGAAAAGAAACCTGGGATTATTCTTGTTCTCTTCTATTAATGCAGAGTAATAACTTGTTCTAGCCTTTCTAAGAGATTTTTTATAAATTAAAAGATGATTTCTCCAAGCTAAATAGATTTCATCTAAATTAGTAGAGCGCCATTTTCTTTCTAATTGACGAGTCTTCTGTTTTAAGCTACGAGTTTCTGTGTTGAACCTAAAATGTATTGATTTCATCTGGAAGTGATGGATCATTGCAGTGAGTGATTTTGGCTGGTTTGTAATCTGTCACTACCTGAAAACCCTCCCACAGGCTTCTTGTGTTCCTGGAGTCAGCAAAGTTCCTCTCCAAGTTTTTGCCATACTGTCTCTTTGCCTCTCTGATGCCCCTCCTTACGTTTTTCCAGCCTCCCTTTATGTCACCGCATCGCCAGATTAAAAGGCAGCATCACAGATCCTCAGTAGCGAACAGACCTCTCCTCTCAACCATGGCTTATCAGTGGCATATTTCCTCACAGTTTTCACTACCGTCACATCAACAATGCACTTCAAAATGAATCCCATCACTGCCTCTGCATATTCCTGAAAATCGACGGATTCTCCATCCCTAAAGATGCTCCATTGTGTGCACTCAAAGCATCCCTGTAAAGCAGGAAGAGCTCCCTGTGGCTACACTCTGATTCTCCTCACTTCTGCTTACTGTTGTTGAACTCTGGGTCTGTATGCAGGTTTCAGCATGACAGTTAGATGGTCTGAGCTGTCTAGGTGTGGGAATAGGACAGTCTTACATGCACCTTTAATGTTGGTGTAAAAAAGATCCAACATACTGCCACCTCTAGTTGCACAGGTCACCTGCTTGTAGATCTTAGGTAGCACAGTCTTAAGGCACGCTTTATAAAAAGTCAAAGTCAAAGTCAAAGTGCCTTTATTGTCATTCCATTGTTAATGAACAATGCAATGAAATTGAGATGCTGCTCCCTAAAAAACAAACTATAAACAAACTATCACATTCACAGTTCACTCATGCATTTAACATTCTTTTGATTGCAACAATAAATAATGCTTGAAACAAAATTACCTAAAAGTTGAATACAATATGTATGTAGCAATAATGAAAAACATACTGAGCGATAAATACAAAGGACCAGTTTATGCACACAGGGTTGTTGCTTCAAAATAACCTAAGATAACAAAAAGTATTAGCAGTCTGTGCGTGTTACATAAATCCGTTCAAAATACGTACCGCTGCTGGGAAAAAACTATGATTAAACCTGGTAGTCCGGGTTTTATGGGATCTGTTCCGCTTTCCCGAGGGGAGCAGGTGAAAGAAGGCCCGGAAGAATGGCCTGGATGGCCTGGATGAGCACAGTCTTTAATGATGGCAGTAGCTCTGTTGAAGTACTGAGACCTGGAAATCTCTTCCAGAGAAGGGAGAGAACAGCCAGTGATTTTTTGCGCAGTCTCGATCACTCTCTGGAAGGCTTTGCGGTCTGCCCTCATACCAAACCATGATGCCATATGACAGAATGCTCTCAATAGCAGAGTGATAAAATATAACCAGCAACTGTGCATTCAGGCCATTCTTCTTGAGGATCCTCAGAAAGTGTAGACATTGTTGAGCCTTTTTTATCGTAGCTATGGTGTTAACTGCCCAGGTAAGGTTGTGAGAAATATGAACACCCAAAAACTTAAAAGCCTCCACCCTCTCCACACGCTCCTTGCCTATATATAAAGGAGGTGGTTCACTGCTATGCTTCCGAAAATCAATAATGAGTTCTTTTGGGGGTTTTTTGTATTCAATAGCAGATTATTATCTGAGCACCATCTCACCAGTTTCTGGACCTCACCTCTGTATGCGGACTCATCTCCTCCTGATATGAGCCCAACTACTGTTGTGTCATCTGCAAACTTTACTATAATGTTTGTGGGATGAACAGGTATGCAGTCATATGTGTACAATGAATACAAAGTGGGGCTCAAAACACAGCCCTGTGGCGAGCCTGTGCTAAGCATGACTGTAGAGGAGGAATGGGGTCAGAGTCTAACAGTCTGTGTTCTGTTTGTAAGGAAGTCCTTAATTGAAGCAATTTGGTGATGAGAATGTTGGGAATAATTGTATTAAATGATGAGCTATAGTCATTAAACAACATTCTTACATAGCTCCCCTTGTCTTCTAAATGGCTGAATGCCGAGTGGAGAGCTATAGCAATAGCATCTTCAGTGGATCTGCCCCGCCTGTAGGCAAACTGGTGCCGATCAAAGTCTGGGGAGAGACTAGGCAAAAGATGTTTCAATACCATTTTCTCAAAGCACTTCATAACAATGGGTGTTAATGCTACTGATCGATAGTCATTCAGACTGCTAATAGTATGTTTTTTGGTACAGGAATAATGACTGCAGATTTTAAACACTGTGGAACAACGGCTGCCTTGAGAGACAAGTTAAAAATGTCAGTCAAAACAGAGCATAGCTGATCTGCACATGCTCTGAGCACCTTTCCTGGCACTCCATCGGGACCAGTAGCCTTTCTCGGGTGAACTGCTCTCAGTGTCTGTCTCACCTCATGATCCTGCAGGGTAAGCACATCAGAACTGGCATTCAATAACATCTGTGGGTCTGGGCGAGGTGTATTTGACTCAAACCGTGCGAAAAAGCAGTTCAGTTCTTCTGCCAGTTAGGCGCTGATGTCACTGGAAATGATGCTGCTGCCCTTATAGTTTGTGATATGGTTAAAGCCTTGCCATACTCGTCTCGAATCATTATCAGAAAAATGGTCCTCGACTTTCTTCTTATAGGTCTGTTTAGCCTCCTTAATGCCTTTCTTCAGATTAGCCCAGGCAGTGCTATACAGATCTGTATCCCCTGACCTGAAGGCTGTCAGGGGATACAGCCTTTTGTCATCCAAGGCTTCTGGTTAGGAAAAACCCTGATGCGTTTTTCCAGTCACCTGATTGATACAGAAGATAATGTAGTGTAATACAGTCTGTGTGTACATTTCCAGATCCTCATTCTTGAATAAATCCCATAGAGTGTTTGAAAAACAGTCATGCAGCTGAGAAAGAGCTCCCTCAGGCCATGTTGTGATGTTCTTTATAGTAGGTCTAGCAGTTCTTCTGAGGGGGGGTGTATGGGGGAGCAATGATAGATGGTCTGACAGGCCAAGATGTGGACATGGCATAGCTCTGTAAGCATGCCATAAGCATGCTGTAGGCATGCTCTGTAAGCATGCTTCAGGTTCAAATACACCCGACCAAGACAATTCTTTCCCCTAGTGGCACATTTCACATGCTGTGTGAAATTAGGGAGCACAGTTTTCAAGCATGCTTGATTAAAATCACCAGATATAATGTGAACACCCTCGGGATAGGCCTGCTGCTGTTTATTTATTCGTCGGCCTCCGTCGGTCTATGATGACCATGGAAGAGAATCCTAAACGTCTACTCTGCTGGAACAGCACTGCCTGTGGCTGAACAGGCCGATGCGCGAATGGCAGTCCCTGTCACACAGGTTGCACTTGTGGGTGGTCTCCGTGCTGCTGGGTCTGTGGTGGTTCTTCCTGTGGGTCCTTTTTTCATCTGCTACAGCAGTCAGTCTCTCTTTACCCGCCTTAAGCTGTCTGGTCAGGGTGCCTCTCCATTTGGAGCAGTCCATTGCAAGGTCCTCCCAGCACTTTGTATTGATCTCCAGGGCCTTCATGTCTCTCTTGCAGACATCTCTAAAGCGCAGCTGTGGGCGGCCAACGTCTCTCCTGCCAGTCGCCAGTTCTCCGTAGAGGACGTCTTTGGGGATTCTGCCATCCTCCATATGGTGAACGTGGCCTAGCCAGCGGAGTCTGCGCTGCCTGAGTAGAGTGAACATGGAGGGAAGGCCGGCGCGGGACAGAACTTCTTTGTTGGGCACTTTGTCCTGCCAGGTTATGTCAAGGATGTGGCGAATGCAGCGCAAGTGGAAGGAGTTCAGTCTCTTTTCCTGCCGGGTGTATGTTGTCCACGTCTCACTCCCATAGAGCAGTGTGCTGATGACGCAGGCGTTGTACACTGCCATCTTCGTCTTGACAGAGAGTTTGGGATTCTCCCACACTTGTGTGGTGAGGCGAGCGAGTGTGAAGGCTGATTTTCCAATCCTCTTGTCGATCTTTGTATCAAGGGAGAGGTTGTTGCTGATCGTGGACCCCAGGTACGTGAACTGATTCACAACCTCCAGCTCGTAGTCGTCGAAGGTGATGGTTGGTGGTGCTTCCGTGCCTTGCGCCAAGACGTTAGTCTTCTTCAGGCTGATGGTAAGTCCGCAGTCCTTGCATGCCTGGGAGAAGCGGTCCATCAGGGTCTGAAGCTCCTGCTGTGTGTGGGTTGCGACTGCAGCGTCGTCTGCGAACAGCATGTCTCTGATTAGAGCCTCGCGTACTTTGGTTCTGGTTTTCAGGCGGGCAAGGTTGAAAAGCCTGCCATCAGATCTTGTGTGCAGGTAGATTCCCTCTCTTGCTGTGCTGAAGGCATGCCTCAGGAGCATAGCAAAGAAAATCCCAAAGAAGGTTGGCGCAAGTACACAGCCCTGTTTCACTCCGCTGCATATGTTGAATGGCTCTGAGACGTTGCCGTCGTGCTGCACTATCCCCTGCATGTTGGTGTGAAACGATTCGATGAGGCTTTGCAACTTTGGTGGGCATCCTGTCTTTGGCAGGATCTTGAAAATGCCCTCTCTGCTGACCAGATCAAACGCTTTGGTGAGGTCGATGAAGGCGACGTACAGGGGCATGTTCTGTTCTCTGCATTTCTCCTGGAGTTGGCGGATGGAGAATATCATGTCGACCGTCGATCGCTCAGCGCGGAAGCCACACTGAGGCTTGGGGTAGACACGTTCTGCAAGCTTCTGTAGACGAACGAGAACAACTTGTGCGTAGACTTTGCCAACAACGCTGAGGAGGGAGATGCCCCTGTAGTTGTTGCAGTTGCTTCTCTCCCCTTTGTTTTTGTAGAGGGTGATGGTCTTGGCGTCCTTCATGTCCTGTGGTACGGCACCTTCCTTCCAGCACTGGCAGAGGACGTCATGCAATGGCAGCAGTAGGGCGGTCTTGCAGTGCTTGATCAGGTCGGGGGGTATGCCGTCGTTGCCGGGTGCCTTGCCAGCAGCCAAGCTATCAATGGCCTTGCTGAGTTCATCGATATTTGGCTCGGCTTCAAGTTCGTCCATGGATGGCAGGCAGTCAATGGCATCAAGGGCTGACGGTGTCACAGTGTTCTGTCTGGAGTAGAGGTCGGAGTAGTGTTCCACCCATCTCTCCATCTGCTTGTTCTTTTCTGTGATCATCTTCCCAGTGGAGGACTTGAGGGGGGCCGTCTTGCTCTGAGCCGGACCAAGTGCTTTCTTGCTGCCATCGTACATACCATGGATGTTCCCTGTTATGGCAGCGGTTTGAATGTCTTGGCTGAGCTGAGTCCAGTACTCGTTGGCACAGTGCCGAGCAGTCTGCTGAACTTTGCTTCTCGTAGCCCTGAGAATCTGGAGATTCTTCTTGTCTGGGTACTTCTTGTACTCAGCAAGTGCTGAGCGCTTGGCTTCAATGACAGGGGTCATCTCGGTCAACTTGGGATCAAACCAGTCCTGTGACTTCAAGGTCTTCCTCCCAAAGGTAGCCAAGGCTGTGCGGTGGATGGTGTTTCGCAGCTCTTCCCACCTCTGCTTTGCAGATTCTCCTTCTTGTGGTACACCAAGTTCCTTCCCAAAGGTGGAGGCAAACTGCTCAACAAGTTCTGGTTGGGCCATCTTGCTGGTGTCAATCCGTGCCTTTCCAGGCTGTCTAGCACAATGGAATTTCTTCAGCTGCAGCTTGACCTTGCAACACACCAAAGAATGGCCGGTGTCCCAATCTGCACTCTGGAACGAACGGGTGATTAGCACGTTCTTCAGTGAGGTGCGTCTGGTCAGGATCAAGTCCAGCTGGTGCCAGTGCTTTGAGCGCGGATGTTGCCAGGAAACCTTGTGTTGGGGCTTGGTCTTGAAGAACGAGTTTGTGATGCATAGATCGTGATATGTGCAGATCTCGAGCAGCCGCTGTCTGTTGTCGTTCATTCTGCCCACGCCAAATGGTCCAAGACAGGAGGGCCAGGAGTCGTGGTCAGCACCCACTCTGGCATTGAAGTCTCCAAGGAGAATGAGTTGTTCAGAGTTGGGGATGATCCTGACAGTTGTTGCGAGATTCTCGTAGAACTCATCTTTTGCCTCTGGTGTGGCTGTCAGTGTTGGGGCATACACACTGACGAGGGTGACTGGGCCTTGAGTGGTGTTCAGGCGGAGGTTGAGGAGTCGTGCAGAGCCATTGCTGCCCAGTTCCACCATCTTCAGCAAGGTGTTCTTCACTGCGAAGCCCACTCCGTGTTCCCTGTGTTCGTCGCCACCCTTTCCCTGCCAGTAGAACATGTAGTCCTTCTCTCTCAGTGTGCCTGCGTCAGCCAACCGTGTTTCCTGGAGAGTGGCGATATCCACTTCCAGTCTCTTCAGCTCATTATTGATGATGGCAGTCTTCCTGGTGTCGTTGATGTCCTTGAGGTTAGCAGCGAGTCCTGTCATCATAGTGTGGACGTTCCAAGTTCCCAGTTTTAGAGTTGGTCTCTTTTGTTTTTTTGTCTTGCCTGGTGCGAAGGTTCTCAGTCTGCTGTTCGGACTTCTCCTCATCCCCATGCACCCAATGAGGAAAGCAAGCTGCGGCGGGACAACACCTTATTGGCTGGGGGCTGCCCAGCTTGAGGAGGGCGGTAGCTGTCCATTGAGATCCGATGATCCCTCCCACCATCGGGAACAACCCCTGGCGCCGCGCTCTACGCTAGTTGAGCAGTGGCTTATAACCGGTAACTGATATTCCCCGTGTTTTTTCTACGCCAAAGGCGAAGCTTGAGTGTCCTCTCCAGTGATCTGAAGTTCTACCTTCCAGCATTGGGCGTTGGTAGGATTCAAGCCTGGGCAGGAAGATATGGAGGACAAGATGTTGCCCATGCAACATGTCCCCCCTCTCCATGTCACTGATGAATCCAAAGGAACAGCAGGGCTGCTACAGTTTGGCACCAGCGCCATTGCAGGAGCTGCCAGAACGATGTTGAGCACAACAGAGAACTGCCTTAGGGACTCCGACTCCGGATTTTTCCTCAGGGTTGACTCCCGAAGCCTTTCCCGTGACCAGGTGTGCCGCAAGGCAGCGGAGGTTTGAAATCAGGGTTTACCTTCCCCTAGATGGGCTACCTTCACAGGCTGACGAGCCACCATCTACCCGAGGCATCTGGTTTTAAGGCACCAGAGATCCGCCCTCGCCCCTTCTCCTATTAGTAAAAGCAGTTCCGCCGGGCTTAGAGACTAAACCACACGGGCAGGCTAGGAGTTGGACTTAGTTGTCAGAGGCTTTGCGAGATGCACGCCATAAGGAGCATTTTATGAGCACTGGGAGCTTAACCCCAGTGCCACTCCTGGCTATGACAACCTTGGAACCTGTTTATTTTGTTTATTTATTACACTGTACAAATGACTAAGGGCCGCTTTAGTATTTGCATCAGGGGGAATATAGACGGCTGTTAAAATGATCACGCTCAGCTCTCGGGGAAGATAAAAAGGCTGACATAAGACTGACATTGTCTCTAGATCAGGAGAACAGTAAGTGTTAATAATACTGCTGTGATTAGTCCAAGTGTTGTGAAGAAAAATGAAGAGGCCGCCTCCTCTTTTTTTACTGGATTCTGCTTTTCGGTCCAATCGGTGAAGTGTGCGCCCCGGCAGCTGTACAGCAGCATCGGTGATCAGCGGGTGGAGCCAGCTTTCCATTAACAACAGCACACAGCAGTCTCTCACAGTTTTATTAGTTGCCAGCTGTAGCTCTATATCATCCATCTTGTGGACGATGCTTCTGGCGATGGAGAGAAAAATGCTCGGTAGCGGACGTCTATGCGGTTGTCTCTTTAGCCTCGCTAGCAGGCCCGACCGGCATCACCGCTTTTTCTTTCTCTCCCTCCTCCGTCTGCGTCGCTTCCCAGGACCGACAACAATCCATGGTGATCCCACTGGTCTACAGATAGCCTCCGGTATGTCTTGTGTGCTCTCGAAAACTGCTGTGACAGCAGACTTTTGATGAAGTCCAATGTTTATCAGCTCAGTACGACTGTACACAAATCCAGCTTCACACGGTCCAATATCCAAAAACAGCATACATACGAACAAAAATAGGGAGCAAAGAGCCGCTGCACAACCACGCACCACCATGTTAGGATGGATAAAAGCCCCTGCAATAATGAAAAATGCATCTGGGTGAGCAGTCTGTAACTGGCTGATATTGTTATAAAGTTCTACCATGGCCAGCTGTTTGTTCACGCTTGGGTGAACGTACAGACGTGGACAAAATTGTTGGTACCCCTCTGTTAATGAAAGAAAAACCCACAATGGTCACAGAAATAACTTGAATCTGACAAAAGTGGTAATAAATAAAAATTCTATGAAAATTAACCGATGAAAATCAGGCAATGCTTTTCAATTGTGGTTTAACAGAATTATTTTACAAAACAAACTCATGAAACAGGCCTGGACAAAAATGATGATACCCTTAACTTAATATTTTGTTGCACAACCTTTTGAGGCAATCACTGCAATCAAACGATTTCTGTAACTGTCAATGAGACTTCTGCACCTCTCAGCAGGTATTTTGGCCCACTCCTCATGAGCAAACTGCTCCAGTTGTCTCAGGTTTGAAGGGTGCCTTCTCCAGACAGCATGTTTCAGCTCCTTCCACAGATGTTCAATAGGATTTAGATCAGGGCTCATAGAAGGCCACTTTAGAATAGTCCAATGTTTCGCTCTTAGCCATTCTTGGGTGTTTTTAGCTGTGTGTTTTGGATCATTATCCTGTTGCAAGACCCATGACCTGTGACTGAGACCAAGCTGTCTGACACTGGGCAGCACATTTCTCTCTAGAATACCTTGATAGTCTTGAGATTTCATTGTACCCTGCACAGATTCAAGACACCCTGTGCCAGATGCGTCAAAGCAACCCCAGAACATAACAGAACCTCCTCCATGTTTCACAGTAGGGACAGTGTTCTTTTCTTGGTATGCTTCATTTTTGCGTCTGTGAACATAGAGCTGATGAGCCTTGCCAAAAAGTTCCAGTTTTGTCTCGTCTGTCCATAGGACATTCTCCCAGAAGCTTTGTGGTTTGTCAACATGCAGTTTGGCAAATTCCAGTCTGGCTTTTTTATGATTTGTTTTCAACAGTGGTGTCCTCCTTGGTCGTCTCCCATGAAGTCCACTTTGGCTCAAACAGCGACGGATGGTGCGATCTGACACTGATGTACCTTGAACTTGGAGTTCACCATGAAAGTGTTTAGAGGTTGTTCTGGGCTCTTTTGTTACCATTCGTATTATCCATCTCTTCCATTTTTCATCAAGTTTCCTCCTGCCCCCTTGTCCAGGGAGGTTGGCTACAGTCCCGTAGATCTTAAATTTCTGAATAATGTGTGCAACTGTAGTCACAGGAATATCAAGCTGCTTGGAGATGGTCTTATAGCCTTTACCTTTAACATGCTTGTCTATAATTTTCTTTCTAATCTCCTGAGACAACTCTCTCCTTTCCTTCCTCTGGTCCATGTTTAGTGTGGTACACACCATGTCACCAAACAGCACAGTGACTACTTGTCACCCTTTAAATAGGCCGACTGACTGATTATAAGTTTGTAGACACCTGTGATGTTAATTAGAGGACACATCTTGGTTGAACATGCCCCTATGGTCACATTATTTTCAATCTTTTCTAGGGGTACCATCATTTTTGTCCAGGTCTGTTTCATGAGTTTGTTTTTTTTAATAATTCTGTTGAACCACAATTCAAAAGCATTGTCTGATTTTCATTGGTTAATTTTCATAGAATTTTTATTTATTACCACTTTTGTCAGATTCAAGTTATTTCTGTGACCATTGTGGGTTTTTCTTTCATTAACAGAGGGGTACCAACAATTTTGTCCACGTCTGTATACTGCAAGAATAAACACATGGAAAATTCTCATGGGCAGTAAAAAGGTTGACATTAACCTGCCAGAAACTCCACTTCAGGGGTGAATTGCTTCAAGATGACTCCAGCATCTCTACACTACAAGTTTTTTGTGTAAAAAGCGAGGCTGCCGCCCCTGTGCTTTTCTAAGGCAGCAGCCACTCTGTCTACCCGGTGTAGCATTAGCCCCATTAACTCAAGAGCTAAGTCCGGCAGATTGTCATTCATCCATGTTTCGGTGAATACAGTATCTCACAGAAGTGAGGGCACCCCTCACATTTTTGTAAATATTTTATTACACATTTTCATTGGACAACACTGAAGATATGAAAATTTGATACAATGTAAAGTAGTCAGTGTACAGCTTGTATAACAGTGTAAACTTGCTGTCCCCTCAAAATAACTCAACACACAGCCATTAATGTCTAAACTGCTGGCAATAAAATGAATACACCCCTAAGTGAAAATGTCCAAATTGTGCCCAAAGTGTCAGTATTTTGTGTGGCCACCATTATTTTCCAACACTGCCTTAATTCTCTTGGGCATGGAGTTCACTAGAGCTTCACAGGTTGCCACTGGAATCCTTTTCCACTCCTCCAACTCGACATCACAGAGTGGGTAGATGTTAGAGACCTTGTGCTCCTCCACCTTCCATTTGAGGATGCCCCACAGATGCTCAATAGGGTTTAGGTCTGGAGACATGCTTGGCAAGTCCATCACCTTTACCCTCAGTTCCTTTAGCAAGGCAGTGGTCATCTTGGAAGTGTGTCTGGGGTCGTTATCATGTTGGAATACTGCCTTGCAGCATGATCCCCATCTGCCCTGAGGAGGGGATCATGCTCTGCTTCAGTATAGGGCCTTTTCCATTAGCCCCGCTTAGCCCAACACGGCACAGCTCAGCATGCTTTGTAAGTCTTTCCACTAGCCCCAACACGGTTTAACAGCCGCGATTTTCGTCCCCACTCAAGGGCAGGGTACAAGCGTGCTGAGCCGTGCCGTGTTGTGACGTCAAAAGACTGGTCGCTGCTGATTGGTCAGGTCGTAACGTCACGAAAGCGACCGTCTTCGCCGTTTTCTGATGAATCTACACAACCGCCATTTGCAATATTTCACAGACTAACTCGGTCATGGAGTAAATACGATATTAATACAGACAGCATTGTAGGTTTTTTGGAACTCTACACCGTGGTCCAACGAAGAGGTGCGGAGTTTTCTCTGCTTGGTGGCAGATCCACAGTGAGGAGTGACCCGGACCGATACAGATGGCTGCCCAGCATAGAAACCGGACTATGGACAAGCTGAAGACGAACGTGAGAGAACCATCGATGGTGAGTGATTTGTAATAATGTGCATCTGTTTGCTTATTTATCCTGTTGGTGGTAAGCTCACTTTTTTTGAGCCATACAGCGCTGTTCTGTGCTGGCTAACTCGTTTTAGCTAACGATTTTTTTAGCTAGTAGCTAGCTAGTACCAACTGCTGATTCGCACTTGTTTTCTCCTAAATATTTGCTTGTTAGAGCAAAACGATGAAATATGTTAATCCTGGTTAAAGTCCTGGTTTGTGTTTTGTATTGCACTTTGGTGCTGCACATTAAATTGTGTGCAATTTAATGCTAGAATGTGTTTCCACATGCCAGGGATTAGCCTCCCTGTTTATATTGTGATACTGGTGAAATGGACCACAGGAGCCAAAATCTCGTCATATTAAAATTGCTTTTTCAAACCAGTGATTTATAAAGTCATTCATATAATTTTCTAAAGCGTCAGAATAGACCCACACACCTATTCTGTGGATCCTGCAGTGCTTGTCAGGGAAACAAAGCATTTTTGTCACATCCCACCACTGACTTTCACAGATGTATTTCCCTAACACAGGTACATCTCCAAAAATTACAATGTCATGAAAAACTTCAATATTTTTTGTCACTCATTTCAGAAAGGGAAATCCATATATTATATAGATTCATTACACAGACAGTGATATATTTCAAGCATTTATTTATTTTAATTTTGATGATTATGGCTTACAGCCCCTGAAAACCCCAAATTCAATTTGGCAAAAAATTAGAATATTACATAAAATTAACTTTAAAAAATAGTTTTTAAATATAAATGTTGGCCGCTGAGGTGTTGGTTAATATGGGCTGTAGCCATAATCATCAATATTAAAATAAACACTTTCAATATATCACTGTCCCTGTAATGAATCTATATATTCAATTTCAATTCAATTCAATTCAACTTTATTTATATAGTGCCATTTCACAAAAACAGTCATCTCATAGCACTATCAACTGCAGGGGGGAACCCCCACAGTTGCAGAAAGTTGCAGAAAGAATGTGTGTTTCACTTTCTGAAATGAGTGAAAATAATATTGAATTTTTTCATGGTATTCTAATTTTTGAGATGTGCCTGTATAAGTGTTGAACTTGCTTGAAACTAGCCATCATCCATTTCTGTCGTTCATCTAGGCAAGAGGAAATCAGCCAGCCCACAACGGACCTCGCCACTGTGGAAAGTACTGAAATCCTTTGCTTTTATAGGTAAAGTGTCAAAACCAAAGTAGCACAATTTCCACTTAATATAAAAGGGACTGAACTGAGATTTATTTGATTGTGTGAATATGGCACATCAACTGTAAAATAAACCGCTTGTTAGTGTATTTATTTTTTTGTCAGAACACTTGTGTGATCGTTTGTGAGTTATGTTCATAACTGTATGTTTTGGCAAAATGTGAGATGTTCAGTCGTCAATATAATTTACTTTATATGTGTAGTTTATAGTCTATCATCAATAAACTCATGCAGTAACAGGACACATTACAAATATTTGAGACCCATTGTAGTGCTTCCTTTTATATTTTAGCAATGCTAGTACAAAACACTGCCCACACTTGAAGCCAGGGCAAGAAGAGACACTTTTACATTCAAGACAAACTTTTATTGATAAAAACTCCATATTTTGACTGAGTGACTCTATACTCGGTGATGCACAACTTCAGTTAAAGTACTATATTCCATTCAAGTGAATGTATTAATTCATTGTGATTGCTGAGGCCACAGTAAAAAGAGATGATTTTAAATGTAACCCAGCCCTTGTAAAATCTACTGAAGCACAGCTACATGAAAATTGTGGTCAAATACAACAACAAAGTACTTTATTGTCACATTTAAATTGTAATCCCTCCTGTTTTATTTTTCTTTTGCATTCTTGGATGAAATATGGTGGGCAATATAAGCTGCAGCTTCAGCCATCACCCATTTCAGATAACCTATGTTGAACTGTATAATCAGAGGAGTTATTGTTTAATTTGACCTTGTTAGATTTTTTTCCCCTTTGTTATATTGTTCTATTTTCTTTTAATCTTTACTTTTAATCAATCAGAAATAAAGATTCATTCATTAATTCACATTCCACCACTGGCTTTTAGCAACAAGTGTATTTCCCAAATATGTTTTAAACTTGCTTTAATTAACCACCACCCATTTGTCTTTTGTCTAGGCAAGAGGGAAACTGTCCACCACAACTGGACCTTGCCTCACTATTTACAGAGATCCAGGCTGAAGATCATAATAATAAGATAATAGATAATAATAAGATCATAGACGATCATAATAAACAATTTAGTGACTTATGTGTTTGCATCATGATTTTCTATTTTGTCTGTTAAAGTCCAAATGTCACGTAATAGGGTCCTTAAAATGTCTTGAAACTGGGGAAGAAGGCGGAAGTGACGAAACAGATTGTACCCTAATTTGATGCTTGGGGTATCCCGATTGATTGTTTATATGGAGACTGGAAGATTGAAGTGAGCAACAAGAAAGAAAAAATTGTATATTTCACCCATACCGTAAAACGGGGCTATAAGGGACAGCTGGGTAATAAGGGACACTTTTCTGGGAAATGTTTTAAGTGTAATTCTGCTTTTTTTATTTTGAGCAGGATGCAGAAAAGTGTCCCTTATTACCCAGCCGTCCCTTATAGCCCCGTTTTACGGTACCCATACCCATAGATATGTGTATTTTTATGTGTCCTATATCTGTAATATGGTCGCTTTGCTGCCTTCTGGAACCTCAGTGGAGGCACCGCATATTTTTAATACATAGACAGTTCTTTTCCTTTGTTTGTGGAAGGCAATCACTATTTTTGTTCTTAGTTACCCCTCGTTACCAACGTAACAACGACCAACAATTTTATCCTTAGAAATAAATCATCTATCGTATTGCTGGATGGCACTCGACAAAACATATTTTTCTTGATATGCATTAAATAATATATGTTATAGGGTTAGCCTCAACAGACCCCCTTCGGCTTCCCAATTTTGCCGGTGGTTATAATTAATTTAAAAATCACAGATTTCTTTTGGCATACCATTCAACATTCTGGAAGCGATTAATGTCCAATTCAATGACATTTTCCACTGGTTCTGCTCTCAGGTCATCGTCGGAACTGTTGTCATCAGACAAAGCATCTGATTCCGTCTCGGACGGCTCGAACCTGTAAGGTTCTATGCCTCTGTCACTGTCTGAACCACTGTCATCAGTATCTGGGGTGTCGTCTTCCCTGAATTCCAAGTCCGATTCACCAGAGGACAAAACTAAACTAATTTGTTCACAATCGCTGTCACTTTCCGTCATGATTGTCCAATGTTGATAAGTGTGAATGTGGATATGGCAGGGCAGCCAGGGTGAAATTTGTGACGTCAAAAACATGGCCACGGTCTGGATTGGCTGTCACACACTGACAGCCGCTAGGGGGGCCTTCGCCTGGTGTATTTTGTGCAATTATGTAAATACAGGTGGGTGATATGGTCTCCGGTATGAATATTTGGTTTAAGCTATGTGTATTTTATCAAAATTCGTTGGCATTTGGAAAAAAAAAATTACGTGACATTTGGACTTTAAGACACCGGTGGGAAAAGAGTCAACTGTAGAAAGGATTTATCGGTGACCTTGAAAATAATGGCTCATTTTTAAGAAAAAAGTAACCAAAACAATTATTTTATTAACTGAAGACTGTATTGTTAGAAGACTGTACAGAAGACCCTGCATACTTTAGTGACAGTACCAGTATATGGAGGAATTCTGGGTCATATTAGCATCTGCTCTTCATCATAATGGGTTTGGGCAGGGGTGTCTAATCATGTGCCATGGAGGGCCAAGACCCTGCAGGCTTTACCTTCAACCAGTGTCTTCAACAGCAGATTCCACTGAACTTCTTCCACTGACTGATCAGTGAGAACACCTGCTGAAGAGACTGGGTAGAAGAGAGAACCTGCAGGGTCTTGGCCCCCCATGACACATGATTGGAAGCCCCCGGATTAGGTTTAATGGGATTTAACATTTTAACACAAACTGCTTTATGGTTCATAATTCTGTTGACAGACTTACACCAAACCAAAAGTGATTCTCAAACTGTTGGATTATTCTTAGCTTTTCCAATCTTTCAGTATTTAATTTATGCCACATGGTGGTAACCTTCACATATAAAAAAAGAGACATCTGCAAAAACTTCAGAGGTTTATTGTCAGTGCAATTCCCAGTGCAATACTACATGAATGCATGTATAGTACATTGTCGATGCAGAGAATATATATTTCTACAGTACATGTATCTAGTAAATCAATTATTTTCCATGTAACCTTGTGACTGCATTATTTTAATTGCCTTTAATCCTAGATCAAGTTTGTTTTGGCCTAAAATGCATGATAACTGTCAAATATATCTTATTATGCCTAACTCAGTACTGTTTACTTTTTGAATATATATTTTGTGGCTAATATAGTTAATATGTGGCTAATATAGTTATCAGGTCTTTTGGTGTACAAGGGGCGCTGCTGAAGTCATTCTATGACATGGTGGTGGCATCAGCCATCACTTTTGGAGTGGTCTGCTGGGGCAGTGGCATTACTGCAGCCGATAGGAAGAGACTGAACAAACTGATTAAGAAAGCTAGCTCTGTCCTGGGGCAGCGCCTTGATCCGATGGAGGAGATAGGAGAGAGAAGGACGGTGGCTAAACTGTCATCTCTGCTGGAGTCCGAGTTCCACCCTATGCAGGACATACTGAATGCACTGAGGAGCTCATTTAGCAGCAGACTACATCATCCCAGGTGCACAACCGAGAGGTTTCGTAGGTCCTTCCTACCAACGGCTGTCAGACTGTACAACCTAAGCAGGGCTGCTCGCAGAGATAGCAAAAAGACGTAACAAACTAATAGTTTTTTGAATGCAAAAGATGCAATAGACTTACACAATGGTCCTCTCCGGCATACAACTAGGAACATACCGGTCGCTATGGAGGGTGAGAATATGTATGGGCACATAATCATACCATGTAGGATAACTAAGTAGACGGTTATGCTGTTTCATTCCATCTAGCAACAATGCTCTGCACTGTGTGTGTTTATATATTTACATATTTATTCCATCTAGCTACAATGCTCAGCACTGGGTGTGTTTATATATTTATATATCTACATATTATTCCATCTAGCTACATTGCTCCGCACTGTGTGTGTTTATATACTTGCATATTTATTCCACCTAGCTGCAATGCTCCGTACTGTGGGTGTTTATATATTTACATATTTATTCCATCTAGCTACAATGCTCTGCACTGTGTGTTCATATATTCATATATTTATTCCATCCAGCTACAATGCTCTGCACTGTGTGTCTGTGTGTGTGTGTGTATATATATATATTTTATAGTAATACGTACATATGTATATTAGCTGCTCTTGCTTGCTTGTTTTTTTTCTTGCCTTCTGATTGTTGCTCTGAGTGTTGCTATCCCTGTGCTGTTGCAATCCTGGAATTTCCCCTTTGTGGGACTAATAAAGGCTTATCTTATCTTATCTTATCTTATCTTATTAACATGGCGATCAAGTTGTGTCAGCTGATCATTTTTTTCTATTACCATCTCAAACTCTGCTGCAGAAGCAGGTACGTCCATGATGTCTCAACAGTCTCTCCATGATTTTCACGCAGATCAGAGCAATTTGTTGCACAGGAAATAAACGTTTCTACAGACATTCTTAAGCTCTATAACCACTGATCGTTTGTGAAGCTGTGCTGACATCAGTGACAGGCTGATGATATCCGTGACAGGCTGACAGGCATCCGTGAACGCCCAGACAGAATGAAGCGGTAATTTCCCCACAACAGAGCCATCTGAAACACACACAGCGTACATATTTTAGTACCTAACAGCGATAACTTGCAGACATTAAAGTGTAGTATGACGTACTTATAGCAAACTAGTATTAGCAACATTAGCTTACCGTCATATATGACCTAGTCTGTATCCTCACGCCTTTGGCTCTCCCAGAAGCTGCAGAACTATTCCAGAGTGTTTCATCTCGCTGCCTGTACCCTTGTCTGGCGGTCCTTTTTGGCATTTACGGTGAAAAAAGCCCCAGACCGAGGAGTGGCCTTGTACAGCTGTATGTGTTATGTTTTGCTTGGGTCGCGTGTTCTACGTCACGGGAGTGTGGCACCGCCTCGCTGTTATAGAAATCCCACCCACCCCAGCTCAACACGGTTGTAATGGAGACAAAAGCAAACCGAAGCGTGTTGAAGTGAATCGAGACGTGCCGAGGTGTGCTGGGCTAATGGAAAAGTGCCATATGTCAGAGTACATGTTGGCATTCATGGTTCCCTCAATGAACTGTAGCTCCCCAGTGCCGACAGCACTCATGTAGCCCCAAACCATGACACTCCCACCACCATGCTTGACTGTAGGCAAGACACACTTCTCTTTGTACTCCTCACCTGGTTGCCGCCACACACGCTTTACACCATCTGAATCAAATAAGTTTATCTTGGTCTCATCAAACCACAGAACATGGTTCCAGTAATCTATGTCCTTAGTCTGCTTGTCTTCAGCAAACTGTTTGTGGGCTTTCTTGTGCATCGTCTTTAAAAGGGGCTTCCTTCTGGGATGACTAATTTGATGCAATGTGCGGTGTGTGGTCTGAGCACTGACAGTCTGACCATCCACCCCTTCAACCTCTGCAGCAATGCTGGCCGCACTAATCCGTCTATTTTCAAAAGACAACCTCTGGATATGATGTTCTAATTTTTTTTTAAAACTGCCTTGACTAGTACTACTCATTATTACTTTTATTATTATTATTATTATTATTACTTATTTTTCCACACTTATTGCACGTTTTTAGTCCTTTAGTTTTTTAGTTTATCTCTTTATCTCATCATGTTTTTAATGTTGCAGCATGGCACCGAGACAAATTCCTAGTTTGTGTACTACATGAACAATGGCAATAAATCTGATTCTGATTCTGATTCTGATGTTGAGCATGTGCACTCAACTTCTTTGGTCAACCTTGGCGAGGCCTGTTCTGAGTGGTACCTGTCCTGTTTAACGACTGTATGGTCTTGGCCACCATGCTGCAGCTCAGTTTCAGGGTTTGGGCAATCTTCTTATAACCTAGGCCATCTTTACGGAGAGCAACAATTCTTATTTTGCCATGAGGTGCCATGGTGAACATCCAGTCACCAGTATGAGAGAGTGTGAGAGCGATAACACCAAATTTAACACAACTGCTCCCCATTCACACCTGAGACCTTGTAATGCTAATGAGTCAAATGACACCGGGGAGGGAAAATGACTAATTGGGCACAATCAGGACATTTTCACTTAGGGGTATACTCACTTTTGTTGACAGCAGTTTAGACATTAATGGCTGTGTGTTGAGTTATTTTGAGGGGACAGCAAATTCACACTGTTATACAAGATGTACACTGACTACTTTACATTGTATCAAAGTGTCAGATCTAGGAGCCGGATCAGGAGCTCAATTACAGCAGTGGTAAGCAGCGGGACTAGCAGCAGAGGGGACTAGCTGAGGCCCCAGCTGGATTCAAGGTCAGTTGGATCAGATACCGGCGACACCAGCAGAGATTGTTTTACTATTAACAGGTCAGTAAAAATGTCACCAAAGAAGGCAGAAATGGAAGAGATTAAAAAATTTCTCAAATTCTTGTTAGGAGAACTGACAAAGTGGCCAATCAACAGCTTAAACTACTAGGGCTAATGGAGGAAATCCGAGAATTGAAATTAATAATTAAGGAAAAAGATAAAAAAAATTGCAGACTTGGAGCGATGCATCAAGGATCTTGAACAATATTCTCATATGGATGATCTAATTATAAGTGGACTAGACATTAAATATCAAACATATGCCAATGCTGCAGCAGGAATGAGAGGTGAGGAGGCTCCCGCAAGTGAATCAGCCTCCCTGGAAACCAGGTGCTTCAGTTCCTTGAAAGCAGAAATATAAAGGTTGAAGTAGATGCAATTTCAGCCTGTCATAGTTTACCCAGAAAAGATAATAAAGAAATCAATTGTGATGCGCTTTGTGAACAGAAGGGTAAAGAATGACATACTGAGGTAGGCGAGGAAGCTATGGGGACCAGAAGTTTACCTAAATGAACATTTAACAAAGACTAATGCTGAAATAGCACGGCAAGCATGGATGCTGAAAAGACAAAATAAGATACAGGCAACATGGACAAGAAACTGTAGAGTCTGGATCAAACTAAATGGAACACCTGAGGGAGCAAAGGCCATAATAATCAGAGATATTACTGTCTTAAATAAATATAGATGAACACTGATTAAGAAAATTAAGAGACTATGATTTTTTTTTTTCCCTGGTGACAAGTGGCAGCCCTGGCGGAGTCCAACTGTCACTCTCACAGCCAGGGAATGGAGGGTGTCATGCTTGGTGACCACAGGATCTCATCTCTGTTGTTTGCAGATGATGTTGTCCTGTTGGCTTCATCCAGCAATGACCTACAGCTATTGCTGGGATGGTTTGCCGCTGAGTGTGAAGCAGCTGGGATGAGAATCAGCACCTCCAAGTCCGAGTTCATGGTCCTCAGCCGGAAAAAGGTGGATTGTCCTCTCTGGGTTGGGGACAGGCTCCTGCCCCAAGTGGAGGAGTTGAAGTATCTTGGGGTCTTGTTCACGAGTGAGGGGGAAATGGAGCGAGAGATTGACAGATGGATTGGAGCAGCATCTGCAGTGATGCGGACGTTGTACCGGTCTGTTGTGGTGAAGAGGGAGCTTAGTTCTAAGGCAAAGCTGTTGATTTACCAGTCAATCTACGTTCCTACTCTCACCTATGGTCACGAGCTTTGGGTAATGACTGAAAGAACAAGATTGTGGATACAAGCGGCTGAAATGAGCTTTCTCCGTAGGATTGCTGGACTCACCCTCAGAGATAGGGTGAGGAGCTCAGTTATCTGGGAGAGGCTCAGAGTAGAACCGCTGCTCCTCCACATTGACAGGAGTCACTTGAGGTGGTTTGGGCATCTGATTAGGATGCCTCCTGGACACCTCCCACTTGAGGTGTTTCAGGCACGTCCCACTGGGAGGAGACCCCGGGGCAGACCCAGGACTCGGTGAAGAGACTATGTCTCCCAGCTGGTCTGGGAACGCTTTGGTATCCTCTCTGAAGTGCTGGAGCAGGTGGCTGGGGAGAGGGAAGTCTGGGCTTCTCTGCTTGAACTGCTGCCTCCGCGACCCAGACCTCTGGAAAAGCGGTAGAAGATGGATGGATGGATGGATGGATGGATGGATGGAAGAGACTATGATAATCCATTTCCGCACACACAGCAAGAATAGTTCTTTTGTGACATAACATGTTAATGTACTTTTAAAAAAACAAAAAAACAAACAAACAAAAAACAAACAAAAAAACAAAAACAAAAAACAAAGACAAAACAAAACAAAAAACTTACGACTGACTTAAGTAGACATCAATTATCCCCAGTTGGAGGAAGTCATTTGACACAGAGTGAGGAAATTCAAACTCTGAAAATATGCCATTATGCTGAACATAAACTACAAGAGATGGAGAATGATCATGATCCTGATAACAACTTCTTCAATAATATTCATAATCATTGTGAATATTATTACTGAAAAACAATTTAAAAGTCAAGTGCAATTAGATGGTAAACAATCAATAATATACTTCAACAGCAGAAGTCTTAACAACAACTTTCCACAGATTCAGGACTATTTAAAACAGCTAGATAGAAAATTTACAGCAATCACAGTCTCTGAAACTTGGCTTAATGAAGAGCAGGCTCCCCTGATGGCAATAGAGGGATATCAGATGTTTCATATTAACAGATCTCAAAAAAAAGGGTGGTGGTGTTGCACTGTATATTGATGACCTGTATAGGTGTAAGCTTGTAAATGGAATGTCCTTTGCACTACCAGGGATTCGGGAATGTGTTACTGTTGAGATTGACCAAAATAAAACAAAAAATCTAATTATAAGTTGTATATATAGAACGCCGGGAACTTGCAGTGAGACATTAAGATATAAATTAGTCGAGCTGTACAATAATTTAATTAGTAAGAAAATGGTTGTAATCTGTGGAGATTTCAAAATTGATTTACTAAATCCATTTCAACAAAATGTAATTACAGAGTTCATGATTTCTATGTACAGTATGAGTCTATATCCCACAATAACACATCCCAGTAGAATCACAGTTCACACTGCTACACTTATTGATATCTTGTTTGTTAATATTATTGATGAGAAAACAGAAAGTGGATTGTTGATAAATGACATAAGTGATCATTTGTCAGTCTTTGCAGTTATCCATGGCCACACGGGGGCCAATACAGAAAAAAAACAAACAAAAAAAACCCAACTCTAAAATCTTTCAGATACAATTCACAAATTGCAGTCAGCTCTTTTAAAGAAGACCTGCTGAAGCAAGACCGGACAAAAGTCTATGTATCAGATGTAAATGAAGCCTACAATACATTCATGAACATTGTAACCACTCTATGACAAAAAAAAAAATGTCCATTAGTAAACAAAAAGCTTAAACAGAAAGTTGTTGACAAGCCAACTAAAGGATTGCAAAAAGCGTGTTAAAAGAAAAAAAACATTTTATAAAACTTTTCTAAAGCTTTATAAAGCTTTTCTAAAGCATTTTTTAAAGCTTTTCTAAAGAAAAGGACAAAAGAAGCAGAGCAGCGTTATAAAACATACAAAAATAAGTTACCATATATAATGAAATGTAGTAAAAGAGACTATTACAGTAAAGAGTTGGAGAAAAACAGAGATAATATTTAAAATACATAGACAATACTTAACAATATTCTTGGAAATATAAACAGAAATACAAGCTACCCAACCAATCTTTCAAAAACAAAAAAAACGACTCAGAGTGTGAATGCAGTCTCACCTGCAGATGAATTTAATACATTTTTTGTTAACATTGGTCCAAATTTGGCTTGAGAAATCTCCATTACGGCACCTACAGGTGATACAATAAGCAAAAACATTGCTATAAAACATTCCATTTTCTTAAAGAACACAGATGAAAGAGAGGTCATTGCAATTGTTAAATCGTTTAAAAGTAAAACATCTACAGATTGTGAGGGTATTGACATGCTTTTAGTCAAAACTATTATTGAATTCTTTGTGAAGCCACTGACGTATATCTGTAACCTGTCTCTCCAAACAGGTATATTTTCCAATGAAATGAAAATAGCTAAAGTAATTCCGATATACAAGACGGGTGACAGAGGGGAATTTGCAAACTATAGACCAATTTCACTATTGCCACTATTTCCCAAGATACTTGAAAAAATATTCTGTGAGAGAATTGACAACTTCATAATGAAGAATAATTTATTGTGTGAGCAACAATATGGGTTCAGACACAAGAGGACAACTGCATTTGCTCTAATGGAATTGATAGAAAAAATATCAACTGCCGTTGAAAATAAAGAGTATTCAGTTGGGGTATTCCTGGATCTTAAAAAAACATTTAATACAGTGGGTCATAATTTATTATTAAAGAAACTACAAAATTGTGGTATTAGGGGGGTAGCAATGTCCTGGTTATGTAGTTACTTAAAGAACTGAGATCAGTATGTATGTGTTAGTAGCAAAAACTCACTGTTACTGAAGGTTACTTGTGGAGTCCCACAGGGTTCAATTTTGGGGCCATTGTTATTCAATCTGTATATAAATGATACATGTAAAGTTTCGGAAAAAATGGATTTAATATTGTTTGCCGACGACACTAATTTATTATGCAGTGGAAGCAATTTGGAACAACTTTTGGATACACTTGAAAATGAATTAGGAAAGCTTAAACTGTGGTTTGATTCAAACAAATTAACGCTCAATTTAAGTAGGACAAAATTTATAGTTTTTAACAACCATCACAATAACTCAGTATCTAAACTCAGTGTAAATGGTGTCGAGCAGGGGTCACCAACCTTTTTGAAACCAAGAGCTACTCCATGGGTATCAAGTCATGTGAAGGGCACCAACTTGACACACTCCTCTCAAATAACAAATTGTATATATATATACATAAATAAATAATTATCAATAACTTAGAGTGGGTAACAGACAAGATCAATATTCAACACTTTATTTTTATTAATCTCAGCAATTGTTCAGATGATCACTTCTACATTTCATTAAAAAATGTCCAGTTTTCACCAGTCCCTTTTAACCATAAAAAACTAAACCCTTTTAATTCATGAACTATGTTGAACCATGTTTGAAAAAGTTATGCAACATTTAAGAAAAATCAACTTTCATATTAAATAAATCTTATCACATTTTTAACTGAACAAATCTGCTGCAATTCTTCTCAAAATCTGTTACATTTAATAAACACACTTTTGTGTGTTCTTCTTCACTGGAATTATATCCATACAGTTCATGCCAAGAATCATGCTGGAGTAATAACCAGCACCGCGGCAGCAGTTTACCCTCGGCCGCGGGATCGCGGGGATCATGGGTTCGATCCCTACCCCAGCCAACAGTGATCTGTGTGGAGTTTGCATGTTCTCCTCGTGTTTGCGTGGGTTTCCTCCCACATGCCAAAAACATGCAGGTTAGGGAGTTAAGGGGCGCTTGCGCACGCAGCAACCGGCAGCTGGTGGCTTGTCACCGGACTGCAGAACAAATCTACCTACGGGAACAAAAAAAAAAAGAGTGGGCAGCAGTTTCATGACGCGTATTGAAGGTTTTTTTTTTTTCCAAAACTTTATTGAGAACAAGGTCCACATAGTGGCGCTTCGCCGTCGCCCCGCAAATGAAACACACGCAGCTTCCTATCATGGTAGTAAAAAAGAACTCTTCCTCCCGCTCACTTTGAAAATGATAAATTTTCTGTCTTTTTTTTTTTTTGCCATGTTTTTGGGCTAGGGAAACTGCACTCCGTTCACCATCTTCACTGCCCGCTAGCTTACTCTCCACAAGCGTGAAGGTTTTGTCATGCGCACAATACTGACCTTTGAACTAGGTCAGAGTTCACCTTAACTTTACATATGATAAACATATTTTCATTTTTTTTTATTTTTAAGACATTGTCATTTTAAAATCTATATAAATGCAAGTGTGATTTTAAAAAATAGCGGCAGAAAAAATTACATCTTAGACGCAGCTCACTTGCGAGTTGTGCTATTTTTAGAACAGGCCTGCGGGCGACTCATGTGGTCCTTGCGGGCAACATGGTACCCGCGGGCACCGCGTTGGTGACCCCTGGTGTAGAGATTGAAAGGGTATCCAAAACTAAATTTCTTGGAGTAATAATTGATAATAAACTGTGTTGGAAGTCACATATTAATTATATTGAAGGTAAAATGTCATGAGCGGGGCTATGTTCGGCCCCGCCCATGACTTGTGGCTGTGGTTTCCTGAAGTGTTGTTTATTGTGTTCAGCTGGTGGGTTGTTAGAGCCCTGGGCTCGGGCCCTTGGCGAGCCAAGAGCCGGCCCCCCCACCCCCCCCACTAGACACTCACCAGCTGTCTGCCATCATCCCTTAGGGTTCACTCATGCACGCACACACACTCCCCCTCTTACTCACATGTGCACTCACTCATTATTCATCAATTGCTGCCGCACCTGCTTCCACTTGCCACTCAGTAGTCTATGAGGGTATTTAATGTGTGGCAGTGTGATGGCTCAGTGCGGCGGCATCCGTCTACTGAGTCCAAGAGTTTTCTCTGGTCCGTATTAGTGATGTGCAACATTTGATGCTCAGGCTCTTTCTCCCATCGGGATGTTCCGTGGACTGCTTTTGGTGTTGTCCAGAGCCCAGCTGCGCTCCGGCACTTGATAGTAAATTGTACTTATTTTTCGGTTACGTTGTCTTTTCCCTCAGTGGCGGATTTCACCCTGAGGCGTGACGTAACCCCTTCACTACCTGTGGAGTTAAATTCCCTGTGTATGTGTTGTTTACCTGCTCGGACTTGTTTTCATGGACACTGGTTAACTAATCCTCTTCCTGAATGTTTTTCATCAGCATGTGTACTGTATCTCATATTCTGTCTAATAAACCTCACGCTATACTCGCACGTAGGGTTGTGTAATTTCTTCGGCCTGCTGCATGATTATGCAGCGGCCGTGACATAAAATATCTAAATCAATCACAATACTACACAGAGTGAAATATTTGCTAAATCAACCCACACTATATACTTTGTATCATTCATTAATACTCCCATACATGACATATTGTACTGAAGTATTGTACTGAAGTAACAAAGCTGCTTACAGGGAACCACCAAACCCACTTTTTCTTAAATTAAAAGCTCTCAAATTGAAAGATCTGGTTGACTTTAAAACTGCAGTAATAATGTTTAAAGTGAAGAATCTATCACTGCCCGCAAATATCCAAAAGTTGTTCCAAATAAGGGAGAAACAATATAATTTCAGAGGAACATGTATATTTCAAAAACCTTCAGTGAGATCTACCACCAAGCAACACTGTGTTTCAGTGCAAGGAGTCAGACTATGGAACGATTTTGGACCTGAATTAAAATCATGTACAACGCTTGGACAATTTAAACAAAAACTAAAGGAAGAAATACTCCAAACATATATACAAGATGACATGTAAAATCACATAAGGATTGTCATATCCAGTCTGTGTTGTGTTGTTGCTTAGATTTTTCTCATATTTTGTCTTAGCTTTGTTCTGAATTGTAATTGCTCTTGTTTTTTTCTTTTGAATTCTTGGATGGAATATGAGTGGGCAATATAAGCTGCGGCTTCAGCCATCACCCATTTCGGTAAACTTATGTTGAACTGTATAATCAGAGGAGTTATTGTTTAATTTGACGTTTTAAGATGTTTTTTTTTTCTTTCCCCTTTGTTATATTATTCTGTTCCTTTCTTTTAATCTTTACTTTTAATCTATCCGAAATAAAGATTCATTCAATCATTCATTCATTCAGTGTTGTCCGATGAAAAGATATAATAAACTATTTACAAAAATGTGAGGGGTGTACTCACTTTTGTGAGATACTGTATATACACATAGCAGTCCCTCAGTTTTCTTCGTGTGGCTCTCCAGAGATTTATGTGATCCATCATTTGTCCAAGGAGTAGACATTTGCCAGCACACCAGTAGGAAGCTCCGGCTTGGATGGGCTCGCCCCTAGTCTAGCGCTAACTCTTCCCCGTCTCCCCCGCTTCCATCTCCTACCTCGACGCCGGGGTCTTGCTTCCCGATTGGTGAGGCAGTAGTCTGATGTAGCAGTCCAAGCCCCGCAAGTAGGAATAAAATCTGCAGATCACAGTTCTCACGGTGGTGTCTGATGCTCAACAGAAATTCTCGATCGTAGGTACATTTTTCACTGACTTTGACTGTACAACTTAGAGATTGCACTGTATATTTTAGAGTGGTTATGCTAGCAGAGTCCGCTGCAAATGTCGGTTGCGCTACCAGGATCTTATCTCACTGACACAATGCTTTCCTGAAGGACTCACACAGAACCTGGATGGTGGACCTCCTGGATCCGTCCTCCCATACAGAAACAGTGCTGGAGCTCAGCTCTGCTCCTGATGATTCAAGTTGTTTTTTCCGTTGTTGGAGCAGAGCAGATGATGACATGATAATTTTCTTCTTACAGATGTGTCTGTTACCCAGGAAATGGGTTTTGATGCAGGAATCGAGCACGGCTGTGACACTATAGACTGTAATGAAGGAGCTTATGTGTTTTTTGTGTATTTTTGTTCTTTGGGTGACATGTTAAGTATTCTCCTGTGTAGATATTGTAGTTTAGCTTTTCAAATAATAGTGATTTAAGGCAAAAAATATATTGAGTGAGGAACAGTTTATGTTGTGGTGCCTGGTCTGAGAGAAGACTAATCTGCTGAAGGAAAACTCACAGGAATAAAATGCAATTTTTGAGAAAACTCGAAAAATTGATACATCAACCCCTTTTCTAGCTGACGAAGATTGACAGTTAAATTCATGGAAGTATTTTTTGCTACACTATTAAAGACTTTATACTTTGAAATGGGTGATTATGTCAACAATCACTTTCAGCAATACAAAAAATGATGTTTAAAAGAAGTACATTTTTCATGTTGTTTTCAAGGGTTTTTGTTTAATAAGTTCATGTGTATTTGACCAAAATATAGAAAAGATTTTGGAAAATGTGGAAATATGTTCAGATGCATTTAGAGTAAGAAAACTGTTGCCAGAGCTGTTGGCGAAACTGTTGGTGGTCTGTTGTTGAAACTGTGGGTGACCTGCTGACAAAACTATTGCTGAAACTGTTGGTGACCTATTGGTGAAACTTTTGTCGACCTGCTGGTAAACTGTTGGTGACCTGCTGGTTAAACTGTTTGTGACCTGTTGCTGAAACTGTTGGTGACCTCCTGCTAAAGCTGTTTGTGACCTGCTGGGGAAACTGTTGATGACCCATTGCCAAAATTGTTGGTGACCTGCTGGTGAAACTGTTGGTGACCTGTTGATGAAGCTGTTGGTGACCTGCTGGCGAAACTGCTGGAGAAACTGTTGGTGACTTGCTGGGGGAGCTGTTGGTGATCTTTTGGCAAAACTGTTGCTGAAACAGTTGGTGAAACTTTTGATTAAACTGTTGGTGAAACTGTTGCTGAAATTTTTGATAAAACTGTTGATGAAACTGTTGCCAAAACTGTTGGTGAAACTGTTGCCAAATTTTTGTGCAACCTTTTGTCATGAACTGAGCACTGGAGGTTTCCGCCATGCTTAGTCTCATGGCTTTTTCTCTACCTTTATATATTTGTTGTATTTTGTGCTTTTTGGTTTCTGTTATTCTTGTACTGTTTTCTGTTTTCCTGTTTATGTCTTAGTTTTGTTACGCTCTTATTTTGTATTAATTTGTATTTATATCTCAGTCTGCATTTATTGATTTTTTATTCTTTATATCCTTACTGTTCTGTTCTCCCTCTGGGTGACAGCTGTCATTGGGGTTTCCGGGTTTGTACTCCATGTGGGCGTCACCCCTGTCAGCTGTCAGTGTCATGACTCGCCGCTCATCAGCGGCGCCAGCCGCGCGCACACCTGCTCCTCGTCAGCGGCGAGGTATTTAATCCACTCTGCCCTGGGCTTCGGCCTGAAGCCGTCTCTCTACTTCGGCACCTTTTGCTACTACAGATCTCAAGCCTGCTAGCAAAGATTGTTTGGGTAAGCTCCCCTTACCTCTCTCCTCTAGCCTTCCCCTGTGCACAGGTGGACTTCCCCGGCGGCGGACTTCCTCATCTTACCGCTGTTTCTACGCTGCTGCCACAGGCACTGCAGGTCGCTGTCTCCCGGGCCTCGCCCTTGTCAACGCCAGCCACCTGTCGTAACCAAGTAAGCCAGCTAACCATCATTATCCTCTGTATTGGTGTGGTGCCCGTTACCCTTCTCCCTCTGCTTCCTCCCATAGGGTTGTCCGGCTGTACGGCCACCTGCCCCCGTGCCTGACGCAGACGCCACCACCAATACATTCTTATTCCACAGACACGCAGCCACACATCCCTGTTGTTAATAAAGCTGTTAAATGTACCCTGAGCCTGCGTGTGTGTCTCCTGAGCCGTGCATTATGTCAGTACGGCTTCAGCAGAGCGGCTCGGCAGACAGCGGGCTCGCACGCCGTTTTTCCACCCTCGAGGCTCGGGTGGATTTAATAGCCCATCAGCAACAGGTGATATTAAATCAGTTAACTGTTATTACTAACCGATTGGACCGCCTGGACCCCCAGCAGCCTTCCCCTCGGCTCGTCCGGGTGGCGCAGCTCCCGCGGCTCCGGTGGCTTCCCAGCTCGCTCCGGGTGCACCAGCACGGCTCACACCAATCCCCACTCCTGCTCGCTTTAGCGGTAAGCTTGGTGGAGCTCGGGGCTTTATCATGCAGTGTGAGTCCGTGTTCCTTCGCATTCCCGGAGACTTTCCCTCAGACCATAGCAGAATTGGCTACATTGGTAATCTCCTGGAGGGTCGTGCGCTTACCTGGGCTTACGCCATTATGGTGAAGCCCAGCTACGCCACCCTCACCTATGGCCAATTCGTGCGACAATTTCTGGAAGTGTTCAATCATTCGCTTTTGGACAGTGTCCAGGTCGACCGCCTTCTCGGCCTCCAACAGGGGAGCCGATCAGCGGCCGAATACGCGATCGACTTCCGGGTTACCGCGGAGGAAGTTGGCTGGGAAGAGCGTGCGCTCTGCGGCATCTTCCTCTGCAGCCTAAACTCTGGTCTGAGAGATGAGCTGGCCGGCCGGGATATCCCGGAGACGCTGGCGGAGCTGATTTCTCTTGCCATCAGCTTGGATAACAGGCTGCGCGAGTGCGCCTCAGAGCGGAAGCAGTCTTCTCGCTCGCGGGGCGCCTCTGCGCGCTTGCCCCAAGCTCGCCGCCTGGCGTTGCCGCCGCCGGAGGTCTCCGAGGAGTCGGAACCAATGGTGACGGGCCGGACAAAGCTCCCCCTGGCGGAGAAACAACGTCGCCGTGACCTTGGCCTTTGCATGTATTGCGGGGGTAGCCAGCACACGGTGGAGCATTGTCCGGAGAAGCCAAACGAGGAGGTTTGCGAGTCACTGTAGGGGGCCTCGCGGACGCTAATCGGTTAAGTCCCCTCACACATTTGACGCTGCCCATCCGCTTCTGTCACAACCTCACTGGGCACCTCACACATGCACTGGTGGATTCAGGTGCGGAGGGTAGCTTTATTTCACAGAGCCTGGCAACCTGATTGGGCATCCGCTGCCACCCCCTCGACTCTCCTCTCGCCCTGGTTAATCTCTCCCGAGTCTCCCTGGGAAGAGTGACCCACCGAACAACTCCTATTCCGGTGATCATCTCAGGAAACCACCGGGAGGATATTTCCTTCTACGTCCTGCCCACCTCGGTTACTCCTGTCATCCTCGGATACCCATGGCTCCACCTCCACAACCCCGCCTTGGACTGGAAGACTGGGAAGGTGTCAGCTTGGAGCACCTTCTGCATGGGCACCTGTCTCCAATCCGCTGCCTGCGCCCCGTCCTCGCCTCCCGCAGCCAAGGACACCGCGCCTCCGGATCTCACCCTGATGCCTTCAGAGTTCCACGACCTGGGTGCTGTTTTCAGCAAGTCCAAGGCGATGTCTCTGCCTCCTCACCGGCCCTACGACTGTGCCATCAACATCCGCCAGGGGACGCCCCTACCTTCAGGACGCCTCTATAGTCTGTCCGCACCGGAGAAGGAGGCCATGAACAGCTACTTGAAGGAGTCGCTCAGTGCTGGGATCATCCGACCATCTTCCTCTCCAGTAGGCGCAGGGTTCTTCTTCGTGGGAAAGAAGGACGGCTCCCTTCATCCTTGCATCGATTATCAAGCGCTCAATGACATCACGGAGAAGGACCGGTACACCCTGCCCCTCATGGACACCGCCTTCCACTCCCTCCAGGGGGCGACCTGGTTCACTAAGCTGGATCTCCGCAGCGCTTACCATCTCGTCCGGATCCGGGAGGGAGATGAGTGGAAGACAGCCTTCCGCACCCCTAACGGTCATTTTGAATACCTTGTGTTGCCGTTTGGGTTGACCAACGCTCCAGCCGTCTTTCAGTGCCTCATCAATGACGTCCTCCGGGATTTCATTTGCCTGTTTGTATTCGTCTACCTGGACGACATCCTCATCTTCTCCAGGTCCAGGGATGAACACTGGGTCCACGTGAGGCAGGTCCTGCAGAGACTGTTGGAGAATCGTCTTTATGTCAAGGCAGAGAAGTGTGAATTCTACGCCAAAACAACTTCCTTCCTGGGGTTCGTCATCTCCCATGACCAGGTGCTTCCGGACCCAGCGAAGATTAAAGCGGTGGTGGATTGGCCCACACCAACCTCTAGGAAACAGGTTCAGCAATTCATCGGGTTCGCCAATTTCTACCGCCGCTTTGTCCCAAACTTTGGAGCCATCGCCGGGCCTCTGACCTGCCTCACCTCCCCTAAGACCCCGTTCCGGTGGACTGAAGAGACCGCTACAGCCTTCCAGGCGCTGAAGACGGAGTTTTCCTCCTCCCGGGTCCTCAGCCAGGTCGATCCCGCGCTGCAGTGCATAGTGGAGGTGGACACTTCGGACACGGGGGTGGGGGCGGTGCTGTCCCAGCGGTCTCCAGCCAACGGAGTCAAGCGACCCTGCGCCTTCTTCTCTCGGCGCCTGTCCCCGGCGGAGCGAAATTATGACGTGGGGGACAGAGAGCTTCTTGCCATCAAGCTGGCGCTTCAAGAGTGGCGTCATTGGCTGGAGGGGGCAGCCTTGCCTTTTGTGGTCCTCACTGACCACAAGAACTTGGAGTATCTAAGATCTGCCAAGCGTCTTAACGCCCGCCAGGCGCGCTGGTCCCTGTTCTTTGCAAGGTTTAGATTCAACATCACTTACAGGCCTGGCTCCAAGAACGGCCTGCCCGACGCCCTCTCCAGGCAATTTGCCCCGGAGGCCGCAGAAGAAACTGTTCACACCATCCTGCCCAGGTTGTGCGTCGGGGGGGCTATTTCTTGGGACATAGAAGACAGGATCCGGAGGGCGCAGGAGGCGGAACCGGACCCTGGCGGCGGACCGGAGGGGAGGCTCTTCGTGCCATCTGCTGTCCGGGGGGACGTTATACACTGGCTCCACACCTCTAAGCTCACCTGCCATCCTGGAGCTTCACGGATGATCGACCTCCTCCAGCGATCCTTTTGGTGGCCTGGTCTGCGGAAGGATGCCGCCCGTTACGCCCGGGCCTGCCCCGTCTGCGCCACCAGTAAGTCAGGTAACGCTACCCCCGCGGGCCTGCTCCAGCCCCTGCCCGTCCCTGGCAGGCCCTGGTCGCACATCGCCCTAGACTTCATGACCGGGCTCCCTGTCTCCAACAACTTTGACACGGTTCTGACCATCGTCGACCGTTTTTCCAAGGCCGCCCACTTTGTGCCCCTACGTGGACTCCCCTCAGCCTTGGAGATGGCGGACCTCCTTATCCAACACGTGGTCAGACTGCATGGTATCCCGGTCGACGTGGTCTCCGACCGTGGCCCCCAGTTCTCTTCGGACGTCTGGAGGTCCTTTTGCAATGCCCTGGGAGCTAAAGTGAGCCTCACCTCTGGCCATCACCCCCAGTCTAACAGGCAGTGTGAGCGGACTAACCAGGAGCTGGAGGCTGCTCTCCGCTGCGTCACTTCATCCAAACCCACGTCCTGGAGCTCTCACCTCGCCTGGGTGGAGTACGCCCACAACACCTCTCGCTCCTCTGCCATTGGGATGTCTCCCTCTAAAGCATCCCTGGGTTATGATCCACCTCTATTCCCCGTGCAGGATGGTGAGTTGGCAGTTCCCTCTGTCCAGGCACACCTTAGGCGGTGTCGCTCCCTTTGGTCCACGGCGCGTAATGCGCTTTTACGCATGGCGGAGCGCAATAAATCCACAGCGGACCGGCACAGGAGACCTGCACCTGCCTACCAGGTGGGACAACAAGTTTGGGTATCCGCACAGGACGTCAACGTAAAGGGTGAGAGGAGAAAGCTGGCTCAACGATTCATCGGCCCTTATCCCATAACCAGGATTATCAACCCGGTGGCTGTGCGTGTGGCTATTCCCTCCTCCCTCCGCATCCATCCCACCTTCCACGTCTCCAAGATTAAACCGGTGGTCTCTGACCCCCTCTGCCCTCCACCTGCGGTGCACCCCGCTCCCCGGATGATTGGTGGCCATCCGGCCTGGACTGTCACTGAGATCTTGGACGCCCGACGCCGGGGTTGCGGGTTGCAGTATTTGGTGGACTGGGAGGGCTATGGACCCGAGTGGAGACAATGGGTGCCTTCCTCGCTGGTGTTGGATCGGTCTCTCATCTCTGAGTTTCATCGAGCGCACCCGGAAAAACCATCGCCAGGAGGCGCTGCTAGAGGGGGGAGTACTGTCATGACTCGCCGCTCATCAGCGGCGCCAGCTGCGCGCACACCTGTTCCTCATCAGCGGCGAGGTATTTAATCCACTCTGCCCTGGGCTTTGGCCTGAAGCCGTCTCTCTACTTCGGCACCTTTTGCTACTACGGATCTCAAGCCTGCTAGCAAAGATTGTTTGGGTAAGCTCCCCTTACCTCTCTCCTCTAGCCTTCCCCTGTGCACAGGTGGACTTCCCCGGCGGCGGACTTCCTCATCTCGCCGCTGTTTCTACGCTGCTGCCACAGGCACTGCAGGTCGCTGTCTCCCGGGCCTCGCCCTTGTCAACGTCAGACACCTGTCGTAACCAAGTAAGCCAGCTAACCATCATTATCCTCTGTATTGGTGTGGTGCCCGTTACCCTTCTCCCTCTGCTTCCTCCCATAGGGTTGTCCGGCTGTACGGCCACCTGCCCCCGTGCCTGACGCAGACGCCACCACCAATACATTCTTATTCCACAGACACGCAGCCACACATCCCTGTTGTTAATAAAGCTGTTAAATGTACCCTGAGCCTGTGAGTGTGTCTCCTGAGCCGTGCATTATGTCAGTCAGCTCTGGTTGCTCCCCTTGCATTGCTCCCAGCTGGTCCAAATTATGTTTCATTGCTACCTTCTACCCGCTCATGTGACCCACACCTGTCATTACTTATGTGATTTGTTTGTGACCCTATTTAAGGGCGGTTGTTTTCTTTTCTCATTGCCACAGTCTTAGTTACACCTCCTCCTTGCCACCTGAACCCTTTCCCTGTTCTGGTGAGTTTGTTGCTATTCTCTCGTGTGTAAGTTTGCTTTATTATCTGTTTGGATTTTTGTGTTGGTGCACTTTTTGGGACTTTGTGTTTTTGTTAATAAATACCACAAAGTGCAGTTCAGTATCAGGGTCTTTGTCTCTGCCCTGAGGGGCAATTCATGACACCTTTAACAAACTCTGTCAAAACCCTAACTGCAGCATTTGTGACAGTTCCTCCTGATTTGCCACTCCACGAAATACGTGCCTAAGAGGAAAACCTCTAAGATCTATGAGGAAGTTCTCAGAAAAGGTATTAATTTAGAAGAAGAATGTTGCAAATTTATGTTAAAAAATAAAAGTTTCAAGCTTCAAAAAGCACCACAAATTCAGGAAAATAAGATCACTTTTTAAATTGATATTTGAGGATAAATCCTCTCCTGCTGCAAATGCTAACAGGAAGGTTCATTCTTCTAAATCAACTGATTTTAATTCTAAGGCTCAGATGTGTTTCGTGCTGATTTTTCTGGATTAAATGTTCGTCTCCACAGTAGAATTTGCTGATTTGTGCCATGAACCAAAACTGTCATCAGCTCCTTCCTCCTCAAAGTCGATGTCAGACTGAATTTAATTGAATCTTCAGAGTATCAGTTCACACACAGACTTTCTCTTCCTTCTCTGTCTCTGTTGGCCTTAATCCCTACTTTCTATCCTCTCTCTCTCTCTTGCTTCCTCCCTCTTCCTGTTTATCACCTCATTGAGAAGCACATTTCAGCCTCGTCGCCCCGTCAGCAGTCTGCCGTCAACCCGCTGACACTCAGAAAACCATTTAAACCAAATCCTCTCTGACTCCGTCTCTCACTCTCAGTCCACAGCAGAGACGGCCATCCTGCTGAAATTTAATATTTTAACTTAAACGTCGCTGATGCTGTAAATCTGTATAGGGAGCTTTTGGCTCCGCCCACCCACACATTTAGGCTGCGTGTCCACCAAATGCTTTTTTTGTCACCCTACCGCACTGAACATCTTTTTTTTTTTTGCGCTTGTGCGCTGCACTTTGGTAAAAAAAAAAAAAATAAAATAAAAAAATCTGTCTCTTTTATCCAAGCAACAGCTTGTCACTCACAGGTCAGCACTTCCGCTGACTTTTCCTATGGTCAAACTTTCTACTTATTTTTTCACAGCAGTCTCTAAATAACAAAGATCAAAGAGTATTGGGTTGTTTGATGCAGCAAAGATCAGCCTCTTCCCCATCATCCTACCATTCTCATCTCCCTGTTCCACTATCATATAAAATATGGACCCCCTAAAATATGGACACAAAGAGCAGAGATAAACAAACCTATCATCTGGTCAGTCACCGCAACAGATACTGGCATCAGTTTGTCTTGGCCTGTCCTTGCCACTGGCAATACCTCCATCTGCCAAGAATGTGCTGCTAGTCCAGCTAAAGCTAGCGGTACTCAAATACTTTGCAAGCAGTTTTGTGAAATGGTCAGTCAGAAAGCAACTCATACCAGCTCAGACGTCACCCAGGTTAACAAGGTCAGGAGTTCCTGGCAGTGGAGGGCGAAGGACAGAGCTGCGTGGAGGAATCTGATCAGACCTAAATGAAACAGTCATTGTCGCCCCTGACAGACTGCTATGATGATGATGATGAAAATATGGACCCAGTGGTCAATGGTGTATACGCGATCCATATTCAACAGTGGAATTTGGATCCCCCACCACCACATGTGTGTTACTATTATATGCGGGGCTAAGAGTTGAAGTCTGAGCCCCCAAACAATAATGTAAGCATTTTTTTCTTGAATATTAGGCTTTCATCTTAATATCTTCAGTGAAATCAGAGTCATCTGGTATAAAAGGGTCTGGTTTCCTGCCACTTGTCATTAACAACTTACCAGCCACAAGAATCTGTGTTCTATTGCTGCCTTACCAGAAATCCAGAGATGGATGAATAGGAGTACAGGTGAATATTCAGCTTTTCTTACTGTATTTAGATACTAGTTACAAGGCCTATGATTCTAAACTTTGTGCAATCTTGGGTCCCTAGTGTTTTGGGAGGCCTGGTTAGCTCTGATGTAATTCATTCTTCTGGTTATTTTCCATTTTCCAGTTGCCCATATGTTTACCAGTCACCTTTTACAATGTAAGAATCAGCAGCTGCTAACTTCTGTTTTAATTAATAGAACTGACTTTCATTGTAAATGTGTTAAAGCCTTTTTAGACAGTTACATTAACATACAGTGCTGGACATACTTTACAAAATTAATATCTGGTGAACACATTGTGAATTTGGTTAACTGCAAAGAATAGAGAAATATTTTGAAAATGATGTTCATTTCCTGGAGCGTAGAAGTAATTAGAACACCATAACTAAGGACTTTGGTGCCTTCCCTGTATTATATAAAGGAGGCTGCATGTAACTGACCTATTTTTTTGTGTTCCAGTGAAATATGCCACTTCCTACAAAGCAAGGAATCTGCAAGTCAGATGTGACCAGCCTCAGCTTCAAATGAAATTAATACAAGAACTTTTCACCAAAAAGCCAACAAGTTCACGTTGATTGATGGCACCCTGAACTATATCCACCCAAAAAAGAAAAGTCATCTGTGTGTTATCAAGACAGCAGAAAAGGAGAGCATACTTACAGCTTGTCATATGGCACCAATGTCTGGTTACCTAGGTGTCAACAAAACAGCCGCTAAAATCACAAGCCGATGATACTGGCCAGGACCACAGTTTGACATTGCAGTCTTCATACAGCTGTTGACAAAATTGTTGGTACCCTTCTGTTAATGAAAGAAAAACCCACAATGGTCACAGAAATAATTTGAATCTGACAAAAGTGGTAATAAATAAAAATTCTATGAAAATTAACCAGTGAAAATTAGACAATGCTTTTGAATTGTGGTTCAGCAGAATTATTTTAAAAAACAAACTCATGAAACAGGCCTGGACAAAAATGATGGTACCCTTAACTTAATGTCGTGGTTCGAGCGCCGATTTTGTCCGTGCTCGGGTCATGCAGTATTTTCCTCCCAGCTGGTGTATGTGTCCCCGATGGCTCTCCGAGCTCTTATTGTGACAGTGCTTGGAGGGGCTTCCGGCTGTCAGAGCTGAGCTCTGACAGCTGAGCTGCATTTAGCAATTACCACCTCAACTGTCCCATGCTGAGCCCTATTTAAGGGATCAGTTGAGGGCTGAGCGTCACTGCAGTCTCCGTCAGACAACCCCTCGTCTGACATCGTCGAGCACTCTTCGCCAAGCTTTCCTGGTCAGATGTTAACTACCTTTCATCCTCGTCCTTTATCGTAAGTGTGTTTCATTATGAATCTGTTCCTCCTTGTCGTAGACTGAGTATTAGTTATCGTGTGTTTTAGCCCCTCGTGGCTCGTTATTTTGTCATTATTCCTTCCTTTGATAAACTGTGCAAACTCACTGGTCGATATATAGCGTCTTATTGATGGCTCGTGAGGGCCATCCATGACAGTAGACTGCAGCCAGATTGAGACGCCAGTCGTCGTGAGTTTTGCCTGAATTGGACTTGTTTTTCCCTGTCTGGGTACCCATGTGCTGGGAGGATTATGTCGTCACTCAGGGGCCGCGCTCGGAGCGGTTTGGATGCGGTTTGGATGGTTTCCTCATCCAAACCTTCAACTTGTCTTTTAGACCCTATTCCTACCAGGTTATTTAAAGAAGTCTTCCCACTTATTGGTAGCTTTATTCTTCATATAATCAATTCTTCATTAACTTTAGGCCATGTACCGCAGGCTTTTCAAACTGCTGTAATTAAACCCTTACTCAAAAAGCCAACGTTAGATCCAGGAGCTTTAGTTAACTATAGACCAATCTCTAATCTCCCTTTCATTTCAAAAATCTTAGAAAGAGTTGTTGCTACGCAATTATTTTACCACCTGCAGGGAAATGGTTTACTTGAAGAGTTTCAATCTGGGTTTAGAATCCACCATAGTACTGAAACAGCCTTAGCGAAGGTCACTAACGACCTCCTCATCGCATCTGATAATGGACTGGTTTCTGTACTTGTCCTTTTAGACCTTAGTGCAGCTTTTGATACTGTCGATCATAATATTCTACTTGATAGATTAGAACACTATGTTGGACTTAATGGGACTTCGTTGCAGTGGTTTAGATCTTATTTATCTGATAGGTTCCAGTTTGTTCATGTAAATAATGAGTTTTCTTTCAACTCAAAGCTTAGTTATGGAGTTCCACAGGGATCTGTGCTAGGCCCTACTCTTTTTAGTTTATATATGCTTCCGTTAGGCAACATTATTAGAAAGCACTGTATACATTTTCATTGTTATGCAGATGACACACAATTATACCTGTCAATGAAGCCAGATGATAGTAATCAATTAGCCAAGTTAGAAGCCTGTCTTAAGGAAATCAAAGCTTGGATGACTTGTAATTTCCTACTATTAAATTCAGATAAGACTGAAGTCATTCTTGTTGGTCCAAAAAACCTTAGAAATTCCTTTCCAAATCAAACTTTCAGTTTGGATGCGGTTACTCTTTCTCTTAATAACTCTGTGAGGAACCTTGGAATTATTTTTGATCAGGATCTGTCCTTCAATTCACATATTAAATTTGTTTCTAAGACTGCCTTCTATCATTTGTGTAATATTGCCAAGATTAGGAGCATCTTGTCTCAGAGTGATGCTGAGAAACTGATCCACGCTTTTGTTAGCTCGAGATTAGATTATTGTAATTCTTTATTATCAGGCTGTCCTAAAACATCTTTAAAAAAGTCTTCAGCTGACCCAAAATGCTGCAGCAAGAGTTTTAACAGGTACTAAAAAGAGAGATCATATCTCTCCGGTTCTGGCCTCCCTTCATTGGCTTCCCATAGAGTTTAGAATTAAGTTTAAAATCCTTCTTCTTACTTACAAAGCTCTAAACAATCAGGCTCCTTTTTTGTTTAAAAGAACTGATACTACTGTATTATCCTAACAGAGCACTACGCTCCCAAAATGCAGGATTACTTGTAATACCTAGAATCTCCAAAAGTACAATGGGAGGCAGAGCCTTCAGTTATCAAGCTCCTCTCTTGTGGAACGAGCTGCCAATCTGGATTCGGGAGTCAGACTCGATCTCTGTTTTTAAGAATAGGGCTAAAACCTACCTCTTTGATATAGCCTACAATTAGGGAGGGATCATGTGTTTCTGAACCCTCCCTTAGTTATGCTGCTAATAGGTTTAGTCAGCCGGGGGACCTCCAGTAATGCACTGGGCCTCACTCCTTTCCTCACTCTCAATGAAATATTTTTTTTGCTGGTCATTAACATTTGTTTTTTCTCTCCCACAGATTGAGTCCCCATCGTGCTGTTTGCTCTCTACATGTCTGTTCTTTTCTTCTTCTCTATCCCCTCATCCCCCAGCCAGTCGCAGCAGATGACTGCCCCTCCCTGAGCCTGGTTCTGCTGGAGGTTTCTTCCTGTTAAAAGGGAGTTTTTCCTTTCCACCGTCGCCAAGTGCTTGCTCACAGGGGATCGCCTGATTGCTGGGGTCTTTCTGCAACTGTGGGGGTTCCCCCTACAGTTGATAGTGCTATGAGATGACTGTTGTTGTGAAATGGTGCTATATAAATAAAGTTGAATTGAATTGAATTGAACTGAATTTACGCACCGGGAGATACTCTGTGGGCTGGAGGGAAACTCCGGCAGGGAGCCGAAGAGAAGGCACCCTTGCTCCTCGCTTCGGGATCCCGTTTCTGCCCCTCCTCCAGTCCAGGAGTTCGCACCGCCCAGGGGTGATTCCCCAAGAAGTGAGACGTCAGTCGGGATTCCCCCAAAGAAGTTACGGCTGTCAGCTGCCTCCATCTGGGACCGAGTGACTGCAGCTCGCTCCGCCGCTCACCCTATGCTTAAACATGTGACGGCGGCTGTCAGGCTGGTGGAGAGGATTCCTGAGCTGTGCGATTATCCAGAGTTCGCCGACCTGCTCGCCTCTGTTTCTATTCAATTCAATTCAATTCAACTTTATTTATATAGCGCCATTTCACAACAACAGTCATCTCATAGCATGCTCAACTGTAGGGGGGACCCCCACAGTTGCAGAAAGACCCCAGCAATAAGGCGATCCCCTGTGAGCAGCGCTTGGCGATGGTGGAGAGGAAAAACTCCCTTTTAACAGGAAGAAACATCCAGCAGAACCAGGCTCAGGAAGGGGCAGTCATCTGCTGCAACTGGCTGGGGGGTGAGGGGATAGAGAAGATGAAAAGAACAGATATGTAGAGCGCAAACAGCACAATGGGGACTCAATCAAAGGGAGAGAACAAACAGATGTTAATGACCAGCAAAAAAAAATATTTCATTGAGAGTGAAGAAAGGAGTGAAGCCCAGTGCATTATTGGAGGTCCCCCCGGCTGACTAAACCTATTAGCAGCATAACTAAGGGAGGGTTCACAGACACATGATCCCTCCGTAATTGTAGGCTATATCAAAAAGGAAGGTTTTAACCCATCCATCGATCCATCCATCTTCTACCGCTTCTTCGGAGGTCCGGGTCGCGGAGGCAGCAGTTCAAGCAGAGAAGCCCAGACTTCCCTCTCCCCAGCCACGTGCTCCAGCTCTTCAGAGGGGATACCAAGGCGTTCCCAGACCAGCTGGGAGACATAGTCTCTCCACCGAGTCCTGGGTCTGCCCCGGGGTCTCCTCCCAGTGGGACGTTCCTGAAACTCCTCAAGTGGGAGGCGTCCAGGAGGCATCCTAATCAGATGCCCATACCACCTCAAGTGACTCCTTTCAATGTGGAGGAGCAGCGGTTCTACTCTGAGCCTCTCCCGGATGACTGAGCTCCTCACCCTATCTCTGAGGGTGAGTCCAGCAATCCTACGGAGAAAGCTCATTTCAGCCGCTTGTATCCGCAATCTCATTCTTTCGGTCATTACCCAAAGCTCGTGACCATAGGTGAGAGTAGGAACATAGATTGACTGGTAAATCGACAGCTTTGCCTTAGAACTAAGCTCCCTCTTCACCACAACAGACCGGTAAAATGTCCGCATCACTGCAGATGCTGCTCCAATCCGTCTGTCGATCTCTCGCTCCATTCTCCCCTCACTCATGAACAAGACCCCAAGATACTTAAACTCCTCCACTTGGGGCAGGAGCCTGTCCCCAACCCGGAGAGGACAATCCACCTTTTTCCGGCTGAGGACCATGGACTCGGACTTGGAGGTGCTGATTCTCATCCCAGCCGCTTCACACTCAGCGGCAAACCGTCCCAGCAAGAGCTGTAGGTCATTGCTGGATGAAGCCAACAGGACAACATCATCTGCAAACAACAGAGATGAGATCCTGTGGTCACCAAGCATGACACCCTCCATTCCCTGGCTGCGCCTAGAAATCCTGTCCATAAAAATTATGAACAGGATCGGTGACAAAGGGCAGCCCTGGCGGAGTCCAACTCTCACTGGGAATGATTCCGACCGAGTGTTGGCAATACGAACCAAACTCTCACAACGGTCGTACAGAGACCGAATAGCTCGTAACAACAAGCCCGATATCCCAAACTCCCGAAGCACTCCCCACAAAAATCCATGAGGGATGCGGTCAAATGCCTTCTCCAAGTCTACAAAACACATGTAAACTGGTTGGGCAAACTCCCATGAACCCTCGAGAATTCTCGAGAGGGTAAAGAGCTGGTCCGATGTGCCACGGCCAGGACGAAAACCACATTGCTCCTCCTGAATCCGAGGTTCGACCAACGGCTGGACTCTCCTCTCCAGTACCTTGGCATAGACCTTCCCAGGGAGGCTGAGGAGTGTGATCCCTCTAAAGTTGGAGCACACCCTCCGGTCCCCTTTTTTGAAGAGAGGAACCACCACCCCGGTTTGCCATGCCAAAGGCACTGCCCCCGACCTCCACGCAATGTTGCAGAGGCGTGTCAACCATGACAACCCAACAACATCTAGGGCCTTGAGGTACTCAGGGCGAATCTCGTCCATCCCCGGGGCCCGGCCACCAAGGAGATTTTTAACCACCTTGGCGACCTCAGCCCCTGTAATAGGCGAGTCATCCCCCTCGTCCCCAAACCCTGCTTCCACTGTGGAAGGCGTATCAGTGGGATTGAGGAGATCCTCGAAGTATTCCTTCCACCGCCCGACGATGTCCCCAGTCGAAGTCAACCGTGTCCCATCCGCACCATACACAGTGTGGATGGGGACCTGCTTTCCCCTCCTGAGCCGCCGGACAGTTTGCCAGAATCTCTTTGAGGCCGACTGAAAGTCTTGTTCCATGGCCTCACCGAACTCCTCCCATACCCGGGTTTTTGCTTCAGCAACCACCCGAACTGCACTCCGCTTGGCCTGCCGGTACACCTCAGCTGCTTCGGGAGTCCCACAAGCCAACCAAACTTGATAGGACTCCTTCTTCAGCTTAATGGCCCCCCTCACCACTGGTGTCCACCACTTGGTTCGGGGGTTGCCACCACGAGATGCACCGACCACCTTGCGGCCGCAGCTCTGGGCCGCCGCTTCAACAACAGAGGTGGAGAACATGGCCCATTCAGACTCCATGTCTCCAGACTCCCTCGGAATATGGTTGAAGTTCTTCCGGAGGTGGGAGTTGAAGACCTCCCGGACAGGGGCCTCAGCCAGACGCTCCCAGCACAGTGGTGATCAGTTGACAGCTCTGCACCTCTCTTTACTCGGGTGTCCAAGACATACGGTCGCAGGTCTGATGATACGATAACAAAATCGATCATCGACCTGCGACCTAGAGAGTTGGACTCCGGCAGGGCTGCCCTTTGTCACCGATCCTGTTCATAATTTTTATGGACAGGATTTCTAGGCGCAGCCAGGGAATGGAGGTTGTCATGCTTGGTGACCACAGGATTTCATCTCTGTTGTTTGCAGATGATGTTGTCCTGTTAGCTTCATCCAGCAATAACCTGCAGCTCTTGCTGGGATGGTTTGCCGCTGAGTGTGAAGCGGCTGGGATGAGAATCAGCACCTCCAAGTCCGAGTCCATGGTCCTCAGCCGGAAAAAGGTGGATTGTCCTCTTCGGGTTGGGGACAGGCTCCTGTCCCAAGTGGAGGAATTTAAGTATCTTGGGGTCTTGTTCACGAGTGAGGGGAAAATGGAGTGAGAGATCGACAGACGGATTGGAGCAGCATCTGCAGTGATGCGGATGTTGTACCGGTCTGTTGTGGTGAAGAGGGAGCTTAGTTCTAAGGCAAAGCTGTCGATTTACCAGTCAATCTATGTTCCTACTCTCACCTATGGTCACGAGCTTTGGGTAATGACTGAAAGAACGGGATCGCGGATACAAGCAGCTGAAATGAGCTTTCTCCGTAGGATTGCTGGACTCACCCTCAGAGATAGGGTGAGGATCTCAGTCATCCGGGAGAGGCTCAGAGTAGAACCGCTGCTCCTCCACATTGAAAGGAGTCAGTTGAGGTGGTATGGGCATCTGATTAGGATGCCTCCTGGACGCCTCCCACTTGAGGTGTTTCAGGCACGTCCCACTGGGAGGAGACCGTGGGGCAGACCCAGGACTCGGTGGAGAGACTATGTCTCCCAGCTGGTCTGGGAACGCCTTGGTATCCCCTCTGAAGAGCTGGAGCAGGTGGTGGGGGAGAGGGAAGTCTGGGCTTCTCTGCTTGAACTGCTGCCTCCGCGACCTGGACCTCCGGAAAAGCGGTAGAAGATGGATGGATGGATGGATGGACGTGCGGCTGGTGTACAGACATGCAAAGTAAACATATTTTCTTCCCTACGTTCGGAATAAGTATTTTCATGCGCACCATTCGGATAAACAATTGGCATAACCCACCCCTCTCAATCGGAATGAAATTTTGATCCGAATGAGCGTGATCGGGTTAGAATATTCAGATTGTCATGCTTACGTGAAGCATTTTTATTCTGATCAGGCTTTTAATCTGGTTACTTGTGTCCATGTAAACATAGCCAGTGATGGAGAGGAGAACACTAAATAAACTGCGATCCATCATGGACAGGTTCCAAGTTTGTCATAGCCAGGAGCGGCACTGGGGTTAAGCTCCCAGTGCTCGTAAAATGCTCCTTACATCGTGCGTCTCAAAAAGCCTCTGACAACTAAGTCCAACTCCTAGCCTGCCCATGTGGTTTAGTCTCTAAGCCCGGCGGAACTGCTTTTACTAATAGGAGAAGGGGCGAGGGCGGGTCTCTGGCGCCTTAAAACCAGATGCTTCGGGTAGATGGTGGCTCGTCAACCTGGGAAGGTAGCCCGTCTAGGGGAAGGTAAACCCTGATTTCAAACCTCCGCTGCCTTGCGGCACACCCGGTCACGGGAAAGGCTTCGGGAGTCAACCCTGAGGAAAAATCCGGAGTCGGAGCCCCTAAGGCAGTTCTCTGTTGTGCTCAACATCGTTCTGGCAGCTCCTGCGATGGCGCTGGTGCCAAACTATAGCAGCCCTGCTATTCCTTTGGATTCATCAGTGACGTGGAGATGGGGGACATGCTGCATGGGTAACATCTTGTCCTCCGTATCTTCCTGCCCAGGCTTGAATCCTACCAACGCCCAACGCTGGAAGGTAGAACACCGGTGCGCATCGGCCTATTCAGCCACAGGCGGTGCTGTTCCAGCAACGTAGACGTTTAGGATTCTCTTCCATGGTCATCATAGACCGACGGAGGCCGATGATGATGATCATGGACAATCCTGATCACCCCCTCCACCACACACTTGATAGACAGCGAAGCACTCTCTCCAGTAGACTACTACAGCTTCGTTGTCGAACGGCCAGGTACTGGAAATCTTATCTGCCTCATGCAATTTCACTGTACAATAACTCACTATGATGTTGTATTCTGGTCGTAATCATGCTGCCATACTGCACCTTACAGACTAAGTGGTACCTCACATTTTCACTCTGCTCCTGATAGTCCTGCATTGTGCAATGGGATGATTCATGTGTTTATACGAGTGATCATATATTAAGCTATGATGTATATAGGTTTTATAGTCGTGTTAGTTTCACTTTCCATGGGTAATCCCTTTGTCTGTCATGTGTGTGTTTCTGTTGTTTGCTTGTCTACTGTCATGCTGCTGTTACACTGTAATTTCCCAGTTTGGGATCAATAAAGTACATCTATCTATCTATCTATCTATCTATCTATCTATCTATCTATCAGACGATCCCCTGTGAGCAAGCACTTAGCAACGGTGGAGAGGAAAAACTCCTATTTAACAGGAAGAACCCTCCAGCAGAACCAGGCTCAGGGAGGGGCAGTCATCTGCTGCGACTGAATGGGGCTGAGGGGCTAGAGAGAACAAAGAGAAAAGACATAAAGAACATGAACGGTGAGAAGCCGAGTACATTATTGGAGGTCACCCGGTAGTCTGAATCTATTAACAGCAAAACAAAATGGGGGTTAAGAGACACAAGATCCCTGCCTAATCGTAGGCTATATTGAAAAGGAAGGATTTTACTCTTTTCTTAAAAGCAAAGATCAAGTCTGACTCCCGGACCCAGAGCGGTAACTGGTTCCACAGAAAAGGAGCTTGATAGCAGAAGGCTTTGCCTCCCATTGTACTTGTGGAGATTCTGGGTATTACAAGTAATCCAGCATTTTGGGAGTGCAGTGCTCTGTTGGGACGATAAGGTAATATCAGATCTTTTATATATAAGGGGGGCTGATTATTAAGAGCTTTGTAAGTGAGAAGAAGGATTTTAAACTTCATTCTAAACTCTATGGGAAGCTAATGAAGAGAGGCCAGAACCGGAGAGATATGATCTTTCTTTCTAGAACCCCCCCCCCCCCCCCCCCCCCCCCGGCCACAAACTGTTTGAACTTCTATCTTCTGGTCGTCGTTACAGATCACTGAAGGTCAAAACCACCCGTCACAGGAACAGTTTCTTTCCTCAAGCCATCACTCTGATGAACTCCTAACATTCACCTAGTCCTACCTGTTGCTGTACTCATGACTTTTCATCCATTATTACATTGCACATAACTCTCACACTGCTTTTTACTTCATTCACATTATATCACTGAATCTGAGTCCACATTGAAATACTGTGTGATTGTATATTTTTTCATATATTTCTGCAAAGTGTGGTTCGTCCGAGTAAATAACTGCATATATTCCTGTATATATTTGCATCCTTTTTATAGAAACGTGGACAGACTGTAATTTACTGTACATACTCTGGTTGTCATTGAATCCTTATTTAAATCCTTCACCTGAACAACGAGAGCAAGTTTTTAGCCAAAGTCAAATTCCTTGTATGTGTTGTGCATACTTGGCCAATAAAGCTGATTCTGATTCTGATTCTGATTCTGATTCTGATTAAAACTCTTGCTTGCTTCTATCTGTTGCGTCCGTGATCTGTTCAACAAAATCCATGAGTGCCAGTGAGGTGGTCCGGTTCTTCCTGAATCCAAACTGTTGATCGCAGAGTATATTGTGCTTATCAGTGAAATCATTTAGTCTCTTAACAAATATTTTTTCCAGTATTTTTGAGAACTGAGGTAACAAGGAGATGGGTCTGTAGTTTGACAATAAGTGTTTGTCACCAGTCTTATACAGAGGAACAACTCTTGCTATTTTCATTTTCTTTGGAAATTTACCAGCAGTAAGTGACATGTTGCATATGTAAGTGACGTGTTTAACAGTACAATCAATAACACATTTAATCAAGAACATACTGAAATCATTACAATCAGCTGATTTTTTGTCTTTGAATTTAACAATGTCAAGAATTTTTTTTTTCATCTGTTTCTTTCATAAATATAGAGTAAGCGTTTATGTTGATGACATTGTCAGCGCCGCTTGTATTTGCTGATATAGTGGAGTTGGCGATCTTTTTTCCTATATTAACAAAATATTTATTAAATGTGTTGGAGATCAAGCTATTTTCATTGATTATTCCATTATCTGAATTTAAAAAAGAGATGTGGTTGGAATTTAGTTTTCCTCTCTTTGTTATATTATTTAACACCTTCCATATATTACATGTATTAGTTTTGTTATTTTCCAATAATTTACTGTAATATGTTTTTTTACTTGATCTTAAAATACTAATGAGTTTACTTTTATAAGTAGGGATGAGAATCCTCCGCGGATCCGAGGAATTCCTCGGATTTGATCATGTCTAGGGTCATTCTCGTGAATCGTCTAAATTCGAGGAGAATTTTTTTTTTTTTGGGGGGGGGTGTCTGATATGAGCGGCGAGTCATATTTTCGATCGGCTGCTCAAATCCACCGCGCAGAATGCGCTACCCAGCGAGATCAGTAATGTAACAAGGCCACTGATTGGCTGATACTTATTGAAGCAACCAATCGGCAATTTTGTTATTCCTTTGTCATATCCCACACACGGAGCGAAATGCAAATGGCGGACAATTCAATCAACCGAGTTTTCCCGATTTCATGAAAATGGTGAACCTAAAACTCATGAAAGACAACAAAGCAAGAAGACAAAGGGATAAGGAACAAGTTTCATTGGGAATGGCTCGAAAAAAACCCCAGAAACATCTCAAAATTGTGGCTACAAGGAGATCGAACTACTCGCTCGTGCTGTGTTCAAAACGATCGATGGACACGGTTAAATTCAGATGCCAGTCAAAGTTCATCACAATCGGCCCCGATTACAGCAATTAGTGATCGGAAGACACATTCCGAGGTAAGATTTTTTTCTCGTTATAAGTAATGTACTTGAGAATTTTCACGTTATCAATTTGTTATGAAATAGCATGTGTAAGTTGTGACGTCATGCCTGTTTTGAAACACTATTGATAATTTGAAACACTAAACATCTTTTAGGTTTTACTTACTTTCTTAGATTATCTTTCAATATTAAAATATACTAATATGCAACTTTTTTATATTCCTAGTAACACTAACAAATGCACACATTAATAAATCAAAATGCTTGCAGAATGTCAATATATTTTAATAAATGGGTGATGGACTTGGTGATGGAATTTTGTTAATATTTATAATTTATTTTACTTGGTTAAATTATTTTGTCTGTTCTAGAACTATGTAAATGTAATTCTGTGTCAGTTCTAGGGGCGGCAGTTAGGGGGTGGCTGTGGTGCAGGTGTAGTGTGACCGACTACAGATCGGAGGGTCATGGGTTTGATTCCCACTCTGTCTGAAGTCTGCATGTCAAAGTGTTCTTGAGCAAGACACTGAACCCCCATTTGCTCCTGGTGGCCAGGCTAGCGTCTGTGTGTGTATGGCAGCTCTGCCGCCATCAGTGTGTGAATGGGTGGATAGCAGGATCTGTAAAGCGCTTTGGTCATCCAGAGATGAGAAAAAGCGCTATATAAGTGAACACCATTCTAAATATATTAAATAGTAGTAAAATATAATTTAGTATTATTACATCAACATACCATTCAGATATCATAAATTTACACGTGATGCAGCAGCAGATTAAAAAGGTAAACTATAAATGCATTTGTACTTACTTCTAACTTTAAATATAAGACCACATTTGAGCATTCTAAAACACCAGATTTCGTTAGCTTCTGGGGGGCATTGCCCCCCAGACCCCCCACCAAGGCTCCGCCTTGGATCCAGCTTGAGGAGCACAGGCCTAACTAAGACCCCCGGCTTAATTTCCTCTTTTTTTTCCAAACCCCATTCTCATCCCTGTATAAGTCTTGTATTTCTTTTCTGTTTCCACGGTTCTTAATTTCAGAAAAGTTTTGTATAACAAGTTTTTGTTTTTACAAGCATTTTGCAGGCTCTTGGTGATCCAAGGCTTATCTCTGGATTTAACTTTAGTTTCCTTTACCACTAGAGGGCAGTGTTTATTATATAGTTGGGATAAAATAGAGACAAATTCTCCATATGCTGTATCAATGTCGTCAGCATAAACACCGATCCAGTCTTGTATTTTTAGATCATTTCTAAGATTGCTGATTGCGGTTCCTGTTACAAGTCATTTAAAAACCTGATCTATTACAGCGTTCTGTGTTCCACCAGTGACACATAACCAGTGACACAGAAATTTGCGAGAAAAAGGCTGTATTTATAAAGTGCAAATTTATTGTTGTTTCTTCAGAATATCTTTATAATTAATGAACTATCAGCATGCAATTAAAAATATCTTAAATTTGAAGAAAATTAACTCAAGAATGCTCAATAAAAATCTCCACAGAAACCTATTATAAAGTCAGAAATTTGCTGAAAATCCAAACCAAATTTAAATGGTAACATTTCAAAAACCACAGAAGTTATTAAAGAGCAGAAACTCACAGAAATTAAAAAAAAAAAAAACAAACAGGAGGATGGTTTCTCTTGTGTTCTTGGCTTAAAGTATGAATGAGCTGAAATGGAAACTGAAGAACATCTCCATTAAAAAACTGACTGTTTTAAAAAAGCATGAGTTGTAACAAAAAATGAAATGGAAGAGTAAAAGCGATTAAATAGCTGAAGATTTTTTATATCAGAATGGAGTTTGTAGTAGAAATTATGTTAACTATTTATCCAAGCAAAGAAAAGCTGTAGAAGGATGGTATGAACGTTGAAGAAATTTCACATAACAATAAAATAACAAAAAGAACCAAACCGTTGTCTGTGAATCATGTGGAAAGTTCCCAGGAATCAACTTTCTCCATCTGTCTGCTTTCTTTGATCAGAAACTGTTGACGAGTCTAAAGTCTCACCTCCACCACCACAGAAGAAGAAAACTGCCTCTTTATCCCAGCCAGCCGGCTGTTTTCGTCTTCTCACCGCACGTCGTTTCATCATCTCGTCCTCTCCCCTTTCATCTCTTATTCATCCCATCTCTGCCTTTGATTCTGCTGTTGCTCCACTCTGACCGTCAGCTGGACGAGAAGGCAGGAGGGGGAGATCACACAGTGAGAGAGAGGAGCTGGTCCTGCAGACAGGACGATGGGGAGAAGAAGAAGAAAACGAGGAAACACTTGAAGGTCTTCATCACAGAGGAAAGAAGAAAATGATCCAAGGGTGAAGTAAAACAGGGATTCAGTTTAGGAGGAAACCTGAACAATGGAGAGCATTGAAATGATGCTCTGGTATAGGTCGCTGGTAATACTAATGCTAACTGCTTTGGACACCAGCGTAGCAACAAACTTCCTACCACACCTGGAGTCTAAAAACCTGTGTCCTGTTGGGGTTCCATCTCCATCTCCATCTGGGAGATGTCATCTTTGTCTGAGTGTCTGCAGGATCTGCTGAACAGAAATGTCTGTCACATTATCGACATTCATTACTACGGTGGCCCTGAAGTATAGTACAGTACAGTTGATTCCCCAATTGATGACAGTAACAATGGAGGCAGGCCAAAACCAATGTTTATGATCCTGCAAAACTCAGATTTGGACTGGGTAACCTTTTTTGCCTGTTCAGATTTTACACCCAGAAGGTTGCTGATCTTCAGCCAGGGATCTATATAATATTTCTTCTATGGGAATGTAAATAAAGCCTTTTTCGTAAGACTGGTGTTTTCACCCCTACACACATGAGTAATCAACTTGGGATACTGCACTGTGATAAAATCTTTGACGGCCAGTCTTTGTCAATTTAAAAATATGTTCATTTGAATAAACAAAGTGAAATGTGTCTCCCTCATCATTACAAGCCTTCCGGTGCAAACCTCCTTTCACCATACTTCTCAGACATTGTTTTCCAGCATACTTCAAGTTTGGCAATTTGCCTCTCATTAGGGAACCACGCTTGAGTGCCATAGACAAATCTAGACTGAATGCATGTTTCTACAATCTTTCGTCTCATGTACTTGGATACCCTGCAATCAGTTAGCACATTATGTAGCTCATTGAACTGATCTTTTGCACTGGCCACATGGTGTTCAGTAAAGCATCTATCCTCCGCAAATATTGTTAGCCCAAAATGCTTAGACGTCTCATTGAAGATACTAAAAACTTTTTTCTGTCTCATGGATGGACTTAGAGAACAGAGCAACATCGTCAGCATAAAAGATCCACTTCACAACTTCTGTCCCTCACAGCCGCCCATAACAGTGCTGTTCTCTATTAGTACAAAGGTGTGGTATGTTGTATTCAAGATTAATTCCCCATCCGTCAGACAAGGCCTAATCAATCTCACTGGCTGTGACTTTTAGCACAAAGTCAAAGTAATAGTTGAACATACAAGGCAATTCTTGTTATGAACTTCTTTGTGCACTTTTATGCAGCGCAGGGAGGAGGAGAAGGAAAGGATGGATTTATGCGCTGGGTACACCACAACACATTTATTAACGTAAAGACAAGAATGTTCCAAAAAGGTGAAGATTTACAAAAGCACAAAAACACACTTACAGTTGGCATTCAGGGGCCGGCATTGCCCAGCAAACACAGGTGGAGAAACGGATTAAACACAATGGCGTCCCAGAGCCAACATCTCTCAGAGGACACCGAGAATCCACGGTTAGACGAGGAAGTGGCTAATCCATAACTTTCATGACGATAACAAGGCACATAAAGCGATTAACGTCCATAAGTACAGCTCAATGGTCCAGCAGTGCTTGACTGGCAAGGGCTGCCTAAGTACAAGCACTGCAGGACAACAGATTGAGTGCACCTGGGTGAGGCAAGGGAAAATAAATGACAGGAGTAAAATCAGCTGGCTGTTAGGAGAGAGAGGGGGTGCGGTTGGACCGGTGAATGTTAGACAACGCCTACACAAAAGTTGGTCAAAGAGGCTGTCTAACAGCCGCTGGCCAGAGCAGTGACTACAGGCATGGAAAAGAAACAGGACACAGACATAAGCACAACAAGAACTCAAAAGATAACACAATACATAAATCACCCAATGCCCGAGCCACAGAGGACAGTCAGAACTGAGCCTACAAGAAACATTGGCTTGATTTATGACTATTCTTGGCCTCCCTAGTGGCATCCTATACATGTGGTCTGATGAGACCAAGATAAACTTATTTGATTCAGATGGTGTCAAGCGTGTGTGGTGACAAACAGGTGAGGAGTACAAAGATAAATGTGTCTTGCATAAAGTCAAGCATGGTGATGGGGTTGTCATGTTTGGGACTACATGAGTGCTGCTGGCACTGGGGAGCTACAGTTCATTGAGGGAACCATAAATGCCAACATGTACTGTGACATACTGAAGCAGAGCATGAACCCCTCACTTTAGAAACTGGGCCACAGGGCAGTATTTCAACATAATAACCACTCGAGACACACCTCCAAAACGACCACTGCCTTGCTAAATAAACTGAGGGTAAAGGTGATGGACTGGCCAAACATGTCTCCAGACCTAAACCCTATTGAGCATCTGTGGGGCATCCATTCAGGGCATCCATTCATCCATCTGTGGGTCTCCATTCAGGTTCTGCGTTCTCCATAGTGGGGTTCCCACCATGAGCAAATTTTCATTTTCACTTCAAGTTTTTGCAAAAGTTTAGTTTTTGGTATTAGGTTGAAGCTTAGGGTCTAAGTAACAATTTTGGTCCGAGTGGACAAAGATCATATGGAGTCTTCATACATTCCCGCCATTTTCCAAGATGGCCACCATCAAAATCTAATAATGTCAATATCTCGGAAACTATTCAACCTAGAGACATGAATTTGGTGTCTATACCTAGGTTTTCATGGTCAAGGAATCAGATAAAACCATTTCTGACAACATCAGAGTATTTATTTGTCCTGAAATGGTAAATTACACAACAAACATTATTATAGTATTATATGTAGTATATATAGTACAGTCAGATTCTTGTGTTATGTTTATGTCCATGTATACTGATTATGCGTGGTTATTATATACTTACATGTATTTTCTTTTCTTTCCAGGCTAGTGTGATGGCTGAGACAACGAACTGTGAGTTGTGTGTCCTCTGCCAAGAAAAAACAAACAAAGAACTTGTCTGTCCTCTTGACAACCCAGTTGGTGTACGTGGGACGGAAGCATACAAAGATATTATCAGCCTTCTAAATCAATTCCGAGATGTTGATGCTGCACCTCACCCAAACTTGGAATTTCCAGATGAAGCAACTATGCACGCAAATCGAGCATCCTGGCACAAAACATGTCGTCAGTTGTACAAGGCATCAGCACTTGACCGGGCAAGAACACGTTATTCCAAAGGCATGCCACCTCTACGAAAATGACCAAGAAGATCTAGCACAGAAACTAATCGAAATTTATGTCTCTTCTGTAATGAAACAATGAGTAAAGATGACCATTCATTCTAAAAAGTTTCCCTCACTGAGGACATCCATGACAAAGCAGTTTCATTGGGAGAGGATTGTATTGTAGCACGGCTTGCAGAAGGAGATCTGGTAGCTATTGAAGCTATGTACCATCGAAATTTATTTTTTTTTGTTACTTATTTGTACCCGTAGGTAGATTTGGTTTGCAGTCTGGTGACAAGCCACTGGCTGCCGATCGCTATGTGGGCGAGCGCCCTAAACCTACATGTTTTTGGTACACTAAAATGGTATAAAAAATGGTACACATTGCTACACTAAATTCAACCGTCGGCATTATGAAATGCTAATGAGTACAAAACAAGGTCAAGTCACCGAAGACACTGAAATCACAGTAGAAAATGAGCTACTACAATTTGTCAGTGAAGAAATTGCTGGAGGATGTAGAATGTGTGTGTTGACAAGTCCGCCGCCACATCTGTCCGCGTCTTAGAATCAAGAGGAGAAGAGCAGTATGACCACTTTCGGAAGAATGTGCTAGACACAAATAATGTACCGCTGCAAGCTCCGATCAAGAAAAACAAATTCCTGCTGTTCCATGAGGAGAAAGCTCAAAAAAAGACAGCAGTTCAGAAGAAGGTGCAGCACTTCGAATAACATACAGATCTGTATGGACAAGCATTCATTATGGTTGATAGCCGGGGTGGAAATTTGGAGGAATTTTTCCGTCACGAATCCTCCTCATCACCACCTGCACTGGCTTCTGAAGGGTCCATCAACTCTTGCAACAAGTCAGATTTATTGGCGTGCATTACGGAAGCAAGTGCAAGTACCGGACTATCCGCGGATGCGGAGCTCGTTGCACCAGATGATTATGGGGTCATCGTTATTGATGGCGGTGCACTGATCCACTCTCTTCCTGGCACAACTGTCCAAGGCAAAACATTTGCTGAATATTTCACCAAACTTTTCTGCCCAAGAATCCAGCATGAGTTGAAAAGAGCAGCGAGAGTGGATATTGTATGGGATCAGTATCGCTCAATGTCAATCAAAGCGACCACAAGAGAAAAGCGAGGAAAAGGCACATGACAGCGAGTATCTGGTTCTGCCAAAGTGCCTGGAAATTGGCAAAACTTTTTGTCTAATGCCGAAAATAAAAAAGAGCTCTTTTCATTCCTGTCAACAAGCATTGTGCAAACACCATTCCAAGATGGCAAACAGGTTTATATAACTTCTGGTGACCAAGTCCTCAATGCAGGGAATGGACCACCCATGGGACGATGTAATCATGAGGAGGCAGATACTCGTGTCCTGGTACATCTTCTTCATGCCCTCCAATATTCATCACTGGGAATGGTCCATACTGGCGACACAGACGTTGTCTTAATACTTCTGTGTAACTTCCACCACATCAAGGCGGTGAATCCGGAGTCAAACATCTGGATTTCTTTCAAAACAGGAAAGACAGTCAACATGATATCCCTCAACAGCATTGCCTCAAGTTTGGGTGTGACAACGTGCAAAGCCTTGGCTCTCTTTCATGCATTCACTGGGTCAGACAGCACTTCATCTTTCAAATACAAAGGCAAGCGATACTACTTCAAGCGGAAAGATGAGGTTCCATCCCTCTTGAGTGAGTTTGCGACAATTGCTAGCACCCCGTTTCTTACATCGCCAGAGTTGAGGGAAGTGGTGAGTCACTTTGTTTGCAAAATGTACTCCGACGAACCTATCACTGATGACATCAACGTTGACCTTGTTCGAATGAGAGTTTTCTGTCACAGGACTCGGGATGTGGAAAGAATACCCCCTACAAGTGATGCGCTCGACCAACATCTGAAAAGGAGTGTCTTCCAGGCAAGCATCTGGACTACAGCGCACGAGCCACTGGCACTAGTCCCAAGCCCAAGCAATCATGGATGGATGGAAAAAGATGGCCAACTGGTTCCCATATGGACCACATTGCCCCTTGCCAGGGATGTGTTTGATCTAGACGTAAAATGCGCATGCACAAAACCCTGCTCGTCATGCAAGTGCAAAAAGGCTGACTTGAAGTGCTCACGTTTATGCAAGTGCAAATGTCCTAACTAAATGACCATGATTGTAGTGAGAATGAGTAATGATTTTTTAGTTGCACTTACCTAATCAATGAAATATCACTAAGAACAATGAAAATAGACTGTTTGTTTTATATTCATGGTATTTTATAGAATTTACGATCGTATGTGTTCAATTGTTAACATGCATAATTCTGCTACATTGTACTATAACATTTGTTGTGTAATTTACCATTTCAGGACAAATAAATACTCTGATGTTGTCAGAAATGGTTTTATCTGATTCCTTGACCATGAAAACCTAGGTATAGACACCAAATTCATGTTTCTAGGTTGAATAGTTTCCGAGATATTGACATTATTAGATTTTGATGGCGGGCATCTTGGAAAATGGCGGGAATGTATGAAGACTCCATATGATCTTTGTCCACTCGGACCAAAATTGTTACTTAGACCCTAAGCTTCAACCTGGTACCAAAAATCAAACTTTTGCAAAAACTTGAAGTGACTGATACCTCAGGCCCCCCACTACCACATCTGTAGACCAGATACGTCACTGCACCGCATCCAAAGCTGTCCCATTCTGTGAACTCCTTCATATGCAGCTGACAAATGCAGCCTTCAAAATCCTAAAAATGAAAAATACACAAAGAGTATCCATGCAGCCTGAACATATTCCATTTTGCATTTAGAGAGTGGCTAAGCCTGACTGTTCAGTTGTTTGTTTGTTTGTTTGTTTTTTTGGGGGGGGTGGCTCTGCTAGAGGTCGAGCGAGCGAGGAAACAATTCAAAGTAAGTTTGGTGCTTGAAATCTGCAGCGGTTTGAATGCTAAAACACTAATGACTCAGAAAACAACAACATCTAATTATTTCAGCTAATGCTATGTGACATCATTATGCTTTGCTGAAATTATTGAATGAATAAATGAATTAATGATTTTATTTGAACATGTTGCATCGGTACAAAAATGAAATTAAATAGATAAATTGTGGGAATCCCTCTCAGTATATCCACACTCAGACTTAAGACAAAAGGGATTGTCATGGGGGGTTTGTGTGTGGATATGGGGGTGGTGTGTTGATGTGAACAGTGACAAAGAGAATGGGAATTGCAAAGGCTTTGATGTTAAGGCAGCACACAGAGAAGGCTGACCAAGTGGTTGGATTTAAGAGCAGAGGTGCATGAGATCTGTGACTCTTTTGCTGCTTGTGTTTCTAGAGAAATGTAGAGAGAGAGTGATTAAAGCCTGATATGATCTGGCCCTCTCTGCCTGATTATTTCTCTCTCCACACTGGTGACCCTTGATGCACAATGGAACGCGAGGCGAACACCCTGGAGATGACCCGGACGGGAAGTACCAGCAATGCGTGCGCTGTTTCGGTCAAACTCCCAGACTTTTGGCTACACGACCCGATGTCTTGGTTCCTCCACACTGAGGCCCAGTTCACGCTCCGGGGAATAACAGCAGATGACACCAGATACTACTACGTGGTCGCAGCGCTGGATGCACGCACAACTCAGCAGGTGGCGAGCCTGCTCCAACAGTCCCCAGCCCGTGACAAATACGGCGCTCTCAAAACTGCACTGACCCGGCGCTACACGCTCTCGGACTGTGAGAGAGCGGAGAGGCTCCTGACGCGCTTCGAGTTAGGAAACGGGTCAGCGGTCGAATTGATGGAGAAGATGTTGGCATTGATGGACACAGATGACGGGCATTTCCTCTTTGCTCACCTTTTCCTCTGGAACCTCCCGATGGCGGCCAGAACGGTCCTTGTCAATTTGCCGCTGCAGGCAGCGCGCAACTACCAGGCGCTAGCCCAGGAGGCAGATCGGATTATCCTCACCACCAGAGCCCTCACAGTGAACACAGTGGCGTCAAACCCCAGCGAGATGGCCAGCGGAGGCGAGGAGCCAGCGATGGTGACTACAGCAGGGGCCAAGAAGCACCGGAGAGACACGCTTTGTTTCTACCACCGCCGTTTTGGAGAGGACACACGCCGATGTGTGCCACCGTGCCAATTCAAGCATTCGGGAAATGTCAGGACTGGCAGTCGGTAGCAGCTGCGACCGCCGGTGAAGCAAGCAAACTGCTCTATGTTACAGACTCATGCTTGGAGAGATGGTTCCTCATGGACTCCAGCTCTTAAAAGAGCCTCATTCTGCCGTCCTACGCTAACCGGCTGGTGGGAACTAGCGGCCCCAAGCTGACAGCCACAAACGGCTCAGACATTAAGACTTTTGGTGAAAGGACGCTGACTGTATCCTTGCACGGCCTTACATACCAATGGACATTTGTCATAGGGGCAGGCAGCATCCCCATCTTAGGTGCTGATTTTTTGTGTGCACACGGACTACTAGTCAATGTTGCTGACAGACGCCTGATTAATGCAATGTCTTTTGATTCTCTCCCCTGTACAGCTCAAGGAGCCGGTCCAACAACACTAGCCAACGTCACAGCTCCAGGTGGTAAGTTCCACACACTACTCACCCAGTTCCCAGCACTCATGGTCCTGACGTTTTCGGCGGCTGTCACTAAACACAGGGTGGAGCACTTTATTACCATCACGGGGCCACCCATTTTTGCAAGACCTTGGCACCTGGATGTAGCTAAACTGGCCATAGTGTGCGAGGAGTTTGCCAACTTGGAAAGGTTGGGCATCATCATGCGCTCAAACAGCCCATGGGCATCCCCACTACATATGGTCCCGAAGGCCGAGGGATCGTGGCGACCTTGTGGAGATTTCCACAGATTAAACAACGCCACAGCGCACGACCGCTACCTCATCCCTCATATTCAGGATTTTTCCGTTGACGTCACCGGGGCACGCATTTTTTCCAAACTAGACCTGGTCCACGGTTACCACCAGGTCCCGGTGCACGCTGAGGACATACCTAAAATAGCAGTAATAACCCCATTTAGCCTGTTTGAGTTTTTACGCATGCCTTTCATGTTAAAAGGCACGGCGCAGACATTACAACGCATGATGGATGCGGTGTTGCGTGATCTGCTGTTTGTGTTCATCTACCTGGATGACATCCTGGTGGCCAGCGCGTCCGAGGACGAACACATAGCCCACATCACGACTGTTTTCCAGAGGTTGGAGGAGCATGGGTTAGTAATCAACCCGGCGAAGTGCCAGTTTGGGGTGGTGGGGATTGATTTTTTGAGCCACCGCATCTCACCAGAGGGCGCAACACCCTTGCCGGACAAGGTGCGCGCCGTGGCAAATTTTCCCCAGCCTCAGACGGTCAGGGCGCTGCAGGAGTTTTTGGAGATGGTTAACTTCTACAGTCGTTTCCTCCCCCGTGCAGCCCAGCTCATGCAGCCATTGTACACCGCGCTTAAGAAACGGAAACCGGCGGACAGAGTCGACTGGACTCCTGAGCGGGAGCAAGTGTTTTCCGAGGTTAAAAAAGCTCTGGCGAATGCCACACTGCTGGCACACCCGGACCTGAAGGCTCGGATGGCGCTCACTACCAATGGCTCGGACGTGGCCATAGGGGCCATCGTGGAGCAGCACGTCGCCGGTTCTTGGCAGCCACTCGCCTTATTTAGCAGGTCTTTGTGTGACAGTGAGAGTAAATACAACGTGCTTGACAGAGAGTTACTGGCTCTCCACCTGGCCATACGCCACTTCCAGTTCTGGTTGGAAGGGCGCACCTTCACTGCGTTTGCAGACCACAAGCCACTAACATATGCGATGAGTTTACGACCAACATTCAGCATGTGGCCGGTAAACTCAACATCGTGGCGGACTGCCTCTCGCGCGCATTAGTGGCCCCAGTCTACGTGGGGATAGATTACTCGGCCATGGCCGCTGCGCTGAGCGGCGATGCGGATGTTTGCGCACTCCAGTCTGGACCAACAGGGTCAAGGCTGGAGAGCAGAGTACTACCCCCCCCCACAATCTGTGACGTCTCCACAGGCCTCCCACACCTGGGTGGTCCCAAGCACTTGGCGGCACCATGTTTTTGAGACGGTTCACTCCCTGGTGCACACATGAGTGGGCATGTCAGTCAAAATGGTGGGAGTGAAGTTCATCTGGCCGAGCCTGTGCAAACAGGTGAAAGAGTGGGCTGGAGTCTGAGTAGAGTGCCAGCAAGCTAAAGTGCACAGGCACACAAAGGCCCCCTTGGAGCCGTTCCATATCCCGGCTAAGCGGTTCGACCACATTCACGTGGACCTCGTGGGCCCCCTCCCGCCATCGCAAGGGTTCACGCACCTATACACTGGCCCGAAGTAGTCCCGCTAGCTTCCACCGTATCCGCAGAAGTTTCACGCGCTTTTTTGACAACATGGGTGGCACGTTTCGGGGCCCCTTTGGATATCACGTCCAATCGGGGCCCACAAGTTGTTTCTGACCTCTGGTCAACCACGGCTCAGATCCTGGGTGTCTCACTTATCGAATGACCTTGTACAACCCACAGACCAATGGGTTATGCTAGCATTTCCATACATCGCTTAAAGACAGCACTCAGGGCTTTGCTTACGGATGCAAATTGGGTGGACTGGTTGCCCTGGGTCCTATTAGGGTTGCGTTCAGCACCGAAGGAGGATTTGGCAGCCTCCCCAGCAAAGCTGTTTTTTTCCCAGCCGCTGCAGCTCCCAGGGGAATTTTTGCCGGACATCCCCACGCCAAACACTGATCCACCCCCGCTTTCACCACGTAACGTAGTGGCAGGGACGGTACCTGGTCCGATCCACCACTGTTTTCCACTTGCTTTTGTACCAAGGGCCTTGAAGGACACGGCGTTCATATTTGTCAGGCACGATGCCCACCAGACCCCCTTGCACCTGCCCCATGGTCTGTTCAGAGTGCTGGAACCCGGGGAGAAACATTTTGTGTTAGACTTGGGGGGACGCAGAGAAACAGTCTGTATAGACAGGCTTAAGCCCGCTTTCATGTTATCAGATGAGCAAGTGTTGCTGGCCAGAACTCCTCGGCGCGGGCGACCCCCACTGAGAACTCCCCAGGTAAATGACTCGTCAGATCAGTCACAAGGGCATGCTAATGATGTTTTCCTCCCTCCCAATACCCCCCCACAGACGGACGCACGCCCAACCTCGAAGCAGCAGACCCCACGTTACAGCCGCTACGGACGAAAGCTGAAGTCCAAAGGACATGAGGGGTCAAGGCTCAGTCTGAGTCTGTGGGGGTGGGGGGGGAATCCCTCTCAGTATATTCACACTCAGACTTAAGACAAAAGGGATTGTCATGGGGGGTTTGGGGGTGGATGTGGGGGTGGTGTGTTGATGTGAACAGTGACAAAGAGAATGGAAATTACAAATTCTTTAATGTTAAGGCAGCACACAGAGAAGGCTGACTGAGTGGTTGGATTTAAGAGCAGAGGTGCCTGAGATCTGTGGCTCTTTTGCTGCTTGTGCTTCTAGAGAAATGTAGAGAGAGAGTAAATAAAGCCTGATATGATCTGGACCTTTCTGCCTGATTATTTCTTTCTCCACAAAATAATAAATAAATTGTATGAAAATAATAGTGATAATACATAAAAGCAGTTGTGATACACAACATGATCAGGTTTAAGTTTATTTAACCTGGAAAATTTTTGATTTTTAATCCATCTTATTCCTAGGCCCCATGATGCCTTGCGTGAATTATGGTGGCAACTTCTGGTACTAGTTTAGAACATATAGTTGTCACTGAAACGGGACACTTTTCCTTGTTACAAAGCAATGACTTAACCCCTTGACGCCTGAATTTATTTCCAATTGTGAACAATTTTTTTTAATTTTATTTTTATTTTTTTCATAATTGAAAATCATTGTTTTTTTTGGTTTTTTTTGTTTTTTATTGATGCGAATTCACGACAACAGGCGTCAAGGGGTTTTCAAATTCAAATTCAAATTCAAATGTTTATTTCAAACTCAGGGTTCATATTAAGAGCAAAACTAAAACGAGTAGAAAATAGATAAATAAATAAATAAATAAAAGTAAATACAGATCAGCAGACACTCGGCGCTCTTGTAACAACAATAACATACAATAATGGGCTCAGTATAAAATGGAACGCCACCACTTCCAAATGCTGGAATGAAGTGTGAGTGACGAGTTGACAATTGCTGATATAAGATGATTGTTACATGCCAGCAACCTTCTCATAAAACTGTAAACATTCTTACGTAACGATTCGCCAAAAGACAGAATGTTCACAGACACAAACATCTTGCTTGCACTCGACCTTCGTGGTACATCTAACAACCTTCTTAGGGAGTTATTATATGCAATGCGGATTTTGTTCCTAACAGCCACATTGCTATTAAACCATAAAGGCGAGCAGTACATTGAGGTACAGAAGGTCTTGAACAACATACATTTGACATCAGGAGAACATCTATGGAAATTTCTCAACAGTAAATTTGTTTGAGCGTACAGTTTCCTGAGATGCCTGTTACAATCAACATTGGTCTTATCAGATTCAATCCACACACCTAGGTATTTGACTTTTTCAACAAAGTTCAAGCTATTACCACAAAGTGGCATAACAGGATTCGACGTATTGACACCCTTTGGTTTGAAAGCCATACACATAGATTTAGTACAGTTGAACAAGAGGTCATTTTTTTCACCAAATTTTTCACATACCGAAAGGAGATGTTGCATCGCTGCAGTAGACAAACTTAACAAACAGAGGTCATCAGCGTAGAAAATGTGATTTAACAGTGCACCGTTAAAGGAGCCGCCCACATTAGTGTTGTTCAACAGTACACTGAGATCATCAACATAGACATTAAACAACAAGGGTGACAGTATACCACCTTGTTTAACACCGTTGGTCACATGAAATTTGGATGAGGTGACATTGCCCCATCTAACAACCATAGACTGCCTTCTGTACCAGTATAACAGGATGCTAACAATGTAAATAGGAATACCTCGATTGATCAATTTTCTGAACAAACACCAGTGGTTAATCCTGTCAAAAGCTTTGCTAGCATCTAGGAACGTAGCATAGACACTAGTGGAATGGCTTCTGAAGTAGTCAACAAATTCATGGAGTAGGTAAACAGCCTTGTCAGTTGAAAGAGCTGATTTGAAACCAAACTGATTGTCGTTTGTCCACAGATAATCCTCAATTCTGTTCAGGAATAAACCCTTATTTTTAAGCAAACCCTTATTTTTAAGCATAAGCATCAGTTTTAAGCATCAGAAATGCGGGAACACCGCCTGTTGCAACTCAAAACAGTAATATAATCATACCACTTCCCATGACTGTGGAGAGATGAGAAGATGTGGGTGGTGTGGTGGCGCAGTGGTTAGCACTGCGGCAGCACAGCAACTCACCCTTGGCCATGGGATCCCTGGTTCGATCCCAGCCCCTGACCAACAGTGATCTGTGTGGAGTTTGCATGTTCTCCCCGTATCTGCGTGGGTTTACTCCGGGATTTCTCCAGTTTCCCCCCACATGCCAAAAACATGCAGGTTAGGTTAATTGGAGACTCTAAAGTGGCCCTAGGCCACTTGATTGTCAGCGTTTCATACAGGTCACACAACGTGTCCAGCTTCCACTACTCCTTCTCCACATTGATGTAGAACTGGCAATGAGTGAATTCGCAATAAAAATTATTCTTAACACGAACTATACGTAAGGTTGATTGGCATAAGCTCGATTCCTTTGAGTTTATTTACAGTGGCCAAGGAGAAGAAAAATCCTCTGGTTAGAGAGATGACAGGTTCAGATTCATGTGTGTGAATGGTTAAGGGATAGCTCTGTACCGTAGCTGCTTCATCCATCCAGGTGGATGCCCTCAATTTCCCCTCTGGGGATCAATAAAGTATACAAAATCAAAAAAAAATCAAATGACCATGGCCAGTAGCTCCGTGGACAGTAGCTCTGTTTGTTAGCTCCACTGCTAACATGCTAACGCTGTAAACAAGTGACCCGTGTTGGCAAAATGAGTCACTTTGAGGACATTTTCAGAACTGATGTAATATTATTTCCATATTCTGTATTGAAAGACCTTTAAAATGATATTTAATTTGTAGGAAGTGCGCAAAAAATGACTCAGAAAGACAATTTGTTTATATTTCAGCTAGGTTGAAAACTCATGTTCGATCGGTCGGGGGTTACATTTTCCACAAAAACATAGGTATTTTTTGAAAGTATGATTTCTAAGCTTTCCAGTGATACCAGGAACTCATGGGGTTTTCCCGGGATTTTGCCGCTACCAAACAAAGAAAGAGTCCTGATTTATGACTTCTCATTGCCCGTACTCATAATGACGCAGTGCACATTCAGACCATAACGTCTCCACTGCAATAAAGTCAGCTGCATTTTGTTAAAATATGTTGGACATAATCAAATTTACCTTAGAGCAGACGAACGCCACAACACCGTGCTTGGATGTCGTCTGTCACCGCGTGGTGAGAAGCCTCCATTTATCCAGTCTATTGGCACAACCACAAACCCCAGCAAGTACCAGAACTATGCCAAAACATTCAAAAAATACAAAAACTAGAAGAGCTGAAATTAGCTGCCAATTGAGTGCAAAACTTGTCTTTGTCCACTGCGATGGACTGGCGATCTGTCCAGGGTGGACCCCTGCCTCTCGCCCAAAGATGCTGGGATAGGCTCCAGCCCCCCCGCGACCCGAAACGGATTAAGCGGAAGAAGATGAATGAATGAATGAATGAGTGCAAAACACGTAAGTGGATTATACATTAAAATGAATTTGAAAAACTTTTAAAAATGCTATTTTAAATGCCCCTGCTACTCCACAGAAACTGACTGATTTCAGAATCAGAATCAGAATCAGAATCAGAATCAGAATCAGGTTTATTGCCATTGTTCATGTAGTACACAAACTAGGAATTTGTCTCGGTACAATGCTGCAACATTAAACATGATAAGATAAGAGAAATAAACTATACATGTAATAAAGTGTAGGATAAGATTAAGTGATACTGGTCAACAGTTAAAATATATATATATATTAGCCAGCAGCAGATACTGTGGAGAACTATATAGTGCAGTCGGTAATGCAGGAAGAAAACAGTGATGATTGACATGAGTCTGGTTGAGCTGCTGTACATGGTGCACGAGAGTCACTTAGTGTTCAGCAGTCTAATGGCAGAGGGGAAGAAGATTTTGCACTACATCAGCCAAAACCGGAAACTCCACCCATAATTGTTCCTAAAGCGGCATTCCCAGGAATAAGGTGGATAGAGAGGATGCACTGGAATAGAATTCTTGGCAGTTATAGGACAGTTACCACAGCAACACAGCACTGAGTGGCAGTCACATGTGACAGCTTTATTTTGTATGCAGCAAAACATAAAAATCACACAAAAGATTTAGTCACAACAGTGTACAGACTACTCGTTTTACTTTAGATGTTAATACCAGATCATTTACTTGAATGTAGTGATGTGTGGGTAAAGACCAAAGAACATATGGTAAGTGAAGAACTGATTCAGAGCTTTTTATTATTTATTTAATTATTTTTTTGCCAGTTAATCAAGATAGAATGATATGATTAGCTCTCCACAATCCAAGCAGGTACTCTGTGTACTGCTATGACTGAAAATTGTCTGCATTTTTTTTTTTTTTTTGTTTTAATGCATGCACCCTAATGCTGCCACTCATTTTTGCCACTCACTGACATGATATTGGGCTCAGGGAACACACACACAGGCTTGAGTTAGATTTGTTGATGTTTGGATGCATGAGTGAGAGGTGTGGATGGATTGATGGTGAACGGGGAGCGCCGAGAGCGGAACAGTTCGCCGTGCAGCCAGGCAACCCTAAGGGCAGAGCAGAGATGCAGGTTAATGACAGTCATACACCCCGTAGGGGTTAACACTCAGTATTCTGCTTACGTGCAGGTGTTGTGGTGGCTGGCGTTGGCTGACGCAGGACTTCTGCCTGGGGGACAGCGCTCCAGTGCGCACTCGGCGAGGAGAGGAGAGAGCTGCGGGGGTAGAGGTGAGGATGAGGAAATCCACCGCCTGGAGGATCCACCTGTGCACAGGGGAGAGACTGAAGAGCAGGTAAGGAAACGTACAGCTTACGTGCTGGGTGAAGGATGGCGCAGGCCAGGAAGAGACGGTCATGCGCTGGAGTTTGGGAGTGTAGACGAGCAGACGACTCCAGAATGAGGCTGTAGGCAGAGCGGGTTAAATAGCCCGCGGCTGATGAGATGCAGGTGTGCATGCCGCTGGAACTGATGATGGACGAGAGACGAGTTGTGACAGTACCCCCCCCCCCCCCGAGCAGTGCCTCCCGGCGCTGGCTTATCTGGGTGCACCCGGTGGAACTCCATGATGAGATGTTTATCCAACACCCAGGAAGGGTGCACCCAGGACCTCCACTCAGGGCCATACTCCTCCCAGTCCACCAGGTACTGGAGTCCACAACCCCGGCGGCGGGAGTCCAGGATGGAAGTGACCACCCACGCCGGGTCGCCACCGATCATCATGGGAAGAGGAGGAGCTCTGGGAGGAGGACAGAGAGGGTCAGAGACAACGAGCTTGATACGGGAGACGTGGAATGTTGGACAGACACGGAGGGAGGGGGGGAGAGCCAAACGCACAGCCACTGGATTGATTACCTTGGTCACAGCAAAGGGTCCAATGAAGCGCTGAGCCAGCTTCTTCTTCTCTGCCTTTAAGTTGATGTCCCGGGTTGACAACCAAACCTGCTGGCCCACCTGGTAGCAAGGAGCGGCTCTCCTGTGGCGATTAGCGACTCTGGAGTTGTGCGCCACCGTGCGTAAAAGCGCCTTGCGCGTCTTGGACCAAATGCGCCGGCAGCATCTAAGGTGTGCCTGGACAGAGGGAACTGCCACCTCACCTTCTTCTTTGGGAAACAACAGGGGGTCATACCCCAGGGACGCCCGGAAAGGAGACACTCCCATGGCCGATGATAAGGTGGAACTGTGGGTGTACTCCACCCAGGGTAGACAGGTGCTCCAGGAAGAAGGACTTGAAGAGGTGACGCAGCACAACGCCGCTTCCAGATCCTGGCTGGTGCGCTCGCACTGCCCATTAGACTGTGGGTGGTGGCCGGAGGACAAACTCACTGCGGCCCCCAGTGCGTTACAAAAGCATTTCCAGACCCTGGACACGAACTGAGGCCCCCGGTCAGAGACGATATCCACCGGGATCCCATGCAGCCTGACCACATGTTGAACTAACAAGTCGGCCGTTTCCTCAGCCGTAGGGAGGCCGCGGAGCCGCCTTGGAAAACCGGTCCACTATGTTCAGGATAGTGTCGTAGGAGTTGGACATGGGGAGGCCGGTGACAAAATCCAGGGCGACATGAGACCAGGGCCTCCCGGGGACTGGCAGTGGGCGGAGGAGACCAACTTGGGGGGGGGGGGGGGTCGAGGTCTTACCCGTTGCGCCCTTTGGACAGGCATGGACGTAGTTGGTGATGTCACTCCGGAGTCCGGGCCACCAGAAGGATCGCTGGAGGAGCTCCACCAGCTGGGAGATACCAGGGTGACAGACGAACTTCGAAGTGTGTGCCCAGTGGATGACGTCACCCCGGACAGATGATGGCACAAACAGTTTCCCAGCTGGACCACGGCCAGGATCGGGTTTGGCCTCTTGTGCCTTCCGGACCTTGTCCCTGATCGCCCATGAAACGGCCCCCACGACTCATGAGGCTGGCAGGATAGTGTGGTCCCGGTCCTCTGGGTCCTCTGGGGAGAACTGCCTGGACGGCGCGTCAGGTTTGCCGTTCTTGGAGCCAGGGCAATAGGTGATGGTAAATCTGAAGCGACCGAAGAAAAGTGACCAACGTGCCTGGCGGGCATTCAGACGCTTGGCCGACCTCAGGTACTCCAGATTCTTGTGGTCGGTCCAGACCACAAAAGGCTGTGTTGCTCCCTCCAACCAATGACGCCACTCCTGCAGCACGAGCTTCACTGCCAGGAGTTCCCTGTCACCGACGTCGTAGTTTTGCTCTGCTGTGGACAAGCGCTGAGAGAAGAAGGCACAGGGGCACCACCACCCAGTCCACCGGAGACCGCTGGGATAACACTGCTCCCACCCCCATGTCAGATGCATCTACCTCGACCAGGCACTGGAGTGTCAGGTCAACCTGGGTCAGGATCCAGGAGGAGGAGAACTCCGTCTTCAGTTTCTCAAAGGTGGATTCCGCTTCCTCTGTCCACCGGAACGGCACCTTGGGAGAGGTGAGGTGGGTCAGGGGAGAGGCGATGGCACTGTACTTTGGCACAAAACGGTGGTAGAAGTTGCCGAATCCTAAAAATTGTTGCACCTGTTTCCTAGATGAAGGGACAGGCCACTCCACCACCGCTTTGCCCTTGGCAGGGTCGGGGAGAATCTGATTATAAGAGACGACTAAACCCAAGAAGGAGGTCTTGTTGGTATAAAATTCACATTTCTCCACCTTTACGTACAACCTGTTTTCGAGGAGTCGCTGAAGGACCTGCCTCACATGAGCCAAGACTGGGAGAAGATCAGGATGTCGTCCAGGTAGATGAAGACAAAGACCCCCAGGAAGTCACGAAGAACGTCATTAATGAGTCGCTGGAAGATGGCCCGAGCGTTGGTGAGCCCAAACGGCATAACCAGGTACTCAAAATGGCCGCTGGGCGTCCGGAGCCCCGTCTTCCATTCATCGCCCTCACGGATCCGAACGAGGTGGTATGCACTGCGAAGGTCAAACTTGGTAAACCAGGAGGCCCCCTGGAGGGAATTGAAGGCTGAGTCCATAAGGGGCAGCGTGTATTTGTCTTTAATAGTGATGTCATTTAGAGCCCAAAAGTCAATACACGGCCGCAGAGACCCATCCTTCTTGGCCATGAAGAAAAACCCGGCTCCGACTGGGGACGAGGAGGGCCGGATGATGCCTGCGCTGAGCGACTCCTTGATGTAGATGTCCATAGATTCGCACTCCGGGGCTGACAGGCTGTAGAGATGACCAGATGGCAAGGGCGCCACCGGGCGGAGGTTTATAGCGCAGTCATACGGGCGGTGGGGGGGGGGGGGTAGGGATAGTGCCATGGACTTGCTGAAAATGAGCCCCAGATTATGGAACTCCAGGGGCACCAAGGAGAGGTCCGGCGGAGGCGAGTCGGGGGCGGGGAGCGGCACCGACGGGGCACAGACAGTGGACTGGAGGCAGGCGCTCATACAGAAGGTACTCCAGGAGAGGACGCTGCCAGACTGCCAATCAAACGTCGAGTTGTGGAGACGCAGCCAGGGGTAGCCCAGGATGACAGGAGAAGCCGAGGTGGGCAGGACAAAGAGGCTTAGTTCTTCCCTGTGATTGTCAGATATAATGACAGAGACTGGCTTGGTCCTGTGGGTGACCCTCTTGAGCGGGGTATGGGCGAGAGTGACCAGATAAAGGGGTGCTGGCAGCGCTTGCCACGGGATGCCCAGGCAGGCTGCCAGGCTTTGGGAAATAAAGTTCTGTTCCGCCCCCGAGTCCACCAGTGCATGAGTGATGCGGCCAATGGGGTTATGACAGAACCTGACCGGGAGGAGGCATTTGGTGAGGGGATTGGAAAGGGTTGCCTCTGTGAGGCCCCCTACAGCGACTCGCAAACTTCCCCTTTTGGCCTAACCGGGCAGTCCTCCACGGAGTGCTGGTCACCCCCGCAATACATGCAGAGGCCCAGCTCCCTGCGGCGCTGTTTCTCCGCCAGTGGATGCTTGGTCCACCCGATTAGCATTGCCTCGGTTTCATCGGCGGACTCCAGAGCGGGTAATGCCAGGGGGCGAGACCGAGGAACGTGGGTGGAAGTCCCGCTCGAGCGGCTGTAAGCTTTCCACTCGCCGGCCCACTCCCTCAGCCTGTTATCTAGACTAATTGCAAGGGATATTAGCTCGGGTAGCCATTCTGGTAAAAACCAGCTGACCAGCTCATCCTGTAGAGTGGAACTCAGACTACTGGTGAAAATGCTGCAAAGTGCAGCATCGTCCCACCCAACTGCCGCCGCAACCACCCGGAAGTGGACAGCGTAGTCGGTGGCTGACCGGCTACCCTGACGAAGATTAAGTAGCCGGGTGGTTAAAACGCTGTCACGATCCGAGTGATTGAAAACTTCATTGAAGTCGTGCACGAACTGGGCGTAGGTCAGGTTCGCGTAGCTGGGCCTCGTCATGACAGCGTAGGCCCAAGCTAACGCTCGTCCTTCCAGGAGGTTAGCCACATACCCTATTCGGCTATGATTGGACGGGAAATCCCCGGGGACGTGCTGAAACACCGACTCACACTGGAGGAGGAACCCGCGCGCTTCGCTGAGTTTCCCGCTGAAGCGTGTGGGCGTCAGGATGGGTGTGAGCCGAGTTGGCGGTTCCGGGCTAGCTTGGCTAGCCAGGGAGGCGGCGGGAGTGGCCCGTTATGCTGAGCTGGAGGGAATGCCAGTTGGGGGTCTAGGCGATCCAACCGGTCGGAAATTTGGGTGAGCTGATTTAGAATTGCCTGTTGTTGATGAGCAATTAAATCCACTCGAGCCTCGAGGGTGGAAAGTCGGCGTGCAAGCCCGCTGTCTGCTGAGCCACTTTGCTTGAGTCGTACTGACATGATATTGGGCTCAGGGAACACACACACAGGCTCGAGTTAGATTCAAAGCTTTATTCAACAGCAGAGAGTGTTTGGATGTGTGAGTGAGAGGTGTGGATGGATTGATGGTGAATGGGGAGCGCCGAGAGCAGAACAGTTTGCCGTGCAGCCAGGCAACCCTAAGGGCAGTGCAGAGAAGCAGGTTAATGACAGTCTTACACCCTGTGGGGGTTAACACTCAGTATGCTCTTACGTGCAGGTGTTGTGGTGGCTGGCGTTGGCTGACGCAGGACTTCTGCCTGGGAGACAGCGCTCCGGTGCGCACTCGGTGAGGAGAAGAGAGAGCTGCGGAGGTAGAGGTGAGGATGAGGAAATCCGCCGCCTGGAGGATCCACCTGTGCACAGGGGAGAGACTGAAGAGCAGGTAAGGAAACATACAGCTTACGTGCTGGGTGAAGGATTGTGCAGGCCGGGAAGAGACGGTCATGCACTGGAGTTTGGGAGCGTAGACGAGCAGACGACTCCAGACTGAGGTTGTAGGCAGAGCGGGTTAAATAGTCCGCGGCTGATGAGACGCAGGTGTGCATGCCGCTGGAACTGATGATGGGCGAGAGCGAGTTGTGACAGTCACTGATTTTTAACTGGCATGGTTCTGTTCACTAACATCATACGCATACCCTCTATTAAGCTGAATTTGGTATGTTTATGCAGAAAATGATATAATTCCCTCTAATATCAGTATTTTTTGCAACAAATTGTCATCTGGAGAAGGAATTTTTAACAAAAAGTCAACAAAAGTGACAGCATCAGATGACTGAATTTCGCTAAGAATGTTGGCCTGAAATGGGTGACATCACGAGACGAACAAAGAATGAATATGTTTCTAGTCTACTGTCCATTGTGCTATATTGTATGCCCAAACTGCATTATGTTGTTACAATCTGAAAACGATGAAATCGTGTTCATACTTTGAAGAAAATTAAAGAAAGCACTCTCAATCTGAGTTTAGAAGTGGATACAAATGAAGAGGAAGATGAAGGTGAAGAGAGTGATTTAGCACACAATGATAATGATGATGGCGATTTGGGAGATTCTGACCCTGAAGCCGACGAAAACCAAGACCCCGCTGCTGGTGCTAATGCTGTGGCTAGAGTCCCTGCAGCTTACCAAGACAGTCAGACGGTGATGGTGAACCAAGGAGGAATGAAGACAAGTCACGGCTTGACCCTAACAACACTGTTAACTGGTACTTGGAAATGTATTTATTGATGTTACTTTTATCCATCCATCTTCTACCGCTTAATTCTTTTCTGATCGCGGGGGGTGGGGGGGGAGTGTATCCTAGCATCTTTGGGCGAGAGGCAGAGTCCACCCTGGACAGATCGCCAGTCCATCACAGGGCCAACACAGAGAGGCAGACAACCATTCACTCTCACAGTCATACCATAGGACTCCCCAGTTGATGGCAGTTAGCCTAACCTGCATGTCTTTGGCCTGTGGGAGGAAAATGGAGTACCCAGAGTAAACCCACACAGACACGGGGACAACATGCAAACTCCAACCAGAAGAGTCACTGATGGTCAGGGGGTGGGATCAAACCCACAATGGTCAGGGGTGTGTTACTTTTATATTATAGAAAATTTTGAAATTGGCTTTATGATTGTCTTTTCTTTAAAATAAAATGTCGATATATATACAGTATATACACTACTCACAAAAAGATAAGGATATTCAGCTGAAATTATTTTATTTCTTTATTAATTCAGGGTAGTTCCATTGAGAGGCCACCTCCCTTTTTCAAGGACACCCTGTTCACACTCACAGCAGGAAGCTGCCCAGTCCAACCACAGACTGACCTGTGGCCACTGAGCAGCTCCACTGGAGCAGTTGGGGTTAAGGGCCTTGCTCAAGGGCACCACAGTGGTTTTAAGGAGGGTGGGGCAAGCACTACTATGTTATCTGTCCCGCCCAGATCTGATCCTGCCGGTCCAGGGATTGAACCCACGACCCTTTGCTCACAGCTCACATCCCTAACCACTGGCCACCACTGCACCTAAAATGCACTATAACCTTTACAGGTGAACTTAATTTGACCTTCACTAGCCTTTTAAATCCACATTTCAAACGGTTCAGTTTTTCAGAAATTTTTTTCATAACTTGCTGATCTCTAACAAGGTGCTTAACAGCAAAATTCACAACAGGTGTTTGATCCATGAATCGATCAATTACTTTTCTGGTTCAATTAGAATTGGTATTTAAACAGTCTTCATCATGGTGTTCACATTTTTCACATCTCTCGCTGATGACCGCTTCATTGTGAACAGTGCCCTTCTGAACTTGATGATGAATGCCACTCAACTCCAGGCACATTTAAGGGAGGTGAGAAGCACCCAAGTGTCACGTCAAACCATTCAAAATCATTTACATCAGCGCGGTCTGCGTGCTAGATTACTTGAAAGGGTACTTGACCACACCAGCAGACACAGCGTCATCATTTGCATGGGCCAGGGAGCATTTACGCTTGACAAGGGACCAGTGGGCCTCAGTGCTGTTCTCTGATGAAAGTCGATTCATGTTGAGCAGAAATGATGGCCGGCAATGATTTTGGACATGTCAAGGAGAGCGCTATGCATCAGTCACTATTGTTACCAGACGAGCCTTGGGTGGTGGTGGTGGTGTTGCAATCTGGGCAGGTGTGTCTAGTCAATACAGAACTGCCCTACACCTTGTGAATGGTACAGTGACAAGCCGATATTACCTGAATAACATCATTAATCCAGTCATTGTGCCCCTGCATGAGCAACACAGGCCTAATTTCTTCTTCAAGGACGACAATACTCCAGCTCATCGAGGTTGCATCATTAGGGAACAGCTGCTTGAGGCTGGGGTACCTCCAATGGAGTGGCCTGCACTTTCTCAATACCTGAATCCCATAGAAAACCTATGGGATCAGCTGAGTTGCCGTGTAGAGGCTCATAACCCTGCACCCCACAACCTCAATGACCTGAGAGCCACCCTTCAAGAAGAGTGGAATGCCATGCCTCAGCAGACAATAAGTCGATTTGTGAACAGCATAGATGTTGTTGTCAAGCTGTAATTAATGCTCAAGGGCACATGACAAGTTATTGAGACACTGACATTTTTTGTTGTGGTATACCCACCACTGTTGTTGGCTTTTGTTTCAGTAACTTGTTTGAGATGAGCAAATCACCACTACATGTTTCTACTTAAATGCCCTACTTTCATGATATAATATCACTGTAGCGTGAACTTTTAACATTTTCCATAAATTTCACCTGAAAACAAATATCCCTTTTTGTGAGTAGTGTATATCGAACATTGAACTTATGCTTCCTTCCGATGAAGTCAATCCATGATTTCTACAATGAAATAAAATCAAATTTTATCAACTCAATTTTAGGGTTTTGGAATACAATCTCTATTTCAACTAAAAAGAAAAAAGCAACAAAATAATCTATTTCTGACTATGGAAACTGTGGGTCTGGGCGAGTTTGTGCTGGGGACATCTTGACCTCGAACAAACAAGGATGAGTTGTCCCTGAGCGACTGCCAACTAGCCAAAACTATTCATCAGATTTTAGAGAAACTAGACTGTTTCTTATTTTAATACCAAATTGTGTTTTTTTTTCCAAATGTAACGGAGTCGAAAATGTACCTTAAGCATTTCTTTTTCTCAGTTATGTTTTTCTTTATATTGTTGTGAATTTTATTTTACTTGAGTGTTTTATTTTGGTGGTACACTTCTCACATCCGCTCTTCCTGTACCTCCGAGGCTCCGGTAGTTCAGTTTTTCATCTACAGTATCGCGTTGCTTTGCTGGGGGAGCCTGTGTGGGATCGAGGTACAGACGGAGCGTGATGTAGTTTGTTTTATTTCATCTACAGGAGTGAATAAATTGTGGAAACAGCAGTCTGGTGTCATCGTGGTTCCTGTGCTGCCCACTCGTATGCATTGATGTTCCCGATCACGGCCGTTTAATGGTGCCCAAAAAGAGAAGCCGTTACACTTGTGACGTGAACCGTTACACTGGTGCCAGTGACCCTTGGATCTTCAGATCAGCTCGACACCGGTCACCGTGGATGCTGCATCACCTACTTAGGTCTACGCTGGGACATATATGTGGTCAGACATATACAGGACTATTGAAATATATTTTAACTGATTACCCACAGTATATTTATGGTGTTTGAAGTAGTAGTAATTGTGATTCTGTACTGTGATATAGGCCACTTTATTTTGGAGTTAGTCACAACGCAAGTAAATTTCACTGTGTAAAGTAGTTCAAAAAAAAAAAAAAAGAGACATGGATAATTATACAACACCGGTTTTGCCAAAAGGAAGAGGTATTTGGCGCATCGATATTACTAATAGTAGAGATGTGGGACATTCGAAATTTATGAACAGTGGTGGGGATACGGGGTTAGGTCAGAGCCCAGGTTGTATTCCTGTTGGTGAATTCATGAGTGAAGGTCCTCATGTTTCCACACCCTGCAGTAATGTTGGTGCCATTGAACAATTTACAGATATGGTGGGGCAGCTTGGTGCTCAAATTGGTGAGTCTATAGTTACTAAATTAATGTCTGCTGGTGTTGTGAATATGACCAATGAAAACCAGACTTCTCCTACTGATCGGACTGCTCATTGTGATGTTACCAAATATGACCCTCCACATGTGACTGTCCATGTTAAGTCAGACAGAGAACTACCCACATTTAGAGGTGACGTACCGACAAATATTCAGTTCGGGACTGGATTGACTTGTCTAAGACTGACCTCAAGAAGAGAGAGATTCCTGTGTGTGAGCAAGCAGGAGAAATAATAAGTCATTTATTGGGCAAAGCCAAAGATGTTGTGAAAGTTGCCCTGCGTAGTGACCTGGAGCTAGATGCTAAAAAGGAACCTGAGATAATATATGATGTTCTTCTCCGTTACTTCTGTGATGCCTCCTCATGTTTTCCGCTCACAGATTTTTATGCAACCCTGCCCAGGCACAGAGAAAAACCAGTGGACTACTGGATAAGGCTGAACAAAGCAGCAGACCTGGCTCTCGAGGGCCTGCGTAGACAAGGCAAGCAGACTGAGGACATGAGCAAAGAGGTTGCTATCATGTTCGTCAAAAATTGTCCTGATCCTGATCTGTCTTGCACCCTGAAGTGGAAACCACCTCATGAATGGACCTCACGTGATGTTCAGTCGAGAACTGACGATTATCAGAGAGAGGTTAGAGCTAGTGCCAGAGCACCTGATGGTCCACAGCTAATGAGTCACACAGCTACTGTAACATCTGACAAACCCAGGTTGCCATCTTCAGTCATGACCATGCCAGAACAGTGCCACACCCCAGTCATTCCCTCTTCACTTCCTCAAACCCGACAGTTTACATGTCAGGGCCCCTCTCCATTCCCCATTTCAGAATCAGAATCAGAATCAGAATAAACTTTATTGCCAAGCATGTAAAAAAACACACGAGGAACTTGACTTGACATTGGTGCGCATGCGCGCGACACAACGACATGGCATTTCTGACCCTACCCCAAACACACTCAGCTCAGATTGTGCTAGTGTGCCGGTTGTTGCTCAAAATCTGCAACAGTCAGAGGAGAGGCTCCTTGGTCGCGGGGTTAATATGTTTCAGGAAATGATGGAGAAGTTGCAGCAGTGTACAATTCCTCACTCGACTGAGAGCAACAGATTTAAACGTGCCCCTCATCAGAGACGCCCCAGAGAAGCAACTTGTATGGTCTGTAATGACACACGTCACTCCACCATTTCACATTGCATGTCTGAGAAACTGTGTTTTACCTGTCTTTCCCCTGGTCATACCAGACTGGCCTGTCCCTACAACAACTGTCAGCCTCCTCCTCAGTCTCAGGGAAACTAACTGACCTGTACTTGGAGGGAGGCAGTGCAGGTCTCAACTCAAGCTCCCACTGCAGTGACACATATGATGCTGAGTCAATTTTTGCATCTGTGAGAAGCTCATGCGATGATGTAGTTGTTGTGTATCAGAACATTCACATAATTGGCAATAGTTCCAGCCTTTTTTACACACCAGTAGCTTTTGGTGGTGCAATGATAATTGATGGCATGCTGGACAGTGGCTCCATGGCCTGCAGTATCAACAAGGATGCAGAGAAGAAGCTGAGAACTGCTGGAGTGATAACAATTGAGAACCAGATTGATGTGAATGTGATGCTGGTTGGGTGTGGTGGACAGCGTGTCAGGCCAAAGAGTGCTTTTGACATTGTGATGGAGGTGTATGGTTGTAAAATGCTGGTCCCCACTCTGGTTGTCTGTGGTCAGCATGATGAGTTGATTATTGGTACCAATGTCATAAAGCACATCCTACACCATTCAAAACAATGCAAGTCCTATTGGAAAACAGTGTCTGGCCCCTGCCCAACTGCAGAACCAGAAGCTGAGCAGTTCTTGTCTATGCTCACTGGTTTGAACCCCTGGAAAGGAAATGACATTCCTGACAAAGCTGGTACTGTCAGATGTAACTCAGCCACCTACCTTGAACCTGGGCGTGAGTACCTTGTTTGGCGTAAATTGCCTAAAGACACTGTTGTATCTCCAGGCAGTACAGTCATGACAGAGCCCACATCTTCTCGTTCAGCTCCTAGGGGTGTCCTAGTAGCTAAGATTGTAACTCCTATGTGGGGTGACAGGTGGGTCCCACTCAAACTCATCAACACGTCCAACCAGCCTGTGTTGTTACAGCGCAATGCGAAACTACCTGACGTCTACACATGTGTAGCCCTTGAAGACATGGACGCAGTTGAGCAGTCTAGTGTACCAGTGACCTGCTACACACAGTCTACAACGGCATGTGATGCTGGTATGGAGTCTGTAAAAGAAAAACTCAAGTCAGTGGGGCTTTGTGACATAGACATTAATTCATGCCAAGTGTCAGAGGACTGCAAAAAGAGAATGGCTGACTTGGTACTTCAATACAAGGATGTCTTTTCAAGCCACCACCTAGACTGTGGAGAAGCTAAGGGCTTTGTACACCGCATACATTTATCTGATGATAAACCATTCAGACTCCCATACAGGCGTGTACCCCCTAGTCAGTATCAGAAATTAAGACAGGTGCTAAATGAAATGGAGGAAAAAGACATTATCAGGAAATCGACTAGCGAGTATGCATCTCCCTTGGTTCTTGTGTGGAAAAAGAATGGCGACCTCTGCATCTGCACGGATTTTCGCTGGCTGAATAAGAGGACTCTGAAAGATGCTCACCCTCTCCCTCACCAGGCAGATTGTCTGGCAGCACTGGGAGGTAACTGCCTCTTCAGCACAGTGGATTTAACGTCCGGCTTCTACAACATGCCGCTTCGTGAGGATGACAGGAAGTATTCTGCTTTTACCACTCCGATGGGCTTGTATGAGTACAATTGCCTGCCCCAGGGATTATGCAATAGTCCTGCTAGTTTTATGCGCATGATGACTGCCATTTTTGGTGACCAGAATTGCTTGACTTTGTTGTGCTATTTGGATGATCTGCTGATTTTTGCATCTGATGAGGAGAGTGCATTGCAGCGCCTTGAGATGGTGTTCAGCAGGCTGCGCAGGCACAACTTGAAGTTGGCACCCAAAAAGTGTTTTTTCCTCAGGAGATCTGTGAGGTTTCGTGGTCACATAACTGATGAGACTGGTGTTTCAACCGACCCTAGTAAAGTTGAAAACATCGCAAAAATGACTTGTGCTGACCTTATGGACACTGATGGTGTGACACCACCCCAAAAAAGACTTAGATCCTTCTTGGGGAAGGTTAATTACTATCAGCATTTTGTGCCAGGATATTCTGCCATTGCCAAGCCATTGTTCAGCCTGTTGGAAGGTGGAAAATTTAAAGGCAGATGTAAGAAAACCAAGATGGCATGCAGAAAGCTTTGTGCTTCTGACTGGACTCAAGAGCACATACATGCCTTTGAAAGTCTCAAATCTGCACTTGTTAACACTGTGGTCTTGGCTCATCCTAACTTTGACCGTCCCTTCATGCTTTCAACTGATGCATCTCTGGATGGGATAGGTGCTGTTCTGTCCCAAGTCCAGGAAGGTGAAAGTCATGCCAGACCTATTGCTTTTGCCAGTAAGTCACTGACACAGTCTCAGAAAAACTATCCAGCGCACCGACTGGAATTTTTGGCTTTGAAATGGTCCATCACTGACAAGTTTAGTCATTGGCTAAAGGGTCACAAATTCACTGTTTGGACTGACAACAATCCTTTGACTCACATATTGACAAAGCCCAAGTTAGACTGTTGTGAGCAACGCTGGGTAGCCAAGTTGGCTGCGTATGACTTTGACATAAAGTATGTTCCAGGGCGGCAGAACATTGTGGCTGATGCATTAAGCCGTGTGCCTTTTGTCAAGGAAAATATTGGTCACAGACTGTTCAATGAGCCATTTGTGAAACTCCTCAGTGAAGTAAAAAATGTGTCTACTGCCTCTGTTCAGGATGCTTTTTGTTCATCCAGTGGTCACGTGGATGCGATGTGTGACAATGCTCATACCTCCCGGGTACACACTCAGATTGTGAATTCAGAAGAAGTGTCTGCTGTGATGCAGTCACACATTGAGTGGGATGCTGGTCCGAGGGCCCGGGCAATTGAAGCCTTGCAGTTTTTGCCCCAGTTAGTTCCACCAGGTCAAGATCCGTTGCTTGCCTATTCTGAAAAGGCTTTGCGTGACAAACAGTTGGAAGATGGAACTCTTTCTCGCGTCCTGTTCTATGTTGAAAGACATCAGAGACCCTCAAGGAGAGAAAGGGTGAAAGAATCATTTTCAGTGATTAAATATCTGAGACACTGGGATAAGCTATCTGTGAGCAATGGTATTCTGTACAGAGTTTCAAGAGACCAGAGAACCAAGTCCAAACGGCTTCAGTATGTTGTCCCAGACTCACTTAAGGATGAGGTGTTGAAAGGCGTGCATGATGATGCTGGTCATCAAGCCCAGTCGCGAACCCTCAGTTTATCCAGACAGAAATTTTTCTGGCTGACCCTTGAGAGAGATGTTAGAGACCATGTCAGACACTGCCAGCGTTGTGTCCTCAGCAAGTCAGCTGAACCTGAGGGATAAGCTCCCTTAGAGAGCATCTTGTCATCTAGACCGCTGGAGCTGGTCTGCATTGACTTCTGGTCAGCTGATGACTCTAGGAACAAGTCTATTGATGTCCTAGTGATAACAGATCACTTTACCAGGATGGCTCAGGCCTTTTCTTGTAAGGATCAAACAGCTAAGCAAGTGGCAAATGTTCTGTGGAACAAGTACTTTTGTGTCTTTGGATTCCCAGAAAGAATCCACAGTGACCAAGGTCCGAAAGTCAATTAATCAGTGAACTCCTCAAAGTGTCCGGTGTCAGGAAATCTCACACTACCCCTTACCACCCAATGGGAAATGGGAGTGTCGAACGGTTTAACAGGACAGTGGGTGGGATGATTTGTGCACTGTCCCCTGAGGTGAAAGCTAACTGGCCACGACGGTTGCAGACTTTGACATTTATGTACAACTGTACAGCCCATGAGACGGCTGGCTTTCCTCCTTTTTACCTCATGTATGGTCGTGTGCCTCGTTTGCCAGTAGATGTCATGTTTCGTTCTGTTCTTCGCAATGCTGATGTAACCAGTTATGACAAGTATGTGGCAACTCTCACCTGTGAGCTAAAAGAAGCAATGATGGTTGCTCAAGACCGTGCTGCTAAGGAGCAACACAGACATGCTAATCTTTACAACAGGAAAGTGACAGGATCAAAGATTGAGATTGGTGACAGGGTGCTTTTGGCCAACAGAAAGGAGAGAGGCAAAAAGAAAACTGCTGATAAGTGGGAATCAACTGTTTACACTGTAATGGATGTGAACCCACAGACCCATACATACATAATTTGTGACACTCTTACTGGACGGACAAAAGTGGTCCACAGGAATCTGTTGATGCTGGTAAATTTTCTTCCTGTGGTGGATGTGTGCGATGTGTCCAACCATGGTTCATCCACCTTACTTCCAGAAACCTTAGCTACAGACATTGGTGATGAGGGAGACACATCTGTGGACCTCTTCGAGAGAGCGAGTGAGGCTGGTACAGGTGATCCGTCTTCATGTGGAGAAACACGTGAACCATTAGTTGATCCAGAACCTGTTGACTCTGAAAGGAGAACTTTTGAGTGGATCACGCAGCTCACTGAACCATCTGTGTCACAGGTAGACGTTTCTGATGTGACAAGTGTGTCCTCTGACCCCCAGAACTCTTCAGTTGCACCTGTTGCTCAAGGTGTTGATCATCCCATGTCCTCTGACTCTGGACCTGTGACTACAGCTGCTACTGATACTCATGGTGGACAAACACTTGACAGTCAAATAGTTTTGGTTCCTGACTCCGAGAGACAGACAGACACTCCCCTTGTTCGCTGTACTGTTGACCAGACGTCACGTACACATTGTGACCGTCCAAGTGCACAATCTCAAATCAGGTCAAGATTTGGTCGCCTGATTAAACCTGTAAATAGACTAGTGCAGACAATGTCCAGGCAAGATGTGATTCGTGACAAGTTCAATGTTAAGGCTGTTTGTAGGTCTGTGTTTCAGACCCTGACTGACTAAATGTTACATGTGTGGACTATATTTTTGTGGACTTGACCTTGTATTCTAGTGTTCAGTTATTTTATTTTATTTTATTATTCAAGAGCCTTTACTACACTAATAGTTGGGGTTTTTGGTGGGGTGTACAAGGCACTCCATTACCAGTGGTTGGGTTGAGAGATAAGCGCTGCTCTCATGTCACTTTGTCCTTGTGTGGGATATTCTGTCAGATGGTGCTCTTTAACTAACCCCGGGTGTTTTGTGTATTGTGGTGAGTTCAGTGTAGCTATGGCTCAAGTTCGATAAAATTCAGTGGGGTGGGTGTACCGGAGTCGAAAATGTACCTTAAGCATTTCTTTTTCTCAGTTATGTTTTTCTTTATATTGTTGTGAATTTTATTTTACTTGAGTGTTTTATTTTGGTGGTATACTTTTCACATCCGCTCTTCCTGTACCTCCGAGGCTCCGGTAGTTCAGTTTTTCATCTACAGTATCGCGTTGCTTTGCTGGGGGAGCCTGTGTGGGATCGAGGTACAGACGGAGCGTGATGTAGTTTGTTTTATTTTATCTACAGGAGTGAATAAATTGTGGAAACAGCAGTCTGGTGTCATCGTGGTTCCTGTGCTGCCCACACGTATGCATTGATGTTCCCGATCACGGCCGTTTAAGGGTGCCCAAAAAGAGAAGCCGTTACACTTGTGACGTGAACCGTTACACAAAGGTAAACCTTATTCTTCAAATATACGTATGTGCTTTATTGATTGGGATGATTTTTAGACAAGTCTTGATCACCATTGTTGCTTCATATCTTCACCCTCTCCTTTCATGTTGCATGCTTGCATTGAGAATAGTGATCTCATGACCGAGTGACCGAGCCTTCAAAATGTTCACAAGGTCTATTTTCTGCAAAATGCATTTATTTCTACCATTTAGATGCATAATCAAGAGTGTGGATTGTATCTGCCTGTGCGGTTGGCTGGCTAGCAATCCATTGAGCTTTTAGTTTCTTCAACTTATGACTTCACCAAAATCATTCGGCAAATACCGAGGTCAGAGCCTCGACATGGGTATGCAGAATGTCATGTTCAGGTGAGCGAACTCTCCCCCTCCCTTCCAGCTCAACTTTGCCCGACTCCAGAGGCAATCACCACATCTTCGTGATGAAATGCACCTTTTGCCTCTGCCTCGCCAGCTCTTAAAAGGACCTTCATGTTAATGCTTCAGCTCTGGCTCGTTGGGTATACTACCTGCTAACAAGCAGGAAAGTTTATATTCTCCCTCTCTGAGGAAAATTAGTAATTCCTCTTGTCCTCTCTCCTACAGGCTGCTACCATCTTCGTGGTGCGTCTCTGGGGTCGTTGTGCGCTCACCTGCCTCATCATCATCATCATCACCACTTCAGCAGCCATATCCACCCGGTCAGACACCTCACTACTCCTGCCTTCCAGCATCTACTCCTGGTTCGCCGTTTGTGCTGGGTTTCACTGCCGGGTTCTCTGTTTCTCCCAGGTGAGTGCAGTCCTATTTTCCCTTTTCAGTCTCCCTCTTATTGAATGAATGAATTTATTCAGTAATAATAATAATAAACACATACAACACAATAAGAACACACAAAAGAACAACCGAAAGGGTGTAGGCTGAAGCTAGTGCTTATATAGTGCCTACCCCATTACAATTTTAAAATCAATAACATAAAACTTTAAGTCTTACCCAAAATCAACAAAGAAAATCAAATAGAACAAGTAGACAAAAAAATAAATAAAATCAAAACCTTTAAGTTATTACAAGTTTAGCTCCTAGCATTTACAGTGAGATACTGGGAGATTTTCTCATCTTTGTACAATTTTTTGAATTGCTTCAGAGTTGAACATGTTTTCATATTTTCAGAGCAACAGTTCCACAGTTTAACTCCAGTGACAGACATGCAAAAATACTTTGTATTTGTTCTAACCTTTGGTTTATTAAAAACCAAGTTCATATTTTTATCTCCTATTTATATTTTTAAGCTCATATTTTATTTTTGTCTTAGCTCATATTTGCTTTCCCTTTTTTAAACAGTCTCTGAATATTTACAGGTAATTGGTTATTATTTGCTTTGTACATGATTTGAATGGCATTATAATCTACCAGATCTCTAAATTTAAGAGTATGTAATTGAATGAATATTGGATTTGTTGGTTCACGGTAAGGTTTCTTTGATACAGTGCGTATGGATTTTTTCTGTAGTAAAAAGATTAAGTTTGTGTTTGATTTATATGCGTTTCCCCAGATCTCCACAAAGTATGTCATAAAAGGAACTATCAGGGAATTATATAAAATGCAAAGAGATTTCTGTCACAGGAGATCCTTAACTTTATACAGTACTGTAAAGAACTGAGGTCCACACGAATAGTGGTTTCAACAAAGTTCTCTATTAAAACAAGGTAAGGAAAACACTAACAGGCAACAACGTTAGCACATCGCCATTTTCTAATATTCACTCGGTGAAGTTCATCCGACTCGTGACGTCACCACAGTCCTTAAAGACACACCACCACATATAAGTGTTCACATTATATGACATCTCCCCCCCCCTTTTTTTTTCTTTCAGAACAAAACGGGACAGCTACACATTTCCTGCAGATTACTGAACATTCAATACTGCATTCAATAAATCAGTATAATGTCAATATTAACTCTTTTCATAAATTTCAACTTTTCAATTCAAACCATTTTTCATTTTCATTTCACCCTTCCCCACAGCCCATGGCTAAATTATTGAACCAAATAGCCACACTTATCACAGTGAACACATGATTTTCTCTCCTTTTCTTTTTTTTTTCTCTTACAAATCTAGTCTTTGCACTGGTTTGCTCATTCTACCAGACCGGGTAAACAACAGTCCATGCTCTGGGTCTGGCGGTTTGACACTGGATACTGGTAAAATAGTGTCAGCGGCAGCTGCAGTTTCAGGCTGCTGTTTGACGATCTCTGGCTGCAGGTCATTTGGAGCTGAAGAGTGTATCTCTCTGGCTGTTTCAGGAGCATGCTGAAACACATGCTGCCTCCGGTCCGTCAGGAAGTCGGTGATCCACCTGTAGAGGGAGTCAGGCACGTTGAGCAGGGACAGCTTGTCCCGGAGCAGAGCGGGGCGGATGGTGTTGAATGCAGAGCTGAAGTCCACAAACAGGATCCTGGCGTAGGTTCCCGGGGAGTCCAAGTGCTGCAGGATGGAGTGGAGGGCCAGGTTGACTGCGTCGTCCACAGACCTGTTGGCTCTGTAGGCAAACTGCAGCGGGTCCAGGAGGGGAGTGGTGATGGTCTTGAGGTGGGGCAGGACCAGGCGCTCAAAGGGCTTCATGACTACAGAGGTGAGCGCTACAGGTCTGTAGTCGTTAAGTCCAGTGATCCGTGGCTTCTTGGGGACAGGGACGATGGTAGAGGTTTTGAGGCAGGCCGACACGTGGCGTGACTTCAGGGAGGTGTTAAAAATGTCTGTGAAGACAGGAGTCAGCTCCTCCGCACAGTGTCTCAGGGTGGAGGGAGACACGCCGTCTGGACCGGGGGCCTTGCGTGGGTTCAGTCTGGAGAACTGTCTGTGCACATCCTGCTCACTGATGGCAAGGGCAGGGGGGAGGAGGGGGGGCGCCTTTGATGAAGTGCGGACCATGAAGGCAGTGGCGCTGGGGGGAGGGGGGTAGTTGGACACAGCTGACGAGGTGTCAAAACGGGCATAGTGTTGGGACAGTCTTTGACAAAGGGCTTTGTCATCCTGACCTTTAGAAGCCTGAGGCCGATAGTTGGTGATTTGCCTCAGCCCTCTCCACACAGAAGCAGAGTCGTTAGCAGTGAACTGCTGCTGGAGTCTCTCAGAATACACAGATTTAGCTCTCCTCAGCTCTCTGCTAAACCGGTATTTGGCCTCCTTGTAGCAGTCTCTGTCTCCAATTTTCAACGCTGCTTCCTTCTCCTTCCTGATCTGTCTGAGCTTAGCAGTGAACCAGGGCTTGTCGTTGGAGTAACTCACCCTGGTGCGCGCTGGAAGAATGCCCTCCTCACAAAAGTGGATATAAGAGTTCACAGTGTCCGTGTACTCATCCAGATCATGCGTGGCTCCTTTCAGGTTCAGGTTCAGGTTCAGGTTACTTTATTTGTACCCGTAGGTAGATTTGTTTTGCAGTTGGTGACATCCATATTTACAAGCCACTAATTACATTCAACATAGACACAAACACAGGCACACATCTTACAAAATAGGTAAATATAAAATATGTACAATATAATTTTTATAGCTTGTTCAACTCTTTGACAGCAGCAGGAACAAAGCTGTTTTTTGTAGCGCTGGGTTCTACTTTTTGGGACAGCAAACCTCCGTCTGGAGGGAAGAAGCTGAAAGTTGCAGTGCAAAGGGTGGGAGTCATCATTTAAAATCGAGTCGGCCATCCTCTGTACTTGTCTGGTGTACAGGGATGTCAGGCTCAGCTGTGACTCACCAAGCAAACGACTGGACCATCTGACTACCTGATCCAAGGATTTCCTCTGTTTCAGTTTTATCTGACCAAACCATGACATTAAAGAAAAGGATAAAACAGATTCAATAAAAGCCCGACAGAACATAGTCATTATGGTTCATTATGGTTCGGTCAGTTTGGAAGCGTGCAAGTTTCCTCAAACAATGCAAATTTTGCTGACCCTTTTTGCACACCCTTTCACAGTTCACCTCAAAGTTCAATCCACTATCAATAATTGTCCCAAGATATTTGTACGATTGTACACATTCGGTGGTCTGGCCTTTTAGTATGGTGACTTTGTGCCTGGGAGTTTTCCTCCTAAAGTCAATAATCATATCTTTCGTTTTTGTTGTATTCAGCTGCAGGTAGGAATCCTCACACCAGTGAACAAAGTCATCAACTACTGGGCCGTGGCCACTCTCACCATCCTGGAGGAGACTGACAATGACTGAGTCATCAGCATACTTTATAATGTGTCTGTTGTCATGTCTGCTCCGACACATGTTTGTGTACAGGATGAAGAGTAGTGGTGACAACACACACCCCTGAGGAGAGCCAGTAGAAGAGCACTTTAGGTCAGACAATGTGCCATTGACCCTTACTCTCTGCGTCCTGTTGGTTAAGAAATCCAGAATCCAACCCACCAGATTATTGCTTAAATCAAATTGTTGCAGGAGCCTTTCAACTAAAATATGAGGTTGGATTGTATTAAAGGCAGAAGAAAAGTCCACAAATAAAAGCCTGGCATGTGTCCCATTAAAATCCAGATGTTTGAAAAGCATGTCAAACATGTCCTTTAAACATGCCCCAGTCAGTTATTTCCATGCACGTGCTCAGCTTCTCCTCAGCTTCACTGGTCCATTTCCTCGTAGTGCTCACAACAGGTTTTGAGCGCTTCAGTCTCTGTCTGTATGTGGGAATCAGGTGGACCATCACGTGATCAGATAGTCCGAGCGCAGCGCGGGGAACAGTGCGATACGTGTCCTTCACTGTAGTGTAACAGTGATCCAGCGTGTTCTCTCCTCTGGTGGGGCATTTAATAAACTGTTTGTATCGGGGGAGTTCGTGGCTCAGGTTGCTCTGGTTGCTCTGGTTAAAGCTGCCAACCACAATAACCAGAGAGTCCAGAAAAGTCCGCTCCACTTGCTGAATGTGATCCGCGAGCGCGCGCTGAGCCTCGCGCATGTCCGCGTCGGGCGGGACGTAAACAGCGGCCAGGATGAATGACGCAAACTCACGCGGGGAATAAAATGGCTTGCAGTTGATGAATAAATATTCCAAAGTGGGAGAACAGTGTTGGGAGATCACAGTTAGATCGGAGCACCAGCTGCTGTTGATGTAGAAGCAGACTCCTCTGCCTGTGGTCTTGCCAGAGAGCCCCGTGTCTCGGTCTGCACAAAACAGCTGAAATCCCTTGAGGAGGAGCGCGCTGTCCGGTGTCTTTTCCTTGAGCCAGGTCTCAGTGAAGCAGAGGGCACACGAGGTGGAGAGGTCCTTAAATCGCATCAGCAGTCTCAGTTCATCTACCTTGTTACCTCCGCCAGGCCGAAAAGGCCAGGAGGAGGTTATGTTTTTGCCAGGGTTTGTGTGTTTGTCTGTCTGTCTGTCTGTCTGTTGGTTAGCAAGATAACTCAAAAAGTCTTGGGCGGATTTCCATGAAACTTTCAGGCCTTGTTGGAAATGGTACAAGGAAGAACTGATTAAATTTTGGGGATGATCCGCATCACCATCTGCATACAGGAATTTTTTAAAGCATTTTTCCACACTGTGATATATGGCCATTTTCAACATGTGCGCAGGCGCAATGGACGGCGCTGGGCGTCGTGTCTGACCAACACAAACTCCGCCTTCTTCAACGTTTTAGCCACAAAAGCATGCAGAAAACACTGGTGGCCTGGGACCGCCAGCCATAGGCGCTGCGCACATTGCGCTGGTCGTCGTGTCTCACCAACACAAACTCCGCGTTCTTCAACGTTTTAGGCACAAAAGCACGCGGAAAACACTGCTGCCCTGGGCCCGCAAGCGTGCCTGCTTTTGCGCCACGCTGCAAAACCTGACACGGACACCTGTCCGCCGCCCGATTATTTGCCACAAATTCCCCGCCCAGCTATAGGCGCGGCGTAAAAACGACCTCTCTGCCGGGGAAAATTCTAAATTCTGTTTTGCCGCGGAGCGCAACCCCAATATACAGTGATCCCTCGCTACTTCGCGCTTCACCTTTCACACCCTCAGTGCATCGCGGATTTTTCAAAAATATTCATCAAAAATTCAAAATTGAGAAAAAATACATTAGAACATCACGTATCAACACGGAGAGCCCGCACAACTCAAAATCCACCTCTCTGATTCGCTGGCCAGCATCTCCCCCCTAAGAGATCGCTCCCGACTCTAGATTTTGTTCTCGTGTTGACTCGGCTCGGAAATCTCGCGAGAGATGCACTCTCGCGAGATTCTTTTCATTCTCTCGCTCTCTCTCTCTCCCGAGAGCGAGAGAGCGAGAGAATGAACGTACGTATTATTTATATTATTTATACATTATTTTATGTATCAAAAAACTAACGAGATCAGCCTGGAATTCCACAAAGGGGGGTGACGCTACTTTGCGGTTTTTCACTTTTCGCCATCGGTTCTGGAACCCATTAACCGCGATAAGTGAGGGATCACTGTAATATAAAACCCACGGCAACCTGTCTAACCAATCTGCATCCGTCAGTGGAGGACATGGACACACCAACACTTCAGTTTATTACCTCCGCTAAGGAGGCAATGCTTTTACAACCGTAAAACGGGGCTATAAGGGACGGCGGGGTAATATGGGACACTTTTCTAAATGTAATTCTGCTTTTTTAATTTTGCTTCCGCCTAGATTTGATGAAGGATTCTTGGATATTTGACAATAACAACACAACTCAGCGTCCTGCTCAAAATAAAAAAAGCAGAATTACATTTAAAACATTTCCCAGAAAAGTGTCCCTTATCAACCCGCCGTCCCTTATAGCCCCGTTTTACACTACTGAACCACTAATCCTATCACTATTACATTGATTGTCATTCATTAATTGTCTGTTTATTGCACTGTCCATGTCAAATAAACAAATAATCATTGTGAATCCAATTGCTACTAATATCTTTTCATGCTCAGGGAATCTGAAAACGTACACACAAACACTGTATGGGGGGAACTGTGCCGCTTGGCGGAGGTCTGCGCTCTCCGAGTGCTTTTCTAGTTTTAAAGAGAATTGACATTGGACAGAAATATCCCAGGCAAAGCAGTGCATGTGCTTCTCCTGCGAAGCCGCACGAGGGCGCCCGCTCGTCTTCCTCTCTTTTGCCGTCTCACTTTTTGGGCTAAAAAGTGAACCAGATCGGCGGCAGGAGCCAAAAAAACTGGGAGTAGGTCTGTGGGAGTGAAAGTCCTGATATTTAGTAGCTCTTCACGGGTGTAAGAGCAGGCAGACACACAATTGATGAACAAAAACAAACAAAGAAAAGCGCAGCGAAGCACCATGGCGACCACTGTGGGCGCCATCTTGGATCATCATTTGAGACTGTCTCAGACTCTGTTAGCACCGGATCACCCCAGGGCTGTGTACTTTCCCCCCTGCTCTTCTCCCTATACACCAACTCCTGCACCTCCAGCCACCAGTCTGTCAAGCTGATCAAGTTTGCGGACGACGCCACCCTCATCGGGCTCATCTCCAACGGCGACGAGTCCGTCTACAGGAGAGAGGTGGCCCAGCTGGCGTCCTGGTGCAGCCACAACAACCTGCAGCTGAACGCTCTGAAGACAGTGGAGATGATCGTGGACTTCAGAAAAGTCACAGCCCCTCTGCCCCCCCTTACCCTCACAGACTCTCCCATCACCACTGCAGATTCCTTCTACTTCCTGGGCACCACCATCACCTGGGACCTCAAGTGGGAGCCGACCATCAGCTCCCTCATCAAAAAGGCCCAGCAGAGGATGTTCTTCCTGAGGCAGCTGAGGAAGCTCAAGCTACCCACCAAGTTGTTGGTGCAGTTCTACACGGCCATCATCGAGTCCATCCTCACCACCTCCATCACCGTGTGGTACGCAGGAGCCACCGCCAGGGACAGACTAAAGCCTGTTTTCCACTAGCCCAGCATACCTCGGTACGGCTCGATTCACTTCAGTATGGCTCAGAATGCTTCTGTCTCCATTAGCACGGTGTTGTGCTTGTGCTGTGATGGTTTGTGTTAGGAGGTTTTAGAAGCGAGGTGGCGCCAGATTCCCAGCGAGGCGAGGCCACACTCCCGTGACGTTACGCACCCGACTGAGTCCTTATTTACACGAGACAAAAAATGGAGGATCCAAGGATTATTGCCTTGCTCGCTCTGTGGTTTTATCTCACAATTAATTTTATCTCATAATTAAGCTGCAACAACACAAGTCACTTTTGTTTTGAATTAACTGCCAAATGACCTAGAAATAATGAGCTGAAACTTGTTTTTATTCGTATTAAATAATGAGACAGTGGCACACTGGCCAACACCAAATTGTATTATTTTTTACATCCTAGGGCATTTTGGATGTACTGAATAAAAAAAAATTAATGTTTTTCACCTTCAGGTCAACGTTTGGAACAACAGTATTATTATTTTCCGTTTAGATGATGCTACACTCCTTCTAAAGTATTGTAATTCTCTGAATTTGGAATGCTGATAGAACATTCAATTTACATATACTTGTACCTACTTTGACTTGTAAGCTTTTTTATGATATTTCAATAAAAAGAACAGAAAGCTTACAAAAACATTTGTTTTTTGGTCTAGTTAAAAATTACATTACCTTTACAATGGTTGACTCCTGACAGGATGATCAGCATCATTTTCATCAGACTAGGCAATGGAATTTCTATGTAATTATACTGTTTTATAATTCAGTGTTATAACAGACAAACCACACTTTCCAAAACAATTCCATTTTATTACATACAAAATATTAAAATTAAAAAAAAAACTTTGCAACACAACATGAAGGTTAATCGACATTTTATACAAGCCGACCACTGAGTGCCTCTACACCAGCTTCCCAAACTGGGTCAGGAAGGCTTGGTTGAATGAAGCCGTCTCTGCCTGCTCTGGGCCAGGAAGGCTCGGTTGAATGAATCCGGGCGGGCTGGCACGGCGGACGCGTGGGATGATTCTACAAGGAAAATGCACACAATAAAATACAGCACGAAAGTGCAAGATATACAGAAAATACAATAGTTTTTAACAAGATTACATAAGCTTATTTCAGCGTATTGTTCACATGAATAATTAAAATAAAAGCTTTAGTCCGCAGTGTGCTGCAATAAAGCAGCGATCATCATCCACAAATGAACAGCTTTTTTATTGCATAAATAAACTGAGCGTCTTACCGAATATATTTGCGAAAAAACGCACAATAAAAAAAAAATTAAAACTCACTGTTAAAGGACTCCGATGTCGAGACCTCCCGGTATATTTTTTCATTCCGGGCGGCTCCGTCTAACTCGCGCTGGATACGTTCGTCTGACAATGCAGTGAGCAGACACTGCACCTCCTTATTGGTCCATGGAACACCCTTATTACGCGAAGCCATTTTTGATAGAGAATAAATGAAAATAGCACAGCAATACACTGAAAATAAACCGCCAACAGTGGTTGCGTGCTGAGTAATGGCAGTCGTGAAGATTCTTTTTTTTTTTTTTCCAAAAACTTTATTGAGAAGGTCGTGAAGATTCGGTAGAAGAGGAGGAGGAGAGGGGCGGTTACAACCTGACCAATCAGCGCCGGTTACGACCTGACCAATCAGCGGCGACCAGTCTGTTAACGTTACAACACGGCACAGCTCAGCACTGCTGTACCCTGCCCTGGAGCGGGGCTGAGAATCGCGGCTGTTAAACCGTGTTGGGGCTTGTGGAAAAGCGTACAAAGCGTGCTGAGCCGTCCCGTGTCGCGCTAAAGCGTGCTAGTGGAAAAGGGCCTTAAGACTGCAGCGCATTGTGCACGCCGCTGAGAAGGTGATCGGCTGCAAGCTCCCATCCCTCCAGGACCTGTACATCTCCAGGACCCGGAGGCGTGCAGGTTGGATCATAGCCGACCCTTCACACCCTGGACACGCACTGTTTGCCCCCCTCCCCTCAGGCAGAAGACTTTGGTCCATTCAGACTAAAACCTCCCGCTACATGAACAGCTTCTTCCCCTCTGCCATCAGACTGTTGAACACTAAGTGACTTATTAGACTCTCGTGCACTATGTACAGCAGCTCAACTGGACTCATGATAATTATCACTGTTTTCTTTTGCACTACCGACTGCACTATGTGGAACTCCACAATATCTGCTGCTTGTTAATATATTTAAAAATTGCATAGATTAGTATTACTCATTCATATTCTACATTTTATTGCATGCATAGTTTTTTATTTTTATCTTTAGTGCTACTCCATGTTTAATGTTGCAGCATTGCACCGAAACAAATTCCTAGTTTGCGTACTACATGAACAATGGCAATAAATCTCATTCTGATTCTGATTCTGATGTTGCAAGTGACGGCGGTTGCGTCGCAAAGTTGCTCCCTGGGGTGTTTCAATAACAAAGGAACGAGGTGTGCTGCTTTCTCCAGTGACAACAGCGGGTGTTTTCCAGGATTTCTGATGGTCCAGTTTTGTGAGGACTGAATCTCCTGGCTTTAACGAAGGTAGGGGTTTAGCTGCATGGCGCTGATTAAAGTAGAATGCTTGTTTCTGTTTCTCCATTGCATCCTTATTCCTGACGACTTCTAGATCAGGCCATCGGGGCTGAAGATTCACTTCCAGTGTAGGAATAGTTGTTTTGATTTTTCGACCCATAAGTAGCTCTGCGGGACTTATGCCTGTGGTGGTGCCGGGCGTTGACCGAAAGCACATGAGGGCGAGCAAAGGGTCTTGCTGCTTTAAGATTATTTTTGCTGTTTGAACTCCTCTCTCTGCATGTCCGTTCCCTTGAGGGTTGTGTGGACTTGAGGTAATGTGCAAGAAGTCAAACTCCCTTGCAAACTTTTTAAACTCTTGGCATGAGAATTGAGGCCTATTGTCAGATACAACCACATCTGGACAACCAAACCTCGCGAACACTGCCTTCAGCTTTAAGATCACCTGAGAAGCAGTGGTTACTGGCAGATGAAGTATCTCGAGGACTCAGACTCAGACTCAGAAAGGATTTATTGCCAAGTACATTAACAGATATGAAAACTGATAACATACGAGGGATTTGACTTGACACAGAAAATGACCTGCATTTCCGGTGACACGGCAGCATCTGTGAATGCACCTGTCATCAGATGGGTACAGGATGCATAGGGAAGAAAAGGATAATACAATAGGAAGGAGCAAAAAAACATTGATTGTCAGAATACTGGTCATATATGATCAATATTATGATTACAAGAAAAAAAAGCCCTCAATGCACAGTTAGCAGACAAAAAAGTACACAAGGACACAAAGAGAGCAGTGAGTGAGTGATCTTTTTCATCAGTTTTTTGAGTCAGTGTGGGTGTAGTGTTGAGTGTAGGTGTTTGTATCAGTTAAGAACAACAAAGTCTCTTTGGCAGGAGATGTTTTGTCTTAGCTGCTGGCATTGTCCTTGGCCATGCAGCTGTCTGTCCGTGGAGATAGTGCAGCTCAAATGTTTTGAAAACAAAAAACTGCAGATAATCTGGAGGACTTGTGTGAGGGGGGTCAGATTAATCGAATAGTACTGATCCCAGAGAAAGAAACTTTATATCCTCTTACAGATTCAGTACTTAATCCTTCATTGCTGGACGTTGAATCCTTCATGGATGGCTCTCAGCGTAATCATGATGTAATCCATTTTCCTAGACAGTTCTCCATTTGCCGCTGTCAGAGTCCTCTCCATTTTTTCAATTTGATGGTTAAACCTCGCTTGGCCAGCATTTTGATAGGTTAAGTCCATCTTCATCAATTTACGGTACACCAGGACAATCCCAGATCCAATCAGAACGATCCCGATGACCAATACTACGAAGACGTACAAATCTTCTACATCTTCGATGGAAAGATCAGACAGGCACAAGAGTTTCCAATTACTTGTGTCCCTCAAATAGCCCGCAGCAGCCGTTCCTGCGGGGCAAACAACCTCCCCCGGGGCACTTTTCCTCGTTGAAAAAATAGTGTCAATTGCGTTCAAAGCCCAGCTTAATAAATCCATAGTTTCGTTCGATGATCAGCAGTAAGGACACGCAGACAGATGATAGCAAGCTGGGATCCAGTTAGTTAGAGGAGGAAGGAGATAAGACAGAGCAGGAGAGAAGAAAAAGGCGTCTGCTCTCTTTGGTAGGCGGAAGTGAAGAACCGAGAGAAATAGTCTGACACAACAAAGTAAGTGTGCTTGTTATGCTCACACAGGTCAACAGCAAGTCTCTTCCAGGGCCGATCAGGTAGAGGGGTTGACAAGAGAGGCTCTTTTCTCTGAGCTGGTCTCATCTCACGACACACCTGACATAAATGGACTTTGCGTTTGATTTCAGATGAGATGCCAGGCCACCACACCGATGTGCAGGCCCGCTCTCTACATTTTGTCAGACCTTGATATCCATCATGTATTCGATCCAAGATGTCTGCTCTGAGCACATCTGGAATCAGCATACGGCTTCCTCTGGTGATAATTCCATTGCATTCAGACAGTTCATTTTTGATGGGAAAATAGTCTCTGATAGCTGCTGGGACATTGCCTATGTATTCTGGCCATCCTGACTTGATGTACTGCAACACCAACTGTAGGTTACAGTCATCTGCTGTAGCGGTCTTTATGGTGTCTATTTTATGTGCAGTAGCTGGCAAGTTATCAATGACTGCTGCTATGTAGCACGCCACATCAGATTAAGTATCAGTCTCGTTTTCTACACACTGTAGTGGACTCCTTGAGAGTGTATCAGCCACTGCCAAGGTCTTTCCCGGAGCATATTCGGCTATCGGTTTGAACCTCATAAGTCTCATGAGTAGCCTTTGGCACCGTATTGGCACATTATCCAGGTCCTTTTTGTTCATGAGTGGCACCAAGGGTTTGTGATCTGTGACCAATTTAAAGTCTTCCAGACTGCAGAGATACTTCTCAAATCTCTCACATGCCCAGACACTCGCCAAACACTCCGTGAGCCACTCCGTGAGCCACTGCCGTCCCCGTCCATTATTGAACCTGCTCGTCTCTCCTTCCAGGCTGGGACTTCCTCTGGCGAGTGACGTCTTTCATTAACAAAGCTTCCCCTTTTGAATCAATAAAATCCAAATTAATTTACTTCTCTGTGTCACTGTGTGTTTTCTCTGGTGTCACTCCCTACACGTGAGCTGTCAATTATTACCAATCATGACAGAATGAATGAAAAAATTAAATTTATTTTCTTTCTAGACAAATTTAAGCCTCCAAAAGTTTTGTATTGATGTTTATTATGTCCTCAGCTTTCGATAGAGGTATAATATGCTTATTTTAGAATTCTCAATGAGTGTTTGGTTTAGTCCCATGCCTTCTCCTCAGGCAAACACAATCATGCTTCCCATTAATGTCTCGTCCTGTTTACAGATCCTAGTTTACCACTGCTATATCATATTACAATAACGTACACATTTACATCATATTTAAACGCACATTTATATTTATATATACAGTGGATATAAAAATGTCTACAAACCCCCTGTTCAAATTCCAGGTTTTTGTGACATATTAATCGGCCCAGGAAAACACGCACGCAGGCTCGGACAGATTTGACAGCTTTATTCAGCAATAATGTGTGTGTGTGGATGCGTGTATGTGAGATGTGAATGTAGTGAGGGTGGAGGATGAGGCCAGGACAGAGCAGTTCGCCATTCAGCCAGGCAACCCTAAGAGAGAGGAGAGCAGGGATTAGCTGGGCAACCACACGGGAAAGCAATGATATTATTGTGCTTACTTGTAGCGACGCGGTGGCTGGCATGGCAAGTCCCGAGCCTGGGAGACAGCGCTTTGCTGTACATCCTTGAAGATGTGACAATTGGAGGAGCAGCGTGACGAGGGAGAGAGAGTCCGTCACCAAGGGGGTCCACCTGTGCACAGGGAAAGACTGGATGGAGAAGGTAAGGTGAATGACAGCTTACGTGTCCGATGAGGAGAACAGCTGGCCCGAACGACAGGGAAGTAGCTGTGGAGAAACGCAGGGAGACAGACGGCTCCAGGTCGCAGCTCAGGACAGGATGGAATAAATAGCAGGGCTTAATGAGGCGCAGATGTGCGCGCAGCTGAGGTGGAAGCCCGTGAGCTGCGGGTGATGACAGTACTCCCCCCACTACCAGCGCCTCCTGGCGCTGGCTTACCTGGGTGTGTCCGGTGGAACTCCGCGATGAGGTCAGGATCCAACACCCACGAAGAGCGCACCCAGGATCTCCACTCCGGACCATAACCTTCCCAATCCACCAGGTATTGCAGCCCATGACCCCGATGCCGGGAGTCCAAGATGGCATTAACACCCCACGCCGGGCCACCGTGGACCATCCTGGGTGCAGGAGGAGACCTAGGAGGAGGGCAGAGTGAATTGGAAAGCACGGGTTTAATTTTGGAGACGTGGAAGGTGGGACACACACGAAGGGAGGGGGGGAGGGCCAAGCGCACAGCCACCGGGTTAATGATCCTAGATATGGTGAAGGGACCGAGAAATCTTGGTGCCAGCTTCTTCTTCTCACCCTTGAGGCAGATGTCCTGAGAGGAGAGCCACACCTGCTGACCCACCCGGTAGGCAGGAGCCGGCCTTCTGTGGCGGTTGGCAATGGAGCTGTTGCGCGCTGCCGTGCGTAATAGCGCGTCCTTGGTCTTCTTTCACATGCTCCGGCAGCGCCTGATGTGCGCCTGAACAGAAGGTACAGCCAGTTCAACCTCCTGCTCCGGGAAAACAGGAGGGTCATACCCCAAGGATGCTTGAAAGGGAGACAACCCAGTAGCAGTTGACCGGGCCGAGTTGTGAGCGTACTCCACCCAGGTCAGGTAGGAGCTCCAGGACGAAGGGTTGGATGATGTCATGCAGCGCAGAGCAGCCTCTAACTCCTGGTTCGTGCGCTCACACTGCCCGTTGGACTGGGGATGATAACCAGAAGGGAGACTGACTGTGGCCCTAGAGGCACTGCAGAAGCTCCTCCAAACCTGGGAGACAAACTGTGGACCACGGTCCGAGACCACGTCCCGCGGAATCCCATGCAGCCTGATGACATGCTGGACCAGGAGATCGGCCGTCTCACATGCCGAAGGAAGACCCTGAAGGGGCACAAAATGGGCGGCCTTGGAGAACCTGTCCACGATGGTCAGGACCGTGTCATAGGTGTTGGAGACTGGGAGACCGGTGACGAAGTCCAGTGCAATGTGTGACCAGGGCCTACCCGGAACCAGCAGGGGCTGAAGGAGACCCGCAGGTGGAGAGTTCGGAGACTTGCCAGTGGCGCACTGGGGACAGGCCCGGACATAGTTGGTAATGTCCTTCTGAAGGCCCGGCCACCAAAACAAGCGTTGCAGAAAACTCACCAGGCGGGTGATGCCAGGGTGACAGGCGAGTTTGGAGATGTGGGCCCAGTGGATAACTTCACCACGAACCGCCGATGGAACATATTGTCTCCTCTCAGGCCCCGCGCCGGGATCTGGCTCCGCCTCCTGAGCTCTCTTAATCTTGTCCTTGATATCCCATGAAATCGCCCCTACGACGCACGACTCGGGCAGGATGGTATGCTCGGGCTCCTCTGGACCCTCTGGGGCGAACTGCCTGGAAAGGGCGTTGGGCAACCCATTCTTCGAGCCCGGACGGACGAAGAACAGAGACCAGCGTGCCTGGCGGGCATTCAGGCACTTCACCGATCTCAGGTACTCGAGGTTCTTATGGTCCGTCCAGACCTCAAAAGGCTGGGCTGCCCCCTCTAACCAGTGACGCCACTCCTGTAGCGCGAGCTTGACAGCGAGGAGCTCCCTGTCGCCGACGTCGTAGTTCCACTCTGCCGCCGATAGTTTCCTGGAGAAGAAGGCGCAGGGCCGTTTAACTCCATCCACCGGTGACCGCTGGGACAACACCGCTCCCACCCCTGTGTCGGACGCGTCGACCTCCACCAAACACTGAAGAGCGGGATCAACCTGGGTCAAGACCCAGGAGGACGAGAACTCCGCCTGGAGAGTCTTGAAGGCGGCAGCAGCCTCCTCAGACCACCGAAAAGGCACCTTCGACGATGTGAAGTGAGTCAGGGGGGTGACAATGGCACTGTAGTTGGGGATGAAGCGCCGGTAGAAATTAGCGTATCCAGTAAACTGCTGCACCTGCTTCCTTGAGGTCGGCGTGGGCCACTCGACCACCGCTTTGACCTTAGCGGGGTCGGGGAGGATCTGTTTGTGGGAAATCACGAACCCCAGGAAGGAGGTGGTTTGAGCGTAGAACTCGTATTTTTCTGCCTTAATGAACAGGCGATTCTCCAGCAGACGTTGCAGGACCCGCCTCACATGGGCCTGGTGCTCCTCCCGTGATCTAGAGAAGATGAGTATATCGTCAAGATATACAAAGACGAAAACCCCCAGGAAGTCCCGCAGAACGTCATTTATAAGGCGCTGTAAGACGGCAGCCGCGTTGGTGAGCCCGAAAGGCATCACGAGATACTCAAAGTGGCCGCTGGGTGTCCTAAAGGCCGTCTTCCATTCATCTCCCTCCCAGATTCTAACGAGATGGTAAGCGCTGCGGAGGTCGAGCTTGGTGAACCAAGTCGCCCCCTGGAGGGAGTGGAAAGCAGTGTCCATGGGCGGCAGGGTGTAGCGGTCCTTGATCATGATGTCATTCAGGGCTCTGAAGTCAATACAAGGATGTAGGGACCAATCCTTCTTGCCCACGAAGAAGAAGCCCGCGCCAAGCGAGGACGAGGAGGGGCTGATGATCCCAGCGCTGAGTGACTCCTTAATATATTTATCCATCGCCTGGTGTTCTGGTGCAGAGAGACTGTAGAGGCGGCCAGATGGTAGGGGCGCCCCCGGGCGGATGTTGATAGCACAGTCATAGGGTCGATGCGGTGGAAAGGATAAGGCTTTGGACTTACTGAAAGCTGCCCCCAAGTCATGGAACTCCTGCGACACCAGGGTCAGGTCCGGGGCCTCAGAGACAGGAGCCGGCAGAGGGGCAGATGGAGCGCAGGCTGCCGACTGGAGACAGGTACCCAGGCAGAAGGTGCTCCAGGACAGAACGCTGCCGGTTCTCCAATCCAGGACAGGATTATGCAGCCGCAGCCAGGGGTAACCCAGAATGACACGGTCCGACAAAGAGGGCAGAATGAAGAAGGTCAGATCCTTCTGGTGGTTGCCGGAGACGATGACGGGAACTGGCTTGGAGCGATGAGTTACTGTACCCAGAGGAGAACGGGAGAGCGTTATCAAGTTCAGGGGATTGGGCAGCTGTTGACTGGGTATGCCCAAATGAGTTGCCAGGCTCTTAGAAACAAAGTTCTGCTCTTCCCCAGAATCCACCAGTGCGTGAGTGGAGTGTCCAGTGGAATTGTGGCAGAAACGAATTGGCAATGTACAGGATAATAGGGAATTAGATCGGTTGGTGTCCGCGAGGCCCCCTATTGTGACTCGCGGTCCTCCCCCTTTTGGCTTCACCGGACACAGCTCCACGGGATGCCAGTCGTCTCCACAGTACATGCAGAGACCCCATTCCCGCCGGCGTTGTCTCTCCGCTAGAGGGAGCCTAGTGCGCCGGACAGCCATGTCCTCTGGTTCATCGGCGGACTCCGGGGCTGGTAACGCCAGAGGGCGCGACTGAGCTGAACGGAGGGAAGCTCCACGTGAGCGGCTGGCAGACTTCCGCTCCATGGCCCGCTCACGCAGCCTGTTGTCCAGGCTAATCGTGAGCGAGATCAGCTCGGAGAGTTGCTCTGGGAGATCCCGACCAGCTAGTTCATCCCTCAGACCAGAATTAAGACTACGGAGGAAAATGCTGAAGAGAGAAGCCTCTCCCCAGCCCACCTCCTCCGCAGCCACCCGGAAGTCGACCGCGTACTCTGCCGCGGACCGGACTCCCTGTTGGAGACCAAGAAGCCGGTCCGTGAGGATGCTATCGAGTTGGGTATGATCAAAGACCTCTAGAAATTCTCGCACAAACCGGTCATATGAGAGGTTTGCGTAACTTGGCTTCGTCATTACAGCGTAAGCCCAAGCTAACGCTCGCCCCTCAAGGAGGTTAGCCATGTACCCGATTTGGCTATGGTCTGAGGGGAAGTCCCCGGGAACGCGCAGAAACACCGACTCACACTGAAGTATAAACCCCTTCGCTCCACCGAGTTTCCCGCTGAAGCGAGCAGGAGTTGGGATGGGTGTGAGACGGGCTGGTGCTCCTGAGCTAGACTGGCCGGCTGTGGGAGCACCCGTAGCTGCACCGCCAGGAGGACCCGAAGGGAAAGGCTGCGGGGGGTCCAGGCGGTCCAACCGATTGGTAATTGAGGTGAGTTGATTTAGAATGACCTGTTGTTGATGAGCAATCAAATCCACCCGAGCCTCGAGGGTGGTAAAACGGCACGCGAGCCCGCTATCTGCTGGGCCGCTTTGCTGGAGCCGTACTGACATATTAATCGGCCCAGGAAAACACGCACGCAGGCTCGGACAGATTTGACAGCTTTATTCAACAATAATGTGTGTGTGTGGATGCGTGTATGCGAGATGTGAATGTAGTGAGGGTGGAGGATGAGGCCAGGACAGAGCAGTTCGCCGTTCAGCCAGGCAACCCTAAGAGAGAGGAGAGCAGGGATTAGCTGGGCAACCACACGGGAAAGTAATGATATTATTGTGCTTACTTGTAGCGGCGCGGTGGCTGGCGTGGCAAGTCCCGAGCCTGGGAGACAGTGCTTTGCTGTACGTCCATGAAGATGTGACAAGTGGAGGAGCAGCGTGACGAGGGAGAGAGAGTCCGCCGCCAAGGGGGTCCACCTGTGCAAAGGGGAAGACTGGATGGAGAAGGTAAGGTGAATGACAGCTTACGTGTCCGATGAGGAGAACAGCTGGCCCGAAAGACAGGGAAGTAGCTGTGGAGAAACGGAGGGAGACAGACGGCTCCAGGCCGCAGCTCAGGGCAGGATGGAATAAATAGCAGGGCTTAATGAGGCGCAGGTGTGCGCGCAGCTGAGGTGGAAGCCCGTGAGCTGCGGGTGATGACATTTTGTGATGTAAAAAAAATGAGACCAAGATAAATCATTTCAAAACTTTTTCCACCATTACTGTGGCCTATAACCTGTACAACCCAATTGAAAAACAAACTGAATTCTTTTTAGGGGAAAAATAAAAAACAAAAAACTTGAAATTAACTGGTTGCATAAATATGCACATCCTGTTATAACTGGGGTTGTGGCTGTGTTCATAATTAACCAATCACATTTAATCTCTTGTAAAATGGGAGTCAGCACACATCTGCCACCATTTAAAGTGCCTCTGATTAACCCCAAATAAAGTTCAAGATTCAAAGGCTTCTTTGTCATGTGCACAGTCAGGGAATGCAACATTTCCTGTGCAATGAAATTCTTACTTTGCTCTCCGAACAAATGCCAGGGTGATTGGTACAGAAACAACGATTCTAATAAGGTAATGACACACTAACACAGTAACTCAATCCTAATACTAATGGATGCTAAAAACACACACACCAACACACAGTTAGGCAATTAGGACTCCTTAAGCAAATCCTGATACTAAATACTAAAACTAATGAGTACTAATAACACACACTAGGCAGTTTGGACAGATAAAGCAGTTAAATCAGTCAGACAAGAGGAATGAAATTGAAAATTCATTGGATGCTTAAAGTGATAGTGGTATATTGATATCGCACTATGATGACAGGACTCGCTGCTAACCTCAAGGACATCAACAACACCAGGAAGACTGCCATCATCAATAATGAGCTGAAGAGACTGGGAGTGGATATCGCCACTCTCCAGGAAACACGGTTGGCTGACGTAGGCACACTGAGAGAGAAGGACTACACGTTCTACTGGCAGGGAAAGGGCAGTGACGAACACAGGGAACATGGAGTGGGCTTCGCAGTGAAGAACACCTTGCTGAAGATGGTGGAACCGGGCAGCAATGGCTCTGCACGACTCCTCACCCTCCGCCTCAACACCACTCAAGGCCCAGTCACCCTCGTCAGTGTGTATGCCCCAACACTGACAGCCACACCAGAGGCAAAAGACGAGTTCTACGAGAATCTCGCAACAATTGTCAGGATCATCCCCAACTCTGAACAACTCATTCTCCTTGGAGACTTCAATGCCAGAGTGGGTGCTGACCATGACTCCTGGCCCTCCTGTCTTGGACCATTTGGCATGGGCAGAATGAACAACAACGGACAGCGGCTGCTCGAGTTCTGCACATATCACAATCTGTGCATCACAAACTCGTTCTTCAAGACCAAGTCCCAACACAAGGTTTCCTGGCAACATCCGCGCTCAAAGCACTGGCACCAGCTGGACTTGATCCTGACCAGGCGCACCTCACTGAAGAACGTGCTAATCACCCGTTCGTTCCAGAGTGCAGATTGCGACACAGACCATTCATTGGTGTGTTGCAAGGTTAAGCTGCAGCTGAAGAAATTCCATCGTGCTAGACAGCCTGGAAAGGCACGGATTGACACCAGCAAGATGGCCCAACCAGAACTTGTTGAGCAGTTTTCCTCCACCTTTGAGAAGGAACTTGGTGTACCACAAGAAGGAGAATCTGCAAAGCAGAAGTGGGAAGAGCTGCGAAACACCATCCACCACACAGCCTTGGCTACCTTTGGGAGGAAGACCTCAAAGTCACAGGACTGGTTTGACGCCAAGTTGACCGAGATGACTCCCGTCATTGAAGCCAAGCGCTCAGCACTTGCTGAGTACAAGAAGTACCCAAACGAGAAGAATCTCCAGATTCTCAGGGCTGCGAGAAGCAAAGTTCAGCAGACTGCTCGGCGCTGTGCCAACGAGTACTGGACTCAGCTCAGCCAAGACATTCAAACCGCTGCCATAACAGGGAACATCCATGGTATGTACGATGGCATCAAGAAAGCACTTGGTCCGGCTCAGAGCAAGATGGCCCCCCTCAAATCCTCCACTGGGGAGATGATCACAGAAAAGAACAAGCAGATGGAGAGATGGGTGGAACACTACTCCGACCTCTACTCCAGACAGAACACCATGACACCGTCAGCCCTTGATGCCATCGACTGCCTGCCATCCATGGGCGAACTTGACGCCGAGCCAACCATTGACGAACTCAGCAAGGCCATTGATAGCTTGGCCGCTGGCAAGGCACCCGGCAACAACGACGGCATACCCCCCAACCTGATCAAGCACTGCAAGACCGCCCTACTGCTGCCATTGCATGACGTCCTCTGCCAGTGCTGGAAGGAAGGTGCCGTACCACAGGACATGAGGGACGCCAAGATCATCACCCTCTACAAAAACAAAGGGGAGAGAAGCGACTGCAACAACTACAGGGGCATCTCCCTCCTCAGCGTTGTTGGCAAAGTCTACGCCCGAGTTGTTCTCGTTCATCTACAGAAGCTTGCCGAACGTGTCTACCCTGAGTCTCAGTGTGGCTTCCGCGCTGAGCGATCGACGGTAGACATGATATTCTCCATCCGCCAACTCCAGGAGAAATGCAGAGAACAGAAGATGCCCCTGTACGTCGCCTTCATCGACCTCACCAAAGCATTCGATCTGGTCAGCAGAGAGGGCCTTTTCAAGATCCTGCCGAAGATAGGATGCCCACCAAAGTTGCAAAGCCTCATCGAATCGTTTCACACCAACATGCAGGGGATAGTGCAGCACGACGGCAACGTCTCAGAGCCATTCAGCATACGCAGTGGAGTGAAACAGGGCTGTGTACTTGCACCAACCCTCTTTGGGATTTTCTTTGCTCTGCTCCTGAGGCATGCCTTCAGCACAGCAACAGAGGGAATCTACCTGCACACAAGATCTGACGGCAGGCTTTTCAACCTCGCCCGCCTGAAAGCCAGAACGCGAGGCTCTAATCAGAGACATGCTGTTTGCAGACGACGCTGCAGTCGCAACCCACACACAGCAGGAGCTTCAGACCCTGATGGACCGCTTCTCCCAGGCATGCAAGGACTTCGGGCTTACCATCAGCCTGAAGAAGACTAACGTCTTGGCGCAAGGCACGGAAGCACCACCAACCATCACCATCGACAACTACGAGCTGGAGGTCATGAATCAGTTCACGTACCTGGGGTCCACGATCAGCAACAACCTCTCCCTTGATACAGAGATCGACAAGAGGATTGGAAAATCAACCTTCACACTCGCTCGCCTCACCACACGAGTGTGGAAGAATCCCAAACTGTCTGTCAAGACAAAGATGGCAGTGTACAACGCCTGCGTCATCAGCACACTGCTCTATGGGAGTGAGACGTGGACAACATACGCCCGGCAGGAAAAGAGACTGAATTCCTTCCACTTGCGCTGCATTCGCCGTATCCTGGACATATCCTGGCCGGACAAAGTGCCCAACACAGAAGTTCTGTCCCGCGCCGGCCTTCCCTCCATGTTCACTCTACTCAGGCAGCGCAGGCTCCGCTGGCTAGGCCACGTTCACCGTATGGAGGATGGCAGAATCCCCAAAGACGTCCTCTATGGAGAACTGGCGACTGGCAGGAGAGACGTTTGCCGCCCACAGCTGCGCTTTAGAGACGTCTGCAAGAGAGACATGAAGGCCCTGGAGATCAACACAGAGCACTGGGAGGACCTTGCAACGGACCGCTCCAAATGGAGAGGCACCCTGACCAGACAGCTCAAGGCGGGTGAAGAGAGACTGACTACTGCAGCAGATGAAAAAAGGACCCGCAGGAAGAACTGCCACAGACCCAGCAGCACGGAGACCACCCACAAGTGCGACCTGTGTGACAGGGACTGCCATTCGCGCATCGGCCTGTTCAGCCACAGGCGGTGCTGTTCCAGCAGAGTAGACGTTTAGGATTCTCTTCCATGGTCATCATAGACCGACGGAGGCCGACGAATATTGATATCAGAGATGATGTGAACCTGAGATGGCATAAACCTATGTACAGTGTGCAAATAATAACACACACTATAATACAGTTAGGCAATTAGGACACCTTAAGCACACCTTGATACTAAGTACTAATACTAATGAATACTAATAACTCGCATTAGTCAATTTGGACAGTAAAAACAGTTAAAACAGTCAACTAGAGGAAACAAGAAGGGTGAAATTGAAATTCCCTGCATGACTATAGTGGACTATAGTGGTATATTGATATCAGATATGATTTGAACCTGAGATGGCATAGGCCTATATACAGCATGCGAATGAGCAGAGTGCAAACGAGCAGTATACAAATTACAAATTTGCACCCAGTGTGTGAATTTCTCTGTAACCATAATACAAGTAGACTGTACATGAAAATTAGCAGCAGCGATGATATGACCATTAGACGGGGTGAGACTATGTACACTGTCCAAATGAGCAATGTGCAAATTTCTCAACCGGTGTGTGAGTTCCTATTTGCAAAACTGTGTTGCGGAGTTTGGGAGTTTGTTATTTGTTCAGGATTCTGATGGCAGTGGGAAAGTTTGTACCTCCGGCCTGAGGGGGGAAGTGTGAACATTCTGTTCACTTCAGCTTCTGCTTCTGTTCAGCTGTTCTAGTAGGCTTTTCCTGACATTTTTGTAGTCACATCTTACAGCACAAGCCATGGTCCAGAGAGAGCTTCCAAAGAATCAGAGGGATCTCATTGTTCAAAGGTATCAGTCAGGAGAAGGGTACAAAAGAATTTCCAAGGCATTAAATCTACCATGGAACACACTGAAGACAGTCATCATCAAGTAGAGAAAATATGGCACAACGGTGACATTACCAAGAACTGGACGTCTCTCCAAAACTGATGAAAAGATGAGAAGAAAACTGGTCAGGGAGGCTGCCAAGAGACTGACAGCAGCATTGAAGGAGTTGCAGGAATTTCTGGAAAGTACTGGCAGTTTAGTACATGTGACAACAATCTCCCATCTAGGGTGGCAAGATGGAAGCCTTATCTTACAAAGAAAAACATCCAAGCCTTGCTGCATTTGGCAAAACCACATTTGAAATCTCCCAAACGCATGTGGGAAAATGTGTTATGGTCCAAAAAAAAAAACAAGGTAAAACTTTTTGGCCATAATTCCAAAAGGTATATTTGGTCCACACACATCACTGCTGATCACCAAAAGAACACCATACCTACAGTGAAGCATGGTGGTGGCAGCATCATGCTTTAGGGCTGTTTTTCTTCAGCTGCAACTGGGGCCTTAGTCAAGGTGGAGGGAATTATGAACAGTTCTAAATACCAGTCAGTGTTGGCACAAAACCTTCAGGCTTCTGCTAGAAAGCTGAAGATGAAGAGGAACTTCATCTTTCAGCACGACAATGACCCAAAGCACACATCCAAATCAACAAAAGAATGGCTTCACCAGAAGAAGATTAAGGTTTTGGAATGGCCCATACTGTCATACAGTGTTGGTCAAGTTACTTGGAAATAGTAATTAGTTACTGATTACTGATTACTTCTCCAAGAAAGTAATCCAGTTACTTTACTGATTACTTATTTTCAAAAGTAATTGGGAACTTTATTACTTTACTTTACTTTTCAAAAACATTATGCACAACCTGAATATGCTATAAAGCAACAGACCTTTCAGCCTAATACTAGTCTTTCTGCATATTCTATCATATAAAATTGAATCAAATGAAAGTGTCTTTTTTAAAACTTGTTTTTATTAGTTTCAATCTTTTAACGTCTAGCAAGCATCAAGCAAAAATTAAATTAAATGCAACAGTCTGAGTTGAAGAAAATTGTTGAACATTTAAACCTATTTTCTGCACATTCCACCGTATATTAATAAAATAAAGCAAGTCTGTTAACTTATATTTCTGCATATTCCTGTCAGGGATGTCCCTCACAAGCCATCAATGAGACACTACAGGCCAGCCGATGAGTTTGCGTAATTTATTTACAAAGGACAAAAGACAAAATAACGAGCCACGGGGGGCAAAAACACAACTAAGGTTCAACTCAGATACAGGAAAAGAGATTCTCAGGAAATACACTTACAGGAACGGATGGTAGATGAAGGAATGTTCGACAAGGTCGCAGCCCTGAGCAAACCGAGCTGCTCCCTTAAATAGGGTTTGATAGATTGATCAGCTGATGGAATCATCGGCTGATTGGGATCCAGCCGTCCCGTGGAGCTTGGCTTCTGACAGCCGGAAACACCGCCGAGACGCTGTCAAAATAAAAGCCCGGAGGCCTAGAGGTGCGCTAGAGAAGAGAACGGGAAACTACCGCACAATCCAAGTGCAGACAGAGTCAGCACACGGACCGTGACAGTTGCCCCCGTTCATGACGCGGATTCTAGACGCGGTGGAACATCGCACCCCCCCACCTGGAAGGTCCACAGGACCGCTCCAGGGAGGGAGGAGGGGGAAAAAGGCCAAGGAGGGCCAGAATCCAACCTAATCACAGAAAAGAAAAAAAAATCAAAATGACAAGCATTTTCTCAGAAGACAGAAACTCAATGCAGGCACAAAATTGCAGCATGTCCCATAATAACAGGGGGAGAGAAAAAAAAATCACATGGCACAGAGCAGCAATACATACAATTCAGTGTACAAATACCACACAAGAGAGGAGGAGAAAGAAAAAAAAAAACACATGCTACCCGACGGTGACATACAACAATTCAACAAGGACAGACAGACGGGCACATCACCAAATACAGAGTACAAAAAAAACATGCACAGAGCGGAGATATAGACCAAATAACGGGGACAGAAAACAACCCTCAGACTACAGAGGAGTGGAAAAAATAACACACGTCGAAGAGCAGCAATAGCAGTTCCAAAAAGTCCAAAACCCCCAAACACAAAGAACCCCAATCATACAGAGGAGTGAAAAACAGGGATGACAACAGGCAGAGCATAACGAAGGGAAAACAAACAACAAGTTCAGGCGGTCTGCCTGCGTCTAGCGTCCAGATCGCCAATAGGGGAAAAAGGATTCTTTTGGGCGGCCTACCCCAGTCCCAGGCCCAGAGAGACGGAACCTCCGGCGGCTGAACCAGGTTGCCCAGTAGAAGGTACAGTACGTCGGGTGGCCGACCCAGAATGCCAAACCAGGGAAAAAGTTCCCCAGGCGGCCGACCTGCAACGTCAGGCCAACAGGACCACAGGGGAGAGTTTGGAGACGGCCTCCTAATGGCGAGGAGCGACGAGGGAGAGCCAAGCCGATTACAGGAAACTCCTGCGGCACCCGATGGAGGGAAAGAGGGAATGGGAAAAGGATGAGGGACCAGTCCGGCATCGCTCAGTGGAGGATCTGCAGCTCCACCTCCAAACGTCACCAGAACAGGCGCTGTCCTCCGGTTGGACCCCAGGTGAGCCCGCGCTGCACCCACGATGGACCCCGATCGGATCGCAGCTGCACCCAGACCTTAAATAGTCAGTTACTTCTTTTTCTGCTGAGAAGCTTTCTGCGGGCTGGTTCTCAAAATAAATTAAAAAAAAGTCCATTTCAGCTGGGCTGGTACCAGTTGGGACACATTAGCATTGTCAGCTGCAGGAGCAGCTTTACGACACTCTGTTGTCAGAAGCTCCTCCACCTGCTCTCTCCTACGCTCATCTGTCAGCCATCGAAGTTTGAACTTGGGACAAGTGGCCGCTGCAAGAAGTCCTTCTTGGCTATCCAGTACAGCATCAAAACAAATTTTGATGGTCTGTAACTAATAACTAAGAATATATTTATTTTGCTATAGAATCGGCTATTTAAATTATTTTGTGGGCTTCACTGACCTAAACCATCTCATGTGCTATCAATACTGTATGAGATTTAATTTTGGTTGAGGCTGTTTTGACCCCTTTATTTCATCTTCTGTTGATGTTAGATTAATATTCATGATTAATGATGATCAATATCCCTGATATTGAACAGGGAATGAATAATTGATCTTTTATTATATTCTATCATTTGTACTCACTGCTTAAAACAAATGAAGTGTAACATCTGCCCACCATGAATGGTATAATAAATTCAACAAATCCACCCAAATCAATTATCAAATAATAATCTTACCTTTACAGTGACATCTGGAAGGCTGGCTGTCATTCTAGAGAGGTAGAACGTCTTTCTCTGCGGCAGCTTGACACCGCTTTTGGTCGGTATTTTTTCTACGATGCGTCGGAACAATTCAGAGTCTACAGTGGAAATGGGCAACTTCTCCTCGACAATATAGCCAGCGACTAGCTTCTTCAGTTCAGCGGCACTCAGTCCTGTCGCTTTTAATTCGATTTTCACCTGTTTAGCAGGAAAGGGGCCCTCGGAGGTTCACCTGGTGGAATTGGATGTGGTAGCCACAGCGGGCATGTCAGTGGGTGGATCCGGGGCTTTCTCAGTGAGTTTCACATTCGTGTGCCAGCTTGCTAGGTGCTTGCTCAGATTTGAGGTGGAATTTTTCACTGTAGATAAAAGTTTTCTTCCCACGCAGAGTGTACAGCGGACGCTAATGTTTTTGTCACCTTTTACCGAGTCAAACTCAAAGTAATGACGGTACTTCCAAGCATTAAACGCTGCATGGCCCTGCTCTCCCCCGTGCTTCATGTTGTCTCTTGTTGATCACTACACGTGTCTGTTGTTTACCATTGACGTTGCGCCGCTCATACGTCATTTTCACGAGACAGTCTCACAAAACAACATCACGGTTTAGTAACGCAGTAAAGCAGCCTGCTTGCTGGAAAGTAACAGTAATCTAACTACTGTTTTTGCAATTATAATCCCTTACTTTACTTGTAAAAGTAATCGGATTACAGTAATGCGTTACTTCTAACGCGTTACTGCCCATCAGTGGTCATGAACCTGGGTTTGGTGGTCCCAAACCCAGTTCTGACCGGTCTATCTATTTATTTTCCATCAGGCGCCTCAGGGAGTCCTTTGGGTCCTTGCTCCCTGACAGCTCAGGCACGCCCACTCCTCCTGTCAGTATCACCAGCTGTTCCAAATTGTGGGTGTTTCACACACTTACATGCACACACTGAATTCACTCCCACTCACACTCTCAGACACTCACTCAAACACGCATGATATCAGTTATGTTCAGCCCATGCATCCTCACACCGGCGGTCTCTTCCCTCGTTAGTATTATGATTACTTAAATGCTGCGTTAGCAGGAAGAGACCGTCGGAGCATTGCCCTTCATACACGGCAGCGTGTACCTCCGTGTATACAAGTTAACACTCCCTACGGATTATCTTCAGCCTATTTCATTCTCATCCACCGGACTACACGGACTGCCCCGGATTGCTCCAGCACCGTAAGTTCATGTTTGCCTTTCTCCCTGTGCCGACAGCAGCCCTGCGGCACTAGGCATTCCCTCCCCTGGGCTGTAGAGCATCCAGGAGGCGTCCCTGTATGTCTGGTGCCCTCAATTGTAATCATTGCATCTCTTCATCTCGCTGTTCACTGTGTGAGTTTGCTGGACTTGTTGTTTTGGGATTTATACTCAATAAAGCGCACAAATCTACCCCTGCTATTGGGTTTTTAATTCTGCTCTCTTTGCACCGCAGAATGGCGCACGAGGGATCAAAACACAGACAGAGTTCAGACCTGAATCCGATTGAACAACTGTGGGGTGACTGGAAGAGGGCTGTGCACAGGAGATGCTCTTGCAATTTGACAGATTTGGAGCATTTTTGCAAAGAAGAGTGGGCAAATATTGCTACATCAAGATGTGCCACGCTGATAGACTCCTACCCAAAAAGACTGAATGCTGTAATAAAAGCCAAAGTTGCTGCAACAAAGTATTAATTTAAGGTTAAAGTTTTTAGTTTTTTTTTAATTTTTTCCCTTTAAAAGATTTCAATTTGTTTTTCAATAGGGTTGTACAGGTTATAGGTCACATTAATGGACACATAATTAATAAATTTTTGAAATGATTCATCTTGGTCTCATTTTTTAAATCACAAAATCCTGGCATTTGAACAGGGGTGTGCAGACTTTTTATATCCACTGTACACATAATTCACACTTAGGAAATAGTGTGAACCTCTATTCAAAGCCCTCTTTCTTCTTTACATCTTGCAAAGTCTTTGTTTTGTACCATTTTTTAATGGTTGGATGTTGCTTTAGATCATCATGAGTTCCAGTTTCACGCTATAAACAGAAATACAAAAACATTTCAGTATGGCTCGTACGTGAAGCTGATTTAGTTTTAGCTGTCCCCTGAAACTCTATTCTCTATTTCTTTTACTAAACATATTCACTATATTAGCCAAGAGCAGGTTGCTTATTGCTCTACAGGACTATTGCAATGTTAAAATGAACTAAATCAGTGAAGGTCCATAGCTGAGATTTTTCAGAGAAGTGGATTTGTGTGTTTTCTGTAATCAGTGTTAGGAAATATCCTGATGGCCCTTTTGTGCAATATGGAAAGTGATGGTAATTAGCATTTGAAAGAGTAACCTCTTGGATAAGAACAGTAATGTGGAGCTGTCTGTAGTCACTATTGATTTAACATGTTAAACTGCTGTTTGTTTTTTTCCCTAAAGTGAAGCTGATTTTTTGACATAGTTGATTAACTTGTTTTAAAGTAACTTAAAGTCCTAGAGACATTTTTAAGTTGACATTATCTTTTAAATGTCAAATGTCAAATGTCAATGTTAGCTCGAGATTAGATTATTGTAATTATTTATTATCAGGCTGTCCTAAAACATCTTTAAAAAGTCTTCAGCTGATCCAAAATGCTGCAGCAAGAGTTTTAACAGGTACTAGAAAGAGAGATCATATCTCTCTGGTTCTGGCCTCCCTTCATTGGCTTCCCATAGAGTTTAGAATTAAGTTTAAAATCCTTCTTCTTACTTACAAAGCTCTAAACAATCAGGCTCCTTTTTATTTAAAAGATCTGATACTACCGTATCATCCTAACAGAGCACTACGCTCCCAAAATGCAGGTTTACTTGTAATACCTAGAATCTCCAAAAGTACAATGGGAGGCAGAGCCTTTAGTTATCAAGCTCCTCTCCTGTGGAATCAGCTGCCAATCTGGATTCGGGAGTCAGACTTGATCTCTGTTTTTAAGAATAGGGCTAAAACCTACCTTTTTGATATAGCCTACAATTAGGGAGGGATCATGTGTTTCTGAACCCTCCCTTAGTTATGCTGCTAATAGGTTTAGTCAGCCGGGGGACCTTCAGTAATGCACTGGGCCTCACTCCTTTCCTCACTCTCTATGAAATATTTTTTTTTTGCTGGTCATTAACATTTGTTTGTTCTCTCCCATAGATTGAGTCCCCATCGTGCTGTTTGCTCTCTACATGTCTGTTCTTTTCTTCTTCTCTGTCCCCTCACCCCCCAGCCAGTCGCAGCAGATGACTGCCCCTCCCTGAGCCTGGTTCTGCTGGAGGTTTCTTCCTGTTAAAAGGGAGTTTTTCCTCTCCACCATCGCCAAGTGCTTGCTCACAGGGGATCCCCTGATTGCTGGGGTCTTTCTGCAACTGTGGGGGTCCTCCCTACAGTTGATAGTGCTATGAGATGACTGTTGTTGTGAAATGGCGCTATATAAATAAAGTTGAATTGAATTGAATTGAATTGAATTAAAAAATGTCGACATGACAAGAGAAAAGGTCAACTTTATTATCCCCAAGGGGCAATTTGCTCTACAGCAGCAACAGTTTAAAAAGCAAATAAAAACACACATCTAGGATCCACATACTGCAAAGACAGCAGTTCCATGGGAGTTCCATATTGCTATTCAGGAGTCCAATAGCAGCAGGGACCAATGAATTTTTAAATCTTTTTGTTCTGCATTTGGGCTGAGCGTATGGTCTACCTGTTGGCAGCATCTTGTGCGCCGCCCTCAGAGGGTGACTGCTGTCAGCCAAAGTAGCCTGAGCTTTCTTCATGGCTCTATCACTGTAGAAGGGACCAAGTCTGAGGAAATTTGCAGCAGCAATTTTGTTCCACATTTTCACAATATGTTCCAACCTCTTCTCGTTCTTCAATGTAAGTTATCCAAACCAGCTGATAAAAGAGAAGGTTAAAAAAGATTCAATAAAACAAGAAGAGAATACTTTCATTAAAAAATGTCACCATTAAAACTCCTGTTTACAAAAAAATACATGCGCTGGTGGGCCTTTGTGCAAATAGCATCAACACTGTGGTCAAAAGGAAGTTTGTTGCCAATTGATGTTCCCAGACACTTGTACTGAATCACCAGTTCAACAGTCTGACCATGGATACTGACAGGGTGGACAGATGAAGGGTTTCTTCCAAAATCAATAATCATTTCTTTGGTTTTCAACACATTAATGTCCAAAAAAAGGAAAATTTTCACCACTCAAAAAAATTATCCACCACTGGACCAGGGACAAGATCTTCATCATTAAACAAGGACACTGTTACAGAACCATCAGCAAACTTGATGATGGATCTGCCCTCATGTTGATTTTGGCACTCATCTGTGTATAAAACAAATAAAAGCGGTGAAAGAACACATCCTTGGGGGGAGCCAGTGGAACCTAAAAGAACATTGGCTAAAAACTCCATTGACTCTCAAATGTATTTTGAGATCTCAAATGTGTTTATGTGCTTACTAAAGAAGTACTGATGTAGTGTTGTGAAGTAGAACCCACTTATAAGGTTATTTTTAGAGAAAACCAAGCAGTTTATGAAGCTGCGGGAGGAGGAGCAAAACATCTGTAAAGATTTGATTATGCTGATCTTAAAATGTTCCATCACATCTGTGGTGATAACCAGATTTTTTTGTGATGTTTGCCCTTCTTTCTCCTTTGTTTCTGAGGTCCACGGTGGTGGAGCTGGACGAACCGAGGGGCAGCTGTTGCAAGAACAGCTGGACTCCCCATTAATTTTATTTCATTTACTGTTTATTTGTATGGGGACATGTATGTAGCTCCGATCATTGCTACACATCAAAGCATTTGTAGCCTAGCCTGATGAGCAATGCCAGTCCCAAGCTGGGCTTTTAAAATACACCAAACAAAATATAAAACCTGTACACAATACATCCACAGCCTCAGCAGTATACAATACAGACCAGTAAAATCATTATAAGAGAAGATAAACCTTTATTCTTCCCAAAATGGGGAAATTACATGAATGAAGCAGCAAAGGGAAGCAGCACTCAGAGCAATAATAAATGAGAAAATAAATTGGATTTAAAAATTATATTTGAATAAAAGTATAATTAAAATGTATTAAAAAATTTATAAAACAGAACTGATATTTGACTGAAATAACCACATTAAAAATGAAATGAACTGTTTTACTGATTGTGATTTTTTTTAGCAGTTTCCTTTGCAAACTGAACTAATCCAAATGAGAATCCTGCATGTTTACTGTTAATAGTTAGGAAAGAGCAATTTCTATAAAGGGTTTTTTTTTTGAAAACGTTCATGTCTTTTTGCACTTTTGTGCATCTGCATTGCCACTTAAAGGTCTGATGACATGATTCTGTCATTTTTTAGCATGTTGTGTAAACCCAAAAGTCGTTGTTGATGATCAATATAACATTTACAACCGTGCCTGCATAAACTAGTTATCATCAAAAAACCGCAGCCGCTGACTGGACTGTGGAGCCGCTCACTGGATGAAGGGCGGCACCACCATGACGTAAGCGGGAGAACGGACTCTGGTGTTGTTGACTGGAATGACAGCAGCTTTGTAGCTCACAGTTTCTCTGGTTTCTTGTTTTAATTTTACGGCTTTGCCTTCACGTTGTGTCGCAGGCTTAGATAAACAGCAGGCCGTGAAAGACCACATCACACGCTTCAGCTCCAGCTGTCATAAGCCTCCTTGTGCACTTTTACGCAAGAGGAGTGCACGAGGAGGGGAAGGATTAATGGATTTAGGCACAGCTTCGACCTACTTTCTGTGATCGCATGCTGACTCTCGCCAGTCCGGCCACGTCCCCTCTCTCATTATCACCAGCTGATTCAAACACCCGCTGATCATCTTTCCCAGTCCTTGCCCAGGTGCTTCTCATCACACCATCACCAGCAGTGCATGTACTTTGCAGCCGTTTGCCAGTCACACACTGCTGGTCCATAGTATTGTCATCTGTGCCGTTAGTTTGCCAGTATTTTCAGCACTCTCACGATGTGTTAGTCACTTCATGTTCGCCGTGGTTCTTGTGTGTCCTTGAAGCAATGTTGGCTCTGGGGCGCACCTGTGGCTAACACGTCTCCTCTCATTCGTTCTCTGGGCAATGCCGGCCCCTGAACGCCATCAGTAAGTGTGTTTGTGTTTTTTATATGTCTTCACCTTTTTGGGAATTGTCTGTCTTTCTGTATTTCATGTGCTGTGGTGAACCCTGCACGTAAATCCTCGTTATTTCATCCTCCCTCTCCGTGCCCTGCGTAGGAGCGCATGGAGGGTCATGACAAGGAGCACACGAGAAGGGGAAGGAAGAATGGATTTGCGTGCATGATTCACCACAGCACATGTACTGAACATAAAGACTGATCCCAAAAGGTGAAGACTTACAAAAATACACAGAAACACAAACAGTAGGCGTTCGGGGCCGACATCACCCAGTGAATGCTTATGCTCCACATGAACATCTCTTCATGCTCTACTAAATGCTCACTGGGCGGCAGTGGCTCAGGAGGTAGAGCAGGTCGTCTAATAACCCAATGGTTGGCGGTTTGAATCCTGCTCTCCCCAGATATCCTGCCGTTGTGTCCCTGGGCAAGACACTTCACCCGCATTGCCTCCAGTGTCCATAACACTGGGTATGAATGTGTATAAATGTATAAAAATGTTTGGTGGTGGCCGGAAAGGCCGTTGGCGCAGATTGGCTGCCACGTTTCTGTCAGCCTGCCCCAGGGCAGCTGTGGCTGCAGAAGTAGCTGCCACTACCATTGTCTGTCTGGAGTGAATGAATAATGTACCTATTTGTAAAGCGTCTTTGAGTATATATGATAAAGCGCTATATAAAATTGATGCATTATTATTATTATTATTATTATTATTATTATTACAATTATACCTGTCAATGAAGCCAGATGATACTAATCAATTAGCCAAGTTAGAAGCCTGTCTTAAGGAAATCAAAGTTTGGATGACTTGTAATTTCCTGCTATTAAATTCAGATAAGACTGAAGTCATTCTTGTTGGTCCAAAAAACCTTAGAAATTCCTTTCCAAATCAAACTTTCAGTTTGGATGCAGTTACTCTTTCTCTTAATAGCTCTGTGAGGAACCTTGGAGTTATTTTTGATCAGGATTTGTCCTTCAATTCACATATTAAATTTGTTTCTAAGACTGCCTTCTATCATTTGCGTAATATTGCCAAGATTAGGAGCATCTTGTCTCAGAGTGATGCTGAGAAGCTGATCCACGCTTCTGTTAGCTCGAGATTAGATTATTGTAATTCTTTATTATCAGGCTGTCCTAAAACATCTTTAAAAAGTCTTCAGCTGATCCAAAATGCTGCAGCAAGAGTTTTAACAGGTACTAGAAAGAGAGATCATATCTCTCCGGTTCTGGCCTCCCTTCATTGGCTTCCCATAGAGTTTAGAATTAAGTTTAAAATCCTTCTTCTTACTTACAAAGCTCTAAACAATCAGGCTCCTTTTTATTTAAAAGATCTGATACTACCGTATCATCCTAACAGAGCACTACGCTCCCAAAATGCAGGTTTACTTGTAATACCTAGAATCTCCAAAAGTACAATGGGAGGCAGAGCCTTCAGTTATCAAGCTCCTCTCCTGTGGAATCAGCTGCCAATCTGGATTCGGGAGTCAGACTCGATCTCTGTTTTTAAGAATAGGGCTAAAACCTACCTTTTTGATATAGCCTACAATTAGGGAGGGATCATGTGTTTCTGAACCCTCCCTTAGTTATGCTGCTAATAGGTTTAGTCAGCCAGGGGACCTCCAGTAATGCACTGGGCCTCACTCCTTTCCTCACTCTCTATGAAATATTTTTTTTTTGCTGGTCATTAACATTTGTTTGTTCTCTCCCATAGATTGAGTCCCCATCGTGCTGTTTGCTCTCTACATGTCTGTTCTTTTCTTCTTCTCTGTCCCCTCACCCCCCAGCCAGTCGCAGCAGATGACTGCCCCTCCCTGAGCCTGGTTCTGCTGGAGGTTTCTTCCTGTTAAAAGGGAGTTTTTCCTCTCCACCGTCGCCAAGTGCTTGCTCACAGGGGATTGCCTGATTGCTGGGGTCTTTCTGCAACTGTGGGGGTCCCCCCTACAGTTGATAGTGCTATGAGATGACTGTTGTTGTGAAATGGCGCTATATAAATAAAGTTGAATTGAATTGAATTGAATTATTATTAACCACGGTTGCGTCCCAGAGCCGACACCGCTACAAGGGCGCAACAGAACCACAGCTGTGTGGAGTGGCTAACACGTCGTGATAGTGTTGGCAATATTGGCTGGCTGACAACACGGCACATGATGCACACAAAACATGAACAGCTGACTCACTGAGTCTGACTCGCTAGATAAGATGCCCGCTTGGCACGGCAAAATCCTATATGGTCTGATGCCCCCAGATTCTTCATTGTCATCCCATTCTTCGGAAGTATAACTGTCTGAAGATTGGACAACACAAACCAATTCCAGACTACATGTGCTGGAACCGTCGTCGATGTTTTCTACTGCTTCCATCCTGTGTGTACAACGGGCAGCCAAGCGCTCCGTTCTGTCGATGACGTTACAACATGGCCGGGAGTTTTCCAGCCACTGACGCAATTGGTGACGTGGCGCTCACGAAAACACTGGATATTCGTGTGGAAAAAAAGCCTGTTTGACTTAGAACTGCATAGACCAACTTATTTTGTCACATTGTATTATGTGTTGAAAAATCTGATGAAGTCAAAAACATCAACATCATCAGCCCTTTAATGGACAAAAGTGTAAGGACTGCACACTTTAATTGCAAATTAACTGCTGAGGTTAAATAACTGTTTCATGATCTGCAGAAGGATAATTATAAAAAAAAATACTAGCATGCATGATCAAAACCTGATCTAAGACCTCTTATTTTCCACCGTCCATTTAGGTGTAGAGCTTCCTGCTAGGTTTTTCCTGTCTGACTCCAAACGGTGGTCATGTGTGGGTCTGGGTCCCGCGGCGCCGCTCCTGCTGTGACTTCCTGCAGTTATAAATGAGCCTAAATGACCGTGGTGCAGCTCCCATTCACCAGTGTGTGTTTGTGATGCCGGAAGCCCTAAACTAGAAAAATAGTCCTATTAAGGAGAGTCAGTCAGGCGGCTGCAGGGAGGAGGAGGAAGAGGAGGAGGAGGAGGAGGAGGAGGCGAGGGCTGGGCGTGATGATGTTTGTTGTGGAGCTGCTCACCATCACATGTCTGTGCAGCCGACACCTTCTCCTGCAGGCCAGCTTGGATTCACTTCTCTGCCCCTTCACCTCTGTAAAAAAATGATCTATACTTTCAACTGTTTTCTGACCTTTTTCTCAAAGATTTGCAACTTTTTCCAATACATTTGGAAAGGCTTTTTTGCATAAATTTGAAACTATTTTCTAAAATATTATTGTTTCCTCATAAATTTTCAACTTTTTTCTCATAGATTTACAAATTTTTTCTAATTTTTTTCTCATAAATTTGCATTTTTTTTCCTTTTGTGATTTTTTTCATAAATTACCACATTTTTTTTTCTTGTAAATGTGAAACTTTTTCCTCCTTCAGTTCTTGTTTCTTATTTTTCTGTCCTTTGCGTAGTTTCGTCTTTTATGGTCTTCTCTGTCTAACATTCCGGGGGACTACAAATGTCGATTAGCAGTCTGCTAACACCGCCATGTTTACACCAATATTTTGTACTAGTAGTCGTCAATCGTCATCACCCTTTCAAATAAATGTTAAATAAGTAAATCATTTTTCATGTTTTTGCATAAATTTGCAACTTTTCTTAAAAATGCATCACTTTTCTCATAAATTTTCCACTTTTCTCACAGATTTGCTACCATTTTCTTTAAAATCAATGATTTTTTTTCATAAATGAATGAATGAATCTTTATTTCGGATAGATTAAAAATAAAGATTAAAAAAGAAACAGAATAATATAACAAAGGGGGAAAGAAAATCCAACAAGGACAAATTAGACAATAACTCCTGTGTCATATCCGGCTCTAGGGAGCCAGGCAATCAGAGCCAGGGGCAAGCCAGTGAGTCGTGATATTTTATTCAGGGTAAAGGGGAAGGGATGAGGAGAGCACAGATACTCATGCAGACATACACTCAGGTTGCACAGCGCAGAGGTAAGCAGCTCGTACCGGACGTGGGGGTAGCAAGACGTACATACTCACAGCGGGATACAAACACAGGAATGCTGCAAGAGGAGTAGAAGCTGACACCAGACGAAGGGGCTTCAGCTTAGCAATGTGTTTATGTCGCAGCCCCGAGTCATCGAGGCTGCTCCTATTTATCCTCATTGGCAGCGCCCCAGCTGATGAAGACTAATTGGCCCCAGCCGTCCATAATGCTGCCAGCTGGGGGCCAGCTGAGACGCTGCTCAATGGGAAGCAGGGATGAGGGAAAACATGGGCTGAGTGCCGAGACGGCATCTCAACCCATGGTGACACTCTGATCATACAGTTCAACATAAGTTATCTGAAATGGGTGATGGCTGAAGCCGCAGCTTATATTTCCCACCCATATTCCATCCAAGAATTCAAAAGAAAAACAAAACAGGAGTGATTACAATTCACAACAAAGCTAAGACAAAATGTGACAAAAATCTAAGCTACAACACAACACAGGCTGGATATGTCAATCCTTATGTGATTTTACATGTCATCTTGTATATATGATTGGAGTATTTCTTCCTTTAGTTTTTGTTTAAATTGTCCAAGCGTTGTACATGATTTTAATTCAGGTCCAAAATCGTTCCATAATCTGACTCCTTGCACTGAAACACAGTGTTGCTTGGTGGTAGTTCTCACTGAAGGTTTTTGAAAGATACATGTTCCTCTGAAATGATATTGTTTCTCCCTTATTTGGAACAACTTTTGGATATTTGCGGGCAGTGATAGATTCTTCACTTTAAACATTATTACTGCAGTTTTAAAGTCAACCAGATCTTTCAACTTGAGAGCTTTTAATTTAAGAAAAAGTGGGTTTGTTGGTTCCCTGTAAGCAGCTTTGATTATTATTCTAATAGCTCTCTTCTGAAACATAAAGACTGGATATGTGTTTGTTTTATATGTATTTCCCCATACTTCATTACAATATGTCATGTATGGGAGTATTAATGAATGATACAAGGTATATAGTGTGGGTTGATTCAGCAAATATTTCACTCTGTGTAGTATTGCAATTGATTTGGATATTTTACCTTTAATATAATTAATATGTGACTTCCAACACAGTTTATTATCAATTATTACTCCAAGAAATTTAGTTTCAGATACCCTTTCAATCTCTACACCATTTACACTGAGTTTAGATACTGAGTTGTTGTGATGGTTGTTAAAAACTATAAATTTTGTCTTACTTAAATTGAGCGTTAATTTGTTTGAATCAAACCACAGTTTAAGCTTTCCTAATTCCTTTCCAAGTGTATCCAAAAGTTGTTCCAAATCGCTTCCACTGCATAATAAATTAGTGTCATCGGCAAACAATATTAAATCCATTTTTTCCAAAACTTTACATATATCATTTATATACATATTAAATAACAATGGCCCCAAAACTGAACCCTGTGGGACTCCACAAGTAACCTTAAGTAACTGTGAGTTTTTGTTACCAACACATACATACTGATATTTATTCTTTAAGTAACTACATAACCAGGACAGTGCTACCCCCCTAATAACACAATTTTGTAGTTTCTTTAATAATAAATTATGATCCACTGTATCAAATGCTTTTTTAAGATCCAGGAATACCCCAACTGAATACTCTTTATTTTCAATGGCAGTTGATATTTTTTCTATAAATTCCATTAGAGCAAATGCAGTTGTCCTCTTGTGTCTGAACCCATATTGATGCTCACACAATAAATTATTCTTCATTATGAAGTTGTCAATTCTCTCATAGAACATTTTTTCAAGTATCTTGGAAAATTGCGGCAATAGTGAAATTGGTCTATAGTTTGAGAATTCCAAATAAATAAATCTGCAGTCTTGTCTTGTAAATTTGTAATGCTTTTCTTTTTTGTGATTTTTTTTCTCAAATTTGCTTTTTTTCTTGTAAAATTGCAACTTCTCTCTTATAGATTTGTAAAATGTTTCTTTAAACTTCATGAAGGGGTTTCTCATAAATTTGCATTTTTTTTCCTTTTGTGACTTTTTCCTCATAAGTCAGCAGCTGATGAGCGGGGCGGCTGAGGCGCGGCCGTACTGTGGCCGACTGCTGACTGGAGGGTCGGTGTCCGGTTCCCGCTCTGTCTGCAGTCTGCGTGTCCAAGTGTCCGTGAGCAAGGCTGGACCGGCAGCTGCTGCTGGTGGGCCAGTCCAGCGCCGGCGTCATCAGTGTGTGACTGGGTGGACAGCAGCGTCTGTTAACTTCTCTGCTCATCTACAGATGAGACAAGGAGTTTTATAAATCAACATCATTTGACAATTTTTTATTTTTTTTTACTTGTATATTTGAAACTTTTTTCCTGGAAATTTCCAACTTTTTCCTTATAAATTTGACTTTAAAAAAATCAACTTTTCTCATAAATTTGCAATATTTTTGCATAAATTGGCAGCTTTTTTTCTTAAAAGTTTTCAACTGTTTCTCATGAATTTTGAACACTAATTTTTCTGCATGTTAAATTTTTATTCTGTGTAATTAAATTGTAATTTGCAGCTTTTTTAAATTTAAATTGTTATCTTTTATCATATCTTTGCATCTTTATTCTTATGCACTTGTACCTAATTTACATTTATACCTCATACTAAATTAGTGACCCCCCCCATCCCCCTTGCTAAAATATAACAAATGGCCTCCTGATTACGACTAAACGCATTAGTTTGATTTCCTCTTTACGTGGTAAAACTTCACTTCACAGAAAAGCTGCTTTGGGAGGATGTGGCACCTGTAGAACCAGATCTTAACAGTGTTCTGCAGGTCTTTCAGATTCCTTCTGCCTGCTACCCTGAACCTTCCTCCATGTTGGCTCCACCATCACCACCACCTAGTTACTGTTTGAAATGACAGATGTGCGTTAAATCATCAGCTCTTTCTGAATGGTGGCTGTGTTTACAGTAATTTATATTGCGTTAATCTTCCAGAAGTGATTTATCAGATGGAGAAATGAGCCCAGAGAGGAGGTAAACCCGGGCGTTCAGACTGAGAGAGTTATAGCCTGAGGAGCATTTCACTGCCAGGATAAAAAAACTCCCTGATGACTCTTTCAGCGCTCTCATGTTAGTGCAGAGCTGCTCTCAGTTGTTCTCTGATCGGATGGATTTCATTCTGAAAGACAAAATGTTCTGCTGGTTCAAGTGGGAATTAAACCTCCGTCCAGTCAGGAGGACTGAACTGTCTGAGCCTGGAAATGTCTCATTTCTGTCAGAAGGAAAAAACTGACAAACTCTTTTTAGGACATCTGCCGTCCCGGTGAAAATCATCAGATCACAGTGCTGATGACATGATTAGGGACCCAGGAGACAGACACTGACACGAGTAGATTGTTTGACAATTATTTATTAATTAAAGTGATGAGTGTTGCGTGTGTGAATGAGTGAGTGAGTGCGTGGCTGTCTGGTCACTGGAGCTGAGCGATTCCTGCTGCGACCTGGCAACCCTGGAACACACAAGCACAGGGGGTTATTACAGTTCACATGAACGGGAAGCTGAAGCTTGTGTTGCTTACTTGCAGGCGCCGCAGAGAGAATCTTGCTGGCTCCGTGTCCCGGTGCAGCGTGGTGCGCGTGGTGCTCGATGCTGAGGTGGTGAGGAAGAACTCTGAGGAGGAGGAGATGGCGTCCTGTTGACAGGGAAGGTAAGTCCGCTGCCAGGGAGGTCCACCTGTGCACAGGGGAGAACACTAGGAAGAGATGAGTGGTGAGGTATCTTACGTGACGTGGCTTGGCGTGGTGACTTGGTTCTGACTCTGGCTTGAGGTCGTATCTTAGACGCGTTGCGAGGCAAAGGCGACAGACGACTCTGTGCAGAGCAGTCCGAGATCCTGGCTTTTAAAGCCCGTTGACTGCCAACAGCCGGTGTGTGCGCAGCTGAGGATGATGACAGCCCAGCGGCCGCCATGACAGTACTCCCCCCTCTAGAGGTGCCTCCAGGCACCTGCCCAATCCTACCTGGATGCGCCCGATGAAAATCGCGGATCAGCTGCTTGTCAAGGATCAACACTGGGCGAATCCAGGAGCGATGCTCAGGGGCAAAACCCTCCCAGTCCACCAAATACTGAAGACCCCGACCCCGCCGGCGGACATCCAAGATGGCAGTCACCCCCCAAGCCGGATGGCCGTCGATCATCCTCGGGGGGAAAGGAGCCAGGGGGGGCGGGCACAGAGGATCGGCGATGTGGGGCTTGACCTGGGAGACGTGTAAGGTCGGGCAGATGCGCATAGAAGAGGGGAGAGCAAGGCGCACAGACACAGGGTTGATAATACGTGAAATTACAAAAGGTCCAATGAAGCGCTTGGTCAGCTTGCGCTTCTCTGCCGGCACACTGACATTCTTAGTGGACAACCAGACCTTCTGACCCACCTTATAGTCCGGGGCGGGCCTCCTGTGGCGGTTGGCCACCTGGATATTACGTTCTGTGGTCCTAAGGAGGGCTCTGCGGGCGATGGTCCAGATTTGCCGACACCACCTAGCGTGAGCCTGCACCGAAGGGACCGCCACCTCCTTCTCCTCCTCCGGGAACAGTGGTGGATCATACCCCAGAGACGCTTTAAAAGGGGACATCCCAGTAGCAGAGGACACCGTGGTGTTGTGTGCGTACTCGATCCAGGGTAGAAACGTGCTCCAAGAAGAGGAGCAGGAAGAGATGACACAGCGAAGCGCAGCCTCCAGCTCCTGATTGGCCCGCTCGCACTGACCGTTGCTCTGCGGGTGGTACCCAGAAGAATGCCTTCCAGACCTGGGACACAAACTGTGGGCCTCGATCCGATACGATATCGGCCGGGATACCATGAAGACGGACCACATGCTGCACTAGAAGGTCCGCCGTCTCCCACGCCCAAGGCAACCCCCGGAGAGGCACAAAATGAGCTGCCTTGGAGAAACGGTCCACTATCGTTAGGACTGACGTGAAATGACCAGAGGGGGGCTGACCCGTCACAAAGTCCAAGGCTGCGTGGGACCAGGGGCGAGAAGGGACTGGTAGAGGGTGAAGAAGACCCGCCGGGGGGGAAGATGATGATTTCCTGGTGGCGCACTGGGCGCAGGCCTGGACATAGTTGTTGACATCCCTCCTCAACCCTGGCCACCAGAAGGCTCTCTGGAGAAGGTCGATGGTGCGGGCAACTCCCGGATGACACGCCAGCTTGGACGCATGACCCCACTGAATAACCTCACTTCTGACAGAGATGGGAACGAACAAGCGGCCCAGGGGACCCCCACCCGGGTCGGGCTCTGTCTCCTGCGCTGTCCTGACCTTGTCCTGGATTTCCCAAGACAGGGCACCCACCACACAAGACAACAGCAGGATAGTCTCCTCCTGCTCCCCGGTGGACTACGCATCAAACTGTCTCGAGAGGGCGTCAGGCTTGCCATTCTTGCTCCCCGGCCGGTAAGTGATGGTAAAATTGAACCGGCCGAAAAAAGAGACCAGCGGGCCTGGCGAGCGTTCAACCGTTTGGCCGTCCGGAGGTACTCAAGGTTCCTATGATCCGTCCAGACGACGAATGGCTGGGCAGCCCCCTCCAGCCAGTGCCTCCACTCCTCCAGGGCAAGCTTCACGGCCAGCAGCTCCCTGTCACCGATACAGTAATTCCTCTCTGCGGGCGTCAGGCGGTGGGAGAAGTAAGCACACGGCCGGATCCTTCCATCCACCAGAGAGCGTTGGGAGAGAACCGCCCCAACTCCCGAATCTGAGGCATCAACTTCCACAAGGCACTGCAAAGCCGGATCCACCTGGGTCAGGACGCGGGCCGAAGCGAACTCCTCCTTCAACCTCCCGAACGCTGTGGCAGCCTCCTCGTTCCTACGAAAAGGAACCTTGGGAGACGTGAGAGTGGTCAAGGGGCCGGCGATGTTCCCAAAGTTCGGCACGAACCTGCGGTAGAAATTGGCAAAACCCAGGAACCCCTGCAGCTGTTTCCTGGAAGTGGGCGTGGGCCAGTCCACCACCGCCTTGACCTTGGCCAGGTCGGGAAGCACCTGATTACGGGCAATAATGAAACCAAGGAAAGAGGTCTTGTCGGTGTGAAACTCACACTTCTCAGCTTTGACAAACAGCTGGTTCTCCAGGAGGCGCTGCAGGACCCGTCGCACATGCACCTGGTGCTCCTCCAACGTGCGTGAGAAGATGAGGATGTCATCGAGCTAGACAAACACGAAGGAGTTAAGGAAATCCCGGAAGACGTCGTTAATCAAACGCTGGAAGACGGCCGGAGCGTTGGTTAACCCAAATGGCATCACCAGGTACTCGAAATGGCCGCTTGGGGTCTGGAACGCCGTCTTCCACTCATCGCCCTCCCTGATGCGCACCAGGTGGCACACGTTACGCAGGTCCAGCTTCGTAAACCAAGACGCCCCCTGGAGGGAGTCAAAAGCCGTGTTCATCAGCGGCAGCGTGTATTTGTCCTTGATGGTGATCTCGTTGAGCCCTCGGAAGTCGATGCAGGGACGCAGCGAACCATCCTTCTTTCCAATGAAGAAGAAACCTGCACCCACCACCGAAGACGAAGGACGAATAATCCCAGAGCTAAGGGACTCCTTAATATAAGTGTCCATAGCCTAGCGCTCCGGGGCAGACAGGCTGTATAGACGACTTGCCGGGAGAGGGCCCCCCGCCCTGAGGTTAATCGCACAGTCGTAAGGACGTTGGGGGGGAAGGGACAGCGCCCGTGACTTGCTGAACACCGCTCCCAGATCGTGATAGACTTCTGGTACCATGGACAGGTCCGGGGATGACGTCAAAGGAGAAGGCACCGACACCGAGGGAGCACTCGCTGCGGACTGGAGGCAGGCACTCAAACAAAAGGAACTCCACGCGATGATACTTCCCACTTGCCAATCAAAAGTGGGGTTGTGGAGCCGTAGCCATGGGTACCCCAGGATCACAGGTGAAGAGGAGATGGGTAATACCAAAAAACGAATCTCCTCCCGGTGGTTTCCAGAGACTATCACTGACACGGGGACCGTCCGGTGGGAAACAGAAGTCAGTGACGTCTTGGATAACGTGACGAGATTGACAGGTGGGCAAAGAGGTTGACAGCTGAGGCCCATCTGGGTTGCCAGGTCTCTGGAGATGAAGTTCTGCTCAGCTCCAGAATCAACTAGGGCATGTGTAGTATGTTCCTTGTGTTTATAAATTAGCCTAATGGGGACACGACAACTAGTGAGGGGCTTTTTCTGTTTATGTCCGTGAATCCCCCTACAGTGATCAACGGACCTCCCCTTTTAACCGATTTGGACATTCGGCAACCCCGTGAGACCCATTGCCACAATAAAAACATAGGCCCAGATCCCTGCGGCGCTGTCTCTCAGCCGCTGAAACTCCCGATTGTCCGATAACCATATCCTCCTGCTCCGGAAGTTCCTCTGACGAGGGCAGAACGAGGAGAGGTGACCTAGCGGAGCGAGGGCGGGGTTTACTCGAACGGCTAACAGTCCTCCGTTTGGCCGCTCGCTCCCTCAGCCTACTGTCCAAACTAATAGTGAGAGAAATTAACTCCCCTAATCTGTCTGGTTTATCCCGTGCCACTAATTCATCCTTCAGCTCCGAACTAAGGCTGCGGAGGAAAATACCACAAAGCGCTGCCTCCCCCCACCCGACCTCAACGGCTAATACCCGGAAATCTATGGCGTAATCGGCGGCAGATCTACTGCCCTGCCGAAGGCTTAGCAGCCGATCAGTTAGCACCGCGCCCCGGTCTGTATGATCAAACACCTCCAAGAATTCTGCCACGAACTGCTGGTAAGTCAAAAGGGAATAGTTGGGTTTAGCCACAATAGTGTAGGCCCAATCTAATGCCCTCCCCCCGAGAGATTGGAGATGTACCCAATTTTGCTTTGATCGGTGGTGAAATCTCCCGGGACGCGGTGAAAAACTGATTCACACTGGAGCAAAAAGCCTCGTGCTTCCCCGAGTTTTCCATTGAAGCGGGTGGGGGTAGGCACGGGAGTGAGATGAGGTAATGATGACTGGTAAGTCTGGCTAGTAGGAGAGGCTACAGGGGCTGGTGAAGCCCCGGCAGTCGGGGGGAACGTCTGGCGTCCTTCCAGGCGATCCATCCGGCTGTTAACCTGAGTTAACTGGTTCAAAATAACTGTCTGTTGGTGAGCAATCAAATCTACTCGGGCGCTAAGAGTGTTAATACGGCGCGCCAGCGTGCTGTCAGCTGGGTCATCGTGAGTCGTACTGACATGATTAGGGACCCAGGAGACAGACGCTGACACGAGTAGATAGTTAGACAATTATTTATTAATTAAAGTGATGAGTGTTGCGTGTGTGAATGAGTGAGTGAGTGCGTGGCTGTCTGGTCACTGGAGCTGAGCGATTCCTGCTGCGACCTGGCAACCCTGGAACACACAAGCACAGGGGGTTATTTCAGTTCACATGAATGGGAAGCTGAAGCTTGTGCTGCTTACTTGCGGGCGCCGCAGAGAGAATCTTGCTGGCTCCGTGTCCCGGTGCAGCGTGGTGCGCGTGGTGCTCGATGCTGAGGTGGTGAGGAAGAACTCCGAGGAGGAGGAGATGGCGTCCCGTTGACAGGGAAGGTAAGTCCGCCGCCAGGGAGGTCCACCTGTGCACAAGGGAGAACACTAGGAAGGGATGAGTGGTGAGGTATCTTACGTGACATGGCTTGGCGTGGCGACATGGTTCTGACTCTGGCTTGAGGTCGTATCCTAGACGCGCTGCGAGGCAAAGGCGACAGACGACTCCGTGCAGAACAGTCCGAGATCCTGACTTTTAAAGCCCGTTGATTAACAACAGCCGGTGTGTGCGCAGCTGAGGATGATGACGGCCCAGCGGCCGCCATGACTGCTGAGGCTCCAACATGTATCAGAGTGTAGAAACTTTAATTAAAATCTACGACATGATCACAGAGGTCTTTAAAAATCACAAGTCCCTGAGTGTTGGTGGCCCACGACTCTCTGAAATCACTGTTATCAACAGCAATGATGAGATGACATGAGGTGAGATTAGATTATATGAGATGAAATATTATTATTATTAATAATAATAATAATAATAATGCATTTTATAGCACTTTCCAAGGCACACAAAGATACTTTACATTAAAAAAAGTAAAAATATGAAATGACATGAGATGACCTAAGATGAGATGGGAATTGATGTGATGTGATGACATCAAATTTCAGGACAGGAAATGGGTTGAAAATTCAAGAGGGAAAAAGTCACAAATTTACCTCAAAAAGTTTCAAATTTATGAGAAAAAAAAAGCAAATTTATTGAAAAAAAAGTTGTATATTTATTTAAAAAATTTTTAAAAAATTAATGAGATAAAAGTGGAAAATAAAGAGGAAAAATCATAAATTTGCCAGAAAAGTCACAAATTCATGAGACAAAAGTTGCAAATTTATGAGAAAAAAGGTAGAAAATTCAAGCAGAAAATGTAAAAAAAAAAAACACCAAGAAAATTTGCAAAATTAAAAGAAAAAAATGTATGAATGTTTGAGAAAAAAGTCACAAATTCACCAGAAAAAGGTGAAAACTTTTGTTGGGACGAAGTGGAGAAGTAAGTAAAGTAAAAAAGTACAAAACAGCACAAACAAAACAATCGTCATACAATAGAGACAATAAGAACAAATAAAATCAGTGTCTCAAACTGGGTCAAAGCCAGAGAATAAAAATGGGTTTTAAGACGAGTTTTAAAACTGGACAGTGAAGAGGCCTGTCTGATGGACAAAGGCAGATTGTTCCACAGTTTAGGGGCAGCAACAGAAAAAGCTCTGTCCCCTCTCCACTTCCTCGTTGATTTTGGTACCTCCAGGAGCAGCTGATCAGCTGATCTGAGGAGCAGGAGTGTTGGGATGGAGCAGCGCAGAGAGATCAGGCGGGGCAAGGCCATTTAATGACTTAAAAACAAATAAAAGAATTTTAAAATGAACTCTAAAATGCACACTCAGCCAGTGGAGGGAAGCTAAAATGGGTGTAATGTGGTCCCTGTTACGTGTTCCAGGTAAAAAAATGTGCAGCAGCATTCTGAACCAACTGGAGACGTGCGAGGGAAGACTGGCTGATTCCAAAATAAAGTGCATTACAGTAATCCAGCCGAGATGTGACGAGGGCATGGATCACTGTTTCAGAGTGCTGCTTTGAAGGGATTGGTTTAACCTTTGGCAGCTGCCTTACATGAAAAAAGCTGGACTTCACTACTGCACTGATTTGAGGATCTAATTTAAAACCACTGTCCAAATTGAAACCCAAATTAATAATGGAATCCAAACAGAACCAATTGGTGCCACCTCCTCCAGCACACCTTGAGACAAAGGTAATTAGTGGAAGGTTTCACCCAGTCTACATAGGGGCCGTCACACCCCCACCCATAAAAATCAGTGTTCCCAAGGAAATACCGACAAAACCCACACCCTACATTACCAAAGTTTACCAACTTCAATATTCACATGGCATTTATTCTTCCCTAATTCCTGCTGCTAACTCCGCCCATATTCAGCAACTCTGGTACCTGAGAAGCATTTTAAGAACATAGCTAGCGCTATCATAGTGCGAAGCATGCTGGGAGAGCCGTGCTCACACTTTCAGTTTATTTCTAGTTGTTTTATGTATTTTTCCCGCTTTAGTTTTATTATTGTATTTGAGTATGGTTGTCTGTATTGTTATCTGAGTTTGGCCTTTGTTTCTGTTCTGAGTTTCCCTGTCATTCTATCTAATCTTAGTTTAGTCATTATAGTCTTGTTTATTATTATTATGTGTTCTTGGATCATCTTGTATTTCAAATTACTAGAGCATACCTGTGCATGCCCGTAGAAAGCAGGTGTAAGCAAGGGTGCAAGCAAGCAGGTCAACACTCATTCAGTGATGTCTGCCTCTGATCTTTGATGGAGTCATAGAGAGTCCTATGCGCTTTGAAGATGGCATAGAGAGTCCTATGATTGTGAGTGATGACTGCATTTGAACTTTGATGATGTCATAGCTAGTCCTATAATCGTGAGCGATGCCTGGCTTTGATATTTGATGTCCTATGATTGTGAGTGAGCATGAATGATGCCTGCCTTTGATCTTTGATGTTCTATGATCGTGAGTGATGCCTGTCTTTGATCGCACACAGAGACACACACAGATGCCCATAGAAAGCAGGTGTAAGCAAGCATGTCAGCACTTGTTCAGTAATGCCTGCCTTTGATTGATAATATCATAGCGAGTCCTATGATCATGAGTGATGCCTGCCTTTGATCTTTGAAGATGTCATAGCGAGTCCTAGGATCTTTGATGATGTCATCATATAGACACCATAGGCTGATGGCATAGCGAGTCCTATGACGCCTGCCTTTGATCTCTGATGATGGCATAGAGAGTCCTGCGATTGTGAGTGATGCCTGCATTTGATCTTTGATGATGTCATAGCTAGTCCTACAATTGTGAGTGATGCCTTCCTTTGATATTTGATGTCCTATGATCGTGAGTGTTGCCTGTCTTTGATCACACACAGATACAAACACAGATGCCCATAGAAAGCAGGTGTAAGCAAGAACGTCAGCACTCGTTCAGTAATGCCTCCCTTTGATTGATGATATCATAGCAAGTCCTGTGATCATGAGTGATGCCTGCCTTTGATCTTTGAAGACGTCATAGCGAGTCCTATGATCTTTGATGATGTCATCATATAGACACCATAGGCTGATGGCCTACTGAGTCCTATGATGCCTGCCTTTGAACTTTGATGATGTCATAGCAAGTCCTATGATCTTTGCTGACATTATAGCAAGTCCTATGATCGTGAGTGATGCCTGCATTTGATCTTTGATTGTCATTTTAGAAGTTTTACATTTTTTTCTCTTTCAGTAGAGAAAAAAATGTAAATGTTTCTTTAAGATCATTTTCACCTTGCTTTCATAGCGAGTCCTATGATGGTGAGTGATGCAGTCCAAGGACGGATATTTTTTTTCACACATAAGGAGTTGTTCAGAACTCCTTATAAGAACTCCTTATAGAAAGACACAGAGTGATGATAGTCAAGGGCATGATTATCAAGTCAGTGGCGGTAATGCACCTGGACGCTGATTGCCAACCGCCAATCAAATCTAAAAGAAGAAATAAAGATTTCTTTAATTATACTGTATATAGAGTGATTGTTACTGCAGCATTATTAGAATCTCTTAGTTTTTGTCCTTGCCTTGGTGGTTTGTTATTTCCTCCTTGTGTACTATTTGGGTTGAATCTAGTTTTGTAATCATTTCATGTTTATAGTCAGTTACCTTTTTTTCCTCCTGTGCTTTTATTTTGACATTGTCCTTTATTTACTTCCGTTTGCCCCAAGTTCCAAAGAGTTTGGCTGCACCTTGGACACAGTCCATACATCCATTCATCCATCCATCTTCTTCCGCTTAATCCTTTTCGGGTCAAGAGGGGGCAAAGACGGATAATTTTTTTCCACACATAAGGAGTTGTTCAGAACTCTTTATACAAAGATATAGAGTGATGATAGTCAAGTCAGTGGTGGTAATGCACCTGTAAGCTGGTTGCCAACCAGCAATCACATCTAAAAGAAGAAGTTCAGTTTGTGGTTTATCTCAGCTGTAATTATTTTGGACTTATTATCATTGCTCTTGTGATCCACACCTGTTTTTCATTTCTCTAATGTCTTTGTCCTATCTAAGGGACGCGGCCTCTCAGTTCAGCTCAGCATCCTTCCCCATTGTTACCTGGCATGTGTCCCATGCTTCATTCTATGTAGTTATCCCGATGTGTGTCCCACGTCTCAGCCTGTCAGGCTATTCTTCCCTTTTCATCTTTCCCGGCTGTAAGCTGTTGCTTTTTCCTTGTTTGAATTTTGCATTTTATTAAACCGTGCAAACTCAAAGTCAGCATTTGGGTCTCCATTCCGCCCTGGAGGGGATCCATAGCAATAGAAGCAGGTCAAAAGGCATGAAGAAAAGCTTAAAAACAAAACCCAGGGGAAAAAAAAAATGACTGGATTTAACTAATGGTCAAAGGAGCACAAGACAAGGCATCACCAATGATGTTGACCATTCCCTTAATATGTCTGATGTCCAGATCATAAATTTGGACAAACAAGGACCACAGTATCAGTCTCTGGTTTGGGCACTTCAAAGACCTCAGAAATATTAATGGATTGTGGTCCATATATACCGTAGGGGTGTTGTTCCTACTCCAACATAAACTTCAAAATGTTGTAGTGCCCAAACCAAAGCCAATGCTTCCTTTTCAATAACAGAGTAATTACTCTGATAAGACTTGAAGTTCCTTGAAAAGAAGCTTATGGGTCTCACTAACCCCTGGCCATCCCTCTACGACAGGACCGCACCTGCTCCCACCTGGCTAGCATTCAGCTGCAGCAGGAAACGTCTGTCAAAACAAGGAGCAGCAAGAGCAGGAGAGGAGCACAACAAAGATTTTACATTTTCAAATGCCTGTTGACACTCAGAACAACACACAAATGTTACCCATGCCTTCAACAGTTCAGTAAGAGGGAATACCACTGTAGAAAAGTATTTGCGGAAACTCAGATAATATCCCACTAGGTCTAAAAAGTGCTGCAGTTCTTTTTTTAGTTGTAGGCTGTGGATTGTCCCTAACTGCAGCCACCTTAGCCTGGACTGAAGCAACATAGCCTAGACGAACCACTCGTCCCAAAAAGGTTACTGTCGCTCTAGCAAATTCATATTTGATGAGATTAACAGTTAGCTTTCCCTCAGCCAACCTTTTAAAGAGTTCCCAGATGTGTTGGAGGTATGAATACCATGTGCCATGAAAAACAACCAAGTCTTCTAAATGGACAGAACAACACTCCAAGCCTGACACAACCTGGTTCATCAATCTTTGAAAGGCAGCAGGTGCATTTCTCAAACCAAAAGGTGTAACAAACCAAAAAGTGCCTGTCCCAGTGCAGGTGCTGATAACACTGGGGTTCCTGGAAACAGGGGCATTCCAGAGCGAGCTGGCAGACCGATTGGGAAATTCCCAGCCAACCCTAAGCCATGCTATGCCAGTTGTGCGGGATGACATTGTCTGGCTGTCACCCAGGTACATTATATTCCCACACAATGCAGTTGAACAGACAAACATCAATGCACAATTTGCAGTGAGAGCCAGTTTTCGTGATTGTAATGAAGAGCATTGTTGTGAAGTGATAGAAAAATTTTATATTTGTCTTATATTTGTGAATTGCATTGTCTCAGAGCCTGTCTTAGAATCTATGTAAGAGTGTCAAGGTTAAAGCTGCACTAGTTATCATCTTGTTTTTAGTTTAGCCTGTGTGGCACCTGTGTGACGTACAGAGTGAGTGTCATGGTTCCTGAGAAAAGATAATCTGTACATCAAGTTTTGACCAGATGTACTGGAGCAATCATCATGGACAATTTGCCCCTTCACCTCTCAGGTAACGGAGGGCTTAAAGAACTCAGTGATGTGTGTTTGAGTCAGAATGGTGCACAAATAGGCTCTGGTGCGGCAGCATGAAATAAAAAGCAGCGTAGTGAAGGTTTTAAGCAGTTTTATTAAATCATACCGCCGTCACGAAGCTCGCCCAATGGGCGGCTCGGAGGCTCTCCAGCAAAGGGGACACACAGTGTGTGTCTGCAGCAGCAGTCAAAGAGAGAGTGAGTTACGGAATCTTGCAGCATATATACCCAGTTACAACAATACATGAAAGGGGCGTTCACAGCAGTTGGTACGGGCATTTGCATATGAGAGACAGTAAGGACAGGATGCATGAACACAATGCCTGAATGGCACATTAACATCACAATGGATGAAAGGCACATCACATCACAGCAGTGCAGCGGAAAAAACCAGGAGTAGCGAGCTGTCTGTCCTTAGTCTGTTGTGGGGGTTTTACCAAACCCGCCACATCTGGGACTATTTTTGTATTGTTCTCCACTGGCCAGTGTAATTAAATTTGCTGTAACTCTGGTCCAGCCTGGTTTTTGACTGGTTTCCAGGAATTTTTCTAACATACTTGGCACCAAACATGGGGCTTTTTTTTTTTTTTTTGCTGGCTTTATGATAGTTACTTGTGTTAACCCCTTGTACTCTGGTCAATTTCCCTAAAAACGCCAAAAAATAATGTACCCAAAGTAAATCAAAAGCTGTTCTTCAACCCTTTGCAGCATCTTCATGGGGTTGGTCTCATTTAAAAGAAAACACTTTGAATTTTTTGGCAAAACAGTCATAATCTCTCTAAGTGCTCCTGCCACTGAGTAACAGTCATCTAAACATAGTGAACTTGAAGAAAATAAATGTGGCCTGGGTGTTTTTTTGGATACAAATGCTTGCAAATAACACACAGCTTCAGATTCGGGCTGGAAAATGCAACAGAAATGTAGAACCAATTGTTATCCAGCTGAGGTCAAAATTTTGTAACAATACCACAAAAACTGAATATATTACACAGCTTTTTTCTTAGGTTGTTCCCAGGCGTTTTAGAATTGTGCCAAATGGCACAGTTTGGAAAAACGTCTGTAACTTTTGAATGATTCAATATAGAAGCTTCATCTTGGGCTCTAATGAAAGGTGAAGGGCAGTGTGTGTGTGTGTGTGGGGGGGGTTGTTTATTCATTCATGAATGAATGAATGAACAAACAAGCCCCCACACACAAAGAAGCATGCCACGTAAAAAATGTGTGGCTTTTTTTTACAAGAAAAAAATAACCTACAGTGCACTAAAAATCATACTAAAATGTTTGGAATGTAGAAGATAACAACTCCCCCCCCCCCCCGCTACAGAGGACGGACATCGCCTGGTGCGCCGCGGTCTACTACGCACAGTTGGACTAAAATATCTGCAATATATCTGCAATCCGCTACAGAAGAGTAGCTGGGGGGGGGGTTCACAACATGATGGGGGGGCCGTTTGCAACATGACGGACCCGGAGTGGTCCGGGTCCGTCATGTTGCGATAACGCACAGTTGTAATTTACCGATCGGTCAAAAGTCATTTGGATTACAATTTTCAGGGATAAAGAATAATTTAGCTTATAACACTTACCTGTCCACAACAGCAAAGTCGCTGGCGAACTTCTCTTCCTCATTGTCAGACGAACGTGACGCTGGTCTGCTTGTTACAGACTCATAGTTCTGGTTACGCGACCTGGTCAAACCATAATTCCATTATTGCGGTTTTGCGCTTCCATGATTGCGGTTTTGGCGAACGATTTTTCAAAACAAATAACAGTAATAAGAAAAAAAGACTGGCGAACGCCTGTGTGTCACCCAGCCTTACACAAAACAGCTTTCGAACTTCTGTGCTTCAATTGGCTGGCTGTATTCGCAGCCGTTGGTAGGCGGGTCCTTCTTGCTAGGTTTTCAGTCATTGGTTCTTCAAGGTTTCAGAAACCCAATTCAAGGCTCTTATTAGTCGAATGAGAGGTCAATCACATCTAAACCAATCAAAGCACTCCTTTGGCTTTCTGTTCGCGGCTGTGTCTGTAGTGGAAGAACGGAAATGCAGCTTTTTTTTCAGTGCACTCTAGGACGCAGCGCCCTCGTGCGCCCTTGTGCACCCTCGTGCGCTCTAGGACGCAGAGACGTGTCCGCCCGCAGTACACCGGAGTGCAACAGATTAAGCAATTTAATCTTGCTTTATTGGCAGATATCTTTATTTTTTAACTAATATTCGCTTATCTTCTAAGTAAAATTACCTGTCAGCAGAGCAAGAAAATTTGATTTTTTTTTCTTTTGTCTGAGATGCCTGAAGGCAGGGGCAACAGTGGCTTCAGCTTGATAAGGAAATAAAAGGGGCGACAGGTTGACTTGGACTGGACTTGGGCAGTAAAATTAAAATCTGATGATAAATCTGAAAAAATTGACCGTGGTAACAGGAAGGAAACAGATTTGACTAATATGTGTTCTATCTCTCCTATGCTGCCTGATGAGTCTTGCATCGGGACAGGGGGCTGTGCTTCTGCTCCTCCTTCTCCGTACTCCCCCGCTGCTCAACCTATATCCCAATCTCACAGAACTCCAGGCTGAGGAAGCTGCGGCTGACGTCACCTCGCCTCCGCTTGTCTCCACCCCTCTACCCGGAGCGGCCACATCGGGGCGCCCAAGAGTTAAGTAGATGTGCACACACATCCACTCCACACTCACCATCAATATGATGAATAAAACAGAAGATTATGAAAAATGTCACTGAATAATACTCGATGATTGAACTTTAAATACAGCTTTTATGGGACGATCCAAACCACAAACAAGGTAACGATCAAAGTGTTGAAGCTTATACAACGAGGTTACAAGAGGTTTGATGGGCATTCTGATTTAACTGAGGCTGCTAATGATTGGGGCGTAGAACCTTATTGGCAGCATTTGAAAAGTGTCTTTTTGCAAAACATGCACCCACACCTAGCTGATTACATCTGCTAATATTTGGTCACAGACTGCCCCTGTGCATTTGACGATGTATTAACTTATGAAAAGTGAAAGAAAAATGAACTCCTGTTTGTGTGATTGTTGACACGGGGGGGGGGGCAGAGTGTCCTCCCAATTCTATTTTTCAGGGTTGCACCGAAACTGGACCCCAGTGGTGGAGGGGAGACGGAGGGAGGCGTGGGACGAGCTGGCTGCAGCAAGGGGAACGTGACATTTGTCATCAATGTGGACAAAAGGGCCATTGGTGAAGGCAATGTCCCGGACACCAGCAGCGGTGGAAAGGGAAGAGGAGGACCTCACGGGCCGACCACATGACTGACTGCACCAGTATATAACTATAAAGGTTGAGATTTGCTTTTTGGACATAATATGATCTGCTTTCAACTGACAGGTGACTACCCACTAAATAGGTTCATTTTGTTTTCTTTTTCATTACTGTTTTCCTTTATTCAACCAGCTGATCCACCCAGTTGGTCACACACACACACACACACACACACATATATATATATATACAGTATATATATATATATATATATATATATATATATATATATATATATATATATATATATATCCTAAGGAGTGGAGTTTCCACTCCTTCTCCGTAGGATTGCTGGACTCACCCTCAGAGATAGGGTGAGGAGCTCAGTCATCCGGGAGAGGCTCAGAGTAGAACCGCTGTTCCTCCACATTGAAAGGAGTCAGTTGAGGTGGTATGGGCATCTGAGTAGGATGCCTCCTGGATGCCTCCCACTTGAGGTGTTTCAGGTACGTCCCACTGGGAGGAGACCCCGGGGCAGACCCAGGACTCGGTGGAGAGACTATGTCCCCCAGCTGGTCTGGGAACGCCTTGGTATCCTCTCTGAAGAGCTGGAGCAGGTGGCTGGGGAGAGGGAAGTCTGGGCTTCTCTGCTTGAACTGCTGCCTCCGCGACCCGGACCTCCGGAAAAGCGGTAGAAGATGGATGGATGGATATATATATATATATATATATATATACAGTATATATACTATGGCATGTGTGCCATGTGTCAACACAACGGAAATAAGCTATAGACAGCTTGCTCCTTCTGTAATTGATAACATGGTGGATAGTGTTACAGCTTCTCTGCATCAGACTCTAGACTTGGTGGCCCCCTTAAAAAAGAAAAAGTCTAATCAGAGATTTCTAACTCCTTGGTTCAACACAGAAACTCGTAGCTTAAAACAGAAGACTCATCAATTAGAAAGAAAATGGCGCTCCACTAATTTAGATGAAATCTATTTAGCTTGGAGAAATCATCTTTTAATTTATAAAAAATCTCTTAGAAAAGCTAGAACGAGTTATTATTCTGCATTAATAGAAGAGAACAAGAATAATCCCAGGTTTCTTTTCAGCACTGTAGCCAGGTTGACAAAGAGTCAGGACTCTGTCAATCCTAGCATTCCCTTAGAGCTTACTAGTCAGGACTTTATGAACTTTTTCAATAATAAAATTTCATCCATCAGAGATAAAATCAATCAGATTCTTCCCACAGTTAACTTAAATACAGTAACTACTACAACTCCTTCAATTGATATCTGTCTTGATGAGTTTACTCATCAAACTCACCGGTCGATATATAGCGTCTTATTGATGGCTCGTGAGGGCCATCCATGACAGTAGACTGCAGCCAGATTGAGACGCCAGTCGTCGTGAATTTTGCCTGAATTGGACTTTTTTCCCTGTCTGGGCACCCATGTGCTGGGAGGATTATGTCGTCACTCAGGGGCCGCGCTCGGAGCCTGGGCTCCGAGCTGGTGGAGGCCCTGGACTACATTAATGGAACTCTCTTCACTGCTGGCCTCTATGACACTCCCAGCGATGTACGCCGGCACCTGGACCTCACTGAGGCAATTATTAAATGCCTTCTTCACTACTCCAATCACCCAGAAGTCATGACGAGGAGGGCAGACATCTTTACTACAACTCCTTCCATTGATGTCTGTCTTGATGAGTTTACTCCAATCGACCTTTGTGAGTTAGACCAAACCTTCAACTTGTCTTTTAGACCCTATTCCTACCAGGTTATTTAAAGAAGTCTTCCCACTTATTGGTAGCTTTATTCTTCATATAATCAATTCTTCATTAACTTTAGGCCATGTACCGCAGGCTTTTCAAACTGCTGTAATTAAACCCTTACTCAAAAAGCCAACGTTAGATCCAGGAGCTTTAGCTAACTATAGACCAATCTCTAATCTCCCTTTCATTTCAAAAATCTTAGAAAGAGTTGTTGCTATGCAATTATTTGACCACCTGCAGGGAAATGGTTTACTTGAAGAGTTTCAATCTGGGTTTAGAATCCATCATAGTACTGAAACAGCCTTAGCGAAGGTCACTAACAACCTCATCATTGCATCTGATAATGGACTGGTTTCTGTACTTGTCCTTTTAGACCTTAGTGCAGCTTTTGATACTATCGATCATAATATTCTGCTTGATAGATTAGAACACTATGTTGGACTTAATGGAACTTTGTTGCAGTGGTTTAGATCTTATTTAGCCAAGTTTTTAGCCAAAATCAAATTCCTTGTATGTGTTGTGCATACTTGGCCAATAAAGCTGATTCTGATTCTGATTCTGATTTATCTGATAGGATCCAGTTTGTTCATGTCAGTAATGAGTTTTCTTTCAACTCAAAGCTTAGTCATGGAGTTCCACAGGGATCTGTGCTAGGCACTACTCTTTTTAATTTATATATGCTTCCGTTAGGCAACATTATTAGGAAGCACTTTATACATTTTCCTTGTTATTTTTTTTTTTTTTTTTTGTTACTTATTTGTACCCGTAGGTAGATTTGGTTTGCAGTCTGGTGACAAGCCACCGGCTGCCGGTTGCTGCGTGCGCGAGCGCCCTAAACCTACATGTTTTTGGTATGCGGGAGGAAACCGGAGAAATCCCGGAGTAAACCCACGCAACACGGGGAGAACATGCAAACTCCACACAGCTCACTGTTGGTCGGGGGCTGGGATTGAGCCCACGGTCTCATGATCCCCGCGATCCCCCGGCCGAGGGTAAACTGTGCTGCCACAGTGCTAAACCACTGCGCTACCGTGCAACCATTATGCAGATGATACACAATTATACCTGTCAATGAAGCCAGCTGATAGTAATCAATTAGCCAAGTTGGAAGCCTGTCTTAAGGAAATCAAAGCTTGGATGACTTGTAATTTCCTGCTATTAAATTCAGATAAGACTGAAGTCATTCTTGTTGGTCCAAAAAACCTTAGAAATTCCTTTCCAAATCAAACTCGGAACTTGGATGCGGTTACTCTTTCTCTTAATAGCTCTGTGAGGAACCTTGGAATTATTTTTGATCAAGATCTGTCCTTCAATTCACATATTAAATTTGTTTCTAAGACTGCCTTCTATCATTTGCGTAATATTGCCAAGATTAGGAGCATCTTGTCTCAGAGTGATGCTGAGAAACTGATCCACGCTTTTGTTAGCTCGAGATTAGATTATTGTAATTATTTATTATCAGGCTGTCCTAAAACATCTTTAAAAAGTCTTCAGCTGATCCAAAATGCTGCTGCAAGAGTTTTAACAGGTACTAGAAAGAGAGATCATATCTCTCCGGTTCTGGCCTCCCTTCATTGGCTTCCCATAGAGTTTAGAATTAAGTTTAAAATCCTTCTTCTTAATTACAAAGCTCTAAACAGTCAGGCTCCTTTTTATTTAAAAGATCTGATGCAACCGTATTATCCTAACAGAGCACTACGCTCCCAAAATGCTGGATTACTTGTAATACCTAGAATCTCCAAAAGTACAATGGGAGGCAGAGCCTTCAGTTATCAAACTCCTCTCCTGTGGAACCAGCTGCCAATCTGGATTCGGGAGTCAGACTCGATCTCTGTTTTTAAGAATAGGGCTAAAACCTACCTTTTTGATATAGCCTACAATTAGGGAGGGATCATGTGTTTCTGAACCCTCCCTTAGTTATGCTGCTAAATAGGTTTAGTTATTGGGACCTCCAATAATGCACTGGGCCTCACTCCTTTCTTCACTCTCAATGAAATATATATATATATATATATATATATATATATATATATATATATTTTTTTTTTTTTTTTTTGCTGGTCATTAACATTTGTTTGTTCTCTCCCATAGATTGAGTCCCCATCGCGCTGTTTGCTCTCTACATGTCTGTTCTTTTCATCTTCTCTGTCCCCTCACCCCCCAGCCAGTCACAGCAGATGACTGCCCCTCCCTGAGCCTGGTTCTGCTGGAGGTTTCTTCCTGTTAAAAGGGAGTTTTTCCTCTCCACCATCGCCAAGTGCTTGCTCACAGGGGATCGCCTGATTGCTGGGGTCTTTCTGCAAGTGTGGGGGTTCCCCCCTACAGTTGATAGTGCTATGAGATGACTGTTGTTGTGAAATGGCGCTATATAAATAAAGTTGAATTCAATTGAATTGAAATTGAATTGAACTGAATTGAATTGAATATATATATATACTGTATGTATATATATATATATATATATATATATATATATATATATATATATATATATAGTGGGGGACCCATGCTGTAGTCTTCCTCTGAGTAGTTTTCTTCTCAGATTGAAAGGCATGGCGATGCAGTAGTTTTCCTCTGACGGAAGAGCATGGAGATCAAAGGGCTGGGGGACAAAGGGGAATTGTCTAGGGGGAGTGATTTGTAATGCAGGACCTCAGGTAGCAGGGACATGTGTGTTGGGATATAAAAGAGAGTCCTTACTACATAAGGTTAATGTTTTCTGATTCTGGAAGACGTGAGAGAGAGCAATAAAGTTCATCTGCTCGGAAAGCTTGGTCTAGTTATTGTCTTTCTCCACTACATATATATATATATATATATATATATATATATATATATATATATAAATATTCAATCATTCATTCATCTTCTTCCATTTAATCCTTTTTTCGGGTCGTGGGGGTGCTGGAGCCTATCCCAGCATCTTTGGGCGAGAGGCAGGGTCCACCCTGGACAGATCGCCAGTCGATCGCAGGGCCAACACAGACAGACAGACAACCATTCACTCTCACAGTCACACCTAAGGACAATTTAGAATCCCCAGTTTTGACGCCAATTAACACACACACACACACACACACACACACACACACACACACACACACACACACATATATATATATATATATATATATATATATATATATATATATATATATATATATATATATATATATATATATATGTGTGTCTCTCCCGGCGCCACACGAGTAGGCTGCCCTTTGCAACAGCGGCTCGATTCCGAGTCTTTTTCCCTTCCTCCCTCTTTTTTGATCCGTCTTTTTTTCACTCCACTTATATCACGGACACACAGATCGTCCCAAATGTCTCCTGAGCCGGTGGACGGAGCCACTGTTTATAGCAGGATACGATACAGCAGGGAAGAGCTGCTAGCATTCAACCGCCACCCGGTCCCATTGGAAAAACTCGACATACCGAGAGAACTGAGGCGAAAACGCCGCGGCTGCCGGGGTGGAGTAAGGCGGAGGACAAAAAATATAAGGTACAGACCCTCCCTTCCATCTATTGTCATGGGAAATGTACGGTCGTTACTGGGAAAGGTAGATGAGCTAGCGGCTATCTGCCGCTACGATAGCACATATCGGGAGTGCTCTCTCCTTTTGTTTTCTGAGACGTGGCTAACTGAACTAGCAGCAGATGCTAACATTGAGCTGGAGGGTTTTCACATGATACGGGCTGACCGAACACCAGACAGTGGCAAAGCAAGGGGCGGTGGAGTGATAATGTATGTTAACAACAACTGGTGCAGACCGGGACATATCACTGTTAAACAACGACACTGCAGCAAAGACATTGAGTTGCTAGCTGTTAGCATGAGGCCTACATATCTCCCGAGAGAACACTGACACGTGATCTGCATTGTTGTTTATGCAAATCTGACGGCGAACGCTGGGACAGCGCGTGACGTCATCCATTCAGTAACCGGCAGGCTGCAGACAGAACACCCAGATGCTCTTCTCCTCATCTCAGGCGATTTCAACCATGTTTCACTATCTCCCATTCTACCCACGTTCACCCAGTATGTCACATGCCACACTAGAGACAATAGAACACTGGACTTATTCTACACAAACACTAAGGAGGCGTACACCTCATCACAACTCCCCCCACTCGGGAGATCGGATCACAACTTGGTTCATCTCCGGCCGGTTTACAAACCCCTAGTGCACAGACAACCTCCGGCGATGCACACAGTGGAGTTATGGTCGGAGGAGACAATGGACACTCTAAAGGGCTGTTTTGAAGCCACCGCCTGGAAGCAGCTCTGCGATCCACATGGTGAGGACATCGATGGCCTCACTCACACCTTCACGGACTACCTCAGCTTCTGTGTGGACAAATCCGTTCCAACCAAGACCATACGGCGTCGCTCAAACAACAAACCCTGGATCAACCCTGAGATAAAAACACTTCTGAGAGAGAAGAAGAGGATCTTCAGGTCGGGGAATAGGGAGATGCTGAAGTCCATACAGAGGGAGCTGAGGAGAAAGATCAGAGAAGGCAAGGACAGCTTCAGGAAGAAGATGGAGGACAAGCTGCAACAGAGCGACATCAGAGGGGTCTGGAGAAACCTCAAAACCATCTCTGGGCTCCAGAATACCTCCCCCCAGGCCACGGGGGGCAGGGAGTGGGTGAACAACCTGAATCTGTTTTTCAATAGGTTTGACCAACCGCCCTCCTCCCTGACTGCACAACAACCACTGCTGCCTCTAACGAAATCAAGTCCTGCTGCCCACTCCCCACTCCACCAACACCCCCCCACTCCCAACACACAGCCCCCCATCCTGACCCTGACCAGGACCCAGGTGAGGACAGAGCTGAGGAAGATCAAGGCGAGGAAGGCGTCGGGACCGGACGGCATCAGCGCAAAGCTCCTCAACTCCTGTGCAGACCAGCTGTGTGGGATTGTGACGTATATATTCAACCTGAGCCTGAAGCTGGGGAGGGTACCACAGCTGTGGAAAACATCTTGTGTGGTACCTGTACCAAAAACTTCCCACCCCAAAGACCTGAACAGCTACAGACCGGTGGCCTTGACGTCCCACTTGATGAAGACCCTGGAGAGACTGCTCCTTGCTCACCTCCGCCCCCTGGTGAAACCAGCGATGGATCCACTCCAGTTCGCCTACCAGCATGGCATTGGGGTGGAGGATGCGGTGATCTTCCTCCTTCACCGTTCTCTGTCCCACCTGGAGAAGCCCGGGAATATGGTGAGGATCATGTTCTTTGACTTCTCCAGTGCTTTCAACACCATCCAACCGATGATCCTGAAGGACAAGCTGCTGCGCGCAGGGGTGGACCAGCACCTGTCATCATGGATCCTGGACTACCTCACGAACCGGCCTCAGTTTGTGAGAACCCGGGACTGTGTGTCCGACACGATCATCAGTAGCACGGGTGCCCCCCAGGGAACAGTGCTGGCTCCCTTCCTGTTCACTCTTTATACTGCGGACTTCTCACACAACACAACACACTGCCATCTACAGAAGTTCTCTGATGACTCTGCGATCGTTGGCCTCATCTCCAATGGAGATGAAGCTGAGTACAGAGGGCTTATCCAGGACTTTGTGGACTGGTGCCATCGGAACTGCCTCCAGATCAACGCGAGGAAAACTAAGGAGCTGGTGGTGGACTGCCGCAGGCAAGGACAACCCCTCACAGCACCAGTAAATATACAGGGAACAGACATCGAGATGGTGACATCCTATAAGTACCTGGGTGTTCATCTGAACAATAAACTAGACCGGTCACACAATACTGACGCACTCTACAAGAAGGGACAGCGCAGGCTGTTCCTGCTGAGGAGACTCAGGTCTTTTGGTGTACAAGGGGCGCTGCTGAAGACATTCTATGACACGGTGGTGGCATCAGCCATCACTTTTGGAGTGGTCTGCTGGGGCAGTGGCAGTACTGCAGCCGATAGGAAGAGACTGAACAAATTGATCAAGAAAGCTAGCTCTGTCCTGGGGCAGCGCCTTGATCCAGTGGAGGAGGTGACTGGGGCATGTTTAAAGGAGCCACGCATGATCTGGATGAGTACACGGACACTGTGAACTCATATATCCACTTTTGTGAAAAGATCATTCTTCCATCGCGCACCAGGGTGAGTTACTCTAATGACAAACCCTGGTTCACAGCTAAGCTCAGACAGATCAGGAAGGAGAAGGAAGCAGCGCTGAAAAGTGGAGACAGGGACTGCTACAGGGAGGTTAAATACCGGTTTAACAGAGAGCTGAAGAGGGCTAAATCTGTGTATTCAGAGAGACTCCAGCAGCAGTTCACTGCTAATGATTCGGCTTCCGTGTGGAGAGGACTGAGGCAAATCACCAACTATCGGCCTCAGGCTCCTAAAGGTCAGGATGACAAAGCCCTTTGTCAAAGACTGTCCCAACACTATGCCCGTTTTGACACCTCGTCATCTGTGTCCAACTCCCCCCCTCCCTCCAGCTCCACAGCCTCCACAATCCCTACTTCATTAAAGGCACCCCCCCCCCCTCCTCCCCCCCTGCCCTTATCATCAGTGAGCAGGATGTGCTCAAACAGTTCTCCAGACTGAACCCGCGCAAGGCCCCCGGCCCGGACGGCGTGTCTCCCTCCACCCTGAGACACTGTGCGAAACAGCTGGCTCCTGTCTTCACAGACATTTTTAACACCTCCCTTAAGTTATGCCACGTGCCGTCCTGCCTCAAATCCTCCACCATCATCCCTGTCCCCAAGAAGCCACGGATCACTGGACTTAATGACTACAGACCTGTAGCGCTCACCTCTGTAGTCATGAAGTCCTTTGAGCGCCTTGTCCTTCCCCACCTCAAGTCCATCACCACCCCTCTCCTGGACCCGCTGCAGTTTGCCTACCGAGCCAACAGGTCTGTAGACGACGCAGTCAACCTGGCCCTCCACTCCATCCTGCAGCACCTGGACTCCCCGGGAACCTACGCCAGGATCCTGTTTGTGGACTTCAGCTCCGTATTCAACACCATCCGCCCCGCTCTGCTCCGGGACAAGCTGTCCGTGCTCAACGTGCCTGACTCCCTCTGCAGGTGGATCACCGACTTCCTGACGGACCGGAGGCAGCATGTGCGGCTGGGAAAGACTGTCTCAGACTCTACTAGCATCAGCACCGGATCACCCCAGGGCTGTGTACTTTCCCCCCTACTCTTCTCCCTTTACACCAACTCCTGCACCTCCAGCCACCAGTCTGTCAAGTTGATCAAGTTTGCGGACGACACCACCCTCATTGGGCTCATCTCCAACGGCGACGAGTCCGCCTACAGGAGAGAGGTGGCCCAGCTGGCGTCCTGGTGCAACAATAACAACCTGCAGCTGAATGCTCTGAAGACAGTGGAGATGATTGTAGACTTCAGGAAAGTCACTACCCCTCTGCCCCCCCTCACCCTCTCAGGCTCTCCCATCACCACTGCTGATTCCTTCCGCTTCCTAGGCACTACCATCACCAGGGACCTCAAATGGGAGCCGACCATCAGCTCACTCATCAAAAAAGCCCAGCAGAGGATGTTCTTCCTGCGGCAGCTGAGGAAGCTCAAGCTACCCACCAAGATGTTAGTGCAGTTCTACACAGCCATCATCGAGTCCATCCTCACCACCTCCATAACCGTGTGGTACGCAGGAGCCACTGCCAGGGACAGACTAAGGCTGCAGCGCGTCATGCGCACTGCTGAGAAGGTGATCGGCTGCAAGCTCCCATCTCTCCAGGATCTGTACATCTCCAGGACCCGGAGGCGTGCTGGCCGGATCATAGCCGATCCCTCACACCCTGGTCACGTACTGTTTGCCCCCCCTCCCCTCTGGTAGAAGACTTCGGTCCATCCAGACTAAAACCTCCCGTCACATGAACAGCTTCTTCCCCTCTGCCATCAGACTGCTGAACACTAAGTGACTTATTGACTCTCGTGCACTATGTACAGCAGCTCAACCAAACTCATGTCAATCATCACTGTTTTCTTCCTGCATTACCGACTCAGAATCAGAATCAGAATCAGAATCAGGTTTATTGCCATTGTTCATGTGATACACAAACTAGGAATTTGTCTCGGTGCCATGCTGCAACATTAAAAACATAATGAGAAAAAGGGATAAACTAAAAAACTAAAGGACTAGAAACGTGCAATAAGTGTAGAAAAATAAGTAATAAGTAATAATAATACTAGTAATAATGAGTAGTACTAGTCAAGGCAGTTTTAAAAAATTAGCATGTAGCAGATAATGTGAAGTACCACATAGTGCAGTCAATAATGCAACAGAAAAACAATGATGATTGACATGAGTCTGGTTGAGCTGCTGTACATAGTACACGAGAGTCAAAAGTCACTTAGTGTTCAGCAGTCTGATGGCAGAGGGGAAAAAGCTGTTCATGTGCCGGGAGGTTTTAGTCCGAATGGACCGAAGCCTTCTACCTGAGGGGAGGGGGGCAAACAGCACGTGACCAGGATGTGAAGGATCGGCTATGATCCGGCCAGCACGCCTCCAGGTCCTGGAGATGTACAGGTCCTGGAGAGATGGGAGTTTGCAGCCTATCACCTTCTCAGCAGTGCGCACGACGCGCTGCAGCCTTAGTCTGTCCCTGGCAGTGGCTCCTGCGTACCACACAGTTATGGAGGAGGTGAGGATGGACTCGATGATGGCCGTGTAGAACTGCACTAACATCTTGGTGGGTAGCTTGAGCTTCCTCAGCTGCCGCAGAAAGAACATCCTCTGCTGGGCCTTTTTGATGAGGGAGCTGATGGTTGGCTCCCATTTGAGGTCTCGGGTGATGGTGGTGCCCAAGAAGCGGAAGGAATCTGCAAAGGTGATGGGAGAGCCTGTGATGGTGAGGGGGGGCAGGGGGGATGTGACTTTCCTGAAGTCCACAATCATCTCCGCTGTCTTCAGAGCATTCAGCTGCAGGTTGTTGTGGCTGCACCAGGACACCAGCTGGGCCACCTCTTCCCTGTAGGCGGACTCGTCACCGTTGGAGAGGAGCCCGATGAGGGTGGTGTCGTCCGCAAACTTAATCAGCTTAACAGACTGGTGGGAGGAGGTGCAGGAGTTGGTATAAAGGGAGAAGAGTAGGGGGGAAAGTACACAGCCCTGGGGTGATCCAATGCTGATGCTAACAGAGTCTGAGACAGACTTCCCCAGCCGCACATGCTGTCTCCGGTCCGTCAGGAAGTCGGTGATCCACCTGCAGAGGGAGTCAGGCACGTTGAGCAGGGACAGCTTGTCCTGGAGCAGATCGGGGCGGATGGTGTTGAATGCGGAGCTGAAGTCCACAAACAGAATCCTGGCGTAGGTTCCCGGGGAGTCCAGGTGCTGCAGGATGGAGTGGAGGGCCAGGTTGACTGCGTCGTCCACAGACCTGTTAGCACGGTAGGCAAACTGTAGCGGGTCTAGGAGGGGTGTGGTGATGGACTTGAGGTGAGACAGGACCAGGCGCTCAAAGGACTTCATGACTACAGAGGTGAGCGCTACAGGTCTGTAGTCGTTAAGTCCAGTAATCCGTGGCTTCTTGGGGACAGGGATGATGGTGGAGGATTTGAGGCAGGTCGGCACGTGACATTGCTTAAGGGAGGTGTTAAAAATGTCTGTGAAGACAGGAGCCAGCTCTTTCGCACAGTGTCTCAGGGTGGAGGGAGACACACCGTCCGGCCCGGGGGCCTTGCGCGGGTTCAGTCTGGAGAACTGTCTGTGCACGTCCTGCTCACTGATGACAAGGGGAGGGGGGGAGGAGGAGGAGGAGGAGGGGGGGACTGCTCTTGATGAATTAGGGGCTGAGGAGGCAGTGGAGCTGGGTGGAGTGGGTGAGTTGGACACAGCTGACGAGGTGTCAAAACGGGCATAGTGTTGGGACAGTCTTTGACAAAGGGCTTTGTCATCCTGACCTTTAGAAGCCTGAGGCCGATAGTTGGTGATTTGCCTCAGTCCTCTCCACACAGAAGCCGAGTCATTAGCAGTGAACTGCTGCTGGAGTCTCTCAGAATATACAGATTTAGCTCTCCTCAGCTCTCTGTTAAACCGATATTTGACCTCCCTGTAGCAGTCCCTGTCTCCACTTTTCAACGCTGCTTCCTTCTCCTTCCTGATCCGTCTGAGCTTAGCTGTGAACCAAGGCTTGGTTGCACTATATAGTTCTCCACAGTATCTGCTGCTCGCTAATATATTTTAACTGCTGACCAGTATCACTTACTCTTATTCTGCACTTTATTGCATGTATAGTTTATTTCTTTTATCTTATCATGTTTAATGTTGCAGCATTGCACCGAGACAAATTCCTAGTTTGTGTACTACATGAACAATGGCAATAAACCTGATTCTGATTCTGATTCTGATTCTGAGATAGGAGAGAGAAGGACGGTGGCTAAACTGTCATCTCTGCTGGAGTCCGAGTTCCACCCTATGCAGGACATACTGAATGCACTGAGGAGCTCATTTAGCAGCAGACTACATCATCCCAGGTGCACAACCGAGAGGTTTCGCAGGTCCTTCCTACCAACGGCTGTCAGACTGTACAACCTAAGCAGGGCTGCTCGCAGAGATAGCAAAAAGACGTAACAAACTAATAGTTTTTTGAATGCAAAAGATGCAATAGACTTACACAATGGTCCCCTCCGGCATACAACTAGGAAAATACCGGTCGCTAGGGAGAGTGAGAATATGTATGGGCACATAATCATACCATGTAGGATAACTAAGTAGACGGTTGTGCTGTTTCATCCCATCTAACAACAATGCTCTGCACTGGGTGTGTTTATATTTATATATCTATATATTTATTCCATCTAGCTACAATGCTCCGCACTGTGTGTTTATATATCTACATATTATTCCATCTAGCTACATTGCGCCGTACTGTGTGTGTTTATATATTTACATATTTATTCCATCTAGCTACAATGCTCTGCATGGTGTGTCTATGTGTGTGTATATACAGTGGGGTAAAAAAGTATTTAGTCAGCCACCAATTGTGCACGTTCTCCTACTTAAAAGATCAGAGAGGTCTCCAATTTTCATCATAGGTATACCTCAACTATGAGAGACAAAATGAGAAAAAAAAATACAGAAAATCACATTGTCTGATTTTTAAAGAATTTATTTGCAAATTATGGTGAAAAATAAGTATTTGGTCAATAACAAAAGTTCATCTCAATACTTTGTTATATAACCTTTGTTGGCAATGACAGAGGTCAAACGTTTTCTGTAAGTCTTAACAAGGTTTTCACACACTGTTGCTGGCATTTTGGCCCATTCCTCCATGCAGATCTCCTCTAGAGCAGTGATGTTTTGGGGCTGTCGCTGGGCAACACGGACTTTCAACTCCCTCCAAAGATTTTCTATGGGGTTGAGATCTGGAGACTGGCTAGGCCACTCCAGGACCTTGAAATGCTTCTTATGAAGCCACTCCTTCGTTGCCCGGGCGGTGTGTTTGGGATCATTGTCATGCTGAAAGACCCAGCCACGTTTCATCTTCAATGCCCTTGCTGATGGAAGGAGGTTTTCACTCAAAATCTCACGATACATGGCCCCATTCATTCTTTCCTTTACACGGATCAGTCATCCTGGTCCCTTTGCAGAAAAACAGCCCCAAAGCACGATGTTTCCACCCCTATGCTTCACAGTAGGTATGGTGTTCTTTCTCCTCCAAACACGACAAGTTGAGTTTTTACCAAAAAGTTCTATTTTGGTTTCATCTGACCATATGACATTCTCCCAATCCTCTTCTGGATCATCCAAATGCTCTCTAACAAACTTCAGATGGGCCTGGACATGTACTGGCTTAAGCAGGGGGACACGTCTGGCACTGCGGGATTTGAGTCCCTGGCGGCGTAGTGTGTTACTGATGGCAGCCTTTGCTACTTTGGTCCCAGCTCTCTGCAGGTCATTCACTGGGTCCCCCCGTGTGGTTCTGGGATTTTTGCTCACCGATCTCATGATCATTTTGACCCCACGGGGTGAGATCTTGCATGGAGCCCCAGATCGAGGGACATTATCAGTGGTCTTGTATGTCTTCCATTTTCTAATAATTGCTCCCACAGTTGATTTCTTCACACCAAGCTGCTTACCTATTGCAGATTCAGTCTTCCTAGCCTGGTGCAGGTCTACAATTTTGTTTCTGGTGTCGTTTGACAGCTCTTTGGTCTTGGCCATAGTGGAGTTTGGAGTCTGACTGTTTGGGGTTGTGGACAGGTGTCTTTTATACTGATAACGAGTTCAAACAGGTGCCATTAATACAGGTAACGAGTGGAGGACAGACGAGCCTCTTAAAGAAGTAGTTACAGGTCTGTGAGAGCCAGAAATCTTGCTTGTTTGTAGGTGACCAAATACTTATTTTCCACCATAATTTGCAAATAAATTCTTTAAAAATCAGACAGTGTGATTTTCTGGATTTTTTTTTCTCATTTTGTCTCTCATAGTTGAAGTATACCTATGATGAAAATTGGAGACCTCTCTCATCTTTTAAGTGGGAGAACTTGCACAATTGGTGGCTGACTAAATACTTTTTTGCCCCACTGTATATATTTTATAGTAATATGTACATATGTATATTAGCTGCTCTTGCTTGCTTGTTTTTTTTTTTTTCTTGCCTTCTGATTGTTGCTCTGAGTGTTACTATCCTTGTGCTGTTGCAATCCTGGAATTTCCCCGTTGTGGGACTAATAAAGGCTTATGTTATCTTATCTTATCTTATCTTATATATATATATTCCGGTTCCGGCGCCACACGAGTTGGCTGCCTTTTGCAACAGCGGCTCAATTCTGAGTCTTTTTATCTTCCTTCTTCTTTCTGATCCGGTGATAACTTTCTGATCCAGCACACCTTTCACTCTATATATATCACGGACACACAGATCGCCCCAAAGGTCTCCCGAGTCAGCGGACGGAGCCTCTGTTTACAGCAGGAGATGATACAGCAGAGAAGAGCTATCTAGCATTCAACCACCACCCGGTGGTAACGGAGAAACTTGACATACCAGGAGAACTGAAGCGAAAACGACGCGGGTGCCGGGCTGGAATTTAGGCGGTGTGCAAGAAATATAAGACAGAATAATAAAGAGCGATGGCAAGGACCAAGCAAACCGCCCGTAAATCTACAGGAGGAAAAGCCCCCAGGAAGCAGCTGGCAAACCAAGGCTGCTCAGAAAAGCGCTCCGGCCACCGGCTGAGTGAAGAAGCCTCACCGTTACAGGCCCGGTACCGTGGCTCTGAGAGAGATCCGTCGCTACCAGAAATCCACGGAGCTGCTCATCCGTAAGCTGCCCTTCCAGCGCCTGGTGAGGGAGATCGCTCAGGACTTCAAGACCGACCTGCGCTTCCAGAGCTCCGCCGTCATAGCTCTGCAGGAGACCAGCGAGGCCTACCTGGTGGGTCTCTTCGTGGACACCAACCTGTGCGCCATCCACGCCAAGAGGGTCACCATCATGCCCAAAGACATCCAGCTGGCCCGCCGCATCCGCGGAGAGAGAGCTTAGACTTTCTGCTGCACATCCACCAACCACAATGGTCCGCACTGTGTGTCTATATATATATATATATGTATATATATATATATATCTATATATATATATATATATATATATATATATATACACTACCGTTCAAAAGTTTGGGGTCACCCAGACAATTATTTTGTGTTTTCCATGAAAAGTCACACTTATTTACCACCATGAGTTGTAAAATGAATAGAAAATATGGTCAAGACATTGACAAGGTTAGAAATAATCATTTGTATTTAAAATAATAATTTTTTTCCTTCAAACTTGCTTTCGTCAAAGAATCCTCCATTTGCAGCAATTACAGCATTGCAGACCTAACATGATTGCACAAGGGTTTTCTAATCATCCATTAGCCTTCTGACGCAATGAGCAAACACATTGTACCATTAGAACACTGGAGTGATAGTTGCTGGAAATGGGCCTCTATACACCTATGTAGATATTGCACCAAAAACCAGACATTTGCAGCTAGAATAGTCATTTACCACATTACCAATGTATAGAGTGTATTTCTGATTAGTTTAAAGTTATCTTCATTGAAAAAAAGTGCTTTTCTTTCAAAAATAAGGAAATTTCTAAGTGACCCCAAACTTTTGAACGGTAGTGTATATATAGTAATACGTACATATGTATACTAGCTGCTCTTGTTTTTTCTTGCCTTCTGATTATTGCTCTGAGTGTTGCTATCCCTGTGCTGTTGCAATCCTGGAATTTCCCCATTGTGGGACTAATAAAGGCTTATCTTATCTTATATATATATATACATGTGTGTGTGTGTGTGTGTGTGTCTCATGTATGGACCTGATGTTCAGCCCCACCCATGACTGGTGGCTGTAGCTTCCTGATTAATTGGTAATTGGTTTCAGCTGGCAGGTGATTAGAGCCTGAGCCGGGCTCCCTGCCAGCCTACAGTCACACCTCTCTCTCTCCTTACCAGACACTCACTGGCTGTTTGTTATCACCACACACATTTACACACATGCACGCACGCACTCAAGCACACTCTTGCATGCATGCACACACGCACATATTTATTCTTACTCATATATGCTGACACGCACTCATACACAGACTCCCACGGCAAGATGGCGCCTGTGACGGGTACGGCCTCTGTGCTCTTTCACTGCTGGCGTTTTTATTCCTACTCTATCTGAAGCCATTTCAACATACCCTTCTGAGCTACGTTATGATCGTACAATGCTGATGCAAATTAAGGCATCTATGGAACAACACAGTGCGAAGTGGGGCCGATGCTTCTTTGCTCCACCATTTGTTTGTGCTGACCTGTCACTTGGAAATCTACTGCTGCTGCCTCCACTGCGTAGAAGGCATGGATCCCGAGCCTGCATCCAGGTGAGTCTGAGGCGCACCAGCCACTTAAACCGAGAGGGAAACACGAGTTGTTTGTGTCCCATCCACGTGCAAACACCTGAGGAGGATGACAACCCCACGCCACCGCTCCAGTATGACCTGCTCTACCACCGCCTTCGCTCCCGGGGAATTTCTACTCCACGATACCGCTGTTTGACAGCTGTCAACATTCAGTCAGCTGGGCGTGACGCTGCGCTGCCGTCACGGATTGAGATGGCTCTGCTGAACACTCGCTCCATCTCGAACATATTGTTTTTCCTGAACAATTTGATAGGGAAAGAAAACCTGGATTTTCTATTTCTGACTGAAACGTGGCAATAATAGGATGAATTCATTCACCTGAAGGAGATCTGCCCTACAGACTGCGCCTTCATTGCGACCCCTCACCTGGGTGGACGTGGAGGTGGCCTGGCTGTCATTTTCCACAACCGCTTCAAATGCCGGTCTGTGAACTCAGAGTTTCTCTTCATTTGAACTTCAGATATCAAAGATAAGTGCCTCAACTCCTTTTTATTGTGTTTTAATCTACCGCCTGCCCGGCCCAGCTGGTGTGTTTTTATCGGAATTCTCAGGCTTTTTATCTTCCATTATTAAACCAGAAAGAGTTTTAATTTTAGGTGATTATAATATACATTTAAATGACAAGTCTTCCAAAGCTACTGCAGACTTTTTAACTATTACAGAGGCTCACAATTTCAGGCAGCACATCTCCGGCTCTACACATAATAAGGGGCGCTCCTTTGACCTTGTTTTTTCACTGGGACTGAGTTTGGACAATGTTAAAGTGGAGGATGTTTGTGTCAGTGATCACTGCTGTGTGTTCTTTGAGCTGTCAGTTAATGTGGAACAGCAGGAATGTAAAACATTATGACAGAGGCGCATTAACAACCAGCAGGCTGTGGATAGATTTATTTCAGCTTTTGACGCTCACTGTGATGCAGGATGTGAGGATGTAAATTCTATGGTGGATTGCTTTAACCAACAGTGCCGATTGGTACTTGATAAAGTGGCTTCGGTTAAATATACAGCCGTGGACGAAATTGTTGGTACCCCTCTATTAATGAAAGAAAAATCCTCAATGGTCACAGAAATAAATTGAATCTGTCAAAAGTGGTAATACATAAAAATTCTATGAAAATTAACCAATGAAAATCAGACAATGCTTTTGAATTGTGGTTCAACAGAATTATTTTAAAAAACAAACTCATGAAACAGGCCTGGAAAAAAATGATGGTACCCCTAGAAAAGATGGAAAATAATGTGACCATAGGGACATGCTCAACCAAGATGTGTCCTCTAATTAACATCACAGGTGTCTACAAACTTGTAATCAGTCAGTCGGCCTATTTAAAGGGTGACAAGTAGTCACTGTGATGTTTGTTGACATGGTGTGTACCACACTAAACATGGACCAGAGGAAGCAAAGGAGAGAGCTGTCTCAGGAGATTAGAAAGAAAATTATAGACAAGCATGTTAAAGGAAAATGCTATAAGACCATCTCCAAGCAGCTTGATGTCCCTGTGACTACAGTTGCACACATTATTCAGAAATTTAAGGTCCACGGGACTGTAGCCAACCTCCCTGGACGTGGCCGCAGGGAGGAAACTTGATGAAAAATGGAAGAGACGGATAATACGAATGGTAACAAAAGATCCCAGAACAACCTCTAAACACAATCATGGTGAACTCCAAGGTCAAGGTACATCAGTGTCAGATCGCACCATCCGTCGTTGTTTGAGCCAAAGTGGACTTCATGGGAGACGACCAAGGAGGACACCACTGTTGAAAACAAATCATAAAAAAGCCAGACTGGAATTTGCCAAACTGCATATTGACAAGCCTCAAAGCTTCTGGGAGAATGTCCTATGGACAGACGAGACAAAACTGGAACTCTTTGGCAAGGCACATCTGCGCTATGTTCACAGACGCAAAAATGAAGCATACCAAGAAAAAAACACTGTCCCTACTGTGAAACACGGAGGAGGTTCTGTTATGATCTGGGGTTGCTTTGCTGCATCTGGCACGGGGTGTCTTGAATCTGTGCAGGGTACAATGAAATCTCAAGACGATCAAGGTATTCTAGAGAGAAATGTGCTGCCCAGTGTTAGATAGCTTGGTCTCAGTCGCAGGTCATGGGTCTTGCAACAGGAAAATGACTCAAAACACACAACTAAAAACACCCAAGAATGGCTAAGAGAGAAACACTGGACTATTTTAAAGTGGCCTTCTATGAGCCCTGATCTAAATCCTACTGAACATCTGTGGAAGGAGCTGAAACATGCCATCTGGAGAAGGCACCCTTCAAACCTGAGACAACTGGAGCAGTTTGCTCATAAGGTGTGGGCCAAAATACCTGCTGAGAGGTGTAGAAGTCTCATTGACAGTTACAGAAATCGTTTGATTGCAGTGATTGCCTCAAAAAGTTGTGAAACAAAATATTAAGTTAAGGGTACCATCATTTTTGTCCAGGCCTGTTTCATGAGTTTGTTTTTTTTAAATAATTCTGTTGAACCACAATTCAAAAGCATTGTCTGATTTTCATTGGTTAATGTTAATAGAATTTTTATTTATTACCACTTTTGTCAAATTAAAGTTATTTCTGTGACAATTGTGGGTTTTTCTTTCATTAACAGAGGGGTACCAACAATTTTGTCCACGTGTATAGCTATACCTCCCCTAAGAAACCATGCCCTTGGTTAAATGAAGAGATCTGTACACTTAGGAGAAGCTGTCAAATGGTGGAATGTTTGTGGAAGGCCACCAAGCTTGAGGTGCACAGACTCCACCTCAAAGACCTCATAACCTCACCAAATGATATGATGAAGGATTCGAGAACAAACTACTTTGCTCAGCTTATATCCTTAATCAAGGAAAATCCCAAGTTTCTGTTTGACACCATTAATTCCATTGTCTCACCTGATTTAGTCATGGTTCCTGCTTATTCTAATGCTGAATGTGATGACTTTGCAAATTTTATGGTGAATAAGGTGAATGATATTAGAGCAAGCACTACACCATCTGCTGAGGACCTTGGCCTGAATCGGCCCCCTCTAACACGTGGTCCTCATTCACTCCAGTCACGCTACTGGATCTAAATGGCCTTCTGGCCTCTATGAAGCCCTCTTCAAGATAAGATAAGATAAGATAAGATAAAATAAGCCTTTATTAGTCCCACAATGTCCCACACCGTTGGTCGAACCTCGGATTCAGGAGGAGCAATGTGGGTTTCGTTCTGGCCGTGGCACATCGGACCAGCTCTTTACCCTCTTGAGAATTCTTGAGGGTTGGTGGGAGTTTGCCCAACCAGTTTACATGTGTTTTGTGGACTTGGAGAAGGCATATGACCACGTCCCTCATGGTTTTTGTGGGGAGTGCTTCGGGAGTATGGGGTATCAGGCTTGTTGTTATGAGCTATTCGGTCTCTGTACGACCGTTGTGAGAGTTTGATTCGTATTGCCAACACTCGGTCAGAGTCATTCCCAGTGAGAGTTGGACTCCGCCAGAGCTGCCCTTTGTCTCCGATCCTGTTCATAATTTTTATGGACAGGATTTCTAGGCGTAGCCAGGGAATGGAGGGTGTCATGCTTGGTGACCACAGGATCTCATCTCTGTTGTTTGCAGATGATGTTGTCCTGTTGGCTTCATCCAGCAATGACCTACAGCTCTTGCTGGGACGGTTTGCCGCTGAGTGTGAAGCAGCTGGGATGAGAATCAACACCTCCAAGTCCGAGTCCATGGTCCTCAGCCGGAAAAAGGTGGATTGTCCTCTCTGGGCTGGGGACAGGCTCCTGCCCGAAGGGGAGGAGTTGAAGTATCTTGGGGTCTTATTCACGAGTGAGGGGAAAATGGAGCGAGAGATTGACAGACGGATTGGAGCAGCATCTGCAGTGATGCGGATGTTGTACCGGTCTGTTGTGGTGAAGAGGGAGCTTAGTTCTAAGGCAAAGCTGTCAATTTACCAGTCAATCTACGTTCCTACCCTCACCTATGGTCATGAGCTTTGGGTAATGACCAAAAGAACAAGATTGCGAATACAAGCGGCTGAAATGAGCTTTCTCCGTAGGATTGCTGGACTCACCCTCAGAGATAGGGTGAGGAGCTCAGTCATCCGGGAGAGGCTCAGAGTAGAACCGCTGCTCCTCCACATTGAAAGTTGTCAGTTGAGGTGGTTTGGGCATCTGATTAGAATGCCTCCTGGACGCCTCCCACTTGAGGTGTTTCAGGCACGTCCCACTGGGAGGAGACCCTGGGGCAGACCCAGGACTCGGTGGAGAGACTATGTCTCCCAATTGGTCTGGGAACGCCTTGGTATCCTCTCTGAAGAGCTGGAGCAGGTGGCTGGGGAGAGGGTAGTCTGGGCTTCTCTGCTTGAACTGCTGCCTCCGCGACCCGGACCTCCGGAAAAGTGGTAGAAGATGGATGGATGGATAGTCCCACAATGGGGAAATTCCAGGACTGCAACAGCACAGGGATAGCAACACTCAGAGCAATTATTTAGAAGATAAGAAAATAAGAGCAGTGAATATACATATGTACACATACAGTAAATATATATACAATATATACACAGTGCGGAGCATTGTAGCTAGATGGAATAAACAGCATAACAGTCTATTTAGTTACCCCACATAGTATTAATATGTACCCATACATATTGTCACTCTCCGTAGTGACTGATATTGTCCTAGTTGTATACTGGAGGAGACCATTTGTGTAAGTCTGTTGCATCTTTTGCATTCAATACTATTAGGTCGTCATGTCTTGTGTGGCGTCTTGTGGCGCCACACGAGTCGGCTGCCTTTTGCAACAGCGGCTCAATTCTGAGTCTTTTTTCCCTTCCTCTCTCTTTTTGATCTGTTTTTTTCTCACTCCATTTATATCACGGACACAGTCCCAAATGTCTCCTGAGCCAGTGGACGGAGCCACTGTTTATAGCAGGAGACGATACAGCAGGGAAGAGCTGCTAGCACTCAACTGCCAACCGGTGCTAATGGAAAAACTCGACATACCGGGGGAACTGAGGTGAAAACGTCGCGGTTGCCAGGCTGGAGTGAGGCGGAGGACAAAAAATATAAGGTACAGACCCCCCCTTCCATCTATTGTCATGGGGAATGTACGGTCGTTACTGGGAAAGGTAGATGAGCTAGCGGCTATCTCCCGCTACGATAGCATATACTGGGAATGCTCTCTCCTTTTGTCTTCCGAGACGTGGCTAGCTGAACTAGCAGCAAATGCTAACATTGAGCTGGAGGGTTTCCACACGATACGGGCAGACCGAACACCAGACAGTGGCAAAGCAAGGGGCGGTGGAGTGATAATGTATGTTAACAACAACTGGTGCAGACCGGGACATATCACTGTTAAACAACGACACTGCAGCAAAGACACTGAGTTGCTAGCTGTTAGCATGCGGCCTACATATCTCGCGAGGGAATACTCACGTGATCTGCATTGTTGTTTATGCAAATCTGACGGCGAACGCTGGGACAGTGCGTGACGTCATCCATTCAGTAACCGGCAGGCTGCAGACAGATCACCCAGATGCTCTTCTCCTCATCTCAGGCGATTTCAACCATGTTTCACCATCTCCCATTCTACCCACGTTTACCCAGTATGTCACATGCCACACTAGAGACAATAAAACACTGGACTTATTCTACGCAAATACTAAGGAGGTGTACACCTCATCACAACTCCCCCCACTCGGGAGATCGGATCACAACTTGGTCCATCTCCGGCCGGTGTACAAACCCCTAGTGCACAGACAACTTCCGGCCATGCGCACAGTGGAATTATGGTCTGAGGAGGCAATGGACACTCTAAAGGGCTGTTTTGAAATCACCGCCTGGGAGCAGCTCTGCGATCCACATGGTGAGGACATCGATGGCCTCACTCACACCATCACGGACTACCTCAGCTTCTGTGTGGACAAAACCATTCCCACCAAGACCATACGGTGTTGCTCAAACAACAAACCCTGGATCAACCCTGAGATAAAAACACTTCTGAGAGAGAAGAAGAGGATCTTCAGGTCGGGGAAAAGGGAGATGCTGAAGTCCGTAAAGAGGGAGCTGAGGAGAAAGATCAGAGAAGGCAAGGACAGCTTCAGGAAGAAGATGGAAGACAAGCTGCAACAGAGCGACATCAGCGGGGTCTGGAGAAACCTTAAAACCATCTCTGGGCTCCAGAATACCTCCCCCCAGGCCACGGGGGGCAGGGAGTGGGTGAACAATCTGAATCTGTTTTTCAATAGGTTTGACCAACCGCCCTCCCCCCTGACTGCACAACAACCACTGCTGCCTCTAAAGACATCAAGTCCTGCTGCCCACTCCCCACTCCACCAACACCCCCCCACTCCCAACACACAGCCCCCCAACCTGACCCTGACCAAGACCCAGGTGAGGACGGAGCTGAGGAAGATCAAGGCGAGGAAGGCGTCGGGACCGGGCGGCATCAGCGCAAAGCTCCTCAAGTCCTGTGCAGACCAGCTGTGTGGGATTGTGGCGTACATCTTCAGCCTGAGCCTGAAGCTGGGGAGGGTACCACAGTTGTGGAAAACATCTTGTGTGGTACCTGTACCAAAATCTTCCCACCCCAAAGACCTGAACAGCTACAGACCGGTGGCCTTGACGTCCCACATGATGAAGACTCTGGAGAGACTGCTTCTTGCTCACCTCTGACCCCTGGTAGGACCAGCGATGGATCCACTCCAGTTCGCCTACCAGCATGGCATTGGGGTGGAGGATGCGGTGATCTTCCTCCTTCACCGTTCTCTGTCCCACCTGGAGAAGCCCGGGAATGTGGTGAGGATCATGTTCTTTGACTTCTCCAGTGCTTTCAACACCATCCAACCGATGATCCTGAAGGACAAGCTGCTGTGTGCAGGGGTGGACCAGCACCTGTCATCATGGATCCTGGACTACCTCACGAACCGACCTCAGTTTGTGAGAACCCGGGACTGTGTGTCAGACACGATAATTCATAGCACGGAGGCCCCCCAGGGAACGGTTTTGGCTCCCTTCCTGTTCACTCTTTATACTGCGGACTTCTCACACAACACAACACACTGCCATCTACAGAAGTTCTCTGATGACTCTGCGATCGTTGGCCTCATCTCCAACGGAGATGAAGCTGAGTACAGAGGGCTTATCCAGGACTTCGTGGACTGGTGCCATCGGAACAGCCTCCAGATCAACGCGAGGAAAACTAAGGAGCTGGTGGTGGACTGCCGCAGGCATGGGCAGCCCCTCACAGCACCAGTAAATATACAGGGAACAGACATCGAGATGGTGACATCCTACAAGTACCTGGGTATTCATCTGAACAATAAACTAGACTGGTCACACAATACTGACGCACTCTACAAGAAGGGACAGCGCAGGCTGTTCCTGCTGAGGAGACTCAGGTCTTTTGGTGTACAAGGGGCGCTGCTGAAGTCATTCTATGACACGGTGGTGGCATCAGCCATCACTTTTGGAGTGGTCTGCTGGGGCAGTGGCATTACTGCAGCCGATAGGAAGAGACTGAACAAACTGATTAAGAAAGCTAGCTCTGTCCTGGGGCAACGCCTTGATCCGATGGAGGAGATAGGAGAGAGAAGGACGGTGGCCAAACTGTCATCTCTGCTGGAGTCCGAGTTCCACCCTATGCAGGACATACTGGATGCACTGAGGAGCTCATTTAGCAGCAGACTACATCATCCCAGGTGCACAACCGAGAGGTTTCGTAGGTCCTTCCTACCAACGGCTGTCAGACTGTACAACCTAAGCAGGGCTGCTCGCAGAGATAGCAAAAAGACGTAACAAACTAATAGGTTTTTTTTGAATGCAAAAGATGCAATAGACTTACACAATGGTCCTCTCCGGCATACAACTAGGAACATACCGGTCGCTATGGAGGGTGAGAATATGTATGGGCACATAATCATACCATGTAGGATAACTAAATAGACGGTTATGCTGTTTCATCCCACCTAGCAACAATGCTCTGCACTGTGTGTGTTTATATATTTACATATTTATTCCATCTAGCTACAATGCTCTGCACTGGGTGTGTTTATATTTATATATCTATATATTTATTCCATCTAGCTACAATGCTCCGCACTGTGTTTTTATATATCTACATATTATTCCATCTAGCTACATTGCTTCGCACTGTGTGTGTTTATATACTTGCATATTTATTCCACCTAGCTGCAATGCTCCATACTGTGGGTGTTTATATATTTACATATTTATTCCATCTAGCTACAATGCTCTGCACTGTGTGTTCATATATTCATATATTTATTCCATCCAGCTACAATGCTCTGCACTGTGTGTCTGTGTGTGTGTGTGTGTGTATATATATATTTTATAGTAATATGTACATATGTATATTAGCTGCTCTTGTTTTTTGTTTTTTTCTTGCCTTCTGATTGTTGCTCTGAGTGTTGCTATCCCTGTGCTGTTGCAATCCTGGAATTTCCCCATTGTGGGACTAATAAAGGCTTATCTTATCTTATATATATATATATACATGTGTGTGTGTGTGTGTGTGTGTGTGTGTGTGTCATGTATGGACCTGATGTTCAGCCCCACCCATGACTGGTGGCTGTAGCTTCTGCCCCAGGACAGAGCTAGCTTTCTTGATCAGTTTGTTCAGTCTCTTCCTATCGGCTGCTGTAATGCCACTGCCCCAGCAGACCACTCCAAAAGAGATGGCTGATGCCACCACCAAATCGCAGAAGGTCTTCAGGAGCACCCCTTGTACACCAAAAGACCTGAGCCTCCTCAGTAGGAACAGCCTGCGCTGTCCCTTCTTGTAGAGTGCGTCAGTATTGTGTGACCAGTCTAGTTTATTGTTCAGATGAACACCCAGGTACTTGTAGGATGTCACCATCTCAATGTCTGTTCCCTGGATGTTTACTGGTGCTGTGAGGGGTTGTCCTTGCCTGCAGCAGTCCACAACCAGTTCATTAGTTTTCCTCGCGTTGATCTGGAGGCAGTTCCTATGGCACTAGTCAACAAAGTCCTGGATAAGTCCTCTGTACTCAGCTTCATCTCCGTTGGAGATGAGGCCAACGATCGCAGAGTCGTCAGTGAACTTCTGTAGATGGCAGTGTGTTGTGTTGTGTTGTGTGAGAAGTCCGCAGTATAAAGAGTGAACAGGAAGGGAGCCAAAACCATTCACTGGGGGGCCCCCATACTGTCGATGATTGTGTCAGCCACACAATCCTTGCTTCTCACAAACTGTGGCCGGTTTGTGAGGTAGTCCAGGATCCATGATGACAGGTGCTGGTCCACCCCTGCACACAGCAGCTTGTCCTTCAGGATCATCGGTTGTATGGTGTTGAAAGCACTGGAGAAGTCAAAGAACATGATCCTCACCGTGTTCCCAGGCTTCTCCAGGTGGGACAGGGAACGGTGAAGGAGGAAGATCACTGCATCCTCCACCCTGATGCCATGCTGGTAGGCAAACTGGAGTGGATCCATTGCTGGTCCCACCAGGGGGCGGAAGTGAGCAAGGAGCAGTCTCTCCAGGGTCTTCATCATGTGAGCAGTCAGGTCCACTGGTCTGTAGCTGTTCAGGTCTCTGGGGTGGGAAGTCTTTGATACGAGTACCACACAAGATGTTTTCCACAACTGTGATACCCTCTCCAGCTTCAGGCTCAGGTTGAAGATGTGCTCCACAATCCCACACAGCTGGTCTGCGCAGGACTTGAGGAGCTTTGCGCTGATGCAGTCCGGACCCGAGGCCTTCCTCGCCTTGATCATCCTAAGCTCCGCCCTCACGTGGGTCTTAGTCAGGGTCAGGTTGGGGCTGGGAGGGCTGTATGCTTGGAGTGGGGGGATGTTGGTGGTGGTGGGGGTCTGAACAGCAGGTCTTGATGACTTTAGAGGCAGCAGTGGTTGTTGTGCAGGCGGAGGGGAGGGCGGTTGGTCAAACCTGTTAATAAAACAGGTTCAGATTTTTCGCCCACTCCCTGCCCCCCGTGGCCTGGGGGGAGGTATTCTGGAGCCCAGAGATGGTTTTGAGGCTTCTCCAGACCCCGCTGATTTCGCTCTGTTGCAGTTTGTCCTCCATCTTCTTCCTGAAGCTGTCCTTGCCTTCTCTGATCTTTCTCCTCAGCTCCCTCTTTACGGACTTCAGCATCTCCCTTTTCCCCGACCTGAAGATCCTCTTCTTCTCTCTCAGAAGTGATTTTATCTCAGGGTTGATCCAGGGTTTGTTGTTCGAGCAACACTGTATGGTCTTGGTGGGTATGGTGTTCTCCACACAGAAGTTGATGTAGTCCGTGATGGTGTGAGTGAGGCCATCAATGTCCTCACCATGTGGATCGCAGAGCTGCTCCCAGGCAGTGATTTCAAAACATTTCAAGCCCCTTAGATATCCTTCCAACATCACTACTTTTCAAAATATTTGACTCTATAGGGCCTTTAATTCTCGAATTCATTAATTGGTCACTTTTATCAGGCACTGTTCCCAGTTCTTTTAAACAAGCAGGGGCGGCGTGGTGACGGAGTGGTTAGCACTGCGGCAGCACAGCAACTCACCCTTGGCCGGGGGATCCTGGGTTCGATCCTAGCCCCCGACCAACAGTGTAGAATTTGCATGTTCTCCCCTTGTCTGCGTGGGTTTACTCTGGGATTTCTCCGGTTTCCTCCCACAGGCCAAAAACATGCACGTTAGGTTAATTGGCATCAAACTGGGGATTCTAAATTGTCCTTAGGTATGACTGTGAGAGTGAATGGTTGTCTGTCTCTCTGTGTTGGCCCTGCGATGGACTGGCGATCTGTCCAGGGTGTACCCTGCCTCTCACTCAAAGATGCTGGGATAGGCTCCAGTCCCCCTGCGACCCGAAAAGGATTAAGCGGAAGAAGATGATTGGTTGAACCCAAATTGTAGAAACAAAACTTAGACCCTACAGAACTGAACATTTACAGGCCAATTTCAAAGCTTCCCTCCTTATTCAAATTGCTTGAGAAAGTAGTAGCTGAGCAATTAATTACATTCATAGAGAGAAATAAAATCTTAGACACTTTCCAGTCTGGTTTCCGCAAAATGCACTCCACCGAGACAGCACTAATTAAAGTCTCCAGTGACATCATGATGGCAGCAGATTCTGGTCAGTACTTGGTCCTGGTGTTGTTGGATCGCACCACTGCTTTTGACATGGTGGACCACAATATATTGATAAATAGGATAAAGGACACATTTGGTATTTCAGGATTATTTCTGAAATGGTTCTCATCATATTTAACTGACAGAGAGTTTTGTGTTTTATTTAATGAGAAGATGTCAGAGGTTAAAGGACTTTGCTGTGGGGTTCCTCAAGGCTCAGTTCTGGGCCCTACTCTTTTTTTTATTGTATTTAACTCCACTTGGCCAGATTATTAGTCAGTTTAAGGGTGTTTCTTACCATTTTTATGCAGACGGCATTCAGCTTTACTGCTCTTTTAAAGAAAATGAGCTGAACATTTTATCAAACTTAATCTCTTGCCTGTCTGCCATTAACAAATGATTAAACAATAGCTTCCTACAATTAAATCTTAATAAGACAGAAACACTGATCATCGCTCCAGACAGTAAAATTCCTCTGATAAAGCAACACTTAGGTCACCTAGGCTCTTCTGTCCAGCCCAGCCTGCGTAATCTGGGTGTTGTTTTTGACAATGCTATGTGACTGGGCTGCCATGGTCGGCAACTAGTCAGAAATTGCTTTTTTCATCTGAGGAAAATAGCAAAACTTAGATCTATGCTCTCAACACCTGAACTGGAAATGATCATTCATGCTTTTATCTTGTCTTGCTTAGATTATTGTAATGCCCTTTTTATGTGTTTGAATAAAACTGCTGTTGCCCACCTTCAAACAGTGCAAAATGCAGCAGCTCGGCTTTTAACCCAGACGAAGAAAAGGGAACACATTTCCCCAGTTTTATCATCCCTTCATTGGTTGCCAGATGCTTTTAGATTTCATTTTAAGATTTTAATTTTGACTTTTAGAGCTCTTAATGGCCAAGCCCCTTCATACATCTCAGCCCTCTTGACTCCTTATGCCATGACACGATCACTAAGATCCTCAGACCAGAGACTCCTTGTGGTCCCTCTGACCAAGTTCAGAACCTGTGGAGATCGATCCTTCCAGGCCACTGCACCGCGGCTTTGGAACACACTTCTCCTGTCCTTGTGCTGCCTTGAGTCTGTTGACTCTTTTAAGAAGGAGTTAAAAACTCATTTGTTCAGACAGGCTTTTAGCTCTCATTGAATGGATTCTGTTTCTTCACTGTTTTCTCTTTTTATCCCTATTAATATGTACAGTATATTGTATCTTATTTCTGCTGATTTTAATTTCTGGGTATTTATAAATTTTAACTTGCTGTGAAGCACTTTTTGATATATACCTGTGAAAAGTGCTATACAAATAAACTTTGCTTGCTTGCTTGCTCCCACCGCACACCTGTGCCCACTTGTCACTCAATAGGCTGTCTGGTATTTATTGGGTGACAGTGGGGACATTCAGTGTCGCTGCATAAGTCAGCACTCGTCACAGTTCTGTCTTAAGTCTTCCTGTCTATGGCTACACCAGTCGATGTTGATGTCCTGGGGCTGTTGGTATTTTTCCCACCGGACTACTCCGGAGTTGTTTTTCCCAGAGCCCGCTGAGCTCCGACGCCCAATGCAAGTCTCAATATTATTTACTGCCCTTCCTTGTCCACTGCCCAGCTCTGCCTGGGGAAGCGCGTGGAGCTCCTTCCCCTGCCAATGGAACTCGGACATCCATTGCTTCGTGTGCCAGATAGTGTTTTCCTCTGAACAGTTCATGTATTTTGTGTTTCCCCATTTTGTTAAATAAACATGTCTGTTGTTGTGCAACAAACATGACTATATATATATATATATATATATATATATATATATATATATACAGTATATATATATATATATAGTCATATATAAAAAGAACATGAAGGCTTGTCTCAGTTTTGCCAGAAAACATCTTGATGATCCCCAAGAAATTTGAGAAAACACTCTGAGAACTGAAGAGTCAAAAGTTGAAATTTTTGGAAGGTGTGTGTGTGTGTCCCCATCATGATACTGGGCACGGGTGGGTGCCATGCCCAGTTCTCAGTAAAGTTTGTCTTTTTCTGTCTGTTTCTTTGTGCATCCTGTCCAGTTATTGTGTTATTTTGTATTTTTAGTAATGTGTGCATTTTGGGGGTTGTGTTGTTTCATTATGGTTTAAGGTTGGTGTTTTATTTTGACAGCGCTTTGCAGCTTTTGGTTGTCAAACTGTTGGGAGCTGCACAGCTGTCAGTCATTCTGTTATTTTCTCCACTCTTGTATCTACCCTTTTTACCCATCAAGAGACAGTAAGGGCACGATAACCTTTCCCCATTGTCGTGCCCTACTGTGATGTCCTCAGATGATTACCAAAAATCTGAATGTGTTGTCAGCCGTCACCATTGAGGAGATTGCATTGAGCTCCAACCAGGTAATTTGTCTTTTCCCTCCATTCCCTCAGCTGTGAGCCCTGCCGTTCCTCGGGTGTGCTCCAGCTGTGATTGCCTCTACTCCCCAGCGTCCCCGAGCACCTCAGCCGCTATTTGCCCTGGCTGTTCTGTCTCCCCCTGGTCGTGAGCTCCACTTTCTTCCGCCACGTGTTTTGCCTTCTTTATTTATAAGTGTTGTGTTGCATTTCTTGTGCGTCTTTAATAAATGTCACAAACTCACAAATGGCATTTGGTGTCCTGTTCTGATTTATGACAGTCCCATTACATCGGGCATACAATTAAAACAGCATTTCAGAAAAGGAACATCATAGCAACAGCAAAATATGGTGGTGGCAGTGTGATGGTCTGGGGCTATTTTGCTGCTTCTAGACCTGGAAGACTTGCTGTGGTAAATGGAACCATGAATTCTGCTGTCTACCTAAAAATCCTGAAGGAGAATGTCTGGCCATCTGTTCGTGACCTCAAGCTGATGCGCACTTGGGTTCTGAAGCAGAACAATGATCTAAAACACACCAGCAAATCCATCTCTGAATGGATAAAGAAAACAAAATTAAGACTTTGGAGTGGCCGAGTTAAAGTCCTGACCAGAATCCGATTGAGATGCTGTAGCATGACCTTAAAAAGGTGGTTTATGTCATAAACTCTCCGTGTGTTCTGCCATGGCGCATGGAGGAGGAGAAGGATGAAAGGATTTAAGCACAGGGTTTCACCACACACACATTTATTGATATGACACAGTTCAAAAAATAAAGACTTACAAGAAGGTTATGATGTACACAAAATGGCTGACACAAAGTAGACAGTGGGCAGACCACTGTGTACCGTGGCCACAGGAAAAATAATACAATATACACATGAGCGCTCAGGAGAGCTAGGAAGACCTGAGGTGGCTCTACTAACTCGGGGGAACGCAAACTGGGCACAGCCTAAGCGTAGCAGTTATGCTGTGGGAAGAAACGCCACCAGAAGCGTAGCAGGATTACTGCAAAGGGGGAAGCGCTTCTGGTCCAGCATAACAGCTGACCACACAGAGAAACACTAACAATTTACTCATGAGTAGGAGCAGTCCCAAAAAGTCCAGTTCTCTCGGCGAGCATAAACAATAGTCCTTCCTGACGTGACGGTCACACCGTGGAGAACAAGAGTGACTCGCACAATGACCCAGCGGCGTTTGTCTAGCGAAGAGCTGCTTAAATCCAAACACCACTGGCCACACAAATTGGGAACACCTGGGCGAGGTGCAGGAAAGATAATTACCAGTGCTGGAAACAGCTGATGGAACTAGGGAGAGCGAGGGGGCGTGGTTGGACCGGCAGACTGTCAGCAGCATGGGAAAAAAAAAAAGCTCACAGATGCTGACTAACAGCTGCCGGTCAGGCAGTGGCTAAGTGATGAAATAAATACAGAAATACACAAAATGCATATAACAGTGACACCAGCCCCACAGAGAGATTGAAACCGAGCCGGGGAAGGCCAAGCTGGCTCAGCTCGTGACAGTTTATGCTTGAAAACCCTCCAGTGTGGCTGAATTACAACAATTCTGCAAAAACGAGTGGGCCAAAATTCCTCCACAGCGCTGTAAAAGACCCATTGCCAGTTATCACAAATGCTTGATTACAGTTGTTAATGCTAAAGGTGACCCATCCAGTTGTTAGGTTGGGCGAGGGGGGGCAATCACTTTTTCACACAGGGCTATGAAGGTTTTGATTTTTTTTCCCCTTAATAATAAACACTTTCTTTGAAAAACTGCATTTTGTGTTTACTTGTGTTATCTTTGTATAATATTTAAATTTGTTTGATGGCCTGAATGGAATGTCTGGCTTAGGCCCCTGTCCGGGAGATCTTCAACTCCCACCTCCAGAAGAACTTCAACCACATTCCAAGGGAGTCTGGAGACATGGAGTCTGAATGGGCCATGTTCTCCACCTCCATTGTTGAAGCGGCTGCCCAGAGCTGCAGCCGCAAGGTTGTCGGCGCATCTTGTGGTGGCAACCCCCGAACCAAGTGGTGGACACCAGTGGTGGTGGTGGTGGTGGGGGGCATTAAGCTGAAGAAGGAGTCCGATCAAGCTTAGTTGGCTTGTGGGACTCCCGAAGCAGCTGAGGTTTACCGGCAGGCTAAGCGGAGTGCAGCTCGGGTGGTTGCTGAGGCAAAAATTCAGGTATGGGAGGAGTTTGGTGAGGCCATGGAACCAAGACTTTTGGTCGGCCTCGAAGAAATTCTGGCAAACTGTTCGGCGGCTCAGGAGGGGAAAGCGGCTCCCTGTCCACACTGTGTATGGTGCGGATGGGGAGCTGCTGATTTCAACTGGGGATATCATCAGCCGGTGAAAGGGATACTTCAAGGATCTCCGCAATCCCACTGATGCAACATCCACAGAGGAAGCAGGGCTTGTGGACAAGGGGGATGACTCGCCTATCACAGAGGCTGAGATTGCCAGGGTGGTTAAAAATCTATTTGGTGGACGGTCCCCGGGGGTAGACAAGATACACCCTTAGTACCGCAAGGCCCTGGATGTTGTAGGGCTGTCATGGTTGACACCCCTCTACAACATTGTGTGGAGGTCAGGGGCAGTACCTTTGGCATGGCAAACTGGGGTGGTGGTTCCTCTCTTCAAAAAAGGGGACCTGAGGGTGTGCTCCAACTTTAGAGGATCATACTCCTCAGCCTCCCTGGGAAGGTCTATGCCAAGGTGCCACAGCCAAGAGAGGAGAGTCCGGCCGTTAGTTGAAACTCGGATTCAGGAGGAGCAATGTGGTTTTCATCCTGGCCATGACACATCGGACCAGCACTTTACCCTCTCAAGAAACCTCGAGGGTTCGTGGGAGTTTGCCCAACCAATTTAAATGTGTTTTGTGGACTTGGAGAAGGCATTTGACCATGTCCCTCATGTTTTTTTTTTTGTTTGTTTGTTAGTTTTTGTGGGGGGTGATTTGGGAGCATGGGGTATCAGGCTTGCTGTTACGAGCTATTTGGTCTCTGTATGACCGTTGTGAGAGTTTGATTCGTGTTGCCAACACTCGGTCGGAGTCATTCCCAGTGAGAGTTGGACTCCGCCAGGGCTGCCCTTTGTCACTGATCCTGTTTATAATTTTTAGGGACAGGATTTCTAGGAGCAGCCAAGGAATGGAGGGTGTCATGCTTGGTGACCACAGGATCTCATCTCTGTTGTTTGCAGATGATGTTGTCCTTTTCCATCCAGCAATGACATACAGTTCTTACTGGGACGGGTTGCCACTGAGTGTGAAGCAGCTGGGATGAGAATCAGTACCTTCAAGTGCGAGTCGATGGTCCAAAGCTGGAAAAAGGTGGATTGTCCCCAACCGTCTCTGGGTTGGGGACAAGATACTGCCCCATGTGGAGGAGTTTCAGTATCTTGGGGTCTTATTCATGAGTGAGGGGAGAATGGAGCGAGAGATTGACAGATGGATCGGAGCAGCATCTGCAGTGATGCGGATGTTGTACCGGTCTGTTGTGGTGAAGAGGGACCTGAGCTCTAAGGCAAAGCTGACAATTTACCAGTCAATCTATGTTCCTCCCCTCACCTATGGTCACGAGCTTTGGGTATTGACTGAAAAAACGAGATTGTGGATACAAGCGGCTGAAATGAGCTTTCTCCGTAGCATTGCTGGACTCACCCTCAGAGATAGGGTGAGGAGCTCAGTCATCCGGGAGAGGCTCAGAGTAGAACTGCTGCTCCTCCACATTGAAAGGAGCCAGTTGAGGTGGTTTGGGCATCTGATCAGGATGCCTCCTGGATGCCTCCCACTTGAGGTATTTTGGGCACGTCCCTCTGGGGGGAGACCCTGGGGCAGACCCAGGACTCGGTGGAGAGGCTATGTCTCCCAGCTGGTCTGGGAACGCCTTGGTATCCTCTCTGAAGAGCTGGAGCAGGTGGCTGAGGAGAAGGAAGTCTGGGCTTCTCTGCTTGAACTGCTGCCTTCGCGACCTGGACCTACGTTAAACCTTTATAAGATGGATAGATGGCTGGATGGTCTGAAATATTGAAGTGTGACAAACATACAAAAAATGAGAAATGACGAAGGGGGCAAACACTTTTTCACACAACTGCATACATGCCCATGCCGCAGAGCAACTACTAGTTATGGGTACAGTTTTGGTTGTTTAAAAGCAAATTTTTACAACGGGTCTTAAAAGTGTTTAGTATGGTACGTTCTCTGATTGCAGGTGGTATTTTATTCCAGATCTCGGTGCCCCTCACTGATCGCACAGATTGAGCAGCTGCTGCTGTTCCACCACCTGAAGCTGCAGTTCCTGGAGTAATGGATCTTTGGTGTTCCTCAGAGCTCAGTGCTACATCCCCTTTTACCCCACTCAAATTATTTACATTAATTTCTATCCTAAAATTAATTCAAAGTCACATTTTCACCCTAATGTCGATTTTTTTTCAGGGCACAGAAATGGGGTTTTGTTTGAACTTTTTTCCCAAAATAAAATGTGTGACCATGTAAGTCCTTGTTGGCTGAGAGATGCAGAATGATGATGAGCTCTAACATCAGCAGGAACATCTCCCTTTGTGGTCATTTCTCAGCCATATCTCAGCCCACAGACAAGATTCTAAATCTGGATCTTTCCCTGCCCTCAGAGAACAGAAAATGTAAATACTAACTAAAAAAAGCTGCTTCCTGTCAGAGGCTCTGCTGAAGCGTGGAGTTAAATATGAAGGACAGCCAGCGTGTGTCTGAGCAGACTGTCATGGTGGGAGCTCTAAAAAATCAAAAGCATCAATAAAAGTCTGGGTTGTTCCTATTTGTCTTCCTGTGGTCAGGCTGCTTCTTCTGTCCCTCTGTGAAGTCATTCTTAAGGCCATCACATACTCCACTAGAACAGAGAAATTTGTTCTTTTTCTTGAGGTAACAAGAACAAAGTTCTTTCTGGCCAGAATATTTCAGACTTTACAAAAAACACAAATGCAGAGCTCCTGGGAAATTCACATTTCTGACCAGTCACAAAAAAGTTCTTTGACACCATGCCAAAAAAAAAAGTTCTGCCACAATGATGTATCAAGACAAGCTGCAAGAACTCCCAAACTGTCATGAATTGACCCCTTCGGGGCAGAAAGACAGACCCAGTCGCTGAACTGCAGTCATGCCATTTATTAAATAAAGGAAAACACAAAACAAACGATGCAGGACACACAAAAATACGAACTTAAAGGAACTCACAGAGGAGAACTCTTCAGAGCCAAAATCGCACTGCGAGAGGAAATCAGAATCAGAATCAGAATCAGAATGAACTTTATTGCCAAGCACGTTTACAAGGAAACACAAGTAAACATACGAGGAATTTGACTTGACAGAAGGATAAGTCCATCAGGCATCAGGCAGCTGTTGCGTAACACTTGACTAGAAGTGCGATAAGGTACAAGGATTATTTATCTGATAATTAGAACTGTGTGACTGTGGATGAGGTTTTACTCTGACCACACAAACACTCACAAACTAAGAAAGAAAGGCTCTCTAAACTGGACACCGGTCCGATCTGGACAATTTATTAATAATTAATCTTTATACCTTCAATCAGTCAATCAGTCTCAAAATTCGAGAGTTCTTCTGCAGTGACCCAGGAAAGCACACACCACAAAAGAAATCAAGTACAACTTCTCTCTACCGTTACCAAGTTTTATTCATCAGATTCAGGTTATATGACAATACATTCAAATGGTTTGTAAGCAGGTAAATGACCAAGGTTAAGCATCACATTAATTTGCTGACTGATTATTAAGTAACAGAATGCAATCACAATTGTGGAACCAGGAGAAACCAGATTTTGAATTTTAACTGTAATGCAATGGAAGACTGTAAAATAACTAACAATTCTCACAGTGTCTCCTCCGCCATCAAGGGCAACGAGCCCATCTGCACCTGGATGGCGAAGGAGACACTTTGAGAATCACTTTTTTTGATTTCTCCAGTGCCTTTAGCACCATTCAGCCACTGCTGCTGGATGAGAAGCTGCGGGTGATGGGGGTTGACAGCTCTGTGATCTCCTGGATTACTGACTACCTGACAGGCAGACCACAGTTTGTCCGGCTGGGCAGTGTCTGGTCTGGAGTGGTGGCTAGTGATACGGGAGCACCACAGGGGACTGTGCTCTCTCCTTTTCTTTTTACCTTATACACCACTGACTTTCAGTACAACACAGAGTCATGCCACCTGCAAAAATTCTTTGACGACTCAGCTGTTGTGGGGTGTATAAGAGGGCGAGAGGAGGGGGAGTACAGGGCACTGGTAGACAGATTTGTGGAGTGGACGGAGCAGAATCACCTGAGGTTGAATGTCAGCAAGACCAGAGAGATGGTGATTGACTTCAGGAAGAGGAAGACACCTTCTCAGCCATTGCAGATTAGGAGGGAGGATGTGGGAGTGGTGGAGGACTACAAATATCTGGGTGTCAGGATCAGCAGTGGGTTGGACTGGAGATCCAACATCAATGCTGTGCACAAGAAGGGAATGAGCAGACTCTACTTCCTGAGGAAGCTGAGATCCTTCAATGTGTGCAGCAGGATGCTGCAGCTTTTCTACCAGACTGTTGTCACCACCGCCATCTTCTTTGCTGCTGTCTGTTGGGGTAGCAGTATCAGGGCCAGAGACACCAACAGACTTGACAAGATTATCAAGAGGGCTGGCTCTGTAATTGGTCTCAGACCAGAGACCTTTGAGACAGTGATGGAGAGGAGAACACTAAGTAAATTGCGATCCATCAAGGACAATCCTGATCACCCCCTCCACCACACACTGGATAGACAGCGCAGCACTTTCTCCAGTAGACTACTACAGCTTCGTTGTCAAACAGCCAGGTACAGGAAATCTTTCCTGCCACATGCAATTTCACTGTACAATAACTCACTATAATGTTGTATTCCGGTCATATCAATGCTGCCACACTGCACCTTACAGATTAACTGGCACCTCACATTTCACTCTGCTCCTGATAGTTCTTCATTGTGCAATGGGATGATTCATGTGTTTATTCGGGTCATCATATACCATATTAAGCTCAGAATCAGAATCAGAATCAGAATCAGAATTTATTGCCAAGTATATTTACAAGTAAACACACAAGGAATTTGACTTGACATTGGGCGCGCACATTAGGCGCATCCAATGACACGGCAGCCATAGAGGCGCCTGTCTGCAGTGGGGGTAAAGGGGGGAAGGGGGGGGGGAAACACAATAGGCAGAGAGAAAAAACATAGTTATCAGAATCACGCTCGTATAAGCTCATATAAGCTCATGAGCCAAATTTTGATTACACAGAAAAAAACCCTCTATGCACATTAGCAGACAATAGATACAATCACACAGCAGAGGGAGGGAGAGCAGTGTGTGTATATTTGCATGTCGTTGTGTAGTGTGAGTGTAACAGTTGTTAGTGAGCAGCAGAGGGCGCCTCCAGGCAGTGGATAGATGTTATAATCATGTGACTTATAAACAAGTCAGAGATCAGAGTCTGTCTCTCTTTTCCTCTTCCTTGCAGAAGGCACATGGGCAATGTCCTTGAGAGACCAATCCGCTGACGACAACAACTGATTGTTGATGTATGGGTAGACATAAGCCACTTCTCCGGCGTTATCTTCATCGAGGAGGAATGTAAACAAAGGCACCAAAACACAAGGTCAAATCTGCACAGTGCACTCAGAGAATAAAAAATTTCTCTCTCTTCGATTCTGTGCTTCAATTTCATACAGGCTTGAATCATACTTTAGATCATTCTCTGGAGAGCACTCAGCGATCCACAGATGTTATCCACCTACCGAAACATAGGTAAAACATGTCCAGAGAGTTCGTTCTCTCTTCAATGCATGCCAGATAGTAAATTCCATGTTAATCCTGCCGCTGACAGTCAGTGCTCCCCCCAGCTGGACGAATTGTTGAATTTGTTAAGGGAGCTACGCCGGGGTCCGCATTTGATTAGCTCACCCAGATAATTTCGATACACTAGGAAAACTCCAGGGGCCAAACAGAAGATCCTGTGATCAGTTCAATCTCAGTCGAATCACACAGACACATGAATTCCAATACCATGAGTCTCCCTTGGGTTCCCCCTGACCCGATCTTCTACTTTTTAAAGTGGTGACAATCGCATATAAGCCGCTTTCCAGATCCATAATTTCCATTTGGATTAAGCTATGATTAAGCTATGATGTATATAGGTTTTATAGTTGTGTTAGTTTTACTTTCCATGGGTAATCCCTTTGTATGTCATGTGTGTGTTTCTGTTGTTTGGTTGTCTACTGTCATGCTGCTGTTACACTGTAATGTCCCAGTTTGGGATCAATAAAGTACATCTATCTATCTAAAATTGGACGCAATTTTATGAAGAAAATGACATAAGCTGGTTATCTGAAAAAGAAAATTCTGAATTAATCTACAAAAAGAACAGAGGTTATTGAAAAGAGAATATTAATTTTCCTTCAGCTTATAGCTTCTATCATAGCTTAAGGATTACTCTAACATGGAGAATGGGGCATATTCAATTAGGACTAGACATCACATTTAGCCCAGCAGATAGTAAGTGGAAGTCTGACTTACGAGAAAGCTGTGTTTTCACATAATCCAGCGATGATCGTACCAGCAGTCCTTTCAGCTACAGCTGTGATGGCTCAGACTCATCCGCGGGCATCCAGGGGCATGCGGGCATAGACAGCTGGCTGCAGAATGAACAGCTGGCCCCAAGAGCATGCGTGACGTCTTTGTGGCAATGAGTCCGAAAATTTAGGGTATCCACCAGCCACTGGAGAACTTAGGATGAAGGAAAAAAAATGCATTTAGACAGTTTCACCCATGAGATCTGAGTTCTTCTGGCATCGAGATACGTAGGTGAGGCAGAAAACAAAAGTCAAAAATTCTCTGTTAGTCCACTTTAACGGTGAATCAAAGTAAAATCAACAGAAAAGATTTAGCAGAATAAACACAGCTTCTGAGGAGAGACAGAAAGAGGCGTTTGGAGTTTGACTCCCATAAAGAAGTGAGCTCACAGGAAAGAGTGATCTCTATTCAGATGCCAGGAAAAACAGGAAAAACTTAACAAAAGACTGAACTAAGACAAACTTAACACAGAAAGAAACCCAGGAAAAAAAGCTTCACGGTTAGGGCGTTTCTGCCTGTTTAACTGAACCAAGTTTCCCGGGGTTAGTTTGACTGTCATGAAAAGAGAACCAATTGTCTTCCATTGCAGGAAGTTTGAATGAATGCTGCTCCAATCAGGAAGCAGTTCTTTGTCTGTAACCGACCAATAAAATAACAAAAGGGCATCATCTAACAGGGGCAGCCTGTGATTGGCTGTTACCAGTCAGATGACTGACACAGGTTTCAAAAGACATTCATATATTTTCTTTGAAATTCATTTTATATACTTGATATATGTTATGATATGTTGATTTATGTAAAGTGGTGATGGGGGCGCGCATGGACGCAGCGGCCCCTCTTGGCATCAGTGTGAGAGTTTTGAGTGTTTTGATCATCCCAGACGTACATTCTGTAAAACTTACAACTGTGAGACCTTATTAAACATCAAGGTACTGCATGCTGCAAGAATCGCGGCGCTCGGTTGTGACTTGGACATTCTACGCCAGCATGGAATTTTGTTGGAGATTCCACTGGATGCTACCTGGGAAAGGAGGAGGCGTAATCGGAGCAAACGCAAGCAAAAGTGAGAGAAAAAAGGCCGGGATTCATGCTAGGCTAAAGGCTAACCCCTTCAGACCAGAAGTATCGTCATTCCTTCTCTCTAATGTCCGCTCCCTTGACAACAAGCTGGACGAGTTGCGTCTGCTGAGAGAAACCCGGAGAGAGTGGAGGGACTGCTGTGTGCGTGCGTTCACGGAGACATGGCTCCACGACAACACCCCTGACGCGGCCATTCAGCTGGAAGGGACAACATCATTCCAGGTGGACAGAGAAGCTGCTAGCTCCAGTAAGAGCCGGGGGGGTGGGGGGGGGGGGCTATCCATCTATGTTAACAAGAACTGGTCCATTAACGCCATGTTAGTATCTAAACAATGCTCTCCATTGGCAGAGTTCCTTATTGTAAATTGTCAGCCATTTTTTCTGCCAAGGGAATTCACCAACGTGTTTGTAGCTGCTGTTTACATAGCGCCTAGCGCTAATGCTAAAGCTAATGCTAAAGAGGCACTCGGAGAGCTGCACAATGCTATTAGTGAAATTCAAACTTCACACCCAGACAGTTTTGTGGTGGTTGCGAGGGATTTTAATCACACCAGTTAAAAGACTCTGCTCCCCAAGTTTTAACAATGTGTAGACTTTAAGACCAGAGGAGAGAATATGTTGGACTTGGTGTACACAAACACAGATGCTTATAAGGCAACATCTCGCCCCCACCTCGGCCATTCTGATCACCTATCCGTGATGCTGGTACCTGCCTACAAACCTTTACTGAAGCGCAGCAGGCCAGTAGTGAAACAAATAGGGCTTTGGCCAGAGGGTGCAGCCTCGGCACTTCAGGACTGTTTTCTGCACACAGACTGGGAGGTTTTCAAAATAGCAGCCTCTCAGGGAGACAGATGTGGAGGAGTATGCTGAAACGGTCACCAGCTACATCAGGAAGTGCACAGAGGATGTCACTATAGTGAAGACCTTCACTGCACGGGGCAACCATAAGCCCTGGATGACTGCAGAGGTGCGCTCGCTGCTCATAGCCAGAGATGCAGCCTTCAGAGCGAAGGACAGGATCACCCTCCGCTCAGCCAGGTCTGCGCTCTCAAAGGGAATTAAGACCGCGAAGCGCGCCTATGCAGAGAAAATCCAGGGACACCTCTGTGACACTAGAAACACCAAGCGGATGTGGCAGGGAGTTCGGGCGCTGACGGACTATAAGTCTAGGCAGGGGGTTGATGATGGTGACGCTTCGCTTCCAGACAGGCTCAACAACTTCTGTGCACGTTTTGAAGCATCAAACCCGACAATCAGAGGGAGGGCTGGCCCATCTCCACCATCTGTTGGGCCAGCTATCACCATCAACGCAGCGGACACATGGAGGGCCCTAACCAGGGTCAACCCAGGTAAAGCAGCAGGTCCAGACAACATCCCGGGACATGTGCTCCGAGACTGCGCGAGCAAGTTGGCGGATGTCCTGACTGACATTTATAACATCTCCCTGAGTCAGGCCATCGTTCCCAGATGCTTTAAAACCTCTACCATAGTACTGGTGGCAAAGAAACCAGTTGTGTCCTGTCTGAATGACTATCGTCCTGTTGCACTGACACCAATTGTGATGAAGTGTTTTGAACAGCTTGTCAAACCACACATCACAGCCTGCCTCCCTGCATCACATGACCCACTCCAGTTTGCATATCGTTCAAACCGCTCCACGGAGGATGCTATAGTCACCATCCTGCACTCTGTCATCACCCACCTGGATCAGAAAGACACCTGTGCCAGACTCCTGTACATTGATTTCAGTTCAGCATTCAACACCATTATTCCTCAGAAACAGCACCGGATGTTTGAGCACCGGATCCCCTCAAGGCTGCGTATTCAGTCCACTGTTGTTTACACTTCTAACACATGACTGTGTATCCAGACACGAGGGAAACCAGATTATTAGAGTTTTCAAACGACACCACAGTGGTGGGACTTATTCAGAGGGATGAGGAATCAATGTACAGGGAAGAAGTGAGAGACCTGGAGGGCTGGTGCAGGGAGAACAATCTGGTGCGCAACGTGGACAAAACGAAGGAAATGATTATCGACTTCCGGCGGTCACAGCCTGAACACATCCCTCTCAGCATCAGCGGCCGTTTAGTGGGGAGAGTGGAGAACATCAAGTTCCTCGGAGTGCAGGTCTTTCAGGACCTGACCTGGAGCAAGAATTCCTTGGGGATCAGGAAGCAGGCCCAGCAGAGACTGCACTTCTTGAGGAAACTCAAACAGGCCTCTCTCCCCATCTGTATCCTCAGGACCTTCTACAGAGGTGTGGTGGAGAGTGTTCTGACGTACTGCATTGCAACATGGTACTCCAGCTGCAGTATGTCAGACAAAAAAGCCCTGCAGACGATAGTTAAGGGAGCTGAGAGGGTAATTGGAGTCTCCCTCCCCTCTGTTCAAGAACTTTTTCAGAACCGTTGTAGGAGCAGGGCACTGAACATTGTCAAGGACCGTTCTCACCCTCTGCATAAACACTTTGAACTTCTGCCATCTGGCAAACGATTCCGGAGCATCAGAGGCAGAACCACCAAACTGATTAACAGCTTCCTTCCACAAGCTGTTAGGATGCTGAACAGTTGATCCGGAATCTCTCATACATACTACTGCACCTATGGACATTATGTATATTATTTGTATATTATAGTTCTGGTTAGTTTTTAAGTATGTCTCAGGGAAGTGTGAATGGCTGTCTTGGGGTGGGGGTGAGGGTGTGTGTGAGTGTGTCTTAAATTATGTTCTTTTTTTTTAATTATATGGATGCCGAGAGAAACACAATTTCATCTTGCCTGCACTACAGTTGTATGTACAACAATATGACAATAAAGGTTGATTTGATTTGATTTTGATTTATAATCTAGGCTGACTCCAGTGAATAATGACTAATATTCAGTCAGCATGCACGGTTAAAAACTTGTCTTCTATAATTAACATATATTGGGATAGGCTCATGTTGTGGAGATGTGAGAATGACGAGGCAGAGTTCTCTCTCAAGTCAGCTTTATTCACATCACCATCATTTCAAAGCAGAAAAAGAGATCCACACAGTAAACTCTCGTCCTTAAATATCAGGACTCAGGTCACATGTCTCACCAACCACATTGCATTATAATGACAGTAACAATGCATCTTCTCTCCATGATATCACCCCCACTGTCTACAATGCATCTCCTCTTTAATCCTTTAATTATAACCCACAGTCTCAAGCTTTGCATACCAAAGCTACCACTCTTGCAGCTTCCTGTAATCACCAAGGGAGCTCTGCCATTGTTCTGGTCTAAAATGTGAGTCCAAAAACAGGTCACGTATGTGTGTCCACCACACAAAGCCCCCCCCCCCAGCATTTTAGAACAAACAAGGAAATAACAACATGCATGCCGCGATAGTATCAATATACATCAGTCCACATGCTGTCTGGGCTTCCGTCTCCTGCCGTATCTGCTGTAGCTGGGGTTCGACGTCTCCGCAGCGCTGTCACGCTGGGGGTTTGCCGTCTGGGGGTGGAAACCTTTTGTCAGCACCTGTGGGAGTTCTGGGGAAACATTACTCTGCGAAGTCCCCCGCGGGGGTCTCTCGCCGCAGGGCCCTCGCCAACAGCACCTGCTCATCTGCCACCACAAAAGCGGGTTTGAGTCTGTTTATGCCAACTTTCTCTTTCCTACCCCCCAAATCTAGCAAAAACTGCTTATCCCCTGTTTCTAACACTCTGAAGGGTCTGTCATAAGGCAGTCGCAGTGGGGTTCGATGCACATCGTGTCTGACAAAAACAAACTCTGCGTTCTTCAAAGTTTTAGGCACAAAAACGCACGGAAAACTGTGGTGCGCGGGGCCGGGCAGCGTGCTTGATTCTATGTTACTCCGCAACAGCTGAGACGGGGAGGCGTCTGGCGCAGGGTTATTTGGGAGAAACTCCCCAGGGAGCCGGAGTGGCTGCGCAAACACGAGCTCCGCTGGGGAGGCTTCTAAGTCCTCTTTAGGCGCAGAACGCAACCCCAATAACACCCACGGTAACTTGTCTACCCAATTTGCACCCGTCAGTGACGCCCTGAGAGCTGCTTTCAATGACCTATGAAAACGTTCGCATAACCCGTTAGCCTGCGGATTGTACGCGGTTGTGCGGTGAATTGTGACACCCAGGCTGCGGGCTATTGTCGACCAAAGCTCAGAAACAAATTGAGGGCCTCTGTCAGATGCAACGTCCAATGGAACGCCGAAGCACGCCACCCAGGCTGTTAAAAATGCACGTGCAACCTCCTCGGCCGTGGTTGATGCCAGCGGGACCACTTCAGGCCAGCGTGTGGTGCGGTGCCCCATTGTGAGAAGGTGTGTGCACCCTTCTGACAGCGGGAGGGGGCCCACGAGGTCCACATGAACGTGATCGAACCTCTTGGCCGGAATGTGAAACGGCTCCAAAGGAGCCCTCGTGTGCCTGTGTACTTTGGCTTGTTGACACGCCATGCAGGCTGCTGCCCACTCTTTAACTTGTTTGCGGAGGCTCAGCCACACAAATTTTTCTCCTACCATTTTGACCGATGCATTGCACTCCCGGGTGCCCCAAAGAATGAATTGAGTCAAAAACGCGGTGGCGCCACGCAGCTGGTACTACTGGATGTGGCCGTCCCGTGGAGACATCGCAGATTGGGGGGGGGGGGGCATACCGTCTTGCAGCACCCTGTTCTCCAGCCTTAACCCTGTTCGTCCAGACTGGAGCGCGCACACATCCGCGTCACTAACCTGCTCCGTGGCCATGGCTGCGTAATCTATTCCTACGCTGACTGGGACCGCTACGGCACGCGAGAGGCAATCTGCCACTACATTGAGTTTTCCCACCACATGCTGGATATCAGTGGTAAACTCTGATATCGCGGCCAGCTGTCTCTGCTGCCGGCCTGACCACGGTTCGGAAACCTTGGCCATCGCGAATGTTAGCGGTTTGTGGTCAACGAACGCGGTGAAAGAGCGTCCTTCTAGCCAGAACTGAAAGTGGCGAATGGCCAAATGGAGAGCAAGCAGCTCCCTGTCGAACGTGCTGTATTTACTTTCGCTATCGTGCAAGGTCCTGCTGAAAAAGGCGAGGGGCTGCCAAACCCCGGCTACATGTTGCTCCACGACCGCCCCTATGGCCACCTCTGAAGCGTCAGTGGTGTGCGCTATGCGGGCCGTTGGGTCTGGGTGTGCCAACAACGCAGCCTTTGCCAAGGCTGCTTTCACCTCCGAGAATGCTTGGTCCCGCTCCGGGGACAACTCGACCTTATCCGCGGGTTTCTTTTTTTTGAGCGCAGCATACAGCGGCTGCATGAGCTGCGCCGCGCGGGGGAGAAAACGGTTATAAAAATTCACCATTCCCAAAAACTCCTGCAACGCCCTGACCGTCTGCGGCCGGGGAAAATCTGCCACCGTGCGCATTTTGTCAGGAAGCGGAACTGCTCCTTCGGGGGAGACGCGGTGTCCTAAAAAATCGATCTGCGCCACCCAGAACTGACACTTTGCTGGGTTGATTATTCAATTCAATTCAATTCAACTTTCTTTATATAGCGCCATTTCACAACAACAGTCATCTCATAGCACTATCAACTGTAGGGGGGAACCCCCACAGTTGCAGAAAGACCCCAGCAATCAGGCGATCCCCTGTGAGCAAGCACTTGGCGACGGTGGAGAGGAAAAACTCCCTTTTAACAGGAAGAAACCTCCAGCAGAACCAGGCTCAGGGAGGGGCAGTCATCTGCTGCGACTGGCTGGGGGGTGAGGGGATAGAGAAGAAGAAAAGAACAGACATGTAGAGAGCAAACAGCACGATGGGGACTCAATCTATGGGAGAGAACAAACAGATGTTAATGACCAGCAAAAAAAAATATATTTCATAGAGAGTGAGGAAAGGAGTTAGGCCCAGTGCATTACTGGAGGTCCCCCGGCTGACTAAACCTATTAGCAGCATAACTAAGGGAGGGTTCAGAAACACATGATCCCTCCCTAATTGTAGGCTATATCAAAAAGGTAGGTTTTAGCCCTATTCTTAAAAACAGAGATTGAGTCTGACTCCCGAATCCAGATTGGCAGCTGATTCCACAGGAGAGGAGCTTGATAACTGAAGGTTCTGCCTCCCATTGTACTTTTGGAGATTCTAGGTATTATAAGTAATCCTGCATTTTGGGAGCGTAGTGCTCTGTTAGGATAATACGGTAGTATCAGCTCTTTTAAATAAAAAGGAGCCTGATTGTTTAGAGCTTTGTAAGTAAGAAGAAGGATTTTAAACTTAATTCTAAACTCTATGGGAAGCCAATGAAGGGAGGCCGGAACCGGAGAGATATGATCTCTCTTTCTAGTACCTGTTAAAACTCTTGCTGCAGCATTTTGGATCAGCTGAAGACTTTTTAAAGATGTTTTAGGACAGCCTGATAATAAAGAATTGCAATAATCTAATCTCGAGCTAACAAAAGCGTGGATCAGTTTCTCAGCATCACTCTGAGACAAGATGCTCCTAATCTTGGCAATATTACGCAAATGATAGAAGGCAGTCTTAGAAACAAATTTAATATGTGAATTGAAGGACAAATCCTGATCAAAAATAACTCCAAGGTTCCTCACAGAGCTATTAAGAGAAAGAGTAACCACATCCAAACTGAAAGTTTGATTTGGAAAGGAATTTCTAAGGTTATTAACCTGTGATCTCCCAACCTTCGGAAAACTGTGGCCAGGTGTTTTTCGTGTTCGTCTTCGGACGTGCTGGCTACTAAAATATCGTCCAAGTAGACGAACACGAAAGGGAGATCACGAAGCACCGCATCCATCATGCATTGGAATGTCTGAGCAGCCCCTTTAAGTCCAAATGGCATGCGTTAAAACTCGAATAGGCCAAACGAAGTTATTACCGCTTTTTTGGGTATGTCCTTAGCGCACACTGGGACTTGGTGGTAACCGCGGACCAAGTCTATTTTAGAAAAAAACCACGCCCCTGCCAAATGAACGGTAAAATCTTGGATATGCGGGATTGGGTAGCAGTCGTGCGTTGTAGCGTTGTTTAACCTGCAGAAATCCCCATGATCCGCTGGTTTTCAGGACCATGTGCAGCAGGGAAGCCCATGGACTGTTTGAACGTCTGATAATGCCCAACCTCTCCAGGTTGGCAAACTCCTTGCGCGCTATGGCCAGCTTAACTGCGTCCAAGCGCCGAGCTTTTGCAAAAACGGGCGGTCCGGTAGTGGTAATAAAATGCTCCACCCCATGCTTAGCGACTGTTGCCGAAAATGTGGGGACGGTGAGTGCTGGGAACTGAGTGAGCAGTGTGTGGAACTTACCGCTTGCAGCTGTGACGTTGGCTTGTGCTGTTGGCGGGGCCACTCGCGCTGTGCAGGGGATAGAATCAAAAGAAAGTGCATTAACCAGGCGCCTGTTAGCGAGATCAACCAACAAACCATGTCAGCACAGAAAATCAGCCCCCAACATATTGAAATTTACTGCTGCTACAACAAAAGTCCACTCAAATGTACGGCCGTGCAGAGACAGGAGCAGAGTCTTCTCACCAAAGGTCTTAATCTCCGAGCCGTTCGCTGCTGTCACCCGGGGACCTCCGGAACCAGCTAGTCTGTCCGCGTAGGAAGGTGTGATGAAACTCAAGTGGGAGCCTGTGTCGACGAGGAACTGCCTCCCCGAGCGTGCGTCCGACAAGTAGAGCAGCTTGTTCTCCTCCCCGAGGGCTGCGGTTGCTACCGACCCCCGGTCTTGGCGTTTCCCGAACGCCCGAACTGGCACGGTGGTACACATTTGCGTGCCCTCTCTGTGAAGCGGCGATGATAGAAACAAAGGACGTCCGAGCCGCGTTCCCTGGCCCCTGCCGCCGCCGTCGTCGGTGAGTCTGGTACCGCTGCCTCTGGCCTCCTGTTGTCTCTGGTCGCCACGCTGAGTTCTGCTGCAGCGGCCGCGGCTGCACGCCACTTGGTGGCGTTGACAATCTGCTGCGCTCCTCGGCCCAGCGCGCGGTAGTCCCATTGGGCCAACAGTGGCGAACTGGCCAGGGTCGCTCTCACTGCTGACGGTATAGTCCTGAGGAAAAGGTGGGTGAAAATGAAGTGATCGTTGTCATAGTCTTTCAACCTCAACAACTTCTCCATCAGGTTCGCGGGCATATCATTTTCCAACTCCGTCAGCGCCAGGAGCCTCTCTGCTCGCTCCTCCGCCGAGGGGGTGAATTGCTGGATGAGTGCAGTCTTCAGCGTGCCGTATTTGTCGCTGTCTGGCGGCTGGTCGATCAGGCTCTCCACATGCTGGACCGTGTTGTTGTCCAGCTTTGCGACTACGTGGTAGAATTTTGTGGCGTCTACCGATATCCCCCGGAGGTTGAACTGCGCCTCAACCTCGTTGAACCAGGAGCGCGGATTGTTCTGCCAGAAGTCCGGTAGCTGGACTGTGGCGGCATTCGCTTGGCTGGGGACTCCTGACGAGGCTGGCCCGGGGGAATTCTCCTCTTGCATGATACGTCTTGGGTCACCAGTGTGGAGATGTGAGAATGACGAGGCAGAGTTCTCTCTCAAGTCAGCTTTATTCACATCACCATCATTTCAAAGCAGAAAAAGAGATCCACACGGTAAACTCTCGTCCTTAAATATCAGGACTCAGGTCACATGTCTCACCAACCACATTGCATTATAATGACAGTAACAATGCATCTTCTGGGCTGTACGGTGGCGCAGTGGTTTAGCACTGTGGCAGCACAGTTTTACCCTCGGCCGGGGGATCGCGGGGATCATGAGATCGTGGGTTCGATCCCAGCCCCCGACCAACAGTGAGCTGTGTGGAGTTTGCATGTTCTCCCCGTGTTGCGCGGGTTTACTTCGGGATTTCTCCGGTTTCCTCCCGCACACCAAAAACATGTAGGTTTAGGGCGCTCGCGCACGCAGCGACCAGCAGCCGGTGGCTTGTCACCAGACTGCAAACCAAGTCTACCTACGGGTACAAATAAGTACCAAAAAAAAAAAAAAAAAAAAAAAAAAATCTTCTCTCCATGATATCACCCCCACTGTCTACAATGCATCCCCTCTTTAATCCTTTAATTATAACCCACAGTCTCAAGCTTTGCATACCAAAGCTACCACTCTTGCAGCTTCCTGTAATCACCAAGGGAGCTCTGCCATTGTTCTGGTCTGAAATGTGAGTCCAAAAACAGGTCTCGTATGTGTGTCCACCACAATGTAAACATTTCAAAACATGCACACATTTAAAAATCAGTAGATTAATGAAATATCCCAAACCTGTTATTGTCCAACAAAGAAGTGGTAATCTTCAGCAAAGAGTGTCCTTAAAATTTCCCTGAGAAATGAAACTTGGAGACATAGTTAATGTGTGTCTGGGCTCCGGTGTCATCTCGGAGCTCAGGCACAGTTTAATGTTGTGTTTTGTGTTCTGCTTGTTGTCTGCTTGAGGGGTTGTTTGGTTCATTGTTTCTGCTTTTGCCCCTCTATCTCTCTCCAGACACTCCCACTTGCTGTTCACAGCTTACTGGCCACAGCTGTTAGCAGCTCATAATTAGCTCACCTGCAGCTCAGCTCACACACCTGCCTCCATTCATGTCACAGCTCACATTATATTTAACTCTGCTAGTTCATTAATTACTTGTCGCTCCATTAGTCATCTTCCTGTTAGTCAAAGTCAAAGTCAAAAGTCAAAGTGCCTTTATTGTCATTCCATTGTTAATGAACAATGCAACGAAACTGAGATGCTGCTCCCTAAAAACAAACTATAAACAAACTATCACACTCACAGTTCACTCATGCATTTAACATTCTTATAATTACAACAATAAATAATGCTTGAAACAAAATTACCTAAAAGTTGAATACAATATGTACGTAGCAATAATGAAAAACATACTGAGCGATAAATACAAAAGACCAGCTTATGCACACAGGGTTGTTGCTACAAAATAACCTAAAATAACAAAAAAATATCAGCAGTCTGTGCGTGTTACATAAATCCGTTCAAAATGCGTACTGCTGCTGGGAAAAAAACTATGATTAAACCTGGTAGTCCGGGTTTTATGGGATCTGTACCGCTTTCCCGAGGGGAGCAAGTGAAAGAAGTCATGGCCTGGATGAGCACAGTCTTTAATGATGGCAGTAGCTCTGTTGAGGTACCGAGACCTGGAAATCTCTTCCAGAGAAGGGAGAGAACAGCCAGTGATTTTTTGTGCAGTCTCGATCACTCTCTGGAAGGCTTTGCGGTCTGCGGCTGAACAGCCCTCATACCAAACCGTGATGCCATATGACAGAATGCTCTCAATAGCGAAGCGATAAAATAAAACCAGCAACTGTGCATTCAGGCCATTCTTCTTGAGGATCCTCAGAAAGTGTAGCCATTGTTGAGCCTTTTTTTATCGTAGCTATGGTGTTAACTGCCCAGGTAAGGTTGTGAGAAATATGAACACCCAAAAACTTAAAAGCCTCCACCCTCTCCACACGCTCCTTGCCTATATATAGAGGAGGCGGTTCACTGCTATGCTTCCTAAAATCAATAATGAGTTCTTTTGTTTGTTACCTCCGCCAGGCCGAAAAGGCCAGGAGGAGGTAATGTTTTTGCCGGGGTTTGTCTGTGTGTTTGTCTGTCTGTCTGTTTGTCTGTCTGTCTGTTTGTCTGTTGGTTAGCAAGATAACTCAAAAAGTCTTGGACGGATTTCCATGAAACTTTCAGGCGTTGTTGGAAATGGTACAAGGAAGAACTGATTAAATTTGGGGGATGATCCGGATCACTGTCTGGATACAGGAATTTTTTAAAGCATTCTTTAACACTGTGACATACGGCTATTTTCAACATGTGCGCAGGCGCAATGGAGGGCGCTGGTCATCGTGTCTGACCAACAGAAACTCCGCATTCTTCAACGTTTTAGGCACAAAAGCACGCAGAAAACACTGGTGGGCTGGGCCCGCCACCGTGCCTGTGTTTGTGCGACGCTGCTAAAGCTGAGACGGGCAGCTGTCCGCCGCCGGATTATTTGGCAGAAATTCCCCGGCCAGCCATAGGTGCTGCGCAAAAACGAGCTGCTCGGCAGCGTGCTGTGTGCCTGTGTTTGTGCAACACTGCAAAACCTCAGACGGCCAGCTGTCCGCCGCTGGATTATTTGGCAGAAATTCCCCGGTCAGCCATAGTAGCTCCGCAAAAAGAAGCTCTCTGCCGGGGAAGTTTCCAAATCATCTTTGGCCGCGGAGCGCAACCCCAATAAAGATAAAGATTAGATGTACCACGAAGGTCGAGTGCAAGCAAGATGTTTGTGTCTGTGAACATTCCGTCTTTTGGCGAGCTGATACGTAACAATGTTTACAGTTTGATGAGAAGGTTGCTGCCATGTAACGATCATCTTATATCAGCAATTGTCATCTCGTCACTCACACTTCACTCCAGCATTTGGAAGTGGTGGCGTTCCATTTTATACTGAGTCCAATATTGTATGTTATTGTTGTTACAAGACCGCCGACTGTCTGCTGATCTGTATATACTTTTATTTATTTTTTTATTTATTTATTTTCTACTCCTTTTAGTTCTGCATTTAATATGAACCCTGAGTCTGAAATAAACGTTTGAATTTTGAATAAAACCCACGCCAACCCGTCTACCTAATTGGCATCCGTCAGTGAAGCCCTCAGTGCTGCTTTCAGTGATCTAAAACGCTCACATAACCCATTGGCCTGCGGGTTGTATGCAGTTGTGTCATGACTTCTTTTGTTTTTTCTTTTGAATTCTTGGATGGAACATGGGTGGCCAATATAAGCTGCAGATTCAGCCATCACATATTTCGGATAACTTATGTTGAACTGTATAATCAGAGGAGCTATTGTCTAATTTGACCTTGTTGGATTTTATTACCCCCTTTGTTATATTATTCACTTTCTTTTAACCTGTACTCTTAATCTATTCGAAATAAAGATTAATTCATTCATTCATTCAATTGCAACGCCCCCAGCCTGGGAGTTTGCAGATGCAGGACATGGACACAACACCAACACTTCAGTTTATTACCTCTGCCAAGGAGGTAATGCTTTTACTACTGAACCACTAATCCTATCATTGTGAATCCAATTGCTACTCAGATGTTTTCATGGTCAAGGAATCTGACAATGTACACACAAACACTGTATGGGGGGAACTGTGGCGCTTGGCGGAGGTCTGCGCTCTCCGAGTGCTTTTCTAGTTTGTTTTTTTTTGTATTCAATAGCAGATTATTATCTGAGCACCATCTCACCAGTTTCTGGACCTCACCTCTGTATGCGGACTCATCTCCTCCTGATATAAGCCCCACTACTGTTGTGTCATCTGCAAACTTCACTATAATGTTTGTGGGATGAACAGGTATGCAGTCATATGTGTACAATGAATACAAAGTGGGGCTCAACACACAGCCCTGTGGCGAGCCTGTGTTAAGCATGACTGTAGAGGAGGAATGAGCTCCGAGTCTAACAGTCTGTGTTCGGTTTGTTAGGAAGTCCTTAATCCAGCTGCAAGTGTGAGTAGGCAGACCAAGCTGAAGCAATTTGGTGATGAGAATGTTGGGAATAATTGTATTAAATGCCGAGCTATCGTCAACAAACAACATTCTTACATAGCTCCCCTTGTCTTCTAAATGGCTGAATGCCGAGTGGAGAGCTATAGCAATAGCATCTTCAGTGGATCTGCCCCACCTGTAGGCAAACTGGTACCGATCAAAGTCTGGGGGAAGTCTAGGCAAAAGATGTTTCAATACCATTTTCTCAAAGCACTTCATAACAATTGGTGTTAATGCTACTGGTCAATAGTCATTCAGACTGCTAATAGTATGTTTTTTCGGTACAGGAATAATGACTGCAGATTTTAAACACTGTGGAACAATGGCTGCCTTGAGAGACAAGTTAAAAATGTCAGTCAAAACAGAGCATAGCTGATCTGCACATGCTCTGAGCACCTTTCCTGGCACTCCATCGGGACCAGTAGCCTTTCTCGGGTGAACTGCTCTCAGTGTCTGTCTCACCTCATGATCCTGCAGGATAAGCACATCAGAGCTGGCATTCAATAACATCTGTGGGTCTGGGCGAGGTGTATTTGCCTCAAACCGTGCGAAAAAGCAGTTCAGTTCTTCTGCCAGTGAGGCGCTGATGTCACTGGAAATGATGCTGCTGCCCTTATAGTTTGTGATATGGTTAAAGCCTTGCCATACTTGTCTCGAATCATTATCAGAAAAATGGTCCTCGACTTTCTTCTTATAGGTCTGTTTAGCCTCCTTAATGCCTTTCTTCAGATTAGCCCGGGCAGTGCTATACAGATCTGTATCCCCTGACCTGAAGGCTGTATCACGAGGTCTGAGGAGTGCCTGGACTTCTTTTGTCATCCAAGGCTTCTGGTTAGGAAAAACCCTGATGCGTTTTTCCACAGTCACCTGATTGATACAGAAGGTAATGTAGTGTAATACAGTCTGTGTGTACATTTCCAGATCTTCATTCTTGAATAAATCCCATAGAGTGTTTGAAAAACAGTCCTGCAGCTGAGAAAGAGCTCCCTCAGGCCATGTTGTGATGTTCTTTATAGTAGGTCTATCAGTTCTCCTGAGGGGGGTGTATGCTGGGATGAGGAGCAATGATAGATGGTCTGACAGGCCAAGATGTGGACATGGCACAGCTCTGTAAGCATGCTTCAGGTTTGGATACACCCGATCAAGACAATTCTTTCCCCTAGTGGCACATTTCACATACTGTGTGAAATTAGGCAGCACAGTTTTCAAGCATGCTTGATTAAAATCACCAGCTATAATGTGAACACCCTCGGGATAGGCCTGCTGCTGTTTATTTATTACACTGTACAAATGACTAAGGGCCGCTTTAGTATTTGCATCACGGGGAATATAGACGGCTGTTATAATGATCACGCTCAGCTCTCTAGGAAGATAAAAAGGCCGACATAAGACTGACATTATCTCTAGATCAGGAGAACAGTAAGTGTTAATAATACTGCCGTGATTAGTCAAAGTGTTGTGAAGAAAAATGCAGAGGCCGCCTCCTCTTTTTTTTACCAGATTCTGCTGTGCGGTCCAATCGGTGAAGTGTGTGTCCTGGCAGCTGTATTGCAGCATCGCTGATCAGCGGGTGGAGCCAGCTTTCCGTTAACAACAGCACACAGCAGTCTGTCACAGTTTTATTAGTTGCCAGCTGTAGCTCTAGATCATCCATCTTGTGGACGATGCTTCTGGCGTTGGAGAGAAAAATGCTCGGTAGCGGCGATCTATGCGGTTGTCTCTTTAGCCTCGCTAGCAGGCCCGACCGGCATCCCCACTTATTTCTTTCTCTCCCTCCTCCATCTGCGTCACTTCCCAGGACCGACAACAATCCATGGTGATCCCGCTGGTCTACAGATAGCCTCCGGTATGTCTTGTGTGTTCTCGAAAACTGCTGTAACAGCAGACTTTTGTTGAAGTCCAATGTTTTTCAGCTCAGTACGACTGTACGCAAATCCAGCTTCACACGGTCCAATATCCAAAAACAGCATACATACGAACAAAAATAGGGAGCAAAGAGCCGCTGCACAACCGCGCGCCGCCATCTTGGAAAAGAAAGACTACGTTGTTGAAGTTTTCCTCTCCGGAGCTCTCCCCAGCTCCGAGGCACGCAATGTAAGTTTTCACTTATTCTTATCCAAGTTCAGGTAATGCAGTTTTCCTCTTCAGAGGCCCAGTCCGGCTCTGAGGCATTATATGGACTCCTTTCTTATCTACCCAGCTGTATTAGAGCTGAACTGTTTCACCTGCAGTGTAGTGTTGTTTTTCCAGAGCCGGGTCCCGTTCTGCGGCACTGCAGGTTTGTTTATCTTTTGACATGTTGTGTTGGACATTTTGAACTGTTTGCCTTTTGTTATTAATAAAATACATACAACTTCATCCAGTGCGTGGGCTCATCTCCTTCCTCTGCAACTCAGAGAGGCGCATATATGACAGAATGGTGCGACCCGTTTGAGCCCAGTTGTGGAGTTGTGTGCTGTTTTTCATTTTTCTGCATTTTTCCACCCACCTGAGTTGGAGCTTTCGCCATGGCGCATCTGCATGAAGTGGAGCAGCAGGCGGTGTGTCTCCTGGAGGACATCGTGATGCAGGCGCAGTCTTCCCAATCTCCGAGGGCGATCTGGAAGGGCTGGGACACTGCAGCACAGGTAATGAAAGCATTTCTGAGCTTCTGAAGCCATTCGGAGGTGATGGACCTTCTCCTGTCCTTGTTTTCCTTACTGTGTGATGCACCGACTGAGGAAGCCCTGACGCCAGAGCCGTCTTCCACGAAGAAGAAGCGCTCCCATCATAAGAAGCCTCCAGCCTATCCCACGACAGCCCCACTTCCTTCTCCAGAGCCCTGGCCCGATCCATCTGCGAAGGAGTTGGAGGAATGCAGATGGGTGTTGTTGGCAGAAATAGATCTCCTGGAGGTGAAGCCGTGGCTCCTCCCGGAATTGGCTTGGGAGTTGGAGGAGCTTTCTCCGAGGGAGCCTGAGCTCCAGCCTGGAATTGAGCATGCTCTGATCCCGGAGCCTCTTCAATCCCGCGACGAGCCCATGCCTCCTTCTCCCTCTCATCATTGCCGTTCCTGGAGGGTTCGCCAGAGGAATTTGACTGCCTCTATGCCAGCAATCCCTCTTTTACAGGATGAAGAAAGTTTTGTTGCAAAGCCATATTTTCTTCCAGCTGCCTCGTTGGCAGCCATCTCCTTCTCCTCAGCATTTACGTCCACCAATGTGAGTTTGGCCGTGGGATTCCCCTGGCTCTATCCGCCTCCGTGCCTGCTTTGGAGGCTTCTCTGCTGCCTACAGAGGAGCCCAGGCCCACCAGGGACACGGAGAGGGATGAAAGTGCTCCAGACGCCACTGGAAACATCGTGAACAAGGAGAACAGGCAAGTTTTTTCTCATTCCATTCTTGTTATTGATGAGCATTGTTGCCTGGTCCCTGATCAAGAGACTCAGGTTCTGCAGTTCCCTGAGTTCTCTGCACCAGCAGCATATGACATCCCCTCACCAGTCCTCTCCGTGTCCTTTCCATGTGCTGCTGGGAGTACGCCGGCTCCTGAACCGAGCTGTCAGAGGAGGAGTTTGTGGCCCTGGAGGACAACACTCCAGTGCCAGCAGTGAGTGGTATCCCAGCCATCACACCAGAAGACTCACCGGCGTGGGTAACTTGACCTGGGAATAGGAGGACTGCTAACACCCTCAAGTCTGCTGCAGAGGCCGCCGCAGCAGAAAAGGAACCTGTGCTGGACTGCCTCGTGGCCAGGGCCATGACGTCATCGTCTGGATCGACGGAGTCCTGGACGGTGGTGGAGCTCAAGTACAGGCAAGTGTTATCATTTGTTTCTTTCCCTTCTGATTTGGAGCAATCTTGACAGGCTCTTGGGGAGGAGAGTTGGGTGCAGCCGGCTGCTGCACCTGAGCTCACCTCACTGGGCTCCCCTGCTGCCGGCGACCCTGACCATGTTTTTCCATCTGTTGTTTTTGAGTCTCATCCCAGGGTCACCAGGGAAGATCCGCTCCAGTCTCAGTCCTCCATGGATCCGGGCTCACCACCTACAGACATCACGAGTCTAGCTCCTCCCGCTATCGAGGTCATCGTGGGTCCAGCTTCCCAAGTAGAGGTCGTTGTGAGGTATCCATCCAAACCCGGGACCTCCGAGGCTGCAGCATTGGCCCAGAAAAGTCCACCACAGGTGCAGCATCCTCTCAGCCTGATGACCCATCGCCACCTGGATCGTTGGAGTTCTGGACGGCGGTGGAGCTCGAGCTCAGACGAATGCTCTCGTTTGTCTTTCTCTTCTCTGTATTAGAGCATTCTTGCCTGACTCTTGGTGAGTAAAGCCAGGTGTAGCCACCCGCTGCACCTAAGCTCGCCCCGCCGGGCTCCACCGCTGCGGGTGACCCTGACCGCTCCTCTCTCTGTGTTATTTCTGAGCTCTCCCCCAGGGTCGCTGGAGAGGATCCCATACCACCTGAAGCCTCCAAAGATCCAGGCTTGCCACCCGAGGTCACTGTGAACCCAGCTTTCCTCACTGTGGAGGTCACTGTGGGTGATACGATGTCCCAGACCGGGACCACTGCGGGTATAGCTGAACTCCAGCTGGGGTCCACCGTGGGTGCAGCCATGGCCCAGCCCGGGTCCACAGTGGGTGCAGCATTGGTCCAGCCCAGGACCACTGCAGGTGCAGCCTTATCCCAGGCTGGGACCACCAAGGGTGTGGCCAAGTTCCAAACCGGGACCACCGAGGGTGCAGCCGAGTCCCAAGCCGGGACCACCAAGGGTGCGGCCTGCCAGCTTGAGGACGCTGTGGCCTTCTCTCTACTTCCAGAGGCCTTTGGGATGTCTCTTCCTCCCTTGCTGGGCACCGTTGGGGTCCTCTGTCCTCCGCCACCAGCTGCCATGGGGGTTCCTCTCCTCCGGTCTGGCTTCCTACCTCTGAAACTTCCGGTGGGAAGGCTGCCTCCTCGTTCACCCCTCCGGTCCTGATGGCTCAACAGCATTGGCCAGCCTCTCAAAGGATGGAGTCTTTGTGTTGGGTGGCCCATTTTATCCAGCAGGGCGCCTGATTCTGTTCATTGGGCCATCTGCTTGGCCTGGGACTTTTGCCGGCCCCCCGAACCCTTGGACTCTGGGACTGTGGGGGCTTAAGGGTTGTTGGGGCACAGGTGTGAGTGTCTGAGCTGGCTTGTTTATTCCCTCCTAGTTGATTTCCCCCACCTCCCTCTCGGAGTGGTTTTTGCTGTATTCCTTCTTTTTTTTTTTTGGTGGGGGGGGGGGGGGTCTTTTCGGGGTGTTACCTGGGGGTGTCCGTTGGTCCAGTTTTAATCTCCAGAGCTCTCCCCTGCTCTGAGGCATGCAATGTAAGTTTTCTCTTTTTCTTGTCCAAGTTCACGTAATGCAGTTTCCTCTCCAGAGGCCCAGTCCGGCTCTGCAGCATTACATGGACTCCTTTCTCATCTACACAGCTGTATTAGAGCTGAACTGTTTCACCTGCAGTGTAGTGATTGCTGGGGTCTTTCTGCAACTGTGGGGGTTCCCCCCTACAGTTGATAGTGCTATGAGATGACTGTTGTTGTGAAATGGCGCTATATAAATAAAGTTGAATTGAATAGTGTTGTTTTTGCAGAACCAGGTCCCGCTCTGCGGCACTGCAGGATCGTTTATCTTTTGACATTTTGTGTTGGACATTCTGAACTGTTTGCCTGTTTTTATTAATAAAATACACACAACTTCATCCAGCGCATGAGCTCATCTCCTTCCTCTTTGCCTTGGAAGGTGCATATATGACACTTATTGTTCAATCAAAATAACAGTTCATCAGCTATGAAAGTAAGAAAACATATTCCATAGATGTCCACCAGGGGGTAATGTTGAGCTGTGGATAATTCCTAGGGACTTGTGGAATGCGGTTCAGACTTTATGGGGGTCTGGACTGGCTCAAAGATTGTTTTCTCACCATAAACCTGTCAGGTTAAGGAGTAATCTTTGTGAATTTATGACTTGTAAGGACGGTCAGTTCCTGGCATGAACGGGATCCTTTCACTATGAAATGTTTTTCCAACTGGTGGTCCTTGAGATTAAAAAAAAACACAATCCTTGACCAGACTTCTTGGGGTGAAGCAGTTTCTTTAAGGTGGAAAGTGATGTTATAGATTATAGATGTTAGCCAAAGGGAGCTGATACTACATAACTGCCCATAGACATTTGGTGACAATTGACAATGCTGCTGCAATGAAAAAATGACCGGGCAGTCTTTTAATAGCTGGCAGTCAATGAGCGGCAGGTGTGCGCCCCCTGAGCGAGCAGGTGACCTGATTGCATAACTGCTCACAGCTGGGATGGCAGAAGAGCGGACAGTGAGCAGGTGGTGGGAATATCTGGAGAAAGAGGAAGGGCTCTAGTCACAAACCAAAATATATACAGAAACTAACAAAATCATGCTAACAGACATAAAACAAAATTAGAGTCTGAGCTCAGTGAAAACATGCGCTCAGACTCATGACACAAACCAGAGATGCAAGATGCAAAATTACGTCATTTTGTTCTTGCAGCCCTGGGAGGGAGAACACATTTCTCAGTTCTTGTGGCATATGTAAAGGCCTTTAGAGAGGACAGGAAATTCATTAACATGCATCTGAATGGGGGCTTCTGCATTGGTGTGGATTGTTAATAAAGCTGTTGAGGTTCTGTCTCCTCCATGAGAGCAGTAGTTGACCCATGACACCATCTGATTGGTCAGTTATAGTCCATCAGTGCCGTCTTGAGGCTAAAACGCTAATGCTGGTCAAACTCTAGTGGTTAAAGGAAACAAGTTCTGGTCATTAAAACAACATTAATCCTGATTTACGTATTACTTATAAACCAAAAATGTGTTCATTCAGTAAAAATAAGCCCCTAGAGTCAGTACAATGAATAATTTTATCCCATGAAAACCGTTCAGTCAAAACCAATGGGGAGCAGCCATCGCCAGCCGGAAGTGGCGTGCAATCATTGTTTCAGGCTTTACTGCAGACAAGTAACAAATTTATCGCAGACGAGTAAACACGTTCAGCAGATGTTCAGTGGGTCGAGATTCGAGTTGAAAACAGTGCAAAATCTGCATGGATATATCCTGCACAAACCACTGACGGCATGATCCACAGTTCCATCTGGGGACCAGCAGCTGAAGGGGACCTGAATATCAGGCAAGTTCCCAGTCAAGGAACTTCAGAACACGTTGAATAAACCTTGATGTACCAGAATTTTATTTCAATAAATAATATGTGGGCAGATTTGCTTGTCCATGGTTGTAAAAAATTAGATCAAATTCTGAAGTTACAACTTTGTTTACTTCTATTCTGCAGCCCAGTCAATCGTACAAAGCAACGACTGTGCATCACTACTGTAGCTGAAAGAGCCCATGGAGGAGGGAAGCTGTCCCTCCTCCTGACTGAGAGAGCAGGGACTGGAAACCTGCACAAATTAAAGAAGGAATCATGACCAAAATTACTGGACGGAACCACAAGAATCATATTTGATCCTTTGCAAAGGCTATGGATTAAAATTCACTACAGATTCCCTTTAAGATGTTCATGCTGATTAAAATTGAGTGGTTAAAATGTGAATATTGGTTAAACTCTAGTTGTTAAGATGCTAATGCTGGTTAAACTTTAGTGGTTAAAAAGAAAATGCTAGTTAAACTCTAGTGGTTATTACGCTAATGCTAGTTATACTTGAATGGTTAAGATGCTAATTTTTGAACTCTAGTGGTCAAAAAGCAAATGCTGGTTAAACTCTAGTGGTTATTGCGCTAAGCTTGTTAAACTCTACTGGTTAAGATGCTAATGCAAGTTAAACTCTTGTTAACCGTTCCTGCTTCTCGTCTCCTAACCGTGGTTGGGGGACGCAGGGGACATCTGTCTTCTCCAGGGCCGGAGGCGCTTTTCCTCCTCCGGGGTCAACTCCCGAGTAAAACCTCACTCTTGTTAAGCAGGAGATATGGTGGTACACAGAGGCACAGGCCGTATTGCTGAAGCCTTGGGGCTTTATTCACAGACTGCAATATTGTTAGCAACCATTTCTACCTGCTCCGGTCACCTCGCTCTCTGTCTCTCATCCGCCCAAAATCACACACACCGTTCACTCGTCGGGGCCATTCCACACCTGGGGCGCGCCTCGGCTGCGCGCACGCACTCACTCACGTTCACGTACTGAGCTGTCCGAAATTTCTAAACACCTGCATTAGGCACATCTTACAACACTCTGTAGGGAAAAAAATGCTAATAAACTCTAGTGGCTATAATGCTAATGCTGGTTAAACCCTTGTGGTTAAGATGCTAATATTGGTTAAACACAAGTGGTGAATATGCTAATGCTGGTTAAACTCTCATTGGAAAAAATGCTAATGCTAGTTAAACTCTAGTGGCAAAAATGCTAATGCTGGTTAAACTCTTTAGGGAAAATGCTAATGCAGCTTAAACTCTAATGGCAAAAATGCAAATGCTGGTTAAACTCCAGCTGCTGAAATACTAATGCTGGTTAAACTCTCTTGGTTAAGATGCTAATACTGGTTAAACACTAGTGTTTAATAAACCTGCTAATTAAACCTTCTAATGCAGGTTAAACTCTAGTGGGAAAAATGCTAATGCTTTTTAAACTCTAGTGGTTAAGATGCTAAAACCAGTTAAAATCTTGTTGTTAAGCTCTAATGCTGGTCAAACTGTAGTTGGAAAAATTGCTAATAGTCGTTAAACTCTAGTGGCTAAAATGCTAATCTGGTTACCCTCTATAGGGTAAAAATGCTAATGTTGTTAAAGACATCAGTGATTAAGATGCTAATGCTGGTTTTAAACATTAGTGAGAATAATGCTATCGCTGTTTAAACTCTAGTGGGAAAAAAATGCTAATGCTAATTAAACTCTAGTGGCTAAAATTCTAATGCTGGTTCAAATCTAGTGGTTAAGATGCTAATACTGGCTAAACTCTAGTGGTTAAGATGCTAATGCTGGTTAAATTCTAGTGGGAAAATTGCTACTGCTAGATAAACTCTAGTGGCTAAAATGCTAAAGCTGGTTAAACTCCAGTGGCTATAATGCTAGTGGTGGTTGAACTCTAGTTGCTAAAATGCTAATGCTGGTTAAACTCTTGTGGTTAAGATGCTAATGCTGGTTAAACACAAGTGGTGAATATGCTAATGCTGGTTTAACTCTTGTTGGGAAAAATGCTAATATTGGTTAAACTCTAGTGGCAAAAATGCTAATGTTGGTTAAATTCTTTAGGGATAATGCTAATGCAGTTTAAACTCTAGTGGCTAAAACGCTAATGCTGGTTAAACTCTAGTTGCTTAAATGCTGGTTAAATTCTCATGGTTAAGATGCTAATGCTGATTAAACACTAGTGTTTAATATGCTAATGCCAGTTAAACTCTAGTGGGAAAAATGCTAATGCTTATTCTTTTGTTCGTAATAAGAACAAAGGAATAATAATTAAAAGAAGACAAAATGAACCTACTTGAGCTATTAAATGCTAATGCTGTTTAAACTCTAGTGGCTAAAATGTTCATGCTGGGTTAAACTCTTGTGGCTAAGTTGCTAATGCTGATTAAACTCTAGTGGCTAAAATGCTAATTCTTCTTCTTTTTGCTGCTCCCTTTAGGGGTTGCCACTCATTGCTAAAATGCTAATGTTGGTTAAACTCTTGTGGTTAAGCAGCTAATTCTAGTTAAACACTATTAATTAAGATGTTAATGCTAGTTAACCTCTAGTACCTAAAATGCTAACGCTGATTAAACTCAAGTGGGGAAAAAATGCTAATGCTGGTTAAATTCTAGCTTCTAAAATGCTAATGCTTTTTAAACTCTAGTGGCTAAAATGCTAATGCTGGTTAAACTCTGGATTTCAAGATTCAAAGATTAAAGATTCCAGATTAAAAGACAAAAAGATTTTATTTGTCAGTACTACTATATGTAAAGGACATACATGAGAAACAAAATGGTGTTTCTCTCTCTTTAGTTGTGTGCACAATATAAAAAACAAAAAGGAATAAGATTGGAAAAACAACAACAGCAGTCTCTGTACAGTAACGCTAATCACAATGCATGTGGCAACAAAAGTTAGACCCAGAAATCCCATAGGGCAAATAAAGATAAAAAGCAAGAAAATATGAAATCCAGCAATCCTAAACACAGAAAAGTAGAGCAGTAATACTCATAGTTGCAAGTTCAATGCAGTAGTGGGGGGCAATGGATCAGCGTTCTCGTCGCGCCCTCCGCCAGTACCCGGGCTCGCCTGGGGAAGCTAATGATCCTACCAGCAGACTAAATTCGAAGAGACGACGCCTCTGTGCCAAGTCAAAGAAGAATCCTAGTCACAGTCCTAAAGCCGAAAGCAAACAGCCCCAAGAGCACTTTGTGGTAGGATCTGCCCTTCGCATATTACAACTAAACGTTGAAGGCCTATCTGCAGCCAAGCGAAGCCTTATCGAAGTCCTCACCTTCCAACATTCGATTGATGTAATCTGCCTCCAAGAGACTCATATTGGCACAGAGGAACCAACAGGTCCCGGGCACCAACCTCCCAAGGAAACAGTGGTCTACACTCAATCGCTTCAGGACTGGACATGGCCCCTGCTTGGCCAGCCTTCACAGATGGGGCAGTAGCCCTAGCCCACTGTGCGCATGTGGAGAGGAGCAAACAATGGAACACATCATAGAGGCTTGCCCGCTCCAAAGACTGGAAGGAGGATTACACACCCTCCATACAGCAAACCAGGAGGCAACTGCTTGGCTTAAGGACTTTGCATTCGCTAAATAAATATATAAATGCAGTAGTGTAGGTGCAGACAGTGACAGATAGGACTGCGTATGATCAATATTGCAATAACTGAAAGCAGAAGGTATGGTATTTGTGCAAATGGTTGCAGTAAAGTGCAGAGCCATGCAGCAGCAGATGTACAGTATTACTGTTAGTGTGCTAGTCTTTCTGTGTCAACAGCTGAGGTACTGTAATTATTGTGTAAGTGAGTGTGCTACAGTTCAGTGGGGAGGGGGCAGGAAGTGAACAGAGTTCAGGGTCCTGATGGCCTGATGAACAAAGCTGCTTAGAAGTCTTGTGGAGCCGGCCCGGAGGCTCTGGTACTTTTTCCCCAAGGGCAGGGGGCTGAGGAGGGAGGGTGAGGGGTGGGAGGTGTCACCTGCAATGTCGATGGCTCTGTGGGTGAGGCGGGTGAGGTAGATGTCCGAGAGCGGGGGCAGGAGGGCACCGATGATCTTGCTGGCTGCTTTCACTGTGCGTCGTAGTGTCTTCCAGCAGGAGGCGGTGCAGCTTCAATACCACACCGTGATGCAGCTGGTGAGGATGGTCTCAATGGTGCTCCGGTAGAATGAGCACATGATGGGGGGTGGGACTCACGCTCTCCTCAGTTTACAGAGGAAATGGAGGCAAGTCTGAGCCTTCTTGCCCAGTGATGTGGTGTTGTCGGACCAGGAGAGGTCCTCAGCGATGTGCGCCCCCAGAAACTTGGTGCTTCTCACCCTCTCTATAGCTGAACCATCGAAGATCAGATGGGGATGCTGTGTGTGTCCCCTCCTGAAGTCGACCACAATCTCCTTGTTTTTTTCCCACATTCAGGAAGAGATTGTTTTCTTTACACCACTGGACCAGTCGGCTCACCTCATTTCTTTTGTTGGCCTCCTCATTGTTGGTGATGAGGGCCAACACCATCGTGTCATCTGCAAACTTGATGATGTGGTTGGGGTTGTAGGTTGGTACACAGACATGGGTCAACAGGGTGAAGAGCAGCGGGCTGAGTAGGCACCCTTGTGTGGCCCCTGTTCTTAGTGTGATAGTCTTGGAGGTGTTGCTAAAGGACATAATGAAGGATTTTTCTTTAAAGAAGGCCAGAAGAAAGCACATCTAAAATGGTAAGACATGCTATTTGCAGTGCTTTCCTGCCACCTGTGCAGGTTTTCCATTGCTGCGTTGTGCATTGTTTGAATCAGGAATACGTCACTGATGTAATGCTATGCTGAAACAGGGGCGGTCCTTGCTTGTGTGATGCCCTGGGCAGATCCTCTCCTCGGTGCACTTCCCCGCACACTTCAGTCGAAAGACTGACCTTGATACAAAGTTATCAATGACATCATCATATGAAAGTTGCACAGCAATGGTGTGGTTAATACTGATGACTGCAAGACCAGGAAAGAGGTTCTTCATCAGTCATTAGTATCATGGTTTAGAATTTAAATTTAAAAAACTATCATCATAATCATCAATAGTACAGTAAATCAGAACAGTTTGAAATGTTTTCACTCTACTTGTGTTGAATATTGTGAATGTCATGACTCGCTCTGGACCATCATCTGCTACAGCTGCACGCACACCTGCTCCCAATCACTCACGGGCTTTACAGCCTACTCTGCCTGGAGTCTGGTACGGAGACGTCTGTCTCCCTGACTACAGAATCTCGACTCTCGTCTGTAAGCCTACGTCCAGGCCGTTTCATTCCTGTCAAGGATCTCCTCATCCTGGCTTCATCCCTTTGAAGGATTCAGCCTCGTCACCTCAAGTAAGCATTATTGCTACTCACCTTTTCCAGCCTCTTCCCCTGTGCACAGGTGAATTCCTCCAGCGCGGAATCTGTTCCCCTCGGCGGCGGAACGTGCCTTCCTCACACCAATGGGCCACCTGTCCATCACTGGTGTGTGCAGCAGACGCTTTCTTCCTGGCAGTAGCCTCCGGGCCAACCTGAGTGTCCCTCTTCCACCAACAAAGTAAGATTTAAGATTTAAGATAAGCCTTTATTAGTCCCACAATGGGGAAATTCCAGGATTGCAAAAGCACAGGGATAGCAACACTCAGAGCAATAATTAAAAAAGATTCGGAAGATACAAATAAGAGCAGTGGATATACATACATACACATCAATATATAAATATATATACAAAGTGCGGAGCATTGTAGCGAGATGGAATAAACAGCATAACCATCTACTTAGTTATCCTACATAGTATGAATATGTACCCATACATATTGTCATCCTCCGTAGAGATCCGATACTGTCCTAGTTGTATATACTGGAGGGGACCACTGTGTAAGTCTATTGCGTCTTTTGCATTCAGTACTATTAGGTCGTCACGTCAAGTAAGTCTCAGTCATTACCTTGCACATTCACTGGAGGACTGCTCTAACATCTGTGCCTTTGTCTCATCATAGGGTTTCCAGGCTGAACGGCACTCTGCTCTCCCCCGGCTACAACGTCACTGCTAACAGCCATCACCGCATTCACTACACATACACACACTCACACACTTACACAATATTAATAAAGATTATTGAATCCACTTGAGCCTGTGTCTGTTCCCTGGGTTTGGTAAACATGTCAGTAAATGCTTATTGAATAATCTTGCAAAAAAGACATTAACTCTACAAAACTATTTAATTAAACCACTTCATCACTCTCCATTAATTATTTGTGGCTCAGCTGTTGAAAGAGTCCAGAGCACCAAATTTCTTTGACTTCATCTGAGTGACAACCTAATCTCCACAAATAACAACACAGCTGTGATCAAAAAGTTCTGGTTCCAAGGTTATCATAGCCAGGAGCGGCACTGGGGTTAAGCTCCCAGTGCTCATAAAATGCTCCTTACGGCGTGCGTCTCGAAAAGCCTCTGACAACTAAGTCCAACTCCTAGCCTGCCCGTGTGGTTTAGTCTCTAAGCCCGGTGGAACTGCTTTTACTAATAGGAGAAGGGGCGAGGGCGGATCTCTGGTGCCTTAAAACCAGATGCTTCGGGTAGATGGTGGCTTGTCAACCTGGGAAGGTAGCCCATCTAGGGGAAGGTAAACCCTGATTTCAAACCTCCGCTGCCTTGCGGCACACCCAGTCACGGGAAAGGCTTCGGGAGTCAACCCTGAGGAAAAATCCGGAGTCGGAGCCCCTAAGGCAGTTCTCTGTTGTGCTCAACATCGTTCTGGCAGCTCCTGCGATGGCGCTGGTGCCAAACTGTAGCAGCCCTGCTGTTCCTTTGGATTCATCAGTGACGTGGAGAGGGGGGACATGCTGCATGGGTAACATCTTGTCCTCCATATCTTCCTGCCCAGGCTTGAATCCTACCAACGCCCAACGCTGGAAGGTAGAACACCGGTGCGCACTGGCCTGTTCAGCCACAGGCGGTGCTGTTCCAGCAGAGTAGACGTTTAGGATTCTCTTCCATGGTCATCATAGACCGACGGAGGCCAACGGAGAGTGTGATCAAAAAGGCTTCTGGAGACTGAAGAGAGCAGGCCTCTCTAAGCCAGCCATGACGTTGCTCTATCGCGACACCATTAAAAGCATCCCCACATACTGCATCACCTCCTGGTACGGGAACAGCAGAGGAGAGACAGATACTGGGTAGAGTCATCAGGACTGCAGAGAGGATTATTGGCACCCAGCTGCCATCACAGACTGACATCTACAGCCACAGCTGCAGCACAGAGGACGCTGCATCTTCGGGGATCCCTCTGACCCCTCACACATCTCCTCTCTGATGCCATCAGGAAGGAGATACAGGAGCAAGGACGTCCAGGTGGAAGGACACTTTCTTCCATGCTGCGAAAAGGCTATTAAATTAAGAGTAACTTAGTTGCTATTTATTTGTCGTGTTTTAGTTATTTGTATCATTTTAAGTGAACTAATGATGATTAGCAACTTATTTCATATTAGGTAGGCTTGTTAGAGATATTGTTTTTAATATTTTTGTTTTTAATTTACTGAGTGGTTTTGCTGTAGAAACAGTTTTTTATTTTTATGTTGACATGAAAATGACAATAAAAGGTTCATCATCATCAAATAGTTTTTCTATGCAATAGTTTTATTTCACTTGTTAAAGGTTACAAATCAAAAAAAAAAAAAACTGTTAAAACACCATCCATCCATCCATCTTCTTCTGCTTAATCCTTTTTGGGTTGCGGGGGGGCTGGAGCCTATCCCAGCATCTTTGGGCGAGAGGCAGGGTACACCCTGGACAGATCGCCAGTCCATCGCAGGTCCAACACAGAGAGACAGACAACCATTCACTCTCACAGTCATACCTAAGGACAATTTAGAATCCCCAGTTTGATGCCAATTAACCTAACTTGCATGTTTTTGGCATGTGGGAGGAAACCGGAGAAATCCCGGAGTAAACCCACGCAGACAGGGGGAGAACATGCAAACTCCACACAGATCACTGTTGGTCAGGGGCTGGGATCGAACCCAGGATCCCCCGGCTAAGGGTGAGTTGCTGTGTTGCCGCAGTGCTAACCACTGCACCACCGCGCCGCCCTATTAAAAACCACAATCAATAAAAAAAAAATATATATCATCCACTCATTTTTATTATTGGTATTCTGGTCAAATATCAGTTTTAATTTATTAATTTTTTATCCCGGCCCTGTTCTGTCCTCATGAGGTTCTAGAAGTGTGAATCTTCAGCGGTCTCATGACTCAATTACAATTAAGGCATTAACCTCTTGCACTCCATTGTACCGCGGACGGGCAAGTCTCTGCGTCCTAGAACGCACGAGGGCGCACGAGAGCGCCCTCGTGCGCTCTAGGACGCATGATGGAGATTGTGATGTAGGTGGTGTATGGCGTCCAAGCGCGCACTGAAAATAAAAGCTGCAGACACTGCCGCGAACAGATTAGTTCATCTGATTGACCTCTCATTCGACTAATAAGAGCCTTGAATTGGGTTTCTGAAACCTTGAAGAACCAATGACTGAAAACCTTGCAAAAAGGACCCGCCTACCAACGCAACGAGCCAATTGAAGCACAGAAGTTCGCTGAGCTGTTTTGTCTAAAGCTGGGTGACGAGAGACTGCTTCAGCAGCCACAGGCAGTGCTTTTTTTTTTTTAATTCCAGCAGAGTGTTTAGGATTCTCTTATATGGTCATCATAGACCGACGGAGGCCGACGACGGAGGTCGTAAATCATTCGCCAAAACCGCAATCATGGAATTATGTTTTGACCGGGTCACGAGACCAGAACCACGAGCGGACCAGCGTCGCGTTAGTCTGACAATGAGGAATAGAAGTTCGCCAGGACAATGTGTCTGTTGGGAAAAATTGTATATACTGTGCATATAAACAGTTATCATTTTATTAATAACTCATAAAATGAAGATTGATATTCTTATATGTATGATGCTTTTTCTTATTAGTCATAAAATACAACTTGTGCCTCTTCTTATAATCACTGTTAGTGACTAAGCTGCATCACCCTTCTGTTATTCATCTGATGTGTGATAAAAGAGTGTTGACATATATGCTGTATCAAGACTTGTCCCCTGTACACCCTGTGTGTGCAGGGGACATTGCATGAACAGGGTGTTCATACAATTTATCTCCTACACACACTTGAAGACATACAGAGCGTACTTTTGCTTATGTGGTAATTCTGTTTGTTCTGCTTTTGCTGAGTGTATATAAAGAAAGCAACTGCGGATTGTCCGGCAGTATTCAACTCACTCTGTATGTGTGTTGATACTCCTTGTGCAAGTAAAACTTCTAATTTCTAAAAGACTCTGCGTGTCTTAAGTCTGATCTTTGATTCAGTCTAATACCTTTTTGTACTCTGTATTTGTGAGGTTATATTTCAGACTTCTGACAGTGTCTGTGAAGAGGTAAGGTGTTATAAGCCAAATTATTTTTTATCCCTGAAAATTGTAATCAAAAAAGACTTTTGACCGATCGGTAAATTACAACTGTGCGGCGCACGATGTCCGAAGTGCGTGCGCCACGTTACACGGTTCGTTCGCCGCCTCCGGACCATGAACGCCCCCCCCCCCCCCGCCGCTACGATTTTGTAGCGGGGGGGAGGCGCGGTGACAGCGCTGCTGTGGCCACATCGCCACATCCGAGTGTAATCCGTCATGTAGCGATGGCCGATCTCCGTCCTCTGTAGCGAGGGGGGGACAACCCCCCACACACACACACACAGACACAGCCCTGAGTGTCACCTTTCATTAGAGCCCAAAATGAAGCTTCTACATTGAATCATTCAAAAGTTACAGACGTTTTTCCAAACTGTGCCATTTGGCACAATTTGGCACAGTTCAAAAACGCCTGGGAACTACCTGAGAACAAAGCTGTGTAATATATTCATTTTTTGTGGTATTGTTACAAAATTTGGACCTCAGCTGGATAACACTTGGTTCTACATTTCTGTTGCATTCTCCAGCCCGGATCTGAAGCTGTGTGTTATTTGCAAGCCTTTGTATCCAAAAAAACACCCAGGCCAAATTTATTTTCTTCAAGTTCACTATGTTTAGATGACTGTAACTCAGTGGCCGGAGCACTTAGAGAGATTATGACTGTTTTGCCAAAAAATTCAAAGTGTTTTCTTTTAAGTGAGACCAACCCCCTGAAGATGCTGCAAAGGGTTGAAGAACAGCTTTTGATTTAATTTGGGCACATTCATTTTTGGCGTTTTTTACGGAAATTGACCGGAGTGTACGGGGTTAATGGTTCAAATGGAAAATGATTCACAATGGATCTTGATGTCTCTATGTTGCATATTAATTTAAAAAAATAAGTATTTTTCAGCATTTATTATTGTAATTTATGAAAGGAAAAAGAGACACAATAAAAAAGAAATAAAACAAGGTTTACAAAAATAAAAAAAGAAAGTTAAAACAAAAGTTTAAAATAAAAATATGAGACTATTAAAGAATGAATGAATGAATCTTTATTTCGGATAGATTAAAAGTAAAGATTAAAAAGAAACAGAATAATATAACAAAGGGGAAAAAAATCCAACAAGGTCAAATTAAACAATAACTCCTCTGATTATACAGTTCAAAATAAGTTATCCGAAATGGGTGATGGCTGAAGCCACAGCTTATATTGCCCACCCATATTCCATCCAAGCATTCAAAAGAAAAACAGAACAAGAGCGATTACAATTCAGAACAAAGCTAAGACAAAATGTGACAAAATACTAAGCAACAATACAACACAGACTGGATATGACAATCCTTATGTGATTTTACATGTCATCTTGTATATATGTTTGGAGTATTTCTTCCTTTAGTTTTTGTTTAAATTGTCCAAGCGTTGTACATGATTTTAATTCAGGTCCAAAATCGTTCCATAATCTGACTCCTTGCACTGAAGCACAGTGTTGCTTGGTGGTAGTTCTCACTGAAGGTTTTTGAAATATACATATTCCTCTGAAATGATATTGTTTCTCCCTTATTTGGAACAACTTTTGGATATTTGCAGGCAGTGATAGATTCTTCACTTTAAACATTATTACTGCAGTTTTAAAGTCAACCAGATCTTTCAACTTGAGAGCTTTTAATTTAAGAAAAAGTGGGTTTGTTGGTTCCCTGTAAGCAGCTTTGTTTATTATTCTAATAGCTCTCTTCTGAAGCATAAAGACTGGATATATGTTTGTTTTATATGTATTTCCCCATACTTCAGTACAATATGTCATGTATGGGAGTATTAATGAATGATACAAAGTATATAATGTGGGTTGATTCAGCAAATATTTCACTCTGTGTAGTATTGCGATTGATTTAGATATTTTACCTTTAATATAATTAATATGTGACTTCCAACACAGTTTATTATCAATTGTTATTCCAAGAAATTTAGTTTCAGATACCCTTTCAATCTCTTCACCATTTACACTGAGTTTAGATACTAAGTTGTTGTGATGGTTGTTAAAAACTATAAATTTTGTCTTACTTAAATTGAGCGTTAATTTGTTTGAATCAATCCACAGTTTAAGCTTTCCTAATTCCTTTCCGAGTGTATCCAAAAGTTGTTCCAAATTGCTTCCACTGCATAATAGATTAGTGTCATCGGCAAACAATATTAAATCCATTTTTTCAGAGACTTTACATATATCATTTATATACATATCGAATAACAATGGCCCCAAAACTGAACCCTGTGGGACTCCACAAGTAACCTTCAGTTACTGTGAGTTTTTGTTACCAACACATAAATACTGATATCTATTATTTAAGTAACTACTTAACCAGGACAGTGCTACCCCCCTAATACCACAATTTTGTAGTTTCTTTAATAATAAATTATGATCCACTGTATCAAATGCTTTTTTAAGATCCAGGAATACCCCAACTGAATACCCTTTATTTTCAACGGCAGTTGATACTTTTTCTATAAATTCCATTAGAGCAAATGCAGTTGTCCTCTTGTGTCTGAACCCATATTGATGCTCACACAATAAATTGTTCTTCATTATGAAGTTGTCAATTCTCTCACAAAATATTTTTTCAAGTATCTTGGAAAATTGCGGCAATAGTGAAATTGGTCTGTAGTTTGAAAGTTCCCCTCTGTCACCCGTCTTGTATATCGGAATTACTTTAGCTATTTTCATTGCATTGGGAAATATACCTGTTTGGAGAGGCAGGTTACAAATATCCGTCAGTGGTTTCACTAAGCATTCAATAATAGTTTTGACTAAGAGCATGTCAATACCATCACAGTCCGTAGATGTTTTACTTTTAAACAATTTAACAATTTCAGTGACCTCTCTCTCGTCTGTGTTCTTTATGAAAATGGAGTCTTTTATAGCAGTGTTTTTGCTTGTTGTATCACCCGTAGGTGTCATAATGGGTATTTCTCGAGCCAAATTAGGACCAATGTTAACAAAAAAGTTATTAAATTCATCTGCAGGTGAAGCTGCAATCACACTCTGAGTCGTTGTATTATTTTTTGAAAAATTGGTTGGGTAGCTTGTATTTCTGTTTTTATTTCCAAGAATATTGTTAAGTATTGTCCATGTATTTTTAATATTGTCTCTGTTTTTCTCCAGTACTGTAGTAGTCTCTTTTACTACATCTCATTATATATGTTAACTTATTTTTGTATGTTTTATATCACTGCTCTGCTTCTTTTGTCCTTTTCTTTAGAAAAGCTTTATATAATATTTTTTTTCTTTTTACATGCCTTTTGTAATCCTTTGGTTAACCATGGCTTATCGACAAATTTATGTTTAAGCTTTTTCTTTACTAATGGACAATTTTTTACATAAAGAGTGGTTACAATGTTCATAAATGTGTCATTTACATCTGATACATAGCCTTTTGTCCAGTCTTGCTTCAGCAAGTCTTCTTTAAAAGAACTGATTGCATTTTGTGATTTGTAGCTGGATGATTTTAAAACTTTTTCTGTATTGGTCTCCGTGTGGCCATGGATAAGTGCAAAGGTTGGCAATTGGTCACTTATATCATTTATCAATAATCCACTTTCTATTTTCTTATCAATAATATTAACAAACAGGTTGTCAATAAGTGTAGCAGTGTGAACTGTGATTCTACTGGGATGTGTTATTGTGGGATATAGACTCATGCTGTACATAGAATTCATGAACTCTGTAATTACATTTTGTTGATATGGATTTAGTAAATCAATATTGAAATCTCCACAAATTACTACCATTTTCTTACTAGTAATATTATTGTACAGCTCGACTAATTTATCTTTGAATGTCTCAATGCAAGTTCCTGGCGTTCTATATATACAACTTATAATTAGATTTTTTGTTTTATCTTGGTCAATCTCAACAGTAACATATTCTAAAATCCCTGGTTGTGCAAAGGACATTCCATTTACAAGCTTACACCTATACAGGTCATCAATATACAGTGTAACACCACCACCCTTTTTTTGAGATCTGTTAATATGAAACATCTGATATCCCTCTATTGCCATCAGGGGAGCCTGCTCTTCATTGAGCCAAGTTTCAGAGACTGTGATGGCTGTAAATTTTCTGTCTAGCTGTTTTAAATAGTCCTGAATCTGTGGAAAGTTTTTGTTAAGACTTCTGCTGTTGAAGTGTATTATTGATAGTTTACCATCTAGTTGCACTTGACTTTTGAATTGCTTTTCAGTGTAATATTCACAATGATTATGAATATTATTGAAAAAGTGGTTATCAGGATCAATATCATTCTCCATCTCTTGTAGTTTATGGTCAGCATAATGGCATATTTTCAGAGTTTGAATTTCCTCACTTTGTGTCAAATGACTTCCTCCAACTGGGGATAATTGATGTCTACTCAAGTCAGTCATAAGTTTTTTTGTTTGTTTTGTTTAGTTTTTTTTTTCTTTTTTAAAGTACATTGACATGGTATGTCAAAAGAACTATTCTTGCTGTGTGTGTGGACATGGATTATCATAGTCTCTTAATTTTTAAAGAGCAGTTGATTTGAAACAACAGAAAGCCTGATAAAACACAAATGTTTATATACAGTGGGGCAAAAAACTATTTAGTCAGCCACCAATTATGCAAGTTCTCCCACTTCAGACTCAGACTCAGAAAGAATTTATTGCCAAGTACATTAACAGATTCTGATAACATACGAGGGATTTGACTTGACACAGAAAATGAACCTGCATTTCCGGTGACGCAGCGGCATCTGAAACGCGCCTGCCAACAGAAGGGTACAGGTGGCATAAGAATAATACAATAGGAAGGAGCAAAAAAATCATTGATTTCAGAATAGTGGTCACATATGATCAATATTATGATTACAAAGAAAAAAAAAGCCCTCAATGCACAATCAGCAGACCAAAAGTTCACAAGACACAGAGAGAGCAGTGTGTGAGTCATCTTTATCGTCAGTTGTGTGGATCAGTATGAGTGTAATGTTGAAGTGTGAGTGTTGTATCAGTTAAGAACAACAAGGACTCTTTGGCAGGAGATGTTGTGTCTAACTGCTGGCAGTTTTTTGTCCTTGGCCATGCAGCTGCCTGTCCGAAGGCCATGAGCTCAATGTTTTGAAAAACACAGACTGCAGATGATCAGGAGGATTTTTGTGAGGGAGCCGGATTAAAGCCGAATGGTACTGAACACAGAGAAAAACTTTATATTCTCTTACAGATTCAGTACTTAATCCTTCATTGCTGGGAGTTGAGTCCATCGTGGATAGACCTAAGCGTAATCATGATGTAATCCACCTTCCGAGACAGTTCTCCATTTGTTGCTATCACGGTATTCTCCATTTTTTCAATTTGATGGATGAACCTCGCCTGGCCAGCATTTTGATAGGTTGTATCCATCTTCAACAATTTGCGGTACACCAGAACAATCCCAGATCCAATCAGAACGATCCCAATCACCATTACTACGAAGACGTATAAATCTTCTACATCTTCGATAAAAAGATTAGTCAGGCACAAGAGCTTCCAATTACTTGTCTCCCGTAAATAGCCCGCTGGAGCCGTTCCTGCTGGGCAAACAACCTCCCCCGGGGCACTTTTCCTCGTTGAAAAGATTGTGTCAATTGCGTTCAAAGCCCAGCTTATTAATTCCATAATTTCTTTCTTTCGATAATCAGCAGTAAGACGCAGACAGACGACAGCAAGCTGGGATCCAGTTAGTTTGGGGAGGAGGAAATGAGTCGGGAGCAAGAGAGAAGAGAAAAGGCGTCTGCTCTCTTTGGAGGCGGAAGTGAGAAGGTCACTTAAAAGATAAAAAGAGGTCTCCAATTTTCATCATAGGTATACTTCAACTATGAGAGACAAAATGAGAAAAAAAATCCAGAAAATCACATTGTCTGATTTTTAAAGAATTTATTTGCAAATTATGGTGGAAAATAAGTATTTGGTCAATAACAAAAGTTCATCTCAATACTTTGTTATATACCCTTTATTGGCAATGACAGAGGTCAAACGTTTTCTGTAAGTCTTCACAAGGTTTTCACACACTGTTGCTGGTATTTTGGCCCATTCCTCCATGCAGATCTCCTCTAGAGCAGTGATGTTTTGGGGCTGTTGCTGAGCAACACGGACTTTCAACTCCCTCCAAAGATTTTCTATGGGGTTAAGATCTGGAGACTGGCTAGGCCACTCCAGGACCTTGAAATGCTTCTTACGAAGCCACTCCTTCGTTGCCCGGGCGGTGTGTTTGGGATCATTGTCATGCTGAAAGACCAAGCCACGTTTCATCTTCAATGCCCTTGTTGATGGAAGGAGGTTTTCACTCAAAATCTCATGATACATGGCCCCATTCATTCTTTCCTTTACATGGATCAGTTGTCCTGGTCCTTTTGCAGAAAAACAGCCCCAAAGCATGATGTTTCCACTCCCATGCATCACAGTAGGTATGGTGTTCTTTGGATGCAACTCAGCATTCTTTCTCCTCCAAACACGACAAGTTGAGTTTTTACCAAAAAGTTCTATTTTGGTTTCATCTGACCATATGACATTCTCCCAATCCACTTCTGGATCATCCAAATGTTCTCTATCAAACTTCAGACAGGGCTGGACATGTCTTGTCTCGTGTCCCCCTGCTTAAGCATGGGGGACACGTCTGGCACTGCAGGATTTGAGTCCCTGGCGACGTAGTGTGTTACTGATGGTAGCCTTTGTTACTTTGGTCCCAGCTCTCTGCAGGTCATTCACTAGGTCCCCCCGTGTGGTTCTGGGATTTTTGCTCACCGTTCTCATGATCATTTTGACCCCACGGGGTGAGATCTTGCGTGGAGCCCCAGATCGAGGGAGATTGTCAGTGGTCTTGTATGTCTTCCATTTTCTAATAATTGCTCCCACAGTTGATTTCTTCACACCAAGCTGCTTACATATTGCAGATTCAGTCTTCCCAGCCTGGTGCAGGTCTACAATTTTGTTTCCGGTGTCCTTTGACAGCTCTTTGGTCTTAGCCATAGTGGAGTTTGGAGTCTGACTGTTTGAGGTTGTGGACAGGTGTCTTTTATACTGATAACGAGTTCAAACAGGTGCCATTAATACAGGTAACGAGTGGAGGACAGAGGAGCCTCTTAAAGAAGAAGTTACATGTAACCCTTGCCTTATGATAATTAGGTAAGGGGAATAATTAAGTGTAGACCAGTTGCTAGGTTCGTAAGGGTTGCAACAGGGAATTAAAGTGAGTGTGGAATGAAATAGCTGGAGGCAAGAAATGAGCAATAATGGTTGTTATTTATAGGGAAAAAAGTGAGCAATATATACAGACAATTTACGACTATACAAATATACAACGGCCGGTATGAAATAAAACCCCAAAGATGTCCTACTGAGCTCAGTGTTTGTTTGTCCTTTCGGGTTAGTCGTTTGACCAGTCAAGATGTCTTGTAACTCCAGACTCAGGTTTGTTTTCCTCTTTTAAAGCAGCGACTTGGGTTGTTACCACTTTAAATCCTGGGCACTGGAGAGAGGAGGGATGTCCTTCAATCGAGATCTTGGTTAGATCTCAGATCAATCTCGGTTCAGTCTCGGGTCAGGCTCGCCATGTCCATTCGGAGAGAATCCAGGATCCAGAAGGTTTTTGGTCGGCAACCAAAAAAACCTAGCCTGCACGACAATAATGGTATTATTGTTTACAGCTAGAGTAATTCGTCTTCCAATCCCTTCTTATATAACACCATAGCTTAGTGTTTAAATTCTTCTCTCATATTACTGTTATCACAATCCAGCAATATAGTAATATCTTACATGCATGTGTTCTTTTTTCTCACAATCTCTCTGGTAGCACATGAAATACCCTTTTTTTCATGTAACCAATTAAATGAATTCCTCTGTTCATCTCTATATCATTTAACCATGAAATTATGATTAATCCTCTCTAACCTTGTCTCTGTAAATCATGAAATGAAATACAATTAATTTATCACATAACCAGGGAATATACTGTCCCATCACTTCCAATATTCCCTTTTAAAATCAGTAAACCCTGTCTGAGCTACTGGGTTTAGCATAACCTATGGATTTACATAGTAGACCAACACCATGTGCTTTTAGCATCAAACTACACATTGCATTCGACAGAAATAGTGCATAAGAGCTAAAAGTACCTCAGCATACTGTTGGGAACTGAAATCACATTTAGGAAAACCATACAGACACAAAAACAGCCTTTTCCATTGCTTTTAAACAGAAAAAAATCCACTCGCAACTAGCATTAGCATAGCACTAACATTAGCATGTATCTGACTCACCAAGATGAGATTTCAGTGTGAATACAGCAAAGGACACAGCCACAATGCCCCTCACGCTCGTGCTCCCGTCAACTTAGGATAATAAAGGCTGCAAATTAGCGTTTGGTTTGGCTGCAAATTAGCGAGTGTTTAGATCCATTTATAGCATCTTTCTGAATGAAACTCACCAAGAAGAGGTATCTGCATGAATCGCTTCACAACCTCCCTCGTCCGCGCTCGTATCGTGAAAGACTGAATTGAGTGCGCGCTGGCTGCCTCTACTCGGAAGGCAGGGCTAATATCGCTCTTAACGAATGGAAAGACCCAGATCACCCAACGTGACCATGAACCGGAAATTCAAAAGTTGGATGACGAGGATCACACTTCCTCTTCCCCAAGATAGTCGGTTTTCAAAATAAAATCACACACTTTCATTAATACAAATGAAATCTGAGAAAAAGGGTCATTTTCTCAGCTGGATTACACACTCCCCCGCTTAATATCATGCACGTCCCATTGCATGTGTAACCAAGACTGTCCATTGTCAGTATTGGTTGAGTTGTAATGTGACCATTTTCAGTATTGTCTCCATCCGGTATCATTTATGGGCGGAACTACGATGGTATCTGGTCGTCTTTGAACCTCCGACTTTCGTTTCTCTTTTGGCTTTGCACTGAGTGTACTTTGTGAGTTTTGAGCTTTTGGTTCTGCAGTTAGTTTTACTAGTTGCGTTTGAATTTCTGCAACTTGTTTTGGGAGTTCTTGGAGTGAGTTTAGTGTGATATTGTCCCCATCTTCATCTGAACTGCATTGCACAGTTTGCACGTGAGAGGTCACTTTTTGTTTTGAACTGCTCAAATGTTGTCTCATCCTTAAATTTTTGGCAGCAATTTGGTCTTCTTCAGTGCGTAGCAAGAGAAGCAAATCAGGAAAAGTTGGGGGACTTGTTCGTTTTTGTTTTAACTGGAGTGCAGTTAAAAAGGAATCATCCCAACAACCTCGACAAAACTGCGTGACAAGCAGCCTGTCAAAATCCTGGCTTGAAGCGCCACCACGCTTCACAGTGTGAGTCAAAGCTACGTGAAGACGTTGTAGATATGACGAGAGTTTCTCACCTGTGTTTTGGAAGGTGTCAATAAACCTGGCGTAAAGCTCTCCGCCATCTTGAACTGTACCATAAGCAGAATCTAACAGCTGAAGGTATTCTGATGGTGAGCTGTTGGGGTTCAAGTACTTGACTACATCAGCTGCTGGGGGTACAAGAGACTCAATGATCTTTCGGGATTGCTGCAATTTGGACATAGCAGAATCAGTCAAGACTAATTCTACACTGGAGCGCCAAGTGTCATAATCTAGCTCATAAGTTGGTCGGGGGTCTTTGCCAGAAAAAGCTCCAAGCTTTTGAGAAAACGGCTGCACGGAAAAATCTTCCCTTTTTACAATGTGCTCAACTACCACACGTTGCACTTCTGGGGGATTTAAATCATGTGCAGAAATGGTGGGCATACTTTGAGCTGGGGTGCTCGCTGTGTGATTCGACTGGTTAGTTGGCTGTGCACCTTGAATACTGGGCTCAGCTGCAGAAGGCTAAGGTTGAGGTTCATCTAAGAAAGCTTCAAGTAAGTTATGAGGTAACTTAACTTGCTCTGATTGATCATTTTCAGATTCTTCGATTTCCTCAGACATCCGTAACATCATGTATTTCAGGACATCTGCAAAATCTCTGCCCCTCATCTTCGCTAGGTTTTTAATTTTAGTGAGAAATGACTTGGTCATTTCGCTCCCTACACAGTGCGTATAAACACTGGCAAGAGATTGTATCATATAGCTGGCTCCACTATCAGATACATGAGTACATGGCAATAGGTCAAGAGTTTCAAAAGCAATACCCATGTGATACTCAAAAATAGCACTCTGGAAAAACTCAGACTTACTATCTGTTACTTTTATGACTCTTGAAATTGATCCATACCGTTTCAAAAACTCAGTCACTTCATCAAGTTGCTCATCTCCAGCGATTTCACTCACTATCACTGCATTTGGAATTTTCATAGATTCACGTTCAACAATATCCATTTTGGGTATGTATAGGCTTCAAATAACGTAAGGGAGAGAAAAAAAAAGGGCTCCTGGCTGGGCTCACCACTTCTTATTGTCACCCTTGCCTTATGTTAATTAGGTAAGGGGAATAATTAAGTGTAGACCAGTTGCTAGGTTCGTAAGGGTTGCAATAGGGAATTAAAGTGAGTGTGGAATGAAATAGCTGGAGGCAAGAAATGAGCAATAATGGTTGTTATTTATAGGGAAAAAAGTGAGCAATATATACAGACAATTTACCACTGTGCAAATATACAACGGCCCGTATGAAATAAAACCTCAAAAATGTCCTACTGAGCTCAGTGTTTGTTTGTCCTTTCGGGTTAGTCGTTTGACCAGTCAAGATGTCTTGTAACTCCAGATTCAGGTTTGTTTTCCTCTTTTAAAGCAGCGACTTGGGTTGTTACCACTTTAAATCCTGGGCACTGGAGAGAGGAGGGATGTCCTTCAGTCGAGATCTTGGTTAGATCTCAGATTAATCTCGGTTCAGTCTCGGGTCAGGCTCCCCATCTCCATTCGGAAAGAATCCAGGATCCAGAAGGTTTTTGGTCGGCAAACAAAAAAACCTAGCCTGCACGACAATAATGGTATTATTGTTTACAGCTAGAGTAATTTGTCTTCCAATCCCTTCTTATATAACACCATAGCTTAGTGTTTAAATTCTTCTCTCATATTACTATTATCACAATCCAGCAATATAGTAATATCTTACATGCATGTGTTCTTTTTTCTCACAATCTCTCTGGTAGCACATGAAATACCCTTTTTTTCATGTTGTGGAAATGTGAAAATGACGAGGCAGAGTTTATCTCACGAGTCAGGTTTATTCACATCTTACAACATCAGCAAAACAGAAAAGAGGAAAAAACCCAGACCTTCGTCCTTTAAATACCCAGGACCTTCAAAGCTCACAGTCACAATGCATTTAATCCCAAGGAACAATGCATCCTCTCTTAGATCTTATCACCTCCACCTAAAGTCTCTGGCAGCCAGGAAATCCCCCAAGGCCGTCTCTTTGCATACCAAAGACTAAACTTCCACATCCTCCTGTTATCTCCAAGGAGACTCAGTCCTTTGTTCAATCTGAGATGTGAAGTCTAAAGTGATATAACAATGTGCATATGTGTCCCACATGACCCCCCCCCCAAACTTCTAAGATGGAACAACGGAATAACAGTCTGCATGTCATGATAAAATCATTACACATCAGCCCACATGCTGCTTGGGCCTCAGTCTCCTCCCGTATCTGCTGTAAGCAGGCTTCACCACTGCCGCGGCGCCATCCTGCTGGGGGGCTGCTGTCTGAGGGTGAGAACTGTTAGTCAATCCCTGTGGGTGTTCTGGGGAATGTCCCCTAGGGGGTCTGCCGCGCCGAGGAGCCCTGGCCAACAGCACATCCTCGTCCGCCACCATAAAGGCGGGTTTGAGCCTGTTTATGCCAATCTTTTCTTTCCTGCCCCCCAAATCTAGCAAAAAATGCTTATCCCCTGTTTCCAGCACTCTAAATGGTCCATCATAAGGTGGTCGTAGCGGCGGGCGATGGGAATTGTGTCTGACAAAAACAAACTCCACGTTTTTTAAAGCCTTAGGTACAAAAACGCACAGAAAACTGTGGTGAACGGGGCCAGGCAGCGTGCCTGATTCCGTGCCACGCTGCAACTGCTGAGCCGGGGAGCATTCTGGCGCAGGATTATCTGGGAGAAATTCCCCAGGCAGCTGAAGTGGCTGCGCAAAAACTAGCTCAGCCAGAGAGGCTTCTAAATCCTCTTTAGGTGCAGAATGCAACCCCAATAAAACCCACGGTAGCCTGTCTACCCAATTTGCATCCGTAAGCGACGCTCTGAGAGCCGCTTTCAATGACCTATGAAAACGTTCGCATAACCCATTAGCCTGCGGATTGTACGCGGTTGTGCAGTGAATCGTTACCCCCAGGCTGCGGGCCATTGCTGACCAAAGTTCGGAAACAAATTGAGGGCCTCTGTCGGACGTAATGTCCGACGGGACTCCAAAGCGCGCTACCCATGCTGTTAAAAACGCGCGCGCCACCTCCTCGGCTGTAGTTGACGCCAGTGGGACCACTTCCGGCCAGTGCGTGGTGCGGTCTACCATTGTCAGAAGGTGTGTGCACCCCTGTGACGGCGGAAGGGGGCCTACGAGGTCCACGTGGACATGATCGAACCTCTTAGCTGGGATGTGAAATGGCTCCAATGGAGCTCTCGTGTGTCTGTGTACCTTGGCTCGTTGACAAGCCATGCAGGCTGCTGCCCACTCCCTAACTTGCGTGCGCAGGCTCGGCCATACAAATTTCTCTCCCACCATTTTGACCGACGCGCGCACTCCTGGGTGCGCCAGAGAATGAATCGAGTCAAAAATGCGGCAGTGCCACGCGGCCGGTACCACAGGACGTGGTCGCCCAGTGGAGACATCGCAGATTAGGGGGGGGCATACCGTCTTGCAGCACCCTGTTCTCCAGCCTTAACCCTGTTGGTCCAGACTAGAGCACGCGCACGTCCGCATTGCTAACCTGATCCGCGGCCATGGCTGCATAATCTATCCCTACGCGGACCGGGGCCGCCACGGCGCGTGAGAGACAGTCTGCCACTACATTCAGTTTACCCGCCATATGCTGAATATCGGTAGTAAACTCTGAGATGGCGGCCAGCTGCCTCTGCTGCCGGCCTGACCACGGTTCTGAAACCTTGGCCATTACGAATGTCAGCGCCTTGTGGTCAATGAACGTGGTGAAACGGCGTCCCTCCAGCCAGAACTGGGAGTGGCGAATGGCCAAGTGGAGAGCTAACAACTCCCTGTCGAATGTGCTGTATTTTCGTTCACTATCGTGCAAAGTCCTGCTGAAAAAGGCGAGCGGTTGCCAAGCCCCGGCTACATGCTGCTCCATGACCGCCCCTATGGCCACATCTAGCTGTAGTGGTGGCCATCATTGACAAGGGAGCACAAACTGAGAGGCCGAAGCTGAGGGAAGGCCTGGGACTGGGAGGAACTTCTGCACAAGGTTGTGCGAGAAATCGTCTTGGACAAGGATGGCAGCAGCCAAGTTCAACCCGAGTGACTGTAGAGGGATTTCCTGGGACTTCCGGTACAGCACCAAGACGTTCCATCATTTCAGATCAAGACAGTGATAATGAATATGTCCCAGAGGAGGAACTGGACACCGATGTTGTTGTGGACATGCAATTCAAGCTATCTGAATTAAGTTTAAAGCACGATCAAGCTATGGCTCAAATTACTGCTCTAAGTAGTGGAATGAACAGGTCTTATGTCTATTTACCCAGAAAGTGCTCAATTATTCCATTTAGTGTGGATGTTAATGTTGATGGTCGCTCTGTTTTTCAATTTCTTGATGAAGTAAACCGCACTGTCTGAGTTCGAGGTTTAAACAACCAAGATCAAGTTGATTTTATTCTTTCTCTCCTTAGAGGTTCAGCACTTGAAGAATTGAGGCTACATTTTTATGTTGAAGTAGATAATGGTGATGAGCTACTTAACATTCTTCGGGAAGCATACAGTGAGAAACGCAGTACAGCTCAACTGCTGCAGAAGTTTTATGGTCGTTACCAACTTGAGGGCGAAGACTTCTTTGAGTATTCACATGCATTATCACAGATTCTTCACACAGCTTTAAGACAAAGACCCAATGCAGTAACTGATGCAGCAATAGTAATTAGAGACCAGTTTGTGGAAGGTGTTTGATAGAAAAATTCCATATTACCCACATTATTATTGCTATTAATAATGTATTATTCTTATTAATATGTATCATACCTTTTCTACGTTCCAAGGTTGTAATAGCCATGAGCGGCACTGGGGTTAAGCTCCCAGTGCTCATAAAATGCTCCTTACGGCGTGCGTCTCGAAAAGCCTCTGACAACTAAGTCCAACTCCTAGCCTGCCCGTGTGGTTTAGTCTCTAAGCCCGGCGGAACTGCTTTTACTAATAGGAGAAGGGGCGAGGGCGGATCTCTGGTGCCTTAAAACCAGATGCTTCGGGTAGATGGTGGCTCATCAACCTGGGAAGGTAGCCCATCTAAGGGAAGGTAAACCCTGATTTCAAACCTCCGCTGCCTTGCGGCACACCCGGTCACGGGAAAGGCTTTGGGAGTCAACCCTGAGGAAAAATCCGGAGTCGGAGCCCCTAAGCCAGTTCTCTGTTGTGCTCAACATCGTTCTGGCAGCTCCTGCGACAGCGCTGGTGCCAAACTATAGCAGCTCTGCTGTTCCTTTGGATTCATCAGTGACGTGGAGAGGGGGGACATGCTGCATGGGTAACATCTTGTCCTCCATATCTTCCTGCCCAGGCTTGAATCCTACCAATGCCCAACGCTGGAAGGTAGAACACCGGTGTGCATTGGCCTGTTCAGCCACAGGCGGTGCTGTTCCAGCAGAGTAGACGTTTAGGATTCTCTTCCATGGTCATCATAGACCGACGGAGGCCGATGACCTTTTCTATTTCATGTCTGATGTTTATATGTGCATTCCATGCAGGATAAGTTCATACATTCCTTTATATTATTCTTCAATATTATTAATTAAATTTAAATTAATTAAATTAAATCACCCATTATTGTCGGTCAAATGGGTTCATTTTGTCTTCTTTAAATTATTTATCTTTTGTTCATATAAAAGACAAAAAATAAAATAGAAAGGAGATGTCTTTACCTTCTTAACATGTTTCGACTGTCGAAACACTTTCAAGAAACACTACCCGACCGACCAGGAAACGCAGGAGCAGATAAAAGCACAATTAAAACACGCACATGAACAGGAATTCATTATAACGAAAAACCGGCAGTTGAAAAAACTAAAAAAACTCACAGAAAGGAAGAACGGACGAAGACAAACTCACACGGAAACGAACGCTAAGTGGGTCAAAAACTTATCAAAACGCACACTCACGGACACGGAGAAAACAGTGCTGAGCAGAGGACTGAACTTCGCCATCACACCAGCCAGAATCTCCCATGATGAATACATCCTCGCAACAGAACTGGCATGTGAAAAAATCCAGGACCAAGGGGAAAAAGCATCACTCCGGAACGCAGTTGCAGGAATCCTAAAAACGGCCAAATTACCACAAAGCAGCGTCACAAAAGAAGAAGAAAAAGCATTAAACTCACTCAAGACAGATAAAACAATCACAATCCTCCCATTAGACAAAGGCAGAACAACAGTAATATTGGACACGGAAACATATGAAAAACAGATGGAAACCATGTTGGCAGACAGTAGCACATATGAAATCATAAAAACAAATCCCACAGAAGAAAAGAAAAAAATGCTAAAAGCCCTTCTCAAACCTCTATTAGAAAGCAAAAAAATCACAAAGGACGCATATGATCACCTGATACCCACAGCAAGCATCACCCCCCGGATCTATGGAACTCCAAAAATACATAAAAAGGATATCCCACTGCGGCCAATAATAGACAGTATTGGATCAGTTACGTACAATTTATCAAAAGCCCTGGTTGAAATCATCAAACCCCTCCTTGGACTATCAGATTTCCACTGCAAAAACTCAAAAGAGCTGGCACAAGAACTCAAAGATATGAAAATAGAATCAGACGAGATCCTCATTTCACATGACATCATTTCATTATTCACAAAGACACCTGTTGACGTCACACTACATATAGTGCAAGAACGCCTCAACAATGACAGTACCCTAAAAAGACACACAAATCTCACAGTTCACGACATATCCAAATTATTACAGTTTGTTGCAAAATCCATCTACTTTCAATTCAGAGGAAAAATTTACAGACAAAAAGAAGTATTTGCAATGGGAGACCCACTATCTGCCATCATGAGCAGTTTTTTCATGGAGGATCTGGAAAACAAAGCCATTAACACAGCACCTACACAATGTAAACCCACCCTTTGGAAGAGATACGTGGATGACATTCTAGAAAAAATAAGGAAAGGACACACACAGGAACTCACTGACCATCTGAACAGCACGGACAGCACTGGGAACATAAAATTCACACATGAAGAGGAGGAAAATGGCACCATAGCCTTTCTGGACATGAAAATCCACTACAACGATGACGGCAGCATAAAAATCACAGTCTACAGGAAACCAACCCACACAGATCAATACCTACTATGGACATCGGAACACCCCACAGCACACAAGCTATCAGTCGTCAGGACGTTATATGAATGAGCCACCATCATCACAGACCAAGAAGACAGACAGGAGGAGGAAACCACATAAAACATGCTCTTATACGCTGCCAATATCCAGTATGGGCCATAAACAAAGGGAAACAGCAAGTCAAAAACAAAGAAATAAACAGGAAATAAGACACAGAACAAAAGCCGAAATCAAAAACAAGGACACCATAACTATACCATACACATGAGGGATCACAGAACCAATTCAAAGGATCATGAAAAAATACAAAATAAACACAGCAGTCAAACCACACAAAAAATTAAGACAGTTATCAGTACACCCCAAGGACAAAGTAGAACAAGACAAAAAATGCAATGTAATATATGAAATATCATGCAGATCATGCAATAAAACCTACATTGGAGAAACTGGAAGACCATTCACCACAAGAAAAAAAGAACACCAGAAGGAATGTGAGAAGGAAACACAAGGACGACTCACAAAATCACAAAAAGAAAAGGCAGAACAAGAAACATTAAAATCAGCAATATCAGATCACTGCAAAAGAAATAATCACATCATAGACTGGGACAACGCAAAGATTATTGGATCGGAGAACAACAGACACAAACGCTGGATCAAGGAGGCCATAGAAATCAGGAAGCGGGAAAAAGACACCATGAACCGAGATGAGGGGGCCGTTATGCTTTCCCACACCTGGGACCACATTCTCCAGAGACCATCTGACGGCGGGAGGCGGGGCCGGCTCGGTGGATCTGACAGATCTGCTGAACCGCCGACGAAAATCAGCTGATAAATGTCACCTGGCAGCAATCAGCTGACTCTTCTGACGAAGGCTGCAGTGTACAGTCGAAACATGTTAAGAAGGTAAAGACATCTCCTTTCTATTTTATTTTTTGTCTTTAATATGAACAAAAGATAAACACCCATTATTGTCATTTAACCGTACAACCAATCATGTACAGTAGAACGAAATTGTGCTTTATCCTATCTACAGTGTTAATCACACACACCCCATGTGTAGAATCAGAGGGCCGCTGCCATGCAAGGCGCCACCACAGATTTCCCTCCTCTCCATTATTGCTGAGCACCAAGCTGGATGGCAGGAAGTTCCACTTTTATATGGTCTTCGGCATGACCCGGCCGGGATTTGAACCCCTGCCTCCCGGGTGTGGGGCGGATGCTCTACCAATTGAGCCACCACTCCGGTTAATTATATTTCATATTATATGTCTGATATGACTTGTGATTCATGTATGCCCTTCAGCAGTCCCGGTCTGCGTGTGAGTGTGCCTGAGTTAGCAATTTTAATCACCAGCTGTACTGATACATTTTTGTATGTCTAGTCCTATGTGACCGAGAAGGTACTGGCTCCTTGTTTCCTGGGAGCAAAGATGAGAACTGTTACCCCCTGTCTTGCCAGATGTACTCAAGGACAGTTTCTCCGTCTTCCCATGGATAACACAGCTTTAAAAGCTAGAACAATGAATGGCTGATTCAGAGGTATGGATGGTCAGACTTTGGGCTGCCTCTGTATCTCTCCCTCATGAGGAATAAATGTACTTATATCTAAATTTTCTGCCTGATTTTTGACTCAGAATAATTATACTGAAAATTATTCTAACATTTTGGCACTCCGAACAGCGGATCCACATATGGCCATCTTTCCGGTGCCTCTGCTTGATTTCAGCGAGTGCACAGCTGATAAAAGACCTTCCCAGGCTGAGTAAAAAAAAAAAAAGCTCAGTGTTACTGCAGTGAAGGCATTTCGAACCGGGGCGCTGGAACTGACTGGGTGACGGATCTGAGAATCCGACAGGCGGCTTGGATGTAAGTACATTTATTGATAATTAAAATTGTTTATGGCCAGAGAGATCGCCCGGACCGGTTGTACATTGTGGAAGCTGAAGGGGTGAAAATTGCTGCTTGATTGCTGGGTTACTTCTACCCACGGTGAGCGATATTGTAATAATCCCTTGGTAGGAACAAGGTTTTTCCTCTGCAAACGGTGACCATTATCGCAAGACCCAGGAAGATTCTTAGAATCCACTGCTTTCTATGCCCAATCAGTGCATGGAGGTGCCGGAAGTGCATGCAAAGAAAAAACGGGAAAGATTTGTGCTCTTTTAACCACAGACGATTAATTGTCTAAATAACTAGGCTCTTGAAGTCCTGTGGAAAAGTCACGTGATCCCAGAAAAGTAAATTTTCAGGGACAGATTCGTACCTTTGTGGCCACTTCTGCTTGTTGTCCAGTGGTTTGGACTTTCAGCATTTGTGGGGAGGTTACGTGAACCCTGAAATAGGTAGATTTTATTCTGAGAATTTGTTGAAGCGCTGGATAGAAGTTACTGCAGTCTGGTTTGTTTTGCTTCTGTGTAATCTGCTCTGATGTGAAAAAGTGAGAATGCTCCACGGAGGGGGAAAAAGCAAGTTGTGAAATTGTTGTTTGTGATTTTTTCTGATATTTGAGTAGCATAAAAGGGTTGATTAGTTAATTGTTATCCTTTTGAGAAGAGTTTAATATTATAGGTATTTGAAAATAGCAGCCTTGAGCAAAAGGAGTGGATTGGTGTGTTTTCACGGCAGTGTTAAAAAAAAAAAAGAAAAAAAAAGAAAAGGGAGCGTCACGCTGTAGTGACAGTGTGGGGGTTCAGGTTCAGGTTCAGGTTCAGGTTACTTTATTTGTACCCGTAGGTAGATTTGTTTTGCAGTCTGGTGACATTCATATTTACAAACCACAATTACATTCAACATAAACACAAACACAGGCACACATGAAGCTGACTATAAGCATGATAAAAATACTCAAGGCTCCATCAATCAGGATATAAAGACAAAGAGATGAGAGAAAAACCAGAGATAAGAGAGAAGGGTCATATTAAAAAGTTAAAGACTAGTCAAAGAGGTTAAAAACTCAAAAGGTCTGAAACCCAGTAAAAGATTTAGAACCCAAATAAAAATCCTACAAAAATAAGTAAATATAAAATGGAGTTAATAAATAGGTAACTAAATTATGTGCAATATATTGTTACAACTTGTTCAACTCTTTGACAACAGCAGGAACAAAGCTGTTTTTGTAGCGCTGGGTTTTACTTTTTGGGACAGCAAACCTCCGTCTTGAGGGAAGAAGCTGAAAGTGGCAGTTCAAAGGGTGGGAGTCATCATTTAAAATGGAGGTAGCAATCCTCTGTACCTGTCTGGTGTACGAGGATGTCAGGCTCAGCTGTGACTCACCAAGCAAACGACTGGACCATCTAACTACCTGATCCAAGGATTTCCTCTGTTTCAGTTTTATCTGACCAAACCATGACACTAAAGAAAAGGATAAAACAGATTCAATAAAAGCCCAATAAAACACTGTCATTATGGTTCGGTCAGTTTGGAAGCGTGCACGTTTCGTCAAACAATGCAAATGTTGCTGACACTTTATGCACACTCTTTCACAGTTCTCTTCAAAGTTTAAATTACTCTCAATAATCGTCCCAGGATATTTGTAGGATTGTACACATTCAGTGGCCTGGCCTTTTAGTACGGTGACTTTGTGCCTGGGAGTTTTCCTCCTAAAGTCAATAATCATATCTTTAGTTTTTGTCGTATTCAGCTGCAGGTAGGAATCCTCACACCAGTGAACAAAATCATCAACTACTGGGCCGTGGCCACTCTCACCATCCTGGAGGAGACTGACAATAACTGAATCATCAGCATACTTTATAATGTGTCTGTTGTCATGTCTGCTCCGACACATGTTTGTGTACAGGATGAAGAGTAGTAGTGACAACACACACCCCTGAGGAGAGCCAGTAGAAGAGCACTTTTGGTCAGACAATGTACCATTTACCCATACTCTTTGTGTCCTGTTGGTTAAGAAATCCAGAATCCCACCCACCAGATTATTACTCAAATCAAATTGTTGCAGGAGCCTTTCAACTAAAATATGAGGTTGGATTGTATTAAAGGCGGAGGAAAAGTCCACAAATAAAAGTCTGGCGTGTGTCCCATTAAAATCCAGATGTTTAAAAAGCATTCAATTCAATTCAATTCAACTTTATTTATATAGCGCCATTTCACAATAACAGTCATCTCATAGCACTATCAACTGTAGGGGGGAACCCCCACAGTTGCAGAAAGACCCCAGCAATCAGGCGATCCCCTGTGAGCAAGCACTTGGCGACGGTGGAGAGGAAAAACTCCCTTTTAACAGGAAGAAACCTCCAGCAGAACCAGGCTCAGGGAGGGGCAGTCATCTGCTGCGACTGGCTGGGGGGTGAGGGGATAGAGAAGAAGAAAAGAACAGACATGTAGAGAGCAAACAGCACGATGGGGACTCAATCTATGGGAGAGAACAAACAGATGTTAATGACCAGCAAAAAAAAAATATTTCATTGAGAGTGAGGAAAGGAGTGAGGCCCAGTGCATTACTGGAGGTCCCCCGGCTGACTAAACCTATTAGCAGCATAACTAAGGGAAGGTTCAGAAACACATGATCCCTCCCTAATTGTAGGCTATATCAAAAAGGTAGGTTTTAGCCCTATTCTTAAAAACAGAGATCGAGTCTGACTCCCGAATCCAGATTGGCAGCTGATTCCACAGTAGAGGAGCTTGATAACTGAAGGCTCTGCCTCCCATTGTACTTTTGGAGATTCTAGGTATTACAAGTAATCCTGCATTTTGGGAGCGTAGTGCTCTGTTAGGATAATACGGTAGTATCAGATCTTTTAAATAAAAAGGAGCCTGATTGTTTAGAGCTTTGTAAGTAAGAAGAAGGATTTTAAACTTAATTCTAAACTCTATGGGAAGCCAATGAAGGGAGGCCAGAACCGGAGAGATATGATCTCTCTTTCTAGTACCTGTTAAAACTCTTGCTGCAGCATTTTGGATCAGCTGAAGGCTTTTTAAAGATGTTTTAGGACAGCCTGATAATAAAGAATTACAATAATCTAATCTCGAGCTAACAAAAGCGTGGATCAGTTTCTCAGCATCACTCTGAGACAAGATGTTCCTAATCTTGGCAATATTACGCAAATGATAGAAGGCAGTCTTAGAAATAAATTTAATATGTGAATTAAAGGACAAATCCTGATCAAAAATAACTCCAAGGTTCCTCACAGAGCTATTAAGAGAAAGAGTAACCGCATCCAAACTGAAAGTTTGATTTGGAAAGGAATTTCTAAGGTTTTTTGGACCAACAAGAATGACTTCAGTCTTATCTGAATTTAATAGCAGGAAATTACAAGTCATCCAAGCTTTGATTTCCTTAAGACAGGCTTCTAACTTGGCTAATTGATTACTATCATCTGGCTTCATTGACAGGTATAATTGTGTGTCATCTGCCTAACAATGAAAATGTATACAGTGCTTTCTAATAATGTTGCCTAACGGAAGCATATATAAACTAAAAAGAGTAGGGCCTAGCACAGATCCCTGTGGAACTCCATGACTAAGCTTTGAGTTGAAAGAAAACTCATTATTTACATGAACAAACTGGAACCTATCAGATAAATAAGATCTAAACCATTGCAACGAAGTTCCATTAAGTCCAACATAGTGTTCTAATCTATCAAGTAGAATATTATGATCGATAGTATCAAAAGCTGCACTAAGGTCTAAAAGGACAAGTACAGAAACTAGTCCATTATCAGATGCAATGAGGAGGTCGTTAGTGACCTTCGCTAAGGCTGTTTCAGTACTATGATGGATTCTAAACCCAGATTGAAACTCTTCAAGTAAACCATTTCCCTGCAGGTGGTCAAATAATTGCGTAGCAACAACTCGTTCTAAGATTTTTGAAATGAAAGGGAGATTAGAGATTGGTCTATAGTTAGCTAAAGCTCCTGGATCTAGCGTTGGCTTTTTAAGTAAGGGTTTAATTACAGCCGTTTTAAAAGCCTGCGGTACATGGCCTAAAGTTAATGAAGAATTGATTATATGAAGAATAAAGCTACCAATAAGTGGGAAGACTTCTTTAAATAACCTGGTAGGAATAGGGTCTAAAAGACAAGTTGAAGGTTTGGATGAGGAAACTATTTTGTCTAACTCACAAAGGTCGATTGGAGTAAACTCATCAAGACAGACATCAATAGAAGGAGTTGTAGCAGTTACAGCATTTAAGTTAACTGTGGGAAGAATCTGATTGATTTTATCTCTGATGGATGAAATTTTATTATTGAAAAAGTTCATAAAGTCCTGACTAGTAAGCTCTAAGGGAATGCTAGGATTGACAGAGTCCTGACTCTTTGTCAACCTGGCTACAGTACTGAAAAGAAACCTGGGATTATTCTTGTTCTCTTCTATTAATGCAGAGTAATAACTCGTTCTAGCTTTTCTAAGAGATTTTTTATAAATTAAAAGATGATTTCTCCAAGCTAAATAGATTTCATCTAAATTAGTAGAGCGCCATTTTCTTTCTAATTGACGAGTCTTCTGTTTTAAGGTACGAGTTTCTGTGTTGAACCAAGGAGTTAGAAATCTCTGATTAGACTTTTTCTTTTTTAAGGGGGCCACCAAGTCTAGAGTCTGATGCAGAGAAGCTGAAACACTATCCACCATGTTATCAATTACAGAAGGAGCAAGCTGTCTATAGCTTATTTCCGTTGTGTTGACACATGGCATAGAGGAAACAATCTGCATAAATTTGGAAACAGCATCATCTGAGAGGCATCTACTGTAATAATATTTTTCTTTAGGAGCCAAATAGTCAGAAATAGTAAAATCAAAGGTTAACAGACAATGGTCTGACAGTACAGGGTTATGAGGAGACACTACAAGATTTTCTATTTCTATGCCATATGTCAAAACAAGGTCCAATGTATGGTGGAGGTAATGAGTAGAATTTCCTACTTTCTGTGAAAACCCAATCGAATCTAATATTGAATTGAATGCCACATTAAGGCAGTCACTATCTACATCCACATGTATATTAAAGTCCCCTACTATAATTATTCTATCAGATTTCAGCACTAAATCAGCTAAGAAATCAGCAAATTCGGATAAAAATTCTGAGTAGGTTGATGGGGGACAATAAACTATGGCAAATAAAATTGGGTTTAACCTAAAATTGCTAAAGTGCCCAATACTGAGGACCAGGCCCTCAAAGGAATTATAACATGTTTTTTGCTTTACATTAACTAGTAATTTGGAATGGTAAATTGTTGCTACTCCTCCTCCACGACCAGAACTTCTGGGATTTTGACAGTTTAAATAACCAGAGGGAGTTGATTCATTTAAACCAACATAATCCTCTTGTCCTAACCAAGTCTCTGTAAGGGAAATTAAATCAATCTGATGATCAATTAACAAATCATGGACTAACAGAGACTTGGGAGTTAGAGACCTAATATTTAATAAACCACATTTAATTTTTAAATTATGAGGAGGAACAGAGGCCAAATCATTCAATTTAGAGGCTTTATGTTTAATTTGAGTTTTACCAATATTTTGCTTTATCACTTTGGGATGCTTATACATTATATTTTTATTCACTTTGGAGGGAGCAGACAACGATTCTCTGATGGGGAAGACAGGGGCTAAGCTGAGGGGTGGCGGATGAAGAGGAGCTGCAGAGAGGCGTGTAAGACTGTGACTCTGCTTCCTGGTCCCAACTCTGAGTAGTCATGGTTTTGGAAATTTGGATAAAAAAGATGCCAGATTGTTAGATAAATGAGAAGCACCATCCAAAGTGGGATGAATGCTGTCTCGTCTCATAAGACCAGGTTTTCCCCAAAAAGAGCTCCAATTGTCAATGTAGCCCACGTCATTTTTAGGACACCACACAGACAGCCAGCGGTTCAAGGATGACGAGCGGCTAAGCATGTCATCACTGGTCAGATTGGGGAGGGGCCCAGAGAATACTACAGTGGCAGACATCGTTTTTGCAAACTCACACACCGATTCTATATTAAGTTTCGTGACTTCCGACTGCCGGAGACGGATGTCATTAATGCCGGCGTGAATAACAATTGTGGAATATTTGCAGTTACTTTTAGCCAGCATTTTCAAATTTGACTCGATGTCGCCTGCTCTGGCCCCAGGAATGCATTGGACTATGACCGCTGGAGTCTCTAGGTTCACGTTTCTGACTACAGAGTCGCCAATGATCAGAGTTTTTTCCTCAGCGGGTGTGTCGCTGAGCGGGGAAAAACGATTAGAAACGTGAACAGGTTGGTGGTGTACCGGGGCTTTGCGACTAGGCTTCCTTCTCACCGTCACCCACCTAGTCTCCTCGCTGCTGAGGAGAGCCGGGGAACTGCTGACAGGGGGACCTAAGCTAGCTAGCTCCGCTGCAGCTAATGGGCGTCCGTCAAGATTAACTGGCGCAGACGGTGTTTCAATGCAGCGGAGCCGGGATTCCAAATCAGACAACCTCGCCTCGAGCGCCTCAAAAAGACAACATTTATTACATTTACCGTTATCGCTAAAAGAGGCAGAGGTGTAGCTAAACATCTGACAGAGAGAGCACACCAGAGGAGGAGAGGAAGGAGAGCTAGTAGCCATAGCTAATGGCTAGAGAGCAAACCACAAAGCAAACCACACAGGCAGACAGCAAAACAGGAAGTGACGATACGTTACCACAAGGAAGTGACGATCCTAGTGAGAGTAAACTCTGTTAAACAGAGTGACAGTGGCGTCCTCCACTCCTTTGTGAGGCCTATATGCAAACTGCAAAGGATCCAATGCATGTTCAGTCTGCTTATAGGACCTCAAATCTGACCAGTTTTTCAAAAATTTTCATTATAATTGAAGTCAAAGCAACTGGTCTAAAGTAGTTTACCGTTTTAGGACAGCTGGATTTTGGAACGGGAACAACCACGGCTTATTTCCAGATCTTAGGCACGTTGTGTCTGTAAGGACTTATTGAAAATGTAATGAAAAACAGGACTCAGTTCATGTGCACAGGACTTTACCAATCGCCCACATATATTATCAGGGCCCTGACTTTTGTTCACTTTTACAGCACAGAACTCCCTTTTAATATCCTGCACCTCAATATTAAAGTGCTGATTGTCTTTGAGTTTCTGTTTCAAATCTTGGGTTTCTGTGCTAAAATCAGAGGTATCGAAACGACCATAAAAACAATTAAGAGCATTCGCCAGCTCTGTGTCTGAATTAAAACCATCTAAAAACACACGATTACTGCGCTCTGTGCTCTGAAGGCCTGCAATAGTTTTCATACTGGCCCAGGCTGAACCAAGTTTCTTTGTTGCCATTTTGCTTTCCAATTCTGATTTATAATTCTGTTTTGCTCTTAAAATTTCGGACTTCAGCTCTTTTGTGGCAACCTGTAGCTCAGAAACAGACCCCTGTTTAAAGGCAAGTCCTTTCCTCTGTAAGCAGGATTTAACTGATTTTGTAACCCATGGCTTGTTGTTGGGATATATTTTGACACGTTTACGTGGAATGATCATATTTTTACAGAAAGCCATTTATCAGCATGTGACGTCTACCAAAGAGTCCAAATCATCCCAGCAGGACAGTGTGAACACCTCCCAGTCCGTACAGTTAAAGCATTCCTGGAGGCAGTGCATTGAATCCTCTGTCCACACATCAATGTGTCTGGTCTTCACCTTGCCTCTTCTGAGAGCAGTTTTATATGTGGGCAGCAAATGTACACAGTTGTGATCTGACAATCCTAAAGGAGTAAGGGGAAGTGATTTATAGGCCCTCTCAATGGATCCATAGCACAGGTCCAATGTCTTTTTTCACCTGGTTTGGCAGGAGACATACTGATTAAAGCTTTTAAGTGTCTTCTTTAAAGAAACATGGTTAAAATCCCCAATAAAAAAGTTCGGAGCCTCTGGAGAAATTGACTGCAGCCGCTGTACCACATCAAAGACGGTGCTGGAGGCGGAGTCAGTGTCTGCCCTTGGGTGAATGTACACAGTCGTGATGAAAAGTTGGGGGAACTCGCGGGGCAGATAAAAGGGGCATAGCGATACGGACAGAAGCTCCACATCGGGTGTACAGATGCGCTCTCTGACCGTGACAGATGTGCAGTACTGTTTATTAATGTATAAACATACGCCGCCCCCCTGACGTTTTCCCGTTACCTCTTCCTGACGATCTGAGTGAAGTGGGGCTCCAAAGCCGTCAATCCACAGGTCCGCATCTGGGTCTTGCGCCGTAAGCCACGTCTCCGTGTAAGCCATGACACAGCAGTTCTTGAAGTCCTTGTGGTATCATACATTCCCTTGAATTTCATCTACTTTATTTCACAGGGATTGTACGTTCCCCAAAATCATGGAAGGAAGAGGAATGCTGTTAAACCGACGTCTCCTCAGGCTTACTTTCACGTCTCCACGCTTTCCGCGTTTCCTCCTCTTGTCTCTCTTTTCATCGCTGTGTCCATGAAAGTCTCTTAAAATAAAGTCATGGGGGTTGCCATATGTGCATATGTCATATATATGCCATTTGCCATATGTGCAAAAAAAAAAAAAAAGACAGAAAGACAGAACTTGGGAAAAAAATAGAAAAGGCTGGGTAGCTACTGATTTGTGTGTAAAGACTTGGTAAAAGGGAAGATGAAAAAAAAATCTATATATGGGTATTTTTGCAAAGTTTTGGGGTTTTACTTTTTCTTTTCTTTCAGTCTAACTTTGTGGGTTTTCACTCTAATGTTGCGTACATGATAAACTATTTACATATTTTGTTAAAGCCAATTTTTTGATGTATCACTGACTTTTATTGACTCAGTTGCCTTATTTCTCTGACTGTAGCATAACAGTGAACTTTACAGGGAAACAGGACTAATGGTTTCCCCGCTGTCGCCAAAACGACCAGCCTCTGGGACCTGACCACTCGCCACTGTCCATGCCTCCCATGACTTGACCACAGGTGTATAGAACACTAAGTTAAGTACAAATGCTTGCATCTTAATCAATTCTACCAGCATGACAATGATGAAATTAACTGAACATTACAATATCATGCTGTCACTTAATAACGCCTAATCACTGAAGGCTTTATGTATACCCTATATTACATGATTCAAAGCATAGAGGTTCAAACTTCAGGTTCATACTCATTTTTTAATAAATGACATATGCAATCTTATTTATATTTTGACCCTAGGCCTGTCCATGTAAAAAAAAGGGGGGGGGGAACACAAGAGCAGGATCTGAGACAATTCATGCTGTGGCTTTTTCCCTCCTAAAGAACACAGCAAGATGAGAATGCAATTTTTTTGTTTATTATCGGGAGATGGTAAATTTATGAACAAAAAAGACAGACATAGCACAAGATTTCTGGTAAAATGGAGAAAGGGAATTTAATTTCAATGGACTGATTAGCGGTGGATGGAGTCAGCCAAGAGGAGTTGTCAGACTGACCTAGATAAGATAACGGTTAACAGACAGAATCAGCCTTCAAAGGGAAAGTACACACACACACACACACACACACACACACACACACACACACACACACACACACAAACCACAGATTGTGGTCCTGTGCCATAAATTCCTGAAAACAGAGATTAGGCCTGCATTTCCGGTTACTAATTCTAATTGCTGCATTGGTTTAAGGCTTCCAATATATGACACTGTTTTGTTTAAACATAATCCTAAACTAGTGATTACCCACGTCAATTGGTAAAACATTTACTGATTCACAGAATATTTAGCAAATACTTGCTGGGAAGAGCAAAAACACATTCAAATTGTGGAAGCTTTAAATTAAAAATTAAATTACCCCTATTGTCTTTCAACCGTACAACCAATCATGTACAGTAGAACAAGATTGTGCTTTACCTATCTACAGTGTCAATCACACACACCCCAGTGCAGAATCAGAGGGCCGCTGCCATGCAAGGCGCCACCACAGGTTTCCCTCCTCCATTCCATTATTGCTGAGCACCAAGCTGGATGGCAGGAAGTTCCACTTTTATATGGTCTTCGGCATGACCCGGCTGGGATTTGAACCCCTGCCTCCCGTGTGTGGGGCGGATGCTCTACCAACTGAGCCACCACTCCGATATAATTTAGGTGTAATTTAAAGGTTTTTCTGTTATTCTTCATTCTTCATTTTTCAACAGGAAAGGGAAAGCATTCACAATTTTTTTTAGCTTTCACTAGGAATTAGATTTGCCAAATTAACAAGGAATCATAACATCACCATTGCCTTTCAATTTAATAAATCCTTGGTGACATATGCAATATGTAATAAAATAATTAAAAAAAACAATAATTCACTTATGTTTCTTAACATTACACGTTATAATTAACAACTGGGATAAATATTTAAGCTGATAAAATTTGCACTCCTGTTGATGTAAATACTGAGGTGCAGACAGGGAAGCCATGAGGCTTTCCCCAAATTTTCTTTGCAGGATGGCACCGACATTTGATCTTTGTGGGAGATGTGAGGAGGACGGACAGTGCGTGTGTGACGGGCTCATTGGCTGGAAGGGGGGCAACAGTGACCACAGGAGAAAGGACCTCTCAGTTGACAAGCATTTTTTGAAGCTAAGTAGAACAAATGACATTGCAAATGACATAAAGCATAGCAATTTAAATGACTCTGACTTTAAAAAAAATGTAGTGTTCATGTGACTTCACACTGCGGGATACATCTGATGCCACTCACCACATAATGGTGTGACAATGTCACATTTCAGAAATGTGGCAGTAATAAGGAATGTGTTTTCCTGGTGCTCAGCCGGGGCTGAGCTGGGCCTCGGGACTACAGTCCACCCCATAATTTACCAAGGAATATATAAAATGAGGCATTCCTTGTACAAAATTAAGCCAAATTCTAGTTAGGCAATATGCCCACCTTTCCATTGACTGAAGGAGTGTGACACAACCTTTCACAAGGATTCACTTACACAAATTCAACCTGTCTGTGTTCAGCTGGATAAACTGATCTTAGTTATCAATGCTAAATCATATCAAATCTGCACAGACAGCTATATTGTTTTTTTCCTAAATGGAATTTGTAAATTAGTTCAAGAGACGACACAAAAGAAGCCATGATTATTGAAACCTCATTTTGAAGGAGCTGTACTACTCACAAATTTTCATCTAGATTAACTGTGTGTAACACATAAAAGTGGTAACACGCTTCCTTCTAGTAAAAGACACTACCCATCAAGCAAATACCCTGTAACTTTGCTGCATGTGCATCTCCATGCATCAAAATGGGGGTAACAAAGAAATTAATTAGCAAAAAAAAATATAGCAATCCTCAGAAAAATAGACAATACATAAAAATGATCAATATATAATCAATAATGAAGAGAAAAATATAAATGAAACCGCTTGGTAATGAAGTCACAACATTCAATAGGAGAAGTTAAAAGTTCCATCAATAAATTTCAGATACTTAAGAAAATATCTGCAGGTTATTGTAAAAGGAAATATCATGTTTATAAGAAACAAGGTAAACTGATAAAGAAGGAAACCACGCAAATTTATGAGAAAAGTTTCAAATGTCTAAGAAAAGTCCAACTTGTGCTGAATTTATGTTTACTGTGGGACTTAATTTAGAATCTACTACAAAGACAATACAGATTCTTACTCAATTAAGAGAACAATGCTTTAGGGAGCTCAAAGCAAAATAATTTGATCTTCCCTGCATAAACTTAGTTTCTTCAAAACCTTTGCATGGATCTCATTGAACTAAATAAGAGTGAAGGTAAAAATGTTTAGAAATTATTTACACACTTATTGAACATACAAAGGCTTTACCCTACACTAATTTAAATATTGCTATGGTGACAATGAAACCCTTAACTGAAACAACGTCAAGATTTAAAACAGCTGAAATGATTTACTTAGATGATTTATTAAGTCCCCCTCATGGATCAGCACCTTATCGTGGTGGTGGTGGTGGGCGGGGGTTGCGTGCACCAGTGATCCCAGGAGCTATATTGTCTGGGGCAATCTGCCTCTGATAGGGCCACCCAAGACAAACTGGTCTTGGGTGAAGGGCCAGCCTAAGAACGATCCAACAGACTCTCATGATAAATTCTATATCAAGGATTCAGTGTACCCCGCCCGGTATGGGGTTACCGGGGCCCCACCCTGGAGCCAGGCCTGGGGGAGGGGCTCAATGGCTAGCGTCTGGTGGCCGGGTTTCCACCCATGGAACCCGGCTTGGCTCAGCCCAAAGGAGTTACATGGGTCCGCCCTCCAGTGGGCTCACCACCTGCAGGAGGGATCATGGGGGTTCGGTGCTATGTGGATTAGGTGGCGGTGAAAGGCGGAGACCTTGATGGACTGATCCCAAATCTAAAAGGTTAACAGGAAACAGAAAAGGTTCCCGTGCCACACGGGAACACGGGATCTATCTATCTATCTATCTATCTATCTATATATATATGGTGGGAATCCGTCAGTCTCGATAGACTATGGAGTTGCGCTCTGGGTGGTTCTGATGCAGCGTCTATGTCGGGTGTGACTGGAAAAGTCCGATGCGGGAGTGGCAATCCTTGCCGCACTGGACACAGGTGAAATCCGTTGCTGGTCAGTCTGCCTGGCCTCGGGGCTTTCTCCTCTGTCGCTTAGCCTCAGCTTGCTGTGTGAGTGACTGTTCAAAGCTGGACAGGCCTTTCTGCACAATCTACCTCCAGGCCGTCTGGTCTGAGGCTACAGCTTCCCCCGTGGTGAGGTCGACATCCATGGCCATCAAGTCCCTATTGCAGACATCTTTGTAACGCAGTTGAGGTCTGCCTGTCGGGCATTTGTCTTGAGCTAGGACACCGTAGAGGAGATCCTTGGGGATCCTGCCATCGTCCATGCGTATCACATGCCCCAGCCAGCGCATGCGTCTCTGCTTCAGCAGTGTGTATATACTGGGGATTCCAGCTCTCTTCAGGACGCTGTTGTTTGTGACTTTGTCCTGCCAGGTGATGTACAGGATGCGGCGGAGACAACGCATGTGAAATGCGTTGAGCTTCTTTTCCTGTCGGGCTCGCAGGGTCCAGGACTCGCTGCCATACAGGAGGGTGCTGAGGATGCAGGCCCTGTAGACTTGGATTTTGGTGTGCTCTGTCAGCATGCCGTTGGTCCACACTCTCTTTGTCAGTCTGGACATGGTCGTAGCTGCTTTGCTGATGTGCTTATTGAGCTCCGTGTCGATAGAGAGGGAGTCATTGATGGTGGATCCCAGGTAGACGAAGTCATGGACAACATCTAGCTCATGATCAGAGATACTGATGCTGAGTGGAGAATCCACGCCTTGTCCCATGACCTATGTTTTCTTCAGGCTGATGGTGAGTCCGAAGTCGCGACAAGCCTCGCTGAAACGAGTCATGAGCTGCTGAAGGTCCTCGGCTGAGTGGGCGGTGATTGCAGCATCATCTGCAAAGAGGAAGTCACGCAGACATTTTAGCTGGACCTTGGACTTTGCTCTTAGTCTGGAGAGGTTGAAGAGCTTTCCATCCGATCTGGTTATAAGGTAGATGCCCTCTTTGGCAGAAACAAAGGCGTGTTTCAGCATGACGGCAAAGAAGATTCCGAACAGAGTCGGTGCGAGAACGCATCCCTGTTTCACTCCACTTCTAATGTTGAAGGCGGATGAAGTTGAGCCGTCAAAGACAACTGTGCCCTTCATGTCATCGTGAAATGATCGGATGATGATGAGCAGCTTGGGTGGACATCTGATCTTGGGGAGGATTTTGAAAAGGCCATCCCTACTGACAAGGTTGAAAGCCTTTGTCAGGTCAATGAAGGCTACAAAGAGTGGCTGCCTCTGTTCCCTGCATTTCTCCTGCAGCTGTCTGCAGGAGAAATCTTCTATTTAGCTTGGAGAAATCATCTTTTAATTTATTAAAAATCTCTTAGAAAAGCTAGAACGAGTTATTACTCTGCATTAATAGAAGAGAACAAGAATAATCCCAGGTTTCTTTTCAGCACTGTAGCCAGGTTGACAAAGAGTCAGGACTCTGTCAATCCTAGCATTCCCTTAGAGCTTACTAGTCAGGACTTCATGAACTTTTTCAATAATAAAATTTCATCCATCAGAGATAAAATCAATCAGATTCTTCCCACAGTTAACTTAAATACTGTAACTACTACAACTCCTTCTATTGATGTCTGTCTTGATGAGTTTACTCCAATCGACCTTTGTGAGTTAGACAAAATAGTTTCCTCATCCAAACCTTCAACTTGTCTTTTAGACCCTATTCCTACCAGGTTATTTAAAGAAGTCTTCCCACTTATTGGTAGCTTTATTCTTCATATAATCAATTCTTCATTAACTTTAGGCCATGTACCGCAGGCTTTTAAAACGGCTGTAATTAAACCCTTACTCAAAAAGCCAACGCTAGATCCAGGAGCTTTAGCTAACTATAGACCAATCTCTAATCTCCCTTTCATTTCAAAAATCTTAGAAAGAGTTGTTGCTACGCAATTATTTGACCACCTGCTGGGAAATGGTTTACTTGAAGAGTTTCAATCTGGGTTTAGAATACATCATAGTACTGAAACAGCCTTAGCGAAGGTCACTAATGACCTCCTCGTCGCATCTGATAATGGACTAGTTTCTGTACTTGTCCTTTTAAACCTTAGTGCAGCTTTTGATACTATCGATCATAATATTCTACTTGATAAATTAGAACACTATGTTGGACTTAATGGACTTAATGGAACTTCGTTGCAGTGGTTTAGATCTTATTTATCTGATAGGTTCCAGTTTGTTCATGTAAATAATGAGTTTTCTTTCAACTCAAAGCTTAGTCATGGAGTTCCACAGGGATCTGTGCTAGGCCCTACTATTTTAGTTTATATATGCTTCCGTTAGGCAACATTATTAGAAAGCACTGTATACATTTTCATTGTTATGCAGATGACACACAATTATACCTGTCAATGAAGCCAGATGATAGTAATCAATTAGCCAAGTTAGAAGCCTGTCTTAAGGAAATCAAAGCTTGGGTGACTTGTAATTTCCTGCTATTAAATTCAGATAAGACTGAAGTCATTCTTGTTGGTCCAAAAAACCTTAGAATTTCCTTTCCAAATCAAACTTTCAGTTTGGATGCGGTTACTCTTTCTCTTAATAGCTCTGTGAGGAACCTTGGAATTATTTTTGATCAAGATCTGTCCTTCAATTCACATATTAAATTTGTTTATAAGACTGCCTTCTATCATTTGCGTAATATTGCCAAGATTAGGAGCATCTTGTCTCAGAGTGATGCTGAGAAACTGATCCACGCTTTTGTTAGCTCGAGATTAGATTATTGTAATTTTTTATTATCAGGCTGTCCTAAAACATCTTTAAAAAGTCTTCAGCTGATCCAAAATGCTGCTGCAAGAGTTTTAACAGGTACTAGAAAGAGAGATCATATCTCTCCGGTTCTGGCCTCCCTTCATTGGCTTCCCATAGAGTTTAGAATTAAGTTTAAAGTCCTTCTTCTTACGTACAAAGCTCTAAATAATCAGGTTCCTTTTTATTTAAAAGATCTGATACTACCGTATTATCCTAACAGAGCACTACGCTCCCAAAATGCTGGATTACTTGTAATACCTAGAATCTCCAAAAGTACAATGGGAGGCAGAGCCTTCAGTTATCAAGCTCCTCTCCTGTGGAACCAGCTGCCAATCTGGATTCGGGAGTCAGACTCGATCTCTGTTTTTAAGAATAGGGCTAAACCTACCTTTTTGATATAGCCTACAATTAGGGAGGGATCATGTGTTTCTGAACCCTCCCTTAGTTATGCTGCTAATAGGTTTAGTCAGCCGGGGGACCTCCAGTAATGCACTGGGCCTCACTCCTTTCCTCACTCTCAATGAAATATTTTTTTTGCTGGTCATTAACATTTGGTTGTTCTCTCCCATAGATTGAGTCCCCATTGTGCTGTTTGCTCCCTACATGTCTGTTCTTTTCATCTTCTCTATCCCCTCACCCCCCATTCAGTCGCAGCAGATGACTGCCCCTCCCTGAGCCTGGTTCTGCTGGAGGTTTCTTCCTGTTAAAAGGGAGTTTTTCCTCTCCACCGTCACCAAGTGCTTGCTCACAGGGGATCGCCTGATTGCTGGGGTCTTTCTGCAATTGTGGGGTTCCCCCTACAGTTGATAGTGCTATGAGATGACTGTTGTTGTGAAATGGCGCTATATAAATAAAATTGAATTGAATTGAATTGAAAGCTGTCTGAGAGAGAACACCATGTCGATTGTATACCTGTTGGCTCGGAACCCGCACTGCGAGTCGGGATAGACTCTCTCTGCCAGAACTTGAAGCCTCTTGAGGGTAACGTGAGCGAACAGCTTCCCAACAATGCTGAGGAGAGAGATGCCACGGTAGTTATTGCAGTCGCTCCTGTCACCTTTGTTCTTATATGGCTCTGAGAGATATCCGTCGCTACCAGAAATCCAAGGAGCTGCTCATCCGTAAGCTGCCCTTCCTGTGCCTGGTGAGGGAGATCGCTCAGGACTTCAAGACCGACCTGCGCTTCCAGAACTCCACCGTCATGGCTCTGCAGGAGGCCAGCGAGGCCTACCTGGTGGGTCTCTTCGAGGACACCAACCTATGCGCCATCCATGCCAAGAGGGGCGCCATCATGCCCAAAGACATCCAGCTGGCCCGCCGTATCTGCGGAGAGAGAGCTTAGACTTTCTGCTGCACATCCACCAACCACAATGCTCCGCACTGTGTCTCTCTCTCTCTCTCTCTCTCTCTCTCTCTCTCTCTCTCTATATATATATATATATATATATATATATATATATATATATATTTATAGTAATATGTACATATGTATACTAGCTGCTCTTGTTTTTGAATTTCCCCATTGTGGGACTAATAAAGGCTTATCTTATCTTATCTTATATAGTGTGACGATGTTGGCGTCCCTCATGTCCTGCGGCACTTCGCCTTCTCTCCAGCACAGTCAGAGGATTTCATGCAGCTCCATGGTCAGTGACCCTTTGCAGCACTTCAGGACCTCGGCAGGGATGCTGTCCTTCCCGGGGGCTTTGCCGGTGGCAAGGGAGTCAAGGGCCTCGCTCAGCTCATCGATGGTCGGTTCTCCATCAAGCTCCCCCAGTACAGGCATACACTCGATGGCGTTCAGGGCATCTTCAGTGACTATGTTCTCCCTGGCATACAGCTCAGAGTAGTGCTCTACCCAGCGCTCCATCTGTTGTGCCCGATCCTGATTACCTCCCCTGTGGCAGACTTTAAGGGAGCAATTTTCTTCTGTGTAGGGCCCAAGGCCAGCTTGATTCCATCGTACATCCCCTTGATGTTGCCCATGTCTGCAGCCAGCTGTATCTGGGAGCAGAGCTGAAGCCAGTAGTCGTTGGCGCATCGCCTGGCACACTGCTGGACTTTGCTACGGGCAGCCCGGAGGACTTGCAGGTTGCGTTCGCTGGGGCAGGCTTTATAGGCTACCAAGGCGTTCTGCTTCTCCTCGATTACTGGGATCATTTCATCGGAGTGACCCTCAAACCAGTCTGCTGACCTGCTGGTTTTCTTGCCAAAGGTGGTCATGGCAGCCTTGTACACAGCATCTCTGAAGTGCTGCCACCTTTCTTGGGCACTAGCACCGGAACGGCCTGGGAGGGATTCCTCAAGCACGCGTGCAAATTCCTCCACTTTCTCTTGGTCGTGCATCTTGCTTGTGTCGATGCGAGGCCTGCCTTCCTTTTTTGTGCGGTGCACTTTCTTTGTTCGCAGTTTGACCTTGCTACATACTAGGGAGTGATCTGTATCACAGTCAGCACTCTGGTAGCTTCGTGTGATCTGGACGCTGGGTAGACAGCTGCGTCTGGTGAGAATCAAATCAAGCTGGTGCCAGTGCTTGGATCTTGGATGTCTTCAGGAGACTCTGTGTTGGGGCTTCGTGTTGAAGAATGTATTTGTGATGCAGAGACCGTGATGGCGGCAGAGTTCCAGTAGGCGTTGTCCGTTTTCGTTCAACTTTCCTGTGCCGAACTGGCCCAAACAGGTAGGCCAAGAGTTGTGATTGACACCAACTCTAGCGTTGAAGTCGCCAAGGATGAACAATGGCTCCTGTTCTGGGATTTTCTCTATGGCTGTACTGAGGTCGTCGTAGCATTTGTCTCTAGCTTCTGCCGTAGACGTCAGGGTTGGTGCGTAGGCACTGATTAAGCTGACTGTCCCCTCTGAGGAGTGAAGCTGAAGGGACAGAATGCGTTCGCTTCCCTCTGTGGGTGGAATGATGGATCCCAGGAGGGTATTCCTAACTGCAAAACCAACTCCATGTTCCCTGGTCTCGTCAGGTGGTTTCCCCTGCCAGAAAAAGGAGAAGTCCCTCTCTCACACAGATCCTGACCCTGCGAGCCTGGTCTCTTGGAGAGCGATGATGTCCATCTGCAGTCTGCTCAGTTCCATGTCGAGGACTGCTGTCTTGCGAGTATCGCTGATTTCCTGAAGATCGTCAGAGAAACCTGGTGTCATTGTTCTGACGTTCCATGTGCCCATCTTTAGGGCGGGTGTTTTCTTCTTTCTGTTCTTGTTGCTTGGTGCGAGGTTGTCGAACCGCTTTTCGGTTTTCACCCTAGACCCCACGCACCCAGTGAGGTTAACGGTCCGTGGCAAGGCAGCACCTTATTGGCTGGGGGCTGCCTAGCTTAAGGTGGGCAGTAGCTGCCCAGTGGAGCAGGATGGCCCCTCCCACCGTCGGAAGCAGCCCCTGGCGTCAAGCTCTACGCCAATCGAGCGAAGACTTATAACCGGTAGACTGCTGCTTCCCGTGTTGTATCGACACTGCGTAGCGAAGCTGGAGTGTCCTCTCCATTGCACAAAGCCTGGGTAGGTTGATATGGAGGAGAAGCTGTTACCCATGCAGCAGGTCCCCCCTCTCCACGTTGCTGAAAAGATCCAATGGAAAGGCAAAAGCCAGCGCCGTCGCAGGAGCTGCCAGAGCGACGTTGTAGACAACAACGAACTGCCTTAGGGGCTCCGACTCCGGATTTTTCCTCAGGGTTGACTCCTGAAGCCTTTCCCGTAAGCAGGTATACCGCAAGGCAGCGGAGGTTTGAAATCAGGGTTTTCCTTCCCCTAGGTCAGCTGCCTTCCCGGCTGTCGAGCCCCACCTACCCGAAGCAATCTGGTTTTAAGGCGCCAGTAACCCGCCTTCAGCCCTTCTCCTGTCAGTAGAAGCAGTCCCGCGACGAGCACACCAGGAGCTGGACTTAGTTGTCAGAGGCTGTTGGAGACGCACGCCATATGGGAGCACTTTATAGATAGTGGGAGCTTATCCCCACTTCCACCCCTGGCTATGACAACCTTGGAACCATATATATATATATATATATATATATATATATATATGGTTTCCGTCAGCCTGCCCCAGGGCAGCTGTGGCTGCAGAAGTAGCTCGCCACTACCATTGTCTGTCTGGAGTGAATGAATAATGTACCTAATTGTAAAGCGTGTTTGAGTATATATGATAAAGTGCTATATAAAACCGATGCATTATTATTATATATATATATATATATATATATATATATATATATATATATATATATATATATATATATATATATATATATATATATATATATATATATATATATATATATATATACTGTATATATACTGTATATATATGAATCGGTGAATTCAAAAGGGGCCCAAGTCCCCTTTGAAAAAGTGTGGACTTTGGCCCTTTTTGAATTCACGGATTCATATATATATATATATATATATATATATATATATAATCTGTAAAAGTTGTATACATATGAAATTGAAATTTTTACAGTATGAGCACACATATCACACACACAATAGATCTGAAAGTTTATGGAAGTAACTTTTAGTTTCAGCAGTGGTTCCTGTATGATTACACATTTCTAATTATTTCATATGTGGCACAAATGAGTTTTGATATTCCACAGTTACCTGGAGAACAAGTTTTAAACATGATTTGAGGGATAGAAGAGAGGAGGTGGAGAAGGGTGACACTGTGCTGCATGGAGGGAAAGGAGCCTCCCGCCTATAGAGGGCGCCCATTTACCACAGATAAGATGAGAACAAAAAGAATGAATCCGCTTTTTCCGTCATTCTCATGGCACCCCCTAGGGATGCCTCCCTGGGCAACCGCCCCTGTGGCCTATATCTAAAACCGCCACTGTGCTGAAGGCAGTATCTGTCACACTGTAAAAATGGAAATCTCAGTAAGATAAAATCAAGGCTTTATGTTTGATTTTCTCTCACAAGATAATTTTCACAAGACAAGAATTTCTATTTGTTTTGCAGTTTTCTGTAAGATTTTACTTACTTCACTAAAGGTTTTACTTGTTTTAAGAAATTTAATCTTACTTTGTTGGCAGAATTTTTTTTTTCTAATTTTAACTAAGGTTATTTATTACCATTTTTTTTTTTTAATAAAAGCTGCTGCTGGCCCTCTGCCACTGCTCAGTGGGGAGCGTGCTCGCCTATTGTCTGGGTGTATGGTGCGCCGTCTCCACGGCAGAGAAAAGGAAGGCTGTGCAGAGGGTCATTAACACTACCCAAAAAATTATCGACAGCCCTCTCCCTGGAAGACATCTCCAGATCCTCCTGTCTCAGAAGGATCAAGGCCATCACAGGAGACCCCTCACATCTGGCCACCACCTGTTTGACCTGTTTCCCTCTGGATGACGGTTCAGATCGATCAGGTCCCACACCTGCATACTGACAAACAGTTTCTCTCCTGGGCCATCCGGACTGCAGACAGTCAGAGGCCCCACCCCCTCCCTCAGAACGCTCACATGCTCAGAACTGAGGACCTTTTAATTATCACTATAACTCACCTGTCTTTGCACTCCTCACTTTCATGTATTTTGACCCATCTGTGAAATCACTACTGTACATATTTTCCATAATCCTTGGGCCATTTTACTCAACTATGCGTTCTGCACTCCCATGTACATAGTTCCACCCATGAAGTCACTGCCGTAGCTGTGGCCTTTTTTTTTTAATTTTTACTTCTGTCGTGTGTTTAATTGTGTGTTCTGTAACTGTTTTATTCAAATTCTTCTCTCTTTCTTTATTGAGCAGTAGCCTGGTTGAGCACCCACATTTTCTTTGTGCCGTACTACTGTACATGTCATGTGCCGAGTGCTGGAGATTCTGCCAGACTCGGTCTCATGGCTTTTTCTGCTTATTTACTCATTTGTTGAATTTTATGTTTTGTGGGATTTATGTATTCTTGTTCTGTGTACCGCTTTTCCTGTTTGTGTTAGTGTTATATTTCTATTTTGCAATTATTTATATTTATTTGGCATGTTTTTTTTATTCTTTTTATCGTTAGTATTATCTCCTGACTGTTGACAGCTGTCAGGGGCGTGAAGCTTTGTGTGGGCATGCCCAATCAGCTGTCAGTTTTTGGTTTGTCTCCCTTTCACTGCGTCAGCTGATCCCAATTATGTATCCTTGCTTTCTCCTGCCCGTTCAAGTACCCACACCTGTTATTATGTCAGTGGGTTCTGATCCCTATTTAAGGGGCTGTGCACTTTTGTCTCGTGCAGCCTACTACTTGCAGCTTTTTCTCCATGAGCAGTAAGTGTCTCTGTACTTTCTATTCTTTCCCTAGCATTTGCCCCACAAGTATTCAACCAGGTTTAGAGGGCGATATCCCTCGCCTTAGATTCTGCTATCTTGCTTGCCTGTTCACGGGTTGTTTAAGCTCCAGGTTTAGCCGGTGACATCACTCGCCTTAGCTTTAACTAATTTTTCTTACCTGTTATTCTTCCTGTCCACAAGTTTTTTTGTAACTCAGTGTTCTTCTTTCCTCAATAAATCTGCAAACTCACAGCCTGTGCGTGGAACCTTTTTCCCTGCCCTGAAGGGCATTCATGACAGTACAATGACAATAAAGCCTGTTCTATTCTATTCTAAAATTATCTGCCAACAGAGCAAAGAAATTTGACTTACCAAATTGTGTAAAACAAGGTAAGACGATCTGAAAGCATGAAATTTTTCTTCCACATAAACTGCACAGCAAGAATAAATATCTTGTCAGAAAAAACAAACATAAACAGCTTTAATTTATGTCATTTTAATTATTTGTCTTTTTGCAGTGTTCTTGGGTTTTCTAGCTCACAGTTGCATTATTTCTCCAAGACAAACAAAACTGGGTCTGGTTTGTCCTCAATACATGTTCTGAGTATATTCTAACAAGCAGTTAAACACCTTTCTGTCATCAAGACTGTGAAGACGATGTGCAGCTGTCATCAGGTTTGACAAAAGGAAAGGCTGAAACTAAAAAAAAGAAAATAAAGCATGTGATCAGAAACATGCAGACCCTATCTGATACTATCCGAGCGCCGACCTTGTCCGCGCTCGGGTCATATGTCATCCTTTTCAGGCTTTGACAGCAGGGTTTTCCTCTCTGGCTCCCCGGGCTCTTATTGTGACAGCGCCCGGTGGAGCTTCCTGCTGTCAAGGCCAAACAGCTGTGCTGCATTCGGGGTCATTAGTGTTCGGCGGTAAAAGGGGGCGCTGAATGCACCCCGATGCAGCAGTCTCTGTTAAACCTCTGTGAAAACTCTTCATCGTCTGACGCATCGGGCATCCCCCGGCTCAGACGCTGTCTACTCGTCATTACGACTGTAAGTTTACCCTGTGATAATCCTACCTTCATTATCGTGTGTTTTAGCCCACCGAGGCTCATTCCTTTGTTACTTTATGTTATCCTCTGTTCCCTTGCCCTTAATAATAAACATCTTTGCAAACTCACCGGTGACTTGTGGCGTCTTCTGGTGGCTCGCGAGGGCCACCATGACAGTAGACTGCTGCCAGGACGCCTAAACAGAGGCGCCACACCGAGATGCCGTTCCCGGTGAGTTTGCAGTTGGACTGCTCCTTCCTGTCTGGGTACCGTGCTGGAAACATGCCGTCGCGGAGGATCCGCGTTCAGAGTCGGAGCGACGAGCTGGCGGACGCCCTTGAGTGCGTCGATGAAATCTTCATCGCCGCCTCCCTCCTTGACTTCCACAGCGACATGCACCGGTACCTGGAGCAAGCTGAGGACTTTCTTAATCATCTCCTCCGCTTCGCTAATCACCCTGAAGTCAGCATGAGGAGAGATGATATCGCCGCACAGCGCGAGATACTCTGTGGGCTGGAGGGAAACCCCGGCAGGAAGCTGAAGAGGAGGAATCGTTGCCCCTCGCTTCGGGATCCCGCTCCTGCCTCCGTTCCGGCCCGGGAGTTCGCACCATCCAGGGGTCTTTCCCCAATGAGCCTGACATCAGTCGGGATTCCCCCAGAGAAGTTGCAGCTGACAGCAATTGACATCTGGGACCGAGTGGCTGCTGCTCGCTCCTCTGTTCATCCCACTCAAATCATCAAGCACGTGAGGCGGCTGTCAGTCTGTTGGAGAGGAATCCTGAGCTGAATGGTTACCCCGAATACGCCGACCTGCTCGCCTCTGTTTCTGCACAGGAGCGGCGTTTTCCAGACTTCACCTTCGCCTCGCCTCCTGCCAGTCAACGCCGTCACCAAGCCGTGAAGAAACCTCAGCGAGAACCCCGTCCGGATCCAGTTCCGGGTCGCCGCAAAGGCTCAACCTCCCACACAGCTGTCACTTCCATGCCTCGTTAGAAGGGAATCCCCGCAGCCTCTCCCCCCGTGCCATTTTCTCCCGCTGTCCCATCAGCGCTCCGTGCCTGGCTCGTTTCGGCTGTCGCCCCCCTCCTCCTTGATGCCTTTCCCGGCTGCTGTGTGTGCCTGGAGTCCTGTTTCGCCGAGCCCCATCCCGAAACCTTCGCGAGCAGCTCCCCCTGGTCCTCCCAGGGGGCCCTCTGTCACCATCTGGAGGGGAAAAGGAGGAGCAACGTCCGCTATAGCAGGCACCATCCTCCCTCCGGGAGACAGGCAAGTCCAAGTTCGCTAATGTCCTCTTCATTGTGATTTGCCCTGTCTGACTCCTGGGGATGGAGTATGTCTCCAAGTAGTCATCCCAAGTAGTCTTTAATTGTTAATCCCGCTTCCTCTGTGTCTCCCTCTGCTGAGCGCTCCTTGACGCCAGGACAACGTCGCCGGATGAGGAGGGGGCCTGCGGTTCTGGAGAGCCTGGTTCCAGTCCCGCAGCCACATCGTGGGCGGAGGAGGAGAGCAGACTGCAGCGTGGAACCTGCGCCGACGAAGAAGCGTCCCCGGGTCTCCACGGACGAGCGGTTCGGTCCAGCGGGTCGAGGGTCTCCTGCCATCACACCGTGTGGGTCGTCGGTGTGGATGTCGGTGCCGGAGGATCCTCAGGCTGCCGACACCATCATGCCAGCTGTGGAGCCCAATGTAGCTGAGTGGGAGCCTGATGATGACCTCCTGTCGTCTGAGCCCAGATCACCGGAGTCCTGGACGGCGTCAAAACCCGAAATCAGGCAAGTGCTCTGTGTTGTCTTTCTCTTTTCCATTCTAGAGCATTTTTGCCTGTCTCTTGAGGAGGTGAGCCGGGTGCAGCCGCCCGCTGCATTTGAGCTTGTCTCGCCGGGTTCTGGCGCTGCCGGTGATCCTGATCCCAGTTCTTTTCTCTCTCCCGAGCCTTCTCCCAGGGTTGCCGGCGCGGAGCTGATCTCGTCAGCTGTGCCAGAGGTTCCAGGTTCGGGGTTGGAGGTCAATACTGGTGCGGCGCCGACCCAGTCGGGGTCTGACGTGGGTGCAGCCGTGACCCAATTGGGGTCCATCGCGGATGCTACCATGACCCAATCGGGGTCCGACGAGGGTGCAGCACCAGCAGAGTAGAAGGTCGGTGATGGAGCTGCAGATCCCCTGCCACCGGACACTGGACCGGCTCATCTTCTCCCCCATCTTTATCATCATCTTCATCATCCTCGTCCTCCAGATGATCACAGCTCATCTCCACCTGGGGCCGTTGGGGTTCCGGACACTCCGTCCGGCTCTCCCTCGTCTTCCCCCTCTCCAGGGAGGCCGTCCTCTACTTCCCCCCTATGGTCCTGGTGGCTGTGTGATGCGGGTCGGCCGCCTGGCAAGCTGTTTCACTGCTTCGGGGTCCTGGGGTGGCCAGCAGACGGACTTTTCCGCCTTTTCGCCGATCGGGCCCGGCCACCTGAAACTCTGCATTTCCCGGCCTGGGACCGGGGTAGGCCGCCCGAACGCCCCCTTTTTCTCCTATCAGCCATTTGGACATTGGACACAGGGAGACCACCAGAACTGTGTGTGTATTATTGGACTCTGCCTGTCGTCATCCCCGGTTATTTCGTATTTCCTCTAAATATTAAGGTCACTTCTGGTGTGTTGTCATGTGCCTTATTTTGATTGATGGATTACCACTGTTTAGTGTGTCTTATTTCCTCTCCCCTCTCCTGTCTGAGGGATGATTTGTATCGGCCGCATTGTGTCTTGTGGACCTGGGTGTTTTAGTTATAGACCTCCTCCTGTTGCTGCATCTTTTTTGGTCTTGTCTATGTATCATCCACACTTGATAGAGGGTTGTTTTTTTTTTCTTCCTACCTTACTCTGTAATTGCTTCGTTTGCTCCCTGTCATCGTCATGTTTTTTTTTTCTTTTCTGGTTCGCCCCCTCCTGGCCTGTGCCGCTTCCGCCCACCCTGGGGGGGGGGGGGGGGCTTGGGTGTCTTTGGGTGTTCTGAGCCTGCCCTCGAGGGGGACGTACTGATACAATCCAAACGCCGACCTCATCCGCGCTCGGGTCATATGTGATCCTTTTCAGGCTTTGACAGCAGGGTTTTCCTCTCTGGCTCCCCAGGCTCTTATTGTGACAGCGCCCGGTGGAGCTTCCTGCTGTCAAGGCCAAACAGCTGTGCTGCATTCGGGGTCATTAGTGTTCGGCGTTAAAAGCGGGCGCTGAATGCACCCCGATGCAGCAGTCTCTGTTAAACCTCCGTGAAAACTCTTCATTGTCTGATGCATCGGGCATCCCCCGGCTCAGACGCTGTCTACTCGTCATTACGACTGTAAGTTTACCCTGTGATAATCCTACCTTCATTATCGTGTGTTTTAGCCCACCGAGGCTCATTCCTTTGTTACTTTATGTTATCCTCTGTTCCCTTGCCCTTAATAATAAACATCTTTGCAAACTCACCGGTGACTTGTGGCGTCTTCTGGTGGCTCGCGAGGGCCACCGTGACACTATCAATTTTAATGCACACAATCAATAGGACTTTTTCTTAGAGTTAAACCGTACACGCTGTCGTAGCAAACACTTGAGCTAAAGGTAGCATAGCTAACAGACTAGCCGAAACAACCGCCTGTAAATATGCTATTCTTTTCTGTGCATAACGGTACACAGTTATTGTCTCAATGCAGAATAAACTTACAACAAGCATTTAACATCATTAAGTACATACCGACGATGCAACCACAAGGCTCTGAGTGCATTCAGGAGCCGCTGGTTCATGCATATGTACACAGAGGCAGCAACTAACCATTTGTCACGACATTTGCTTCACTTCCTCAATAAAGTTTGTACAGATTCAAACATCTCGGTACTATGCCTACTAAAGCCAATAGGTGGCAGCACTGCTTCACGATCAATACAGCCCACAACTCACCAACAAATACTTTCAAACTCAATTTAGACATTTTTAATTACACTTAAACTGGAACAGCACAGGGTGTGTAGTGGCTCAGGAGGTAAAGCAGGTCCCCCAATAACTGGAGGGTTGGTGGTTCAATTCCCACACCGCACCTTGCTGTTGTGTCCTTGGGAAAGACACTTTACCCACCTTGGCTCCAGTGCGTCCATAGTTCATGATACTGATGTATGAATGTGAATAAATGTTGGGTGGTGGTCGGAGAGGCCGTTGGCATGGATTAACAGCCATGTTTCTGTCAGTCTGCTGCAGGGCAGCGGCAGCTACAGAAGTAGCTTACCACGATCATTTTCTGTGATAATAATGGACTCATTGTAAAGTGTCTCTGGGTGTGATGAAAAGTGCTATATAAATGCAATCCATTATTAAAAACGTGAATATTACACATTTTTAAACTGGGATTCTGTTGGGGGGGGGGGCTGCAAAACCTCTCAGCCCCAGGACCTAACAGCAAGTCAAGGTGACCCTGATCAGAGGTAATATTAACTTTTATTAGTGACCATTGCTAACACAATCATCTGACATGAAGAGTAAAAATGAAAAACAACATTAAATGCCACCTTGATTAAATTTTGAAGCAGCTATGCGAAAAAATAAAATGCTAATGCCTACAACAAGACATCAGTCTCTGAGCCTCATTCTCGCATTATTTGTATGTCTGTAGGTGTTAAACCGAGGAATTCTCATCCCTATGTCTCGTTCATTTTACCGTCCAACTCTTCTGGCATTCCAGAATGTAAAAGTCACGTGATGTGGAGTGTAGCAGCGCTGAACTTAATGGCGATCCACCTGTGTGTGTCAGCAGTAACGCAGCAGCAGAAATGAGTCACACCAATTTGTCGGAATCTAAATGTCACCAGTTCTGTCCCTGTGCTCTGCCGGCCCCAGCTAATGGACACAGAATTAACGGCAAAACGCTCTGAAACCATCAAACTGACATGTTTTAAGGTTAATTGTATCATTAGATGCTTTCAGGAGGAAAAGACAAGTTTGGGGAGAAATGTCGCCGAGGCGGCCAATCACAGACGTTCTGGTAAGGTGTGAGACCGAGGACAGAAATGAGGCTGAAGGCCTGTCGTTATGATGGGAATGTTAATCAGAGACCATCAGATTCCTCTGATGATGACGGGCGGCTAGCTCAGTGGTGCAGTGGTTAGCACTGTAGCAGCACAGGAAGAAGGTCACGGGATCTATTCCACCCCTGACCATCAGTGACTCTTCTGTGTGAAGCTTGCATGTTCTTCCCGTGTCTGTGTGGGTTCTCCCCAGGTACTCCGGTTTCCTCCCACAGGCCAAAAACATGCAGGTTCAGTTAATTAGAGACTGTAACGTGGCCCTAGGTGTGAATGTGTGTGTGAATGGTGAAGGACCTGACGCCACACCATGGCTGCCTCATCTATCCAGGTGGATGCCCTGAATTTCCCTCTAGGATAAATAAAGTATATAAAAAATAAATGTCCACTAGAGGATCACTGAGTCAGTCTCCATCGACTTCAGTGTTAAACTGATTCAACTTGAGAATTTACGGGGGGAAATGTTGCAATTTTCTGAGGAAAAAACATGCAAATTTATAAGAAAAACATAAAATTTCTGGAAAAGAAATTATAAATTTATGGGAAAAAGTTGGAGTTTTATCATAAAAAAGTAATAAATTCATGAAAGAAATGCTGCAGTTTTACCCATGAAAGGTAATAAATTTACCTAGAATGACATGTTTTCCATTTTAAGAGAGGGAGAGGAGGGGGAGTACAGGGCACTGGTAGACAGGTTTGTGGAATGGACTGAGCAGAATCACCTGAGGCTGAACATCAGCAAGACCAGAGAAATGGTAACTGACTTCAGGAAGAAGAGGACGCCTTCTCAGCCATTGCAGATTAGGGGGGAGGATGTGGAGGTAGTGGAGGACTACAACTACCTGGGTGTCATGATCAGCAACGGACCGGACTGGAAATCTAACACTGGCTATGTTTACATGGACACAAGTAACCAGATTAAAAGCCTGATCAAAATAAAAATGCTTCATGTAAACACGCCAATCTGAATATTCTAACCCAATCACGCTCATTCGGATCAAAATTTCATTCCGATTGAGAGGGGTGGATTATGCCGATTTTTAATCCGAATGGTGCGTATGAAAACATTTATTCTGAATGTAGGGCAAAAAATATGTTTACTGCGCATGTCTGTACACCAGCTGCACGTCGACGTGACGTATTTCCCCCTTAGCAGCAGCTAGCGGAAAACATAGCGGGAGTAAAACAAAACTGGTCTGTATCGTCCTGCTGTCTCCCTCTGTTCATCATATGCAGAAGTATGGACTTGTAGCTTCATTACAGAGACCAGCAGAAGCAAAAGTACAATCTTAAAAACACAATACAGGTCAATTTCGACACGAAGCGGGGCTTGCTAGCGCTGGAAGTTGCTTCTTCTTCTACTATTTTCGGAATGTCAAAATGTCAACGTGCACATGTCAAAATGATTTATTCCGTTCAAACGTGTGACACATGAAAACACAAGTCCTAATCGGATCAGCTTTTTCAGGATCCATGTAAATAGTGAAATTCTGATCTGAATTGTAATCAGATTGATGAAATTTGGCCCATGTAACCGTGGCCGCTGATGCTGTGTACAAGAGGGGGATGAGAAGACTCTACTTCCTAAGGAAGCTGAGATTATTAACTCAGGGAGTTAATAATTATTATTAATAATAATTATTAACTCCCTTAATAATTATTAATTATTATTATTAACCAGAGTGGTGGCCTTGTTGGTAGAGCATTTGTTACACACCCGGGAGGTCTGGGTTCAAATCCTGGCCGGGTCATGTCAAAGCACCATATAAAAGTGGAACTTTCTGCCGTCCAGCTTGGTGCTCAGTAAAAATAGAACGGAGGAGGGAAATTGTGCCGCAGCGCCTTCCATGACAACGACCCCTCTGATTCTACACGTGATGAACATTGGAGATAAGAGAAAGGTAATTTTTGTTCTACTGTACATGATGGACTGAATGACAATAAAAAGTTGGCTTTATTTATATAGCGCCATTTCACAACAACAGTCATCTCATAGCACTTTCAACTGTAGGGGAAACCCCCACAATTGAAGAAAGACCCCAGCAATCAGGCGATCCCCTGTGAGCAGCTCTTGGCGACAGTGGAGAGGAAAAACTCCCTTTTAACAGGAAGAAACCTCCAGCAGAACCAGGCTCAGGGAGGGGCAGTCATCTGCTGAGACTGGTTGGGGGGTGAGGGGATAGAGAAGATGAAAAGAACAGACATGTAGGGAGCAAACAGCACGATGGGGACTCAATCTATGGGAGAGAACAAACAGATGTTAATGACCAGCAAAAAAAGTATGTCTTTGAGAGTGAAGAAAGGAGTGAAGCCCAGTATATTACTGAAGGTCCCCCAGCTGTCTAAACCTAATAGCAGCATAACTAAGGGAGGGTTTAGAGACACATGATCCCTCCTTAATTGTAGGCTATATCAAAAAGGAAGGTTTTAACCCTATTCTTAAAAACAGAGATCGAGTTTGACTTCCGAATCCAGATTGGCAGCTGGTTCCACAAGAGAGGAGTTTGATGACTGAAGGCTCTTCCCCCCATTGTACATTTGGAGATTCTAGGTATTACAAGTAATCCAGCATTTTGGGAGTGTAGTGCTCTGTTAGGATAATAGGGTAATATCAGATCTTTTAAATAAAAAGGGGCCTGATTGCTGAGAGCTTTGAAAGTGAGAAGAAGGATTTTAAACTTAATTCTAAACTCTATGGGAAGCCAATGAAGGGAGGCCAGAACCGGAGCGATATGATCTCTCTTTCTAGTACCTGTTAAAACTCTTGCTGCAGCATTTTGGATCAACTGAAGACTTTTTAAAGATGTTTTAGGACAACCTGATAATAAAGAATTACAATAATCTAATCTAGACCTAACAAAAGCGTGGATCAGTTTCTCAGCATCACTCTGAGACAAGATGCTCCTAATCTTGGCAATATTAAGCAAATGATAGAAGGCAGTCTTAGAAACAAATTTAATATGTGAATTGAAAAACAGATCTTGATCAAAAATAACTCTAAGGTTCCTCACAGAGCTATTAAGAGAAAGAGTAACTGCATCCAAACTGAAAGTTTGATTTGGAAAGGCATTTCTAAGGTTTTTTTTGGACCAACAAGAATGACTTCAGTTTTTTCTGAATTTAATAGCAGGAAATTACAAGTCATCCAAGCTTTGATTTCCTTAAAACAGGCTTCTAATTTGGCTAATTGATTACTATCATCTGGCTTCACTGACAGGTATAATTGTGTGTCATCTGCATAACAATGAAAATGTATACAGTGCTTCCTAATGATGTTGCCTAACGGAAGCATATATAAACTAAAAAAGAGTAGGGCCTAGCACAGATCCCTGTGGAACTCCATGACTAAGCTTTGAGTTGGAAGAAAACTCATTATTGACATGAACAAACTGGAACCTATCAGATAAATAAGATCTAAACCACTGCAACGAAGTTCCATTAAGTCCAACATAGTGCTCTAATCTATCCAGTAGAATATTATGATCGATAACATCAAAAGCTGCACTAAGGTCTAAAAGGACAAGTATAGAAACAAGTCCATTATCAGATGTGATAAGGAGGTCGTTAGCGACCTTCACTAAGGCTGTTTCAGTACTATGGTGGATTCTAAACCCAGATTGAAACTCTCCAAATAAACCATTTCCCTGCAAGTGGTCAAATCATTGCGTAGCAACAATTCTTTCTAAGATTTTTGAAATGAAAGGGAGATTAGAGATTGGTCTATACTTAACTAAAACTCCTGGATCCAGCGTTGGCTTTTTGAGTAAAGCTTTAATTACAGCCGATCCTGTTCATAATTTTTATGGACAGGATTTCTAGGCGCAGCCAGGGAATGGAGGGCATCATGCTTGGTGACCACAGGATCTCATCTCTGTTGTTTGCAGATGATGTTGTCCTGTTGGCTTCATCCAGCAATGACCTACAGCTCTTGCTGGGACGGTTTGCCGTTGAGTGTGAAGCAGCTGGGATTAGAATCAGCACTTCCAATTCAGAGTCCATGGTCCTCAGCTGGAAAAAGGTGGATTGTCCTCTCCGGGTTGGGGACAGGCTCCTGCCCCAGGTGGAGGAGTTTAAGTATCTTGGGGTCTTATTCACGAGTGAGGGGAAAATGGAGTGAGAGATTGACAGACGCATTGGAGCAGCATCTGCAGTGATGTGGACGTTGTACCGGTCTGTTGTGGTGAAGAGGGAGCTGAGTTCTAAGGCAAAGCTGTCAATTTTCAGAATCAGAATCAGAATCAGAATCAGATTTTTTGCCATTGTTCATGTAGTACACAAACTAGGAATTTAGTTTGTGTACTACAAACTAAACTGTGAATTTAGCAGTCAATCTACGTTCCTACTCTCACCTATGGTCACAAGCTTTGGGTGATGACCGAAAGAACAAGATCGTGGATACAAGTGGCTGAAATGAGCTTTCTCCATAGGATTGCTGGACTCACCCTCAGAGACAGGGTGAGGAGCTCAGTCATCCGGGAGAGGCTCAGAGTAGAACCGCTGCTCCTCCACATTGAAAGGAGTCAGTTGAGGTGGTATGGGCATCTGATTAGGATGTCTCCTGGACGCCTCCCACTTGAGGTGTGTCGGGCACGTCCCACTGGGAGGAGACCCTGGGGCAGACCCAGGACTCGGTGGAGAGACTATGTCTCCCAGCTGGTCTGGGAACACCTTGGTATCCTCTCTGAAGAGCTGGAGCAGATGGCTCGGGAGAGGGAAGTCTGGGCTTTTCTGCTTGAACTGCTGCCTCCGCGACCCAGACCTCCAGAAAAGCGGTAGAAGATGGATGGATGGATGGTTTAATTACAGCAGTTTTAAAAGTCTGTGGTACATGGCCGAAAGTTAATGAAAAATTGATTATTTGAAGAATAAAGCTACCAATAAATGGGAAGACTTCTTTAAATAACCTGGTAGGAATAGGGTCTAAAAGACAATTTGAAGGCTTGGATGGGGAAACTATTTTGCCTAAATCTAAAAGGTCAGTTGGAGTAAACTGATCCAAACAGATGTCAATTGAAGGAGTTTTAGTAGTGACTGTATTTAAGTTAACAGTGGTAAGAATCTGACTGATTTTATCTCTGATAGATGAAATTTTATTATTGAAAAAGTTCATGAAGTCCTGACTAGTAAGCTTTAAGGGAATGCTAGGATTGACAGAGTCCTGACTCTTTGTCAACCTGGCTACAGTGCTGAAAAGAAACCTGGGATTATTCTTGTTCTCTTCTATTAATGCAGAATAATAACTCGTTCTAGCTTTTCTAAGAGATTTTATATATATATACTGTATATATATATATATATAAATTAGAAGATGATTTCTTCTAGCTTAATAGATTTCATCTAATATAGTGGAGCGCCATTTTCTTTCTAATTGACGAGTCTTCTGTTTTAAGCTACGAGTTTCTGCGTTGAGCCAAGGAGTTAGAAATCTCTGATTAGACTTTTTCTTTTTTAAAGGGGCCATCATGTCTAGAGTCTGACGCAGAGAAGCTGTAACACTAGCTACCATGCTATCAATTACAGAAGGAGCAAGTTGTCTATAGCTTACTTCCGTTGTGTTGACACATGGCATAGAGGAAACAATTTGCATAAAATTGGTAACAGCATCATCTGAGAGGCATCTACTGTAGTAATATTTTTCCTTATGAGCCAAATAGTCAGAAATAGTAAAATCAAAGGTTAACAGACAATGGTCTGACAGTACAGGGTTATGAGGAGACACTACCAGATTTTCTATTTCTATGTCATATGTCAGAACAAGTTCCAATGTATGGTGGAGATAATGGGTAGAATTTCCTACTTTCTGAGAAAACCCCATTGAGTCTAATATTGAATTAAATGCCAAATTAAGGCAATCACTATCTACATCTACATGTATATTAAAGTCCCCTACTATAATTATTCTATCTGAATTCAACACTAAATCAGCTAAGTATTCGACAAATTTGGACAAAAACTCCGAGATGGCTGAGGGAGGATGATAAACTATAGCACAGAAAATTGAGTTTAACCTAAAATTGCTAACATGCCCAATACTGAGGACCAGGCCCTCAAAGGAATTATAACGTGTTTTTTGCTTTACATTAGCTAGTAATTTCGAATGGTAAATTGTTGCTACTTCTCCTCCACGAACAGAACATCTGGAATTTTGACAGTTTAAATAACCAGAGAGAGTTGATTCATTTAAACTAACATAATCCTCTTTCCCTAACCAAGTCTCTCTAAGGGAAATTAAATCAACCTGATGATCAATTAACAGATCATGGACTAGCAGAGACTTGGGAGTTGGAGATTTAACATTTAACAAACCACATTTAATTTTTAAATTATGAGGAGGAAGAGAGGCCAAATCATTAAATTCAGAAACTTGGTATTTAATATGAGTTTTACCAACTTTTTGTTTAATCACTTTGGGATGCTTATACCTTATATTTTTATTTACTTTGGAGGGAAGAGACAATGATTATCTGATGGGGAAGACAGGAGCTAAGTTGAGGGGTGGCGGATGAAGAGGAGCTGCAGAGAGGCGTGTATTTATCAGGTTATGTTGTATTCGTCTTGGGTTATCATGTATTGGGTAATGAGAGACAGACACAATCTCTGTGGGGTTATGAATTGAAAACTGATCTAAACAGTCAGGATTATTTGGATTAAGAGGATTAATATGAGAAGTGGAAGCAAAAAAGGGCTGGTTGGCGGACCCAAGTACTTCGGGGTGAGTTAACATACCAGCTTTCAGTCACTGTACTAAAAAATGCTGAATGGAATAAAATAGATTGTCCCTTAGAACACGTGCACCGAATCGATGGATGCCATCTGGCCTCATAAATGATGAGCGGTTCCAAAACAGGTTGAAATTGTCTATAAAACCAATGTTAAAAGTAGGACATGTTGAACACAACCAGGTATTAAGGCTGAGAGTTCTGCTAAAAAAAACTGCAACCTCTGCTAAAAGGAGCAAGTGGCCTTGAAATAAACACACATCTGCCACAGTTCATTAGAGTGGACAGAAGGCTCTTGAAGTCATTCTTTAAGATCACCGACATTTCATCTGGGATGTTGTTGCATCCAATGTGCAAAATTACAGTTTTAGCATGGGAATATTAATTTAATAGTTCAGGGATAAGAGCCTCAATGTCTAACACTTTAGCCCCAGGAACAAATTTTGTAACACAGTACCTGCTTCTGACATTCCTCATTATTGAGTCACCAATTACCAGCATTGTCTGGGGGGGGGGGGGGGGGGGTTGTCAGTGGCTTGTGAAATGGTGGATAATTTTGCCGTTGTTGCAGCAGTGGCGGCTGGATACCGATGTGGGGTTGATGTGGGACGATATGCTCTCTTCTTTTTGGAGCTGGTGTATAGTTTGGCACACCAAAGGTAGATTAAATCCATTGCTTGCGAGTGTGGGCCGCTGCTGAAGGAGTAGGGGTGGCCATGGGAGGAAGATTGACGTCCAGGTGGGGGAAGTCTTCCAGGGAAAGGATGTTGAATCTGTTTTCCAGCAAAAGGGGAAGGGAGGAGGTGCGGCCATGTCTGGTCAGTCTCCGACGTTTGCTATTTGGCCCAACCATGGTCCAGGGCACGCACTGAGGCTGGGACGAACCACCCAGGGCTTTGGGTTTAGCTCCGAGCTGAAGCCCGTGATTGATGCTGGAGTCCTGGACAGCTAAGGTGACCGGAGAAGGGGTGGAAGTGGATGACAATGTGCTAATTTCACCCAGGTGAGTAGCAGTCTCTGCTTGCAGTGAGTCCATCGTTGGGGCCAATGTCCGTCCAAGAATAATAGTGTCCAGGTGGTTTTCAGTCTCCCGAATCTTATAAAGGTTAGAGAGTCTCAAGTCAAACTCAGAAACCATCTAAGAGAGGGAAACACAGTTGTCACAAGTTGGGGATGGAGCCATGGCTTTCCAGGCCAGAAGTGGCTAGCTAGCTAGCTAAAACAGGTTAGCCTAATCTGGTGAACAGCCCTGCCCGGGGTCTGATTCACTTGTGTGCCTGATTGGGCTTTCGTATTTACTAAGCTAACACTAAGCAAAAAATTAATATCAGTAAAAGAGATAAAGAGATAAAATTTAAAACGGAGCTAGCACAACAAACAAAAACAGACAAGAAAATGGTTTGACAGCATCATGACAGTTTACAAACAGACACTGATGCCAACACATGCGAAATAAAGCTTTGATTGATTAATTCACAGATCACATGTGTAGCATCATCTCACTTTGGCTCATCAATAAAATTATTCTTCAGCTTAAAGACATTGTTTCACCCAGGAAAAGGACAGTCAAGAACTATTCTTCTACCCCAGGACCGCAGCTGAACTAACATTCCTTTGTTAATCCAGTCTCCGGAATCTCTAACCTTTTTATTGGCCCATAAAACTTGGAGACATAGAACAGACCTCTGGAGTACCTCATTTGACAAAAATATCCACAGCTCACCATTGCCCTCTACTGGCAACTCTGGGACATGCTGGATTTAACCAGTGGACCTTTTAATCACATTATTGTTAACTCACTTCTCAACATTTCTCTTTTTTTGTCAGGACGCCATGAAAAAGGAAATGGACTCTGATGCTTTGATCTGGAAAAAAAATTAATAAGGGGTTTGAAACACATTAATTCTTGATTTTAAATATGTGCATGCTAAAATGTTTAACACTCAAGCGACCGAGTGGGGTCATTTACGACCCCAGCCATATAATTTAATGTGCCGTCTCTTTATTTTTTATCCAAATTTTCTTTCCTAGCATGAATTTGTCAGTCTACTAATCCTACACACTTTCATAGTTTTTTGCAGGGATCAACCAATTGGTGTGGCGTAGACATCGCAAACTCTTGTGGGGTCATTTATGACCCCGAAGAGAAGCACTGGTTTTTAAACATTGGTTTTATAAATTTTATTCAAATGTTCCACTTCTAATCAGTACTTTATATTGTATTGCAGTGAACCATGGCTAACAGACCTAGGATAGCAAGATTTACATTTGTCTGTTTGTTTGTCTGTTTGTTAGCAAGATAACTCAAAAAGTTATGGACGGATTTTCATGAAATTTTCACAGATTGTCAGAAATAGGGTATCCTACAGATGATTAGATTTTGGTGGTGATCCGGATCACCGTCCACAAGAAAACCACCATTAAGCAAAATGCCATAATAGGTATCATGATCATCATCATATCTACAATAATAGGTATCATCATCATCGTGATGATGATATGATGACTATGATGACTATGATGATGATGATGATGATGATGATGATGATGATACCTATTATTGTTACTACGATGATGATGATACCTATTATTGTTGTAACTATGATGATGATGATGATGATGATGATGATGATGATGATGATGATGATGATACCTATTATTGTTACTACGATGATGATGATACCTATTATTGTTGTAACTATGATGATGATGATGATGATGATGATGATGATACCTATTATTGTTACTACGATGATGATGATACCTATTATTGTTGTAACTATTATGATGATGATGATACCCATTATTGTTACTACGATGATGATGATACCTATTACAGTGGTACCTCTACTTACGAATTTAATTCGTTCCGGAAGAATTCTCGTAATGTGAAAAATTCGTAAGTAGAGGCGCGTTTTACATGTAAATGCCGTAATCCGTTCCAAGCCCCCAAAATTCGGGCATAAATTTTTTATAAATCGTAAAAACGCATCAAAACATGTAACAAATACATGTTACCATTAGATTACTGCACAATAAACATAAAATGAGAGTTTAAAATGTGAGAAAGAATAATAAAAGAGAATAATAAAAGAGAAAGAATAATAAAAATTATGTTCATTTACCCTTTAACTGCTATCGACGTCGTCACCCTTTGCCTTCTTTGGTTCATGTTCTGATCCAAGGACGTTTGCTTTTGTCGGCTTGTAAGTGCTTTGTTTTGTTTTAATACCGTGCTGATCGTTGATGTATTACGGCCATATTCTTTGGCGAGATCAACCAAACGCATCCAAACGCAAGATGCATCCCCTTTTCATACCTTTCGATTATCTCCTTTCTTTGTTTGTATGGACAAAAAAACTCTCTTCTTTTCTCCTTTTCCACTTATCTCCGTCACTTTCTTGGGGCCCATAGCGAATAAATGTTAATTCTGTACTGTACACACACGTAAAACTTTCACCTTGTTCTTAATAAAGTTTTGAAAAAAAAAACTTCGTGGCCAATGGGATACCAGGAAGATGCTAGGCGATAGCCAATGGCAGAGCAGCTACAGGTATGTTTACATTCGGTAAACTACGGAAGCTGCGAGGAGCGCGTACTTTTTTGCCTTTCGTATCCTGAAATTTCATTCGTAACTAGAGGCAATATTTTCCCGTTGAGGCGTCTCGTAACCTGAAAATTCCGTATGTAGAGACGTTCGTAAGTAGAGGTACCACTGTATTGTTGTAACTATGATGATGATGATGATGATGATGATGATGATACCTATTATTGTTACTACGATGATGATGATACCTATTATTGTTGTAACTATGATGATGATGATGATGATGATGATGATGATGATACCTATTATTGTAACTATGATGATAATAACTATGATGATGATGATGATGATGTTCCAAGAGTGAACTGACAAGGACTGTCTAAATAAATGTAATGTTGTTCTTACAGTCTGCGTTTTGGATATTTCTTGCAATAAAAGTATTATTAGCAAACACATTTTACATTAGATCATTACATTAGATCATTCACTTCCGGCTCTGAGAGAGAGCAGATGCATTTCTTCGGTCTCCTTTGTAACCCTTTCTAATCCTCCCTTCTGATCCCAGCTTGCAATGTCGCTCTTCTTCTAGCTGAATCTTAATCCAAATGGAAATTATCGATCTGGAAAGCGGCTTATAATTGTGATTGTCACCACTTTAAAGAAGATTGGGTCAAGGGGGAACCCAACGGAGAGACCCATGGATTGGAACTCATGTGTCTGTGTGATTGGACTGAAGATGTGGAAAACATCTACCTGTTTTGGCTTACGATCACAGGATTTTCTGCTGATTGGCTCTGGAGTTTTCCTGGTGTATCGAAAATTTAACTGGAAGAGCTAATCAAAATGCGGACCCAGCGTAGCTGCTTCTTCAACAATTCGACCAGATTTCAAGCCTGTATGAAATTTGAAGCACACAGAATCAAAGAGAGGGAAATTCTATTCTCTGAGTGCACTGTGCAGATTTGACCTTATTTTGGTGCCCTTGTTTACATTCCTCCTCGATAAGATAACGCTGGAGAAGTGGCTTAACCCAAACATCGACACAATTGTTGTTGTCAACAGATGGACGCTCAGGGACAGTGCACCATGTGACAACACCAGCTGCAAGCGAGAGAGTGACTCTTGGACTGCTTAGATCACATGACTATAACATCTATCCACTGCCAGGAGGCGCCCTCTGCTGTTCACTAGCAATTGACACACCTACACTACTGCATTCAACATTACACCACTGATACAATCACTGATATACTGTATATTTTACAAACACTGTTCTCTCATTGCATGTGTATTGTTGTCTGCTAAATGTGCATTGAGGTTTCTTTTTCTTGCAATCATAATCCCGCTCACTCACTGAGCGCTATTCTGATAAACATGTTTTTTTCTCTCGCCTACTGTGTCATCCCATACCCCTCCCCTTTTCTTTCTTTATCCCCACTATGACTGGCGCCTAGCGGCTGCCCCGGCCTTGGATGCACTCTACAGAGTGTGCCCAAATGCCAAGTCACTGTGTTTCGTTACCTTGTATTCATACATGTGTAATGACAATAAAGTTGAATCTCATCTCATCTCATCTCATCTATAAAATACCTCTCTTAAATACAGGGAGTAGTTTTGGTATGATAAACCTCCAACCAGCCATTTATAATAAGGATCCCTGTACAGAGCACAATGGGGTCATAAATGACCCCACTTGGTCATTTCAGTCTGTAAAATAGCTTGGTCGCTTGAGGGTTAAATGAATGTTTATTCTTGCATGTTAATATAGAAGCACTGGTCATAAGTTGCATGAACACTGAAATAGGTTAGAGTTTATACATAAGGGTATAGAGGAATATTCCAGTATTAAAATGTGTGTATAAGATTTGCCAAAAAGTTTCTCAAATCATGTGACCGCCAGCGGCCAATCCCTGCGTGACAACAGCTCTCTCAAGGTTCAGATAAAAGACTGTTTGTTTATTGGACTAAAGTTCTTAAAGCCCGCTCACGAAGGAAGGCTATTGGTCTGAGCTCCTGTCAATCATGGAGGCCCACGAAAGTTTCCCCAGACAAAAAGGAAACGATGCCCTCTTTCAGTCTCTTTTGTCTCTTTCGGCTCTGTTCTTTCGCCCTCTGCTTGCCTTCACACCAGATGACCACAGTACCACGGGAGAACAAAGGACAATTCCCCCACGTGTCTTTTCTGTTTTTTCTTTAAACACCTAGGAATTAATCTAGAATCTCAAATTCTAAACTTGGAGTCAAACTCCATTTCTAGACCTTTATTTTTATAACTTTTTCTTGTTAAACTTTCTGTATAACCACTGTTTTAATTTTAATTTAAGTTTTAATCTTGACTTTATTTTTATAATTTTTTTGACCATTCCCACACCAGAAGTTCTTTTATCTAAAGTCCGAAAATCTTTTTTAATTTGATATCGGATTAGATATTACAATTATTTTCGATTGCCCTCGTGAGGGGCCATGGATTCCTGGGAAAGCCGCTTGTCATCACCGCGGCCTGAAGAGCTTGCCAACGGAGTAGAAAGAAGATGCCGCCTCATTACCAAGCACTGGAAAAAACAATCATCACCATCTTTGTTGGACCTAAGCTCCAACTGTGAGTCATACAGTCAAAATCCAGCCTTCTTGACATCTTGACTATAAAGGTCGAACTGTGGACACTGAAATATCTGCAGGCAGATATTTCCCCTAACATCCGCGAAATCTTTAGCTTAGGACGACGCCGACAAGGAATCACCACGCAAGGAGTCACGTGAGCTGCATTTTTATTCATCTGCTGAGTTAAACGTCTGAGTTTTGATAATAATTGAGTATCTAATCAAATGCAAATTAAAAAGCGATTAACATAGTTCCTCTTTTCATTAAAATTCTGTTTTTATTTTCTTAAGAGTAAACCAGAATTTTCATATAATTAGTTTAATTTTCCCCATAAATTTGTGTTATGTTTTCCATAATCTGTTAACTCAAACTAATCTAAATTCATTTTAAAGTTTCACTCTGGTTCTGCAAATGTTTACATGGCTAATCTATCATTTACAAGTATAATTTAATGATTAATGCAAATCATTGTGGTGTCTTTTAATCATTTCATTTAATAAATATGTGAAAATGAGAGAAGCTGTTGAGAATTTATTTCATTCTGAGTCTGGTCAAAGCCCCCAGTATCGAATTCCCTACAATTTTGAGACTGATTATTAATTAATTTATTGAGTGATTAAACAGATATAAAGTGAAATTAAAAATTAAATTGCTCCTTAGAGAGGAGCTGTTGCCCCACGAGTGTTTATTAATTTTTCCTGTATGTGCGAACCGAGAATTCATTTCAAGTTCCAATACATTATTATAAATTAAATCATTTTTATGCCTGATCATAATTATTAATCACAATATTGTCACACATGCCAAACTGTCTTGTGAGTATTGTTTTTACTTGAAGCGCTTGTCTCTATTTTGCAGTAAACTAGTGGAGACTGCGTTGTCAGGCTGCAGTTTACCATGCTGTGGAGCCTTGGTAAAAGACCTGCAGTGGTTCAATTTAGCATCTAGTGTAGGTACGTTAGTAAACAGCTAAAATTCACAATATTCATGGAGACACGTGAGAATTGGTGGTTAGAAGTAATTTCACTTTAAAAATGTTATCATTCTCATTAACAGTTAAATATGTTTTCCCATTAATGTTAGGTGGCCAAGATGTTGATCAAGATAAAGCATGGAGGAGAAAAGAAATATGCCAAACTAGAAGAAGTTTGTGTGATGATGGGATTTGGTGTTATGTGCGGTGTGATGATGCAGCCGGCTGGTGACGTCATAACACCGACATACAGTATATATGGGAGTGTCTGCCAAAACAGGGCACTCTTGCCCAGATGACTCGGTGCAGTGTGGTGTATGTAATGCCATGTACATAGTTCTGCAATAAAGCCAGTTCCTGTGCAGCAACCTCATCCGTCTCTTTACTGACAGATTTGTGGACATAACATTTGGCGACGGAGGATTAACCATGGAGCCGTGAATTACACTGCTGCGGCCTTTCCTTGAGCTTCCAGGGGAACTGTCAGTTCCATGGCAACATTGGCTGGAGGCGTTTGAGATTTATGTTACAGCATTGGAACTGGGTAAGTTGGATAAGGTGAAGATGTGAGCGCTGCTTGTCCACAAACTGGGCATGGAGGGCCAGAGGATTCTTCGCACGCTGGGTGAGACAAACTCGTATGAGGAGGTTGTGGAGCTAATACCTAACCATTTTGCTGCACCGGACAGCATGATGGTACGATGGATTCGCTTTTGCCAGAGACAGCAGAACAGAGAGTCGGTGAGCCAATTCAGCAGTTCTTCGCTGACCTGAGACATGTAGCTAGTGTGTGCCGTTTTAGGCTGCTTGAGGACGAAATGGTGTGGGACCATTAGGCCGAACACACGTGTAACACTGTGCTACGAGCTAGGTTGCTAACGGCGCTAAACGACCTGATGCTATCTAGACTGGTTGAGCTAGCTCTTCAACTAGAAGCAGCAGACAAGTTAGCCAAGGAGCTAAATGGGCGCCAGACACAGGCTACCCAGACAGTCGACACTAGCTAAAGTGGTGGACACATAGGATGAAGAGTACATGGCAGGACAGTACGAGGCGTATGCAGTGAGCTGAAGGTCCACTCCGGGTGGCCCCATCTGTTGGGGTTGTGGGTCCCCAACGCATCGGGGCAGAGCATGAGTTTGCCCGGCAAGAGGAAAACGGTGTCACAGGTGTGGACGCTTGGACCATTTCATGCTGGTCGTCAGCACCGTGGGGCCTGCCAAGTGAGCCAGCCCACCCGCCAACAACGACCATCCACTCAGTAAGCCCCGAGGTCAACGGTTATTCATGTTGCACAGTTAAATTGGACGGGGTGGTCGTATCACTCCTGCTTGACACGGCGGTGGTGCAGTCAATGTTAAACTGGGCCACGGTGAAAAAGTTTTTCCCTAACCACAGAATCAGAAAGAATCCCACGCCACTGTACAGGTACAGTGGTCACAGACTGTGCAATGTCGGGACAGTGGTACTGACTGCTCGATACAAGTCCAGAGTCATGCAGGACTTCATGTTCCAGGTGGCAGCGCACGGTGACAACAATACAGGTTGTGACCTTTTCTATGGACTGGACTTTGCCATTAGGGAGTGCGTTGGGTTTGAATGGTCCGGGTTAAGCAGTTTGAGCTCACCGGTCCTGGAGGATGACATTGTGGTGTAGGATGATTTACTTACAGACAGTACCGACACCAAGGTGCACATTTCCCGATCTGGGAAGGAAAGCCATCCAGAGGGGGAACCCATGATGAGCCCCAGATGACGGCGGGGAAAGTGGATGTAAGGTCCAGAACAAATACGGTGGCTATGGAACCACCGCAGCACGACGGTGATACCAAGCTGAATGAGCATGCAGAGCCACCGGGAGCACAACGACAACTCATAAAATCAAGAAAGGCGCTGCTCCAAATCATGGACTGGGTTCGGGTTTGCAATGACAAGACCCCGAGATGATGACTGACCGGTCCGCAGCAAGCGAAACAATGGGTGCCGCTGAGGATCATGGCGAAGCCGAGGACAGCATGCTTTCGGCTGACAGATGATTCGGTTCAGCATGCGAACAAACTACGGTGTCTCCAGGTGGCTGCTTCAGATGACGAGGCTTCATGGGAATCAGCGGATGCGATGTGGGATCTTGGCCCCTGCATTATGAAGACCGGCCCTTGTCCTGGGGGCCCGGTGCCTGCAGGACCATGTCCACCATGGGGCTGCTGCTTGGCCTCCCCAGCAGAACTGCCCTTGCCATGGGGGACTGTAAAGAAAAAGGGACTGTTTAGTTAGTAGAATGGCTGGGAAAAGGCAAGTGGCAGAATACTCCACTTAGCCGTGCCGGTTCTGATGGCAGTCTACCCACGGACCCTAGTTCCAGGTTTGTTTGAAGTTTAAAAAAAATGTGTTGAATGTTAGCAACATGGACTGATATCCATCCATCCATCCATCCATTAGATTAGATTAGATTAGATTCAACTTTATTGTCATTACACATGTATGAATACAAGGTAACCAACAAGAAAAGATGGATACAAGGTATCCATCCATCCATCCATCCATCCATCCGTCTTCTTCCGCTTAATCCTTTTGGTGCCCTGAGGGGCAACACTGACAGTCACAGATGACCAGGCCATAGAAGTGGATGAGGATGTCTGTCCAGAAGATGAAATCAAACATGGTTTCCCATCAACTCTGATGATGGTAGGGTGTTTTGATTCTCCGTGCGCTGCATAAAAGCGCACGCAGGAAGGAATGAAAAACCCAATTGCAGGAATAGAATGTGCACTTTATTAACAGGATCCCAGAGTAACTAGTCCAGCTTACAGTCACGATAATAAACAGAAAGTGGAAATGATCAGGATGAGGCCACCCGACATACAGGGACGCCACATGGATGTTCCGCAGCCTGACAGAGGGAATGCCTTGTGCCGCCAGGTCGCTGCCAGTATGAGGGGAAAGGCAAACATGTACTTACGGCTGGAAAGATCCAGGGCTGTCCGTGTAGTCCGGTAGATGAAGGTAAGCGGGAACAGCCGCTAATGCCCAAGAGGTAAACAGTCTTGAGACGCCCGAGAAGACAACAACGTCAGGCTGAAAGTAAATGTAGGTAATGGTAACAAACAAACACAGAGCAACGCGCTGCTGTGATTGAAGCTCAATGCTCCGACAGTCTCTTCTTACTAACACAGCGATTAAGTAATAATGCTACTAACGAGGGAAGAGACCGCCGGTGTGAGGAATCGTGGGCTGAAGATAATTAGCACCAAGTGTGCGTGAGTGAGTGCATGAGCATGTGAATGAGAATGAATGAAGAGTGTGCGTGTTTGTGTGTGAACACCCAATAATGAGACGCAGCTGATGGCACTGACAGGAGGAGAGGGCTTGCCCGAGCTGTCAGGGAGCGAAGGACCCAAAGAGCTCCCTGAAGCACCTGATGGAAAGTAAATAGGGACACCGGCCAAAATAACCACGGGTCAGAACTGGGCTTGGGACCACCAAACCCAGATTCATGACAGTCGGGCCTTTAAGAATGTTTGTTTAGTTCCAGATATATTTTGCAGGAGTGTTAAGTCAGAGTCAGAAATGCAGGTGGATGACAAGAATAATAAAAATGTTTTATTTTTCCTTCCTGGGCGTCCTAGGTGACACCTCCACACAGTGGAGGAGATAGGAGAGAGGAGGATGGTAGCAAAGCTGTCATCTCTACCAAAAACATGTAGGTTTAGGGCGCTCGCGCACGCAGCGACCAGCAGCCAGTGGCTTGTCACCAGACTGCAAACCAAGTCTACCTACGGGTACAAATAAGTAACAAAAAAAAAAACAAAAAAAAAAAAAAAAAATCTCTGCTGGAGTCCAAGTCCCAACCCATGCAGGACACGCTGAACGCACTGAGGAGCTCATTTAACGGTAGGCTGTACCATTCTAAGTGATCAAGAGAGAGGTTCCGCAGGTCCTTCTTACCTACAGCTGTCAGACTTTATAATCTAACCAGGGATGCTCTTAGAGGTCATATTAAATGTACTTAACGTAATACCTTTGCACAATAGACCTTGTCCCCTCCAATACACAACTAGGACAATAACAATCAATACTGAGGGTGACAATAACACTGTGATTCAAATACAAAATACACCGTCTGGGTACATATTCTGCAAGGTAATTTAACAAACCGTAATGCTGTTTATTCCATCTAGCGGCAATGTTCCTGCACTGTGTATACATCGGTTGTTCTGCCCATAGTAGAGTGTGTTTATAGAAAGTTAAAAATAGTTCATAAGTTCATAATAAATATCATAATCCATTTGTAATAATTCATGTCAAGAAAATAGTCATTATGTTAAAAGTAATTTTTATATAGTTAGTAGCAATTCACCTGTATTTTACGTTGAAAGCGCAGCCAGTTGCCACTATGATTTGTGGGTAGAAGAAACGGACATCGGTAAGAGAGAAAGGAAAAAAAGGCAGAAGAGCATAACCTGCCCGCGAATGTCTGAGACGTTCCTCTTGTGTGTTAAACCCCTTTCTACACCTTCGAAAGCAATGGCTGTAAGTCCAATTAGTGTCTTGTTAATTTTATAAGTTTCGTTAGATGTGAATTTGGTATCGTTTTTTAAGAGTGTGTTGTCACCAGGAATTAATCCTATCCCAGGGCCCCGCTAGCTTGTTACATGTATTACGAATGTATTGTTTCAGGAATTAGTCCTATCCCAGGGGCCCGCTAGCATTCTAATGAATTTATTTTCTGTTTTATTGTTTCTTAGTTTCACTCGACTTTCATTGAGCTTCAAGCCACAGTTATAAACAACTGTAAGCTGTCTGGAAGACTTGAATAAAAGAGCAGGACACTCGGTTTCCTGGCTCGTGAAAAATGAGTTTGGCTTGCTGTTGATCTGCGTTAACATACCCCGTGTATATAACACGTAGGGATAACAGTACAGTGAAAAGCCACGTCAGCAGTTGGTGAAGATAAGATTCACGACACAGCGATGGATGACACTCAAGAGAAGAGGGCAGAAGAAAAGGCGAACTCTGAAGCCAAATCATCATACAACGCTAGCTCCAGCTCCAGACGTTCTAGCTCCAGGTTGTCCTCAAAGTCCAACGTAATGGAAGCAGCCATCATGGCACGAGCCTCTGCTGAAGCTGCGAATGCTAGAGCCTTGTACAGTAAGAAACAACTAGAAATTAAAAAGCAACAAGCAAAGCTAGAACGAGAGCAAGCAGAGCAACAAGCAAGGCTAGAACAAGCAGAGCAACAAGCAAAGCTAGAACAAGAACAAGCCAAGCAACAAGCAAAGCTAGAACAAGCAAAGCTAGAACAAGAGCAAGCCAAGCAACAAGCAGAGCTAGAACAAGCAAAGCAGCAAGCAAAGCTAGAACAAGAACAAGCCAAGCAACAAGCAAAGCTAGAACAAGCAAAGCTAGAACTGGATCTAGAGATGCTGGAGATAGAGAAGGAAGCAGCGGCCGCCACAGCAAAAGCAGAACTTCTAGAAGCTGCTGCAGCTGCCGAGCCAGACAAAGGAGAGAGTGTAAGGAGCGCAATTCCATCACAAGTTGTCAGACAGAGAACTATGGAGTATGTGCACCTCCAAACCCAGCTAAAGTCACAGGTGCGACCAGCCGAAGAAGAAACACCTCAAGTCGAACCTGCACAAAGGGCGCAATTATTCACTCCGAGGAGACCCAAACAAACTCTCTCTCCACCAGCATACAAGAAAATGTACGTGAAAAATGAATCCATCGACATACCGAGAGACTATGTCAGGCCAAACAGCTACCATGCTCCCCACAATGGTGACCCACCTATGGCAGACTTTGCTAGGTTCCTCGCGCGCAGAGAGCTAATCACAACCGGACTCTTTAAGTTCGACGACACCCCTGAAAATTTTAGAGCATGGCAGTCGTCATTCATAAATGCAATTGAAGAAGTTGGTCTCACATATAGCCAGGAGTTAGATCTCCTAGTCAAGTGGCTTGGTAAAGAGTCCTCAGAGCATGTTAAAAGAATCAGAGCTGTCTATGCCACTAACCCCAAAGCTGCTCTCCAATTGTCATGGGACAGGTTAGAAGAGTGTTATGCTACGCCAGAAGTAGTAGAAAACGCCTTGTTCAAAAAATTAGACAACTTCCCTCGCCTTACAAACAGAGACAATGTAAAACTCAGGGAGCTTGGAGATTTACTCTTAGAGCTGTGGGTCGCTAAAGATGAAGCTTATCTCCCAGGACTCGCCTACCTCGACACACCCCGTGGGGTTAAGCCCATAGTTGAAAAGTTGCCTCCAACTTTACAAGATAAATGGCTGCACATGGGCTCAAAATACAAACAAAAATATGATGTAACCTTCCCTCCCTTCTCATATTTTGTAAAGTTTGTCCAAGACGAGGCTAAAGCAAGAAATGACCCAAGTTTTGCGACATGCAGCAGCCAACCCTTCAGCAAAGGTGAAAGACCACCATTCAAACAAACTAGCTACAGAACGCCTCTAACTGTAAACAAAACAGAGGTCGACACAACTGCCCCCGCTAGTACTAGAGATGACGATTTAACACGCTACTGCCCAGTCCATAAGAAAATGCATCCTCTAGCCAAATGTAGAGCCTTTGAGAATAAACCGCTACAGGAAAGGCGAAACATACTCAAAGAACACAAACAATGTTTTCGCTGCTGCTCTCCCATGCACGCAATAAAGAATTGTGGCATGAAACTCAAGTGCGAGGAGTGCCAAAGTGAAAGGCATTGCTCTGCCATGCATCCTGATTCAAGTCAGCAACCCCAGCCAGAAAACACACCTGAACCAAAGCCTCAGCCCCGAGACAACACGCCACCTGAGGTAACGTCACGGTGCACTGAGATCTGCGGCGAAGATAATCCCCCACGTTCTTGTTCAAAGGTATGTCTAGTTCGAGTTTTCCCTAAAGGCCAACCAGAACGCTCCGTTAAGATGTATGCAATCCTTGACGATCAGAGTAATAAATCGCTGGCCCGTCCCGAATATTTCCAGCTGTTTGGGATCAAGGGTAACCCTCTGACATACCTCATGAGAACATGTGCTGGTTTAACTGAAATGCTTGGCAGGGAAGCAGTGAGGTTCCAAATCGAGCCAGTAGGTGGAGGCCCACGCTTAGACCTCCCTCCTCTTCTTGAATGCGACGAGATAATGTTCAGTAGGGATGAAATACTTACGCCCGAAGTCGCTCTTGCTCACGCCCACTTAAAACACCTCGCTCCTCTCATCCCCAAGTATGACCCAGATGCTCAGATGGCAATTTTACTGGGCAGAGACATCCTACAAGTCCACAAAGTAAGGCAACATGTCAACGGACCCCACAATGCTCCCTTTGCTCAACGCCTGGACCTAGGCTGGGTAATTGTGGGAGAGGTGTGCCTTAACACTCACAAGCCAACCGTCAATGTTTATAAAACGTACATGCTCTCCAACGGACACCCATCTTTCTTCACTCCTTGTCCTAACAGCATCAACATCAAAGAGAAACCATGCTACGGCGGGGAGCACAAGGATGACCTCTCTAAACGCAGCTCAAAACCCAATGCAGTGGAAGGAAAGCTTGGGGACAAAGTTTTTGAATGCACAGAGAATGATAACAAGTGTGCCGCGTCCTTCGAGGATGAGACCTTCCTAAAGATAATGGAGGAAGAAGTCCACCAGGATGGAGACAACAACTGGATCGCTCCTCTGCCTTTCAAGTTTCCTCGCTTGCCGCTCCCAAATAACAGGGACCAAGCATTGTCTAGACTCGGCTCACTAAGACGCAACTTAACGAAAAACCCTCAAATGAAAGAACAGTTCTCAGAATTTATGGACAAGCTGTTCGAGAACAATCATGCAGAGATAGCTCCACCCATCACCAATAACACGGAATGCTGGTACCTGCCCATTTTCGGGGTATATCATCCCCAGAAGCCCGGTCAGATATGGGCTGTCTTTGATTCGAGTGCCGAGCAATTTGGTGTGTCACTCAACTCAGTACTGTTAACAGGTCCAGATCTTAATAATACCCTCCTCGGTGTGCTGATTCGGTTTAGGAAGGAGCTCATCGCAGTCACTGCTGTTATCCAACAAATGTTTTATGGGTTCTTAGTCAGACCAGACCATAGAGACTATTTGAGGTTCTTGTGGCACGAGGGAAATGACTTGTCAAAAGAGGTGCAGGAGTACCGCATGCGGGTGCACGTTTTTGGAAACAGCCCGTCGCCAGCGATAGCTATCTATTGCATACACAGGGCTATCCAGAAAGGCAAGCCAAAGTTTGGAGCAGACACAAGACACTTTGTTGAGAGACACTTTTATGTAGATGACGGGTTGATTTCGCTCCCCACTGAATCTGCATCCGTAGACTTGCTCAAGAGCACATGCACATCCTTGGCCGAGTCCAATCTCAAGCTCCACAAAATCGCCTCGAATAGTGTTTCAGTCATGCAAGCCTTCAAGCCAGAAGACCTGGCCACCAGTATTAAAGACTTGAGTCTCGGCGATGACACTCTACCAGCTCAGAGAAGTCTAGGCCTGTGCTGGGACATAAACACTGACTCTTTCACGTTCAAGGTTGCTGTTGACAACAAACCCTACACCCGCCACGGGGTTCTGTCAACAATTAACAGTATCTTCGACCCCTTGGGACTAGCGTCACCAGTGACAATCAAAGGCAGACTCTTGTTACGTGAACTGTCGAATGGTGTCCAAGGTTGGGATGCTCCTCTCCCTCAGGACAAAATGGACACATGGGAACCATGGAAAATGTCCCTCCAAGATCTTAGCAGCTTCAAGGTGCCATGCTGCTATGTACCAGCTTCCCTCTCTAAGTCCACTTACACCGAACTGTGTATCTTTTCCGACGCCTCAAGCTGGGCTATTGCGGCAGTAGCATACTTGAAGACAGTCAATGCAGAAGGACAATGCGAAGTCGGATTTGTGCTTGGGAAAGCAAAACTTTCACCTCAACCAGAGCCCACGATACCTCGCCTTGAACTTTGTGGAGCAGTTCTAGCAGTTGAGATGGCGGCGCTCATTCTGGACGAACTTGATCACAAACCAAATGCTGTCAAATTCTACTGTGATAGCAAGGTGGTTCTTGGGTACATTTGCAATGATTCAAAGTGCTTCTATGTTTATGTGCATAATCGCGTTCATCGTATACGTCAGTCCACATACCCTGAACAGTGGCACTACGTCACATCAGAGCAAAACCCAGCTGATCTAGCCACCAGGTTAATACCTGCATCACAGCTCATGAACACTATGTGGTTTAAGGGACCAGACTTCCTTTACAGACCACCTGAATCCGAGACACCTGAATCCTTTGAGTTAATCGAGCCTGAAGTAGACTCTGAAATCAGAAATGTCGCTACCTTTTCTACTCACATTCAGAAGAACGGGCCCTTACCAGCGTGCTTCCAGCGCTTTTCAAGTTGGAACTCATTAGTACGTGCCATTGCATTCCTGATTCACCAAGCTCGTTCTCACTCATCAAGCAACCTGTCAGATCATTCATGCAGGGGCTGGCATCGATGTAGCAAGCCACGCACTCCAGAGGAGCTGGATGCTGCCAGTAACCTCATCCTCCAGTCTGTTCAAAAAGACGCTTTTCCCGACGAGTATGCTGCTCTCCACGCCAACCAAACCGTCCGCAGTTCAAATCCCATCGTAGCTCTTGATCCCTATATGAGTGAAAGCCTCATCAAGGTTGGAGGCCGCCTCAAACATGCTTCATTGAACACAGCATCCGAGAATCCAACCATTCTCCCAAACAAGCATCACATAACTCAACTGCTTGTCCGTCACTATCATGCCAAAGTTGTGCATCAAGGAAGGCAGTTCACGGAAAGTGCAATTAGGCAAGCCGGACTGTGGATTGTAGGTTGCAAAAGACTGGTCTCGTCCATTATCCACCATTGTGTAACGTGCAGGAAACTCAGGGGAAAACTAGAGACTCAGAAAATGGCAGACCTCCCACCTGAGAGACTCAAAACATGCCCTCCATTTTCATACGTCAGGTTGGATGTATTCGGTCCATGGTCGGTAGTCACTCGACACACACGAGGTGGAGCTGCACAAGGAAAAAGGTGGGCAATACTCTTTACGTGTATGACCACAAGAGGCGTGCATATTGAAGTCATTGAATCTATGGACACTTGCAGCTGCATAAATGCAATACGCAGATTCTTCGCAATATGAGGCCCAGCAAAGCAAATGCGATCTGACAGAGGCACTAACTTCATTGCAGCAAGTGTGGAGTTAGGCATGGCACAACCAAACAAGAACCCTCCCAACATTGTCAACTATCTTCATGCCAAAGGTTGCACATGGGAGTTCAATCCCCCACATGCCTCCCACATGGGAGGCGTCTGGGAAAGACTGATTGGGGTCACTCACAGAATACTGGACTCTATGCTTCTGCAAAACAAACACACTCGTTTGACGCATGAGGTGCTTTGTACTTTAATGGCTGAGGTATCGTCTATAATCAACGCAAGGCCCTTAATTCCCATCTCAACAGACCCTTCCTCACCATTCCTACTCTGTCCCGCAATGATCTTGACCCAAAAGCAGCATGTTCCCCCTCCACCAGGAGACTTTTGTGAAAAAGACCTGCTCAAAAACCAGTGGAAACAAGTGCAAGCACTCGCCAATGAATTTTGGAGCCGCTGGAGAAACGAATATCTCAACACTCTCCAATCAAGGCGCAAGTGGCATACAACACACCACAACCTACAGACAGGTGACATAGTGCTGTTGAAACAGGACCAAGCACCCAGAAATGAATGGACAATGGCCATCATCACATCCACCTTTCCAAGCAGCGACGGGAAGGTCAGAAAGGTCGAAGTGAGGACATCATCCCAGGGTGTTTCAAAGACTTACCTACGTCCTATTTCAGATGTTGTTATGCTCTTAGAGAATGAAGTTATAGGTAAAAAGAAGTAGTGGCATTATTAATGCCAGGCGGGGAGTGTTCTGCCCATAGTAGAGTGTGTTTATAGAAAGCTAAAAATAGTTCATAAGTTCATAATAAATATCATAATCCATTTGTAATAATTCATGTCAAGAAAATAGTCATTGTGTTAAAAGTAATTTTTATATAGTTAGTAGCAATTCACCTGTATTTTACGTTGAAAGCGCAGCCAGTTGCCGCTATGATTTGTGGGTAGAAGAAACGGACATCGGTAAGAGAGAAAGGAAAAAAAGGCAGAAGAGCATAACCTGCCCGCGAATGTCTGAGACGTTCCTCTTGTGTGTTAAACCCCTTTCTACACCTTCGAAAGCAATGGCTGTAAGTCCAATTAGTGTCTTGTTAATTTTATAAGTTTCGTTAGATGGGAATTTGGTATCGTTTTTTAAGAGTGTGTTGTTGCCAGGAATTAGTCCTATCCCAGGGCCCCGCTAGCTTGTTACATGTATTACAAATGTATTGTTCCAGGAATTAGTCCTATCCCAGGGGCCCGCTAGCATACTAATGAATTTATTTTCTGTTTTATTTTTTCTTAGTTTCACTCGACTTTCATTGAGCTTCAAGCCACAGTTATAAACAACTGTAAGCTGTCTGGAAGACTTGAATAAAGGAGCAGGATGCTCGGTTTCCTGGCTCGTGAAAAACGAGTTTGGCTTGCTGTTGATCTGCGTTAACATACCCCGTGTATATAACACGTAGGGATAACAGTACATCGGTGTACACATAAATATTAATTTACTGCTTTGGCTAACCAGTTCTTATTATCTTATTAAGTATTGCTCTGAGTGCTGCTATCCCTTTGCTGCTGTAATCCTCGAATTTCCCCATCGTGGGACTAATAAGATAAGATAAGATAAGATAAGCCTTTATTAGTCCCACAACGGGGAAATTCCAGGATTGCAACAGCACAGGGATAGCAACACTCAGAGCAACAATCAGAAGGCAAGAAAAAACAAGCAAGCAAGAGCAGCTAATATACATATGTACATATTACTATAAAATATATATATACACACACACACACACAGACACACAGTGCAGAGCATTGTAGCTGGATGGAATAAATATATGAATATATGAACACACAGTGCAGAGCATTGTAGCTAGATGGAATAAATATGTAAATATATAAACACCCACAGTATGGAGCATTGCAGCTAGGTGGAATAAATATGCAAGTATATAAACACACACAGTGCGGAGCAATGTAGCTAGATGGAATAATATGTAGATATATAAAAACACAGTGCGGAGCATTGTAGCTAGATGGAATAAATATATAGATATATAAATATAAACACACCCAGTGCAGAGCATTGTAGCTAGATGGAATAGATATGTAAATATATAAACACACACAGTGCAGAGCATTGTTGCTAGGTGGGATGAAACAGCATAACCGTCTATTTAGTTATCCTACATGGTATGATTATGTGCCCATACATATTCTCACCCTCCATAGCGACCGGTATGTTCCTAGTTGTATGCCGGAGAGGACCATTGTGTAAGTCTATTGCATCTTTTGCATTAAAAAAAAAACTATTAGTTTGTTACGTCTTTTTGCTATCTCTGCGAGCAGCCCTGCTTAGGTTGTACAGTCTGACAGCCGTTGGTAGGAAGGACCTACGAAACCTCTCGGTTGTGCACCTGGGATGATGTAGTCTGCTGCTAAATGAGCTCCTCAGTGCATCCAGTATGTCCTGCATAGGGTGGAACTCGGACTCCAGCAGAGATGACAGTTTAGCCACCGTCCTTCTCTCTCCTATCTCCTCCATCGGATCAAGGCGTTGCCCCAGGACAGAGCTAGCTTTCTTAATCAGTTTGTTCAGTCTCTTCCTATCGGCTGCAGTAATGCCACTGCCCCAGCAGACCACTCCAAAAGTGATGGCTGATGCCACCACCGTGTCATAGAATGACTTCAGCAACGCCCCTTGTACACCAAAAGACCTGAGTCTCCTCAGCAGGAACAGCCTGCGCTGTCCCTTCTTGTAGAGTGCGTCAGTATTGTGTGACCAGTCTAGTTTATTGTTCAGATGAATACCCAGGTACTTGTAGGATGTCACCATCTCGATGTCTGTTCCCTGTATATTTACTGGTGCTGTGAGGGGCTGCCCATGCCTGCGGCAGTCCACCACCAGCTCCTTAGTTTTCCTCGCGTTGATCTGGAGGCAGTTCCGATGGCACCAGTCCACAAAGTCCTGGATAAGCCCTCTGTACTCAGCTTCATCTCCGCTGGAGATGAGACCAACGATCACAGAGTCATCAGAGAACTTCTGTAGATGGCAATGTGTTGTGTTGTGTGAGAAGTCCGCAGTATAAAGAGTGAACAAGAAGGGAGCCAGCACCGTTCCCTGGGGGGCCCCCGTGCTACTGATGATCGTGTCGGAAACACAGTCCCGGGTTCTCACAAACTGAGGCCGGTTCGTGAGGTAGTCCAGGATCCATGATGACAGGTGCTGGTCCACCCCTGCGCACAGCAGCTTGTCCTTCAGGATCATCGGTTGGATGGTGTTGAAAGCACTGGAGAAGTCAAAGAACATGATCCTCACCATATTCCCGGGCTTCTCCAGGTGGGACAGAGAACGGTGAAGGAGGAAGATCACCGCATCCTCCACCCCAATGCCATGCTGGTAGGCGAACTGGAGTGGATCCATCGCTGGTTCCACCAGGGGGCGGAGGTGAGCAAGGAGCAGTCTCTCCAGGGTCTTCATCAAGTGGGACGTCAAGGCCACCGGTCTGAAGCTGTTCAGGTCTTTGGGGTGGGAAGTTTTTGGTACAGGTACCACACAAGATGTTTTCCACAGCTGTGGTACCCTCCCCAGTTTCAGGCTCATGTTGAAGATATACGTCACAATCCCACACAGCTGGTCTGCACAGGACTTGAGGAGCTTTGCGCTGATGCCGTCCGGTCCCGACGCCTTCCTCGCCTTGATCTTCCTCAGCTCCGTCCTCACCTGGGTCTTGGTCAGGGTCAGGATGGGGGGCTGTGTGTTGGGAGTGGGGGGGGTATCGGTGGAGTGGGGAGTGGGTAGCAGGACTTGATTTCTTAGAGGCAGCAGTGGTTGTTGTGCAGACAGGGGGGAGGGCGGTTGGTCAAATCTATTGAAAAACAGATTCAGGTTGTTCGCCCACTCCCTGCCCCCCGTGGCCTGGGGGGAGGTATTCTGGAGCCCCGAGATGGTTTTGAGGTTTCTCCAGACCCCGCTGATGTCGCTCTGTTGCAGCTTGTCCTCCATCTTCTTCCTGAAGCTGTCCTTGCCTTCTCTGATCTTTCTCCTCAGCTCCCTCTGTACGGACTTCAGCATCTCCCTGTTCCCCGACCTGAAGATCCTCTTCTTCTCTCTCAGAAGTGTTTTTATCTCAGGGTTGATCCAGGGTTTGTTGTTTGAGTGACGCCGTATGGTCTTGGTGGGAACGGATTTGTCCACACAGAAGCTGAGGTAGCCCGTGAAGGTGTGAATGAGGCCATCGATGTCCTCACCATGTGGATCGCAGAGCTGCTTGCAGGCAGTGGCTTCAAAACAGTCCTTTAGAGTGTCCATTGTCTCCTCAGACCATAACTCCACAGTGTGCATGGCCGGAGGTTGTCTGTGCACTAGGGGTTTGTACACCGGTCGGAGATGAACCAAGTTGTGATCCGATCTCCCAAGTGGGGGGAGTTGTGATGAGGTGTACGCCTCCTTAGTGTTTGCGTAGAACAAATCCAGTGTTTTATTGTCTCTAGTGTGGCATGTGACATACTGGGTGAAAGTGGGCAGAATGGGAGACAGTGAAACGTGGTTGAAATCGCCTGAGATGAGGAGAAGAGCATCTGGGTGTTCTGTCTGCAGCCTGCTGGTTACTGAATGGATGACGTCACGCGCTGTCCCAGCGTTCGCCGTCGGATTTGCATAAACAACAATGCAGATCACGTGTGAGTGTTCTCTCGGGAGATATGTAGGCCTCATGCTAACAGCTAGCAACTCAATGTCTTTGCTGCAGTGTCGTTGTTTAACAGTGATATGTCCCGGTCTGCACCAGTTGTTGTTAACATACATGATCACTCCACCGCCCCTAGTTTTGCCACTCTCTGGTGTTCGGTCAGCTCGTATCGTGTGAAAACCCTCCAGCTCAATGTTAGCATCTGCTGCTAGTTCAGTTAGCCACGTCTCAGTAAACAAAAGGAGAGAGCACTCCCGGTAAGTGCTATCATAACGGGAGATAGCCGCTAGCTCATCTAACTTTCCCAGTATCGACCGTACATTTCCCATGACAACAGATGGAAGGGAGGGTCTGTACCTTATATTTTTTGTCCTCCGCCTTACTCCAGCCCGGCAGCCGCGGCGTTTTCGCCTCAGTTCTCTCGGTATGTCGAGTTTTTCCAGTGGGACCGGGTGGCGGTTAAATGCTAGCAGCTCTTCCCTGTTATATCGTATCCTGCTATAAACAGTGGCTCCGTCCACCGGCTCAGGAGACATTTGGGATGATCTGTGTGTCCGTGATATAAGTGGGGTGAAAAAAAAAAGTGATCAAAAGAGAGAGGAAGGGAAAAAAAAAAAACTCGGAATCGAGCCGCTGTTGCAAAAGGCAGCCGACTGGTGTGGCGCCGAGAGGAGAGAGCACTAATAAAGGCACTAATAAAGGCTTATCTTATCTTAAGCTGTATGTATTGTGTGCATTTCAGAACTCCCATTAGCTAAATCATCAAAGAACTCTAGTGACTGCTCACACATCCCAGAATCTGTGACTCTTGGTCAGTGGTGTAACAGGTGAAGTTCTTGTGTTGTCTTGAGGAAGGAACCAGACATATACCGTATGATAATTTTGTGGTAAGTTATCTTCAGTTAATCATGTATGCCTCATACCAGGTTCCTGTTTGTTTTCTTTATTTTTGTTGTCAGAGCTGACTGCTCTGCAGCATGGGGGTGAAGCGCCATCCTCTCCAACTTTACTGATACAGTGTCTGTCTCAAGCAGTCTGACCAGTGACAGTGATTCTGGACATCAAGTCATTCAACCTGTGATTGACAGTATCCATGCAAGACGTATAATTACAGTATATTTTAGTTTAGTATTTGCATATAAATAAAATTGCAAGTAATTAATGATCTTCCTCTTCTTTGTCTCCAAAGAGCAAGTCGTTTGGATTTTCATGAGCTCGTTAACAGCTGTGAAGTTAAATTTAAGGGGTTTTCACACCTTTTTAAAATCTCTTCATCAAATTTAACCCATCATATTTACAGCTTAAACAAACATCTGTGAACATATTGTAATGTTCTTTGTCCAGTTATTTAATGGGATTTAAATTACTTCTGGGCCATCAATCCAGCTCACTTTAAATCTGGATTTCACCTGTATGCATGGCAAGTTGAAAATTTACAAGAGGATCTTCTTCTTCTTCTTCTTCTTCTTCTTCTTCTTCTTCTTCTTCTTCTTCTTCTTCTTCTTCTTCTTCTTCTTCTTCTTCTTTTCTTCTTCTTCTTCTTCTTCTTCCAGCTGCTTCCTTCAGGGGTCTCCACAGTGGATCATCTGCCTCCATCTCACCCCATCCCTTCATCTTCCTCTGGAACGCCATCCCTCTCCATGTCCTCTTTCACTACATCCATAAATCTTCTCTGTGGTCTTCCTCTTTTCCTCCTGCCTGGCAGCTCCATCTTCAACATCCTTTGTCCAGTATCTCCACTATCCCTCCTCTGCACATGTCCAAATCATCTCAGCCTTGACTCTCTTACTTTGTCTCCAAACTGCTCAACCTGACTTGTCCCTCTGATATACTCATTTCTAATCTTGTCCCTCCTAGTTACTTTAAATGAGAATCTTAGCATCTTCAGCTCTGCCACCTCCAGCTCCATCTCCTGTCTTTTTGTCAGCGCCACCATCTCCAAACCATGCATCATAATAGGTCGCACTACCGTCTTGTAAATCTTCCCTTTCACTCTAGCTACTACCTTTCTGTCACAAATCCCCCCGACACTCGTCTCCACCCACTCCACCCTGCCTGCACGCTCTTCTTCACCTCTTTTGTGCATTTTCCATTGCTTTAGATGGTTGACCGCAGGTATTTAAACTCAGACAGAAGAAATCTCCAGATCCTCCTGTCTCAGAAGGATCAAGGCCATCACAGGAGACCCCTCACATCCTGCCCACCACCTGTTTGACCTGCTTCCCTCTGGACGACGGCTCAGATCGATCAGGTCCCACACCTCCAGACTGACAAACAGTTCCCCTGGACCATCCAAACTGCAATCAGTCAGAGGCTCCACCGTCTCCCTCTGAACGCTCACATGCTCAGAACTGAGGACCTTTTAATTATCACAACAACACACCTGTCTTTGCACTCCTCACTTTCATGTACACTACCATTCAAAAGGTTGGGGTCACCCAGACAATTATTTTGTGTTTTCCATGAAAAGTCACACTTATTTACAACCATGAGTTGTAAAATGAATAGAAAATATAGTCAATACATTGACAAGGTTAGAAATAATGATTTGTATTTGAAATAATATTTTTTTCCAGATACTCAACCTGCTCAAAGGAAGGTCAGTTTTATAGCTTCTCTAACCAGCTAAACTGTTTTCAGCTGTGCTAACATGATTGCACAAGGGTTTTCTAATCATCCATTAGCCTTCTGACGCAATGAGCAAACACATTGTACCATTAGAACACTGGAGTGATAGTTGCTGGAAATGGGCCTCTATACACCTATGTAGATATTGCACCAAAAACCAGACATTTGCAGCTAGAATAGTCATTTACCACATTAGCAACATATATTAGATATTAGAGTGTATTTCTGATTAGTTTAAAGTTATCTTCATTGAAAGAAACAGTGCTTTTCTTTCAAAAATAAGGAAATTTCTAAGTGACCCCAAACTTTTGAACGGTAGTTTATATTGACCCATCCATGAAACCACTATTATGTATATTTTACATACAGTAATCCTTGGGTCATTTTACTCTATTATGTGTTCTGCACTCCACACTCTTATGGACATAGTTCCACCTGTGAAGCCACTACTGTACCTGTGTATATACCTATGGACTATTTATTATTTTAACTCCTACCTTTACCTCAGTCATATGGTTAATTGTGTGTTCTGTAACTGTTTTATTTCAAATTCTTCTTGTCATGATCCTGGGCACGATTGGGTGCCGTGCCCAGTCTCTAGTTTTAGTTCTGCCTTTTTTCTTTTTGTTTCTCTTTTACTGTATTTTGTCCAGTTTTTGTCATTGTGTATTTGTAGTAATGTTTACATTTTGGGGTTGTGTTGTTGTTGTTTCATTATGGTTTCCGTTTATGTTTTATTTTGACAGCGCTGTGCAGCTTCCAGCTGTCAAACTGGTCGGCTCTGCACACCTGCCATTCATTCTGTTATTTTCTCCACTCATGTATCCACACCTGTGACTGACTGCGAATGGCATATAAGGGCACAACAAACCTCTGCGGGTTGTCGTGTCCTTCTGTCTCTGCTACCTGTCCTCAGGAGCTGATTAAGTCTCTGAGCGTGTTTGGGTCCCGCTGTCGAGGAGAGAGGTGAGCTCCGTGCCCGTTAATTTTCTCTTTTTATTTCCAGCCATGAGCCCCGCTGTCTTCAGGTGTGCTCCAGCTGGATTCTGCCCCCTTTGCTCGGCGTTCCCAGCTTCTGTTCCCCTGTGACGTTGAGATCCACTCTCCTCCAGCGCTTTATTATTTTGTATTTGTTTGTTAGCACCCTGCACTTTATTATTTAGTGTTTGTATGTTAGCGTTCCTGTCTGTCTTTATGTTAATAAATGTGCAAACTCACAGAGAACATTTGGTGTCCTGTTTGAAAAGGGCGATGTATGACACTTCTCCTTTACTTTATTGCACAGCAGCCTGGTGGAGCACCCACAATGCCGTTGTGCTGTACAACTGTATAATGAAAATAAAGCCTATTCTATTCTATCGACTTTCACTACCTCTACTCCTTCCACCTTCACCGTTACACCTGCCTCCCTCTCATTCACACTCATGTATTCTGTCTCGCTTCTACTGACTTTCATTCTTTTTCTCTCCAGAGCATGCCTCCACCTCTCCAGGTTCTCTTCCACCTGCTCCCTACTCCCACTACAGATCACAGTGTCCTCTGCAAACATCATGGTCCATGGAGACTCCTGCCTGACCTCATCTGTCAGCCTGTCCATCATCATGGCAAACAAGAAGGGGCTCAGAGCTGATCCCTGATGTAACCCCACCCCCACCTTGAATCCATCCGTCACTCCTACAGCACAACTCACCACCATCTCGCTGTCCTCATACATGTCCTGCACCATCCTCACATACTTCTCTACCACTCTTGACTTCCTCATACAGTACCACATTTCCTCTCTTGGCACCCTATCATCTGCTTTCTCAAGTTCCACAAAGACACATTGCAACTCCTTCTGACCTTCTCTATAACTTCTCCATCAGCACTCTTAGAGCAAACATTGCATCTGTAGTACTCTTTCTTGGCATGAAACTGTACTGCTGCTCACTGATTGTCACCTCTCCTCTTAACCTGGCTTCAACAACTCTTTCCCATATCTTCATAGTGTGGCTGATCAACTTTATTTATTTATTTATTTATTTTGTTACTTATTTGTACCCGTAGGTAGATATGGTTTGCAGTCTGGTGACAAGCCACCGGCTGCTGGTCGCTGCGTGCGCGAGCGCCCTAAAAATGTCTCTGTGTCTCTGTAGTTACTACAGCTCTGAGCATCACCTTTGTTCTTGAAAATTGGTACCAAAACACTTCTTCTCCACTCCTCAGGCATCCTCTCACTCACCAAGATTGTGTTAAAAAATCTGGTTAAAAAGTCCACTGCCATCTCTCCTAAACTTCTCCATACCTCCACAGGTATGTCATCTGGACCAATCACCTTTCCGTTCGTCATCCTCTTCAAAGCTGCCCTCACTTCTGCCTTGATAATCCTTGGGACTTCCTTGTTCACCATCTTTCCTTCATCCATCCTCCCCTCTCTCTTATTTTCTTTATTCATCAGCTCTTCAAAGTTCTCCTTCAGCCTTCTCAATACACTCTCATCATTTGTTAGTGCAATACCATTTCTGTCCTTAATCAACCTAACTTGCTGTACATCTTTTCCAGCTTGATCTCTCTGTCTAGCTAATAGATACAAGTCCTTTCTCCTTCCTTAGTGTCCAGCCTCACTATGTGCCATTTCCTTTTCCTTTACCAAGGTTGTCATAGCCGGGGATGGAAGTGGGGATAAGCTCCCACTATCTATAAAGTGCTCCCACATGGCGTGCGTCTCTTACAGCCTCTGACAACTAAGTCCAGCTCCTGGTGTGCTTGTCGCGGGACTGCTTCTACTGACAGGAGAAGGGGTGATGGCGGGTTTCTGGCGCCTTAAAACCAGATTGCTTCGGGTAGGTGGGGCTCAATAGCCGGGAAGGCAGCTCACCTACGGGAAGGAAAACCCTGATTTCAAACCTCCACTGCCTTGCAGTATACCTGCTCATGGGAAAGGCTTCGGGAGTCAACCCTGAGAAAAAATCCGGAGTCGGAGCCCCTAAGGCAGCTCGTCGTTGTCTACAACGTTGCTCTGGCAGCTCCTGCGACGGCGTTGGAGCCATGTGTACTGGCTTTTGCCTTTCCATTGGATCATTTCAGCGACGTGGAGAGGGGGGACATGCTGCATGGGTAACAGCTTCTCCTCCATGTCAACTTACCCAGGCTTTGCGCAATGGAGAGCACACTCCAGCTTCGCTATGCAGCGTCGAAACAACACGGGAAGCAGCAGTCTACCGGTTATAAGTCTTTGCTCGATTGGCGTAGAGCTTGATGCCAGGGGCTGCTTCCGACGGTAGGAGGGGCCATCATGCTCCACTGGGCAGCTACCGCCCGCCTTAAGCTGGGCAGCCCCCAGCCAATAAGGTGCTGCCTCGCCACGGACCATTAACCTCACTGGGTGCGTGGAGTCTAGGGTGAAAACCAACAAGCGGTTTGATAACCTCGCACCAAGCAACAAGAACAGAAAGAAGAAAACACCTTCCCTAAAGATGGGCACATGGAACGTCAGAACAATGATACCAGGTTTCTCTGACGATCTTCAGGAAATCAGCGATGCTCACAAGACAGCAGTCATCGACATGGAACTGAGCAGACTGCAGATGGACATCGTCGCTCTCCAAGAGACCAGGCTCGCAGGGTCAGGATCTGTGAGAGAGAGGGACTTCTCCTTTTTCTGGCAGGGGAAACCACCTGATGAGACCAGGGAACATGGAGTTGGTTTTGCGGTTAGGAACACCCTCCTGGGATCCATTATTCCACCCACAGAGGGAAGCGAACGCATTCTGTCCCTTCAACTTCACTCCTCAGAGGGGACAGTCAGTTTAATCAGTGCCTATGCACCAACATTGACATCTACGGCGGAAGCAAAAGACAAATTCTACGACGCCCTCAGTACTGCCATAGAGAAAATCCCAAAACAGGAACCATTGTTCATCCTCGGCGACTTTAACGCTAGAGTTGGTGCCGACTACAACTCTTGGCCTACTTGTTTGGGCCAGTTTGGCATAGGAAGGATGAACGGAAATGGACAACGCCTACTGGAACTCTGTTGCCATCACGGTCTCTGCATCACAAATACATTCTTTAACACAAAGCCCCAACACAGAGTCTCCTGGAGACATCCAAGATCCAAGCACTGGCACAAGCTTGATTTGATTCTCACCAGATGCAGCTGTCTACCCAGCGTCCAGATCACACGAAGCTACCAGAGTGCTGACTGTGATACAGATCACTCCCTAGTATGTAGCAAGGTCAAACTGCGAACCAAGAAAGTGCACCGCCTGATAAAGGAAGGCAGGCCTCGCATTGATACAAGTAAGACGCACGACTAGGAGAAAGTGGCGGAATTTGCACACGTGCTTGAGGAATCTCTCCCAGGCCGTTCCGGCGCTAGTGCCCAAGAAAGGTGGCAGCACTTCAGAGATGCCGTGCACAAGGCTGCCATGACCACCTTTGGCAAGAAAACCAGCAGGTCAGCAGACTGGTTTGAGGGTCACTTTGATGAAATGATCCCAGTAATCGTGGAGAAGTGGAACGCCTTGGTAGCTTATAAAGCCTGCCCCAGTGAACGCAACCTGCAAGTCCTCCGGGCCGCCCATAGCAAAGTCCAGCAGCGTGCCAGGCGATGTGCCAACGACTACTGGCTTCAGCTCTGCTCCCAGATACAGCTGGCTGCAGACACGGGCAACATCAAGGGGATGTACGATGGAATCAAGCTGGCCTTGGGCCCTATACAGAAGAAAATCGCTCCCTTAAAGTCTGCAACAGGGGAGGTAATCAAGGATCGGGCACAACAGATGGAGCGCTGGGTAGAGCACTACTCTGAGCTGTATGCCAGGGAGAACATAGTCACTGACAATGCCCTGAATGCCATTGAGTGTATGCCTGTACTGGGGGAGTTTGATGGAGAACCGACCATCGATGAACTGAGAGAGGCCCTTGACTCCTTTGCCACCGGCAAAGCCCCCGGGAAGGAAGGCATCCCTGCCAAGGTTCTGAAGTGCTGCAAAGGGTCACTGATCACGGAGCTGCATGAAATCCTCTGTCTGTGCTGGAGAGAAGGCGAAGTGCTGCAGGACATGAGGGACGCCAACATTGTCACACTATATAAGAACAAAGGTGACAGGAGCGACTGCAATAACTACCGTGGCATCTCTCTCCTCAGCATCGTTGGGAAGCTGTTCGCTCGTGTTATCCTCAAGAGGCTTCAAGTTCTGGCAGAGAGAGTCTACCCTGAATCGCAGTGCGGGTTCCGAGCCAACAGGTCTACAATCGACATGGTGTTCTCTCTCAGACAGCTGCAGGAGAAATGCAGAGAACAGAGGCAGCCACTCTTCGTAGCCTTCATTGACCTGACGAAGGCTTTCGACCTTGTTAGTAGGGATGGCCTCTTCAAAATCCTCTCCAAGATCGGATGTCCGCCCAAGCTGCTCAGCATCATCCGATCATTTCATGATGACATGAAGGGCACAGTCGTCTTTGACGGCTCAACTTCATCTTCTTCGATATTAGAAGCGGAGTGAAACAGGGATGCACCGACTCTGTTCGGAATCTTCTTTGCCATCATGCTGAAACACGCCTTTGGTTCTGCCAAAGAGGGCATCTACCTTAGAACCAGATCGCAATGAAAGCTCTTCAACCTCTCCAGACTAAGAGCAAAGTCCAAGGTCCAGCTAAAATGTCTGCATTACTTCCTCTTCGCAGATGATGCAGCAATCACCGCCCACTCAGCCGAGGACCTTCAGCGGCTCATGACTCGTTTTAGCGAGGCTTGTCGCGACTTTGGACTCACCATCAGCCTGAAGAAAACACAGGTCATGTGACAAGGTGTCACGTTTCGTTACCTTGTATTCATTCATGTGTAATGACAATAAAGTTGAATCTCATCTCATCTCATCTCATTCTCCACCCAGCATCAGTATCTTCGATCATGAACTAGATGTTGTCCATGACTTCGTCTACCTGGGATCCACTATCAATGACTCCCTCTCTCTCGACACGGAGCTCAATAAGCGCATCGGCAAAGCAGCTATGACCATGTCCAGACTGACAAAGAGAGCGTGGACCAATGGCAAGCTGACAGAGCATTCCAAAATCCAGGTCTACAGAGCTTGCGTCCTCAGCACTCTCCTGTATGGCAGCGAGTCCTGGACCCTGCTAGCCCGACAGGAAAAGAAGCTCAACTCATTTCACATGCGCTGTCTCCGTCGCATCCTACACATCACCTGGCAGGACAAAGTCACAAACAACAGCGTCCTGGAGAGAGTTGGAATCCCCAGCATGTACACGCTGCTGAAGCAGAGACGCATGCGCTGGCTGGGGCATGTGAGACGCATGGACGATGGCAGGATCCCCAAGGATCTCCTCTACGGTGTCCTAGCTCAAGGCAAACGTCCGTCAGGCAGACCCCAACTGCGTTACAAGGATGTCTGCAAAAGGTACTTGATGGCCATGGATGTCAACCTCACCACGTGGGAAGCTGTAGCCTCAGACCAGACGGCCTGGAGGCAGATTGTGCAGAAAGGCCTGTCCAGTTTTGAACAGTCACTTATACAGCAAGCTGAGGTGAAGCGACAGAGGAGAAAGCCTCGAGGCCAGGCAGACTGACCAGCAACGGACTTCACCTGTGTCCAGTGCGGCAAGGATTGCCACTCCCGCATTGGACTTTTCAGTCACACCCGACACTGACGCTGCATCAAAACCACCCAGAGCACAACTCCATAGTCTCCCGAGACTGACGGATGCCAGAAAGACAGACAGACCACCTCTCTCTTTGCCATGCACCTAGATTCCAAATACCCCTGTCTACTTTCTTAATCTCCCTGACTATCCCACTTTTTCTTTGCTAACCTCTTCCTTTGGATACTTTCCTGTACCTCCTCATTCCAACACCAAGTCTCCTTGTCTTCCTTCTTCTGTCCACTGGATACACCACATACCTTTCTACCCGTTTCCCTCAATGATTTTGCTGTACTTTCCCAGTAATCTGGTAATTCTTCCATACCACCTAGAGCTTGTATCAACTCCTTTCTGAACTCTGTGCAACCTTCTTTTTTTCAGTAACTCCCCCCACTTAATCTTTGGCTCTGCTTTCACTGTTTTCCTCTTCTTGCTTTCCAAAGTCATCCTACAGACTACCATCTGATGCTGTCTAGCTACATTCTCCCCTGCCACTACCTTGCAGTCTCCTGTCTCTTTCAGATTTCTCCTTCCGCATAAGATGGAGTCCACCTGTGTGCACCTTCCTCCACTCTTGTAAGTCAGCCTATGTTCCTCTCTCTTCTTGAAGTATGTATTCACCACAGCAAAATCCACAACCATCTGTGCTTCCACATTTCTCTCCTTAAGACCATACCTACCCAGGATCTCCTCATCACCTCTGTTCCCTTTACCTACATGTCCATTAAAATCCGCTCCAATCACAACTCTCTCCACCCTGGGAACACTTTCTACCACTTCATCCATCTTACAGAATTCCTCTTTCTCTTTGACCTGACATCCAACTTGTGGGGCATACGCATTGACAACATTCAACATCACACCTTTGACTTCTAGCTTCAAACTCATGATTCTGTCTGACTCTCTCTTTACCTCCTGACCACTCTTCACATACTCTTCCTTCAAGATTTCTCCTACTCCATTTCTTTTCCTATCTACACCATGGTAGAACAGTTTAAATCCACCTCCAATGCTCCTAGCCTGCTTCCCTTCCATCTGGTTTCTTGAACACACAGTATATCTACCTTTCTTCTCTCCATCATATCAGCCAACTCTCTGCCTTTACCAGTCATAGTCCCTATATTTAACGTCCCTACTCTCACCTCGACACTTCTAACTTTCCTTTTCTCTCTCTCAACCACAACCCTCCCTGTTTACCCAGGCTTGGGACCAGCACTAGGAGTACACTGGCTTCTGCATTCCCTGTGGCTGGGTTGCAAGTAATTAATGATGGAATTAATTAATTTTTTTTCAGTTTGTTTTAGAACATGGAGCAAATTCGTACTTCAAAGCCAGCAGGGATATCTGTGATTAAAGTATTAAGTATGCCAGATTTAGCAATACTACTTATTTGCATCTGTAGTCCCCCGCTGGGTCACAAAAACACACAAACAAACAATCCTACACAAGAAGAACAACCGCAATGAAACTGTACAAAGTGGATATGCTCAAGTGCAGAGTTATGGTACTACAAACAAAACATTCAAATGCCACACGAGTGAAGTGCTGTGTATGCGTACACACACATGCATCCAAACACCTCACCGCAACAACAAACAACAGAAACAACCAAGTGGCAGGACATATGTGTGTGACGCACAGGCACAGGGGGTGGCTGTGGGCAGGTGTAGTGTGGCCCATTACTGATCGGAGAGTCAGGGGGTTTGATTCCCTCTCTGTCTGCAGTCTGCATGCCAAAGTGTCCTTGAGCAAGACACTGAATCCTCAGTTGCTCATTGTGGGTCAGGCCAGCGCTGGTGCATGGCGACTCTGCCGCCATCAGTGTGTGAATGAGCGAATAGCAGGATTTGTAAAGTGCTTTAGTCATCTAGAGATTAGAACAAAAACACTATATAAGTGAATGCCATTTACCGTATGCCATAGAGCAAGCACTAGTTACTGATACAGTTTTGGTTGTTTAAAAGCCAATTTTTACAATGCATCTTAAACATGTTTAGTGTGGTATGTTCTCTGATTGCAGGTTTTATGTTATTCCAGATCTTGGTGCCCCTCACTGATGGCACAGATTGAGCAAATGTGGTGCGTCTGTGGGGGACCTCACGGTCTCCTCTAGTGATTGCTCTGGGGGTTGTTCCTGTGACAGTTCTCAGTTTAACATATTCTTCCGGGGGGGGGGGGGGGATAGCCATTTAATATTTAATAAATTGAACAGGCAAATTTGATAGTTTTATAATTTTCAAAAGACAGAAAATTGTATTTCTTGTAAATGTGACAGCAATGATATATGGAATCTTTCTTATCAAATTTTTTTATGACTTTTTTGAATAAAGATTCAATGGGTTTGATTATGGTTACACCAGTGAGTGACCAGTTGGTAAAACAGTAATCAATGTGTGAGAAGATCATTGCATGCAGAAACATTTTGGCCGCATTAACTGTCAGCGATGGACTAATTTGTTTAAAATTTCTCAGATTGAATTTGACTATGTTTGGGATTTTTTTTTAATGTGTTTTTTAAAGCTTAATGAGGAGTCTAAAGTCATGTGGAGGTACTTAAATTCCTCAACTAGTTGCAGCTCCTCCCCTTTTAAGAAAATGTTTAAGTTTGTAATATTTCATCGTTGTTTGGTGAACATCATGCAAACAGGTTTTTTTAGTGTTTAGTAGGAGACATGAATTCTTCAGCCAGTCATGGATTTGGGTCATTGCTGTTGTAAGAAAACAGGCTGCTTCTTGTGTGTTTTTGCAGGTGAGAATATTACCGTGTCATCTGCATACATTTGTATATCAATGTTTCTGCATGCATTTGGTAAATCATTTATGTATAGGGAGAATAATATTGGTCCAAGGATGGAGCCTTGTGGACACCCATATCCCATATCCCATATATCCATATCAACACCATCCAACCGATGATCCTGAAGGACAAGCTGCTGTGCGCAGGGGTGGACCAGCACCTGTCATCATGGATCCTGGACTACCTCACTAACCGGCCACAGTTTGTGAGAACCCGGGACTGTGTGTCCGACACGATCATCGGTAGCACGGGGGCCCCCCCCAGGGAACGGTTTTGGCTCCCTTCCTGTTCACCCTTTATACTGCGGACTTCTCACACAACACAACACACTGCCATCTACAGAAGTTCTCTGACGACTCTGCGATCGTTGGCCTCACCTCCAACGGAGATGAAGCTGAGTACAGAGGACTTATCCAGGACTTCGTGGACTGGTGCCATCGGAACTGCCTCCAGATCAACGCGAGGAAAACTATGGAGCTGGTGGTGGACTGCCGCAAGCAAGGACAACCCCTCACAGTACCAGTAAACATACAGGGAACAGACATTGAGATGGTGACATCCTACAAGTACCTGGGTGTTCATCTGAACAATAAACTAGACTGGTCACACAATACTGACGCACTCTAAAAGAAGGGACAGTGCAGGCTGTTCCTACTGAGGAGACTCAGGTCTTTTGGTGTACAAGGGGCACTGCCGAAGACATTCTACGACACAGTGGTGGCATCAGCCATCACTTTTGGAGTGGTCTGCTGGGGCAGTGGCGTTACAGCAGCCGATAGGAAGAGACTGAACAAACTGATCAAGAAAGCTAGCTCTGTCCTGGGGCAGCGCCTTGACCCAGTGGAGGAGATGGGAGAGAGAAGGATGGTGGCTAAACTGTCATCTCTGCTGGAGTCCGAGTTCCACCCTATGCTGGACATACTGAATGCACTGAGGAGCTCATTTAGCAGCAGACTACATCATCCTCGGTGCACAACCAAGAGGTTTCGCAGGTCCTTCCTACCTACGGCTGTCAGACTGTAATAATAATAATAATAATAATAATAAAAATGTTTATTTGACAGGGACAGTGCAATAAACATAGACAATTAATCAAATGACAATCAATCTAATGTGTTGCACAAAGACTGTATAGCTATTAGCTAATTTGCAACTCTTGTCCCTGGATGGGCTTTAGAAAGAAGAAACAAGTAAAAAGAAAGAAGGATAAGGAAAAGAAAAAATGAAAACAGAATAAACAATAACCACATACATCAATGCAAAAGATTATAAATACACAATATAAAAACCTGATTCACATTTGCCTATTTCAGGCCTCCCTCCCTTCGTCACTCACTATAAACAAACACATTCATTCCTTCCCTTCATTCACTCTCACCCTGCAGACAATCATTTCATACATGGGTACATTCTTGTTTATTTTTCAGCCAGTTTTTAACCTTTGTAGTGAATGTTTTAAAGTCCGTTATTAATTTAATTTCATTTGGCATTGTGTTCCAGATATGACTGCCCTTTATAGAGAAAGCTGTTTGTCCAAATGTGGTTCTGCGGTGGGATATTTTACAGTTATTGTTAACAGAACTCCTGGTGGCTCTGCTGCTGTCCTGTCTTTGGATGAAACCAGCAAGTGGCTCAGGCGCTGATTTATGGAAACATTTGAAAATTAATTTCAGAAAACAGAGGTCAATGAAACTCTCAAAACTCAATAGATTGTATTTTTTTTTAAATATAACAGTGATGCCACCTAATGGGCTTTTTATCCAAGATTTTTAGAGTTTGATAACATAATGAAGCTATATGTTTTATTGTGGAAGGGGCTGCTTGAGCCCAGACTGTCAAACAGTATGATATATGAGAAAAAAAATCATAGAATGCATATACAGTACAGCTGCTTGGTATGGTATGTAATATCTAATTAATTTAAAGCAGTTCAGATTTTTTTTTACTGTTTTAGAAATTTTCTTTATATGAAGATTAAATCTGAATTGAGGATCTAGTACAATCAGAATCAGAATCAGCTTTATTGGCCAAGTATGCACAACACATACAAGGAATTTGACTTTGGCTAAAAACTTGCTCTCGTTGTTCAGGTGGAGGATTTAAATAAGGATTCAATGACAACAGAGTATGTACAGTAAATTACAGTCTGTCCACGTTTCTATAAAAGGATGCAATTATATACAGGAATATATGCAGTTATTTACTCAGACTAACCACGCTTTGCAGAAATATATGAAAAAATATACAGTCATACAGTATTTCAATGTGAACTCAGATTCAGTGATATAATGTGAATGAAGTAAAAAGCAGTGTGAGAGTTATGTGCAATGTAATAATGGATGAAAAGTCATGAGTACAGCAACAGGTAGGACTAGGTGAATGTTAGGAGTTCATCAGAGTGATGGCTTGAGGAAAGAAACTGTTCCTGTGTCGGGTGGTTTTGACCTTCAGTGATCTGTAACGACGACCAGAAGATAGAAGTTCAAACAGTTTGTGGCCGGGGTGTGACGGGCCAGCACAGATGTTTCCCGCCCGTTTCCTGGTTATGGACCGATATAAGTTCTCAATGGAGGGTAGGTCGGTACCAGTGATCCTCTCTGCAGACTTAACGATCCGCTGCAGTCTGGTCTTGTCCTGTTTAGTGGCAGATCCAAACCAGACAGTGATGGAAAAGCAGAGGACAGATTGGATGATGGCGGTGTAGAAGACAACCAGCAGATCCTGAGGCAAATCAAACTTCTTGAGCTGACGCAGAAAAAACAACCTCTGCTGGGCCTTTTTCCGGACAGTGTCTATATGGGAGGACCACTTCAGGTTCCGGGAGATTGTGGTACCCAGAAACTTGAAGGAGTCCACAGTGGACACTGTGCTGTTGAGGATGGTGAGTGGGGGGAATGAAGGGGGGTGTCGCCTGAAATCCACAGTCATCTCCACCGTTTTGGCTGGGTTAAGTTCAAGATGGTTCTGGCTGCACCAGAGGATCAGCTGCTCCACCTCCCGCCTGTATGCAGACTCATCATCATCCCGGATCAAACCGATGACTGTGGTGTCGTCCGCAAACTTCAGGAGCTTCACCGAAGGGTCCTCTGAGGTGCAGTCGTTGGAGTAGAGGGAGAAGAGCAGTGGGGAAAGGACACATCCTTGGGGGGATGTGTCCTTGCCAGAATAACCTTACAGAATTCAATGCCAAGGTATTTGAATTCTGTAACTAAACTGATGTCTTGATCATGTATATTTACTTTAAAACAATGCAGGTTACATTTTTTGATTGAAAAGCACATTTAAACTGTTTTCTGAAGGTTCAGCAATAGATGGTTCTGGAAGAGCAACTCTTGGACATCAACCATACTTGTAGACCGTACATCTGCAGCCTGTGCTGGAGTCTTGGCAGCTGTGGACCAAGAATGCACCCTTGTGGGATACCCATACGGTTGTTTAAAAATGAGGATTTATCCTGGTGAACTTTTACACACTGTTCTCTATTCTGGAGATGAGACGCAAACCATTCTAATGTATCTGGAGAGAAGTTAAAAGATACCATTTTGGATAAAAGCAAACTGTGGTTTACAGTATCGAAAGCCTTTTTGAGATCTAGCAAAACAGCCCCTACCACTTTACCCCTGTCCAAGGACTGTTTGATATTTTCAATAAGGCAACAGTTTGCTGTTTCTGTTGAGTATCCTGGTCTAAAACCAAATTGATGTGGATGAAGAAGTTGACTGTCTTGTAAATAGTCTATCAGCTGTGTAGCTACAACTTTTTCAAGAACCTTAGACAGGACTGGTAAAATAGAGATTGGGCGGTAATTGCATATATCGTCTTTACTGCCTGATTTATGAACTGGTATGACGACAGCTTTTTTCCAACCAGATGGAAATGTACTAGACCTAATGGAGAGATTAATGAGATGAGTCAGTGGTTTGATTAATATTTTGCTGTGCGTTTTGAGAAAGGAAGTGCTCATATTGTAGATATCATTAGTTTTTGAGTTTGACAGTGTTTTAACAATACCAGCAATTAACTCCTCATTTACCTCATCGATGTGAAAAGAATCTGTTGGAAGTATTGATTTTGTGTTGTTGAGCACATTTGGCAGCACAAAGTTTTTTGTTAAGTCTTCCACAGAGTCCACAAAATATGAATTAAATTCATTTGCCAATGTAGCCTTGTCACTGACGGTCTTGCCATTGATTCTAAGTTCCTTTACCCCCTTCTGAACATTTTTTTATTAGTTAAGTTATTTAAATGCCTCCATAGGGAACTGTTGTTACCCTTTGCATGATCTATGAGTTTATTGTAATAAGATACTTTTGATTTTCGCAGCTCTTGTACCACTTTATTTCTTAAACTTTTGTTCACAAGGTGATCATTTTGTAGTTTAGAGGTTAATGATGTTTTCAATGCAGAGTCTCGCCTCTTCATAAGTTTTCTTATTTCATTATTAACCATGGTAGGTTAATCTTCTGTTGTCTACTTTTCTACTTTTAATTTGCTTTGTAAATTTTTCTATAGACTTTGTAATTGTTGCAGTTATAAGACCTAAGCAGGGGTGCTCGCAGAGATAGCAAAAAAAATGTGACAACCTAATAGTATTGAATGCAAAAGACACAATAGACTTACACAATGGTCCCCTCCGGTATACAACTAGGACAATATCGGTCGCTACAGAGGGTGACAATATGTATGGGTACATAATCATACTATTCTGTCCTGATAATACGGCTGGGTATTGTAGACAGATAGCGAACAATAAAGACAGCAGGCTGATTCCAGGTTGGCTGATTTACTGAAATCGTTTTTGTCTTGTTGTTTTTTTTTTTTTTAAACTGAAACACAATGAAATATACATAGTACAGAATGTTACATAAGAAATAATAATACAACACTCTGTATATAAACAGTTTCTCTTATTACAGGCACTTAACTCAGGTAAGTAATTTGCTTTACAGATTCAAACTAAGGTAAGTAGTATTTCTTTTACAGGCTTCAAAGTTAAGGTAAGTTAAATCAGGTAAGTATTACGAAATTATACTAATACATTTTTATTTTACAGAGGACAGCTACACAGCTAAGTAAGCAGGTAAGCATAGCCAAATGAATAGCTAACTAGCTTTCACACAAAGCACCATTACAACACAATATAACTTGGGCTAACAAGGGCTAAATGACTCAGCAGTTAGCTAAGTACCATTGCAACGATTAGCCATTAACACCTTTTAATCGCGATCTTTTTATAGCTTAAATTTAGCGTTTTTAACATCATATTCCAAACTATAGTCACCTTAAACAAGTATTACAACAATTTTCAGCATTAACTTACTGTTGGTTCCACTCCTAGGTTAGTACAACCAAATTTCTGGCGAGCACATTTTCACATTGCTTTCATCATGGCAGATTGAACAGAAAAAGGGTTTATATAGGAAACAGGAATTAGCTACAATTAAAGGTGCAGTAACGCAAACCACCACTAGAGGGAACATAACCCCACCCAATATCTGACAGGTCAGCACACTCCCCGCTTGGTATACATGTATACCACTATTTACCCTTCTCTAGTGACATCAATAGCACAACATCAGAGATGGGTCTAAGGTACTCTTTAACTACCCCTTGGCTAGAGGTCTTAACTGTGACCTTACAGACCTTGTTGTCTGAACTAGGAATGGCCTTGACTATTCGCCCTAGAGGCCACATGTTGCGCTTTGCTTGATTGTCCTTTATCAAAACAATGTCACCTTCCTGGAGACTGGACTTCTCGGAGGTCCACTTCCTCTGTGGTTGAAGTGTGGCCAGGTACTCCGACCGCCACCTCTTCCAGAAGGAGTCCGCCAAGCTCTGGACCTGGCGCCACTGGACCTGGCTGAGGTGATCCAGGTCGAAGTCTCCCAGGGGTGCAGGACTGACACTCGCCTTCTGGGTGAGCAGAGTGGCAGGTGAGAGGATTTCAGGTACCTCTGCATCGTTGGAGACTGGGACTAGCGGGCGTGCATTCATGATAGCCATAACCTCAGCTATCAAGGTTGTAAGAACTTCATGAGACAGTCGGGTAGCACCATCCTTCGCAAGCAGTCCATCCAGTATGCGTCTTGCCACTCCAATTAACCTCTCCCAGGCTCCACCCATGTGTGAAGAATGGGGAGCATTGAAGGTCCATGTACATCCCTGCTCTTGCAGATAGTTCTTGATCTCAGGATCGTCAGTGTTGATTTGAAGCTCGCGGCATGCACCAATGAAATTAGTGCCTCCATCCGACCTTAAGTGCTTGACAGATCCACGGATGGATAGGAAACGCCTCATGGCGTTGATGAAGCTTGAGGTCGACATGGATTCAATAACCTCAAGGTGCACCGCTCTGGTGCTCAGGCAAGTAAAGATGACTGCCCACCTTTTGCTCTCAGTGGCACCACCTCGTGTCCGCCGAGTGGTGACAGTCCATGGGCCAAAGACGTCGAGCCCTACGTCGACATAAAAGTTCTTGAAGATGAACTCCTTTGCATCACTACCATGCTCAGCTTCTCCTTGCTCTGCAGCTCTCCTCAGCCCATAAGTCGCTACTGCTGGAGACGGGCTGTTGCCGAATACATGCACAGTCATCCAGTAGTCAATGATGTCCTTGTCTGGATCATTGTCTTTGTGCCACAGAAACCTGAGGAAGTGGCGGTGGTCCTCTCTGACCTTGAACCCATAGAACATTTGCTCTATGTCGGCGGTAGCAGCAATTTGTTCTCTTCTGAACCATAATAGGACTCCTATTAGTGTGTTGTTCAGGTTGGGTCCACTGAGAAGCACATCATTCAATGATGTCCCCTTGTACTCCGCGCTGGAGTCAAATACAACTCTTATTTTCCCCGGCTTCTGGGGGTGGTATACACCAAATGTCGGCAGATACCAGCACTCCTGCCCGAGCTGTAGTGGAGGAGCTGGCTCGGCCTGTTGGTTGTCAATGACCTTTTGCATAAAATCAAAGAAGTGCTGTTTCATGTCAGGTTTCTTCCTGAATGAGCGTTGGAGGGATTGGAGTCTTTGAGCAGCCTGCTCTCTGTTGCACGGAAGACGCTTACGAGGAGTATGAAAGGGTAGTGGCGCCACCCAGTGGTTTTCATTGTCCATATACACCTCGTCTTCCATTATTCTCAGAAACTCACTGTCATCTACTGACATGGCTGGTTTGTTGTCGGCTGGTGTTGTCTGGAACATACTTTCACCAAGACCATCCCTACATGTCTCTGGAATGGCTTCCTCACTGCGAGTTGGGAACTGAAGGCTGCACTGAATCGGTTCACTGGGTCTCTCCTTGATGTGAATGCTGTTAGTGCAGGGCTTAAAGAAGGAAGGGCGTCCATTTTGGAGGACATGGGTCTTATAAGCACTGACTTCCTGAGTCTTGTGAGCGCCACCCAGACACAGCTCTCCCACTATGACCCAGCCGAGATCATGGCGCTGAGCGTATGGCGACTTGTATGGTCCGTTGCGCTGCTCTCGCACCTTGTGCAAGCTCAAAACATCTCGGCCTAGTAGCAGAAGAATGGGTGCACTGTTGTCAAGTGCAGGGATTTTGTCAGCCACTGGTCTGAGGTGAGGGAAATATTGTGCGCACTCAGGGGTCGGGATCTCTGACCGGTCACCAGGTAAGTATTCACACTCCAGCAATGTGGGCAGTGTGACCTTGGTCTTCCCATCGAGAGATTCCACAATGATGTTGGTTGCTTTCCTTCCTGCAGTCTCCACTCTGCCTGAGCATGTTTTTAGCGTGTAGGGGAATGCCCTGCTGTTAATACCCAACAGACTGAAGAACTCAGATTTCGCTAAAGACCTATTGCTTTGGTCATCGAGTACAGCATATACTATGTGAGACTTGCTTGGATTATCAGCATGGGAAACCTTGACCAAGCAGATTTTAGAACAGGATCTAGGCTGGGGTGCATCGCCACATATCTCTGTGCACTTAGAAGTGACAACAGGAGTTGCTGCAACTTCACTCTCCCCGCTTTGCTCCCTTCCTTGCTCCCCGCTCTGGTCATTCCCAGGTGAGTGCCCAGCCTGCCCATGAGGCGACCATGGTGCTGGACCAGGATGCATCGCTGAAGTGTGCTTGTCACTCTCACACTCTCTGCATTTGAGTGTGGTCTTACAGTCTTTGGCAATGTGCTTGGTGCTGGCACAACATCTAAAGCAGATCGAGTTCTCCTTTAAGTACGCTTTCCTCTCATCCAGGTGCTTTCCTCGGAACCCACGGCATTTCGTGAGCGGATGTGGTTTGTTGTGGATTGGACATTCTTTGTCCGGTTCAGTTTTCTTCACAGATGTGCTGTCCTGAGATGCACCACCTGCGGCTGCGATATCAGTTTTCCTCACTGTTACAGCGGATTTGTAGATGTTTTTTTGGTCTTTCTCACCTTTTGACTGATTGGGAGTAGAGGAAAGGTTGAATGCGAAACTGGGGTCATTGCGAGTCTTAGCTTGAGAACATACAAATTCCACAAAGTAGCTGATTGGTGGGAAAGGCACATGATAAACTTCCTTGTACCTGGATCCCTGTGTCATCCAGCGTTCACGAAGTGAGAATGGAAGCTTCTCCACAATTGGATTTACCCCTCGAGCTGTATCAAGATACATGAGCCCAGGTAAGAATCCCTCTGACTTAGCAGCTTGTAGCTCTTTTAACAAGTCACCTAACTCTCTGAGCTTGTGTATCTCTTTGTTAGAGATGACTGGGAAGGCGTCCAATTTTTTCATTAGGGCACTTTCAATCACCTCTGGGCTTCCATAAGTTTCCTCCAAGCGCTCCCATACCGTCCACACACCTAGTCTAGGATTGTTTACATGCACAGACCTGATCCTCATGGCTTGAGCTGACGACTTGGGCCCCAACCATTTGATCAGTAGGTTGAGCTCTTCTTGCTCCGAGAGGTTAAGCTCCTTTGTGGCTGCTAGGAAGGAGGCCTTCCACGCCCAGTAGTTTTCTGGGCAGTCGTCAAAGGTAAGGAGTCCCGAGCTCACCATCTCTTTTCTCATGAGATACTGGGCCAAGACATGGGTTTGTGTTGATGGAGGTGAGGATTTGTTTCCCTGGTTGGGATGAGAGGCTGGAGGGTTAGCTGCAGTGTCTTTCCTTTTAATGTCAGGGAGAACAGGTGAATGTTCCTGCTTTGGAACAAATGGCTTTGGGGCAGAATGAGGAACGTTGTGTCCAACCATCATGGGCTTGTGTTCATTTCTGTCCACGAAAGATTCATACAGTGAATCTAGTTCTTTAATGAATGGCTGTGTTTCCACGTAGCGTTGTGTGCGTCTCACTGGATCATCAAGGGCTAGATTCTGTAGCTCACCAAGAGAGTCGCTGTGTCTTGGATCGAGCTCTGCTGCTGCAGCTTCTTCCAATATAGCTGCCTCTCTTGATGCTGCAGTTGCTTCTTTCTCTTGTTGCAGCACGTGAAGATTTGCGTCTATTGAAGCCCTTTCTTTAATCATGGCAGCCTCTACTGAAGCCCTTTGTTTCATCATGACTGCCTCCTTCTCTGCAAAGGATGCTTTAACTTTAGCTGCTTCAGCCTTAGCTCTGGCTCTTGCTGCAACGATGCTGGCAGATGACCGGGTTGATGCTCTGGAGGACTTGTGTGAATTTGAAGCTTGAGACCTTGTCTCCAACTGAGACGGACGGTCCTCCTCACCAGCGTGGCTCATCTTGGCTTGCTTCTGTATGCTGTTCGCCGTATTTCAGCTGCCTATCCCCGCTGCGTGGTCAACATTTTACTATTCTGTCCTGATAATACGGCTGGGTATTGTAGACAGATAGCGAACAATAAAGACAGCAGGCTGATTCCAGGTTGGCTGATTTACTGAAATCGTTTTTGTCTTGTTGGTTTTTTTTTTTTTAAACTGAAACACAATGAAATATACATAGTACAGAATGTTACATAAGAAATAATAATACAACACTCTGTATATAAACAGTTTCTCTTATTACAGGCACTTAACTCAGGTAAGTAATTTGCTTTACAGATTCAAACTAAGGTAAGTAGTATTTCTTTTACAGGCTTCAAAGTTAAGGTAAGTTAAATCAGGTAAGTATTACGAAATTATACTAATACATTTTTATTTTACAGAGGACAGCTACACAGCTAAGTAAGCAGGTAAGCATAGCCAAATGAATAGCTAACTAGCTTTCACACAAAGCACCATTACAACACAATATAACTTGGGCTAACAAGGGCTAAATGACTCAGCAGTTAGCTAAGTACCATTGCAACGATTAGCCATTAACACCTTTTAATCGCGATCTTTTTATAGCTTAAATTTAGCGTTTTTAACATCATATTCCAAACTATAGTCATCTTAAACAAGTATTACAACAATTTTCAGCATTAACTTACTGTTGGTTCCACTCCTAGGTTAGTACAACCAAATTTCTGGCGAGCACATTTTCACATTGCTTTCATCATGGCAGATTGAACAAAAAAGGGTTTATATAGGAAACAGGAAGTAGCTACAATTAAAGGTGCAGTAACGCAAACCACCACTAGAGGGAACATAACCCCACCCAATATCTGACAGGTCAGCACACATACCATGTAGGATAACTAAGTAGACGGTTATGCTGTTCATTCCATCTAGCGACTATGCTCCGCACTGTGTGTGTTTATATATTTATATATTTCTATGTACATATGTATATTCGCTGCTCTTGTTTTTTCTTGCCTTCTTGATTGTTGCTCTGAGTGTTGCTATCCCTGTGCTGTTGCAGTCCTGGAATTTGCCCATTGTGGGACTAATAATGGCTTATCTTATCTTATCTTATCTGTGTGTAATGGCAAATAGTGATAGATATTTCTGAACTAAAATTCTACTTTTACACCCTGGGAAATTGGCAGTAATGCTAAGGGGTTAAGAAAAAGTAAAAAAAAAATTAAAAAAAAAACGTTTGTGTTTGCATCATGATTTTCTATTTTGTCTGTTAAGATACCGGTGTGAAAAGAGTCAACAGTACAAACCATTTATCAGTGGTGTTGAAAATAATGGCTCATTTTTAAGAAAAGGTAATCAAAAAAAGTTATTTTATTAATTGAAGACTGTATTGTTGGATGTGCCAGTGCAGAAGACCCTGCACACTTTAGTGACAGTACCAGTATATGGAGGAATTCTGGGCCATATTAGCATCTCTATTTTCTAATAACGGGTTAGGGCAGGGGTGTCCAATCATGTGCCATGGAGGGCCAAGACCTTGCAGGCTTTACCTCCAAACAGTGTCTTCAACAGCAGATTCCACCAAATTTCTTCTACTGACTGCTAATCAGTGAAAACACCTGCTGAAGAGACTGGGTAGAAGAGAGAACCTGCAGGGTCTTGGCCCCCCATGACACATGATTGGGCACCCCTTGTCACATGCTGAGTCTGGGTCCTCTCTGCCAGAATTAGCTTCGTGGCACTTTTCTTTGCATTTATGTATATTTATGGTATTTGTTGCTTTTGAGTTTCATTATTGCCTTTTATGTTTCTATTTTATGTTTTGAGTTCTATTATGTGTTTCTCTGGGTTGACAGCTGTTGGCTGTGTTTCCGGGGTTATGCTCCGCTGGGGGCGTCACCTGCCAGGCTGTCAACCGCCCCTCCCTCACCTGTCATTACCACCCAGCTGATTGTAATCAGCAGTTTTGGTCCTCGTCCTGCTCCGGGTCTCACACCTGTTTTCACTCATGTTGTCATTTTACTTTACTTTACTTTCAGCTTGTTCATTTTGTCTTTGTCGCTCCGTTGTCATCCTCTCATGCAGCAGATTGTGCTGATTTTTCCCCTCCAGAGCTCTGTTCCGCTCTGAGGCACAATGTGTAAGTTCTCCTCTTATTCAACTGTTTGTTTCTTTGAAAGTGCTGAATTCCCCTCTAGAGCCGGTCCCTTGCTCTGAGGTACTCCCTGTATTATCTCCTTGTTTGGCATTTTGTGTTTGCACATTTTTGGAACTGTTTGCTCCTTTGTTTATTAAACACACAACTTCATCCAGCGTGTGGGCTTGTCTCTTTCTGCGCCTCGCAGAGACACAAATGACAGTATGGAGCGACCGTTATAAGATCCCAGCTGTGGAGTTTTGTGTTTCTTTTTTCACCCGTTTTTGTGTTTTTTCCACCCACCTGATTCTGGAGCACAATGTCCTACTTGGACAACAAGGACCTACATGCGCTATGCGTCTTGGAGGACATCTTTTCATGGACACTGGAACCCTGTTCTCCCAAGATTGTTTGACAGACTCGGGATGGCACAGCGCAAATCATGGAGACGTGTCCCAGCCTTTGGGACCACCCGGAGGCAACCGAAATACTCCTTTTCATATACTCCCTGCCGTATGATGAGCCGATGGAGGAGGTTCCGACGCCTGAGCCATCTCCAACAAAGAGGAAGCGCTCCCGCCACAAGAAGTCTTCAGCCTCTCCTGCGGCAGCTTTGCCTCCTCTGCCTGAGCCCTGGCCCACTCCATCAGTTGAGGAGCTGGAGGAGCGAAGACAGGTGTTGTTGGCGGAGACAGGGCTCCTCCTGGAGGTAAAGCCGTGGCTCCTTCCGGACCTGGCCTTGGATTTGGAGGAGTTTTCTCTGATGGAGCCTAAGTTTTTGCCCATGACTGAGTGTTCCCTAACCTTGGAGCCGCCGCATCTCCACAACGGATCCATGCCTCCTGCTCCCTCTTGTCGCTACCGGTCCCGGAGACCCTGGCAAAAGAGCAGCGCCTCATCTCTGTCAGCAACCTTTCATTCCCCCAGCTCAGCCCACCTCCGTGCCTACCAAGGCGGCTCCTCCTCAACCCACAGAGGAGCCTAGGCCCGCCATGGACATGGAGAGGGCTGTTTGTGCTCCAGATGCAGCAGGCAATGTTGCACACCAGGAGAACAGGCAAGTTCAATCTCATTCTATTGAAATTGTTGATGAATTGTCTTGCCTTACTTCTGGTAAAGACACTCAGATATGCAGTCCCCTGAGTGCTCTTTGCCTGCTGCAGATAATAAATTTTAACCTACCCTCTCTGTATCTCCTCCTCTTGCCTCTGAGTGTCCATCGGCCCTGGAACTCTACTACCAGATGATGGAGGAGCCCACGGTGCTGGAAGACACCATCCCAGCCCTGCAGATCCCCTATGGGAAGAGGAAAGGCGCTGAACCAGAGCCCGCAAAGCCGGGTCCAGCCCCTACAGTGATCCAGACCCCAGCCGCCATGCTGGATGATGCTCCTGCATGGACCCCTACACTTGGGGCCAAGGGGACTGCTACGACCACCATGCCTGTTGCGGGGGCCGCTGCAGCAGAGTTGACACCTGAGCTGAACCTCCTGAGGGCCGAGCCCGCAGGACCATTGTTGCCTGGATTGTCGGAGTCCTGGACGGCAGTGGAGCTTGAGCTCAGGCAAGTGCTGTCTTTTGTCTTGACGTTTTGGAACTGTTTGCTCCTTTGTTTATTAACCACACGACTTTGTCCAGCACATGGACTTGTCTCTCTCCACACCTCACAGAGGCACATATGACACCCCTGGGTTTGGGTTTAATGGGACTTAACTTTTTAAAACAAACTGCTTTATGGCTCAAAATTCTGTTGACAGACTTACACCAAACCAAAAGTGATTTCTCAAACTGCTGGATTGTTCTTTGACAGCTTTTCCAATCCTTTAGTATTTAATTTGTGTCACTTACCGGTCTGTTGTGGTGAAGAGGGGGCTGAGTTCTAAGGCAAAGCTGTCGATTTACCAGTCAATCTACGTTCCTATCTCACCTATGGTCATGAGTTTTGGGTAATGACCGAAAGAACGAGATTGCGGATACAAGCGACTGAAATGAGCTTTCTCCACAGGATTGCTGGACTCACCCTCAGAGACAGGGTGAGGAGCTCAGTCATCCAGAAGAGAGGCTCAGAGTAGAACCGCTGCTCCTCCACATTGAAAGGAGTCAGTTGAGGTGGTATGGGCATCTGATCAGGATTCCTCCTGGACGCCTCCCATTTGAGGTGTTTCGGGCACATCCCATTGGGAGGAGACTCCGGGGCAGACCCAGGACTTGGTGGAGAGACTATGTCTCCAAGCTGGTCTGGGAACGCCTTGGTATTCTCTGTGAAGAGCTGGAGCAGGTGGCTGGGGAGAGGGAAGTCTGGGCTTCTCTGCTTGAACTGCTGCCTCCGCGACCCGGACCTCCGGAAAAGCAGTAGAAGATGGATGGATGGATGGATGGATGGATGGCACTTGCTGGTAACCTTCATTCATAAAACAAAACTGGAGACACATCTGCAAAAAGTACAAAGTTTTATTGTCAAAATTCCCAGTGCAATACTACATGAATACATGTACAGTACATTGTTGATGCAGAGAATATAATGGAATGCTGCTGTAATGGAAACAAAAGCGTGTTGAGCCGTGTAAAGCTGTGTAGAGGCATGTAGGGCTGAATGGGGACTAGTGGAAAAGGGGCTAAACAGTTTCTTCACCTGGGTCATCTGAACTGCACACAGAGTCCCCCCCCCCAACGCTCACATGCACAGAAATGAGGACTTTTTAATTATCACTATAACTCACCTGTCTTTGCACTCCTCACTTTCATGTATATTGACCCATCCATGAAACCACTACCATGTGTATTTTCCATAATCCTTGGCCCAATCTACTCAATTATGTGTTCTGCACTCCACACTCTTATGTACATAGTTCCACCCGTGAAACCACTACCATACCTGTGTATACACCTGTGGGCTGTTTTTATATCTGGCGTATGTTTAAACGTGTGTTCTATAACCATGTTTTATCTAATTTTTCTGTCTTACTTTATTGTGGAGTAGCCTGGTGGAGCACCCACAGTTTTGTTGTGCTGTACTACTGTGCAATAACCATAAAGCATATTCTATTCTATTCTATTCTATTCTATTCTATTCTAATCTAAAAGCAGGCGAGTCTGATCCAGTGAAAATATGTTTCATTGAAACTTTGAATTTGCAGAACATATAACTGCATATCTTCATGCGGAGTCAGAAGCCACTGCCAACCTCACAAAGTGGGTAAAATGTTGTGGAGTTGAGCATCATGTTGCACTCTTTGCACTACTGATTCAAATATGCTGCCTTTCTCTAAAACAGCCTCAATCATTTTGCACACTGGCAAGATTGTTTTTGTTTTGAGCATCAGACTTATTTTCATGACAACGTCCATGCTTTTCAAGTTAGTGGACACATCACCGTTACTGAAAAGGAGCAACTAAGACATTTCAGATGTTTTGATGTGCTAATGTCAGTGGGCGTGATTCACAGTTTTATGTTGTATCAGAAAATTGTGTTATTTGATTTGTCATATGTCCATGTGGAATTCTTCACTCCTTTTCTCTAATTTATTGGGAGAAAAGTTAACAATTTACCTCATGTTACTTAATTTTGCACTACAAAGTGGTCGATGTTCTGGTTTTGTCATCTCAAGGATTTGATCCAATGCACTGTGCAGTTCTGTTTTGAGAATACTGCATTCAGCTGTGATGCACTGGGTGTCCAGGTTGGACCCTGCCTCTCACCTAGAACATGCTGGCATTGACTCCAGCGCCCAAGTGACCTGAAAAGAATTAGATGGTTGAAGATGAATGCAAACTCCTGTTGTCACAGTGTTTAACGCTTATGTCTGTTAATTGTTTTGCTCTTTCATGTTACACTGCTTGAAAACAGCACTTATATCTATGCATTTTGGAAATTTTAAAATGATTGTATAGACATGGAGGCAGGTGGACCAGGAGAGGACTGATGAAGGGCCGACTAATTAATGGGACGTGAGGGGTGAAATGACTAACGTGGAGTGTCCTTGCTGGGGATTGTCCTTCCAGGTCCACCAATACAGGAAAAGATCCAAAGTCCAGCAGAGAGAAATCCAAGGGGGCCTGTGCACAGGTGAGGAGAAGCGAAAGTGAGTTTTAATACTTGTGAGCCTTACGTGATCTGTCAATGAAGGGTACCATGGCAGAGAGTACTCATGTTATGCTCAACACCGGCCACTCGACACTGACTGGAGCAATATCACACAGAAGTGTCACGAGCAGAGTGTCGAGCACTGTGTCAACATGGCCACAGTCACATGACCACACCGAATGAGGCCTCGTTGTCGCATCACGTGATTTGAGACCTGGTGAGAAATTTGAGAGGGCTGGGCGTTGCATATGTCAATAGTGAAGGATATAAAAGGGGTCTGATTCACCAGTCAAACTGAGGGTTTTTTGAGAGGAGGAGATTTGTTATCATCATTGCATTTGGTATTTGAGTAGAAGTCAGGGACAATATTACACGTTAGAATTGGGTTTAGGTTTAGTAACACTAAACAACACACTACATGTACTAAATATTACACATAAATACATTAGTGATGGTGAAACTGAGGCCTTATGAAACGATGAACAACTTTGAGACAATAGCTTCATGACTGACACTGTTGTGGAACATTTAACAAAGAGTGCCATCTGCTGACTGAATGTCAGAACTGCATCAGAGTAGAAAATCTGAAAAAAATCTCAATACTTTTTTGTTTTTTTGAGCATTTGCCCATCCGAGGTCTAGTCAAAATTGGATGGCAGGAACAAACAATCCAAAGCAAACAAAAAAATACCTAATTCCAACAGAACCCTCTCAAATTTCCCGCAAGCCCTCAAGTCACGTGGTGTGACCAACATAACGAGGCCTTGTTTGCTACAGTCACGTGACTGTGGGCGTGCTGAAAGAGCGCTCCATGCACTGTTCATGATGCAAAAAAAATATACATTGGACAGCTCCTCTTACTATAATAAAAAAATACTATCAGAGAATTGTTGTGCTCTTTACTCTCTCCCTTTTTTCTTGTTAATTGAAATGTGAAGCAGCACACAAGATCAAACAATCCCACACTACTGCAGAGATCTTCCAGAGCTTTTTAGGCAGCAGCAATTAGAAGCAGGTGGTGTCATCAGCACAGCTGTTCCTGAGTGGAGAGACAGAGAGACTGTAGACTGGTGAGAAGTGCAGTTACCTCAGACCTTAACATAAAAAAAAATATTAAAGTTAAGAGAAAAGCTGAAAAATTATACCAAAAAATACTCAAAATAAAGGGAAAGTGTTGCTGTTTTATAAGAAAAAAAAGTCAAATTGGCAAGAAAAGAGTTGCAAATTTACCAAAAAAACCTACAGTTTCATTAGAAAATGGAAGCAAATTTACATGAAAAAGGAAGCATTTTTACCTGAAAAGGGTGGCAATCAGATAAAACAATCTGATAAGAAAAGCAAAAGATTATACTGAAAAAATATCTAAATTTATGAAAAAAGCTTATAACTTTATTAGGAAAAATGTCACAAATTTACAGGGGAAAAAGTCCTCAATTTTACATTACTGTAATTTCCCAGTTTGGGATCAATAAAGTACATCTATCTATCTATCTATCTATCTATCTATCTATCTATCTATCTATCTCAATGCATTAAATCTGCAAAGAAAAATATGACAAATTTAGAAAAACACAAAACACATTTATGTCAAAAGTAACAAATTAAAAAAAAAAAACACCCACAAAATTTTGCAAGAAAAAAAGAAACTTTTTTTTTAAATAATCAAAAATTTACTATAAAAAGTAACAATTCTGTGAGAAAAGGGTAAAAACAAAATTACAAATTTTTAAAAAGCTGCAAATTTATAAGAATTTTTTTTTTCATTTTTTGAGTTTATACATATAAATTCTTGCAGAAAAGGGTAACAAATTTATCCCAGAACATGACTAATCTATATGCAAAAACGTGCTAAATTTATTAGAAAATACTCAAATTTGCAAGGAAAAAGTTACAAATTTCAAAGAAAAACATATTACAAAAACAATATTACAACCCCAAAAGCACACATACATCACGTCAATATCGGCCCAACATGTCAAGTTTACATTGGGAATACATCGTATAGAGGCTGTTTGAGCATTGACAAGACAATGGCTAGAATTTTTAGCTTGTGATGTTGCCTACTGATGTGTCTTGGGTCCGTTACCGTTTTTTATATGTAAAACATTTTATACGCGCATAGGTCAGGCCAGTGTTAAGTGGTAAGTTTACACCTTATAGAGGTTGTTTGGACATTGGCAGGACATTAGCTAGATGTTGGCATTACGCTGAATGTCTGGCCAATGTCCAAACAACCTAAGATATACATAAGATGTAATCCTGAAGTAACCTTACTGATGTTAATGTATGTGTGTTGTTGGGGAAGTTTATAACAAAATCTCAAGTTTTTCTCATAAATTTACCTACATTTTCATTAAAAATTGTAATTTTTTTTCTTGTGATTTTTCAAGTTTTGCTTTATGAATTTACTTATTTTATAAGTCTATATGACTCCATTGTGGAGTTGCTTTGTATTGCTAGTAAGCGTTTTTATAAATTATGGTCTAAAGTATATAATATTGAGCCTGGCTGGAAGGCGTATGTGGCAGAGCTTCATGTTGAAGCTAGAAGAACATTTGAGGCCTGGGTAGAGTCAGCTAGAGATAGACAGGAGCCCTAATTTGAACGAAAGAAACATACCAATGCTAACTTTAAACATGCCCTCTGATTTATTAAAATGAATGAGAATTGTATGAGATCAAACTCTTTGGCTAGAAAGCTGCAAAATCACAATTACAATGACTTCTGGAGGGAGGTTAGGGTTATGAACAACTGCAAAACGTCTTTACCATCAAATATTGATGGAGTCAGTGACTCAGATAAAATTTCTCAGATGTGACAGAAACATTACTATGAACTGTTTAATATGTACATGGATGATCTGTCTCAACAGATAAATGTGTGTACTATGGGTTGTGTGGTTGATAGTACCCTTATCAATCATCTTATGTATGCAGATGATTTGGTACTCTTATGTCTGTACAGTGCTGGCCTGCAACAGCTACTGAAGGTCTGCTCACAATATGGCATTGAATATGACGTCAAATATAGTGCAAACAAGAGTAATATTGTGGAAGAAGAAAGCAGACAAGGCAGCGAGCTGGACAACACATGAACTTTATTCTTCTTCCAGCATCAAGTGCAGGAAATAATCTGACGGTTTCTCTGCGCCTCCTTTTTATAACCTTTATTCCTGTAGCATGAGACCCAGGGAGTCCAAACACAATACTTTTAGTACAAAGACATGTGTGGCACATTAACATAATAACCGCCTGTCTTCCTTTCTCAACTCCTGTGTCTCCCAACTCCCCAGGGAGTGTATAGTCCTTTCCAGTGCATCTGAGACCTCCCGGAGCCACTTCGTTCTTCAGTCCTTTTGTTGCATCTTCCCCTGGCTCCCGACTCTGGGTGGAGAACCCCCACACAGTGCCACCACACAGCCTACCCCCCTGAACACCCAGAAAGGGCACTAATCTCCTCGTCCTTTGGGCTTGAGCCTGCGCCCATAGTGGCTGTAATGGCGGGGTTGCCGGTATGGTCGAAACACCCTGCTGGCGAGGTGTGCAGGCAGGCACATTAGCCTGTGGAGGAAAAAAGGGTGGTGGTGGGGGACATGTCAGTTTTATGAGCACAGTTCTCTACCATGGGAACACCAACTTTCAGAGCCACCAACGGTGGGCGTCTGAGCCATGGAGCTTAGGCCAATACCACCTGCTCGTCTGCCAACACAAACTCGGGCTTCAGCCTGTCGATGCAGACGGTCTCCCTACACTGCCCCAAGTCTAACACAAAATGCTTTGCCCCAGTTTCCAGCACCCTGAATGGTCCGTCGTACGGTGGGTGCAGCAGGGTCTGGTGTGCACTGTGCCTGACAAAAACAAAACTGGCATTCTGTAAGCTTTTCAGGATGAAGGTTAGGGGAAAACAATGGTGGGCCAGGCCCGACACGGTAACAGGTTCCGTACTGTGCAACCATTGTGTGGGCGGATCAGCCCCAGGCACAGGGTTTTCCGGTAAAAATTCCCCCGGGATCTGCAGCGGCTGAGAAAAAACGAGTTCTGCCAGGGAAGCTGCTAAATCCTCTTTAGATGCGGAGCGCAACCCTAAAAGAACCCAGAGCATGCGGTCGACTCAATTTGCATCTGTGAGCAAAGCTCTGAGCACCACCTTAAGCGGCCTATGAAAACGTTCGCACAACCCATTAGCCTGGGGGTTGTACGCAATAGTGCAGTGGATTTTGACCCCCAGGCTCTGGGCCATCGCGGGCCACAATTTTGAAACGAACTGCAGACCCCTGTCGGAAGCGATGTCAGACGGAGATCTAAACCGTGCAACCCAAGCCGACAAAAAAGTGCAAGCCACTTCCGCGGACGTGGTGGAAGCTAGCGGGACTATTTCAGGCCAACGTGTGGTGCGGTCCACTAACTTCAAAAGGTGCGTGAAACCTTGCGATGGCGGGAGTGGTCCTATCAAATCCACTTGGACGTGATCAAACCTCGTGGCCGGGATGTAGAACAGCTCGAGGGGGGCTCTGATGTGCTTGTGCACACTGGCACACGACGCACGCTGCAGCCCATTCTTTCACATTCTTGCACAAGCGCGACCAGACAAATTTTGCCCCCTCCAGTTTAAACAAGGCGCACACGCTGGGATGTGAAAGGGAGTGGACTGACTCAAAAATGTGGTGGCGCCAACAGCCAAGAACCACCGGGCGTGGGCAACCAGTGGAGACATCAAAGTCAAAGTGCCTTTATTGTCATTCCATTTCTAAAAAAACAATACAACAAATTTGAGATACTGCTCCCTAAAACAAACTATCACACTCACAGTTCACTCATGCATTTAACATTCTCATAATTACAACAATAAATAATGCTTAACCCTTTGAGTGTGTATGGTGCAGAACTGCGACATACCCCCTAGTGGTCAAGAGTGGTAAATATTTTTTGTCAATAAAATAGTCCAGATTTCCAAGGCTATAACTTGAAAATGGCAAGAGATAATGACTTACTGTCAATTAGAAAGATGTAAAATATGATCCAAAGTTTCAGATAGGAATAAATTTATGCATCTAATTTGCATAATATCCCGGCACCTGTTTAAATTCCATAACTCAGTCAAAACTGGACTTTGGACGTATTTACACAAAAAAATGGTTCAGTCTTTTGACACCATTTTTTGTACAGAGGTACCTCATCATCTTATCTTCAAAGTATATGAAAAAGAGTATATGAAAAAAATTAGTACATTTAAAACCCCCCAGAAATTTCTCACTTACTTTTGACAATGTCAGAGTGAGAAGGCAGGCGCAGTGCCGCACTCTGCCACTAGGGGCACGCAAATTCTCACTGTCAAAGAGTTAGGACAATAATACCTAAAAAGTTGAATACAATATGTACATAGCAATAATAAAAACATACTGAGCGATAAATAAATAAGACCAGCTTGTACACACAAGGTTATTGCCACAAAATAACCTAAAATAACCTAAAATAACATCAGCAGTCTGAACGTGTTACATAAATCCGTTCAAAATATGTCCTGCTGTTGGAAAAAAAAACTATGATTAAAGCTGGTAGTCTGGGTTTTATGGGATCTGTACCGCTTTCCCGAGGGGAGCAAGTTAAAGAAGTCATGGCCTGGGTGAGTGCAGTCTTTAATGATGGCAGTAGCTCTGCTGAGGTACCGAGACCTGGAAATCTCTTCCAGAGAAGGGAAAGAACAGCCAGTGATTTTTTGCGCAGTCTCGATCACTCTCTGCAAGGCTTTGCGGTCTGCGGCTGAACAGCCCCCATACCAAACTGAGATGCCATATGACAAAATGCTCTCAATAGCAGAGCGATAAAATAAAACCAGCAACTGTGCATTCAGGCCATTCCTCTTGAGGAGCCTCAGAAAATGTAGATGTTGTTGAGCCTTTTTTATCGTAGCTATGGTGTTAACTGCCCAGGTAAGGTTGTAAGAAATATGAACACCCAGAAACTTAAAAGCCTCCACCCTCTCCACACGCTCCTTGCCTATATATAGAGGAGGCGGCTCACTGCTATGCTTCCTAAAATCAATAATGAGTTTTTTGGGGGGGTTTTGTATTCAATAGCACATTATTATCTGAGCACCATCTCATCAGTTTCTGGACCTCATCTCTGTATGCAGACTCATCTCCTCCTGATATGAGCCCCACTACTGTTGTGTCATCTGCAAACTTCACTATAATGTTTGTGGGATGAACAGGTATGCAGTCATATGTGTACAATGAATACAAAGTGGGGCTCAACACACAGCCCTGTGGCGAGCCTGTGTTAATCATGACTGTAGAGGAGGAATGAGCTCCGAGTCTAACAGTCTGTGTTCGGTTTGTTAGGAAGTCCTTAATCCAGCTGCAAGTGTGAGTAGGCAGGCCAAGCTGAAGCAATTTAGTGATGAGAATGTTGGGAATAATTGTATTAAATGCCGAGCTATAGTCCACAAACAACATTCTTACATAGCTCCCCTTGTCTTCTAAATGGTTGAATGTCGAGTGGAGAGCTCTAGCAATAGCATCTTCAGTGGATCTGCCCCGCCTGTAGGCAAACTGGTACCGATCAAATTCGGGGGGGGGGGGGGGGGGAGACTAGGCAAAAGATGTTTCAATACCATTTTCTCAAAGCACTTCATAATAATGGGTGTTAATGCTACTGGTCGATAGTCATTCAGACTGCTGATAATGTTTTTTAGGCACATGAATAATGACTGCAGATTTTAAACACTGTGGAACAAAGGCTGCCTTAAGAGACAAATTAAAAATGTCAGTCAAAGCAGAGCATAGCTGATCTGCACATGCTCTAAGCACCTTTCCTGGCACTCCATCGGGACCAGTAGCCTTTCTCGGGTGAACTGCTCTCAATGTATGTCTCACCTCATGATCCCGCAGGGTAAGCACATCAGAGCTGACATTCAATAATGTCAGTGGGTCCGGGCGAGGTGTATTTGCCTCAAACCGTGCGAAAAAGCAGTTCAATTCTTCTGCCAGTGAGGCGCTGATGTCACTGGAAATGATGCTGCTGCCCTTATAGTTTGTGATTTGGTGAAAGTCTTGCCATACTCGTCTCGAATCATTATCAGAAAAATGGTCCTCAATTTTCCTCTTATAGGCCTGTTTGGCCTCCTTAATGCCTTTCTTCAGATTAGCCCGGGCGGTGCTATACAGATCTGTATCCCCTGACCTGAAGGCTGTATCACGGGCTCTGAGGAGTACCTGGACTTCTTTTGTCATCCAAGGCTTCTGGTTAGGAAAAACCCTGATGCATTTTTCCCACAGTCACCTGGTTGATACAGTAGGTGATGTACCATAATACAGTCTGTGTGTACATTTCCAGATCATCATTCTTGAATAAATCCCATAGAGTGTTTGAAAAACAGTCCTGCAGCTGAGAAAGAGCTCCCTCAGGCCATGTTGAGATGTTCTTTATAGTAGGTCTAGCAGTTCTCCTGAGGGGGGTGTATGCTGGGATGAGGAGCAATGATAGATGGTCTGACAGGCCAAGATGTGGACACGGCAAAGCTCTGTAGGCATGCTTCAGGTTCGAATACACCCAATCAAGACAATTCTTTCCCCTAGTGGCACATTTCACATACTGTGTGAAATTAGGCAGCACAGTTTTCAAGCATGCTTGATTAAAATCACCAGCTATAATGTGAACACCCTCGGGATAGGCCTGCTGCTGTTTATTTATAACACTGTACAAATGACCAAGGGCCGCTTTAGTATTTGCATCAGGAGAAATATAGACCACTGTTATAATAATCACTGTTAGCTCTCTCGGAAGATAAAAAGGCTGACATAAAACTGACATTGTCTCTAGAGCAGGAGAACAGTAAGTGTTAATAATACATCTGTGATTAGTCCAAGAATTGTGAAGAAAAATACAGAGACCATATGGTGAAGTGTGCGCTCTGGTAGCTGCACTGCAGCATCAGTGATCAGCGGGTGGAGCCAGCTTTCTGTTAACAACAGCACACAGCAGTCTCTCACAGTTTTACTAGTTTCCGGCTGTAGCTCTAAATCATCCATCTTGTGGACAATGCTTCTGGTGTTGGAGAGAAAAATGCTGGGTAGCGGAGGTCTATGCGGCTGTCTCTTTAGCCTCGCTAGCAGGCCCGACCGGCATCCCCGCTTTTTCTTTCTCTCCCTCCTCCGTCTGCGTCGCTCCCCCAGACCAACAACAATCCATGGTGATCCTGCTGGTCTACAGATAGCCTCCAGTATGTTTTATGTGTTCTCAAAAACTGCTGTAACAGCAGACTTTTGTTGAAGTCCAATGTTTATGAGCTCAGTATGACTGTACACAAATCCAGCTTCACACGGTCCAATATCCAAAAACAGCATACATACAAAAAAAAGTAGGGAGCAAAGCGCCGCTGCGCAGACGTGCGCCGCCATCATTTTTTTTTTTTTCACATCACAGAACAAGGGATGGCACCCTTCCTGCACCACCCTGCTCTCCAGTTTTAACCCAGTGGGCGTGGACTGGAGTGTGCAAATTTCCATGTCTCCAGTTTGTTCCGCAGCCATAGCAGGGAAATCTATTCCCATGTAGACCGCTGAGACTAACGCGCATGACAGGCAATAGGCCATGACATTGAGCTTACCATCAAAGTGTTGAATGTCGGTCGTGAACTCCGAGATCGTGGCCAAATGCCATTGCTACCGGGCTGACCATGGTTCAGAGACCTTTGACATGGCATACGTTAGCAGTTTATGATCCACGAACATGGTGAACTCGCGCCCTTCAAGCCAAAACTGGAAATACCGTGTAGCCAGGTGGAGGGCCAACAATTCTCTGTCGAGCGTACTGTATTTGTGGTCATTGTCACGCAAAGTACGATTAAAAATGCCAGCAGCTACCACGAACCAGAAATGTACTGCCCCTATGGCAATGTCAGACGCGTCCATGGTGAGCGTTATTTGCGCTGACAGGGCAGGGTGGGCTAGTAAAGTGGCATCAGTGAGCGCTGTTTTGGTGTTTGTGAAAGCCTGGACTCGCTTGGGGGTCCAGTTGATGTTTTCTGTGGGCTTCTTTTCTTTAAGCACGGCGTACAATGGCTGCAGCATCTGGGCTGCCAGGGGAAGGAAACGGTTATAAAAGTTGACCATTCCCACAAATTCCTGTAGGGTCCTCACTGTCTGCAGACACAGAAAATCTGACAGCGTGAACCTTATTGGGTAACGGAATCGCGCCCTCTGGTGAAATGCGGTGGCCCAAAAAAATCAATTACAGGCACATCAAACTGGCACTTCGCTGGGTTAACTATAAGCCCGTGGCCTTCCAAATCCTGGAAAACCATTTTGAGACGGGCAAGGTGCTCCTCCTCAGCTGTGCTAGCCACTAGAATGTCATCTAAGTAGACAAAAACAAAAGATAGGTCATGGACCACCATATCCATCATTCTCTGAAAGGTTTGTGCAGCACCCTTTAACCCAAATGGCATGCTTAAAAACTCAAAAAGACCAAAAGCAGTTATTTCCGCTGTTTTGGGAACATCCTCAGCATGCACCGGGACCTGGAGATAACCGTGCACCAGATCCCCTTTTGAAAAAACACTCGTCCTGGCCAGGTGCACGGAAAAAACCTGGATGTGCGGGATGGAATACCGATCGTGTTCCGTGGCATTGCTCAAGAGCCATAAATAGACGAACGGTCGCCACGACCCGTTGGCCTTCAGCACCATGTGTAGCGGGGATGCCCACGGGCTGTTGGAGCGCCTGACAATGCCCAGCTGCTCCAAGTTGGCAAACTCCTCGTGCACAGTGGCCAGTTTAGCCACGTCCAGGTGCCGAGGTCGCAAGAACACCAGTGAGACTTTTGGGGTTATAAAATGTTTGACCCTGTGTTTGGTTACCGTTGCCGAAAAAAAAAAAAAGAAAAAAGAAAGCAGACAAGGCAGCAAGCTGGACAACACATGAACTTTATTCTTCTTCCAGTATCAAGTACAGGAAACACTCTGACTGGGTCTCTCTGCACCTCTTTTTAATAACCTTTATTCCTGCAGCATGAGACCCAGGGAGTCCAAACACAATACTTTCAACACAAAGACATGCGTGGAACATTAACATAATAACTACCTTCCTTCCTCTCTCGACTCCTGAGCCTCCCTACTCCCCGGAGGGCAGATGGTCTTTTCCAATGCGTCTGAGACCCCCTGGAGCCACTTCCTCCTTCAGTCCTTTTGTTCCATCTTCTCCTGGCTCCTGACTCTAGGTGGAGAACACCCACACAGTGCCACCACAATGTCATGATTGTAAGAAGTAAAGAAAACTGAAACCTAGTATTCCCAGCATTTTATTTATCAGGTACTATTTTAAACGTATGTAATGAGATTAAATATCTTGGGCATTACATTGCCAGTGATCTATCTGATGATAAAGACATCTATAGATGTTGCAAGTTGTATGTACAAGCCAACATGGTGGCTTATAATTTCAGTATGTGTACAGAGAGTGTAAAAACTGTCTTTTTCAGAACATTCTGCACTCTACTGTATACTGCTCATTTGTGGCGTTACTATCGAAAAAGTAGTATTTGGAAATTGAAAGTGGCTTATAATGATGGTTAAAGACTACTTCTTAAAATTCCAAGATGGAGCAGTGCAAGTCAAATGTTTGTAAATGTTGGTGTGCTCAACTGCTGTAATCCGTCATCTCATGGACAGATTTATGTGTAGGTTATCTGAGCCAGTTAACAGCATTATTTTAGCTCTGTGCAACCCTGAGTTTAGTTCAGTCAGATACTCATCTAGACTGTGGAGCCCCTGGCGCTCCAGCCTGTATGTGGGTGCAGTGGGTTGACTTTTGGGGGGGTTTATTAATTAAATATGTACGCTATATGTTTGCTGCTTTTTGTGTTTTATGTTGTTATTTTATTTTATTCTATGCACTGTTTTTAAGTCCTTAATAAAGATTATCTCTGTCTATTTTTTTTTTACTTTTCTTGCAAATGTGCAACTTCTTGGTAATTAAATTTCATATTTTTTCTTGAAACTGCAACTTTTTTCATGAAATTTTGTAAAAAAAATTCTCAAACTTATTTCTCATAAATTTGCAACTTTTTTTTCTCATAAATGACTTATACATTTTTGTAAGAATTGCCAACTATTTTCATATATTTATTTTTTTTCTATTAAACTTGCAATTTTTTCTCCAAAATTTTTAACTTTTGTCTTATACATTTGTGATTTTTTTTAATTGTGAATTAGCATATGCACAGCAACTCACCCTTGGCCGGGGGATCCTGGTTCCATCCCAGCCCCCGACCAACAGTGATCTGTGTGGAGTTTGCATGTTCTCCCCGTGTCTGCGTGGGTTTACTCCAGGATTTCTCCGGTTTCCTCCCACATGCCAAAAACATGCAAGTTAGGTTAAGTGGCATCAAACTGGGGATTCTAAATTGTCCTTAGGTCTGACTGTGAGAGTGAATGGTTGTCTGTCTCTCTGTGTTGATCCTGCGATGGACTGGCGATCTGTCCAGGGTGGACCCTGCCTCTCGCCCAAAGATGCTGGGATAGGCTCCAGCCCCCCCACAACCCGAAAAGGATTAAACAGAAGAAGATGAATGAATGAATGAATGAATGTTATATTTGTATGCTTTTATTCTGACAGACTTGGTCTTATAAATGTATGACTTTTACAATCATTTTGCACACTTTTTTAAAAATTGTACATTTTTGTAAATATGCAACTTTTTATGATAATTGTACTTTGTGTCATAAAAAAATGTTACTTGTACAACTTTTTTCCCCAACTTTTTATATAGATTTTGTTTTTACTTTTCAGTATTCTCTTTTAAATGTTCAACTTTTTAATTGCAATTTCCTTTGTAATCATGAATTTAATTATTTTTCATTTACATTTGCAACTTTTTGTGATAAATTAACTTTCTTTTAAATTTGATATATTTGTCCAGCCAACGCTGAATCCAGGAGTTTTAGCTAACTATAGACCAATCTCTAATCTGCCTTTCATTTCAAAAATCTTAGAAAGAGTTGTTGCTATCAGAATCAGAATGAGATTTATTGCCATTGTTCATGTAGTACACAAAGTAGGAATTTGTCTCGGTGCAATGCTGCAACATTAAACATGGAGTAGCACTAAAGATAAAAATAAAAAACTATGCATGCAATAAAATGTAGAATATGAATGAGTAATACTAATCTATGCAATTATGAAATATATTAACAAGCAGCATATATTGTGGAGTTCCACATAGTGCAGTCAGTAGTGCAAAAGAAAACAGTGATGATTGACAAGAGTCTGGTTTTGCTGCTGTACGTAGTGCACGAGAGTCTAATAAGTCACTTAGTGTTCAGCAGTCTGATGGCAGAGGGGAAGAAGCTGTTCATGTAGCGGGAGGTTTTAGTCTGAATGGACCAAAGTCTTCTACCTGAGGGGAGGGGGGCAAACAGTGCGTGGCCAGGGTGTGAAGGATCAGCTATGATCCGACCTGCACGCCTCCGGGTCCTGGAGATGTACAGGTCCTGGAGGGATGGGAGCTTGCAGCCGATCACCTTCTCAGCAGCGCGCACAATGCGCTGCAGTCTTAGTCCGTCCCTGGCAGTGGCTCCTGCGTACCACACAGTGATGGAGGTGGTGAGGATGGACTCGATGATGGCCGTGTAGAACTGCACCAACATCTTGGTGGGTAGCTTGAGCTATGCAATTATTTGACCACTTGCAGGGAAATGGTTTATTTGAAGAGTTTCAATCTGGGTTTAGAATCCATCATAGTACTGAAACAGCCTTAGTGAAGGTCACTAATGACCTCCTGATCGCATCTGATAATGGACTTGTTTCTGTACTTGTCCTTCTGGACCTTAGCGCAGCTTTTGATACTATCAGTCATGATGTTTTACTTGATAGACTAAAACACCATGTTTGACTAAAAATCTAAACCACTGCAACAAAGTTCCATTGGTTTAGATCTTATTTATCTGACAGGTTCCAGTTTATTTATGCCAATAATGAGTTTTCTTCCAACTCAAAGCTCAGTCATGGAGTTCCACAGGGATCTGTCATAGATAGATAGATAGATAGATGTACTTTATTGATCCCAAACTGGGAAATTACAGTGTAACAGCAGCATGACAGAAGACAACCAAACAACAGAAACACATGCTTGACAGACAAAGGGATTACCCATGGAATGTAAAACTAACACAACTATTAAACCTAAGTATATACATCATAGCTTAATTTATGATGACTCGTTTAAACACATGAATCATTCCATTGCATATTGAAGGACTATCAGGAGTAGAGTGAAATGTGAGGTGCCAGTTAGACTGTAAGGTGCAGTGTGGCAGCATTGATATGACCAGAATACAACATTATAGTGAGTTATTGTACAGTGAAAAGGCATGAGGCAGGAAAGATTTCCTGTATCTGGCCATTCGACAGCGAAGCTGTAGTAGTCTACTGGAGAAAGTGTTCCGCTGTCTGTCCAGTGTGTGGTGGAGGGGGTGATCAGGATTGTCCATGATGGATAACAGTTTGTTCAGTATTCTCCTCTCCACCACTGTCACAAAGTTCTCCAGCCTGAGACCAATCACAGAGCCAGCCTTCTTGATAATCTTATCAAGTCTGTTGGTATCTCTGGCCCTGAAACTGCTACCCCAACAGACAGCAGCAAAGAAGGTAGTGCTGGTGACAACAGTCTGGTGGAAAAGCTCCAGCATCCTGCTGCACAAGTTGAAGGATCTCAGCTTCCTCAGGAAGTAGAGTCTGCACATCCCCTTCTTGTGCACAGCATCAGTGTTAGATCTCCAGTTCAGTTCATTGCTTATTACAACACCCCGGTATTTGTAGTCCTCCACTACCTCCACATCCTCCCCCCAGTCTGCAATGGCCGAGAAGGTGTCCTCTTCTTCCTGAAGTCAATCACCATCTCTCTGGTCTTGCTGACATTCAGCCTCAGTTGATTCTGCTCTGTCCACTCCACAAATCTGTCTACCAGTGCCCTGTACTCCCCCACTTATACAACCAACAACAGCTGAGTCATCAGAGAATTTCTGCAGGTGGCATGACTCTGTGTTGTACTGAAAGTCAGTGGTGTATAAGGTAAAAAGAAATGGAGAGAGCACAGCCCCCTGTGGAGCTCCCTAGCCACTACGCCAGACAAGACACTGCCCAGTCAGACAAATTGTGGCCTGTCTGTCAGGTAGTCAGTAATCCAGGAGATCACAGAGCTTTTGACCCTCAACACCCGCAGCTTCTCACCCAGCAGCAGTGGCTGGATGGTGTTAAAGGCACTGAAGAAATAAAAAAAAAGTGATTCTCACAGTGTCTCCTCCACCATCCAGGTGCAGATGGCTCATTGCAGCAGGTAGATGGCAGCATCTTCAACTCCTAAATGGGGCTGATATGCAAACTGCAGAGGGTCCAGCCACGTCTTCACCTGCGGCCTCAGGTGGGCTAAGACCAGTCTCTCCAGGACCTTCATCACATGAGATGTGAGGGCAACTGGTCGATAGTCATTCAGGTCAGATGGAGATGACTTCTTGAGGACAGGAACCAGGCAGGTTGTCTTCCACAGCACCGGTGCTCTCTCCAGACTCAGGCTCAGGTTGTACAGGTGTTTCAGTAACGGAGCTAGCTGGTTGGCACAGGTCCTCAGGGTCCTGGTGGAGATGCCATCAGGGCCCACCTCCTTCCGCTGACGGAGTCTCTCCATTTTTTTCTTAACCTAGTCTGTAGTCACTGTGATGTGAGGGAGGGGCCTGGTGTCCCCCGAGGAGGAGGAGGAGGGGGGAGATGAAGAGAGGTGCTGCACAGGAGGGTGGATGGGGAGGGATGTGTGAGGGCCTGGCTGTGTTTTAGGGTGACAGACTGTGAGTTGAACCTATTAACAAACAGATTCAGTTCCTCAGCTCTCTCCTGGCTCCCAGATGACTTCCTGACTCTCCTCTTGCACCCAGTTATTTGTTTCATTCCCTCCCACACATCTTTAGTGTTGTTTTGCCTGAGTTTCTCTTCTAACTTCCTCCTATAATTGTCCTTGCACCTCCTCAGCATCTCTCTCAGCTCATGCTGCACTCCCCTCAGCTTCTCCTTGTCTCCAGCCCTAAAAGCTCTCTTCTTTTTGTTCAGAAGTGCTTTCAGGTCACTGGTGACCCATGGTCTGTTGTTGGAGAAGCAGTGTACAGTCTGAGCTGGCATGGTCATGTCTTCACAGAATCTGATGTATTCTGTGATGCAGTCACAGAATACGTCACATATTGTCTATGTCCACCCCATGTGGTTCACAGAGTACGCCCCAGTCTGTCGTCTCGAAGCAGTCCTGTAGTGCATCAGCAGCCTCCTGTGTCCACTTCCTCACAGTCCGTGTAAAAGTAGGCTGCCTTTGCACAAGGGGAACGTACTTGGGTGTCAACATGATCATGCAGTGATCTGATTTGCCAATGGTGTGTGTGGGGGGGAGAGCTGTGGCACTATATGCTTCTCTGACATTGGCATACAGTAAATCCAGTGTTTTGTTTTCTCTGGTGGGACAGTCAACAAACTGGTGACGGTTTGGTAGTGTTTTTCCCAGTGAGACATGGTTAAAATCACCTGTGACGGCCATTAATGTGTCGTCCGTCATTATGCAGATGACACACAATTATACCTGTCAATGAAGCCAGATGATACTAATCAATTAGCCAAATTAGAAGCCTGTCTTAAGGAAATCAAAGTTTGGATGACTTGTAATTTAATGCTATTAAATTCAGATAAGACTGAAGTCATTCTTGTTGGTCCAAAAAACCTTAGAAATACCTTTACAAATCAAACTCTTAGTTTGGATGCAGTTACTCTTTCTCTTAATAGTTCTTTGAGGAACTTTGGAGTTATTTTTGATCAAGATCTGTTTTTCAATTCACATATTAAATTTGTTTCTAAGACTGCCTTCTATCATTTGCGTAATATTGCCAAGATCAGGAGCATCTTGTCTCAGAGTGATGCTGAGAAACTGATCCACGCTTTTGTTAGCTCTAGATTAGATTATTGTAACTCTTTATTATCAGGTTGTCCTAAAACATCTCTAAAAAGTCTTCAGTTGATCCAAAATGCTGCAGCAAGAGTTTTAACAGGTACTAGAAAGAGAGATCATATCTCTCCGGTTCTGGCCTCCCTTCTTTGGCTTCCCATAGAGTTTAGAATTAAGTTTAAAATCCTTCTTCTTACTTACAAAGCTCTAAACAACCAGGCCCCTTTTTATTTAAAAGATCTGATATTATCCTAACAGAGCACTATGCTCCCAAAATGCTGGATTACTTGTAATACCTAGAATCTCTAAAAGTACAATGGGAGGCAGAACCTTCAGTTATCAAGCTCCTCTCCTGTGGAATCAGCTGCCAATCTGGATTCGAAAGTCAGACTTGATCTCTGTTTTTAAGAATAGGGCTAAAACCTTTCTTTTTGATATACCCTACAATTAGGGAGGGATCATGTGTTTCTGAACCCTCCCTTAGTTATGCTGCTAATAGGTTTAGACAGCTGGAGGACCTCCAATAATGCACTGGGGTTCATTCCTTTCTTCACTATCAATGAAATATTTTTGCTGGTCATTAACATCTGTTTGTTTTCTCCCATAGATTGAGTCCCCATCGCGCTGTTTGCTCTCTACATGTCTGTTCTTTGCATCTTCTCTATCCCCTCACCCCCCAGCCAGTCGCAGCAGATGACTGCCCCTCCCTGAGCCTGGTTCTGCTGGAGGTTTCTTCCTGTTAAAAGGGAGTTTTTCCTCTCCACCATCACCAAGTGCTTGCTCACAGGGGATTGCCTGATTGCTGGGGTCTTTCTGCATCTGTGGGGGTCCCCCCTACAGTTGAAAGTACTATGAGATGACTGTTGTTGTGAAATGGCGCTATATAAATAAAGTTGAATTGAATTGAATTGTCCTGAATTTAGTGTATTTTTTTTCACTGCATTGTTAAATGTACATACTTTTTTCTTGAACATTTAAAACCTTTTTTCTTGAACATTTGCTATTTTATTCTCTTAAACTATAAATTTAAATTTTTAATGTAAATAAATAATTCCCCTCTGTGTTTTTATGCTAATCGAGCACCTTCCACGAGTCAGGTTTGTGATTTCCTGACATTTCAGGTCGTCATAGGGACATAAATCTAAATATATTGAAATAAGCTCTGCTAATCAGTCGTCTGTGGTGATGCTGGAAAACTGAAACTACACCCAGAAACAGAAGTGACAAAAATCATGAAGTGACTCCAGCAGCAGCAGCTTCTACTTTTACCCTCTGAAAGCGTTCACACAAAAAAGAAAAACTAAATGTGGTCATGAATTTTGGAAACACTAAAACCTCTGTTCCTTTGGAGTCCTGAATTATTGATGAGGACATGAATTTTCTGGCTGTGGGACAAGTTTTCCTTCACGCTCCACCGCTGAGGAGATGCTGTCGGATTTTTGAAACACGGCAGAGGAGCGTGAAAAAATAAATATTTTGCGACGACAAAAGCAGCTTCTCGCCGTGTTTGATTTGTATCCATGTGTGAGGCTTTTTTCCATCATTAAAACAAGAAAACGCAACAGAAAGAGGAGAAAAGATGGAGAAATTAACTAAATAAATGGACTCCTGCTGGTGTGAATGCAGACAGTCATGTGGAAGAGTTGTGCCTCGTTTATGAGACATTCAGTTTTGTGAGGAAAAAAGTTTACTTAAAACTTAACTTAAAACTTAAAGGAAACTGTGAGAAACTGCAAGAAAAATGTAAAAAAAAAACCTAAAAAGAGGCTAAATTTACAACTTGTTTGCATTTTTACTTGGTTAGCATTCCATACTGTTTGATTCTGTTTGCTTCTGATGCTGTTTGGGTTTGTTCAACTTTCTGGTCTGTATTTAGACACGATTAGCCTTCTATACAGGTTTTTTGACCCTTGTGGTTTTCCATATATTAACCTAAACGCTACACAAAGTTTATTAAGGCATCAAAAATATAAAAGTAGTGATGTTAATGACAATGAAGACATTCTGTACTTTCAGATATTTCTGGTTTTCAATATTGTTTTAACACTGTTAGCCTTCCATACAGAGCTTTATCTTGTTGGTTTTTGATTCTGTTTTTTTGTTTTTTTATTTTCTTTTGGAGATGCATGTACAGTATTGAGACACTGTTAGCCTTCAATACTTTTTTACCCTTATGGCTTTCCATACAAAAAGGATCTCCGTACTACCCAAAGTTAGTCCAGACATCAGAAGCACAGAACCAATGGTGTTTTTGAATCTAAGGGCTTTCCATACATTTTGATTGCTGGCTTTGAATGTTGTTGGTTTTTTTTTTTAAGTTGTTATTTTTATTATTATTCTGTTACATTTTCATACTGACACTGATAGTGCTGGTTTTCTGTACTCTTTCCTAATACTCTGTACTCTTTCCTAATGTTTACCTTAGTAAACATTAGTTGAGGAACTTAAGTACCTCGGCGTGATTTTAGGTTCCTCATTAACCTTCAAAAAACATCAAAAAATCTCAAACATAATCAAATTCAATCTACGAAATTTTAAACAAATTAGACCATCACTGACAGTTATTGCAGCCAAAATATTTCTGCATGCAATGATCTTCTCACCCATCGATCACTGTTTGACCAACTGGTCTCTCAATGGTGTAACCATAATAAAACCCATTGAATCTTTATACAAAAAAAGCCATAAAAATCCTTGACAAGAAAGATCCCACACATCATTTCTGTCACATTTTCAAGAAATACAATCTTCTGTCTTTTGAAAATCACAAAACTTTCAAATTTGCCTGTTCAGTTTATAAAATATTAAATGGCTATGCACCCCCCCCCCCCCCCAGGAAGAATATGTTAAACAGGACTGTCACCGGTACAACCACCAGAGCAGTCACTAGAGGAAACCATGAGGTCCCCCACAGACGCACCATGTTTGCTCAATCTATTTTATCAGTGAGGGGCGCCAAGATCTGGAATAACATACCACCTGCAATCAGAGAACTTATCACACTAAACATTTTTAAGACATGCTGTAAAAATTGGCTTTTAAACAACCAAAACTGTACCCATAACTAGTGGTTGCTTTGCAACATACACACATACTCTATATATGTGCCTGTGTGTCACATACATATTGCCATGATCCTTAGTATGGGTGGAGGCCGGGCTCAGTTTCTAGCACTGAGTTTAGTCATTTCCTGCTTGTTTATTTGCTTGTTCATTTTTACCTCTTGTACTTGGTTTCTGAACACTTATTAACATAAGAACGGACATACAAAGAACATTAATCATACAAGTAACGAACAGATGAAGACGCTGGAGGAGAGCAGGGCTCAACGTCAACAGGGGGACAGAAGCCTGGGAATGCCGGGCAAAAAGGAACAGAATCAGTCGGAGCACAGCCGAAAGATTGTGGGGCTTGTGGCTTGAAATAAAAGGGGAAAAAACAAACCTGGACAGAGCTCCCCCATTCTCTTTGAAAGCAAATCCTATAACACTCAGTCAGACATAGAACTGCTGAGGACGGAAATAGTAGGGCATGACAACGGGGAAAGGTTGTCGTGCCCTTAAATACTGTTCCTAATGCAGAACAGGTGTGGATACATGAGTGCAGAAAGTACCAGAATCAATGACAGCTGTGCAGCCAGCGAACCAGCTTGAAAGCCGGAAGCTGCACAGTGGTGTCAAAATAAAACACAAACCAGAAAGCATAATGATACAACAATAAGATAACACAACCCCAACAAGTCAACAATACTATAGATACCAAATGACACAATAAATAAACAGGACAATGAAGACACGACTATGAATATAAACATTTATGAACAGAGACCAAGTATAGCAGGTAAAAATGAACAAGGAAATAAACAAACAGAAAAAAGAATAAACTCAATGCTAGAAACTGAGCCCGGCCCCCACCCGTGCTCAGGATAAGATAAGATAAGCCTTTATTAGTCCCACAATGGGGAAATTCCAGGATTGCAACAGCACAGGGATAGCAACACTCAGAGCAACAATCAGAAGGCAAGAAAAAACAAGAGCAGCGAGTATACATATGTACACTACCGTTCAAAAGTTTGGGGTCACTTAGAAATTTCCTTATTTTTGAAAGAAAAGCACTGTTTTTTTTCAATGAAGATAACTTTAAACTAATCAGAAATACACTCTAATATCTAATATACATTGCTAATGTGGTAAATGACTATTCTAGCTGCAAATGTCTGGTTTTTGGTGCAATATCTACATAGGTTCCAAAGTTGTCATAGCCAGGGAAGTCTGTCTCAGACTCTGTTAGCATCAGCATTGGATCACCCCAGGGCTGTGTACTTTCCCCCCTACTCTTCTCCCTTTATACCAACTCCTGCACCTCCTCCCACCAGTCTGTTAAGCTGATTAAGTTTGCGGACGACACCACCCTCATCGGGCTCATCTCCAACGGCGACGAGTCCGCCTACAGGGAAGAGGTGGCCCAGCTGGTGTCCTGGTGCAGCCACAACAACCTGCAGCTGAATGCTCTGAAGACAGCAGAGATGATTGTGGACTTCAGGAAAGTCACATCCCCCCTGCCCCCCCTCACCATCACAGGCTCTCCCATCACCTTTGCAGATTCCTTCCGCTTCTTGGGCACCACCATCACCCGTGACCTCAAATGGGAGCCAACCATCAGCTCCCTCATCAAAAAGGCCCAGCAGAGGATGTTCTTTCTGCGGCAGCTGAGGAAGCTCAAGCTACCCACCAAGATGTTAGTGCAGTTCTACACGGCCATCATCGAGTCCATCCTCACCTCCTCCATAACTGTGTGGTACGCAGGAGCCACTGCCAGGGACAGACTAAGGCTGCAGCGCGTCGTGCGCACTGCTGAGAAGGTGATAGGCTGCAAACTCCCATCTCTCCAGGACCTGTACATCTCCAGGACTCGGAGGCGTGCTGGCCGGATCATAGCCGATCCTTCACATCCTGGTCACGTGCTGTTTGCCCCCCTCCCCTCAGGTAGAAGGCTTCGGTCCATTCGGACTAAAACCTCCCGGCACATGAACAGCTTCTTCCCCTCTGCCATCAGACTGCTGAACACTAAGTGACTTTTGCCTCTCGTGCACTATGTACAGCAGCTCAACCAGCCTCATGTCAATCACCACTGTTTTTCTGTTGCATTATTGACTGCACTATGTGGTACTTCACATTATCTGCTACATGCTAATTTTTTAAACTGCCTTGACTAGTACTACTCATTATTACTAGTATTATTATTATTATTACTTATTATTACTTATTTTTCTACACTTATTGCACGTTTCTAGTCCTTTAGTTTTTTATTCTATCCCTTTTTCTCATTATGTTTTTAATGTTGCAGCATGGCACCGAGACAAATTCCTAGTTTGTGTATCACATGAACAATGGCAATAAATCTGATTCTGATTCTGATTCTGATTCAGGAGCAGCAATGGGGTTAAGCTCCCAGTGCTCATAAAATGCTCCTTATGGCGTGCGTCTCGAAAAGCCTCTGACAGCTAAGTCCAACTCCTAGCCTGCCCATGTGGTTTAGTCTCTAAGCCCGGCGGAACTGCTTTTACTAATAGGAGAAGGGGCAAGGGCGGATCTCTGGCACCTTAAAACCAGATGCTTCGGGTAGATGGTGGCTCATCAGCCTGGGAAGGTAGCCCATCTAGGGGAAGGTAAACCCTGATTTCAAACCTCCGCTGCCTTGCGGCACACCCGGTCACGGGAAAGGCTTCGGGAGTCAACCCTGAGGAAAAATCCGGAGTCGGAGCCCCTAAGGCGGTTCTCTGTTGTGCTCAATATCGTTCTGGCAGCTCCTGCGACGGCGCTGGTGCCAAACTGTAGCAGCCCTGCTGTTCCTTTGGATTCATCAGTGACGTGGAGAGGGGGGACATGCTGCATGGGCAACATCTTGTCCTCCATATCTTCCTGCCCAGGCTTGAATCCTACCAACGCCCAACGCTGGAAGGTAGAACACAGGATCACTGGAGCAGACACTCCAGCTTCGCCTTTGGCGTAGACAAAACACGGGGAATGACAGTTACCGGTTATAAGCCACCGCTCAATTGGTGTAGAGCGCGGCGCCAGGGGTTGTTCCCGACGGTGGGAGGGATCATCGGATCTCACTGGACATCTACCGCCCGCCTCAAGCTGGGCAGCCCCCAGCCAATAAGGTGTTGTCCTGCCACAGCTTGCTTTCCTCATTGGGTGCATGGGGATGAGGAGAAGTCTGAACAGCAGGCTGAGAACCTTCGCACCAGGCAAGACAGAAAAACAAAAGAGACCAACTCTGAAACTGGGAACTTGGAACGTCCACACTATGATGACAGGACTCACTGCTAACCTCAAGGACATCAATGACACCAGGAAGACCGCCATCATCAATAATGAGCTGAAGAGACTGGGAGTGGATATCGCCACTCTCCAGGAAACACAGTTGGCTGACGCAGGCACACTGAGAGAGAAGGACTACACGTTCTACTGGCAGGGAAAGGGCAGTGACGAACACAGGGAACACGGAGTGGGTTTCGCAGTGAAGAACACCTTGCTGAAGATGGTGGAACCGGGCAGCAATGGCTCTGCACGACTCCTCACCTTCCGCCTGAACACCACTCAAGGCCCAGTCACCCTCGTCAGTGTCTATGCCCCAACACTGACAGCCACACCAGAGGCAAAAGACGAGTTCTACGAGAATCTCGCAACAACTGTCAGGATCATCCCCAACTCTGAACAATTCATTCTCCTTGGAGACTTCAATGCCAGAGTGGGTGCAGACCATGACTCCTGGCCCGCCTGTCTTGGACCATTTGGCGTGGGCAGAATGAACGACAACGGACAGCGGCTGCTCGAGTTCTGCACATATCACGATCTGTGCATCACAAACTCGTTCTTCAAGACCAAGCCCCAACACAAGGTTTCCTGGCGTCATCCGCGCTCAAAGCACTGGCACCAGCTGGACTTGATCCTGACCAGGCGCACCTCACTGAAGATCGTGCTAATCATCCGTTCGTTCCAGAGAGCAGATTACGACACAGACCATTCATTGGTGTGTTGCAAGGTCAAGCTGCAGCTGACGAAATTCCATTGTGCTAGACAGCCTGGAAAGGCACGGATTGACACCAGCAAGATGGCCCAAGAACTTGTTGAGCAGTTCGCCTCCACCTTTGAGAAGGAACTTGGTGTACCACAAGAAGGAGAATCTGCAAAGCAGAAGTGGGAAGAGCTGCAGAGCACCATCCACCGCACAGCCTTGGCTACCTTTGGGAGGAAGACCTCGAAGTCACAGGACTGGTTTGATGCCAAGTTGACCGAGATGACCCCTGTCATTGAATCCAAGCACTCAGCACTTGCTGAGTACAAGAAGTACCCAAACGAGAAGAATCTCCAGATTCTCAGGGCTGCGAGAAGCAAAGTTCAGCAGACTGCTCGGCGCTGTGCCAGCGAGTACTGGACTCAGCTCAGCCAAGACATTCAAACCACTGCCATAACAGGGAACATCTGTGGTATGTACGATGGCATCAAGAAAGCACATGGTCCGGCTCAGAGCAAGACGGCCCCCCTCAAATCCTCCACTGGGGAGATGATCACAGAAAAGAACAAACAGATGGAGAGATGGGTGGAACACTACTCCGACCTCTACTCAAGACAGAACACAGTGACACTGTCAGCCCTTGATGCCATCGACTGCCTGCCATCCATGGATGAACTTGACGCTGAGCCAACCATCGACGAACTCAGCAAGGCTATTGATAGCTTGGCCGCTGGCAAGGCACCCGGCAACGACGGCATACCCCCCGACCTGATCAAACACTGCAAGACCACCCTACTGCTTCCATTGCATGACGTCCTCTGCCAGTGCTGGAAGGAAGGTGCCGTACCACAGGACATGAGGGATGCCAAGATCATCACCCTCTACAAAAACAAAGGGGAGAGAAGTGACTGCAACAACTACAGGGGCATCTCCATCCTCAGCGTTGTTGGCAAAGTCTACGCATGAGTTGTTCTTGTTCGTCTACAGAAGCTTGCCGAACGTGTCTACCCCGAGTCTCAGTGTGGCTTCCGCACTGAGCGATCAATGGTAGACATGATATTCTCCATTCGTCAACTCCAGGAGAAATGCAGAGAACAGAACATGCCCCTGTACGTTGCCTTCATCGACCTCACCAAAGCATTCAATCTGGTCAGCAGAGATGGCCTTTTTTTTTTTTTGGCAGGATCGATCCTGCCAAAGATAGGATGCCCACCAAAGTTGCAAAGCCTCATCGAATCGTTTCAAACCAACATGCAGGGGATAGTGCAGCATGACGGCAACGTCTCAGAGCCATTCAACATACGCAGCGGAGTGAAACAGGGCTGTGTACTTGCACCAACCCTCTTTGGGATTTTCTTTGCTATGCTCCTGAGGCATGCCTTCAGCACAGCAACAGAGGGAATCTATCTGCACACAAGATCTGACGGCAGGCTTTTCAACCTCAGCCGCCTGAAAGCCAGAACCAAAGTACGCGAGGCTCTAATCAGAGACATGCTGTTTGCAGACAATGCTGCAGTCGCAACCCACAGGAGTTTCAAACTCCTGCAGGAGCTTCAAACCCTGATGGACCGCTTCTCCCAGGCATGCAAGGACTTCGGGCTTACCATCAGCCTGAAGAAGACTAACGTCTTGGCGCAAGGCACGGAAGCACCACCAACGATCACCATCGACGACTATAAGCTGGAGGTCGTGAATCAGTTCACGTACCTGGGGTCCACGATCAGCAACAACCTCTCCCTTGATACAGAGATCGACAAGAGGATTGGAAAATCAGCCTTCACACTTGCTCGCCTCACCACACGAGTGTGGGAGAATCCCAAACTCTCTGTCAAGACGAAGATGGCAGTGTACAACACCTGCGTCATCAGCACACTGCTCTATGGGAGTGAGACATGGACAACATACGCCCGGCAGGAAAAGAGACTGAACTCCTTCCACTTGCGCTGCATTCGCCACATCCTGGACATATCCTGGCAGGACAAAGTGCCCAACACAGAAGTTCTGTCCCGCGCCGGCCTTCCCTCCGTGTTCACTCTACTCAAGCAGCGCAGGCTCTGCTGACTAGGCCACGTTCACCGTATGGAGGATGGCAGAATCCCCAAAGACGTCCTCTACGGAGAACTGGCGACTGGCAGGAGAAACGTTGGCCGCCCACAGCTGCACTTTAGAGACGTCTGCAAGAGAGACATCAAGGCCCTGGAGATCAACACAGAGCGCTGGGGGGACCTTGCAACGGACCGCTCCAAATGGAGAGGCACCCTGACCAGACAGCTCAAGGCGGGTGAAGAGAGACTGACTGCTGCAGCAGATGAAAAAAGGACCCGCAGGAAGAACCGCCGCAGACCCAGCAGCACGGAGACCACCCACAAGTGTGACCTGTGTGACAGGGACTGCCATTCACGCATCGGCCTATTCAGCCACAGGCGGTGCTGTTCCAGCAGAGTAGACGTTTAGGATTCTCTTCCATGGTCATCATAGACTGATGGAGGCCGACGACAGATCTACATAGGTGTATAGAGGCCAATTTCCAGCAACTATCACTCCAGTGTTCTAATGGTACAATGTGTTTGCTCATTGCGTCAGAAGGCTAATGGATGATTAGAAAACCCTTGTGCAATCATGTTAGCACAGCTGAAAACAGTTTAGCTGGTTAGAGAAGCTATTAAACTGACCTTCCTTTGAGCAGGTTGAGTATCTGGAAAAAATTATTATTTCAAATACAAATCATTATTTCTAACCTTGTCAATGTCTTGACTATATTTTCTATTCATTTTACAACTCATGGTAGTAAATAATTGTGACTTTTCATGGAAACACAAAATAATTGTCTGGGTGACCCCAAACTTTTGAACGGTAGTGTACATATAAACATAAATATATAGATACACGGTGCGGAACATTGTAGCTAGATGGAATAAATATATAGATATATAAACACACAGTGCGGAGCATTGTAGCTAGATGGAATACATATATGAATATATAAACACACACAGTGCGGATCTTGACACATATGCCCCGCCTCTTGTTTGTTGCTGTCTGTTGTTGCTGTGAGGTGCTTGGGTGCATGTGTGTGTTCGCATACACAGCACTTCACATGTATGACATTTGAATATTTTGTTTTGTAACACCTTAACTCTAGCACTTTGTACAGTTTCATTGCAGTTGTTCTGCTCGTGTATGACTGTTTGTGTGTTTTTGTGACCCACCTGGGGACTAAAGGTGCAAATTAGCAGTACTTGCACCTGTAGTGCACCTGTGCAGTGCACTGGCTGTGTAGTGCACCTGTTGCACCTGTATTTCTTGCATACTTAAATTTCTACTCTTTGAGTATGTCTGTCGCCGAATTGCGACATAACCCCTAGTGGTCAAGAGTGGCAAATATTTTTTGTCAATAAAATAGTTCAGATTTCCAAAGCTATAACTTGAAAGTGGTAAGAGATAATAGCTTACTGTCAATTAGAAAGATGTAAAATATGATCCAAAGTTTAAGATAGGAATAAATTTATGCATCTAATTTGCATAATGTCATGGCACCTCTTTAAATTCCATAACTCAGTAAAAACTGGACTTTAGACGTATTTACACAAAGAATGGTTCAGTCTTTTGACACCGTTTTTTTGTACAGAGGTACCTCATCATCTTATCTTCAGAGTATATGATCAAGAAATCAGTACAATATTTTTTTTAAAAAAACACAGAAATTCCTCACTTACTGTTGACAAAGGGGGGCTGGCTGGTGTGGTTGCTGTGTTTTCACCTATCATCGTCATTATTTTGCGTTATGTCGGTCATTTACACTCTCTAGCACATCTACAAAGTCTTATGATTATTCCACATAAATTCTGCTTGTATCCCGCAGCTATGTTCCGCATACAAAGCTGACTAAGTGACGGTGATGATGACTGATTGTGGCCATATTAGCTTTCTGAGCTAAAAGAAGGGAATACAGGAAAAGGAAATAAGGAGTTCTTCTTCTTTGGTGTATTACGTGTCATCCATTGAGTCCTCCAACGGATGTCTGCCACCTTCTGAAACTGGCAGATCAGTACAAATCAGTACAAATCCTCATTGGAGCCGATCATCTCAGAATGAGATGACAGGTACAGCGCCGCGCTCTGCCACTAGGGCCATGCAAAATCTCACACTCAAAAGGTTAACGTTCATTTTATATCAGGTCAGGCACTTGTTTGCTTGCTACCGGATAACCATGAACACTGGTACTACCAGTCTCATGGGTCAGGCCGTCGGCGACTCAACCGGCAACCCCGCCCTTCTGAGGACGTGAAGGGTGAAACTGGGCATCCTGGCAGAACTAAAAACAATATCTATCACAGGTCTGTGGTGGACCACTCCCAGTTACACGGGGTGAGACTGGACATCCTGGCAGATAAGCACATCTGTCGCAAGGTCTGTGGTGGACTTTTGCCAGTCGGTGCATTGTGACATGCACTACACAAAGAGCAGTGATGAACAAACCTATCATCTGGTCAGTCACTGAAACAGATACTGGAGTCAGTTTGTCTTGGCCTGTCCTTGCCACTGATAATACCTCTATGTGCCGCTAGTCCAGCAAAAGCTAGCGGTACTCAAATACTTTGCAAGCAGTTTCATGTCAGTCAGAAAGCATGACGTTGCCCAGGTTAACAAGGTCAGGAGTTCCTGGCAGCAGAGGGCGAAGGAGAGATGGGGTGATGATATGGAGTGAAATGCGTGGCGGTGGTACATCTGTGGGGTGGTTGCCGGCTGCCAATCGGGTCTAGGAGAAAGAGAAGAAGGAAGGCAAAGGACAGAGCTGCGGAGAGGAATCTGATTAGACCTAAATAAAACACTCATTATCGCCCTCGACAGACTGCTATGATGATGATGATTAATGTTCATTAGTATGTAATGTCCCTTTCAAATAAACATTAAACTAAACTAAACCCAGTTTGTTTCTACACTATTTTTTGACTGTTTGATGCTGTTGGTTAGCTTTACTGTTTTTGACTCTATTGCCTTTCCATATTTTTTTTTTTGTATCAGTAGTTTTCCATATTGTGTTTGACCCTGTTGGTGTTCCATATCATTATTGACCTTATTTACATTTTTTTCCTTGACATTTTTCCATATTGTTCATAGGTATGGTTGCTTTCCATAGATATTATTAACCCAAGGCTGTCTATACCAGTTTTGACTCCATATCAGATGGTTACATGTTAACCAAGGCAACTGCAGGCCATGAAAGTTCATAACCTGTGATGTTTTTGATACTGAAGGCATTCCATACTGTTTCTAGACACTGTTGGCTTTCCATATTGTTTTTGACTCTATTAGCCTTCCATACTTCTTTTTACTCTGTTAGCTTTCCATGTTTTGGACGTGTTTTTCAAATCAATTCGCAGTTATTGTCAATTTCTTGACAATAACTGCTTTCCCTACAGCTTTCCTTTTTACCCTGACAGCTGTCCAGACCATATTTAGAGATGATTAACTTCTGGCCCTTATGGCTTTGCATACATAATGACTCCATATTAACAACTCAGGTGTGAAAAGGTTAACAATAACAAGCTTAAGTTTAGAAAGAGTTAACAATAATGACTTCAGGTGTGTAAATGATTAAGATAAGATAAGATAAGCCTTAATTGGTCCCACAATGGGGAAATTCATTTGCTACAACAGCACAGTGATCAGAAAACAGGAGAAAGACAAGAGAATAAACATAATAAAACATATTCAAATATACAAGTAAATGAGTATTAGTAGAATTTAAAATATGTACAAATTGTACAATATAAACTAACAACAGACTAAAAAAGGCATCACAGAGATAAATAATGTGCACAAAGAGCATCAAATACAGTGAGAGTGATAATATACACTATTCATAAAAGTTAGGGATATTTGGCTTTCGGCAGAAATTTATGGAAAATGTAAAAAGTTCACGCTGCAGTGATATAATATCATGAAAGCAGGGCATTTCAGTAGAAGCATGCAGTGGTGATTTCCTCATCTCAAACAATGTATTGAAACAAAAGCCAACAACAGTGGTGGGTATACCACAACAAAAATTGTCCGTGTCTCAATAACTTGTCATGTGCCCTTGAGCATCAATTACAGCTTGACAACGACGTCTCCAGCTGTTCACAAGTCGACTTATTGTCTGCTGAGGCGTGGCATTCTACTCTTTTAGAAGGGCGGCTCTCAGGTCATTGAGGTTGTGGGGTGCAGGGTTACGAGCCTCTACATGGTGACTCAGCTGATCCCATAGGTTTTCTGTGTCACTGTAACATGGCGCTTCCAGACCCACCAGTGGCTGATGCACAGTGCTCTCCCTGACACCTTCAACATCGTTTGCGGCCATCATTTCTGCTCATCATGAATGAGCTTCCATCAGAGAACAGCACAGAAGCCCACTGGTCCCTTGTCCAGCGTAAATGCTCCCTGGCTCATGCAAATGATGACGCCTGTACCTGGTGGTGTGGTCAGGAACCCTTGCAGGTCGTCTGGCACGCAGACCACACTGACATAAATGTTTTTAATGGTCTGATGTGACACTTGGGTGCCTCTCGCCTCGCTTAAATGTGCCTGGAGTTGAGTGGCATTCATCATCTGGTTCTGCAGGGCACTGTTCACAATGAAGCGGTCATCGGCGTGGGATGTGGCCAAAGGACGTCCACTTCTGTGTCTTTCTGTGACTCTTCCAGTCTCTCTGTTGCAACCTGCTGGTGACACTCTAAGCTCAGTGGCCACTTCACTCTGAGAACATCCTGTTTAAAGCCTCGCATTGGTGAGGTCCTGTTGATCAGTTGTTAGATGTTAGACACCTTGTTAGAGAACAGCAAGTTATGCAAAAAGTACTGAAATATTGAATAGTTGGACATGTGCATTCTAAAGGTTAGAGGTCAAATTGACCTTTACACACCTGGCTCTTTATCGTTAGCCAGAGCTGCTCCAAGCATCAAGAACAAAAATCAATCGTTTTTCATAAACCCTAATAGATAGAATCTTCCTGTTTTCTGCAATAATAGTCAAATCTAACATCCCACGTCCCTGATAAACAGAAGCTCTGCACATGCAGTGGCTCTGATCGGTTCTCTGGACAGACGTGGAACATTACAACCACCGCACTTTTCATTTTGTGCATTTTGACTTCAAACTCCTGAAAAAGTCTGCCCTCCTCCACTGTGACTCTTAGCCTTTCAGGTGAGTTTCTTTTTAATAAAACTGATTTGATTCATCACCTCTCTGGCCTCTGATCCTCTGCCGGAGTTTGAAACCTCTGACGCCAAATTTCCCAGCAGCCTTGGCTCCAGCGTGTCTATCCATTCTTTCCAGCGGGGACAGGACTCTCAGGAAAACTTTAAAAAGAAGAAGGAGATGAGGGAGAAAATTTGCATCCTGAAGAAGTTCTCCACGTTTCATTCTCAGCTGGACGTTCTGACCCGAGCAGAAACTGTTAAAAATGTAAGGAGAGCAACAAACTCGTCCTTCAGTTTCATCACGGTGGAGAGACTGGAAGTGAGCCAGGAGTTCAGAGAAAGATGACATAAATCATTTATGAGCTGTTAGAGCAGAGCCTCCCGGGTTCCTAATAGGCTCTGGCTGCCCTTCAGGCACTTTCAGGGTTTTTCTCTCTTTCTGCAAACAAAGCATGATGGGAGAATTGGGCTTACATGGAGCCGCACGGATGCTCTGAAACCCCTTTATTATTCAACATGGAAATACCTGCAGCAACGGTGAACGCAGGTCCAAACGGCGTCAGAGATCTTCACTACGATCCAGCAGCTCCCCAATGGTTCCACAGACAAAGACGAAGACTTGAATACACTTTAACAGTTTGGAAATCATCTTAAGGGTGGGAAACTTATTTCTACGGATGCAGCAGCTGCTTTTTCACACGCGATTCATGCTGTACGGATGTGTGTTTTTGACCCGGATGGCTTTCCATACTTAAAGCCAGTAAGTGAGCTGTTATTTTGCTACAAGGGGTATTCACACATTTAGCATGAGCTACAAACATATACAGTAAATGTAAATCAGCTGCAAATTTGCAAGAATAAACCATACAGGATATGACAAAAGATGGCAATTTAAAAATTCAAAAAGTCACAAATTATTAAAAATAATAACAATAATAACAATGCATCAGATTTATATACCACTTTTCAGAGACACTGAAAGACTCTTTACAGATAGATACATTATTCATTCACTCCACGGACAGCGGTAGTGGTAAGCTAGCTCTGTAGCCACAGCTGCCCTGGTGCAGACTGATGGAAACGTGGCTGCCAATCCGCACCAACGGCCTCGCCGACCACTACCCAACATCCACACACGTTCAAACCCAGAGTCCTGGACACTGGAGGAGAGGTGGGACAAGAGTCCGGCCCAGGGACACAAGCGCAGGATTCTGGGCAGAGTTACAAGTTAATTACACAGAATTAACCAGCATCCTGATCAGTGTTGGGAATTTTCAACAGATAAGTTGACATTTTACAAGACAGAAATTATAAAATTATATAAAAAACAGTAGGAAATTTTTGAGGAAAAAGTTTAAGCTCTCCCAAAAAAGTTGCAGATTTACGTGAAAACAGTTGAACATTTACAAGAAAAAAGTTTCACATCTATGAGAAAAAAGTGCAAATTTTGAGAGAAATAGTTAAAAAATTTGTAAGAAAAAAGCTTTAAATTTATAAGGAAAAAATTGCATTTTTTTAAAAAAAAGTTTCACATCTACAACAAAAATAATGCAAATTTATGACTAAAAATGTTGAAATTTTGAGATAAAAGTTGCAAATTGGCAAAAGAAAATGTAAATTTATAAGAAAAAAGTTGCAAATTTATAGGAAAAAAGTTCATAATTTTTGAGGAAGAAGTTTAAAATCTACAAAAATGTCACATTTTCAGGGAAAAAGTTGCAATTTTTTTTAAAAAAGTCACAAATTTTTGAGAAAAAAAATTAAAAATTTACATGAAAAAAAGTTGAAAATTTACAAGAAATAAAGGTTGAAATCTATGAGAAAATTTCATACTTATGAGAAAAAATATGCAAATTTTGAAGATAAAAGTTGCAAATGTATAAATATAAATCAGGTTCAAATTTGCAAGAATAAAGTTTCAAAGATATCACAAAAGATGCCAATTTAAAAATGCAAAAAATTTACAAGTTACAATTTAATTACATTGACTAAACATTTATCAGCATCCTGATGAGCATGTCATGATTGGCGTCTCAGGGCAGGGAGAGACACACCCACGCGCCAACTGCAGTTTGTAGAATTTAATAACAAAAACAAAAAGTTCCAAAAAGTGTAAAAACACAAAATCCAAGCACAGATAAAAAGTAACTTACACGCAGGAGTGAATTTGGAATAAACTCACCAGAGCGGGGAAACGGCTCTGGTGGCGAGGAGAAGGAGTCACTATCAAGACTGTGGCAGTAATGAAAAGAAAACGCAGTCCTTAAATAGGGTCAGAATAAACAAGATAAGTAATGACAGGTGTGGGGTCACATGAGCGGGCAAAAAGGTAACAATGAGTAGTGATTGGGATAAGCTGGAAGTAATGAGAGGAGAGCACACCGGCTGGCAGCTGACAGGGCTACACCCACACGGGGCACCAATCAGGAAATGCTCTGACAGCTGTCAACCTCAATAATAAGGAGTAGAAATAAAGTGTATACAAGTACAACTGAAAAATAAGTACCAATAATACAGAATCAGAATATAGTAGAACTAAGACATAAACAAGAAAATAGAAAACAAACAGGGATAACAAAATCCAAAAGACACCAAAATACAACAAATAATATATAGATACAGAGGAAAAAGCCACGAGACTGAGCCTGGCGAAACTTCCAGAGCTCAGTTCGTGACAGAGTCCCCCTCTCAAGGGGTGGAGCCCAGATACCCCAGGGTAACACCAAAAGAAAATGAAAGAGCCCGCCGGCCCCCCAGCAGGGGAACAACAATAACCCACCCAGGGTGGGTGATGGGGGGAACAGGCTAGGAGGGAACAAAACAAAACCCCACTCAGGACCCATACCAGTCAAAATCAATGATTTAGGGCCCCCGGACAAAAGAGCTAGAAAGTTCAGGAGGGCAACTAAAGTCCAAGGCCTGGCAGACAGCAAGGTGGTACGAGTCAGATGGCATGCCGGAGAATATGCATCACCCAACCCAATGGCTCAGTCCATCAGAAGGTCAACCAGAGTTTTTCAGGCACCTGAACAGTAAGGGTGGTCCAGGGAGTGGCTGCCCAGCAGGAAGAGTCAATGGCGGGCAGGATGGAGGAGTCAGGGAAACCATGACAACGTCGAGCAGAGGAGAAGAACCACAACGGCATCAGACAGAGGAGGGGGAACCACGACAACATCTGGCACAGGAGGGGGAACCACGACGGCGTCTGGCACAGGAGAAGGAACCACGATGGTATCTGGCACAGGAGAGGGAACCACGATGGTGTCTGGCACAGGAGAGGGGACCGCAATGGCATTGGGCAGAGGAAGGGGACCATTATAGTGTCTGGTGAAGGAGAGGGAACCATGATGCCCTCGGACTGGCCAGCAGCACCCTCAGTGTTCCTGGACATAGTTGCACCTGCGGTGGCTCCGGACTGAAGCGAGGCTGCACCCGTGGTGGTCCCGGATTGGGACAAGGTTGCACCCATGGAGATTCTGGACTGGAGTGAGGTTGCACCCATGGTGGTCCCGGACTGGGACATGGTTGCACTCGCAGAGGCTCCAGACTAGGGTGAAGTTGCACCCACAGTGGTCCCGGATAGGGACAAAGCTGCACCCACGGTGGCCCCTGGGCTGGAGCGTAACACCCATGGCGGGCTCACACTGGAGCGCAGCACAAAAGTAGGTCTCAGGCTGGGGCGCAGCACCCATGGGCACTCAGACTGAGGAGGAGCTTCACCCACGGAGGTCCTGGGCTGGGACGGAGCACCCACGGCAACCTCAGCAGGGGGAGCTGGACCTCAGAGTCCTGAGATCCTGAGTTGGATCTCAGATGTCGAGCCTGGACCCACGGAGACATCTGGCAATGCTGGAATATCCTCGGTGACCCTGGGAGAGAACTCAGACAAGACAGGCAGAGACACAGGCTCAGGCTGACCGGCAGCAGTGGAGCCCAGCGAGGTGAGCTCAGGCACAGCTGATGGCTGCACCCGGCTCACCCCACCAAGAGCCAGACAAGATCTCTCCAAAATGGACATAAGAAAAACAAGGGAGAGCATTTGCCTGAGCTTGAGCTCCACCACAGTCCAGGACTCCGTCGATCCAGCTGATGGTTCTTCGGGCCTGGCCCTCTGGAGATCCAGATCCAACTCTGCTGTGGTGGCCCCTGCAGCAGGCAAGGGGGTCGGTACAGTCCTGGGACCCCTCAGCGATGTGGCCCACACAGGTGGCTTACCCTGTGTGGTGACAGGAGGTCCGCTCCCTGCTGGAGCTGCATCCTGCTCAGTTGAAGCCTGGGGACTTTCTTTAGTCGACGCAGGTGTCAGCTTGGTCTCAGCACTTTCCCTCCATCCAGAGCGTGGCTGCGGGGCTGGAACCAGGTCCTCCAGAGCCACAGGCTCCTCTATCGTCCAGTGGCTCACTTCTGTGACTGGCGGACACTCGGGGTGAATTAGAGGAGAGATGGAGAGAGCAGGTAAAAGGTGTGTAGCTGCAGCAGACGGTGAGGACTTAGAGGACTGCACAGTCCAAGCCTCACCACCGGAAATCAGCAAGGTAATTCATGTGTTAAAGATGGAGAATGAAAAAAAAAACAAAACAAAACACTTGCCTGTGTTCCAGGGGCATAATGTTTCTGCTGCAGCTGGTCTACAGTCATCCCTCTCCATGGCTGTGGTGGTTGTGGTCCTCTCAGAGAATCATGGAGGAGCGACTCTTGCAGGCAAGGAGACAGGCGAATTCGGGGGAGAAATGCCCAAACCTTCAACAAAGAAAGGAAAGGAAAGAATGCCGAGGAGAAGGGGGAGGCAGCAGCTGTGGGAAAAGGTGAAGCTGACGAGGCAGCCGAAGGGGAAAATGAAAAAGAAGGGCTGCTGCAGAGGTCTTCTCCCTCGGCAAAGAAGGGGCTGCTGACAGGGAGGTGGAGGCGTTCTTCCGGCGGCCCGGAGCTGGATGACGGCGTCTCGGAGCTGGCAGCATGGGAGCTGGAGCAATAGCTGGCAAACAGGGAGGGGAGAATGACATCTACCATAGAGAGCACCTCCACGTCAGTTTTGGTCCTGCTGGAGGCAGCCCTAACATCAGCCCGGGGAATGACCGCTGAAGCAAGGAGACCATGGACAGCAGTTCCGCGAATTAAGGATACTTCCACATGCTGGGATGCTCCTCCACAATCACCACCACTCTATTTACTCATTTCCAGGTCTTCTTAGGTCTGCAGGCGGCAAGAGCTTCATCCACAAGACTTTGGATAAATTCAGCAGCCCACTCCTCCTCAAGGCTCGGGAACCCAACGGCCAATCTTGCTTTGCTGGCTGAAGACCGGCGAGCTGGGGACATGGTGATAGCTCCAAAGAACAGGTGAGTGAAAACAAAAAAAGAAAAAAAAATCCACTAACTGCAGCTGCTGGGTCTTTTTAAGGGCCACAGTCTACTGTCACAATTTTCCTCTCGGGGCAGAGAAAGACAGACCCACGCGCCAACTGCAGTTTGTGGAATTTTACAACAAAAACGCAAAGTTCCAAAAAAGTGCACAAACACAGAATCCAAGTACAGATAATAAGGTACGGTAACTTACACACAGGAATGAATTCGCAATAAACTCACCAGAGTGGCGAAAGGGCTCTGGTGGTGAGGAGAAGGAATCACTATCAAGACTGCGGCAGTACTGAAAAGAAAACGCAGTCCTTAAATAGGGTCGGAATAAACAAGATAAGTATTGACAGGTGTAGGTTCACATGAGCGGGCAAAAAGGTAACAGTGAACAGTGACTGGGATCAGCTGGAAGTAATCAAAACAGAGCGCACTGGCTGGCAGGTGGCAGGGCTACACCCACATGGGGCACCAATCAGGAAATGCCCTGACAGCTGTCAACCTCAATAATCAGAGTAGAAATAAAATATAAACAAGTACAACTGAAAAATAGGTACCAATAATACAGAATCAGAATATAGTAGAACTAAGACATAAACAGGAAAATAGAAAACAAGCAGAGATAACAAAACCCAAAAGGCACAAAAATACAACAAATATATATAAATACAGAGAAAAAGCCACAAGACTGAGCCTGGCGGAACTTCCAGAGCTCAGCTCGTGACAGAGCATCGAGAATTTACCAGAAAAATGTTGAAAATTTACAAGAGAAAAATGACAAAATTATACGAAAAAAAGGAGCAACTTTTTGAGGAAAAAGTTTCAAATCTACAATAACAAATATGCAAATCTCTGACAAAAATTTGCAAATTGTAACTTTTGTGGCATTTCTGTTTTGTAATGTTATTCAGTTGTTTAACACGGTCTAATTTTTATTATCTATAATCAACTCTGAGTGGCCTGGAGGACGCCGTGCTCCACCAGCAGTAGCTCTCTGAGGTCTCCTGTCCCGTCACCTGCACAACATCCCAACGCTCTGCCGGGCTTGTGTAGAACTTCCTGGTGTTCTCCATCACACTCGTCTGATTTTTGGTGTGCTCATGTGAATGGCGGGATCTCCACGGCCCGGTGGGGTCTGTCTCCTCTCTTCAGAGGTCACATGGACTTTTCTTCAGCTCTCCTTTCACAGGAATGGCTGGAATATTTCTGGACGATAAGTTTTCATCTCACACAGGACGAGCCATGAAGAGAAGAAGCTGGAAATGTGACAAATACAGGAGAAGGAGACAACAGAGGAAAACAGGTTCATGGGTAAACTTTGCTTTTTTTTCCCACAGCAGGTCATGAAGTTTCATTAGATCCACTGAGATGTTTCAGAAGGAGAAGTCAGACATAAAATCTCAACCATGCCGTCTCCAGTAAGCGACCTTCACCCCTCCTCCTCCTCCTCCTTCTCACTAATATCCGTCTGCAGCTGTTCCATCGCTCACGTTCCGCCACAGTACATTTTCAGCTCCTCACCATGAAGACAGATCGCCTCCGTCCCATCACGCCGTTGACCTTTCTGTGATGGATGAGGTCATCAGATCCGCCGCGCCATCGCCGCACTGATTTATGAGGCCGACCGCTGTAAGATGGCGTGACCTATACGGGGAATAAAAACTAAAAGTTGAGATCTGATACTGTTCGCAGGTCAGTTCCTGAGAGGAGAAAGATGAGAGAGATCCAGGATTTCTGTCCACAGGAACATCAGCATGGAGATTCTACAAAAAAACAAGTAGGAAGTGTAAACAAAATAAAAGTAGAGCCAGCAATGAAGAATGCAGAACTGGTCCACATGTCAGTGACGGATCCACAAAGGAACCAAAGAACACCCTTCAGGTCTGATTTAGAAATGGAACCTCTGGACCACACCTGGACTACAACTGGACCACTAAAAGATCACATCAGTCTGGACACTAAGGAAGTCATTAGAAAGTCACCAGGAAGTCACAAGCAAGACAAGAAGAAGTCACTAGGAAATCACCAGGAAGGCACCGAGAAGACAGAACATCACCAGGAAGTCACAGAAAGTCGCAAGGAAGTCACCTGATGCACCAGAAAGTCAATAGGAAGTCACTAGAAAGTCAGCAGGAAGTTGCCAGGAAGACAACAAGAAGTAAACAGGAAGTAACAGGAAGTCATCAGGAACTCACCTGTTGAACCAGGAAATAAACAGGAAGTCACTAGAAGGTCACCAGGATCACTTCTGGAGAAGATGGCAGCTTAATTAACTTAAATTACCAAATATGCAGTTATTCCTGTTATAATATTCCTATGTATTTATAGTTTTTTTTTAGAAATTTCACCAACCCGACAGCAGGAAAAACCTCCCTTATTTTGAAATCCAAATGTTGGCACGTTTAGTTTGTCTGAAGGCTGCTGACGGATTAAAGTCATTGACTTCTTGAATTTTGGTCATCTTAACTTGCCAGTTACATAATAGGAAACTTAACTTAATATTGTAGTGACTGGTGAAATATATCCTCAGCAATTCATCAGTCCCCCTTGCCTTTTCCCTTCATATGAAGCGGCTGCATTTGAATTCTAACCATGTCTCTTAGCTAAGCGACTCTTCCATTATTTGTCCTGTTTCCAGCGAGTTAAAACTATGATAACTGCCTCCAGTGATTACATACATCTTCTGATTTTTTTCCCGGGTTTAAAGTACTTTAATAAATTCATGTTTCTGTCGGACAGTCACGCTAGCGAGACACTCTGATTGACTGGAAAGCTTGAGTGGGCGGAGCGCTTCTAAACACTGCGTGGATGATGGTCATGTGTGTTGTTCGTGTATGCACTTGCGGAAAGTCATTGCCTCATATATTTTTCTTAAATTCATATCTCCACATTATCATGGCAGTAATTTTTCTGGCGAGGTGGGCCGCCACCCAAAAATGTTACCAGGGGAATCACATATACAGCCGTGGACAAAATTGTTGGTACCCCTCTGTTAATGAAAGAAAAACCCACAATGGTCACAGAAATAACTTGAATCTGACAAAAGTGGTAATAAATAAAAAATCTATGAAAATTAACCAATGAAAATCAGACAATGCTTTTGAATTGTGGTTGAACAGAATTATTTTAAAAAACAAACTCATGAAACAGGCCTGGACAAAAATGATGGTACCCCTAGAAAAGATTGAAAATAATGTGACCATAGGGACATGTTCAACCAAGATGTGTCCTCTAATTAATATCACAGGTGTCCACAAACTTGTAATCAGTCAGTCGGCCTATTTAAAGGGCGGCAAGTAGTCAATGTGCTGTTTGCTGACATGGTGTGTACCACACTAAACATGGACCAGAGGAACCAAAGGAGAGAGTTGTCTCAGGAGATTAGAAAGAAAATTATAGACAAGCATGTTAAAGGTAAAGGCTATAAGACCATCTCCAAGCAGCTTGATGTTCCTGTGACTACAGTTGCACACATTATTCAGAAATTTAAGATCCACGGGACTGTAGCCAATCTCCTTGGACGTGGCCTCAGGAGGAAACTTGATGAAGAATGGTAACAAAAGAGCCCAGAACAACCTCTAAACACATTCATGGTGAACTCCAAGGTCAAGGTACATCAGTGTCAGATCGCACCATCCATCGTTGTTTGAGCCAAAGTGGACTTCATGGGAGATGACCAAGAAGGACACCACTGTTGAAAACAAATCATAAAAAAGCCAGAGTGGAATTTGCCAAACTGCATGTTGACAAGCCACAAAGCTTCTGGGAGAATGTCCTATGGACAGACGAGACAAAACTGGAACTTTTTGGCAAGGCACATCAGCTCTATATTCACAGATGCAAAAATGAAGCATACCAAGAAAAGAACACTGTCCCTACTGTGAAACATGGAGGAGGTTCTGTTATGTTCTGGGGCTGCTTTGCTGCATCTGGCACAGGGTGTCTTGAATCTGTGCAGGGTACAATGAACTCTCAAGACTATCAAGGTATTCTAGAGAGAAATAGAGAAATGTGCTGCCCAGTGTCAGACAGCTTGGTCTCAGTCGCAGGTCATGGGTCTTGCAACAGGATAAAGACCCAAAACACACAGCTAAAAACGTCCAAGAATGGCTAAGAGCGAATCATTGGACTATTCTAAAGTGGCCTTCTATGAGCCCTGATCCTGATCATATCGAACATCTGTAGAAGGAGCTGAAACATGCCATCTGGAGAAGGCACCCTTCAAACCTGAGACAACTGGAGCAGTTTGCCATGAGGAGTGGGCCAAAATACCTGCTGAGAGGTGCAAAAGTCTCATTGACAGTTACAGAAATTGTTTGATTGCAGTGATTTCCTTAAAAGGTTGTGCAACAAAATATGAAGTTAAGGGTACCATCATTTTTGTCCAGGCCTGTTTCATGAGTTTGTTTTTTAAAATAATTCTGTTCAACCACAATTCAAAAGCATTGTCTGATTTTCATTGGTTAATTTTCATAGAATTTTTATTTATTACCACTTTTGTCAGATTCAAGTTATTTCTGTGACATTGTGGGGTTTTCTTTCATTAACAGAGGGGTACCAACAATTTTGTCCACGTCTGTATGTACTATATGAAGCTCCTTTTGGCAAAGTAGATCTGTTTGGCACAGTAAGGAAAACAGATTTCTGTTCTACTAACCTAGCTGCCTGACACGACAAGGGTAAGAAAAAGAACAAAATAACGTTTCTTCAATCTACAATGTTAATCACATCTAGAATCAGAGGGATTGCTGCTATGCAAGGTGCCGCAACAGACAACTTTTCCTTCCCCCATTCTGTTACGCTGAGCACCAAGGTAGGAGGCGGGAAGTACCATTACTATATGGTTTCTGGTATGGGCCAGCAAGGACTCAACCCATGACCTCCTGGCTGTGGGGCAGATCCTCTACCACTAGGCCACCCCTCCAGTACCAACAGTCATCCCTAAACATGGTAAAAAATGAAAGGCTGCTTTAAAACTTAAGACCCATTACATTACTTAATCCAGATTATAAATTCTTATCAGGTGTTATTGCAGCTAGACTAAAGAAAGGCATCCACCAAATAACACATTTTGGTTTCCTTCCAGGCAGATCCATTCACGGTAATATTAGACTAGTCCAGTCATGTTTTTATAGATGGCGGCTACATTCTGTTGCTTGACTTTTATAAATCCTTTGACTTACTCGAACATCCTTTTATGGTAAAAACTTTGGAACACCATAGTTTCGGAAGCAGATTCATAAACTTGATTTATATGTTGCACAATGATACTATTAGTTCAATGGCTCTTGAATATGATCCATGCCCAAGTTCACTGTAAAGAGAGGCATCAGACCAGGCTGTAACACTTTACCACCACTCTTCATAACAGTAATAATAATAATGGATTTTATTTATATCACACTTTACGTCAAAAAGGAAATAAATCTCAAAGTACCACACAGTAAAAGCTGTTAAAAAAAAGATAATTAAAATAATTAAAATAAAGTAAGAACAGTAAAAACAGTGCTAAAATCACACAGATGGCTATTGATATACTTTATAAAAGAGAAGAGCTTTGAAAGATTTCTTGAAGGACTCCACTGTCTGTCTAGTGGCAAAATTACTGACAATACTGAGGAAAAATAATAATGCCACTGAAGGAATTAATAGTAGAGGGAAACACTTGGAAATGAATCAGTTTGCTGATGATACAGCTTTGTTTTTAAAAAATGAAAATGAAAGCTTGGCTGCACTAAATCCTATTGCTCTTTTTTTTTTTTTTTCAGCAGCCCTGAAACTGAGCATTGATAAGTGTGAAATCAGAACGTAAAAACCTTGGTCTAATTGTTACTAAGAACAAAGAAACAAGAGAAAAGGACAAGTTTACAGAAATATTGATAAATGCAAACCAATTCTAAATTCTCGGCTACAAAGAGATATAACCATAACTGGAAGAGTCTTACTTTCTACAATGGAAAGTCTATCCAGAATAATTTACCCAGCCTCCTCGGTGAGTATTTCACATAAAACATTCCAACTGATAAACACCATTAACCTCAATTTTATTTGGTTCTACTTTACTGGAATTTAATCCACAAGCATAATTTCACTCCATGCAACACTGCACTGTGGAATAACAGATACATTTTGTCAAATAGGAAATCACTGTTTTTGGGAACCTGGATGGACAAAGGAAATGGAATGTGACCCAATGAATGAATGAATCTGGTGATTTCTGAGCACACAAATTCAATCTTAACTGTCCAATTAAAGAATCTAACAAAGAGTTGAAAGCCATTCCAGTTCCCATCAAAACATTGATACAACTGTAGAAGTTGCAGAAAAACAGGCAGGACACGCGTAAGTCTGTCTGGAAAAACTTTATTTACATTTTTGCACTTCCTCCTTTTATCTCCATCCAAAACAGAAAAACTCCGCCTTCACATTAAAACTCCACCTTCACATTAAAAGATCCAATTTTGTGTGTGAGACCAACAACTAATATCACCACACAGCCCCCCCCCCAGAACACACAAATAACAACATAAATAAACATGCTGACAAAAAAACTAAAACAGCATGAACAAAAATCCAAAAGAAAATAACTCAAGAAAACCTCTTAGGCAACCTAATTACTCTGCCCCGACGACTGCACTGCGCAGTCCTAGGGGGCACAACTGTAACCGGAGCAGAAACAACCTCAGGCACAGGGTTGGGAGGGCGCCCCCGCCGAGCCGGGCGGGCTAACTCAACCTCATCGTCACAAAGAACATGAGCAGGCTTCAAACGATCCACCGAAATCCGATCCTGACCACTCCCCAACTCAACCAAAAAATCCTTATGGCCTGTTTCTAACACCCGAAAAGGGCCATCATAAGGTGCTTGCAGGGGAGAACGATGTGCATCGTGCCAGACAAAAACATATTTAGCCGACCTAAGGCTGTCAGGGACGTAAGACTGAGGAAGGCAGTGGTGCGCAGCCACAGGAACAAAAGCCCTAGCTTCCTCTCGACACTTAGGCCTCTTAACCATACTGGGACCTAACCCTGGACTGGTAGGAAGAAACTCCCCTGGAACCCTTAAGGTCTGGCCAAGGACCAACTCAGCAGAAGAGGAATGCAGGTCTTCTTTGGGGGCTGAACGCAAACCCAACAAAACCCACGGTAATCTGTCCACCCATCCACTATCCACTAATGACGCGTGAAGGGCCGCTTTCATAGTCCGATGAAACCGCTTGCATAGCCCATTAGCTTGTGGATGGTACGCTGTGGTCCAATGGAGTTTAACCCCCAAACTACCAGCTACTTCATTCCAAAGTGCAGAGGTAAATTGCGGGCCACTATCAGAGGTAACGTCCAAGGGGACACCAAAACGGGACACCCAAGAGAAGATAAATGCCCGGGCAACATCAGACGCTGTAGTTGATGTCAGGGGAACCACCTCCGGCCACCGCGTAGTCCGGTCCACCATAGTGAAGAGGTGAGTAAAACCACGAGACGGAGGAAGATGTCCAACTAGGTCCACCTGAACATGATCAAAACGTCACTCCGGAATCCAAAAAGGCTCCAATGGTGCCTTTATGTGGCGCTGCACCTTAGCACACTGGCACGCCACACAGGCTGTCGTCCAAGTTTTCACATCCTTTCTGAGACCCGGCCATACAAACTTGGTGCTCACCAATTTGACCGAAGGCTTAACTCCAGGATGCGACAAAGAATGAACAGCGTCAAAAACACAACGACGCCAAGCCACAGGCACCAGAGGTCGTGGTTTTCCCAATGTAGTATCACACAGAAGAGTGGCGCCACTATCTTGAAAGCAGACATCCTCCAACTGCAAACTGGACTCCGTGGAACGAAGCACCTGCACCTCCGGGTCCAACAACTGATCGGCAGCCATCTCCGCATAGTCCATGCCCAAATGAACAGCAGCAACTGGTGCACGAGAAAGACAGTCCGCCACCAAGTTGGTCTTACCAGCCACATGCTGAATGTCTGTAGTGAACTCGGAAATAGCCGAAAGCTGCCGTTGTTGCCGAGCTGACCAAGGTTCAGTGGACTTGGCCATGGCAAACGTGAGGGGTTTATGGTCCACAAAAGCGGTGAATTTACGGCCCTCCAAAAGAAACCTAAAATGCCTTGTCGCCAAGAAAAGGGCCAACAGCTCCCTGTCAAAGGTGCTGTACTTTCTTTCTGACTCACGTAACTGTCTACTAAAAAAGGCTAGAGGTTCCCAGGAATTGCCCACCCACTACTCACAAACTGCTCCGAAAGCATAATCAGATGCGTCGGTGGTAAGAGCAATGGCGGCCGTGGGATCTGGATGAGCCAACAAGGCAGCATCAGCCAGCGCAGCTTTAGCCCCGTCAAAAGCACATAACCTCTCATGAGTCCACTCAATGTCCTGATTACCCCTCTTACCCTTCAAGGCCTCATACAGTGGACACATAATATGGGCAGCATGAGGTATAAAACGGTTGTAAAAATTGACCATGCCCAAAAACTCCTGCAGGGGCTTGACAGAGGAGGAGCGTGGAAAAGCTAACACTGCTTCGACTTTAGTCGGGAGGGGCACGGCACCCTGCTGGGATACCTTGTGCCCCAAGAACTCAAGTTCTGAGAGCCCAAATTGACACTTCACGGGGTTCACTATCAGTCCATGGTCACAGAGGCGTCTAAAGAGCTGGCCAAGGTGCAACACATGTTCCTCCACCGAAGCGCTCGCCACCAATATATCATCCAGGTATACAAACAAAAAAGGCATGTCCCGCAACACAGAGTCCATAAGCCTTTGGAACGTCTGTGCAGCACCCTTAAGGCCGAATGGCATCCTCAAGAACTCCAACAGTCCAAATGGAGTGATCACCGCTGTCTTGGGGACGTCCTGGGGATGGACAGGCACCTGATGATAACCACGCACTAAATCCACTTTAGAAAAAATGACTGTCCCCGCCAGACGTGAAGAAAAATCCTGAATATGGGGGACCGGATACCTGTTGTTGGTAGTAGCGTTGTTAAGGCGCCTAAAATCTCCACAAGGGCGCCAACCCCCATCTGCCTTAGGGACCATGTGGAGGGGAGAAGCCCAAGGACTGTCGGAACGGCGCACAATACCCAACCGGTCCATATTGGCAAACTCATCTCTAGCGATGGCTAACTTAGCAGCATCCAGACGGCGTGCGCGGGCAAAAACAGGTGGACCCACAGTAGTAATATAATGCTCAACCCCATGCTTAACTACTGCCGCAGAAAACGTAGGCACAGTGAGGGCAGGAAACTCAGAAAGAAGATGCCGGTACCTGTCTCCTGAGGTGAGCATGTTAGCAAGCAGTGGACCAGCTCCACCCAGTGTACATGGATAAGAATCAAAAGACACAGCATCAATCAAACATCTGTTAGCTACATCAACCAACAGTCTGTAAGCACACAAAAAGGGTGCACCAAGTCCAAAAAAGTCTGCACCAAGGATAGGGACTGCTACAGATGCTACCACAAAGTCCCAAATAAATTCACAGCCGTTAAAACACACAGTAATGAGCCTGGTGGCAAAGGTGCGAATAGGAGTACCATTAGCAGCGTCCAGTGGAGGTCCGAGTTCATATCCCATGACGTCAGCCGAAGAGGAGGGAACGATGCTCCGTTGCGCTCCTGAATCCACCAAAAAACGACGTCCAGCTGCGCAGTCCTCAATAAAAAGCAGCTTATTGCTGGTGCCGGTGCACGCAGCTGCTAGCGAGCACCAGCCTTCTCGTTTCCCTGTGGCTGGAAAGAGCACGGTGGAATACAGCGCCGAGCCTTCGGCCCAAAACGGCAGTGATAAAAACACAGGCCGCTCTCTTTCTTACAGCAATCCGATACTGCGGCCACACCCACCGAGACTTCTCCATCAGACTGCCCAGGCAGCAATGCATGCACCGACAAATGACGAGAAGCCAGCCAAAGCCTGTCCACTTCTCCAGCCAAACGCCGATAATCCTTAGTACGAATGAGGGGCGAGCTGGCCAGGACAGTGTGCACTGGAGGCGGAAGCTGACGCAGAAACAGGTGGATAAACAGAAATGAACTGTCTCCTGAACCAAGAAGTGCCAACATATTCTCCATCAGCTCAGAAGGTTTACTGTCCCCCAAACCAGTCATAGACAGAAGACGATCAGCACGCTCTATATCAGAGAGCTGGTACAGCTGCAGAAGAGCCCTCTTCAGAGTGACGTACCTGTCAGCAAGAGGCGGGTCCTGGAGCAGTCCCATCAAACGACAAGTAGTGGCAGAATCCAAAGCTGCGACAACATGGAAATACTTCGTGTCATCTGTGGTTATTCCGCGCAGATGGAACTGAGCCTCGACATGCTGAAACCAGGGCTCCGGGTCGTGCTGCCAAAAGTCCGGTAATTTAATGGTAGCCGCAAAAACAGCCGGTGCAGGAGCCGCAGCGGATACAGACGCCGTGGTGGCGATATCAGAAGAGGTCGCTTGATCAAACATTCTTCAAACGTCGGGGTCACCAATGTAGAAGTTGCAGAAAAACAGGCAGGATACGCATAAGTCTGTCTGGAAAAACTTTATTTACATTTTTGCACTTCCTCCTTTTATCTCCATCCAAAACGGAAAAACTCCGCCTTCACATTAAAACTCCACCTTCATATTAAAAGATCCAATTTTGTGTGTGAGACCAACAACTAATATCACCACACAACAATATTTGATTTACTCAGACATTGTACCAGAGCTGAGCGGGGGTAAAGCAAAAAATTCACTAACAGATTTATAAGGAACATTTACTGAAACACTACTCTCCTGGCCAGTTGAAAAGAAAGTATATCTTACAGATTTATAAGGAAGAACCACAAGCAATAAGAAAACAATACTTTTTCTACTCAGTTCCACCCAGAGCAAAAGAAATGATTTTCAAAAGTTTAAATAATATATACCCCTCAAATCAGTGGTGAAGTGGTTCCACACGCAAGTCAACAGGAAGTCACTAGGAAGTCACCAGAAATTTGCCAGGAAAACAACGAGAAGTTACCAGGAAGTCACCACAAAGTCAAAGGAAGTCACCAATAAGGTAACAAGAAGTCACCAGGAAGTCACAGGAAGCGATCAGGAAGTCACCTGTTCCACCAGGAAGTAAACAGGAAGTCACTAAGAAGTCACCAAGAAGACAATAAGAAGTCAAAAGGAAGTCACCTGTTTCACCAGGAAGTCACCAGGAAGATAAAAAAAAAGTTACCAGGGAGACAAAAAAAAAAGGCACCATGAAGTCACCAGTTAGTCATAGGAGAGGGGAGAGAGGAAATATGGCTGCGCGGTGAGGGGACACGTTCTTTGATGCTGTGTGGATAGTTGTCCCAAAACTGAGTAAAAGAGAAGCTGAGACACTCTGACTATTTGAAGGAACAGTGTAGAGGATGATTAAACCTTCCAGGTTGGTAGTTAAAGAGGCTGACAAGAAAAGCACTCCAGAAATGAGCAGAAGAAAGAATGGTAACATCATGGAGGTGGGCAACCATGATTTTGCAATGGAAGTTTGTCATTGTCTGCTCCGTCCAAAGTAAATAAAAATATAATGTATAAGCATCCCAAAGTGATTAAGCAAAATATTGGTAAAACTCAAATTAAACATAAAGCCTCTAAATTGAATGATTTGGCCTCTGTTCCTCCTCATAATTTAAAAATTAAATGTGGTTTATTAAATATTAGGTCTCTAACTCCCAAGTCTCTGTTAGTTCATGATCTGTTAATTGATGATCAGATTGATTTAATATCCCTTACAGAGACTTGGTTAGGGCAAGAGGATTATGTTGGTTTAAATGAATCAACTCCCTCTGGTTATTTAAACTGTCAAAATCCCAGAAGTTCTGGTCGTGGAGGAGGAGTAGCAACAATTTACCATTCCAAATTACTAGTTAATGTAAAGCAAAAAACATGTTATAATTCCTTTGAGGGGCTGGTCCTCAGTATTGGGCACTTTAGCAATTTTAGGTTAAACCCAATTTTATTTGCCATAGTTTATCGTCCCCCATCAACCTACTCAGAATTTTTATCCGAATTTGCTGATTTCTTAGCTGATTTAGTGCTGAAATCTGATAGAAAAATTATAGTAGGGGACTTTAATATACATGTGGATGTAGATAGTGACTGCCTTAATGTGGCATTTAATTCAATATTAGACTCGATTGGGTTTTCTCAGAAAGTAGGAAATTCTACTCATTACCTCCACCATACATTGGACCTTGTTCTGACATATGGCATAGAAATAGAAAATCTTGTAGTGTCTACTCATAACCCTGTACTGTCAGGCCATTGTCTGTTAACCTTTGATTTTACTATTTCTGACTATTTGGCTCCTAAAGAAAAATATTATTACAGTAGATGCCTCTCAGATGATGCTGTTACCAAATTGATGCAGATTGTTTCCTCTATGCCATGTGTCAACACCACGAAAATAAGCTATAGACAGCTTGCTCCTTCTGTAATTGATAACATGGTGGATAGTGTTAGGTTCCAAGGTTGTCATAGCCAGGAGCGGTACTGGGGTTAAGCTCCCAGTGCTCATAAAATGCTCCTTACGGCGTGCGTCTCGAAAAGCCTCTGACAACTAAGTCCAACTCCTAGCCTGCCCGTGTGGTTTAGTCTCTAAGCCCGGCGGAACTGCTTTTACTAATAGGAGAAGGGGCGAGGGCGGATCTCTGGCGCCTTAAAACCAGATACTTCGGGTAGATGGTGGCTCGTCAACCTGGGAAGGTAGCCCATCTAGGGGAAGGTGAACCCTGATTTCAAACCTCCGCTGTCTTGCAGCACACCCGGTCACGGGAAAGGCTTCGGGAGTCAACCCTGAGGAAAAATCCGGAGTCGGAGCCCCTAAGGCAGTTCTCTGTTGTGCTCAACATCGTTCTGGCAGCTCCTGCGACAGCGCTGGTGCCAAACTATAGCAGCCTTGCTGTTCCTTTGGATTCATCAGTGATGTGGAGAGGGGGGGGATGCTGCATGGGTAACGTCTTGTCCTCCATATCTTCCTGCCCAGGCTTGAATCCTACCAACGCCCAACGCTGGAAGGTAGAACACCGGTGCGCATCGGCCTGTTCAGCCACAGGCGGTGCTGTTCCAGCAGAGTAGACATTTAGGATTCTCTTCCATGGTCATCATAGACCGACGGAGGCCGCCGCCGCCGACGACTGGATAGTGTTACAGCTTCTCTGCATCAGACTCTAGACTTGGTGGCCCCGTTAAAAAAGAAAAAGTCTAATCAGAGATTTCTAACTCCTTGGTTCAACACAGAAACTTGTAGCTTAAAACAGAAAACTTGTCAATTAGAAAGAAAATGGTGCTCCACTAATTTAGATGAAAATGATTTAGCTTGGAGAAATCATCTTTTAATTTATAAGAAAATCTCTTAGAAAAGCTAGAACGAGTTATTATTCTGCATTAATAGAAGAGAACAAGAATAATCCCAGGTTTCTTTTCAGCACTGTAGCCAGGTTGACAAAGAGTCAGGACTCTGTTAACCCTAGCATTCCCTTAGAGCTTACTAGTCAGGACTTTATGAACTTTTTCAATAATAAAATTTCATCCATCAGAGATAAAATCAATCAGATTCTTCCCACAGTTAACTTAAATACTGTAACTACTACAACTCCTTCAACTGATGTCTGTCTTCATGAGTTTACTCCAATCGACCTTTGTGAGTTAGACAAAATAGTTTCCTCATCCAAACCTTCAACTTGTCTTTTAGACCCTATTCCTACCAGGTTATTTAAAGAAGTCTTCCCACTTATTGGTAGCTTTATTCTTCATATAATCAATTCTTCATTAACTTTAGGCCATGTACCGCAGGCTTTTAAAACGGCTGTAATTAAACCCTTACTCAAAAAGCCAACGCTAGATCCAGGAGCTTTAGCTAACTATAGACCATTCTCTAATCTCCCTTTCATCTCAAAAGTCTTAGAAAGAGTTGTTGCTACGCAATTATTTGACCACCTACAGGGAAATGGCTTACTTGAAGAGTTTCAATCTGGGTTTAGAATCCATCATAGTACTGAAACAGCCTTAGCGAAGGTCACTAATGACCTCCTCATCGCATCTGATAATGGAATGGTTTCTGTACTTGTCCTTTTAGACCTTAGTGCAGCTTTTGATACTATCGATCATATTATTCTACTTGATAGATTAGAACACTATGTTGGACTTAATGGAACTTTGTTGCAGTGGTTTAGATCTTATTTATCTGATAGGTTCCAGTTTGTTCATGTAAATAGTGAGTTTTCTTTCAATTCAAAGCTTAGTCATGGAGTTCCACAGGGATCTGTGCTAGGCCCTACTCCTTTTAGTTTATATATGCTTCCGTTAGGCAACATTATTAGAAAGCATTGTATACATTTTCATTGTTATGCAGATGACACACAATTATACCTGTCAATGAAGCCAGATAATCGATTAGCCAAGTTAGAAGCCTGTCTTAAGGAAATCAAAGCTTGGATGACTTGTAATTTCCTGCTATTAAATTCAGATAAGACTGAAGTCATTCTTGTTGGTCCAAAAAAACCTTAGAAATACCTTTACAAATCAAACTTTCAGTTTGGATGCGGTTACTCTTTCTCTTAATAGCTCTGTGAGGAACCATGGAATTATTTTTGATAAAGATCTGTCCTTCAATTCACATATTAAATTTGTTTCTAAGACTGCCTTCTATCATTTGCATAATATTGCCAAGATTAGGAGCATCTTGTCTCAGAGTGATGCTGAGAAACTGATCCACGCTTTTGTTAGCTCGAGATTAGATTATTGTAATTCTTTATTATCAAGTTGTCCTAAAACATCTTTAAAACGTCTTCAGCTGATCCAAAATGCTGCAGCTGTGGAGAATGTGCGGAAGGATGAGACTGAGTTTATTCCTCAGGTTCAGCTTTATTCACAATCACATACTCCAACAATTTCAAAGCAGGAAAAAAGGATGAATCATCTCACATCTGTCTTTTATACCCCGGACATCAAAACTGCAGTCACATGGTGTTTAATCAAACATACAGTCACATGGTACTTAATCCCAGTCACAATGTAACTCCTCTGATCTTCACACCATCGTCTCTTAGTCTCCGCTGGTCCGGAAATCTCTCCAGGTCATCTCCTTGAAACAAAGGTCAAATCTCACACTCTCCCGTTACCTCTCGGAGGCTCAGTCCCTTTGTTCCCTGAGACGTGCAGCACACAATAAACACACAGCAATATATTTGTGGAGTGTATGTAACCAACATATGTGCCCACATGAACCCCCCCCCCAAACGTCTAAGATGGAACAATCATAACTAGAGATACATGACATAATAACATTACTACATATCAATCCACCCGTTGCCTAGGCCTAAGTCTTCTGCCGTATTTGCTGTAAACTGGCTTTACTGCCTCTGCAGTGTCCTCCTGCTGTGGGACTGTTGCCTGTGGATTAGAACTATTAGTCAATCTCTGTGGGTGTTCTGGAGAATGCCTTCTAGGGGGTCTGCCGCGACGGGGGGCCCTCACCAACTGCACGGCTTCATCCGCCAAAACAAAAGCGGGTTTGAGTCTGTTAATACCAATTACCTCCTTTCTGTCTCCCAAATCTAGCAAAAAATGCTTCTCTCCTGTTTCCAGCACCCTAAACGGTCCATCGTACGGCGGCTGCAAGTTTGGGCGATGGGCATCATGTCTGACAAAAACAAACTCCGCATTTTTTAAAGCTTTCGGCACAAAAACTCGTGGGAAGCTGTGATGAACCGGGCCAGGAAGCGTGTTTGGTCCCATGTCGCTCTGCAACCGCTGAGCGGGGGGGGGGGGGGGCAATTTGGCGCAGGATTATCCGAGAGAAATTCCCCGGGCAGCCGGAGAGGCTGTGCAAACACTAACTCAGCTGGGGAGGCTTGTAAATCCTCCTTAGGTGCAGAACGCAACCCCAATAAAACCCATGGTAGCCTGTCTACCCAATTTGTATCCGTAAGCGACGCTCTGAGGGCTGCTTTCAATAACCTATGGAAACGTTCGCATAAACCGTTAGCCTGGGGGTTGTACGCGGTAGTGCCGTGGATCGTTACCCCCAGGCTGCGGGCCATCGCTGACCAGAGCTCGGACACAAATTGAGGACCTCTGTCGGACGTTATGTCCGACGGAACTCCAAAACGCGCTACCCACGCTGTTAAAAATGCGCGCCACCTCCTCGGCTGTGGTTGATGCCAGTGGGACCACTTCCGGCCAACGCGTGGTGCGGTCCACCATTGTCAAAAGGTGTGTGCACCCTTGTGACGACGGAAGGGGGCCTACCAGGTCGACATGCACATGACCAAAGCGCTTAGCCGGGATGTGAAAAGGCTCCAAAGGAGCTCTAGTGTCTTTGTGTATTTTGGCTCGCTGACAAGCTACGCAGGCTGTCGCCCATTCCTTGACCTGTTTGCGCAACCCCGGCCATACAAATTTCTCTCCTACCATTTTGACCGATGCGCGCACCCCCGGGTGCGCCAGAGAATGGATCGTGTCAAAAACGCGGCGGCGCCACGCAGCTGGTACCACCGGATGCGGCCGTCCAGTGGAAATATCGCAGATTGGGGGGGCATACCATCTTGCAGCACCCTGTCCTCCAGCCTTAACCCTGTTGGTCCAGACTGGAGTGCGCGTATGTCCGCATTGCTAATCTGCTCCCCGGCCATGGCTGCATAATCTAACCCTACGCAGACCGGGGCTGCGTGCGCTTCCGCGTCGCTACCCTGGCCCGCGGCCATGGCTGAAGACTCTGCCCCCACGGGGCCTGGGGCCGCTACAGCACGTGAGAGGCAGTCTGCCACTACATTATATTTCCCTGCCACATGCTGGATATCGGTGGTAAACTCTGATATCGCGGCCAGCTGTCTCTGCTGCCGGCCCGACCAAGGTTCCGAAATCTTGGCCATCGCGAAAGTCAGCGGTTTGTGGTCCATGAACGCGGTGAAACGGCGCCCTTCCAGCCAGAACTGGAAGTGGCAGATGGCCAAGTGTAGAGCCAACAACTCCCTGTCAAACGCGCTATATTTTTGCTCGCTATCGCGGAAGGTTTTGCTGAAAAACACAAGCGGTTGCCAGGCCCCAGCTACATACTGTTCAACGACCGTCCCTACAGCTAAATCGGACGCGTCAGTGGTGAGCGCCATGCGGGCCGTTGGAACTGGGTGTGCCAACAAAGCAGCGTTTGACAGGGCTGATTTAACTTGAGAGAATGTGCGCTTCCGCTCAGGAGACCATTCGATTTTATTCGTGGGTTTTTGTTTTTTTAGTGCAGCGTACAATGGTTGCATGAGCTGCGCTGCGCTGGGGAGGAAACGGTTATAAAAATTAACCATTCCCAAAATCTCCCGTAACGCTTTGACCGTTTGAGGTTGGGGAAAATTTGTTTTTGCGCGCACTTTATCGGGCAGAGGGACTGCTCCTTCTGGCGAAACGCGATGCCCCAAAAAATCAATCTGCACCACCCCAAATTGACACTTCGCTGGGTTAATTATTAACCCATGCTCTGCCAACCTCCGGAAAACTGCTGTGAGGTTGCTTTCGTGTTCGTCTTCGGTCGTGCTGGCTACCAAAATGTCGTCCAGATAGACGAACACGAAAGGGAGGTCACATAGGACCGCATCCATCATGCGTTGGAACGTCTGCGCCGCTCCCTTGAGACCAAAAGGCATGCGCAAAAACTCAAAAAGCCCAAAAGGAGTTATTACCGCTGTTTTGGGTATGTCTTGAGCGCACACTGGAACCTGATGGTAACCGCGTACTAAATCTATTTTAGAAAAAATGCGTGCCCCCGCCAAATGAACCAAAAAATCTTGGATATACGGAATTGGATAGCGGTCGTGTGCTGTGGCGTTATTCAACCTGCGGAAATCACCGCAAGGTCGCCATGAGCCATCAGCCTTTGGGACCATGTGCAGTGGTGAAGCCCAGGGGCTTTTCGAATGCCTGATGATGCCCAGTTCTTCCAGGTTGGCAAACTCCTCGCGCGCCATGGTCAGTTTAGCTGAGTCCAGGCGCCGAGCTTTTGCGAAAACGGGCGGACCGGTGGTAGTGATATAATGTTCCACCCCATGTTTAGCCACTGTTGCCGAAAACATTGGGACTGTGAGTGCTGGGAACTGAGTGAGGAGTGCGTGGAACTTACCACCCGCAGCTGTGACGTTGGCTTGTGCAATTGGAGGTGCCACTCAAGCTGTGCCAGGAATAGAGTGAAAGGAGAGTGTATTAACCAGACGTCTGTTAGCAAGATCAACCAATAAACCATGTGAGCACAAAAAATCAGCCCCTAACATGTTGAAATTGACTGCCGCTACAACAAAAGTCCACTCAAATGCACGGCCCTGCAAAGACAGAAGCAGAGTCCTCTCACCGAAGGTCTTAATCGCTGAGCCGTTCGCTGCTGATGCCCGGGGACCCTTAGAGGGCGTCAGCCAGTCCGCGTAGGAAGGCGTGATGAAGCTCAGCTGGGAGCCTGTGTCCACGAGGAAATGCCTCCCCGAGCATGCATCCGTCAGGTAGAGCAGCTTGTTCTCCTCCCCGAGGGCCGCAGCCGCTACCGACCCCCGGTCTTGGCGTTTCCCGAGCGCTTGAAGTGGCACGGTGGGAGGCACTTGTGTGCCCTCTCTGCAAAGCGGCGATGGTAGAAGCAAAGGACGTCGTCCGCTCCGTGTCGCCTGGCCCTTGCTGCTGCCATCGTCGGTGGGTCTGGTGCTGCAACCACTGGCCCTATGCCGTCTCCGGACGTTGCGCCTAGCTCTGCTGCCGCGGCCGAAACCGCGCTCTGTTTGTGGGCGTCGATGAGTCGTTGCGCCTCCTTGCTCAGCTCATGGTAGTTTCGCTGGGCCAACAGAGGTGAGCCTGCCAGGGTCACTCTCACCGCTGGTGGCAGGGTCCTGAGGAAAAGGTGGGCGAAGATAAAGTTGTAATCATCGGAGTCTCTCAGCCTCAGCATTTTCACCATCAGGTCTACGGGTCTGTCGTTCTCAGACTCCGTCAGCGCTAGGAGCCCCTCTGCTCGCTGTTGCACCAAGGGGGTGAAGTGGCTGATAAGTGCAGCCTTCAATGCGCTGTATTTGTCGCTGTCCGGTGGGTGATTGACCAGATCCTCCACCCTCTGGACTGTGTGGCTGTCCAGCTTCACCACCACATGGTAGAATTTTGTGTCGTCTCTCGGGATTCTCCGGAGGTTGAACTGCGCCTCGACCGCGCTAAACCAGGAGTGCGGACTATGCTGCCAGAAGTCCGGCAGCTGGAACGTGGCGGCATTTATCAGGCTGGCTTCTGCAGAGCCCCGCTCGGGACAATTATCTCTGCTCATGCTCATCGTAAGGTCACCAGTGTGGAGAATGTGCGGAAGGATGAGACTGAGTTTATTCCTCAGGTTCAGCTTTATTCACAATTACATACTCCAACAATTTCAAAGCAGGAAAAAAGGATGAATCATCTCACATCTGTCTTTTATACCCCGGACATCAAAACTGCAGTCACATGGTGTTTAATCAAACATACAGTCACATGGTACTTAATCCCAGTCACAATGTAACTCCTCTGATCTTCACACCATCGTCTCTTAGTCTCCGGTGGTCCAGAAATCTCTCTCCAGGTCATCTCCTTGAAACAAAGGTCAAATCTCACACTCTCCCGTTACCTCTCGGAGGCTCAGTCCCTTTGTTCCCTGAGACGTGCAGCACACAATAAACACACAGCAATATATTTGTGAAGCGTATGTAACCAACATATGTGCCCACACAGCAAGAGTTTTAACAGGTACTAGAAAGAGATATCATATCTGTCCGGTTCTGGCCTCCCTTCATTGGCTTCCCATAGAGTTTAGAATTAAGTTTAAAATCTTTCTTCTTACTTACAAAGCTCTAAACAATCAGGCTCCTTTTTATTTAAAAGATCTGATACTACCGTATTATCCTAACAGAGCACTACGCTCCCAAAATGCAGGATTACTTGTAATACCTAGAATCTCCAAAAGTACAATGGGAGGCAGAGCCTTCAGTTATCAAGCTCCTCTCCTGTGGAACCAGCTGCCAGTCTGGATTCGGGAGTCAGACTTGATCTCTGTTTTTAAGAATAGGGCTAAACCTACCTTTTTGATATAGCCTACAATTAGGGAGGGATCATGTGTCTCTGAACCCTCCCTTAGTTATGCTGCTAATAGGTTTAGTCAGCCGGGGAACCTCCAATAATGCACTGGGCCTCACTCCTTTCTTCACTCTCAATGAAATATTTTTTTTTTGCTTGTCATTAACATCTGTTTGTTCTCTCCCATAGATTGAGTCCCCATCGTGCTGTTTGCTCTCTACATGTATCCCCCAGCCAGTCGCAGCAGATGACTGCCCCTCCCTGAGCCTGGTTCTGCTGGAGGTTTCTTCCTGTTAAAAGGGAATTTTTCCTCTCCACCATCGCCAAGTGCTTGCTCACAGGGGATTACCTGATTGCTGGGGTCTTTCTGCAACTGTGGGGGTTCCCCCTACAGTTGATAGTGCTATGAGATGACTGTTGTTGTGAAATGGCGCTATATAAATAAAGTTGAATTGAATTGAATTGAATTGAAGTTAGTACCATTACCAAGAGGAAGGATACGACTCCCCCTACCCCAAGCAAGATTCCACTGGGCAAAAAAAGCAAAGCGACTGCAGGGAGAGAAGGAGGAGAGGACGACATGTTACTTGGGACATTTTTCAAGGCATACAAAACATTTTGAAGGACTGTAATGAACAGTTTGCGGACCTCTGTGACAAGCTAATCAGAGTAGCACTATGCCAGCCAGCCTAGCCAAAGCGGTGGAGTTCCGCGCATAGGAGGTGGGAGACTGCAAACACAAAATCAGTGAGCTGGAGAAAAACAAGATGTTGGAGAAGGACAATCAGGACATAAAAGAAAAAGGTGAAAGAGCTAGAACTGTACAAGATGCAATGGTTCCTGAAAGTTAAAGGTATGCCGTAGAAAAAAGACAAAAATATCAGAGATGATGTCATTCAGCTGGTTCACAGGATCGTACTGACATAACTATTCTGAGACTGGAGGAAGCCTTTGATGTCGTCCACAGAGTGGGCCGAAAGGAGGGAAACAGGAACTGGCATGTGGTGGTCCTGTTTATCTGGAGGCTTGTAAAGGAGGAAATATGGTGGCGAAGAAAAGATTCACCAGTGTGCAGGGAGAGAGGCATCCAGCTGGCCGAAATGTTGACAGCGGACGACACACAAGCAAGGCAGAAGCTGTGGCCGCAGACTGAGCAGGCTCGCCGAGAAGGCAAATGAGCGTTCTTCGGGGGGGCTCATGGATACATAGACGGACAACGTATTGGCTGAAAAAGACAAGTCAGCAAGATTAAAACAAGACTGTCACATTACAACATGGGACATATTCATTGTTTTTTTGTTTTTTTTTCTAAAAGACACCACAAATTTAATACTAGTAAGTGTAAGTTATTTACAGTTGTTGGTTGTTATTTATGTTCAGCACCTTATTTTATTCACTTAACGTGAGAGGTCTCAAAGACATTGTTAAGAGGAAAGCTTTATTTTTATTTTTGAAAGGGCGGAATCCACAGTGTTCTACTACAAGAAAGTCATTTTTTCTGACACAGATGTAAACTACTGGAACAATCAATGGGGCGATGACATTCTGTTCTGACATGGCACTAATAGATCAGCTGGTGTAGCCATGTGTTTGAACAGATTTCCTGGTGAAATTATTACTGATAAAAGAGACGAGGAAGGTCACTTGGTGGCTGTAGTCTTAAAAATAGAGTCACGTATTTTTATTGTTAATATATACGGTCACAAAACTAATGCCCAGAACAAAACACTTCCTGAAGCTGTTACAGATATTGTTCTTGATCTCAAAAATTTCTATCAAGCAGACGGCCGTTTTTGGAGGAAATTGGAACATCACACCTGATGAGTGGGAGGACAGTTGGCCCTCTAAACTCAATAGGCTCAAATAAAACCCAATAATTCAAGATTTTATGGCTATTAATTCTTTGACTGAGATTTGGAGAATGAGCAGTCCCGGTAAGAAGGAATACACTTGGCATAAACCTAATCAAAGACTCACATATCTGATTCTGCTGTAAACAGCTGTGTTACGCAGGAGCAGTTAAACAAAATGCAAATGAGGCGAGATCCGAAAACTGAGCTGTACAAAAGCAAAAACAACATTTATTTTTCCAAACTGTTAATCATGCACGAGTTCTTTGGGACACAAAGGCTAAACCAAAGGGGATTCTCGGCAGACATTTAAACATACAGAGCATAATCCCCAAAAGAGATGAGATTTTGGTGTTGTTGTTGGACTCAAATCTGGACTATCTTTGTCTTTCAGAAAGCTGGCTACACAGGAACATAGACACTAATATGGTCGATATTGTGGGTTATCAGTGTTTTAGAAAAGACAGGCAGGTAGGGAGGGGAGGAGGTGTCTTAATTTACACCAAAGAGAAATTTAAATGTCAATCGATTGATTTGAATACTTCACTTGAATGTTTAGCTGTTAATGTATGTCTCTCACCGGTAATGAATTTCAACATTGCAGTATTGTACAACCCACCGTCACACAATTCTTCTTTCTATAATGAATTAAGTGATCTGGTTAAACAACTTGAGAGGAGCAGAGAAACAATATTTTATGGTGACTTTAATATTAACTGGTCTGATAAAAAGGACAAACATGACATGATTTACGACCCAAGAGACAGACGCTGACACGAGAGATACAGACAATAATCTTTATTGTAAATTTGTGAGTGAAGTGTGAGTGAATGTGTGAATGTTCGTCTGGCCACTGGAGCTGAGCCCGTCTTGTGGTAACCTGGCAACCCTGGAAAACACAAGCACAAGGTTACGGTTGTTCAATAACAATGTTCGGCGGGTATGCTGCAGGGGCTTACTTGCAGGTGCCACAATGAGAGGCTGACAGACTCCTGGTGCCCGAGCGACGTTGTGTTCGTGGTGTCCGGTGCCGTGGAGGTGAGGAGGAGCTCCGCAGAGCGGGGGACGGTGCCTTGTCAGCAGAGGAGGATGGTCAGCCGCCAGGGAGGTCCACCTGTGCACAGGGGAAAGGGCTAGCAGAGGAATTGTGAGGAGATGGCTTACGTGGCCTGGTTTGGCGAAGCGTAGAGTTCTCCACGAGAAGTCGAGATCTTGGCACGTTGCTCAGTGAGGGTAACAGACGACTCCGTGCTGAGGCGTCCGCGCGTTGGGCTTTTATGGCCCGCTGATTGCCACCTGCTGAAGTGAGCGCAGCTGATGTTGATGATGCTGATGATGGCCTAGAGGCCATCATGACAGTACTCCCCCCTCTAGAGGTGCCTCCAGGCACCTGCCCAATCCTACCTGGATGCGCCCGATGGAAATCGCGGATCAACTGCTTGTCAAGGATCAACGCAGGGCGTATCCAGGAGCGGTGCTCAGGGCCAAACCCCTCCCAGTCCACCAAATACTGAAGGCCCTGACCCCTCCTGCGGACGTCCAGGATTGCCGTTACCCCCCAGGCCGGATGGCCATCGATCATCCTCAGGGGAACGGGAGCCGCAGGGGGCGGGCACAGCGGGTCGGCGACGTAGGGCTTGACCTGGGAGACGTGGAAAGTGGGGCAGATGCGCATGTGAGAGGGGAGAGCAAGACGCACAGATACAGGGTTGACAATGCGGGAGATAACAAAGGGACCGATGAAGCGCTTGGTTAGCTTACGCTTCTCGGCAGGCACACTGACATTCTTTGTGGACAACCATACCTTGTCGCCCACCTTGTAATCCGGGGCAGGCCTCCTATGGCGGTTGGCCACCTCAATGTTCCGTTCCGTGGTCCTCAGAAGGGCTCTGCGGGCAATGGACCAAACTTGCCGACAGTGTCTGGCGTGAGCCTGAACAGACGGGACTGCTACCTCCCCCTCCTCCTCCGGGAACAAGGGTGGATCGTACCCCAGTGATGCCTTGAAGGGGGACATACCTGTGGACGAGGACACTGTGGTGTTATGAGCGTACTCGATCCACGGGAGGTACATGCTCCATGAAGAAGAGCAGGAGGAGATGACGCAGTGCAGCGCAGCCTCCAGCTCCTGATTGGCTCGCTCGCACTGGCCGTTACTCTGAGGATGGTATCCAGAGGAGAGACTGGCCGTGGCCTCAAGCGCCGTACAGAACGCCTTCCAAACCTGCGAGACGAACTGTGGCCCTCGATCCGAAACAATGTCAGCGGGGATTCCGTGAGGGCGAACCACATGGAGAACGAGGAGGTCCGCCGTTTCCCGCACTGAAGGAAACCCCCAGAGAGGCACAAAATGGGCAGCTTTAGAAAAGCGGTCCACGATGATTAAAACAGTCGTGAAGTGGCCGGAGGGGGGCAAACCGGTCACAAAGTCCATGGCTACATGGGACCAGGGGCGGGAGGGAACGGGCAAAGGATGAAGCAGACCTGCCGGGGCCGATGATGACGTCTTCCCCGTGGCGCACTGAGCACAGGCCCTGACGTAGTTGTTAACGTCCCTTCGCAGCCCTGGCCACCAAAAGGTTCTCTGGAGGAGATCAACAGTCCGACTCACACCCGGATGGCACGCCAGCTTGGACGCGTGACCCCACTCTATTACTCGGCTCCTGACAGGACGAGGGACGAACAAGCGACCTGGGGGCCCCCCACCCGGATCGGGCTCCACCTCCTGTGCTCTTCTGACTTTATCGCAGATGCCCCAGGTCAACGCACCAACCACACATGCAGGTGGCAGAATAGGCTCCTCCCGGTCGTCAGCGGAGGGCGCGTCAAACTGCCTGGAAAGGGTGTCAGGCTTGCCATTCCTACTCCCTGGCCGGTAGGTGATCGTAAAATTAAAACGGCCGAAGAAGAGAGACCAGCGGGCCTGACATGCATTCAACCGCTTGGCAGTCCTAAGGTATTCAAGATTGTGGTGGTCAGTCCAGACGACAAACGGCTGGGCAGCCCCCTCCAGCCAGTGTCTCCACTCCTCCAGCGCAAGTTTGACAGCCAATAGCTCCCTGTCGCCGATGCTGTAATTCCTCTCAGCAGGTGTCAAACGATGAGAGAAGTAAGCGCAGGGGCGGATTTTCCCGTCTGTCAGGGAGCGCTGAGAGAGTACCGCCCCCACCCCCGAATCCGATGCGTCCACCTCCACCAGGCATTGAAGCTCCGGGTCCACCTGGGTCAACACACAGGCCGAAGCAAACTCTCTCTTCAGCCTGTCAAATGCCGCGGCAGCCTCCTCACTCCAATGGAAAGGGACCTTCGGGGATGTGAGAGCAGTCAGGGGTCTGGCGATGTTCCCAAAATTTGGCACGAAGCGCCGGTAAAAATTGGCGAACCCCCAAAAACCCCTGTAGCTGTTTCCTGGATGTGGGCGTAGGCCAGTCCACCACCGGCTTGACCTTGTCCGGGTCGGGAAGCACCTGGTTACGGGCGATTATAAACCCCAGAAAGGAGGTGCGATCCGTGTGGAACTCACACTTCTCCGCCTTGACAAACAACTGATTCTCCAGGAGGCGCTGTAGGACCCGTCGTACATGCACCTGATGCTCCTCCAGTGTGCGCGAGAAGATGAGGATATCATCAAGATAAACAAAGACGAAGGAATTCAGAAAGTCCCAGAGAACGTCATTTATTAAGCGCTGGAACACTGCCGGAGCGTTGGTTGACCCAAACGGCATCACCAAATATTCAAAGTGGCCGCTCGGGGTCCGAAAAGCAGTCTTCCACTCATCTCCTTCCCGAATGCGCACCAGGTGATAGGCGTTCCGTAGATCTAGTTTAGTAAACCAAGACGCCCCCTGGAGGGAATCGAAGGCAGTGTTCATCAAGGGAAGAGTGTATTTGTCTCTAAAGGTAATGTCGTTGAGACCCCGGAAATCGATGCAGGGGCGCAGCGACCCGTCCTTCTTCCCAACGAAGAAAAACCCTGCCCCAACGGCTGAGGAGGATGGACGGATGATACCGGAGGCCAGGGACTCCTTGATGTACGTATCCATGGCCTCGCATTCCAGAGCTGACAGGCTGTACAGGCGGCTCGCCGGGAGAGGGGCCCAGCCTTGAGATTAATCGCGCAGTCGTACGGGCGATGGGGGGGAAGGGACAACGCCCGTGACTTACTAAACACCTGGCCCAAATCATGGTAGACGCCAGGCACCTTGGACAGGTCCGGAGGAGGTGTTGAGGGAGGCGTCATCGGCACTGAGGGAGTGCATGCAGCGGACTGAAGACAGGCGCTCAGGCAGAATGAGCTCCAAGCCGTTATTCTCCCAACTTGCCAGTCGAACGTGGGGTTATGCAACCGGAGCCATGGGTATCCCAAGATGACGGGCGAGGAGGAGAAGGGCAAGACCAGGAACCATATTTCCTCCCTGTGATTACCAGAAACTATCGTTAACACAGGTGCCGTCTGATGGGAAACTGACGTCAAAGATGTTTTTGACAGGGTGACCAGATGGATGGGCGGGCGTAAAGGTTGACAGCTGAGACCCATCAGGGTTGCCAGGTCTCTGGAGATAAAGTTTTGCTCAGCCCCAGATTCAACTAAGGCTAGTGTGGTGTGTGCCTTGTGTTTATGAATAAGCCGAATGGGAATGTGGCAACTAGTGAGGGGCTTTGTCTGATTCTTGTCCGCGAGTCCCCCTACCGTGACCCGCAGACCTCCCCCTTTTAACGGGCAATCGACTATTCCATGTGCCTCACTCCCACAGTAGAAGCATAACCCCTGCTCCCTGCGACGCTGTCTCTCAGCTGCTGTAAGACCCAATTGCCCCATAACCATATCCTCCTGCCCCGGAAGTTCTTCAGAAGCGGGCAGAGCAAGGAGGGGGGACCTAGTGGAGCGAGGGCGAGACTTATTAGCACGGTCAGCTGTTCGCCGTTCAGCCGCTCGCGCCCTCAGTCTGCTATCTAGGCTGATGGTGAGGGAGATTAATTCCCCAAGTCTATCTGGTTTCTCCTTAGACGCTAGCTCGTCTTTCAACTCGGAATTAAGGCTGCGGAGGAAAATTCCACAAAGTGCTGGCTCCCCCACCCAACCTGACCGGCTAATACCCGGAAATCCACAGAATAATCGGCAGCAGATCTACTGCCCTGCCGAAGTCCAAGCAGCCGTTCAGTTAACACCGCGCCCCGGTCCACATGATCGAACACTTCCATGAACTCCGCCACGAACAGCTGGTAAGTTAACAATGAATAATTTGGTTTGGCCATGATGGTATAAGCCCAATCAAGAGCCCTGCCTCCCAGCAGGTTGATGATGTACCCAATCTTATTCATATCAGTGGCAAAGTCCCCCGGGACGCGGAGAAAAACTGACTCACACTGTAGCAAAAACCCCCGAGCCTCCCCCAGTTTACCAGTAAAGCGTGCGGGGGTTGGTACAGGAGTTAGGCGATGTGTGGAAGGTAGGCTGGTTTGGCTAGTAGCTGCAACTGCGGGTGCAGAAGGCGCCCCGCTAGCCGGGGGGAATGCCTGGTGACCTTCCAGGCGATCCAGCCGGCTGTTAATCTGAGTTAGTTGGTTTAAGATTACTGTCTGCTGGTGGGAAAGCATGTCTACTCATGCGCTGAGTGTGTTAAAGCGGCACGACAACGCACTGTCTGATGGGTCATCCTGACGGAGTCATACTGACATGATTTACGACCCAAGAGACAGACGCTGACACGAGAGATACAGACAATAATCTTTATTGTAAATTTGTGAGTGAAGTGTGAGTGAATGTGTGAATGTTCGTCTGGCCACTGGAGCTGAGCCCATCTTGTGGTAACCTGGCAACCCTGGAAAACACAAGCACAAGGTTATGGTTGTTCAATAACAATGTTCGGCGGGTATGCTACAGGGGCTTACTTGCAGGTGCCACAATGAGAGGCTGACAGACTCCTGGTGCCCGAGCGACGTTGTGTTCGTGGTGTCCGGTGCTGTGGAGGTAAGGAGGAGCTCCGCGGAGCGGGGGACGGTGCCTCGTCAGCAGAGGAGGATGGTCCGCCGCCAGGGAGGTCCACCTGTGCACAGGGGAAAGGGCTAGCAGAGGAATTGTGAGGAGATGGCTTACGTGGCCTGGTTTGGCGAAGCGTAGAGTTCTCCACGAGAAGTCGAGATTTTGGCACGTTGCTCAGTGAGGGTGACAGACGACTCCGTGCTGAGGCGTCCGCGTGTTGGGCTTTTATGGCCCACTGATTGCCACCTGCTGAAGTGAGCGCAGCTGATGTTGATGATGCTGATGATGGCCTAGCGGCCATCATGACAAAACAGAAATTGAAAAGCCTCATGACTAAATTTAATTACCAACAAATGATCAAAGGACCCACCAGGATAACCAAACAATCTAGAACACTTATTGACATTGCATTTGCTAATAAACCAGAACAAATAACCAGAACCTATAATCTTGTAACTGGTCTCTCAGATCATAACATGGTTCTTACTGTCAGAAAACTCACTAAAAAGCGACTACAGTATTTTGGGGGAGTTGATACTGACAAAGTAAATTTTATTATTCCCTTATCAAAAACTGTGGAGTTTGAACATCACTTAAGTTTGGGGTCACCCAGACAATTATTTTGTGTTTTCCATGAAAAGTCACACTTATTTACCACCATGAGTTGTAAAATGAATAGAAAATATAGTCAAGACATTGACAAGGTTAGAAATAATGATTTGTATTTGAAATAGTAATTTTTTTCCTTCAAACTTTGCTTTCGTCAAAGAATCCTCCATTTGCAGCAATTACAGCATTGCAGACCTAACATGATTGCACAAGGGTTTTCTAATCATCCATTAGCCTTCTGAGGCAAGGAGCAAACACATTGTACCATTAGAACACTGGAGTGATAGTTGCTGGAAATGGGCCTCTATACACCTATGTAGATATTGCACCAAAAACCAGACATTTGTAGCTATAATAGTCATTTACCACATTAGCAATGTATAGAGTGTATTTCTGATTAGTTTAAAGTTATCTTCATTGAAAAAAAGTGCTTTTCTTTCAAAAATAAGGAAATTTCTAAGTGACCCCAAACTTTTGAACGGTAGTGTACATGATCAAGACATCAGTTTAGTTACATAATTCAAATACCTTGGAATTGTTCTAGATCCTCAATTCAAATTTAATCTTCATATAAAGAAGATTTCTAAAACAGTAAAAAAAAATCTGAACTGCTTTAAATTAATTAGATATTACATACCATACCAAGCAGCTGTACTGTATATGCATTCTATGTTTTTTTCTCATATATCATACTGTTTGACAGTCTGGGCTCAAGCAGCTCCTTCCACAATAAAACATATAGGTTCATTATATAATCAAACTCTAAAAATCTTGGATAAAAAGCCCATTAGGTGGCATCACTGTTATATTTTAAAAAAAAATACAATCTATTGAGTTTTGAGAGTTTCGTTGACCTCTGTTTTCTGAAATTAATTTTCAAATGTTTCCATAAATCAGCGCCAGAGCCACTTGCTGGATTCATCCAAAGACAGGACAGCAGCAGAGCCACCAGGAGTTCTGTTAACAATAACTGTAAAATATCCCACTGCAGAACCGCATTTGGACATACAGCTTTCTCTATAAAGGGCAATTAATGCTTAATGAGACCCAGAGAAATCACCCAGCGCCTGAGGTAAATCAATTCAATGTTGTAAATCAGTTTAAATATTTAGGAATTCAAATTGTGCCTAAGATAGAATCAGTCGCCAGTGCCAACTATGAAGCCTTAATGGCAGATATTAATGAGTTACTTCAGAGATGGATGTCACTACCAATGTCGATGATCGGGAGAATTAATATACTTAAAAGTAATATCTCACCCAAAATACTTTATTTATTTCAATACATTCCTTTACCACCACCTTCAGATCTATTCTTAAGAATTAAAAAAAAGTTAGTGGAATTTATATGGAACAATAGGAAGGCTAGATTACGTCTGTCCTTACTATATTTACCATTTGATCGTGGAGATCTGAAATGTCCAAACTTTATGTTGTATTACTGGTCAGCACAACTGAGGTCTATGACATATTATTTTTCATCAAATGATCTCCCTCACTGGACTGAAATGGAATCATACAATTTACCTTTACCTCTTCCCTTATTCATATACTCAGACTCGGCTAAAAAATTACAGAAACAAGTTAAAAATCCAATTGTAAAGCAACCACACTTATTGTCACAATTTAGCCCAATATGGGGTAATCAATATTTTACACCAGGGAGAGCGGATGCTGTATTTAAAGTATGGAATTTAAAAGGGATTCAAAAGATTCAAGACTTATATTTGTCACGTTCAGATAACATAATGTCTTTTGAAGAACTGAGGATCAAATTTAATCTTAATAGAACATATTTTTTTAAATATCTTCAGCTTAGGAATTTTATTCGATCAAATCAAAATAATGCTCTCACCCGACCTACTTATTCATCCTTGGAAAAAATTTTGACGAAAGATAGTAAGAGAAAGGGTATTATTTCAGAGTTTTATAACTCATTGACATTATCCTCAAGTGAAAACTCACAGAAAAGAGTGAACTACTGGAAAGAAGACCTGCAAATTGAAATTTCAGAGGAACAATGGGAATTGGCTTGTACCGAAGCTCAAACCAAATCAATAAATGTACGTCTTAAATTGATAAATTTTAAATGGTTAATGCGGATGTATGTTACACCGGTGGAGTTAAATAGATATAACAAAAACATACCAGATACATGCACAAAATGTATGGAAAGTAAAGGAACCCTATTTCACTGTTTATGGGAATGTAGAAAAATTAGTAGTAGTAGATTAGTTTATTTGACAGGGACAGTGCAATAAACATAGACAATTAATCAAAGACAATCAATCTGATGTGTTGCACATAGAGTGTATAGCTATTAGCTAATTTGCAACTCTTGTCCCTGGATGGGCTTTAGAAAAAAGAATCAAGATAAAAAATATACACAATAACCACATACATCAATGCATTGATGTATGTGCATTCATTCCATTAGAATGTTTTGGGAAGAGGTGAGGGTAACAATTGAAAAAATAATTTCAAAACAATTCACACTGAACTCTAAATTGTATTTGTTGGGTCTGTATCCAGAAAAACATAACTTTCATAATAGTGAAAGAGCATTCATAGACCTCAGTTTGCTTAATGCCAAAAAATGTATTGCACTACTGTGGAAAAAGATTCATAGACCAGATGTGACTCAGTGGATAAGACAGACGTTAACAAACCTTCCACTGGAAAGAATAACATACATACTGAAATCAAAGGAAAATGTGTTTGAGAATATGTGGAGTCCTTTCATTGATTATGTAAAGAAACTAAACATAACTTCTGAAGAAGAAGGTGAATGATGTGTGTGGACCTTGCAAATTCCAAATTGGTGAATGTATAATATGTATGCTTATGTAATAGATTACCTAGACTAAACAGAGGAGCATTGTTGATGACTTGACTTTGTTGGTGGTTGTTGGTGTTTTTAGTACATTTTTTTTAATTTTTATTTTTATTTTTTTTTTGTAGTTAGTGTTTTTTTTATTTTTAAATTGCTTTAGTGTTGGTGTTTGTTTGTGCCATGTTTGTAGAAAAAAGGTTCAATAAAAAATATTGTGGAAAAAAAAATGACAGAAAAACACAGCATAATAGACAAAGGGATTACCCATGGAAAGTGAAACTGTGTAATACATCATAGATGAATAGATGATGACCCGTACAGATACATGAATCGTACTCGCTGTACAATGCAGGACTATCAGGCGCAGGGTGAAATGTGAGGTTCCAGTTAGACTGCAAGGTGCAATATAGCAGCATTGTTATGACCAGAATTCAACATCAGAGTGAGTTATTGTCCAGTGAAATGGTATGTGACAGGAAAGATATCCTGTATCTAACCGTTCGGCTGCAAAGCTGTAGCAGTCTGCTGGAGAAAGTGCTCCACTGTCGGTCCAGTGTGTGGTGGACGGGGTGATCAGGATTGTCCATGATGGATCACAGTTTGTTCAGTGTCCTCCTCTCCACCACTGTCTCAAAGGTCTCCAGCCTGAGACCAACCACAGAGCCAGCCTTCTTGATAATCTTGTTAAGTCTGTTGGTGTCGCTGGCTCTAATACTGCTACCCCAACAGACAGCAGCAAAGAAGATGGTGCTGGCAAAAACGGCCTGGAAAAAAGCTCCAGCATCCTGTTGCACACGATGAAGGATCTCAGCTTCCTCATCTCCTTCTTGTAGAAAGCATTAATGTTAGATTTCCAGTTCAGTCCATTGCTGATCATGACACCCAGGACTTTGTAGTCCTCCACTACCTCCACATCCTACCGCCGTGATCTGCAATGGCTGTTAAAGCGTGCTATTCTTGCTGAAGCCAGTCACCATCACCCAAATTTAAGTGGGTTGCCTCCATTTAATCCAAGTGTTTTTAAGTCCTGGAACCTTTTTAACACTAAACAATGTTAAAACACTGACTCTCTTTTTTGGCTCTTGAGGGAGCCATTGATTTATGGAGTAAGGTTTGGATGTCTGCACTGAGACCACTCCTGGGTTGATGGCAGCACTCCTGAAAGCAAAGACTCTGACTCTGCAACAACTGGTAATTGCAGCAGGACCAACACTAATGGACACCCTGGCCGTAGCTACCTTACTGGGTATCCGGTCTGCCAGAGTGACTCAGAGGGTCCTGGAACTTTGGAGGCAGAGGCTCGATGGGAGGGAAAAGTGGCTTCTGGTGGACCACAGCAGAGGAGCCAGTGAACCCAACCACAGTGATCCTTTCCCAGAGATCTCCTTGAGCCCTGATCTTGGTCATCTAACTGGTCATTTGTTAAAAACGCACAGATCCATACAGTTGACCTGACACAATGCTGACAAAAAACGCTGTACATCAATTGTGTTAATATCATCAACAGAACAGGACTGCCCAGCAGACAAGTCATTGTGTGGACTGAGAAACTGATTGGGGATGGAGTGAGTCCACAATGGATAGTTCTGTACAAAGCTCCAATTAAAAAAAGGACAGCTTATCACCCTCATTGATCATCACCTTATCGTTGTGGGAGGTTTGCATGCCCTAGTAACGCCAGGAGCTATGTTGTCCGGGGCAATTTGCTTTTGGTAGGGTAACCCAATATAAACTGGTCCTGGGGGAAGGGCCAGACTAAGAGCAATCCTACAGACTCTCATGATGAATATTGGAACAAGGATTCAGTGTACCCCACCTGGTATGGGGTTACCGAGGCCCCACCCTGGAGCCAGGCTTGGGGAAGGAGGTCGATGGCTAGTGCCTGGTGGCCGGGTTTCTGCCCATGGGACCAGGCCAGGCTCAGCCTAAAGGAGTTACATGGCTCCTCCCTCCAGTAGGCTCACCACCTGAAGGAGGGACCATGGGGGTCTGGTGCTATGTAGATCAGGTGGCTGTTGATGGTGGAACTTAGCAGTCTGTTCCAACGCTTCTTAAACTGGCTTTTGGGACATGGAATGTTACCTGTCTGGTGGGGAAGGAGCCAGAGCTGGTGCATGAGGTTAAGAGATACTGGCAAGGTATAGTCGGCCTCACCTCAACACACAGCTCTTGTTCCAGAACCAGTCTCATGGAGAGGGGCTGGAGCATGGCCGACTCTGGAGTTGCCCCGGGCGAGGGGCAATGAGTAGGGGTGGGTATTCTTGTATCCCCCCACCTTGCTGCCTGTATATTGGAGTTTTCCCCGGTGGACAAAAGGGTTGTTTCCCTGTGCCTTCGGGTTGGGAAATGGGTCCTGACCATCATTTGTGCCTATGCACCAAATGATGGCTCAGAGTACCCACCCTTTTCGGAGTCTCTGACTGGGGTGCTGGAGGGTGCTCTCGTTGGAGACTTCATTGTCCTACTGGGGTACTTCAGTGCACATGTGGGCAATGACAGTGAAACCTTGAGGGGTGATTGGGAGGAACAACCTTCCTGATCTGAACCCGAGTGGTGTTCAGATATTGGACTTCTGTGCTAGCAACAGTTTGTCCATAATGAACACCATGTTCAAGCATAAGGGTGTCCATATGTGCACCTGGCACCAGGACACCCTGGGTCACAGGTTGATGATTAATTTTCTTATCGTGTCATCACAGCTGCGACCGTATGTCTTGGACACTCGGATAAAGAGAGGTGCAGAGCTGTCAACTGATCACCACCTGGTGGTGAGTTGGATCAGATGGCAGGGGAGGATGCCATTCAGACCTGGTAGACCCAAATGTGTAGTGAGAGTGTGGTAGGAACATCTGGCTAAGGCCCCTGTCTGGGAGGTCTTCAACTCCCACCCCTGGAAGAACTTCGCCCACATTGTGCATGGTGGCGCAGTGGTTAGCACTGTGGCAGCACAGTTAACCCTCGGCCGGGGGATCGCGGGAATCACGGGTTCGATCCCTGCCCCCGACTAACAGTGATCTGTGTGGAGTTTGCATGTTCTCCCCGTGTTGCGTGGGTTTACTCCGGGATTTCTCCGGTTTCCTCCCACATGCCAAAAAACATGCAGGTTAGGGATACGGGGCGCTTGCGCACGCAGCGACCGGCAGCTGGTGGCTTGTCACCAGACTGCAAAACAAATCTACCTACGGATACAAAATAAGTACAAAAAAAAAAATTGCGAGGGAGTCTGGAAACATGGAGTCTGAATGTACCTCCATTGTTGAAGCATCTGCCAAGAGCTGTGGTCGGAAGGTCGTCGGTGCATCTCATGGTGGCAACCCCCAAACCAACTTGTGGACACCAGTGGTGAGGGGGGCCATTAAGCTGAAGAAGGAGTCGTATCAAGCTTGGTTGGCTCGTGGAACAATAGAACCAGCTGAGGTGTAACGGCAGGCCAAGCAGAGTGCAGCTAGGGATATTGCTGAAGCAAAAACTCGGGTGTGGGAGGGGTTCAGTGAGGCAGTGGAACAGGACTTTCGGTAGGCTTCGAAGAGATTTTGGCAAACTGCCTGGCGGCTCAGGAGGGGGAAGCAGCTCCCTGTCCACACTGTATGGTGAGGATTGGACACTGCTGACATCGACTGGGGAAGTAATACTTCAAGGATCACCTCAATCCCACTGACACATTTTCCACAGAAGAAGCAGGGCTTGTGGACAAAGGGGACGGCTTGCTCATCACAGGGGCTGAAGTTTTCAAGGTGGTTAAAAAACTCTTTGGTGGCCGCACCCCAGGGGTGGAAGAGATTCGTCCTAAGTACCTCAAGGCCCTGGATGTTGTAGGGCTGTCATATTTGACATGCCTCTGCAACATTGTGTGGAGACCTAGGACAGTGCCGCCAAACTGGGGTGGTGGTTCCTCTCTTCACGAAGGGGGACTGGAGGGTGTTCTCCACCTTTAGAGGGATCACATTCCTCAGCCTCCCTGGGAAGGTCTATGCCAAAGTACTGGAGAGGAGACTCCGGCCTTTGGTCGAACCTTGGATTGAGAAGGCGCAATGTGGTTTTCGTCCTGGCCGTGGCATACTGTATCAGACCAGCTCTTTTCCCTCTCAAGAATCTTCAAGGGTTTGTGGGAGTTTGCCCAACCAGCTTACGTTTGTTTTGTGGACTTGGACAAGGCATTCATCTGCATCCCTCATGGTTTTTTGTGTTGGATGCTTCGGGAGAATGGTGTATCGAGCTTGTTGTTATGAGCTATCTGGTATCTATATGACGGTTTTGAGAGTTTGGTTCATATTGCCAACACTCGGTTGGACTCATTACCAGTGACAGTTGGACTCTGCCAGGTCTGCCCTTTGTCACCAATCCTGTTAATAGTTTTTATGGACAGTATTTCTAGGCACAGCCAGGGAATGGAGGATGTCACGCTTGGTGACCACAGGATCTCATCTCTGTATCCAGCAATGATCTACAGGTCTGACTGGGATGGTTTGCTGCTTAGTGTGAAGCTGCTGGGATGAGAATCAATTCCTCCAATTCCAAGTCCATGGTCCTAAGCAGGAAAAAGGTTGATTGTCTTCTTCATGTTGGGGAAAATCTCCTGCCCCAAGTGGAAGAGTTTAAGTACCTCAGGGTCTTACACAGGAGTTAGGGGAGAATGGAGCCAGAGATTGACAGACGGATTGGAGCAGCATCTGCGGTGATGCAGACATTGTACTTGTCTGTTGTGGTGAAGAGTGAGAAAAGCTTTAAGCTAAAGCTGTCGATTTACCAGTCAATCTATGTTCCTCCCTCAGCTTTGGTCACAAGCTTTGGGTATTGACCAAAAGAATGACATTGTGGATACAAGCGGCTGAAATGAGCTTTCTTCATAGGATTGCTGGACTCCCCCTTAGGGATAAGGTTAGGAGCTCAGTCATCTGGGACAGGCTCAGAGAAGAACCGCAACTCCTCCGCATTGAAAGGAGCCAGTTGAGGTGGTTTGGGCATATGATCAGGATTCCTCCTGGACACCTCCCACTTGTGGTGTTTCAGGCACAACCCACTGGCAGGAGACCCCGGGGAAGACCCAGGACTCTCTGGAGAGACGTCTCCCAGCTGGTCTGAAAACTCTTTGGTATCCTCTCTGAAGAGCTGGAGCAGATGGCTGGGGAGAGGGAAGTCTATGCTTCTCTACTTCTCTACTTGAACTGCTGCTTCTGCGACCCGTACCTCTGGAAAAGCGATAGTAAATGGATGGATGGATGGGTGGATCTCCAGTGAAGAATTTTACATGGAGCTACTGCCTCAAATGCTTTTATTTCTCTTCTTAACCCCTCTGTTTCAAACCAGTGCCCTTTCTGCAGTCTCCCTGAGACTGTGTTTCATGTTTTTAGTGTCAGAGGCTTACAGTGCTCTTCACTGTTTTAACCCCTTGCACTCTGGTCAATTTCCCTAAAAACGCCTAAAAATAACCTACCCAAAGTAAATCAAAAGCTGTTCTTCAACCCTTTGCAGCATCTTCATGGGGTTGGTCTCATTTAAAAGAAAACACTTTGAATTTTTTGGCAAAACAGTCATAATCTCTCTAAGTGCTCCTGCCACTGAGTAACAGTCATCTAAACATACTGAACTTGAAGAAAATAAATTTTACCTGGGTGTTTTTTTTGGATACAAATGCTTGCAAATAACACACAGCTGTCAGATATGGGCTGGAAAATGCAACAGAAATGTAGAACCAAGTGTTATCCAGCTGAGGTCAAAATTTTGTAACAATACCACAAAAAATGAATATATTACACAGCTTTTTTCTCAGGTTGTTCCCAGGCGTTTTTGAACTGTGCCGAACTGTGCCAAATGGCACAGTTTGGAAAAACGTCTGTAACTTTTGAATGATTCAATATAGAAGCTTCATCTTGGGCTCTAAATGAAAGGTGACACTCAGGGCTGTGTGTGTGTGTGTGTTGGGGGGGTTGTTTATTCATTCATTAATGAATGAATGAATGAATGAATGAACTGCAAACTTCTGTGTGGAGTTTGCATGTTCTCCCCGTGTCTGCGTGGGTTTACTCCGGGCACTCCGGTTTCCTCCCACATGCCAAAAACATGCAAGTTAGGTTAATTGGCATGAAAACTGGGGATTCTAAATTGTCCTTAGGTATGGATGTAAGAGTGAATGGTTGTCTGTCTCTTTGTGTTGGCCCTGCGATGGACTGGCGATCTGTCCAGGGTGTACCCTGCCTCTCACCTAAAGATGCTGGGATAGGCTCCAGCTCCCCCGCGACCCGAAAGGATTAAGCGGTAGAAGATGGATGGATGGATGGATGAACAAACAAGCCCCCACACACAAAGAAGCATGCCACGTAAAAAATGTGTGGCTTTTTTTTTACAAGAAAAAATAACCTACAGTGCATTAAAAATTATACTAAAATATCTGTAATGTAGAAGATAACAACTCCCCCTCCCCCCGCTACAGAGGACGGACATCGCCCATCGCCACATGACGGACCGCAGTGACGGTGCACTGCAGTCTACTACGCACAGTTGTACTAAAATATCTGCAATAACATCTGAAATATATCTGCAATCTGCTACAGAAGAGTAGCGGGGGGGGGGCATTCATGGTCCGGACGCGGCGCACGGACCGGTCCGTCAACGCTCCGTCATGTGGCGATGACGCACAGTTGTAATTTACCGATCGGTCAAAAGTCATTTTGATTACAATTTTCAGGGATAAAGAATAATTTAGCTTGTAACACTTACCTGTCCACAACAGCAGTGTTGCTGGTGAACTTCTCTTCCTCATTGTCAGATGAACATGACGCTGGTCTGCTTGTTACGACTGGTGGTTCTGGTCACGCGACCGGGTCAAACCATGATTCCATTATTGTGGTTTTGCGCTTCCATGATTGCGGTTTTGGCGAACGATTTTTCAAAACAAATAAGAACAGTAGTAAGAAAAAAAGACTGGCGAACACGTGTGTGTCACCAGCGGCGTACACAAAACAGTTTTTACGCACGGGACACACGCTTTCAATCGTGGAACTTCAATTGGCTCGCTGTATTCACAGCCATTGGTAGGCGGGTCCTTCTTGCTAGGTTTTCAGTCATTGGTTCTTCAGGGTTTCAGAAACCCAATTCAAGGCTCTTATTAGTCGAATGAGAGGTCAATCACATCTAAACCAATCAAACACTCCTTTGGCTTTCTGTTCGCGACTGTGTCTGAAGCTTTTTTTTTTTTCAGTGCGCCCTAGGACACAGAGACATGACCGCCCGCGGTATCCCGGAGTGCAAGAGGTTAACAAGTTTTTAATTTATTTAGTGAAAAATTTTCTGTGGGTCATTTTATTTATGGTGCAGAGTACAGAAAAACAAATAAGGAAAAGTGGCAACTTCTGAATTTTATTACTGGTGAAGTCAAGCTGGCAATACATGTAAGCAGAAGAGATAAAGTAGAGGGTGAACCAGTTCAAGAACCGGCCTCAATGTGGCGCTGCAACATCTGGTGCAGATGGAGACTGGCGTTCACCTTTTTTAAAATGACTGGGTAGTTGGATGCTTTTAGGCAAATGTGGTGCTACAGAAATATCCTCTGCAGTGTAGGTCAGGATGAACTGTGTGATGCACATTTTTTATTTGACGATTTATGTGTTCAGCATGTTTTAAAAATTACTTATGCTCTTATCAGCACTTTTACTTAGCTATTGTCTTGATGTCCTTGTAAATTTGTAAATAGTGTTTTTGAAAAAATAAAAAAAATCTTCTTCTTCTTCTTCTTCTTCTTGTCCCTTCAGGGTCTCCACAGTGGATCATCTGTCTCCATCTCACCCTATCCCTTCATCTTCCTCTGTAACACCAACCCTCTCCATGTCCTCCTTCACTACATCCATGAATCTCAAGAAACAAAGATTTTATTTGTCAATACTACTATACATACAGGACATTTAGGAGAATTGAATTGGTGCCTCTCTCTCTTCAATGGTGTGCACAATATAAAAAAGGAATAAGGCTGGAAAAACAACAACAGTAGTCTATGTACAGTAATGCTACCATAGTGCAAATGGTGACAAAAGATAGACCAAGACCTCACTTAGTGCAAATAAAGATAAACGATTAACGATTACACAACATAACAAAAATAATAGATAGATAGATAGATAGATAGATAGATAGATACTTTTTGGAACAAAAAAGTTAAAAAAAAATGACAAGTGCGACAAAGTGACAGTATACACTGTTTGAAAGGGAGAAGGAAGAAGTGAACACTTATTAACACCAACTCCTCTTTTCCATAAATACAACCCATGTGAATTATATACAAATTACCACATTTAAGACCCCAAGTAAACAATTAACTATATTTTGTACATATCAACATTAATACCCATCCATCCCAACATACATACAGTCCATACATCTAAACCAGCCCCAAACAACACAGATATACACAGTGTTGTCCCACCCACCATTCCATAGTGTCCCAGAGTGAGCATAGTGAATCGTACATATAAATACTACCCTTCTAACATATATTCTTTCAGCAATTAATGTTTATACCTCTTTTTGAATTGATTTCTGTTTGTACATAGTTTCAGTTCCGGCTCCAGACTGTTCCACAAATCCACCCCACAGACAGATATGCACAGACTTTTCTTAGTTGTTCATATCTTAGGTTTTGTAAAGTTAAAGTCTCCTCTCAAATTATGATCTTTGTCTCTTTTTTGAATATTTTTTGTACATTAGTTGGGAGTTGATTATTAATCGCCCTGTACATGACTTGTGCTGTCTTAAATTTAACTAAATCCATGAACTTTATGACATGTGACTTTAAAAACGAGTTGGTATGGTCTCTATATCCTACGTTATTTATTATCCTTATAGCTTTTTTTTTGTAATGTGCATGTTGACTGTAGGTTGGTCTTGTAGGTGTTTCCCCAGACTTCTACACAGTAGTTAAGATAAGGTAGAAACAGTGAATTGCACAGTAAGACCAATGATTTATAGTCCAAGATGTGTCTTGTCTTCCCCAGTATGCCTATACATTTTGCCAACTTGGCCCGGATGTGACTGACGTGAGGTTTCCAGCAGATTTTATTGTCTAGCGTCACCCCCAGAAACTTATTTTCCTGTACTGTTTCTCTTCTGGTATCATCTATTGTTACCATTATTTCATGATTTATTTTATAATTTCCAAACAACATAATCTTTGTTGTTTTTTTTTTTCAGATTTAGAGATAATTTATTTTGTTGAACCACTGCATTAACCTTTTCATTTCAGTTGTGACCACCTCTAAAACCTGCTGCAAATTCTCACCAGTACAAAGGATATTTGTGTCATCCGCAAACAAAATAAATTTCAGAATTTTTGATACTTGGCATATGTCATTTATATACAAGATAAGATAAGATAAGATAAGATAAGTCTTTATTAGTCTCATAATGGGGAAATTCCAGAATTGCAACAGCACAGGGATAGCAACACTCAGAGCAACAGCCGTGGGCTGCACGGTGGCGCAGTGGTTAGCACTGTGGCAGCACAGTTTTACCATCGGCCAGGGGAGCGCGGGGATCGTGGGTTCGATCCCAGCCCCCGACCAACAGTGATCTGTGTGGAGTTTGCATGTTCTCCCCGTGTTGCGTTGGTTTACTCCGGGATTTGTCCGGTTTCCTCCCACACGCCAAAAACATGCAGGTTAGGGAGTTAAGGGGCGCTTGCGCACGCAGCGACCGGCAGCTGGTGGCTTGTCACCAGACTGCAAAACAAATCTATCTACGGGTACAAATAAGTAACCAAAAAAAAAAAAAAAACAATCAGAAGGAAAGAGAAAAAAAGAAACAAGGGCAGCAAGTATACATATGTACATATACTGTATATATATATATATATATATATATATATATATATATATATATAGACACACAGTGTGGAGCATTGTAGCTAGATGGAATAAATATGTAGATATATAAACACACACAGTACGGAGCATTGTAACTAGATGGAATAATATTTTTTTTTTGTTACTTATTTGTACCCGTGGGCAGATTTGGTTTGCAGTCTGGTGACAAGCCACCGGCTGCCGGTCGCTGCGTACGCGAGCGCCCTAAACCTACATGTTTTTGGTGTGCGGGAGGAAACCGGAGAAATCCCGGAGTAAACCCACGCAACACGGGGAGAACATGCAAACTCCACACAGCTCACTGTTGGTCGGGGGCTGGGATCGAACCCACGATCTCATGATCCCCGCGGTCCCCCAGCTGAGGGTAAACTGTGCTGCCACAGTGCTAAACCACTGCGCCACCGTGCAGCCCACTGGGTGTGTTTATATATGTAGCTATATAAACACACAGTGTGGAGCATTGTAGCTAGATGGAATAAATATGTAAACATATAAACACACACTGTGCGGAGCATAGTCGCTAGATGGGATGAAACAGCACAACCGTCTACTTAGTTATCCTACATGGTATGATTATGTACCCCTACATATTCTCACCCTCCATAGTGACTGGTATTTTCCTAGTTGTATGCCGGAGGGGACCATTGTATAAGTCTATTGCGTCTTTTTCATTCAAAACTATTAGGTTTTCACGTCTTTTTGTTATCTCTGCGAGCAGCCCTGCTTAGGTTGTACAGTCTGACAGCCGTTGGTAGGAAGGACCTGCGAAACCTCTCAGTTGTGCACCTAAGATGATGTAGTCTGCTGCTAAATGAGCTCCTCAGTGCATTCAGTATGTCCTGCATAGGGTGGAACTCGGACTCCAGCAGAGATGACAGTTTAGCCACCGTCCTTCTCTCTCCTATCTCCTCCACTGGGTCAAGGCGCTGCCTTAAAGAGTTTGGGTCCCAAAACTGACCCCTTGGGCACACCACAAGTGATAAAATCAAGTGACAAAATAATTGTTTTGTAAGTTGTCTGTGTTTTTTCAACTGATTTAAGACAGTTTTGCACCGCTGAATCCGAAAATGACATCCTTTTCTCTCGATCAGGTCAGGTTTTTATGCTAAGTTATAAGCAGTTGTACAGCAGTTGTACAGTTGTACTGTAAATTGAATAGTAGACACTGATAGAGGTAAGTATATGTAAATTGAAAGTTACATCATCATTGCTCAAAATTCAGAGAATTTCAAGAAATAAAAAATAATTTTCCATCAAATTAAGTGAAAATAACCATACATGTAAACAAAAATGTAAAAAAAAAACATGTGGCGATAGTTCAAAAAGTTGACCTCATTGAGCAAAACCAATGTGATTTTTTGATTCAGCTCATCAAAATTGTCCTAAATCAGCTAAAAAAAAAACCTTAGACAATAAATTTGGTATTGACCAGTGTTATGAAACCCAGCAATCCTGCTGTATATAAAGAAAAGTAGAGTAGTAATACCCGTAGTTACAAATTCAATGCAGTAGTGTCAGTCCAGACAGTGGCAGATAGGTCTGCACATGATCAGTATTGCAATGACAGACAGCAGCAGATATGGCATTTGTGCAAATGGTTGCAGTAAAGTGCCGAGACATACAGCAGCAGATGTATTACTGTTGGTGTGCCAGTTTTTCTGTGCCAACAACTGAGGTAGTTATTCAATTCAATTCAATTCAATTCAACTTTATTTATATAGCGCCATTTCACAACAACAGTCATCTCATAGCACTATCAACTGTAGGGTTGATATTGTGCAGGTGTGTGCGTTATGATGGTGTGTGTGTGTGTGTGTGTGGGGGGGGGGGGGTTAGTGGACAGAGTTCAGGGTCCCGATGGCCTGATGAACAAAGCGGTTTAGCAGGATCTTGTGGAGCGGTCCTGGGGGCACCTCCCACCCCTCACACACCCCCTCTTGAGGGGGAGTGTAAGGGGTGGGAGGTGTCGCCTGCGATGTTGATGGCTCTGCGGCTGAGGTGGATGAGGTAGATGTCCAAGAGGAGGGGCAGAGGGGCACCGATGATCTTGCTGGCTGCTTTCACGGTGTTTTGTAGTGTCTTCCGGCAGGAGGCAGTGCAGCTTCCATACCACACAGTGATATAGGGGTTGTCCTGCCTGTGGCAGGACAACCCCTCACAGCACCAGTAAATATACAGGGAACAGACATCGAGATGGTGACAGCCTATAAGTACCTGGGTGTTCATCTGAACAATAAACTAGACTGGTCACACAATACTGATGGATGCACTCTACAAGAAGGGACAGCACAGGCTGTTCCTGCTGAGGAGACTCAGGTCTTTTGGTGTACAAGGGGCGCTGCTGAAGACTTTCTATGACACGGTGGTGGCATCAGCTATCACTTTTGGAGTGGTCTGCTGGGGCAGTGGCATTACTGCAGCCGATAGGAAGAGACTGAACAAACTGATCAAGAAAGCTAGCTCTGTCCTGGGGCAGCGCCTTGATCCGGTGGAGGAGATAGGAGAGAGAAGGACGGTGGCTAAACTGTCATCTCTGCTAGAGTCCGAGTTCCACCCTATGCAAGACATACTGAATGCACTGAGGAGCTCATTTAGCAGCAGACTACATCATCCCAGGTGCACAACCGAGAGGTTTCGCAGGTCCTTCCTACCAACGGCTGTCAGACTGTACAACCTAAGCAGGGCTGCGTGCAGAGATAGCAAAAAGACGTAACAAGCTAATAGTTTTTTGAATGCAAAAAATGCAATAGACTTACACAATGGTCCCCTCCGGCATACAACTAGGAAAATTCCGGTCGCTATGGAGAGTGAGAATATGTATGGGCACATAATCATACCATGTAGGATAACTAAGTAGACGGTTGTGCTGTTTCATCCCATCTAGCAACAATGCTCTGCACTGTGTGTGTTTATATATTTACATATTTATTCCATCTAGCTGCAATGCTCCGCACTGGGTGTGTTTATATTTATATATCTATATATTTATTCCATCTAGCTACAATGCTCCGCACTGTGTGTTTATATATCTACATATTATTCCATCTAGCTACAATGCGCCGCACTGTGTGTGTTTATATATTTACATATTTATTCCATCTAGCTACAATGCTCTGCACTGTGTCTGTGTGTGTGTATATATATATATATATATTTTATAGTAATATGTACATATGTATATTAGCTGCTCTTGCTTGCTTGTTTTTTTTTTCTTGCCTTCTGATTGTTGCTCTGAGTGTTGCTATCCCTGTGCTGTTGCAATCCTGGAATTTCCCCGTTGTGGGACTAATAAAGGCTTATCTTATCTTATCTTATAGCTGGTGAGGATGCTCTCAATGGTGCCCCATGTAGAATGAGCACATGATGTGGGATGGGACTCGTGCTCTCCTCAATTTGCGGAGGAAATGGAGGGAATTTTGAGCCTTCTTGGCCAGTGATGTGGTGTTGTTGGACCAGGAGAGGTCCTCAGAGATGTGCACCCCAAGGAACTTATTGCTGCTCAGCCTCTCCACAGCTTCACCATTGATAAAGCTGGTAAATCTGCGCATGTGTCAGCGTCTGTAAACGTCACGTCGCTGTCAAAGTGTTATCTAGACTGCTTTTATTTGTTTTATTAACTCCGTTTTTAATTTTTTTTTGTCTCTCCTTTATTGATATTAGCTTTTTACTTAGTGTTAGCTTAGTGTTAGCTAAGTAAATACAAAAGCCCAATAAGGCACACAGGTGAATCAGACCCCGGGCAGGGCTGTTTCACCAGGTTAGGCTAACCTGTTTTTAGCTAGCTAGCTAGCCACTTCTCACCTGGAACGCCATGACTCCATCCTAAACGTGTGTCAGCTGTGTGTCCCTCCTTAAGAAGGTTTCTGAGTTGGAATTGAGACTCTCCAACCTCTATAAGATTTGGGAGGCTGAAGACCACCTAGATACTATAATTCTTGAGCGGACATCGGCCCCGGCATCCGACTCTCAGCTAGCAGAGACAGCTAATTACCTGGGTGAAATTAACACTTCGTCATCCACTTCCACCCCTGCTCCGGTCACGTCAGCTGTCCAGGACCCCAGCAATAAACACTGGCTTCAGCTTGGAGCTAAACCCAAAGCCCCTGGTGGTTTTTCACTTCCTCAATGCGTGCCCTGGACCTTAGTTGGGCAAACTAGCAAACATCGGCTATTGATAAGACATGGCCGCCCCTCCTCTCTTCCCCTGTTGCTGGAAAACAGATTTGACATCCTTTCCCTGGAAGATTTTCCCCACCTGGACGTCAATCATCCTCCCATGGCTGCCCCATCCTCCTTCAGCAGCGGTCCAAACCCGCAAACCCCGAATTAAAACTACTTTAGGTGTGCCAAACTATACACCAGCTCCAAAAAGAAGAGAGCGCATCACCCTGCCATCACTGCAACAACAACGGCAAAATTATCAACCATTTCAGAAGCCACTGGCAAAGCCCCCCTCCCCCTCCCAGACGACGCTGGTAATTGGCGATTCGATAATGAGGAACGTCAGAAGCAGGTACTGTGTCACAAAATTTTTTCCTGGGGCTAAAGTGTCTGACATTGAGGCTCATACCCCTGACCTATTAAATGAATTCCCCCACGCTAAAACTGTCATTGTGCATGTTGGATGCAACAACATCCCAGATGAAGCGTTGGAGATCTTAAAGAGTGACTCCAAGAGCCTTCTGTCCACTTATGAACTGTGGCAGATGTGTGTTTATTTCTGGACCATTAGCACCTCGATTCCAAGGTTGTCATAGCCAGGAGCGGCACTGGTGTTAAGCTCCCAGTGCTCATAAAATGCTCCTTACGGCATGCGTCTCGAAAAGCCTCTGACAACTAAGTCCAACTACTAGCCTGCCCGTGTGGTTTAGTCTCTAAGCCCGGCGGAACTGCTTTTACTAATAGGAGAAGGGGCGAGGGCGGATCTCTGGTGCCTTAAAACCAGATGCTTTGGGTAGATGGTGGCTCGTCAACCTGGGAAGGTAGCCCATCTAGGGGAAAGTAAACCCTGATTTCAACCCTCTGCCGCCTTGCGGCACACCCGGTCACGGGAAAGGCTTCGGGAGTCAACCCTGAGGAAAAATCCGGAGTTGGAGCCCCTAAGGCAGTTCTCTGTTGTGCTCAACATCGTTCTGGCAGCTCCTGCGACGGCGCTGGTGCCAAACTATAGCAACCCTGCTGTTCCTTTGGATTCATCAGTGACGTGGAGAGGGGGGACATGCTGCATGGGTAACATCTTGTCCTCCATAGCTTCCTGCCAGGCTTGAATCCTACCAACGCCCAACGCTGGAAGGTAGAACACCGGTGCGCATTGGCCTGTTCAGCCACAGGTGGTGCTGTTCCAGCAGAGTAGACGTTTAGGATTCTCTTCCATGGTCATCATAGACCGACGGAGGCCAACGACAATTAGCACCTTTCAGACAAGGTTGCAATTATTTTAGCAGAACTCTCAGCCTTAATACCTGGTTGTGTTCTACATGTCCTACTTTTAACATTGGTTTTATAGACAATTTCAACCTGTTCAGCTCTATTTGCTGACAAACCAACTCCAGTCTGCATCCTCTGAAAAGGACAGCAAGCAGACAGACGTGTCACCTCTCCGTCCGGGGATTCATCCTCTATAGTCCACACCTCCCTGGGAGGTTGAAATGCTTCAGAAGCTCCGGCACTCGTCTCCAGCCTCCCGTATCTGCCTGACCTTAACTTTGAACATGAGGAGGAGGAGAAGGAGACAAAGATCAGTGTAACAGTGGAAAAAGAGAGAAATTTGGTTAAAAAAAATCTGAGATCCAGCAAAAGTGTTTATTTAATTTAGCAAATAATCATAAAGTAAATCAGGAAGGATGACATGTAACTCATGGTGAATCTGACTTTAATCCCTTCTGTTAGAATGGAAATGAAAAGATCAAATGTGTCCACTGCAACTCATGGAGGCTTCTTCCCGGGTCACTGTACTCCACCTGCTGTATTACTTCCTGATTTCCTGAACGGTGATGTTGGTGGAAGGGAACCCAATAGCACACCTAAAACATCAGCCTGACATACCAACTTTACATCGGTAATACATTTTATAAATTATTGTTTTATAAATACATTTTATAAATGTCGTTTGCACAATGGCAAGACAACGGCTAGAATTTGTAGCTTGCGGTGTTTCCCAGGGACGTGTCCTGGGTCTGTTACCATTTCATATTTATAACATTATATATAACCAGTGTTGGACAAGTTACTAAAAAGTACTTTTAAAAAGTACTACTAAAAAGTAGTAACTAGTTACAGTTACTAGTTACTTCTTTTCAAAAGTAACTGAGTTACTTTTGATATACTGCATGATTTAAGTAATTAGTTACTTGGAAAAGTAACTTTCATATTACTTTTAAATGCATATTTAAATCATCTTGCAAACACAGCAAGATCAAGGGCCACTTGTCATCAGAAAAAAGAAGAAAGAAAACTGATGAGAAAAAGTCTCATCTTACAAAGAAAAAAATGTCTCAGATTTACATAAACTATTATAATCAGTAGAAAGTCAGAAATTTACTAGAAATAAAGCTGTAAATTCACAGAGAAAATTTTGGACTCCCTGGTGGGCCGTTTTTGGCCCACAAGCCATGTTTGACACCCCTGGACCAGCCCATTAAAAACACATATTTAGAGGATTTACTTCCATGAAATAGTTGCAGATCACAACAGCATGTCAATGAATGAGATAAAATAAAACAGAAAGCACAGATAAATGAAAGTTCACTGCTTAGAAGAAGCTGTTCTTTACTGCAACAAATCACAGTCACTTTTTCTCTGTGCGTAAGAAAACTTTAAATGCATTTAATGCGGACATTGAATGCCAGCTTCTTGCTCAAAAAATACTCATGTTTAACCACAGAGGTAGGAGCTGTTGGGGGATACTCACCACTCGGACAACAGGCTATCAGGGCTTGATATGAGAAGTCGCCACCGCCACAGTATTTCTTCCTACCGGGCTGCAGCGTGAACTGGGCCAGGACAGGAAACCGACCCATGGAGGAGACTGACATCTGCGCCAGCTATGGTAGGGTCAGTTTATTGTCATGTTCCTGTCATGTTCCTGTTATAAGCGTGTCTTAAGGAAATCAAAGCTTGGATGACTTGTAATTTCCTGCTATTAAATTCAGATAAGACTGAAGTCATTCTTGTTGGTCCAGAACACCATGGAAATACCATTCCAAATCAAACTTTTAATTTGAATGTGGTTACTCTTTCTCTTAATAGCTCTGTGAGGATCCTTGGAGTTATTTTTGATCAAGATCTGTCTTTCAATTCACATATTAAATTTGTTTCTAAGACTGCCTTCTATCATTTGCGTAATATTGCCAAGATTAGGAGTATCTTGTCTCAAAGTGATGCTGAGAAACTGATCCACGCTTTTGTTAGCTCAAGATTAGATTATAGTAATTCTTTATTATCAGGTTGTCCTAAAACATCTTTAAAAAGTCTTCACTTGATTCAAAATGCTGCAGCAAGAGTTTTAATAGATATTAGAAAGAGAGATCATATCTCTCCGGTTCTGGCCTCCCTTCATTGGCTTCCCATAGAGGTTATAATTAAGTTTAAAATCCTTCTTCTCACTTACAAAGCTCTAAACAATCAGGCCCCTTTTATTTAAAAGATCTAATATTACCCTATTATCCTAACAGAGCACTACGCTCCCAAAATGCTGGATTATTTGTAATACCTAGAATCTCCAAAAGTACAATGGCAGGCAGAGCCTTCAGTTATCAAGCTCCTCACCTGTGGAACCAGCTGCCAATCTGGATTCGAGAGTCAGTCTTGATCTCTGTTTTTAAGAATAGGGTTAAAACCTTCCTTTTTGATATAACCTACAATTAGGGAGGGATCATGTGTCTCTGAACCCTCCCTTAGTTATGCTGCTAATAGGTTTAGTCAGCCGGGGGACCTCCAGTAATGCACTGGGCTTCACCTCTTTCTTCACTCTCAATGAAATATTTTTTTGCTGGTCATTAACATCTGTTTGTTCTCTCCCATAGATTGAGTCCCTATCGTGCTGTTTGCTCTCTACATGTCTGTTCTTTTCTTCTTCTCTATCCCCTCACCCCCCAGCCAGTCGCAGCAAATGACTGCCCCTCCCTGAGCCTGGTTCTGCTGGAGGTTTCTTCCTGTTAAAAGGGAGTTTTTCCTCTCCACCGTCACCAAGCACTTACTCACAGGGGATTGCCTGATTGCTGGGGTCTTTCTGCATTTGTGGAGGTTTCTCCTACAATTGAAAGTGTTATGAGATTACTGTTGTTGTGAAATGGAGCTATATAAATAAAGTTGAATTGAACTGAATTGAATTCATGTTCCTGGGGCACGGGTTAGAGCGAAGCCTAGTTTGTCTGCCCAGTGAACATTTTGCTGTTTATGTTCTATCTCTTAGTTTACAGTGATCCCTCACTTATCGCGTTTAATGGGGACCAGAACCGACCGCGAAAAGTGAAAAACCGCGAAGTAGCGTCACCCCCCCCAAGGGCGTCACAAGCACTATTTTGCACAAAAAGGCACAAGAGAACAGCGAAAAGTGCCACTAAGCAACACGAGCGATAAAGAACAATGAATGTGGTCTTCCTTCGCTGGGTATGTGCGCTCGGCAGGGAGAGAAGCTGGGTAAAACGTCTCGGCCAATCAGCTTGCGAGATTCCCGAGCGGTGAAGAGGTGGGCGGAGAGGAGTGGAGCGGTGGTCAGAGAGGTGGATTTTGAGTTGTGCGGGCTCTCCATGTTGATACCTGATGTTCTAATGTAGTCTCCCTGCCTTCTGCTAGCGCCCGGGCAACTTTCGTGCCATTTTTTCTCAATTTTGAATTTTTGATGAATATTTTTGAAAAATCCGTGATGCACTGAGGGCGCGAAAGGTGAAACATGAAGTAGTGAGGGATCATTGTATTATGATGTTTTTGAGCTTTGTTATATCTGCATTTTCTGTTTCCGGTTTTGTTTATTTTGACAGCGCTGTGCAGCTTCCGGCTGTTCCTTCCTTCGGACCTGCACAGCTGCTGTTGTCATGTTCTACTACTTGCTTCTTTCCATTTCCTGCCATGACCTATTTTCATGGCTTAGGTTCTGCTGTTGAGGTAAGTTGATGCACTCCATCTTGATGCCTGTTTTCTGTTTTTTTCTCAGCCGTCGAGCCCACTGCTCTTGGGGTTCCCAGCTGAGCTTTTTCTCTTGCTCAGGCATTCCCTGTATTTGGCACCATTGACGTTGAGATTGACATTGACACCACCGCGGGTGCAACTCAGCCCGAGCCTGGGATCACTGCAGGTGCATCCCAAAAAGTTCTTCCCGGAAGACCGCCTGATGGACTGCCTCATCAGTCATGTTTGTTTTGGGGTAAGGGTAAGCCACCTGACGTGTCCAAGCACAGATGCCGTTGGTCTTTTGACTTAGGAAGACCGTCGGAACAGCCCTTGCTGCTTCGCTGGTGCTGGGGCTTGAAGAGGCCACCCGAAGCATTCCAGCACACATGCCGGTGGCCGTGGGACTCAGGAAGACCACCTGAACTGTTCGCTGACTCATCAGTTGGGCTCAGAGTCCCCTGTTGCCACCTTTTGGACAGAGTGTAGTTCATGAGTGTTTTCTTTTTGTATTTTTTTTTGTTCCAGTTTCAGTCTCTCCGTTCCTAGATTCCCCCTCCTTTCCCTCCTTTTTGTTTTTTCTTGTGATCTTACCCTGGGGTGTCTGGTTCCCACCCCTTGAGGGGGGAGCTCTGTAATGTTCCTGGGACACGGGTTTGAGCAGTGCCCAGGTTGTGTGCCCAGTGAACATTTTGCTGTTTATTTTCTCTTATCTCTTAGTTTATTATGATGTTTTTGATCTTTGACACATCTGTATTTTCTGTTTCCGGTTTTGTTTATTTTGACAGCACTGTTCAGCTTCCGGCTGTTCCTTCATTCGGACCTGCACAGCTGCTGCCTATTGATTACTCATGAGCTGCACCTGTCTGTGATTATTTAAGGAACACGACAACTTCAGCTGTTGCCGTGTCCTACTACTCGCTTCCTGCCATTTCCTGCCGTGACCTATTTTCATGGTTTAGGTTATGCTGTTTAGGTAAGTTGGTGTGCTCCATCTTTGTGCCTTTTTTCTGTTTTTTCTCAGCCGTCAAGCCCATTGGTCTTGGGATTCCCGGCTCTCTTGCTCAGGCATTTCCTGTATTTGGCACCATTGAAGTTGAGCCCAACTTTCCTCCAGCATTGGTTATTTTCATTTCCATTTCATCATATTGTATGTATCGTCATCGCTCGTCTGTTTGCTTGTTGGAGCACTTTAAATTTATTCTTTATTTTTCCTACATGTTCACCAGTCAGTTTGGGAGCGTTTTGTTTTTACTTTCTTATTTTGGCTTACAAGTTAGTTTGGGAGTTTTTGTGTTGTCCTTTATGTTAATAAATGTGCAGAAACTTATGGTGTGCGTGTGGTGTCCTATTCTGCACCTGTTCACTGGTACGTTCATGACATTCATTTGGCAAAAAATATCTATCCATATTAGTAAAACAAGTAACGCATCTGATCAAATGTCAGTAACTCTAACGCATCCTTGAATTATTAAACAGTAATTTCGTTACACAGCACATTATTGCAAAAGTAGTAACATTACAGTAACACGTTACTTTGTAATGCGTTACTCCAAACACTGTATATAACATTTCATACACACATACACGGTCAGCATCGGCAAGTTTACATCAGGAATACACAAAAGCACAATAAAGTTGACTTTGACTTGACTTTGACATCTGATTGAGGTCGTTTGCATGTTGGTCAGACATTGTCTAGACGTCAGTGTAACGCTATGTGACAGCTGGCTAGGTACATGGTGATACCGTGTTTTAATTAATCATTCACAAAATAAGTTGAAAGTGATTGAATTGAACTGAATTAATACATATATAAAGTGGCAATTTTTTATCAAAAATTTGTAATTTTTTTCAAGAGCTCCAAATTTATTGTCACAAATTTGCTAATTTTTCCCTGTAAATTAAAAAAAAAAATTCTAAAATTTGCAGCTTTTTCTTGTAAATGTTGACTTTTTTCTTGTAAATTTACAATTTTTTTCTTAAAAATTTGCAGCTTTTTTGCTGTAAATTTAAGTTTTCAACCTCTAAATTTGCTACATTTTATAGATTTGAAAATTTTTTCTAACAAATCTGAAACTTTTTCTTGTAAATATTTACCATTTTTTCTTGTAAACAGACAAATTTTTTCTGAAGAATTGGCAACTTTTTTACTGTACATTTACAAGATTTTACCTGTAAATTTGTTACTATTTTGGAGATTTTAAAACTTTTTTCTTGCAAGTTTTTTCTTGTATATTTCTGATTTTTCTCTTCTAAATTTTAATTTTTTTTTCATGTAAATTTTCAACTTTGTTTCTGCTCTAAATATCTAATATAATATAATATGATTTTGGCTGCACGGTGATGCAGTGGTTAGCACTGTGACAGCACAGTTTTACCCTTGGCCGGGGGATCGCGGAGATCGTGGGTTCGATCCCTGCCCCCGGCCAACAGTGATCCGTGTGGAGTTTGCATGTTCTCCCCATGTTTGCGTGGGTTTACTCCGGGATTTCTCCGGTTTCCTCCCACATGCCAAAAACATGCAGGTTAGGGAGTTAAGGGGCGCTTGTGCACGCAGCGACCGGCGGCTGGTGGTTTGTCACCAGACTGCAAAACAAATCTACCTACGGGTACAAAATAAGTAATAAAAAAAAAATTTTAAAAATAAATATGCAACTAAAAACTTATTTTTTTTAAACTTGCATTTTTAATCATATTTTTGCCCCTTAATTCTTGCAAATTTGTACCTAATTTACATTTATCCATTTCTACCTTGTGCTAAATTGGTTGTTAAAAATAATTAGTGGCCTACTGGCATCCACCAATAACATGCCGGTGGTGGAGGACAGAAGAAGCTCATCAGACTGCTTTTTTGCAGATGACAGCAGATGCCGTGGTGGACATGTTGCCTTGTTAACGTAACAGTTGTGGTGCCAGTTTTACCCATTCTATCCACCCTCAGTGGAACCATGCTCATCTACTGACACTCAGACACATTCATCATTATTAGATGACATTTTAGGACCTAAACATCTCCTCCAGTCTCTGCTCTTCAACACCTTCTAATGGAGATAAAAAAGAAAAACACCCATCCATTTGCGTTTGAGCCAGTCATGGTTGGGCACATTCACTCCTTCCTACAGACAAGCTCCTCCGCAGGGGAACGCTGCTCTGAAATGAAAATTAAACACCCTGCAGGGATGAGCGGAGCTACACACGGCATTATTGGAATTTATACAGAGCACTAAACAAATTCACTCACAGTTTGTACAGCAGATCCAGCCTGCTCTAAAGCAGCTGGAGGGGAGAGGGAAAGCCCACAGAGACCATGGAGCAGAGGCTCTGAAATAGCAGACTGCTATCCAGAAGAGCTGCAGAAGAGTTTGGAGGGTAAATGTGACCCAGAAAAGAAAAATTCAATCCACTGTGCTTTCTAGTTCTGCTGATTTTCTGCTGCTGGATATCATTCGACAGCAGAGGTGTGGAGACTTCTGCGATGGCAGGAGAAGATTCTGCTGTGAGAGGTTTTAAGACTTCTGCAATGTGACAAGAAGGTTCTGGTGTCAGAGGTGTGGAGATTTCTGTAATGGAACAACAAGGTTCTGATGAAAAAGGTGTGGAAACTTCTGTGATGGGAGGAGAAGGTTCTGATGTCAGAGGTGTGGAGATTTCTGCAATGGGAGGAGAAGGTTCTGGTTTCAGAGGTGTGGAAACTTCTACAATAGAAGGAGAAGGTTCTGGTGTTGTCTGGTGAATGCCCAGGGCTGGGCATAATAAAGGACCCAAACATGAGACTCAAGTTTGATAGTTTTATTGAACTAGTAAACCACACACAGCTCGAGGGCTGAAAATAATAAGGCACGGCAAGAAAAGGCAAAAACAAAGCTTTCCAAAGCAAGGCCAAATAAGGCAGGATACAGGCATGGCAGAAGCATGTTGTCCACGGCAGTTTGATCAGGATGCCATGCCAAGGTAAGGGGCGGTGTTCCTTTAATAAAGCAGGGCTAATGAACTAAATTTCAAACAGACATGGACAATTAGCAAACAAGGGTCAGCAAAGCAAAACTCCGACTAGACTAAGACGGAACTAAATAACAGGAATGATAACCAGATCCAAGGACAAGGAAGGGATAAATATAAAACGAGAACATGATAATAGTAATGGTGTCAGAGGTCTGGAGACGTCTGTGATGGGAAAAGAAAGTTCTGGTGGAAGAAACAAGTCAAGTAAATCTGATGTCCTAAATTTACGTTTTGAGTGAGCTCTAGAGGTCATGTGGAGAATGGTGTGAAGTGACATGGTGGAATGTGTGTAAAATAGACCCCAGGCTTTACAGCAGCATGAGCAAATGCTATGTGAGTCACTAATTCACCCACAATAGTTTTGAGGGGGTGATAGGATATTTTCAAGTTTCATTAATTATTCTATATGATTTTAATGCTATATTATTCTATTTTATATTATTATTCTTTCTGGTGCATATAAAATCCAATGTCTGGGTCACTGTGATATTTTTATTGTCTCAGAGCTTGAAAAGACTGTCTGTTTTCAGAGCAAGATTAGGATGAGCAAGATTGTGAATAATGACGAAAGTTTCATTGTTTTATCATACCAAACTGTACTGTATTGTCAGGATGACCAGATCATGTTAGAATGTTCATTGCTGACCACAGATAAAGAAGGAGTCACTTGGAGAGTTGGCTCCTGCCAGTCTAGCTCAGATAAGAGACCGAGGTATAAAAGAGCAACATCTTTGAACACATATTAGGGAGTCGGTGCTGTGAAGCTCTGAGGCGAGTGTATGCTGTTACTGATTTCCTCCTTTCTGATCAGAAGGAGAATAAATGACTCAGAACTTGGAAAACCGCCTATTGATTATTGTTTCAGCCTCAGTCAATTCATTTTTGTTCTAACATGATTGTCGCCCGACGTGGGACCCATATAGAGTGGTCCACGGCGTTTTCCGACGAGCCTGGACTTTAGACAAGTGCACAGTCAAAGGAGTGGAGAGACCCATACTTCTGGGAAGCGCTGAAAAAAAACGCTGAATTTCCCTCTTCAAAGGCCCTGGTGATGTCGGGGAGCGGCGTGGGGCTCTGACGGGTCTACCGGAACTCAGAGGCGGATTCCAGGTGTGAGTAATTTATTCCAGTTTTTGTTATTGTTGTTATGGCCAGAGAGTGATTGCCTAGACCGATTGTACACTAGGTGAAAGACTGAAAGAAAGAGACCTACAGCCTAATTGATGAGTTATTTTACTCACGGTGCGGGTATCACAATAATCCCTTGGGAAGATGGAGCTTTCCTTTCCAAGCGGTGATTGATATTCCTAGATCCGGGGTAATTCTTAGAAATTCGCTGGATTCCGACTTTCGAAGTAAGTTCTAGATGGAGGTCTAGAAGCCAGTACTGGGTTAAAAAAAAATAGGAAAGATACGTGTTCTCGTTCCTCTCCGGAAGAGTCACGTGATCCCAGAGAAGTTAATTTTTTGGGGTAAGATTCGTGCCAAATTTTGGCGTGCCTTTTGGGACTGCTTCTGCTTATGTTTCAGTTTTGGACTTGTCAGCATTAGTGGGGAGGCGACGTGAACCCCGAAAAAGGGAAAAAGTTGTTTTCACGGAAGATTTGTGCCCTTATCGGGTCTGTTTATTGCCCATTGGCTCCGCTACGGTGAGCTATTGCAAGATGCCGAGGGAGGTTTAACTCTGGGCTTTAGACACACAGCAGGGGGGCTGACGTGACCGTTGAAATTGTTTGTCTTGTGAGTTTGTTGAAGCGCTAGAATAAAAAAAAGGGAGTTATTGTGTTCTGAGTTTGTTTTGTCTGTGTTACATGAAATCCGCTCCGGTGTGAAACATAGAGAGGCTGAGTTCCCACGGAGGCGGAGTGAATAAGGTGTGAAATTGATGTCTGTGGTTTTTTCTCCCTAATATTTGTGGAGCATAAAAGGGTTGGTTAGTTAATTATCTTTTGGGAAGTGTTTAAAATTATAGGTATTTGAAAATAGTAGCCTTGAGCAGAAACAGTGGACTGATGTTGTGCTTTATGGCAGTGTAATTAAAAAAAAAAAAATGAAAGGGGAAGCTTCACGCTGCCAGTGGCGGTGTGATGGTTGCCATATTTGATTTTTTCCGCTGAGGTTGCCAGATCTGGAAATTAATTGAAGTAATTCTCATGCTGTTTTGGGCTTTGGCATGAACCTAAAAGTCTTCATTGTATGACCTTGTAGAGATAACGCAAAAGAAAACATGTCTGGGCCCTGTCTGTCTGTACCTGTCTGTGTGTAATGTCTGTCTCAATGTGTATCTGTTTGAGATTCTGTGTGTGTCCTTGAGAGAAGGAGAAAAAGAAACAGAGAGTTTGGGGAATAAAAAAAAAAAAAAAAAAATAGAAAAGCCGTGTAGCCACTGATTCGTGTGTGGAAAACTTGGTAAAAAGAAAAGAAGAGGAAAAAAACTTTCAAACATGGGTTGCTGTTATAGCAAAAAGGACAAAAGTAGTACAAGGTTTCTGGTAAAATGGAGAAAGAAATTTGATTTCAGTGGGGAACTTGAGGTTAAAGGTTGTGAGAGTTTGATTTCTGCCATCAAATTAGCAGCAGACGGCTGGAGGCAAAAAGAGTTAAAATATGAACTTTTTGAGGCTGAACAATGGCTTCAGGTTGCCATTCAACAGCAAGCTGATTTGAATAGGAAAGACCAGACCTTAAAAGACTCGGATGTTTGTAATAAGAAGGGTTTGACTAATGCACATTTTTTTCTCAAAATTCCGAGGTGACAAAGGAAATAATGGCCGGAGCAGGTGGCGAGATAACCTGACCCCTCCCTCTCTGCATCCGGATCTTGAGACGGTGACCACCTTGGCTCCTCCCCGGCCTCCTCCTCCACGCCCACCTCCTCCTTCCTTTCAACGCAGGCCGGACATCAAACCTAGAGGCCAGCTTTCTCATCTGACAAAAAAGTTAAGTGATTATGCACCTTCACATTATGCCATTTCAACAGCACACACATCCTCACCCTTAGATGAACACATTAAGGAAGAGGAACATGCAATAGAATTGGGACAATTTCCTATGGTTAAACTATACATCCCGGCTTATGTTGGTCCAGCAGCTGAAGGTGCTGAAGTCAATAGCTAAAACATTCTTTAAAATATTCCCACTGTGCTAGTTAACCACCAACTGATGCAGCATTAACTCAGCAGGTGAAAGAATTAAATGAACATATTAGGAACAAGTGGAGATTAAAACATGATTTGACAGCTATTCAGAATTCCACTTAACATAAAACAGAAAGTGTTGAAGCCTATAGGTGTAGGTTGCAAAATGTTTTTGGACAGTAATTCAGGTTTGGAAAATCCTACTGCAGATACAGGTTCAGAACCTTATTGACAACATTTGAGAAGTGTATTCCTACAGAACATGCATCCAAATTTAGCACAGCATGTACGCATACACCTTGTAATATATCACATATGTTCATTTGCTGATGTGTTGATATATGCAAAACACGCAGAACAACTGAGCTGACCCTCAGGGGGAGGCCTTTACTTCCCCCACTTCTGTATTTTCCCAGGGTCCCTGGCGTGGAGGAGGTGGGGAGAGGCCTTGGTGCTGGATCTGCGGGCCACGTTCGGGAGGCCAGAGGGAGGGGAAGGGACTACGCCCTGCTCGAAGCCACAACAACGACAGCAACAGCGACAACCGGACTCATCACATCCCGACATGTGACTGACCGAACCAAAGCTAAGTACAGCTACTGACAATGACATTTGACATACAGTATTTCATTTACCTGACTTTGACCTAATCATGACACTAAAGGGTTTATCAGAGGTTACTCTAGAAGTTCAGGGAACTTCTTTGAAATTTCTTCATGATTATGGGGCTCACAAAATCAGAACACACAGTGATCATTAAATCAGCAAATGGGAAGCTTAAAAAGAAACATCTTTATGAAATTGTAACAGTAAAAGATGTTACAGAGGACAGTGCAGAAGGTTCATTCATTTTGTCACAAGTGTGTCTAGTTAACTTATTAGAAAGGGATTTGCTCACAACTCTCAATATCGCCCTAATTCCAACAGAAGGTGGTATGAGGGCATCACAATTCCCACATGTATCAGAAATTCATATTTTGCAAGATTTTGCAGTACCAGCTCATGGTCGCTTCGCTTGGTACCGGACGGACCAATCGGAGTGGCTGAGAGTTTGGAAGCCAAAATAATGCAATATTTCAAAACACGGGTTCCTACAACCGTGCAAGCCACAAATCAAAATCATTGCAACATGTATGACAAATATCTGAGTGGCTCAGATGACAAATTTGAGAAAACATTTTTTGTAAACTCATCCTCCAGAACAATTATTGCAAATTTGTACTGGTCACCAAAGGTCTATGCAGAAACATCTGTGAGGTTATTAGATAAAAATAAAGGTCACTTTAAACACTAGGAGTCACCACACATTGCATTGAGCAAGCCTAAACACATGCAATGGAAGGACGTAGGCTTAATGAATAATACAGAATTGGTAATAATAAATGTAAAACCTTATTTTAGGCCTTATCAGAGACAATATCTTTTATGTCCAGGAGCCATGAGATGACTGTTGTTGAGATATAGTGCTATATAAATAAAGTTGAATTGAATTGAATTCAAGAAGGTATTAAACCTGGTATACAGGGACTCATAGATGCAGGGGTTATAGTACAGTGGTACCTCTACTTACGAATTTAATTCGTTCCGGAAGAATTCTCGTAACGTGAAAAATTCGTAAGTAGAGGCGCGTTTTACATGTAAATGCCGTAATCCGTTCCAAGCCCCCAAAATTCGGGCATAATTTTTTTATAAATCGTAAAAACGCATCAAAACATGTAACAAATACATGTTACAATTAGATTACTGCACAATAAACATAAAATGAGAGTTTAAAATGAGAGAAAGAATAATAAAAGAGAATAATAAAAGAGAAAGAATAATAAAAATTATGTTCATTTACCCTTTAACTGCTATCGTCGTCGACGTCGTCACCTTTTGCCTTCTTTGGTTCATGTTCTGATCCAAGGACGTTTGCTTTTGTCGGCTTGTAAATGCTTCGTTTTGTTTTAATACCGTGCTGATCGTTGATGTATTACGGCCATATTCTTTGGCGAGATCAACCAAACGCATAAAGTTTTGGAAAAAAAAAAACAAAACTTCGTGGCCAATGGGATACCAGGAAGATGCTAGGCGATAGCCAATGGCAGAGCAGCTACAGGTATGTTTACGTTCGGTAAACTACGGAAGCTGCGAGGAGCGCGTACTTTTTTGCCTTTCGTATCCTGAAATTTCGTTCGTAACTAGAGGCAATATTTTCCCGTTGAGGCGTCTCGTAACCTGAAAATTCCGTATGTAGAGACGTTCGTAAGTAGAGGTACCACTGTATTAGGTCTAAAAATACTGTGCAATATACTTTGTTAAATGATCTACAATCACAAATTAAAATTTTTCACAGTGATTGACATCAGTAATGCTTTTTCCAGCATTCCCATCCACCCAGATCATCAGTTTTGGGTTGTATTCAAATTTGAAGGCAAGAGGTACACATTCACGAGGCTACCACAGGGCTATTGTGAATCACCAACCATTTTTTTCACAGGCAGTGTCAGCAAATTTGGCCCAGTTACATTTTGCTGGCATCCCCTGATGAAATCATTTGAAAAAAAAAAAAAAGACACCATTGCCTTGTTGAAATTTTTAGCTGAGCAGGATCACAAGGTTAACAAAGCAAAGCTGCAGTTGTGGAAGCCAGAAGTGAAATACTTAGGCCACATTCTGTCAGCAGAAGGGAGACATGTTGATCCTGTTCGCAAAGAGGCTATATTGGCAGCGCCTAAACCAATCACAAAAAGAGACATGATGTCATTCTTTGGGACATTAAACTATTGCCGCTCCTGGATTGCAAATTATTCATTTGAAGTGCAACCATTGTCTGACCTTATTTACAAAAAAACCAATGGCACAGGTGGACAAGATTGAGCGGACACCTGAAGCAGAGTTGATCGCTCTAATTGAAGCATGCAAATTGGGACAAAAAAAAAAAAATACTCAGTTTGCATTGATAGTCAGTATGCATTTTACACTATTCACCACTTTGCACAAAAAGTGCAAACACCTCATTCTGGAGCTGCTTGAAAGTGTCAAACTGCCATTACAACTGGCCATATGCAAATGTGCTGCTCATACGAATGGTAATGATCCGGTTTCTAAAAGTAATTATTTTGCGGATCAAACTGCAAAGGCGGTAGCACAAGGCTTGCAACCTAAACAAAGCACATTTGATTCTGTTTTGACAATGACTGAAGAGCTATCACATGATGTTCTTGTTGAGGCTCAAAAAAGCAGCATCACAGGCTGAAATTTACAAATGGATGAAAGAGGGAGCTATTCTTAATGACACCTTAAAGGTGACACCTTAAAACTCTACAAATGTAAGGCAAACAAGCCTATTCTACCACGCAAACTGTTTCACCAAGTCTCTACCTTGCTCCATGGCGTTTCGCATGTAGCAAGAGGGGGGATGGTATCTACATTGAATAAAACTTTTACTGCTTATGGGTTTAGCCAGTTTGCCACACAGTTTTGTAAAAAATGTCTGATCTGTGCAAAAAAAAAACAAAAACAACAATGCACAGGGAAACTTCAGACCTCAGAGAGGCACTTTTCCAGCCTCTACTTATCCATTTCAGAACATTTGCATGGATTTTATTGAACTGAACAAATGTGAAGGCAAGAAATATTGTTTGGTCATTTGTGATATGTTTTCTAAATGGACAGAAGCTTTTCCTTGCACACATCCAAATGCAATCACAGTTGCAAAGAAATTGCTTGCAGAAATTGTACCTAGGTTTGGAATACCTGAGAAAATTTACTCAGATAATGGTACACATTTTGTAAATCAAGTTATATCACATTTAGGCACAGCACTGAACATCATTTTGAAGAATCATTCAGCTTATCACCCACAATCTGCAGGACTGGTAGAACGCACAAACAGAACTATTAAAGAAAGACTCAGAAAAACAATGGCAGAAACAAGACAAAATTGGATTTATTGCCTCCCATTAGTTTTGTTTTACATGAGGATAATCCCAACCAAAGGGGGGGTTGTCTCCATTTGAAATCATGTATGGCAAACCATACTTGTTGCCACCTTTGAGACCATTCAATCCTGGTGATGAATCAGAATCAGAATCAGAATCAGAATCAGAATCAGAATCAGCTTTATTGGCCAAGTATGCACAACACATACAAGGAATTTGACTTTGGCTAAAAACTTGCTCTCGTTGTTCAGGTGAAGGATTTAAATAAGGATTCAATGACAACCAGAGTATGTACAGTAAATTACAGTCTGTCCACGTTTCTATAAAAGGATGCAAATATATACAGGAATATATGCAGTTATTTACTCGGACTAACCACACTTTGCAGAAATATATGAAAAAATATACAATCACACAGTATTTCAATGTGGACTCAGATTCAGTGATATAATGTGAATGAAGTAAAAAGCAGTGTGAGAGTTATGTGCAATGTAATAATGGATGAAAAGTCATGAGTACAGCAAACAGGTAGGACTAGGTGAATGTTAGGAGTTCATCAGAGTGATGGCTTGAGGAAAGAAACTGTTCCTGTGACGGGTGGTTTTGACCTTCAGTGATCTGTAACGACGACCAGAAGATAGAAGTTCAAACAGTTTGTGGCCGGGGTGTGATGGGTCAGCACAGATGTTTCCCGCCCGTTTCCTGGTTATGGACCGATATAAGTTCTCAATGGAGGGTAGGTCGGTACCAATGATCCTCTCCGCAGACTTAATGATCCGCTGCAGTCTGGTCTTGTCCTGTTTAGTGGCAGATCCAAACCAGACAGTGATGGAAAAGCAGAGGACAGATTGGATGATGGCGGTGTAGAAGACAACCAGCAGCTCCTGAGGCAAATCAAACTTCTTGAGCTGACGCAGAAAAAACAACCTCTGCTGGGTCTTTTTCCGGACAGTGTCAATATGGGAGGACCACTTCAGGTTCCGGGAGATTGTGGTACCCAGAAACTTGAAGGAGTCCACAGTGGACACTGTGCTGTTGAGGATGGTGAGTGGGGGGAATGAAGGGGGGTGTCGCCTGAAATCCACAGTCATCTCCACCGTTTTGGCTGGGTTAAGTTCAAGATGGTTCTGGCTGCACCAGAGGATCAGCTGCTCCACCTCCCGCCTGTATGCAGACTCATCATCATCCCGGATCAAACCGATGACTGTGGTGTCGTCCGCAAACTTCAGGAGCTTCACCGAAGGGTCCTCTGAGGTGCAGTCGTTGGAGTAGAGGGAGAAGAGCAGTGGGGAAAGGACACATCCTTGGGGGGCGCCAGTACTAATTTTTCGGGAGCTGGATGTAAATCTCCCTAGCTTCACCTGTTGCCACCTGTCAGTCAGAAAGCTGGAGATCCACTGGCAGGTGGAGGGGGGCACCTTGAGCTGGAGGAGTTTCTGATGAAGAATGCCTGGGATGATGGTGTTGAACGCTGAGCTGAAGTTGACAAACAGGATCCTGGCGTACGTCCCTGGGGAGTCGAGGTGTTGCAGGATGTAATGTAGTCCCATATTCACTGCATCATCCACTGACCTGTTTGACCGGTAGGCAAACTGCAGTGGGTCCATCAGGGGGCCTGTGATGACCTTCAGGTGGTTCAGCACCAATCTCTCCAAGGATTTCATGACCACAGAGGTCAGGGCAACAGGTCTGTAGTCGTTTAATCCTGTAATAGAGGGTTTCTTGGGAACTGGAATGATGATGGAGCGTTTGAAGCAGGAAGGCACTTCACGCAGCTCCAGTGATCTGTTAAAGATCCGGGTGAAGATGGGGGCCAACTCGTTGGAGCAGACTCTCAGGCAGGACGGAGACACACCATCAGGTCCTGCAGCCTTCTTGATCTTTTGTCTCTGAAAGACCCGGCGCACCTCCTCTTCACAGATCATTAGTGCTGGTGGGAGGTCAGAGTGGAGGAGGGATGGAGTTCCTGGGGCTGCAGATAATCCTTTTGTGTGGGTGGGAGGTGAGAACTGTAGGTTCTTTTCAAACCTGCAGTAAAAGCTGTTTAGGTCATTAGCCAACTGGAGGTTTTCCGCAGGGTGGGGGGATGGTCTCCTGTAGTTGGTGATATTCCGTAGGCCTCTCCAGACAGAAGCAGAGTTGTTAGCTGAGAAGTTTTTTTGTAACTTCACACTGTAGCTCCTCTTAGCAAGCCTGGTCTCCTTCGTCAGCATGTTTCTGGCCCGCTTGTACAGAGTCCAGTCACCAGTCCTGTAGGCCTCCTCCTTGGTCTGACGTAGCTGCTTCAGTTTAGGAATGAACCAGGGTTTATTGTTGTTGTATATGCAGAAGGTCTTGGTCTGCACACACATGTCCTCGCAGAAACAGGTGTATGAAGTCACAGTGTCAGTGAGTTCATTTAGGTTAATGGCTGCAGCTTCAAAAACACTCCAATCTGTGCAGTCAAAGCAGGCTTGTAACTTCAGCTTTGATTCCTCAGTCCATTTCTTCACAGTCCTTACAACAGGCTTGGAAGTTTTTAGTTTCTGTCTGTATGTTGGAATAAGATGGAGCAGGCAGTGGTCAGAAAAACCCAGAGCTGCACGGGGGACGGCATGATAGGCATTTCATAAAACTGTGTAACAGTGGTCAAGTGTATTTGTGTCCCTGGTGGGACATTTAATATGCTGTCTGTATTTAGGAAGCTCATTTGTGAGATTAGCTCTATTGAAATCACCCAGAATGATAAGCAGAGAGTCTGGATGTTTTTCCTCCACGTCTGGAGGAAGAAGTATGTTTAGCAGAAAAAATCAATTTTTTTTTTTTCAATTTTTGAAGAAGTATGTTTAGCAGATTACATGAGAAGGATGTTGACTAACAGAGATATTATCGCTGCTACTCTCCCTAGGAGGGTTCACGAGGAAACTGCACCGATCTTGGCCAAGCCAGGAGACCTCGTCCTCATCAAAGCCATCAAAAAGAAGAATTGGACTGATTCACCCTGGCAAGGACCACATAAAGTTGTTTTGTCAACGCCAATAGCGGTGAAAGTTGAAGGACGGGACTCTTGGGTGCATTTAACACACTGTAAACTTTACCCTGCTCTGAACTCACAGTAAGGGACTTCTGAATAAATATTTTCAACTCCATTCCATTAAAGACTCTCAGCAAGAGACTTTTTCTTAATTGTTTTCCTATACAAGTGTCGACTGACAACGCCCTACATGGTGTCCAGTACCGGCTTGGGATAGGGAAGCAAGTGGTTGACCATCATGGAGAGACAAGAAGCGCAAGAAAGACGTTTGATCATTAAAGGGTGTAGTTGTTGTTTCCTTTACATCATTCTTGCAAAAGCCACACCGGTAGGCTGCCTTTTGCAACAGCGGCTCGATTCCGAGTTGTTTTTTTTTTTCCCTTCCTCTCTCTTTTGATCACTTTTTTTTTTCACCCCACTTATATCACGGACACACAGATCGTCCCAAATGTCTCCTGAGCCGGTGGACGGAGCCACTGTTTATAGCAGGATACGATACAACAGGGAAGAGCTGCTAGCATTTAACCGCCACCCGGTCCCACTGGAAAAACTCGACATACCGAGAGAATTGAGGCGAAAGCGTTGCGGCTGCCGGGCTGGAGTAAGGCGGAGGACAAAAAATATAAGGTACAGACCCTCCCTTCCATCTGTTGTCATGGGAAATGTACGGTCGATACTGGGAAAGTTAGATGAGCTAGCGGCTATCTCCCGTTATGATAGCACTTACCGGGAGTGCTCTCTCCTTTTGTTTACTGAGACGTGGCTAACTGAACTAGCAGCAGATGCTAACATTCACATGATACGAGCTGACCGAACACCAGAGAGTGGCAAAGCAAGGGGCGGTGGAGTGATAATGTATGTTAACAACAACTGGTGCAGACCGGGACATATCACTGTTAAGCAACGACACTGCAGCAAAGACATTGAGTTGCTAGCTGTTAGCATGAGGCCTACATATCTCCCGAGAGAACACTCACACGTGATCTGCATTGTTGTTTATGCAAATCCGACGGCGAACGCTGGGACAGCGCGTGACGTCATCCATTCAGTAACCAGCAGGCTGCAGACAGAACACCCAGATGCTCTTCTCCTCATCTCAGACGATTTCAACCACGTTTCACTGTCTCCCATTCTGCCCACTTTCACCCAGTATGTCACATGCCACACTAGAGACAATAAAATACTGGATTTGTTCTACGCAAACACTAAGGAGGCGTACACCTCATCACAACTCCCCCCACTTGGGAGATCGGATCACAACTTGGTTCATCTCCGGCCGGTGTACAAACCCCTAGTGCACAGACAACCTCCGGCCATGCACACTGTGGAGTTATGGTCTGAGGAGACAATGGACACTCTAAAGGACTGTTTTGAAGCCACTGCCTGGAAGCAGCTCTGCGATCCACATGGTGAGGACATCGATGGCCTCATTCACACCTTCACGGGCTACCTCAGCTTCTGTGTGGACAAATCCGTTCCCACCAAGACCATACGGCGTCACTCAAACAACAAACCCTGGATCAACCCTGAGATAAAAACACTTCTGAGAGAGAAGAAGAGGATCTTCAGGTCGGGGAACAGGGAGATGCTGAAGTCCGTACAGAGGGAGCTGAGGAGAAAGATCAGAGAAGGCAAGGACAGCTTCAGGAAGAAGATGGAGGACAAGCTGCAACAGAGCGACATCAGCGGGGTCTGGAGAAACCTCAAAACCATCTCGGGGCTCCAGAATACCTCCCCCCAGGCCACGGGGGGCAGGGAGTGGGCGAACAACCTGAATCTGTTTTTCAATAGATTTGACCAACCGCCCTCCCCCCTGTCTGCACAACAACCACTGCTGCCTCTAAGAAATCAAGTCCTGCTGCCCACTCCCCACTCCACCGACACCCCCCCCACTCCCAACACACAGCCCCCCCTCCTGACCCTGACCAAGACCCAGGTGAGGACGGAGCTGAGGAAGATCAAGGCGAGGAAGGCGTCGGGACCGGACGGCATCAGCGCAAAGCTCCTCAAGTCCTGTGCAGACCAGCTGTGTGGGATTGTGACGTATATCTTCAACATGAGCCTGAAACTGGGGAGGGTACCACAGCTGTGGAAAACATCTTGTGTGGTACCTGTACCAAAAACTTCCCACCCCAAAGACCTGAACAGCTACAGACCGGTGGCCTTGACGTCCCACTTGATGAAGACCCTGGAGAGACTGCTCCTTGCTCATCTCCGCCCCCTGGTGGAACCAGCGATGGATCCACTCCAGTTCGCCTACCAGCATGGCATTGGGGTGGAGGATGCGGTGATCTTCCTCCTTCACCGTTCTCTGTCCCACCTGGAGAAGCCCGGGAATATGGTGAGGATCATGTTCTTTGACTTCTCCAGTGCTTTCAACACCATCCAACCGATGATCCTGAAGGACAAGCTGCTGCGCGCAGGGGTGGACCAGCACCTGTCATCATGGATCCTGGACTACCTCACGAACCGGCCTCAGTTTGTGAGAACCCGGGACTGTGTTTCCGACACGATCATCAGTAGCACGGGGGCCCCCCAGGGAACGGTGCTGGCTCCCTTCCTGTTCACTCTTTATACTGCGGACTTCTCACACAACACAACACATTGCCATCTACAGAAGTTCTCTGATGACTCTGCGATCGTTGGTCTCATCTCCAACGGAGATGAAGCTGAGTACAGAGGGCTTATCCAGGACTTTGTGGACTGGTGCCATCGGAACTGCCTCCAGATCAACGCGAGGAAAACTAAGGAGCTGGTGGTGGACTGCCGCAGGCATGGGCAGCCCCTCACAGCACCAGTAAATATACAGGGAACAGACATCGAGATGGTGACATCCTATAAGTACCTGGGTATTCATCTGAACAATAAACTAGACTGGTCACACAATACTGACGCACTCTACAAGAAGGGACAGCGCAGGCTGTTCCTGCTGAGGAGACTCAGGTCTTTTGGTGTACAAGGGGCGCTGCTGAAGTCATTCTATGACACGGTGGTGGCATCAGCCATCACTTTTGGAGTGGTCTGCTGGGGCAGTGGCATTACTGCAGCCGATAGGAAGAGACTGAACAAACTGATTAAGAAAGCTAGCTCTGTCCTGGGGCAGCGCCTTGATCCGATGGAGGAGATAGGAGAGAGAAGGACGGTGGCTAAACTGTCATCTCTGCTGGAGTCCGAGTTCCACCCTATGCAGGACACACTGGATGCACTGAGGAGCTCATTTAGCAGCAGACTACATCATCCCAGGTGCACAACCGAGAGGTTTCGTAGGTCCTTCCTACCAACGGCTGTCAGACTGTACAACCTAAGCAGGGCTGCTCGCAGAGATAGCAAAAAGACGTAACAAACTAATAGTTTTTTTGAATGCAAAAGATGCAATAGACTTACACAATGGTCCTCTCCGGCATACAACTAGGAACATACCGGTCGCTATGGAGGGTGAGAATATGTATGGGCACATAATCATACCATGTAGGATAACTAAATAGACGGTTATGCTGTTTCATCCCACCTAGCAACAATGCTCTGCACTGTGTGTGTTTATATATTTACATATTTTTTCCATCTAGCTACAATGCTCAGCACTGGGTGTGTTTATATTTATATATCTATATATTTATTCCATCTAGCTACAATGCTCCGCACTGTGTTTTTATATATCTACATATTATTCCATCTAGCTACATTGCTCCGCACTGTGTGTGTTTATATACTTGCATATTTATTCCACCTAGCTGCAATGCTCCGTACTGTGGGTGTTTATATATTTACATATTTATTCCATCTAGCTACAATGCTCTGCACTGTGTGTCTGTGTGTGTGTGTGTATATATATATTTTATAGTAATATGTACATATGTATATTAGCTGCTCTTGCTTGCTTGTTTTTTTTCTTGCCTTCTGATAGTTGCTCTGAGTGTTGCTATCCCTGTGCTGTTGCAATCCTGGAATTTCCCCGTTGTGGGACTAATAAAGGCTTATCTTATCTTATCTTATCTTATCATCATCCTAGGGGTGACATTATTATTTTGGTTTCCTTTAGCTGCACCACAAACCATACATCGAAGTGCTAGGGACCTTGCACATATTCAGCATAATTGGCTAGAGCTACATGAGCATCACGATCATGAATATGCTGCCAATACGTGGTGGAGGTATGCTAATTATACGGCTAGGGCAGCTAATCGTTCTAATTGTTATGTTTGCTCCTTAGTGCCAACGTCAGCTGGACAGACTGCTGTTGTAGCTAAAATGATGGAACCAGCAAAAGCTCTCTGTTTTTTACAGAAGGCTATGAAAAGGGACTACACAAAAAAGATTATTTTGAATTACTCTTGTGAAATCTTTCATCACTCTACCAATCAGAGAACTTATGGTACCCCTTACTCTGTAAGGGCAAGGTTAGTTTCATCAGGAACTTTTTCTTTTTGTCTGAAGGGAAGTGGTAACAACCCTCTGGGCGACCTACCCCTTTCTCGGTGTGAGGAGGTGTACAGTGTACACCGCACCTGTGATGCTAGTACCCTGACCAATCGGGTGGGCAGGTGGTGTCCACGGGTTAACCGTTGTCATTATGGACCTATCACCATGCTGGAGCTCTGCAGTGCTGCTATCTGCAACTTCCATATGTACGGCGCACATATGGTGATGGGTGGTTGGTGGCTGTGTGGTCGTAAGGCATATTCCCATCTGCCTATGAACTGGGCAGGAACCTGTGCCCCCGTCTTTGTGACTGACAACACCCTGAGTATGTCAGCGGGTCAGACGAGCAGAGGGAAGAGAGACCTATCACAGGATGCCCTTTTCACACCACATGATTCCATCTGGGGTAGGGACGTGCCAGAGCAGTTCAAGATACTTACTACAGGTCAAAAGGTAGTTCAGTCGCTATTCCCTTGGGTGGGAGTGGCAAAAAATACCTTGTGGATTGAGACTCTTAATTATAGACTACAGTCTTTTGTGAATTTTTCCTTAGCTGCCTGGAAAGGTGAAAGGGAGGAAATGACTGCTATAAGACTTGTAGCAACACAGAATAGAATGGTACTTGATCAGTTGACGGCCGCCCGTGGGGGTGTGTGCGCAATTGTAGGTCAGTACTGTTGCACCTTTATACCTGCACATGATGCAGATGGAGGCGTCATTGCTTCAGCCATACGTAATCTGACTGCTTTGCAGACTGCTGGGGCCAAGGATAATGTTGATGATTCATCACACTGGATAAACTGGTTGTTTTCCTCATGGAGGAGTCTTGTCATAAACTTAGTGGTGATTATTGTAGTGATACTTTTGATCTTTTCATGTTTCATTCCTTGTATCCGTGATATGATGTTGAAACTTGTTCAAGTGAATTTAGTGTTATATCATGAGGCCACCACTGGAGATGATGGGGAAACAACACCAGCTTAATGTCTTATGAGTACAGAGTATAATTGACATGCAGAAAACCGAAAGGAGTTGTATGTTCATGATGTGAATTTGAAATGTACTGAATTTCAAGAGTAATCAAATATGCCTTGAAGTTCAGAGAAGTTGTTATCCTTATTTGAGATTTTTTCACTTTATCCTGTTTATGTTCTGTCTTAATTTATGTCGTATTTGAAACCATTATGTTACTAATCACTATTTAGCTAGTATACAGTTTTACTATATTTATTGTTGTTTCATTGTTGATACCTTGTTGCAGTTTCACGGTGAGGTACTAATACACATAGGTTAGGAGGCTAGCACACATAGATCTCTGATACAAACATACACATATGTCTTTTACACATAATAGGTTTTTAGTTATTTTTATTGTTTTTATTGTTCTTTACATTTACATACAAGTATTAACTTTTTATTAAATCACTGCTAATCACTGCTAATTTATTGACACATAGAACGACAAATATATACACTATTTCATCTTAATTTATGGCTAATCACCATCACTGATTCAATTTTTCTCTTTTATGACTTAATTAGATGATTGATTTCTTTTTTGAAATAAAAGGTAATATCTTCACATGCTCCCCAGGAAATGAAACATTCCAGCGGTGCTCGGGAGTGGCAGCGAGGCCGATGGCGGACTTTCCTCATTAAAAAGCTAGTTAGGATCTTTTGCAATACAATGCTTTAGCATGAAATGCACCGGAACTTGGCAAGCTGCCCAATGAGGTTTTAGAAGCCATAATGTTTCATCTCTGATGCTTTTTGAGCATCATAGGGGGGAATGATAGGATATTTTCAAGTTTCATTAATTATTTTATATGATTTTAATGCTATATTATTCTATTTTATATTATAATTGTTTCTGGTGCATATAAAATCCAATGTCTGGGTCACTGTGATATTTTTATTGTCTCAGAGCTTGAAAAGACTGTCTGTTTTCAGAGCAAGATTAGGATGAGCAAGATTGTGAATAATGACGAAAGTTTCATTGTTTTATCATACCAAACTGTACTGTATTGTCAGGATGACCAGATCATGTTAGAATGTTCATTGCTGACCACAGATAAAGAAGGAGTCACTTGGAGAGTTGGCTCCTGCCAGTCTAGCTCAGATAAGAGACCGAGGTATAAAAGAGCAACATCCTTGACACATGTTAGGGAGTCGGTGCTGTGAAGCTCTGAGGCGAGTGTATGCTGTTACTGATTTCCTCCTTTCTGATCAGAAGGAGAATAAATGACTCAGAACTTGGAAAACCGCCTATTGATTATTGTTTCAGCCTCAGTCAATTAATTTTTGTTCTAACATAAAATTGACTTCCTTTTCCTCACAAATTTGCAACTTTTTTCATAAATTTGCCACTTTTTTCATAAATTTGCAATTTCAATCCATCCATCCATCCATCCATCAATCCATCCATCCATCTTCTACTGCTTTTCAGGAGGCCCGGGTTGTGGAGGCAAAAGCTTAAGCAGAGAAGCCCAGACTTCCCAGTCCCCGGCCACCAGCTCCAGCTCTTCAGATAGGATACCAAGATGTTCCAAGGCCGGCTGGGAGACATAGTCTCTTCAGCATGTCCTGGGTTATCCCCGGGTTCTCCTCCTAGTGGGACGTCCCCGAAACCCCTCAAGTGGAGGCGTCCAGAAGGTATTATGATCAGATGCCAAAACCACACTCAACTGGCTCCTTTCGATGTGGCGGAGCAGCGGTTCTACTCTGAGCCTCTAACGAATGACTGAGCTCCTCACCCTATATCTAAGGATGAGTCCAGTAATCCTACCAAGAAAGCTCATTTAAGCCACTTGTATCCACGACCTCTTTCTTTCAGTCGTTACCCAAAGTTCATGACAATAGGTGAGGGTAGGAACGTAGATTGACTGGTAAATTGACAGTGTTACTTTAAGAGCTCAGCTCCCTCTTCACCACAGCAGACCGGTACAAAGTTTGCCTCACTGCAGAGGCTGCTCCAATCCATCTGTCAATCTCTCGCTCCATTCTCCCTCACTCGTGAATGATACCCCGAGATACTTAAACTCCTTCACTTGGGGCAGGAACTTGTCACCAACCTGGAGAGGACAGTCCATCCTTTTCCGGCAGAGGACCATGGACTTGGACTTGGAAGTGCTGATTCTCATCCCAGCCACTTCACACCCAGTAGCAAACAAACCCAGCAAGACCTGTAGGTCATTGCTCGATGAAGCAAACAGGATGTCATCTGCAAACAGCAGAGATGAGATCCTGTGGTCACTGAACGTGACACCCTCTGTTCCTTGGCTCCGCCTAGAAATCCTGTCAATAAAAATTATGAAAAGGATGGTGGCAAAGGGTAGCTCTGGCAGAGGCCAACTCTCACTGGAAATGAGTTTGACTGGGTGTTGGCAATGTGAACCAAACCCTATCAACGGTCTGATAGGGACTGGATAGCTCGTAAAAAGTCCAATACCCCATACTCTCGAAGCACCCCCCACAAGAGACCACGGGATGTGATCAAATGCTTTCTCCAAGTCCACAAAACACATGTGGACTGGTTGGGCAAACTCCGACGAATCCTCGAGGATTCTTGTGAGTGTAAAGAATTGGTCCAACGTGCCATGGCTAGGATGAAAGCCATTTTCCTCCTCCTGAATTTGAGGTTCGGCCAATGGCCAGACTCTCCTCTCCAGTACTCTGACATCGACCTCCTCAGGGAGGCTGAGGAGATGGATTCCCCTCTAGTTGGAACACACCATCTGATCCCCCTTCTTGAAGAGAGAAACCACCACCCTGGTTTGCCATGCCAAAGGCACTGTCCCCAACCTCCATACAATGTAGCAGAGGTGTGTCAGCTATGACAGCCCTACAACATCCAGAGCCTTGAGGGGTTCAGGGCAAATCTCGTCCATCCCTGGGGCCCAGCCACCAAAGAGTCTTTTTTAACCACTTTGGTGACCTCAGCACCTGTGATGGGCAAGTCGTCCCCCTTCTCCTCAAGCTCTGCTTCTTCTGTGGAAAGCGTGTCAGTGGGATTGAGGAGATCCTCGAAGTATCCCTTCCACTGCCCAATGATATCCCTAGTTAAAGTAAGCAGCACCCTATCCGAACCATACACAGTATGGACAGAGAGGTGTTTCCCCCCCCACTGAGTCTCTGGACAGTTTAAGATAAGATAAGCCTTTATTAGTCCCACAACGGGGAAATTCCAGGATTGCAACAGCACAGGGATAGCAACACTCAGAGCAACAATCAGAAGGCAAGAAAAAAAAAAAAAAAAAAACAAGCAAGCAAGAGCAGCTAATATACATATGTACGTATTACTATAAAATATATATATATATATACACACACACACAGACACACAGTGCAGAGCATTGTAGCTGGATGGAATAAATATATGAATATATGAACACACAGTGCAGAGCATTGTAGCTAGATGGAATAAATATGTAAATATATAAACACCCACAGTACGGAGCATTGCAGCTAGGTGGAATAAATATGCAAGTATATAAACACACACAGTGCGGAGCAATGTAGCTAGATGGAATAATATGTAGATATATAAATATATAAACACACAGTGCGGAGCATTGTAGCTAGATGGAATAAATATGTAAATATATAAACACACACAGTGCAGAGCATTGTTGCTAGATGGAATGAAACAGCATAACCGTCTACTTAGTTGTCCTACATGGTATGATTATGTGCCCATACATATTCTCACCCTCCATAGCGACCGGTAAGTTCCTAGTTGTATGCCGGAGGGGACCATTGTGTAAGTCTATTGCATCTTTTGCATTCAAAAAACTATTAGTTTGTTACGTCTTTTTGCTATCTCTGCGAGCAGCCCTGCTTAGGTTGTACAGTCTGACAGCCGTTGGTAGGAAGGACCTACGAAACCTCTCGGTTGTGCACCTGGGATGATGTAGTCTGCTGCTAAATGAGCTCCTCAGTGCATTCAGTATGTCCTGCATAGGGTGGAACTCGGACTCCAGCAGAGATGACAGTTTAGCCACCGTCCTTCTCTCTCCTATCTCCTCCATCGGATCAAGGCGCTGCCCCAGGACAGAGCTAGCTTTCTTAATCAGTTTGTTCAGTCTCTTCCTATCGGCTGCAGTAATGCCACTGCCCCAGCAGACCACTCCAAAAGTGATGGCTGATGCCACCACCGTGTCATAGAATGACTTCAGCAGCGCCCCTTGTACACCAAAAGACCTGAGTCTCCTCAGCAGGAACAGCCTGCGCTGTCCCTTCTTGTAGAGTGCATCAGTATTGTGTGACCAGTCTAGTTTATTGTTCAGATGAATACCCAGGTACTTATAGGATGTCACCATCTCGATGTCTGTTCCCTGTATATTTACTGGTACTGTGAGGGGCTGCCCATGCCTGCGGCAGTCCACCACCAGCTCCTTAGTTTTCCTCGCGTTGATCTGGAGGCAGTTCCGATGGCACCAGTCCACGAAGTCCTGGATAAGCCCTCTGTACTCAGCTTCATCTCCATTGGAGATGAGGCCAACGATCGCAGAGTCATCAGAGAACTTCTGTAGATGGCAGTGTGTTGTGTTGTGTGAGAAGTCCGCAGTATAAAGAGTGAACAGGAAGGGAGCCAGCACCGTTCCCTGGGGGGCCCCCGTGCTACTGATGATTGTGTCGGACACACAGTCCCGGGTTCTCACAAACTGAGGCCAGTTCGTGAGGTAGTCCAGGATCCATGATGACAGGTGCTGGTCCACCCCTGCGCGCAGCAGCTTGTCCTTCAGGATCATCGGTTGGATGGTGTTGAAAGCACTGGAGAAGTCAAAGAACATGATCCTCACCATATTCCCGGGCTTCTCCAGGTGGGACAGAGAACGGTGAAGGAGGAAGATCACCGCATCCTCCACCCCAATGCCATGCTGGTAGGCGAACTGGAGTGGATCCATCGCTGGTTCCACCAGGGGGCGGAGGTGAGCAAGGAGCAGTCTCTCCAGGGTCTTCATCAAGTGGGACGTCAAGGCCACCGGTCTGTAGCTGTTCAGGTCTTTGGGGTGGGAAGTTTTTGGTACAGGTACCACACAAGATGTTTTCCACAGCTGTGGTACCCTCCCCAGTTTCAGGCTCATGTTGAAGATATACGTCACAATCCCACACAGCTGGTCTGCACAGGACTTGAGGAGCTTTGCGCTGATGCCGTCCGGTCCCGGCGCCTTCCTCGCCTTGATCTTCCTCAGCTCCGTCCTCACCTGGGTCCTGGTCAGGGTCAGGATGGGGGGCTGTGTGTTGGGAGTGGGGGGGTGTTGGTGGAGTGGGGAGTGGGCAGCAGGACTTGATTTCTTTAGAGGCAGCAGTGGTTGTTGTGCAGTCAGGGGGGAGGGCGGTTGGTCAAATCTATTGAAAAACAGATTCAGGTTGTTCGCCCACTCCCTGCCCCCTGTGGCCTGGGGGGAGGTATTCTGGAGCCCCGAGATGGTTTTGAGGTTTCTCCAGACCCCGCTGATGTCGCTCTGTTGCAGCTTGTCCTCCATCTTCTTCCTGAAGCTGTCCTTGCCTTCTCTGATCTTTCTCCTCAGCTCCCTCTGTACGGACTTCAGCATCTCCCTGTTCCCTGACCTGAAGATCCTCTTCTTCTCTCTCAGAAGTGTTTTTATCTCAGGGTTGATCCAGGGTTTGTTGTTTGAGTGACGCCGTATGGTCTTGGTGGGAACGGATTTGTCCACACAGAAGCTGAGGTAGCCCGTGAAGGTGTGAATGAGGCCATCGATGTCCTCACCATGTGGATCGCAGAGCTGCTTCCAGGCGGTGGCTTCAAAACAGCCCTTTAGGGTGTCCATTGTCTCCTCAGACCATAACTCCACAGTGTGCATGGCCGGAGGTTGTCTGTGCACTAGGGGTTTGTACACCGGCCGGAGATGAACCAAGTTGTGATCCGATCTCCCGAGTGGGGGGAGTTGTGATGAGGTGTACGCCTCCTTAGTGTTTGCGTAGAATAAATCCAGTGTTTTATTGTCTCTAGTGTGGCATGTGACATACTGGGTGAACGTGGGTAGAATGGGAGACAGTGAAACATGGTTGAAATCGCCTGAGATGAGGAGAAGAGCATCTGGGTGTTCTGTCTGCAGCCTGCTGGTTACTGAATGGATGACGTCACGTGCTGTCCCAGCGTTCGCCGTCGGATTTGCATAAACAACAATGCAGATCACGTGTGAGTGTTCTCTCGGGAGATATGTAGGCCTCATGCTAACAGCTAGCAACTCAATGTCTTTGCTGCAGTGTCGTTGTTTAACAGTGATATGTCCCGGTCTGCACCAGTTGTTGTTAACATACATTATCACTCCACCGCCCCTAGCCTTGCCACTGTCTGGTGTTCGGTCAGCTCGTATCATGTGAAAACCCTCCAGCTCAATGTTAGCATCTGCTGCTAGTTCAGTTAGCCACGTCTCAGTAAACAAAAGGAGAGAGCACTCCCGGTATGTGCTATCATAACGGGAGATAGCCGCTAGCTCATCTAACTTTCCCAGTATCGACCGTACATTTCCCATGACAACAGATGGAAGGGAGGGTCTGTACCTTATATTTTTTGTCCTCCGCCTTACTCCAGCCCGGCAGCCGCAGCGTTTTCGCCTCAGTTCTCTAAAACTGGCAGTTTGCCAGAATCTCTTTGAGGCCTACTGAAAGTCTTGTTCCATTGCCTCACTGAACTCCTTCCACACCTGAGTTTTTGCTTCAGCAACCACTCAAGCCTCACTCACTTGGCCTGCTGATATACTTCAGCTGCTTTGGGAGTCCCACAAGCCAACCGAGGTCAATAGGGTTCCTTCTTCAGCTTGATGGTGCACGAAGTTGCCACCACAAAGTTTCCACCATGAAATGCACCAACAACCTTGCAGCTGCAGCTCTGGGCAACTGCTTCAACAATGGAGGTGGAGAACATTGCCCATTAAGACTCCATGTCTCCAGACTCCCTTGCAATGTGGTCAAAGTTCTTCCGGAGGTGGGAGTTGAAGACCTCATGGACAGGGGCCTCAGCCAGATGTTCCCAGCCCATGCTTACTATATATTTTGATCTACAGGGTGTGAATGGCATCCTCCCCTGCCATCTGATCCAACTCACCACTAGGTGGTGATCAGTTGACAGCTCTGCACCTCTCTTTACCTGAGTATCCAAGACATATGGTCTCAGGTCTGATGACACGATAACAAAACCGGTCATTGACCTGTAACCTAGGGTGTCCTGGTGCAAGGTGCACATATGGACACCCTTATGCTTGAACATGGGTTGATTATGGAAAAACTGTGGTTAGCACAGAAAGTCCAATATCTGAACACCACTCGGATTCAAATCGGCCAGCCCATTCCTCCCAATCACACCCCTCCAGGTTTCATTGTCATTACCCACTTGTGCATTGAAGTTCCCCAGTAGGACAAGGGAATCTCTAAGACGAGCACCCCCCAGCACCCCAGACAGAGACTCCGTAAAGGGTGGGTACTCTGGGCACTCATTTGGTGCAAAGGCACAAATAATAATCACAACCTATTTCCCAACCTGAAGGCGCAGGAAAACAACTCTTTCGTTCACCGGGGCAAACTCCAATGTTGAGGCAGCAAGGTGGGGGGATATAAGAATACCCACTCCTGCTCACCACCTCTTGCCCGGGGCAACTCCAGAGTAGGCCAAGCTAAAGCCCCTCTCCAGGAGACCGGTTCCAGAACTGGAGCTGTGGGTTGAGGTGAGCTCCACTGTATCTTGCCGGTATCTTTCAACCTCATGCACCAGCTAAGGCTCCTGCCCCACCAGAGAGATGACATTCCACATCCCAAAAGCCAGTTTCGGAAGCCTGGGATCAGACCTCCAAGTTCTCTGCCTTTGACTGCTACCTGATTGGTACAGTATAGCACTGGACTCCCATGGTCCCTCCTTCAGATGGTAAGTCCACTGAATGGCGGACCCATGAAACTTCTTCGGGCTGAGCCTGGCCGGGTCCCATGGGCAGAAACCCAGCCACCAGACAGTAGCCATGTAGTCCCCCCCCCCCCCCCAGGCCTGGCTCCAGGGTGGGGCCCCGGCAACCTCATACCAGGCAGGGTAGACTGAATCCTTGATTCTAAATTCATTGTGAGAGTCTGTTGGAACTGTTGGAAATTGCAACTTTTTTTCATAAGTTTGAAACTTTTTTCTCATAAATTTGTAATTTTTATTCCAATAAATTTGCAACTTTGTCCTCATAAATTCATAACTATTTATTTTTTTAAAAATATATTTAACCTTTATCTATACTGCATAATTCCACAGAGAGGCCACCTCACTTCTTCCAGGATGCCCTGTACACAGCAGGAAGCTGCCCAGTCCAACCCCAGACTGACCTGTGGCCACTGAGCAGCTCGGCCTTGCTCAAGGGCACCGCAGTGGGGTTAAGAAGGGCAGGGCAAACACTGCTGTGTTATCTGTCCCACCGACATCTGATCCTGCCGGTGAAGGGATTGAGCCCAAGACCCTCCCCTCACCAGTCCACATTCCTAACCATTAGGCCACCACTGCGCTTCATATATTTGCAACTTTTTTCCACAATAAATTTATAACTTTTGCCATGTAAATATTCAAGTTTTTCTCATATATTTGAAACTTTTTTCTTGCAAATTTGCAACTTTTTTTTTCTCTTGAACTGGCTTTTCCCTTATAAATCAGATCGTTTATTGGTAAATTTCAATTTTTTGTAAAAAATTCAATACTTTTTTCAATCATAAATTTTCACCTATTTGTGAAAAGCTGCACTTTTCCCTCAAATATGTGACTTTTCCTCTTATTTGTAGCTCTTGTCAGTGTTTTGGTGAGGCCACCTGTGTTTTAGAACAGAGAAGAAGACCATCAGTGTTTAATGATGTTGTGAGGACCTTTAAATGACACTAATTCAGAGGCAGTTTGATTCTTCTGGGATTTATTGGGAGATTTCAATCATGAAATGTTCCTCATCTCTGGATTAACTCACACTGATTACACTGTTATTGTTACACTGATCAAAATGTTCCCACAGCCACACCACCTCTCATATCTGGGATTTTTGGCTTGTTTCCATGGCAACCCCTTCATCACAAATGTCCAGGGAGGACAGAGAAGGACTTTCTGTTTCCCATCAGTCTGATTCTCATCTTTTCTGAATAAACGTTCCAGATAACTGTGAGGAGGATGTCCAGTTCCTCTGCAGTTCCTCTCCTGTCCACTAGAGCTTGTCTCCATCAGCTAGTCGGCCCCAGTCACTTCCATCCATCCAATGTTAGAATGTTTCAACATTACAGCAGAGTTTTGCAGCATTTTCAACCATTTTTATGTTAAAAAAATGCCTTGGCACCCAACCAAAAATGTAAAAAAATCTTCATATTTTTTCCAAAAATGATGAATTTCATTCATTCATTATAATGCATCAGATTTATATGGCGCTTTTTTCATAGACACTCAGACACTTCACAGTGGATACATTATTCATTCACTCCACAGACAATGGTAGTAGTAAGCTACTGCTGTAGCCTCAGCTGCCCTGGGACAGACTGATGGAACCGTGGCTGTCAATCCGTACCAGTGGCCTCTCCAACCACTACCAAACATTCATGCCCAGTGTCATAGACACTGGAGGACAGGTGGGTAAAGTATCTGGCCCAGGGACACAACAGCAGGATGGCTGGGGAGAGCGGGATTCTAACCACCAACCCTCTGGTTATTAGATGGCCCACTCTTCCTCCTGAGTCACTGCCGCAAACATTTCCCTCCTCCATTCCATCTTTGCTTAGCACCAAGCTGGATGACAGGAAGTTCCATTTTTATGTGGTCTTTGGCACGACCCGGCAGGGACTTGAACCCTGAGCTCCCAGTTGTGGGGCGGATGATCTACCTCTAAGCCACCACTTAAACTCAGTTGCATATTTTACTTCTGACAATACATGTGGGGCCTGTGGTCACCAAGATTGGTGCCAACAAGCTACACACCTCATGGTCTCCAACACTCTGCACCAAACGTGTTTTTTCCACCGTAGACGACTATTTTCTATTCATTCTCTATGTAGTTCAGCGTCTACAGTGCTGAGTGCCCTTGACACTGAATCGCTCTTGGTGGTGGCCACTTTTTGTCGCGGCGCTCAGGGATGAATTAAATTCAACTTTTCAGACTACAGCTGAACTCGCCAATGTCACACTTTTCTAAGCAGCCAATCAGAATTAAGGAAGGGTGGGACATGGCACATAGGACATTCTAAAATACTCTTGAAACGGGCACCATCAAGACAGAACTCGGGTGAAAGTTTGGTGTCCGGCTCTCCTGTACAAGTCCAGTTGAGATCTGTACCCAGACTCCTGTTTCCTTTTCTGTGTCATCATATTTTGCATCCAGAGCTGCTACCAATGCTAGAATATGTTTCCTGTCCATTGTTATTTAGAGACTGCTATTAAAAGATAAGTAGAAAGTCTGACCAGAGGAAAAGCAGAAGTGCTGAGCTGTGAGTGACAAGCTGTTGCTGGGATACATGGCACAGTCTTTTTTTTTTTTTTTTTCCCTCAGATCGCAGCACACAAGGGCTGAAAAAAGACGCTCAGGGCAGTGGGGCAACAAAAAAAAAAAAACGCGTTTGGTGGACTCCCAGCTGAACTCTACTCTGGGAGATAAGCCAGAAGGAATTCCACAGGAAGTTCCTCAGAAGAGCTTAGCAAAGATGATGGAGAAGAAGCTCTGGAGACAGATTGGTTCTACACCCACAATGGAGGTGCGACGGGTGAGAGGACCAGAAACAGGAAGGACCCTCAGAGAAGTTCCTGTCCCTGTCATAAAACTTTTCCTGTTACACAACATTGAGCCACCATTTCTGAACACAAATGCAATTAAGAAAACAGGAGAAATTTGCTCTTTTTATCCTGACAAATTTGCACATTTTTTCCTGTAAATTTTCAACTTTAAGGGCCTTATTTTGATGGTCATCCATGCACTTTTCCAACAGGCTTTCCACCATACACCAGTGGTTTTGTTAGTTTCTGTCAGCACACTCTGTTTTTTTTAACGCCTTGAGTCACAAAAGTCTCAGTTAAAAGCTGCCAATTTCTGACTAAAAAAAGTGGAATTTTATGGGTAAGAAGCTGCAACTTTAGAAAAAAGGCCAAAAAAAGGTGTAAATTTCCAACTGTTTACATCCTAAAACACTGCAAATATAAGATTTGAGTAAAATGCTGCAAGTTTAAGCTTTTTTTAAACTGCAAATTCAAGAGTAAGAAAAGTTCTAAATTCATGAGGAAAAAGCTGCAAAATTATGAATAATAAAAAGCTGCAAATTTTCAAGTAAGAAGCTGCACATTTCTGAGTAAAATGACTCTAACTCTGCAGGAAAATCCTGCAAATTTATGAGAAAAATCCTCACATTTACAAAAGAATGTTTCTAATTTAAATGAAAAAGGATGTGATAAATTGGCGTGTGTTGGCCATTTTTTTTATTTTTAAACAGCCGTGAGGAGGAACTAAGTGGTGACGTTCGGAGGTGTTAAATCCTGCAGATCTGCACTAATCCGCAGGGAAAAGGAGAAGAAGAGGAATAGGTGATCCCCAGCAGCAGAAATAATCCAGTTAACCCAGGAAAAGAAAACACATGACACCCCATGACACCCAACAGGTCACCCCCCCCCCCCCATGACATCAGCGGGAACAGCTGGGCCAAACTTCACACCTCCCTCCATTTACATGTTCCCTTCTGAGGACAATTCAAAGCAGCTGCTGAGATGGAAACCAAAGGGTTAAAGGGTGATGTGGCTTTATCAGCAGCACTGATAACCCCGCCCCCCCCCCCTCAACTGACCTGCTGGACAGGAACTAACAACTCCTCAGACCTGTTAACACAATTTTAACAACAAAAGGACATGCAAAAACATGCCAAAAACATGCAGGTTAGGGAGTTAAAGCGTACCTGTGGTGGTCGTGAAAAAAAAGATACTATATTGAGCCCCTGTCTCACGTTCTAGTTCAAGTTTAAGTTGAAATTCACGTTCAAAGCAATTTGATATAAATCCATTGCTGATCTGCTGGTTCAGCTATGTCAGCAAAACATGGGTACAGCCATACTAGCGGCTACAGGGACTTCCAGGACGCTTCCTGTGATGTAATTTCGTTGACACCGCGATCTGGATCAGTATTGGCTGAGCCTCGAGTACCCGGATGTGGAGCGGCTTCGGGGATATTCAAATTCAAACGTTTATTTCAAACTCAGGATTCATATTAAATGCAGAACTAAAACGAGTAGAAAATAAATAAATAAATGTTTAAATTCTGCGAGCCGTCTTTTCTGATCTGAGCTCGTAAATGCCGATAATTCTAAAACTGTGATCTGAGTACCCGGATGTGCTGCGGCTTCGGGGATATTCAAATTCAAACGTTTATTTCAAACTCAGGATTCATATTAAATGCAGAACTAAAACGAGTAGAAAATAAATAAATAAATGCTTAAATTCAGCGGCTTGTCTCATCTGATCTCGTAACTGCCGCAACACGGAAGATGATTCTAAAACTATATACAGAGCAGCAGACACTCGGTGCTCTTGTAAAAACAAAAACATACAATGCGATATGGATATCGCAACATGGCGGAATGTAAAGCTTTTGGATGTCTGAATAATAAGCGAAAAAAACAAAGAAACACTTTTTTTGTGTACCCAAACCCAGCTCACCTTGTCAGAAGATCGGAGCGGAAACAGGGCACAGACGAATAATTTCAGATGAAATTGCGTTGTGTGTGAGGACCACTTCGTCACGTTAACCCTCAGAAGACCTTTCTGGCTCAAACCTGTAGCCATGTTGGACAAATTCTTCCTCAGAGTCCGACAATTCAGCCATAATAGAATAAAAACACTCACAACAGCACCCTAGTCTCTCATACAGGCGGAGCATTGACTGTTGAGTATCAACGAAGTGACGTCACATCCGCAAGTGTCATGGCTGCGCCCACAGTTTTCATTGGCTGCCCATGGCCAAGGTCCTATTTCAATATATGTCTGGTGGTATATGGCTGGCAAAAATTATTTACCAAAATAAGAAATACTTTTTCATAATGTTTTCAAGTCAAATGCGTCTTCACGACCACCACAGGTACGCTGGGAGTTAAGGGGCACTTGCACACGCAGCGACCGGCAGCTGGTGGCTTGTCACCGGACTGCAGAACAAATCTACCTACGGGTACAAAATAAGTCCAAAAAAAAAAAAAAAAAAAAAAAAGAACAAAGATTCCCTTTGATTTAATAGATTAACAGCATGAATTTTCTGGTCTGTGAATGAACAGAGCAGCCATAAGTGTTTCACGGAGTCACTTATTGAATTATAATGGTTAGTCTAAGTCACAATTTCAGGAAACATAAACTTCAGGGGAAATTTAAACCCATGACACATCATTTTAAATTTTGATGATTTTTTTTTCCCCTTTGTGATCTTTGGATTCCTTAATGAAGTTCTGCCTGCAGATCAGCTGCGCTCAAACATTCCACGGGTTCAAGAGCTCACGAGTAGCATGATTTTATTCTAACAGAGAGAGTTGTAACAGTCATCACATAATCACCCACCATTTTAATTATATGATGATCACACACTTTTAACTCCATCCACACTCTCGTTTTAATTGCAGACTTACCTTTGGAGTCTATAAATTAGGCATTAATGTAGGATTGTTTTTTAGGAGAATGAATCAACAGGGAGCATGTGTGCCAGTGTCTTCCAAAGTGATGCGCAGCACATGGGGGGTGGGGGGATTTTCGTTTTCATCATGGACTTATTAGGCATGAATTTGTTTATTTTTAGGGGAATAAATGAATGAACAAGGCACCATATCACCTCCTTCCTTCCTACACAGGACGGGTAGGGGGAAATCCTCGGTCGGCGAAAGAGACAGCAGAAGGAGGACTCCATCTGCCCACAGCCAGGAGCGATTTCCCCGCTGTCGTTAATGAAAGTTTGTGGACATTTGCACAGGCATCATGCTCTTTTCTGAAGTGTTGAACCAGTCATGTCTGTGGTGCATCCGTGCGCACCACATTAAACCATTCAGCTGATTTTTCAGCCCCTTCTTCACTCTTTGTTCTGTCTAACATAACTAACTGGTCATCAGCTGTGACTGATGTCTTCCTTATTACCAAGTAGCATTACTATCACGTGCATTTTGACTCACACACACAGGCTTTGGTCAGCACAAATCCCGTCCAAACCGTCATGATCATAATTCACGCTAACGCCATAGCTAGTCGTAGCACCTAGCACCGACACGGAGAAGCGACTCGGTCCCCAGTGATAGGGGCTCGCCGGAGGAACTAGCCGAGGCAGCAGTTGGACGGGAGCCGGATCGGAGCTCAAGTGCAGCGGTGGTGGGAGACGGGAACCAGTGGAGGACCACCGGGGCCCAGCCGGATAAGAGCCAAAGTTGGAGCCCAGTTGCAGCGGCGGGGCACGGCGGAGGAACTCCTGAGGCAGACGGCGGTAGGTGGCGAGGCACAGCGGAGGATCTACCAGGACCCCAGCTGGACAGGAGCAGGATCGGAGCTCAGCTACAGCGGCAGCGGGAATCAGTGGAGGAGCTGCCGGTACCCCGGCTGGACAGGAGCTCGGTTACAGCGGCGGTAAGCAGCGGGACTAGCAGCAGAGGGGGCTAGCTGAGGCCCAGCTGGATTCGAGGTCGGTCGGATCGGATACTGGCGACACCAGCGGAGATTGTTTTACTATCCACAGGTCAGTAAAAATGCTACCAAAGAAGGAGGAAATAGAAGAGATCAAAAAATCTCTGAACTTCTTGTCAGAAGAACTGACCAAAGTGGCTAGTCAGCAGGCTAAAATATTAGGGCTAATGGAAGAAGTCCGAGAATTAAAATTAACAATTAAGGAAAAAGACAAAAAAATTGCAGACTTGGAGCGACGCATTGAGGATCTTGAACAATATTCTTGTATGGATGACCTAATTATAAGTGGACTAGACATTAAATATCAATCATATGCTCATGCTACAACAGGAATGAGAGGTGAGGAGGCTCCCCTGAGTGAATCAGTCTCCCTGGAAAACCAGGTGCTTCAGTTCCTTGATAGTAGAAATATAAAGGTCGAAGCAAATGCTATTTCAGCCTGTCATGCTTTACCCAGAAAGGATAATAAAACAAATAAATCAATTGTGATGCGCTTTGTGAACAGAAGGGTAAAGAATGACATACTGAGGCAGGCCAGAAAGCTACGGGGAACAGAGGTTCACCTAAATGAACATCTAACAAAGACTAATGCTGAAATAGCACGGCAAGCACGGATGCTGAAAAGACAAAATAAGATACAGGCAACATGGACAAGAAATTGTAGAGTTTGGATCAAACTAAATGGAACACCTGAGGAAGCAAAGAGTATAATGATCAGAGATGTTACTGACTTAAATAAATACAGATGAACACTGATTAAAAAAATTAAGAGACTATGATAATCCACATCCACACGCAAGAATAGTTCTTTTGACATACCATGTCAATGTACTTTAAAAAAAAAACTAAACAAAACAAACAAAAAACTTATGACTGATTTGAGTAGACATCAATTATCCCCAGTTGGAGGAAGTCATTTGACACAGAGTGAGGAAATTCAAACTCTGAAAATATGCCATTATGCTGAACATAAACTACAAGAGATGGAGAATGATATTGATCCTGATAACCACTTTTTCAATAATATTCATAATCATTGTGAATATTACACTGAAAAGCAATTCAAAAGTCAAGTGCAACTAGATGGTAAACTATCAATAATACACTTCAACAGCAGAAGTCTAAACAAAAACTTTCCACAGATTCAGGACTATTTAAAACAGCTAGACAGAAAATTTACAGCCATCGCAGTCTCTGAAACTTGGCTTAATGAGGAGCCGGCTCCCCTGATAGTAATAGAGGGATATCAGATGTTTCATATTAACAGATCTTAAAAAAAAGGTGGTGGTGTTTCATTGTATATTGATGACCTGTATAGGTGTAAACTTGTAATTGGAATGTCCTTTGCACTACCAGGGATTTTAGAATGTGTTACTGTTGAGATTGACCAAGATAAAACAAAAAATCTAATTATAAGTTGTATATATAGAATGCCGGGAACTTGCATTGAGACATTCAGAGATAAATTAGTCGAGCTGTACAATAATATTACTAGTAAGAAAATGGTAGTAATTTATGGAGATTTCAATATTGATCTACTAAATCCATATCAACAAAATGTAATTACAGAGTTCATGAATTCTATGTGCAGCATGAGTCTATATCCCACAATAACACATCCCAGTAGAATCACAGTTCACACTGCTACACTTATTGACAACCTGTTTGTTAATATTATTGATAAGAAAATAGAAAGTGGATTATTGATAAATGATATAAGTGACCATTTGCCAACCTTTGCACTTATCCATGGCCACACGGGGGCCAATACAGAAAAATTTTTAAAATCGTTCAGATCGTTGTCGGCGTCCGTCGGTCTATGATGACCATGGAAGAGAATCCTAAACGTCTCCTCTGCTGGAACAACACCGCCTGTGGCTGAACAGGCCGATGCGCGAATGGCAGTCCCTGTCACACAGGTCGCACTTGTGGGTGGTCTCCATGCTGCTGGGTCTGTGGCAGTTCGTCCTGCGGGTCCTTTTTTCATCTGCTGCAGCAGTCAGTCTCTCTTCACCCGCCTTGAGCTGTCTGGTCAGGGTGCCTCTCCATTTGGAGCGGTCCGTTGCAAAGTTCTCCCAGCGCTCTGTGTTGATCTCCAGGGCCTTCATGTCTCTCTTGCAGACGTCTCTAAAGCGCAGCTGTGGGCGGCCAACGTCTCTCCTGCCAGTTGCCAGTTCTCCGTAGAGGACGTCTTTTGGGATTCTGCCATCCTCCATACGGTGAATGTGGCCTAGCCAGCGGAGCCTGCGCTGCCTGAGTAGAGTGAACATGGGGGGAAGGCTGGCGCGGGACAGAACTTCTGTGTTGGGCACTTTGTCCTGCCAGGATATGTCCAGGATGTGGCGAATGCAGCGTAAGTGGAAGGAGTTCAGTCTCTTTTCCTGCCGGGCGTATGTTGTCCACGTCTCACTCCCATAGAGCAGTGTGCTGATGACGCAGGCGTTGTACACTGCCATCTTCGTCTTGACAGAGAGTTTGAGATTCTCCCACACTCGTGTGGTGAGGCGAGCGAGTGTGAAGGCTGATTTTCCAATCCTCTTGTTGATCTCTGTATCACAGGAGAGGCTGTTGCTGATCGTGGACCCCAGGTATGTGAACTGATTCACGACCTCCAGCTCGTAGTCGTCGATGGTGATGGTTGGTGGTGCTTCCGTGCCTTGCGCAAAGACGTTAGTCTTCTTCAGGCTGATGGTAAGCCCGAAGTCCTTGCATGCCTGGGAGAAGCGGTCCATCAGGGTCTGAAGCTCCTGCTGTGTGTGGGTTGCGACTGCAGCGTCGTCTGCAAACAGCATATCTCTGATTAGAGTCTCACATACTTTGGTTCTGGCTTTCAGGCGGGCGAGGTTGAAAAGCCTGCCGTCAGATCTTGTGTGCAGGTAGATTCCCTCTGTTGCTGTGCTGAAGGCATGCCTCAGGAGCATAGCAAAGAAAATCCCAAAGAGGGTTGGCGCAAGTACACAGCCCTGTTTTACTCCACTGCATATGTTGAATGCCTCTGAGACGTTGCCATCGTGCTGCACTATCCCCTGCATGTTGGTGTGAAACGATTCGATGAGGCTTTGCAACTTTGGTGGGCATCCTATCTTTGGCAGGATCTTGAAAAGGCCCTCTCTGCTGACCAAATCGAACGCTTTGGTGAGGTCGATGAAGGCGACATACAGGGGCATGTTCTGTTCTCTGCATTTCTCCTGGAGTTGGCAGATGGAGAAAATCATGTCTACCGTCGATCGCGCAGCGCGGAAGCCACACTGAGACTTGGGGTAGACACGTTCGGCAAGCTTCTGTAGACGAACGAGAACAACTTGTGCATAGACTTTGCCAACAACGCTGAGGAGGGAGATGCCCCTGTAGTTGTTGCAGTCGCTTCTCTCCCCTTTGTTTTTGTAGAGGGTGATGATCTTGGCGTCCCTCATGTCCTGTGGTACGGCACCTTCCTTCCAACACTGGCAGAGGACGTCATGCAATGGCAGCAGTAGGGCGGTCTTGCAGTGCTTGATCAGGTCAGGGGGTATGCCGTCGTTGCCGGGTGCCTTGCCAGCGGCCAAGCTATCAATGGCCTTGCTGAGTTCGTCGATGGTTGGCTCGGCGTCAAGCTCGTCCATGGATGGCAGGCAGTCGATGGCATCAAGGGCTGACGGTGTCACGGTGTTCTCTCTGGAGTAGAGGTCGGAGTAGTGTTCCACCCATCTCTCCATCTGCTTGTTCTTTTCTGTGATCATCTCCCCAGTGGAGGATTTGAGGGGGGCCGTCTTGCTCTGAGCCGGACCAAGTGCTTTCTTGATGCCATCGTACATACCACGGATGTTCCCAGTTATGGCAGCGGTTTGAATGTATTGGCTGAGCTGAGTCCAGTACTCGTTGGCACAGCGCCGAGCAGTCTGCTGAACTTTGCTTCTCGCAGCCCTGAGAATCTGGAGATTCTTCTCGTTTGGGTACTTCTTGTACTCAGCAAGTGCTGAGCGCTTGGCTTCAATGACGGGGGTCATCTCGGTCAACTTGGCATCAAACCAGTCCTGTGACTTTGAGGTCTTCCTCCCAAAGGTAGCCAAGGCTGTGCGGTGGATGGTGTTTTGCAGCACTTCCCACTTCTGCTTTGCATATTCTCCTTCTTGTGGTACACCAAGTTCCTTGTCAAAGGTGGAGGCAAACTGCTCAACAAGTTCTGGTTGAGCCATCTTGCTGGTGTCAATCCGTGCCTTTCCAGGCTGTCTAGCACGATGGAATTTCTTCAGCTGCAGCTTGACCTTGCAACACACCAATGAATGGTCTGTGTCACAATCTGCACTCTGGAACGAACGGGTGATTAGCACGTTCTTCAGTGCGGTGCACCTGGTCAGGATCAAGTCCAGCTGGTGCCAGTGTTTTGAGAGTGTATGTTGCCAGGAAACCTTGTGTTGGGGCTTGGTCTTGAAGAACAAGTTTGTGATGCACAGATCGTGATATGTGCAGAACTCGAGCAGCCACTGTCCGTTGTCGTTCATTCTGCCCACGCCAAAAGGTCCAAGACAGGAGAGCCAGGAGTCGTGGTCAGCACCCACTCTGGCATTGAAGTCTCCAAGGAGAATGAGTTGTTCAGAGTTGGGGATGGTCCTGACGGTTGTTGCGAGATTCTCGTAGAACTCGTCTTTTACCTCTGGTGTGGCTGTCAGTGTTGGGGCATACACACTGACGAGGGTGACTGGGCCTTGACTGGTGTTGAGGCGGAGGGTGAGGAGTTGTGCAGAGCAAGTGCTGCCCAGTTCCACCATCTTCAGCAAGGTGTTCTTCACTGCGAAGCCCACTCTGTGTTCCCTGTGTTCGTCGCTGCCCTTTCCCTGCCAGTAGAACGTGTAGTCTTTCTCTCTCAGTGTGCCTGCGTCAGCTAACTGTGTTTCCTGGAGAGTGACGATATCCACTCCCAGTCTCTTCAGCTCATTATTGATGATGGCAGTCTTCCTGGTGTCGTTGATGTCCTTGAGGTTAGCAGCAAGTCCTGTCATCATAGTGCGGACGTTCCAAGTTCCCAGTTTTAGAGTTGGTCTCTTTTGTTTTATTGTCTTGCCTGGTGCGAAGGTTCTCAGCCTGCTGTTCGGACTTCTCCTCATCCCCATGCACCCAATGAGGAAAGCAAACTGTGGCGGGACAACACCTTATTGGCTGGGGGCTGCCCAGCTTGAGGCGGGCGGTAGCTGTCCAGTGAGATCCGATGATCCCTCCCACCGTCGGGAGCAACCCCTGGCGCCGCGCTCTACACCAATTGAGCGGTGGCTTAAAACCGGTAACTGTCATTCCCCGTGTTTTTTCTACGCCAAAGGCGAAGCTGGAGTGTCCTCTCCAGTGATCCGGTGTTCTACCTTCCAGCGTTGGTAGGATTCAAGCCTGGGCAGGAAGATATGGAGGACAAGATGTTGCCCATGCAGCATGTCCCCCCTCTCCACGTCACTGATGAATCCAAAGGAACAGCAGGGCTGCTATAGTTTGGCACCAGCGCCGTTGCAGGAGCTGCCAGAACGATGTTGAGCACAACATAGAACTGCCTTAGGGGCTCCGACTCCGGATTTTTCCTCAGGGTTGACTCCCGAAGCCTTTCCCATGACCGGGTATGCCGCAAGGCAGCGGAGGTTTGAAATCAGGGTTTACCTTCCCCTAGATGGGCTACCTTCCCAGGTTGACGAGCCACCATCTACCCGAAGCATCTGGTTTTAAGGCACCAGAGATCCGCCCTAGCCCCTTCTCCTATTAGTAAAAGTAGTTCCGCCGGGCTTAGAGACCAAACCACATGGGCAGGCTAGGAGTTGGACTTAGTTGTCAGAGGCTTTTCGAGACGCACGCCATAAGGAGCATTTTATGAGCACTGGGAGCTTAACCCAGTGCCGCTCCTGGCTATGACAACCTTGGAACCAAGTCTTCTTTTAAAGAAGAGTTGCTGAAGCAAGACTGGACAAAAGTCTATGTATCAGATGTAAATGAAGCCTATGACACATTTATGAACATTGTAACCACTCTTTATGGAAATAAAAATGTCCATTAGTAAAGAAAAAGCTTCATACATAAATTTGTCGATAAGCCATGGTTAACCAAAGGATTACAAAAGCGTGTAAAAAGAAAAAAATATTATATAAAGCTTTTTGAAAGAAAAGGACAAAAGAAGCAGAGCAGCGGTATAAAACATACAAAAATAAGTTAACATATACAGTATAATGAAATGTAGTAAGAGAGACTATTACAGTAAAGAACTGCAGAAAAACAGAGACAATATTAAAAACACATGGACAATACTTAACAATATTCTTGGAAATAAAAACAGAAATACAAGCTACCCAACCAATTTTTCAAAAAATAATACAACGACTCCGAGTGTGAATGCAGTTTCACCTGCAGATGAATTCAATAACTTTTTTGTTAACATTGGTCCTAATTTGGCTCGAGAAATACCCATTACAGCACCCACAGGTGATACAATAAGCAAAAACACTGCTATAAAAGACTCCATTTTGATAAAGAACACAGACGAGAGAGAGGTCATTGAAATTGTTAAATCGTTTAAAAGTAAAACATCTATGGACTGTGATGGTATTGACATGCTCTTAGTCAAAACTATTATCGAATGCTTAGTGAAACCACTGATGTATATTTGTAACCTTTCTCTCCAAACAGGTATATTTCCCAATGCAATGAAAATAGCTAAAGTAATTCCGATATACAAGACGGGTGACAGAGGGGAACTTTCAAACTATAGACCAATTTCACTATTGCCACAATTTTCCAAGATACTTGAAAAAATATTCTGTGAGAAAACTGACAACTTCATAATGAAGAATAATTTATTGTGTGAGCAGCAATATGGGTTCAGACAGAAGAGGACAACTGCATTTGATCTAATGGAATTTATAGAAAAAATATCAACTGCCGTTGAAAATAAAGAGTATTCAGTTGGGGTATTCCTGGATCTTAAAAAAGCATTTGATACAGTGGATCACAATTTATTATTAAAGAAACTACAAAATTGTGTTATTAGGGGGGTAGCACTGTCCTGGTTAAGTAGTTACTTAAAGAATAGATATCAGTATGTATGTGTTGGTAACAAAAACTCACAGTTACTGAAGGTTACTTGTGGAGTCCCACAGGGTTCAGTTTTGGGTCCATTGTTATTCAATATGTATATAAATGATATATGTAAAGTCTCGGAAAAAATGGATTTAATATTGTTTGCCGATGACACTAATCTATTATGTAGTTGAAGCAATTTGGAACAACTTTTGGATACACTCAGAAAGGAATTAGGAAAGCTTAAACTGTGGTTTGATTCAAACAAATTAACGCTCAATTTAAGTAAGACAAAATGTATAGTTTTTAACAACCATCACAACAACTTAGTATCTAAACTCAGTGTAAATGGTGTAGAGATTGAAAGGGTATCCAAAACTAAATTTCTTGGAGTAATAATTGATAATAAACTGTGTTGGAAGTCACATATTAATTATATTAAAGGTAATATCGCAATACTACACAGAGCTAAATATTTGCTGAATCAACCCACATATACTTTGTATCATTCATTAATACTCCCATACATGACATATTGTACTGAAGTATGGGGAAATACATATAAAACAAACATATATCCAGTCTTTATGCTTCAGAAGAGAGCTATTAGAATAATAATCAAAGCTGCTTACAAGGAACCAACAAACCCACTTTTTCTTAAATTAAAAGCTCTCGAGTTGAGAGATTTGGTTGACTTTAAAACTGCAGTAATAATGTTTAAAGTGAAGAATCTATCACTGCCCGCAAATATCCAAAAGTTGTTCCAAATAAGGGAGAAACAATATCATTTCAGAGGAACATGTATATTTCAAAAACCTTCAGTGAGAACTACCACCAAGCAACACTGTGTTTCAGTGCAAGGAGTCAGATTATGGAACGATTTTGGACCTGAATTAAAATCATGTACAACGCTTGGACAATTTAAACAAAAACTAAAGGAAGAAATACTCCAAACATATATACAAGATGACATGTAAACTCACATAAGGATTGACATATCCAGTCTGTGTTGTGTTGTAGCTTAGTTTTTTGTCACGTTTTGTCTTAGCTTTGTTCTGAATTGTAATCGCTCTTGTTTTGTTTTTCTTTTGAATTCTTGGATGGAATATGGGTGGGCAATATAAGCTGCGGCTTCAGCCATCACCCATTTGGGATAACTTACGTTGAACTGTATAATCAGAGGAGTTATTGTCTAATTTGACCTTGTTGGATTTTTTCCCCTTTGTTATATTATTGTTTCTTTTTAATCTTTACTTTTAATCTATCCGAAATAAAGATTCATTCATTCATTCAAAAGTCCATGATGACTGCAACACAGATGGACGGACCTGTCCTCCATCTCGATCATTCTGGTTGTAGGTGGACCTGAAAGTGTTCCTCCTGAGATAGTTCTCCTACAAAGGTTGTGGTGTTTGGATCTGCCAGTTCTGACTAGGCTCCTTCTCTCCGTGTCTTCACTAGCATCTCCAGAACATCTGGGAATCGCCACCCCAGTGGAGTTTGGTAATGGCGGTGTTTGGCTCTCATGTCCGTGTTGTGTGTGAGGAATGTTTTCTGCTGAAGTCGAGTCCTGATTTACTCCAGTTTCCCCTCAGATGGAGAAACAAACTCACATCCATCTTATTTCCCCCTGCAGACCCTCTACACTCTTTCTGATGTCAGGCCTGATCTCGGATCAGTCGGCGGCCTCTCAGGGGTGGCCCGCCTCACAGCTCTTGCCTCAGATGTAATTGGCCGAGGCTCTGCGGGTCTTTAATTAGTTTGGGGGTCCTTCACTGGGTGCCGGAGCAGCCCTCGCTCGCCTGTCCTCTTTCATCTCTCTGCCTCTCAACTCGACTCTTGTCCCTCTTGTTTTTGTCCAAATGCCACCGGGTCAAGAGCTCCTCCTTCTCCTCCCTCTGCTCTCTCTGTTTCCTTCATCTTTAGCCTTCATCTGCCATTATTTTGTGGAGCTGCCCCTCATCCTCAGAGTGACTCGACATCCACACAAAACCATGCAGAAACAGAATAAGCACAGATCCAGCGAGGCCTCACAGTCAGACCAGAGCAGCTTCAGTCCTGTTATACAGTGGTGGAGTTCAATTCAATTCAAATTTATTCATACAGTAATCACAACAGACATCATCTCAAGGTTCCATATACATAAGATCAAATCATAATTAATTCACACAAAAGCCCCAACAATCAAATGATCCTCACGATAAGATAAACTAAGCCTTTATTAGTCCCACAATGGGGAAATTCCAGGATTGCAGCAGCAAAGGAACAGCAGCACTTGGCACAATAGTTAATATAATAAGATAAGAACTGGTTTGCCAAAGCAGTAAATAAATATACACATGTACACAGATATACACCGTGCAGGAGCATTGCAGCTAGATGGGATCAGCAGCATTACAGCACGAGCAGCACCAGGTGACAGCAGGAAGGAAAGACTCCCTGATAGGAAGAAAGCTGCAGCAGAACCCGCCTCAGGGAGGGGCAGTCTTCTCTGATTGGTTGGGGGGTGAGGGGAGAAGAAAGAAAAGACATACCGTTCATAAAATAACAGCGTACATGTAGAACAATGCTGGTGCAGATACGACCTGCAATGTTGCGTCATAACTAGGTTAACCTGAGATTACAGCATTTTTAGAGGCTTTTTTCAGGCTTATTAAGACAGCTAACAAGTCTCAGGTAGCACTACAAGCAGACACGTGTAGCTGGACTTAATGGTTTAATGCCCAGACACGATGCACATTATGCATAATTAGCAATGCTTTTAGTGGGCAGCGTGATGGATTTTCCTGCCCCACACCCGGGAGGCAGGGGTCCAAATCCCGGCCGGGTCATGCCGAAGACCATATAAAAGCGGAACTTCCTGCCGTCCAGCTTGGTGCTCAGCAATAATGGAATGGAGGAGGGAAATCTGTGGTGGCGCCTTACGTGGCAGCGGCCCTCTGATTCTACACATGGGGTGTGTGTGATTAACACTGTAGATAGGAAAAACAGTTTCATTCTACTGTACATGACTGGTTGAATGACAAAAAAGGGTACAAATACAAGAAGAAGCCAACTTTATTGTCATTCAGTCAATCATCTACAGTTGAATGAAATGATGTTTCTCCTGTCTACAATGTTAATCACATGTAGAATCAGAGGGGTTGCTGCCATGCATACAACTTTTCCTTCCCCCATTCTATTATGCTGAGCACCAAGCTAGAAGGCAGGAAGTACCATTTTTATATGGTCTCTGGTATGACCTGGCCAGGGCTTGAACCAACGACCTCCCAGCCGTGGGGTGGATGCTCTAACACTAGGCCACCACTCTGGTGGACACTAACAGGAAAACTCAAAACTAGAACCTGCAAAATCAAATCTAAACTCTGAATGATGTTCAATTAAAACGTGATATCACCATCTAGCCTGCCAGCTGTCACATAGCTAACCCAGGATTTACACTGATGCCGGATGCAGTCCGTTGCCAATGCAGTGAGGATGGAGCCTTGTGTCAGTCCCCACCCACACCGTTGTGTTTTGATCTGGCACGGATCAGAGCAGGCTTTGGTATACAACATCGTGCAAGAATTATTTAAAATAATGTGAGATCTCGAGAAAGGCCCAGATGAGACGAAGGGGAACCGATCGCGATCATACGATAACAACAAGGATGTGTGATGTAGCGGCTCTCCACCTGGACTTTTGAGCTGTAAATAACTCAGAAATTCTATTAAGTGTCTGTGTGTTAACCTAAAGTTTTTAACTTGTTGGAGGAATAGAACTCAAAAAATAATGGACCTTCTTTAAATCAATTTTAACAAGCAAACAGCTAATAAATACCATGAGATACCGCACCATTTCCTTGTGGACTGGATCTGGCATCTGTAGTATGGGGATACTACAGGGGTTAACTGGCATCAGCCACGACTGAGCCGACGGGTGATGAGTCCGTGACCCAACAGGATGTGATAGAACCACCACAGCCTGATGGACGCCCCGCAACAAACGTAAGTACCACACCGTTACTACCACAGCACCATATGCAGCCATACAGAGCGCCACTCACAATGATGAACTGGGTTTGGGCCCACGGAACCAAGCGACTGGGCTCAATGGCAGCCTTTACATCATCGCCACCATTGACACACGTGAAGATAGCGGCACAGCTGAAAATAGGATCGGAACGGTGGGACGGCCGTCCATGGGAGGTAAGAATGGCTGCTGCGGATTGGAATGCGGCATTAGAGGTTATCCAGCTGGTGTGGGATCCAGGCTGGGACAGTGTTGACGAGTGTGTCATGGCTTCAGAGGGATGGCACTGGGGCCTGCTGAAACTGGTGCCGCCAGGGGTGCGTCCACCATGAGCCCACTACAAAGCCCCTCCAGCAGAACTGCCTTCCCCATGGAAAAGTGTCAGGAGAAAAGTGACTGTTTAGATAGGAGGATGGCTGGCAAATGAGTGGCAAAATAATCCACTCAGCCACGTCGGGTCCAGCGGCGGTCCACCCGCTGACCCTAGTTATTATTGTTATTTATGCCAAATTGGGGAGGGTTACTGTTGGTGAGAGTGTGCTACTCCAGGGGATTAACTGGCATCAGCATGATGACGTCACTGTACGGCTGCATCACCACGCCGAACCACATATAAAGGGAGAACCGCCATCTTAGGGCATCTTTCCTGGCTGGCTCAATATATAGCAGACCTGCACCATATATTACTACTGCGTGTAATAAAGTTCGTGTTCAAAGAAGATGCCATTCTCTGTGCCTCATTCCGGGTTTCCAGAGATAACAGCATCCATCAAAAATAGACTTGTTGTGTTTCACGAGCAATCTGAATCCGACTCTGCAATGGTTTGGCCCAGATGCGGATCACAGCATTAATTAGAATGGGAAATCTTTGCTGTGGGGTCCTGATTGCTGCCATAACGGACCGGATCAGAAGGCAGTGGAAATCCAGGGTTATATACAACATCAAACATAATCAACCGCATGAGCAGTGGGCACCATTAATTTAGTTTAGTTTATTGGTTTATTTGTCAGGTACCATGTACAGAAAAAAAACTTAAACACAGGGTACAGATGCTCTGTACCAGATTCTAGCATTCTCGCTAATTTCCGTCTGTAGTCCCTGAGGCAGGCAGGAAGATATTAAAAGAAAAACAGCACATATAGAAAGCAATTCAGGTCAGATTTCAGAATCTATTGTCCCTGGAACAAGCAGGGAGTAAGTTTAAAAAGTAAAATAATAAGAGAACAACACACATGAAAACAATTTAAGAGGACAATTTCAAATCCTATTTAAGGGAAAGATAACTGGAGAGAACCACTGATTTGGACTACAACACTACACTCATGTCTAGCAGTGGAACAGTATGCATAGTACTGTTACACTGCTCCTTACATAAGATATAACGTAGAAAGTTTATTCAAACGATTTGTCAAATAGGAAAGTTTTCAGTTTTGTCTTAAAGGCAGAGCCGATGTCTGTCTCATGGACCAAGGCTGGTAATTTGTTCCATAGAAGAGGGGCCTGATAATCCAAAGCCCTACCCCCATGGTACTTTTTAGAAACCTTAAGGATTACTAGGAGTCCAGCATTCTGAGAGCAAAATAATCTGTTAGGATAATAGGGTATGCTCAGTTCTTTAAAATAACTGAGGGATAGATTATGTATGGTTTTATATGTCAAGAGAAGAACTTTAAATTTGATTCTGTATTCAACAGGGAGCCAGTGAAGGGAGGGCAATATGGGAGAAAAATATGATCCTTCTTTATAGTGCCCTTTAATACCCTAGCTGCAGCATTTTGAATTAATTTGAGAATTTATAGAGAGTTTTTAGGTCCACCTGACAATTGCGAATTACAATAATCTAATCTAGAAATGACAAAGACATGGACTAGTTTCTCTGCATCAGTTTGGGACAGGGTGTTCCTGATTTTAGCAATATTTCGTAAGTGGAAGTAAGCAGTTTAAAAGATTTGTATGATGTGTGAATTAAAGGACAAATAGTGATCAAAAACAACTCCAAGATTCCTGAGAGTTGTGCTAGGGGCTAGAGCAGGAGTGTCCAGTCATGTGCCATGGAGGTCCAAGACCCTGCAGGTTTTCTCTTCTACCCAGTCTCTTCAGCAGCTGTTTTCATTGATCAGCAATCAGTCAGAAGTTCAGTGAAATCTGCTGCTGTAGACACTGGTTGGAGGTAAAACCTGGAGGGTCTTGGTCCTCCATGGCGCATGATTGGACAACACTGGGCTAGGGTAAAGCCATCTAAGTTACAGATCTGATCAGAGAAAGAGTTTCTGATGTTTTTTCTGGCCAATTACAATAATTTGAGTTTTGTCTGACTTAAGTAGTAAAAAGATGTGGTTCATCCAGGTTCTAATGTCTTTAAGACATGCATGACATGTTACGACCACGTCTAGCCTTTGTTTTGCCTATGAACAAATGACCTCTACAAGACATGTTCCTGATGTAAATGTGCTGACGTTGGCCAGACCTACGAGGGAAAACTGTCACTTTGTTTTACTGATTCCCTTCATTTTCAACCCCCCCCCCCCCCAAATCTCTGACTCCGATGACCCCGTCCCTTCCAGCTTCCATGGTGTTTATGTTTGTGGATCTCAGGGAGGACTTTAGCTCCGGCTGTGCTCCACCACTGCCGTTTTCTCCACATTTGTTTGTTTTTGCTGTCAGAGGAATTTCTCTGAAAATGGACAGCTGTGGATTGGATGTCTTTAAGTGGACAAAACACAGCCAGTGATCATTGTAGACAGTTAAATCCAGAATCCTGTTTTTATATGTGCATGTACTGATTCATATGGTGACTCACTCACAGGTTCCAATTTAAATAAAAACACTTCTTAATTTCTCTCCATATGTTTAACATTCATGAAAAAAAATGTTAAAAAATTCAGATGAGTTTGTGTTTTTTGTTTTTTTTTTTAATTGAAATACTTTTATTGTATTTGAAAGATTCCTTTTGCTACAAAACAACCAGGTTTTGTCCCGACTGAGACCAAAACTGAGTCCTCCTATAGCGGAGGTTTCTGGTCCGGTGAACTTTAAACAGACAGATATGGTGAGTGTCTAAGTGCTAACACAGGAAACGTCTGAGCGGCGGGACGTCAGCCAGCTAATGGGTGGATGAGGGCTGTGCTGCTGCAGATGTCACATCTCCAACAGTCTTCAGAGTTCTTCTCTTTTATTCTCATAAAACATCTCTAAAAACCAAACCAGCAAACGTCCTCGCCAGAGGAATGTTAGCATTAGCGGCTTGTGTTATTGGCTGCTTGAGGCGAGGGAGAATTTGTGGACTAGACAAACCTTGTTTTCAGCTGTGAAATCTTCCCCGTGGTGAAGTAGCTTCCTCCTCCACACCACCTTCGCCTGTTTTTTTTTTTTTTTATTTCCACGAGGATTTCTTTGTCCTTCGGCCTGGTGTATGCTGGGTTATCTGTGCGCCAACAGCTTCTTCAATTTAACTGCTGGAGGTGGGTGGGAGGTCAGGGTTTGTTTGTGTTTGTGGAGGGACGTTTATCTGTAGATAGATAGATAGATAGATAGATAGATAGATAGATAGATAGATAGATAGATAGATAGATAGATGTACTTTTTTGATCCCAAACTTGCATATTACAGTGTAACAGCTGCATGACAGTAGGTGACTAAAATGACAGACACACACACAGCCTAATAGAAAAGGGAATTACCCAGATAAAGCAAAACTGCCTAGATAACTTTATATACATCACAGACCACCTCTAAGATGAATAGATGGTGACCCATATAGATACACGAATCGTACCCGCTGTACAATGCAGGACTATCAGGAGCAGGGTGAAATGTGAGGAGCCAGTGAGACTGTAAGGTGCAGTGTGGCAGCATAGTTATGACCAGAATACAACATCAGAGCGAGTTATTGTACAGTGAAATGGCATGTGGCAGGAAAGATTTCCTGTATCTGGCCGTTTGACAGTGAAGTTGTAGCAGTCTGCTGGAGAAAGTGCTCCTCTGTCTGTCCAGTGTGTGGTGGAGGGGGGATCAGGATTGTCCATGATGGATCGCAGTTTGTGTTCTCCTCTCCACCACAGTCTCAAAGGTCTCCGGTCTGAGACCAATCACAGAGCCAGCCCTCTTGATAATCTTGTCAAGTCTGTTGGTGTCTCTGGCCCTGACACTGCTACCCCAACAGACAGCAGCAAAGAAGATGGTTCTGGTGACAACGGTCTGGTGGAAAAGCTCCAGCATCCTGCTGCACACGTTGAAGGATCTCAGCTTCCTCAGAAAGTAGAGTCTGCTCATCCCCTTCTTGTGCGCAGCATCAGTGTTAGATCTCCAGTCCAGTTCATTGCTCATTACAACACCCAGGTATTTGTAGTCCTCCACTACGTCCACGTCCTCCCGCCAGTCTGCAGTGGCTGAGAAGGCGTCCTCTTCTTCCTGAAGTCAGTCACCATCTCTCTGGTCTTACGGACAGGTGATTCTGCTCTGTCCACTCCACAAATCTGTCTACCAGTGCCCTGTACTCCCCCTCCTCCCCCCTCTTATACACCCAACAACAGCTGAGTCATCAGAGAATTTCTGCAGGTGGCATGACTCGGTGTTGTACTGAAAGTCAGCACAACAGTGGACTGTTAACGAGCGTTAACAATGAAGATGAACCGATTATCACCTGATGTTGTTCAACAGCAGGAAGATCATTTAAACTGGATATTAAAACTGCAGTATTACTGCACAGGACGTCTGCAAACTCCCAGTGTTTCCAGTGTCACCCAGCAGGTGACTGGTTCACCTGCCATCCCCATTCATTTCTATTTTAACTCTTAAAAATTTGAAGCTTTTTCTCAAAACCTGCAACTTTTTCCTCAAAAATTTGTGTCTTAAGACTTAAAAACTTGCAACTTTTTTATTTTTTGAATTTGCTAAATTTTTCCAGTACATTTTTTTGTTTTCTCTGGTGAATTTGTGACGCTTTCTTATAAATTGGCCAATTTTTTAATTGTAAATTTGGTGATTTTTTTTTTGAGTGAATTTTTTACTTTTTTTCTCATAAAACTGATTTTTTTTCTTATAAATTTGCATTTTTTTCCTGAAAAATTTGTTATTTTTTTATCTCAAAATTTGCTATTTTTTTCTATAAATTTTAAACTTTTTTCTAAAACTTTTTTGACTTTTTTTTCTCGTAAATTTGAAACTTTTCTCAGAAATTGGTGAATGAAATTTAAAAAATTTGAATCTTTTTCTTTTAAATAAGAATTTTTTTTATTATAAATTCATTATTTTTTTTCTGGTGAATTTTCAACTTTTCTCATAAATTGGCTGTTTTTTTTTCCTTAAAAATTTACAATATTGTTTTTAAAGATTTTTGACATTTTGTCTCATAGATTTGAAAAAAAAATATTTAAATTTTCATTTCTTTCCCCTGATATTTGTGACTTAAGTTTTAAATATTTGCAATTTTTTTAGATATGCCTTTTTTTGTAAATTTGTTCTTTTTTCCTGAAAAAATTTACTTTTTTTTTGCCAATCTGTGAGTTTTTCTCATAAATTTTCATTTTTTTTTTTTATTTCTAAATGCTGGAGTGGTGGCCTAGTTGGTAGAGCATTGGTTCAAGTCCCAGCCGGGTCATACCAAAGAGCATATTAAAAAGAGACTTCCCGCCTTCTAGCTTGATGCTCAGCGTAATAGAATGGGGGAGGAGAAGTTGTCTGTGGCGGCGCCTTGCATGGCAGCGACGCCTCTGACTCTACACGTGATTAATGTTGATGATAGGAGAAACGCAATTTTGTTCTACTAGTTAGGTTAAGTGGCATCAAACCTGGGATTCTAAATTGTCCTTAGGTGTGACTGTGAGAGTGAATGGTTGTCTGTCTCTCTGTGTTGGCCCTGCGATGGACTGGTGATCTGTCCAGGGTGGACCCTGCCTCTCACCCAAAGGTGCTGGGATAGGCTCCAGCCCCCCCGCGACCCGAAAAGGATTAAGCGGAAGAAGATGGATGGATGTACACGATGGACTGAATGACAACAGAGACGGCTTCTTCTTCTAAATTTGCAATTTTTTCTGGTGAATTTTCAACTAGTTTTCTCATGAATTTGGGAATTATAAATTTGCAATTTTTTCCTTTCAAATTTGTGACTTTTTTTTCTCATAAATTTAGAGAATTTTTCCTGTAAATTTTTGACCTTTTCTCCAAAATCTTTAAGTCTTGAAAATATGCAACTTTTTCTTATAAATTTCAAGATTTTTTTATTGTAAATTTGCCAATTTATTTCCATTAAATTTTGAACTATTTTCTTATGAATTTGTGATTATTTTTTCTTATAAATTTGCAGTTTATTCTTTAAAAATGTTTGCCTTTTTTCTCATAAATTTCCAAAATTTTCCTGTAAATTTTCAACTTTTTTCCAAGAAATTTGTGATTTCACTCTTAAAAAAAAAGTTGTTTTTTTTATTTAAACTTGCAATTTTTTTGTAGATTTGTTAATTTTTTTTCTATTAAAATGTTGTTTCTTATCAATTTGTAACAAGTCTTAAAAGCTTGCAATTTTTTTTTTATAAATTTGCTTATTTTTTGTAAATATGTTATTTTTCTGGTAATTTTTTAAACCATTTTTCTTGTTAATTTGTGACTTTTTCTTATAAATTTGTACATTTTTCATTGTCAGTTTGCTAATTTTTTTATTGTGAATTTTCAGCTTTTTTGTCATGAATTTTGGATTTTTTTCTTATAAATATGCAATGTTTTCCTTTAAAATTTGTCACTTCTCTCTTAAATTTGCAAAACATTTCTTGGAAATTTTCAGGTTTTTTCTCAGAATACTTTGTAAACTTTTTTTCTGATAAATTTGTAACTTTTTTCTGACTTTTCTTCTCTCTGGAATTTGCAAAAGTTTCTCATAAATTTGCAAAAAAAAAATTTTCTATAAGTCTTTCACTTTTTTCACAGACACACTTAAGTCTTAAAAATTTGCAACTTTTTCTTATAAATTTGTATTTTATAATTGAAAATTTGCAGTTTTTTCCAGTGAAGTTTAAACTTTTTTTATGAATTTGTTTGGGTTTTTTCATATATAAATTTGCTATTTTTTCCTTAAAAAATTGTGACTTTTCTTTAAAAGAAATTTGCAACTTTTTTTCTCATAATTTGGTAATTTTCTCCTTTAAATTTTAAACTTGTTTCTCATATACTGGCAAGATTTTTCTTAAAAACGAAGGACTTTTTTCTCATGAATTTGGAATTTTTTTCTTGTAAATTTGAATATGTTTTCCTGTAAATTTACAGCTTTTTTCCTAAAAATTATGACTTTTTTCAGAAATTTGCAACTTCTTTCTCATAATTTGCAATTTTTTTTTCCTGTAAATCTTCGACTTTGTCTTGGAAATTTGTGACTTATTCTCATAAATTTTCAAGTATACCTCTGAATTTTTATGCTTTTTCTCATAAATTTTCAACTCTCTTCTGGATGCCGGTTACTTTATTCCTGTGTAATTAAATTATTTTTATAGTTTTTATCTTAAATTGGCGTCATTTATCCCATCTTTGCACCTTTTTTCTTGCAGGGTTTTACATAATTTATATGTCAATCAACAAATCAAAGATTATTTATGTAGCACTTTTCATACAAAAACGTGCAACTCAAAGCGCTTCACATATTGAAATAAGAATGATTCACACACACACACACACACACACACACACACACACACACAAAGAAATTTCATCAGTGTAAAACCTGAGGCTTATGGCTGGGCACTGAGGATGCAAGAGTGGAAGCACCATCACTAGGGAGCCATCACCAGCAGCGAAAGTGCCAAGTCCGCGGCTACAGGAACACCACCTCTGAGACCTTTCAAGTCCAACCTGAGGGGTCGACCAGGAGCCTCATGTACAAAGAGTACTTATGTACAAAAACATGGCGCACGTCCCTTTCGAGAAAAAAATTTCAGATGAATCAAGAATGAAATGACCGTGGAAATATGCGCAGCCCCATGGCAACTTCATGGCTGGTGTACATACGTTTCTATTGTTATTGGTCCGTTGGTGAGACTTAGAGGTGATGTTGAGAGACTGATAATGACGTGAAAATGATTGTACACACCAGAGACACACGATGAACAAACATCCAAGTGTGCACAATTAGATGAGTAGATGTAAAAGCAAGTGCAAAGAAGTGCAGAAAATGCCTCTAACAACAATGGTGCTAGCATTATTAGAGGATATTGTAAATCACACAGTGAGAAAAGAAAGGGTATTTAGAGACAGAAGACTGGCTTGTCAGCCAGTTTAGGTTTCCACGGGCAATCCTTGTGGAACACAACTGTGTTCCCCCAAATGTCACCCTGTCTTCAAGGCTTCAAGTCAGTGGTTGAAGAAAGTGACTTTCTTTTATTGCTTATTAAACTACAGTTTCACAGCATTCTACCAAGCCCCCCATTGCCTCTGTGTGTACAGTAGTTATGTAAATAAACACATGAGTAAAGTTTGAAATGCAACAGTGTCACCCTTTCCCCGGTGCACTTCATTCACTTACAATAGTGTGTGTAATCCATGTATGTTGTATATAACTATAAAGGATGAGATTCGCATTTTGGACATAAAATATGTACTTGTGGAGTCTAATAAGATCTGCTTTCAACTGACAGGGGACAGTGGCTACCCACTAAATAGATTCATATTGTCTTCTTTTTCATGACTGTTTTCATTTAACTCAACCAGCTGATCCACCCGGCTGGTCACAAATGGATTGATTGATTGACTGATTGAGTCTTTGTTTAAAATAACATTGTAGAAAAGATACAACATACATTAAAAAACAATGGGATGACACAAGAAACTGCACAGACTTATTTCCATTGTGGTCCCTAAAAGAGATTGCAGCCAGTTTTGTACCTGGAACCTTCTGCTTTGTGAACTGGCACATTTACCACTGAGCTATACACACTCAAGAACCCAGTGATTGGCTGACGCTTCTGAGGATGAATGAATGAATGAATGAATGAATGAATGAATGAATGAATGAATGAATGAATGAATGACGTCACACTGCAGACGTCAGTGGAAACATGTCAAAGTTAAATAAACATCTCCTTCTCATGCCTGTCTGAATAAAGGAAACAATAAACTAATCTTTTAGGGCTGTGAGCCGGTAATTGCTGGAGGACAGCATGCCAAACAAAATGTTTTCACATGCCTCTACCTCATTCAGGAGAAGCTCCAACTCACAGGCTGTCAAATTCCATTAAATCCATTATTTTTGATTGCGGATAGAGGAGAGTCAAACGTGCCAGGCTTGTATATACTGTATCTTTTTGCATATCTATTTGATATCTATTTGCATCTTCAAATGGTGTTATGTCAAGGGAGGAGTCTGGTATTTCCTCACGTGTGTTCAATTCCAAGCAGATTGGAACGTACTGTAACATCTGTAATTTCTCTCAAGCACCAGATGATTTGCTCTTCTTCAGAATGGCTTTTTTTTTTTGTCACTCACAGGAGCAGAAAAACACCTAAGCCTTAAATGGGTCTCTGTTCTTGGCCCGTTACCCATGCCAGCTCTCTAACCCAGTCCCCTTCCTCGTAGCCACCGCAACTCTCACAACAACTAATTTACGTACAGTCTGTATTCGTGAACAAGATTCACTACATCTTAAAGGCACATGAATGACATCAGAACTCATAACACAAATAGTGAACAGATAGATAGATAGATAGATAGATAGATAGATAGATAGATAGATAGATAGATAGATAGATAGATAGATAGATACTTTAGTTCAAACAAAAAAGTAAAACAAAAACAAAACAAATGACAAATGCAATAAAGTAACAGTATACAGTGTTCGAAAGGGAGAAGGACACAAGAACATATTCTGAACCAACACAAAATCAAGGATTGTTACACTGCCCCCCCAACACTAAGTTCCTCATCCTTGAGGGAACAACAAAGTCTCTGAAATGAGGTGGTAGATTGTACTGTTTCCATGATTGCCTGGGCCCCCCAGCAGCCATAGGGGTTTCTGCTGTCTGTGGAAAGGGTGAGGAGAGGGAAGAAAAGTCTCAGTGGTAAATGCGTGGGAGTAGTAAGAGTGGAGGGGCAATTTGCTTGTGTCAGGGGGCTGGAGGGCTCTGTACTCAGGCAGGGATTAGAAGAAGCTGTAGTGTCCATAATGTCCAGAACAAAACCAGGGGAGCGTACCTGCCCCTCTGGAAAAGAAGGGAGCTGACTGCAGCACATGGGTGGTGAGACAGTGCATCAGCATTGGAGTGGCACCCGCTTGTCTGTGCACAATGGTGAAGATGAATGCCTTGAGCTCCTCCAGCAAGCGAGCCATCTGACCCTTTGGCTCCCTAAAAGACATCAGCCACTGCAGGGTAGCATGGTCAGTTCTGATGGTAAAGGGTGTGCCACACAGGTAGTACTTAAAGTGTCTTACTGCCATAACCACAGCTAGAAGCTTTCATCTTGTGACGCAGTAATGACATTCACTCTTGTATAGCACTCAGCTAAAATACGCCACCACATTTTCACCATCAGGCCCCGGCTGTGACAGCACCACTAATAGTCTGACATCACTGGCATCCATGTCAAGGAAAAAGGGCAGAGAAGGGTTGGGGGGGGCAAGGATCGGAGACACCATCAGCGCTGTACGGAGAGTGTCGAATGCATGCTGGCATTCCTGCGTCCAGCTGAATACACAGCCCATTTGCAGGAGGCAGAAGAGTGGTGCAACTATCGAGGAGAAGCCCTTCACAAACCTCCTGTAGTACGATGCCAGTCCCAAGAAGCTTTTGAGCTGTGCCTGGTACGTGGGGGTGGGCCAGTTTTAAATGGTGCAAATTTTGTCCTCTAGCGTGCCAATGCCCTCGCCTCCCAGCATATGGCTCAGGAAATCCACTTCTGTACTCATAAAGTGACACTTGTCTAGGTGCAGCTTCAGGCCCACAGCTGTGATTCGCCCCAACACCCCTCACAGGGAAGACAAAGCTACCTCAAAGGAGCAACGGTGGACAAGGAGGCCATCAAGGTACACCAAGCAATGCTGATGGGGAATACCTGCTAGTATTCTGTCCATAAGACATTCAAAGTGTTACACCTTGCTCTCGCCAGTAATCTGCGCCAGCAGCGCGCACACCTGCGCCTCATCAGTAACTGACTATTTAAACCCCTCTGCCTTCTGCTTCGGCCTGGAGTCGTCTGCTTGACAACGCTCCCAAATCCTCAGCGTCTGTTCCGGTTCGCACCGACCAGCGCATCGCCCTCCAAGCACGTAAGCTGTATTCCTCACCTTACCTTCTTTCCAGCTTCTCCCCTGTGCACAGGTGGATCTCCAGGGCGGCGGAATTCCTCCTCCTCGCCTCACCTCTGCCTTCATCACACCAGCTCGTCGGGAGCACGCAGCCGTGCTGTCCTCCAGGTTACAGTTGCAACGCCAATGCCAGCCACCTTCTCACCTGCACGTGAGCATAACATTGTGGTTATTTCCCACGGGGCGCGTGACTGCAGTTAATCCTCTGCTCTGCTCTGTTCTCAGGGTTACCTGGCTGCACAGCGAGCTGTTCCGCCCTTGACGCAAGCTGTTCACCCATATTACATTCACACTTCCACTCACGCACTCAAACACAACCTGTTGCTTGAATAAAAGCTTTAAATCTTGCCGAGCCTGTGTGTGTGTTCCCTGAGCCCGACGTCATGTTACAAAGGTGGCAGGAGCATTGGACCATGAACTACCACAGTCCCCTGTTGGTACAAAAAGCAGTTTTGGGCTTGGACTCTGGAGACAGTAGGGCCTGCCAGTACCCACTCCAGAGGTCAAGAGTAGAGAACCAGGAAGAGCCCAATACTAAATCCATAGACTTGTCGATTCCGGAGAGTGAATAAGAGTCTTTTTTCCTGACAATGTTCAGTGGCCTATAATCAACACAGAAGTGCATCCTGGTGCTATTTTTCTTGTGCACCATAACCACTGCGGAGGCCCATGGACTTTCAGATGGCTCAATGATTCCTACCTTCAACATCTCATCTAACTCCCTGTCTGCAGTCTCCTGGCAGGCCAGGGGAAGGTGCCATGGATGGGCTTTAATTGGGCGGGCATCGTCAGTATCTATTACATGCTCCACTAGATGAGTTAGACCCACCTCACTCTCATTAAGGGCAAAAATGCCTCTGAACTCCAGCAGCACCTGCCACAAGCTCTCCTGCTGCTGGCTCAGTCCCTCACAGTTCTTTGCCCAAATGTCTCTCACTGCAGCAGTCCATACATCCTCTCACATTGTAGAGTGACTTGGATGCTCAACATGGGGGCTTGAAGGGGGAGGCGACTGATCGCAGGGTACCTGTGCTGGTGCAGGGGGCAGTGCTTGGCTCAGATTCACAGTGGCTGCAGGGTACATTCTGCTGTCTGTGGTTGTAACAACAGCAGAGGGGGGCCCATGCAGACAGGAAGTGATTTAAGTGGTACATACTTCCCCCACAGGAGGATGAGGAAGCCCTTACCTATGTCAAGTACGCCACCAATAGTTTGTAAGAAGTCCAACCAGAGGATGCAGGTGTCCTGCACCTCAGCCACCCATGCAGCAAAGGATACCGAAAGGCTTCCCACCCCAAACAGGAACTCCCCCATCCATTAATGGGGGCCAGATCACCAGTCACTGTTCTCAGCTACACAGAGGTAGATTCAACAGCAGCCCCCGTGGGAACAATGTCAGGCAGCACCAATGTAGCATTAGCCCCAGTGTCCAGCAGGGCTGCGCATGTGACACCCGACACAGTCACAGGACTGTGGCAAAAGTCTCTAACGTGAGTCCAGCCCACAGTGATTACTGTCCCCGGCTGTCGTGGCAATGGGGTATGGGTGCTAATGTCACGGGTCCAAGTCTCCCCACCTACACAGGCCCCCTGAAGTTTCCCTGCACAGAAGAGGGCCTGGGGCATTGCAGGAGAAGGTGTCCTAATAGTCCACACCCCCAACATCTCTGAGCATGGTGGCGGCGAGCAACCTGGACAGACAACAGATGCTTGAGCAGTGTCCTGCACCCCCTCGTCACCTTGGTGCTGAGTGTCCATCATCACTGTTCTCACTGCGGATGTACCCTCCAGCAGCTCATCCCCACTTAATAACTCTCTCTCCAGTGCAAACTCCAGGACTTCACTCAGCGAGCAGGGTGGACAAGCTGTACATGGACACGCAGCTCTCTGGGCCTGTAAGAATTGGTCTGTGGCAAGCTCTTTCTCCACTGCTGGTGGCATATCAGCATAGGCACATCTGCACAAGCATTCAATCTCATTAGCTAGGACGCGGACGGGCTCACCAGGATGTCTGTGTCTGTTGTTGAAATCAGAGCACAGCAGAACAGGCTGATTGTATTTCCCAAAATGCCTGTGAAGAGCCCCAACCAACCTGTCATAGTCCTTTCTCTCTTTAGGGCTCAGCAACAACAGGCATGCAGCTGCATCATCAGTCAGGCACAGAACTAGTTGCAACACTTTGACTTCATCAGACCAGCCAGCAGCTTCAGCCAACCAATCAAACTGGGCTGTGAAAACCTCCCAGGCTGTCATGCCATCAAAGTTTGGGGTTTTAACTGCACCTGGCATTACGCATACAGTATCTCACAAAAGCGAGTACCCCCCTAAGTGAAAATGTCCAAATTGTGCCCAAAGTGTCAATATTTTGTGTGTCCACCATTATTTTCCAGCACTGCCTTAACTCTCTTGGGCATGGAGTTCACTAGAGCTTCACAGGTTGCCACTGGAATCCTCTTCCACTCCTCCATGATGACATCACGGAGCTGGTGGATGTTAGAGACCTCGTGCTCCTCCACCTTCCATTTGAGGATACCCCACAGATGCTCAATAGGGCTTTGGTCTGGAGACATGCTTGGCCAGTCCATCACCTTTATCCTCAGTTTCTTTAGCAAGGCAGTGGTCGTCTTGGAGGTGTGTTTGGGGTCGTTATCATGTTGGAATACTGCCCTGCGGCCCAGTTTCTGAAGGGAGGGGATCATGCTCTGCTTCAGTATGTCACAGTACATGCTGGCATTCATGGATCCCTCAATGAACTGTAGCTCCCCAGTGCCAACAGCAGTCATGCAGCCCCAAAACATGACAACCCCATCACCATGATTGACTTTATGCAAGCATGGTGATGGGGTTGTCTTGGTCTTTGTACTCCTCACCTGGTTTCCACCACACACGCTTGACACCATCTGAACCAAATGAGTTTATCTTGGTCTCATCAGACCACAGGACATGGTTCCAGTAATCTATGTCCTTAGTCTGTTTGTCTTCAGCAAACTGTTTGCGGGCTTTCTTGTGCATCATCTTTAAAAGAGGCTTCCTTCCGGGACAACAGCCATGCAGACCAATTTGATGCAGCGTGCAGCATATGGTCTGAGCACTGACAGGCTGACCCCCACCCCTTCAACCTCTGCAGCAATGCTGGAAGCACTCATACGTCTATTTTCAAAAGACAACCTCTGGATATGACAATGAGCACATGCACTCAACTTCTTTGATCGACCATGGCGAGGCCTGTGGAACCTGTCCTGTTAAACCGCTGTATGGTCTTGGCCACCATGCTGCAGCTCAGTTTTCAGGTGCTGGCAATCTTCTTATAGCCTAAACCATCTTTATGTAGAGCAACAATTCTTTTTATTCACATCCTCAGAGAGTTTTTTGCCATGCTGAACTTACAGTGACCAGTATGAGAGAGTGTGAGAGCGATAACTCGACATTTAACACACCTACACACCTCAGACCTTGTAACACTAGCGAGTCACATGACACTGGGGAGGGAAAATGGCTACTTGAGCACAATTTGGACATTTTCACTTATGGGTGTACTCACTTTTGTTTCAAGTGGTTTAGACATTAATGGCTGTGTGTTGAGTTATTTTGAGGGGACAGCAAATTTACACTGTTATACAGTACAAGCTGTACACTGACTACTTTACATTGTATCAAAGTGTCATAGCTTCAGTGTTGTCCCGTGAAAAGATATAATAAAATATTTACAAAAATGTAAGGGGTGTACTCACTTTTGTGAGATACTGTACCTCAGCGCCACCATGTTAGTTTACATCACGTGATGTTGCATCGAGACATACTGGCTCCTTTCCGCTCCGCAGAGGGCAGGAGTCCCCGCTGTCATGGCGGGACAACTCAGGGGGAGACCCGGTTTCAGCAGCAAGTAACCACACTGTCTCTCTGGGGGTTGCAGGCATCCACGGGCGTACAATCGTTTCTGGTTGTTCCATCTTAACCTCGGCGCCAGACAAACCCAGTCAAGCAGAGAGCTCCTTCGCTTGTGTTAGCATGGCTAGCTATTAACGTTGACACTGGCTCAGGCACTTCTGACACCAGTGTCTGTCATTTCTCTCAAGCACCAGATGATTAGCTCTTCTTCAGAATGGCTTTCTTTTAACACTCAAAGGAGCAGAGCAACACCTAAGCCCTAAATGGGTCACTGTTGTCAGCCATTACCCACACCAGCTCTCTAACCCAGTTTGCTCGCTGGTAGCCACCACAACTCTCACAATAACTAACTTACGTACAGTCTGTATTCACGTACAACATTCATTACATCTTAAAGGCACATGAATAACATCAGAACTCATAACAAGAACAGTGAACATGTTCTGAACCAACACAAAATCAAGGATCGTTACAGTATAAAGGAGATCTGCTTGGATTCCTGCGTACGCACTCTTTCAAACATCTGCATTTTATTTATTTATTTACTTTCTGCTTATGCTGTTTTCTTGATTTAAACATACATCAATTTTCAGTAGGAAATTCCCGCAGCCAGAAAACAGGCACAACCCCCACGGGAGGGCCCCCCATGAGGAAACTCCAGAGCATGGACAGATTATGTATGGGCTTGTACCTCACGTCCCCCCCCCCCATGCCATCCTCTCTAACTCAGTTTTTGACATGTGTGTCCATTATAATCATCAGGCGTGACACCTACATCCTTCTCAATCAAGCGTTCCTGTCTCCTCTTCATTCCAAGTCCACCAACACACCGCCTGACCTTCATTTTCACGGCTGCTGGAGGGGATAATGATGATGCCGACGACTCTCTGGCCTGTTTTACATTTATAAACCCGCTCCTATTGATCTGTGAACAGCGGCGCTGTGATGAAGGACAAACGTGAGCAGCAGGTTCACCATCCCAAAACTCTGGAGCTTTCATATCAGACAGAGAAACCACACTGCTGCTCTCATTTAAATCATCGTTAATCTGCTCTGAGCTGCAGCCGTCAGGGTTGAAGCTCACTTAATTCCCTCTTGTTGGTTTGATTTAGCATCATCTCCACACCAAAGACGCGAAAGGTGGGCTGACCCTCTGAGGAAGGACGGCGACCCTCACCCACAAACTGGACAGAGTCTGAGGTCCTCACTGCTGCCCTCACTGATCTCATCACTGCTGAACTTTTTTTTACTGTAAACTTTCTCATAAATTTGTGATTTGTTTCTTGCATATTCTTTTTTCTTGTAATTTTGGAACTTTCTCACAAATTTGCTACTTTTTCACTGTAATCCTGCAACTTTTTCTCATAAATTTGTTACTTTTTCTTTGTAAATTTGCTATTTTCTTGTATATTTGCTATATTTTTGTTCTCAATTTGGAGCTTTCTAAAAAAAGTTATGAACTTTTTACTGAAAACTTGGAATTTTTATCACACATTTGACTTTAATCTCATAAGTTTTTAACTTTTTTCTTTTAAAATTTCAAATAATTTACTCACATTTGCTATTTTTTTGTTCATTTGCTACTTTAATTTTTTTTCCTTATAAATTTGTGACTTTTTCTTTAAAATGTGCTAATTTTTTTGGTAAGTTTGTAACTTTTTTCTACTAAATTTTCCCATTTGTTCTCAAAAGTTTGTGACTTTTTGTCTAGTAAATTACACACTTGTTCTCATAAATTTGTTAGTATTTATTTTTATAAATTTTCACATTTTTCATAAATTTGCTACATTTTTCACAAATTTTCACATTTTTTCTCATAAATTTTCGTTTTTTTCATAAATTTGCTTTTTTTAAAATTTTAACATTTTTTTCTCATAAATTTGCAACATTTTCTTGCAAATTTTCAGTTTTCTCATAAATTTCTATCTTTTTCTCAAAAAATTTCATGTTTTTTCTCATAAATTTTCAAATGTTTCTCATAAATTTTAGCATTTTTTTTCTCATGAATTTGTAACTTTATGATAAATTTTAGTATTTTCTCATAAATTTTCATTTTCTCATAAATTTGTGGGTATTTTTGTAAATTTTCACATTTTTTCCTCATAAATTTGTAACTTTTTCTCATAATTTTGCTATTTTTTGTAAATTTTAATTTTTTTTCTCATAAATTTCTTTTTCTCATAAATTTATAACTTTTTCCTCATAAATTTTCAAATTTTCTGATAAATTTGCTAATTTTTTTTTTAATTTTCACATTTTTTTCTCGTAAATTTGTTACTTTTTCTTTGTAAATTTGCTATTTTCTTGTATATTTGCCACATTTTTGTTCTCAATTTGGAACTTTCTAAAAAAAAATTATGAACTTTTTACTGTAAACTTGGAATTTTTATCACACATTTGACTTTAATCTCATAAATTTTTAACTTTTTTCTTTTAAAATTTCAAATAATTTACTCACATTTGCTATTTTTTTGTTGATTTGCTACTTTAATTTTTTTTCCTTATAAATTTGTGACTTTTTCTTTAAAATTTGCTAATTTTTTTGGTAAGTTTGTAACTTTTTTCTACTAAATTTTCCCATTTGTTCTCAAAAGTTTGTGACTTTTTGTCTAGTAAATTACACACTTGTTCTCATAAATTTGCTAGTATTTATTTTTATAAATTTTCACATTTTTCACAAATTTTCACATTTTTTCTCATAAATTTTCAAGTTTTTTCATAAATTTGCTTTTTTTAAAATTTTAACATTTTTTGTCATAAATTTGCAACATTTTCTAGCAAATTTTCAGTTTTCTCTCATAAATTTCTAGCTTTTTCTCATAAAATTTCATGTTTTTTCTCATAAATTTTCAAATGTTTCTCATAAATTTTATCATTTTTTTTCTCATGAATTTGTAACTTTCTGATAAATTTTAATATTTTCTCATAAATTTGTAACTTTTTCTCATAAATTTGTGGGTATTTTTGTAAATTTTAAAATTTTTTCTCATAAATTTCTTTTTCTCATAAATTTATAACTTTTTCCTCATAAATTTTCTAATTTTCTGATAAATTTGCTATTTTTTTTAAATTTTCACATTTTTTTCTCATAAATTTGTAACTTTTCTCATAAAAGTTCAAATTTTTCTCTCAAATTTGTTTCTATTTTTTGTAAATTTTCACATTTTTTTTCTCATAAATTTGCAACATTTTGTCATAAATTTTCATATATTTTTCTTATAAATTTGTGAGTTTTTTCTCATAATTTTGTCTTTGGCGCCAGTGTTACTGAAACCTGCTAACCTACATTAAACTCATGTTGGTCCCAGTTGGGTTAATGTGGGAAAGCAGATTACTTGCACCACAGGTAAAGTCCATGTGCAATTCAAGTAAAGTCCAATTGGGTCCAACAATGAACCTGCAGACAAACCCACATGGGACACATAAGACAGCCCAGGATTAGCCTTTGGCAGGACCCACATGGACATGCTGGCTGTGTCAGGACTGATGAGCAGGTCTGGGTCAGGACAAGACGTCGAGGACGTGAGCTTCCAGACTCTTTGATACTGATGTAAAAAAGCGATCCTGTTAACTGCCTCCAGCCCTTCTCCTCTGCCAACCACACTATACTGCCAAAACTACTGGGACACTCCTCCAAATGACTGGACACCAACGCACAAACAAGGTCCATGAAGGACACTAGATGACAGAGTTTGGTGTGGAGAGCAGACGTCTGGTTTGCGAGAAAAAGTTGCAAATTTTTGAGAAAAGAGTGCAAATTTACAAGAAATAAATGTGAAGATTTCAAATAAAAGTTACAAAACTGAGAAAAAAAAAAGTATCAAATGTGTGCCTTGCCATGGAAAAAGGAACAAGTCTCCCGAAGGATATTTTGAGTTATTTACAGATTCTAAAAGTGTGGAATCTAAGCTTTCCAATGATGAATCCATTTGAATGTTAGCACCTCTCAAACCACTTCTCTTAGAAAATCAGGTTCAAAGTTTCCAAGGATTGTCACCTTCCGGGGGGGTGGTAACAAAAGCCGGTCATTTGCATGACTTAGCAAGAACTCTGCCCCCTTACAGTGCTCGTCAAAAGGAGCTGCTTAAGTAGCCACGTGCTTCTACCTGAACGCGCTGCTGATTGGCCGAAATGAATAACAAAGAGGTGTGACTGACCAAAAAAAAAAAACAACAACAAACGGATATGTTAATCAGCTGTGGTATCCACAGCCCCAAAACTAGGAAGTAGTCTCGTTGATATTTCCCTCGGAAACTACTCTATTTCAAATACAAATTTTACTGTTTTAAAATCTCCCACATCACAAATTAAAAACAAAAGAAAAAAGCATTTCTGTTTTTTTTTTCAGGAATAACGTCAGGCCGACTTGTTGCTGGTTTTCTTGTATCAGGTCACCTTTATGAGGAAAAAAGCTACCAATTTTTGAGAACAAGGCTGCATTTTTTGAAAAAATGGCATATATTTGAGAAAAGGGTTGCAAATTTTTTTAGTACAAAAGTGCAAATTTACAAGAAATAAGGTGAAGATTTACAAGAAAAAGCTGCAATTTTTTTTTTTTGGAAAAAGTGGAAAATTTTTGATACAAATGTTGCAGATTTATGAGGAAAAAATCAACAAATTTACAAGAAAAAGTTGCAAATTAAAAAAAAGTTGCAAATTTACAAGAAATAAGGTGAAGATTTACAAGAAAAGTTACAAAATTGAGAAAGAAATAGACAAATATATGAGGAAAAGCTGCATTTTTTTGAAAAAGTGTCACATTTTTGAGAAAAAGTTGCAAATTTATAAGGAAAAAATCAACAAAAAAAGAAAAAACAAAACAAAAAACAAAAGAAAAAAGTTTGAATTTTTTTGAATGAATGAATGAATGAATGAATCTTTATTTCGGATAGATTAAAAGTACAGATTAAAAGAAACTGAATAATATAACAAAGGGGAAAAAATCCAACAAGGTCAAATTAGGCAATAACTCCTCTGATTATACAGTTCAACATAAGTTATCTGAAGTGGGTGATGGCTGAAGCCGCAGCTTATATTTCCCACCCATATTCCATCCAAGAATTCAAAAGAAAAACAAAACAAGAGTGATTACAATTCAGAACAAAGCTAAGACAAAATGTGACAAAAAAAAACTAAGTAACAACACAACACAGGCTGGATATGATAATCCTTATGTGATTTTACATGTCATCTTGTATATATGTTTGGAGTCTTTCTTCCTTTAGTTTTTGTTTAAATTGTCCAAGCGTTGTACATGATTTTATTTCAGGTCCAAAATCGTTCCATAATCTGACTCCTTGCACTGAAACACAGTGTTGCTTGGTGGTAGTTCTCACTGAAGCTTTTGAAATATACATGTTCCTCTGAAATGATATTGTTTCTCCCTTATTTGGAACAACTTTTGGATATTTGCGGGCAGTGATAGATTCTTCACTTTAAACATTATTACTGCAGTTTTACAGTCAACCAGATCTTTCAACTTGAGAGCTTTTAATTTAAGAAAAAGTGGGTTTGTTGGTTCCCTGTAAGCAGCTTTGATTATTATTCTAATAGCTCTCTTTTGAAGCATAAAGAGTGGATATATGTTTGTTTTATATGTATTTCCCCATACTTCAGTACAATATGTCATGTATGGGAGTATTAATGAATGATACAAGGTATATAGTGTGGGTTGATTCAGCAAATATTTCACTCTGTGTAGTATTGCAATTGATTTGGATATTTTACCTTTAATATAATTAATATGTGACTTCCAACACAGTTTATTATCAATTATTGCTCCAAGAAATTTAGTTTCAGATACCATTTCAATCTCTACACCATTTACACTGAGTTTAGATACTAAGTTGTTGTGATGGTTGTTAAAAACTATAAATTTTGTCTTACTTAAATTGAGCGTTAATTTGTTTGAATCAAACCACAGTTTAAGCTTTCCTAATTCCTTTCCGAGTGTATCCAAAAGTTGTTCCAAATTGCTTCCACTGCATAATAGATTAGTGTCACTGGCAAACAATATTAAATCCATTTTTTCTGAAACTTTACATATAGCATTTATATACATATTGAATAACAATGGCCCCAAAACTGAACCCTGTGGGACTCCACAAGTAACCTTCAGTAACTGTGAGTTTTTGTTACCAACACATACATACTGATATCTATTCTTTAAGTAACTACATAACCAGGACAATGCTACCCCTCTAATACTACAATTTTGTAGTTTCTTTTATAATAAGTTATGATCCACTGTATCAAATGCTTTTTTTAAGATCCAGGAATACCCCAACTGAATACTCTTTATTTTCAATGGCAGTTGATATTTTTTCTATAAATTCCATTAGAGCAAATGCAGTTGTCCTCTTGTGTCTGAACCCATATTGCTGCTCACACAATAAATTATTCTTCAGTATGAAGTTGTCAATTCTCTCATAGAATATTTTTTCAAGTATCTTGGAAAATTGTGGCAATAGTGAAATTTGCCTATAGTTTGAGAATTTTTGAGAACAAGATTTTTTTATATTTTTTTTGTTACTTATTTGTACCCGTAGGTAGACTTGGTTGTAAGTTTGCTAGAAATAAGGTGAAGATTTACAAGAAAAAGTTGCAGAATAGATTAAAAAAAAAAAAAACTTGCTGATTAAAGAGAATAAAAGCTACAAATTTATGAGAAAAAAACTGCAATTTTTTTTGACAAAGTGGCACATTTTTGACAAAAAAAAATACAGATTTATGAGGAAAAAATCAGCAAATTTCCAAGAAAAAAGTTGTATTTTTTTCAGAAAAAAGTGCAAATTTACAAGGCAAGTTTATTGTACAGCTCATTTCATGTACAAGACAGTTCAAAGTGCTTTAGATAAAAACATTAAAGCATCACAGCAAGTTACATAACGAGTCTGATTTAAACATATATTTAAAAAAACAAGAATTTAAAAGCAAACTAAAAAGTAAATTAATGAAAAACAAACGCTGGCTAAAATAGAATACGACAGAAATACAATTCACAGTGCATTATAAGTTACTGAAAGGCCGCAGCAAATAGGAGTTTTTAACCTGGATTTAAAACAGCTGGGCGTTTCAGCAGCCCTGATGCTTTCTGGGAGTTTGTTCTACATGTGAGGGACATAAAAACTAAACGCTGCCTCATCGTGTTTGGTTCTATCTCTGGGCACAGATAGTAGGCCTGATCCTGATGAGCTGAGGCCTCTGGGTGGTTCATAATGGACCAGCAGATCTGAAATGTATTTTGGCCAAAAACCATTCAGAACTTTATAAACCAATAGCAGGATTTTGAAATCTAGTCTTTGGCAGACAGGCAGACAGTCCTTAGAAAGGACTGGAGCTGCAGTGTTCTGAACAAACTGCAGCTGTCTGATGGACTTTGTAGGGAGACCTGTGAGGACAGCGTTACAGTCGTCCAGTTTACTGAAGATAAATGCATGGACAAGTTTTTCTAGATCCTGCTGAGACATCAGACCTTTAATCCTCCCTATGTTCTTTAAGTTATAATAGGCTGATTTCACTACTGTCTTAATGTGGCTGTTAAAATTCAGGTCTGAGTCCAGAACCACATCCAGATGTCTGGCTTGGCTGCTGGTTTTTAGTATCATCATCATGGGGGTAACTGTGACGCAGATGTAGTGTGACTGACTGCTGATCGGAAGGTCATGGGTTCAATTCCCACTCTGTCTGAATGTCAAAGTGTCCTTGAGCAAGACACTGAACCCCTAATTGCTTCTGGTGGCCAGGCTAGCACCTGTGTGTGAATGGATGGATAGCAAGATCTGTAAAGCGCTTTGGTAATCCAGAGATGGTAAAAAGCACTATATAAGTGAATGCCATTTACCATCAGTGATTGCAGCTAAGTACAAACTTCCAGTCTTTCTTCTTTGGCTCCAAAAACTATTATTTCATTTCTGACTTCGTTTAACTGAAGAAAGTTCTGGCACATCCACTCTTTAATTTGACCAATGCATTTGATCAGGGTGTTAATTGGACCATAGTCTTCCGGTGAGATGGTTATGTAGATTTGTGTATCATCTGCATGATTATGGTAACATATTCTGTTGGGGGTTTTTTTCATTGTTTTTTTTTTTTTATGATTTCAGCTAGTGGGAGCATGTAGGTGTTGAAAAGCAAAGGTCCCAAAATGGAACCTTGGGGAACTCCACAGGTTATTTTTGTTTGCTCGGATTTGTAGTTACCAAGTGGCACAAAATAGTCCCTGTCTTTTAAATAGGACTCAAACCAGCTAAGCACTGTACCAGAAGGTCCAACCAAGTTTTTTAGCTGGTGTAGTAAGATGTTATGGTTGACCGTGTAGAATGCAGTGCTGAGGTCCAGTAGAACAAAGACTAACATGTTGCCATTATCTGTGTTGGAGTAGATGTCATTAAGGACGTTAACTAGAGTTGTCTCAGTGCTGTGGTGTGGCCAAAAACATGACTGGAAGACATCAGAACAGTTATTTAATGTCAGGAAGTTGTACAATTGTTGAAAAACAGCTTTTTCTATTATTTTACTAAGAAAGGGGAGGTTTGATATGGCCATGGTGTTCATGAGTGAGGTGTCTAGGTTGCTCTTTTTTAGAAGTAGCTTGACAACAACTGTTTTAAAGCCATCCATCCATCCATCCAGCCATCTTCTACCGCTTTCCCGGATTTCCGGGTCGCGAAGGCAGCAGTTCAAGCAGAGAAGCCCAGACTTCCCTCTCCCCAGCCACCTGCTCCAGGTCTTCAGAGAGGATACCAAGGCGTTTCCAGACCAGCTGGGAGACATAGTCTCTCCACCAAGTCCTGGGTCTGCCCCGGGGTCTCCTCCCAGTGGGATGTGCCCAAAACACCTCAAGTGGGAGGCGTCCAGGAGGCATCCTAATCAGATGCCCATACCACCTCAACTGACTCCTTTCAATGTGGAGGAGCAGCGGTTCTACTCTGAGCCTCTGCGGGATGACTGAACTCCTCACCCTATCTCTGAGGGTGAGTCCGGCAATCCTACGGAGAAAGCTCATTTCAGCCACTTGTATCCGCGATCTCATTCTTTCGGTCATTACCCAAAGCTCGTGACCATAGGTGAGAGTAGGAACGTAGATTGACTGGTAAATCAACAGCTTTGCTTAGAACTCAGCTCCCTCTTCACCACAACAGACTGGTACAACATCCACATCACTGCAGATGCTGCTCCAATCTGTCTGTCAATCTCTCGCTCCATTGTCCCCTCACTCGTCAACAAGACCCCAAGATACTTAAACTTCTCCACTTGGGGCAGGAGCCTATCCCCAACCCAGAGAGGACAATCCACCTTTTTCCGGCTGAGGACAATGGATTCGGACTTGGAGGTGCTGATTTTCATCCCAGCCGCTTCACACTCAGCAGCAAACCATCCCAGCAAGAGCTGTAGGTCATTGCTGGATGAAGCCAGCAGGACAACATAATCTACAAACAACAGAGATGAGATCCTGTGGTCACCAAGCATGACACCCTCCATTCCCTGGCTGCGCCTCGAAATCCTGTCCATAAAAATTATGAACAGGATCGGTGACAAAGGGCAGCCCTGGCGGAGTCCAACTCTCACTGGGAATGAGTCCGACCGAGTGTTGGCAATACGAGCCAAACTCTCACAATGGTCATACAGAGACCGAATAGCTCGTAACAACAAGCCCGATACCCTATACTCCCGAAGCACCCCCCACAAAAAACCATTAGGGACACGGTCAAATGCCTTCTCCAAGTCCACAAAACACATGTAAACTGGTTGAGCAAACTCCCACGAACCCTCGAGAATTCTCGAGAGGTTAAAGAGCTGGTCCGATGTGCCACGGCCAGTACGAAAACCACATTGCTCCTCCTGAATCCGAGGTTCGACCAACAAACTCGGACTCTCCCCTCCAGTACCTTGGCATAGACCTTCCCAGGGAGGCTGAGGAGTGTGATCCCTCTAAAGTTGGAGCACACCCTCTGGTCCCCTTTTTTGAAGAGATGAACCACCACCCCAGTTTGCCATGCCAAAGGCACTGCCCCCAACCTCCACGCAATGTTGCAGAGCCATGTCAACCATGATAGCCCAACAACATCCAAGGCCTTGAGGTACTCTGGGCGAATCTCGTCCACCCCAGGGCCCGGCCACCAAGGAGATTTTTAACCACCTTGGCGACCTCAGCCCCTGTGATAGGCGAGTCATCCACCTCGTCCACAAACCCTGTTTCCTCTGTGGAAGGCGTATCAGTGGGATTAAGGAGATCCTCGAAGTATTCCTTCCACCGCCCGACGATATCCCCAGTCGAAGTCAACAGCGCCCCATCCACACCATACACAGTGTGGACAAGGAGCTGCTTTCCTCTCCTGAGCTGCCGGACAGTTTGCCAGAATCTCTTTGAGGCTGCCCGAAGGTCTTGTTCCATGGCCTCACCGAACTCCTCCCATACTCGGGTTTTTGCTTCAGCAACCACCCGAGCTGCACTCCGCTTGGCCTGCCGGTACACCTCAGCTGCTTCGGGAGTCCCACAAGCCAACCAAGCTTGATACGACTCCTTCTTCAGCTTAATGGCCCCCCTCACCACTGGTGTCCACCATTTGGTTTGGGGGTTGCCACCACGAGATGCACCGACCACCTTGCGGCCGCAGCTCTGGGCCACTGCTTCAACAACAGAGGTGGAGAACATGGCCCATTCAGACTCCATGTAGTAGTAGTAGTAGATTAGTTTATTTGACAGGGACAGTGCAATAAACATAGACAATTAATCAAAGACAATCAATCTGATGTGTTGCACATAGAGTGTATAGCTATTAGCTAATTTGCAACTCTTGTCCCTGGATGGGCTTTAGAAAAAAGAATCAAGATAAAAAATATACACAATAACCACATACATCAATGCAGAAAAATTATAAATACACAATTATAAATATTATAAATACACAAATATAACAGCCTGACTCACATTTAACATAAATATTATAAATATTATAAATACACAAATATAACAGCCTGACTCACATTTAACACATATAACATAACTCACATTTGCCTATTTCAGGCCTTCCTCCCTCCGTCACTCACTATAAACAAACACATTTATTCCTTCCCTTCATTCACTCTCACTTTGCAGACAATTAATTCATACATGAGTACATTCTTGTTTATTTTTCAGCCAGTTTTTAACATTTTTAGTGAATGTTTTAAAGTCCGTTATTATTTTAATTTCATTTGGCATTGTGTTCCAGATGTGACTGCCCTTTATAGAGAAAGCTGTTTGTCCAAATGTGGTTCTGCGGTGGAATATTTTACAGTTATTGTTAACAGAACTCCTGGTGGCTCTGCTGCTGTCCTGTCTTTGGACAAAACCAGCAAGTGGCTCGGGTGCTGATTTATGGAAACATTTGAACGTTAATTTCAGAAGACAGAGGTCAATGAAGCTCTCAAAACTCAATAGGTTGTATTTTTTTAAAACATTACAGTGATGCCACCTAATGGGCTTTTTGTCCAAGATTTTTAGGGTTTGATTATATAATGAACCTATATGTCTTATTGTGGAAGGGGCTGCTTGAGCCCAGACTGTCAAACAGTATGATATATGAGAAAAAACCATAGAATGCATATACAGTGCAGCTGCTTCGTAAGGTATGTAATATCTAATTAATTTAAAGCAGTTCAGATTTTTTTTTACTGTTTTTGAAATTTTCTTTATATGAAGATTAAATTTGAGTTGAGGATCTAGTACAATGCCAAGGTATTTGAATTCTGTAGCTAAACTGATGTCATGATCATGTATATTAACTTTAAAATGTTGCAGGTTACATTTTTTGATTGAAAAGCACATTGAGACTGTTTTCTGAAGGTTCAGCAATAGATGGTTCTTGAGGAGCCACTCTTGGACATCAACCATACTTGTAGACAGTACATCTGCAGCCTGTGCTGGAGTCTTGGCAGCTGTGTAAATAACTGCATCATCTGCATAAAGTTGGCATGTTGCAGCTGAGCAGTGTAACGGCAGGTCATTAATAAAAATGCTGAAAAGTAAAGGACCAAGAATGGACCCTTGTGGGATACCCATGCGGTTGTTTAAAAATGAGGATTTATCCTGGTGAACTTTTACACACTGTTCTCTATTCTGGAGATAAGATGCAAACCATTCTAATGTATTTGGGGAGAAGTTAAAAGATACCATTTTGGATAAAAGCAAACTGTGGTTTACAGTATCGAAAGCCTTTTTGAGATCTAGAAAAACAGCTCCTACCACATTACCCCTGTCCAAGGACTGTTTGACGTTTTCAATAAGGCAACAATTTGCTGTTTCTGTTGAGTATCCTGGTCTAAAACCAAATTGATGTGGATGAAGAAGTTGATTGTCTTGTAAGTAGTCTATCAGCTGTGTAGCTACAACTTTTTCAAGAACCTTAGATAGGACTGGTAAGATGGAGATTGGGCGGTAATTGCATATATCGTCTTTACTGCCTGATTTATGAACTGGTATGACGACAGCTTTTTTCCAGCCAGATGGAAATGTACTAGACCTAATGGAGAGATTAATGAGATGAGTCAGTGGTTTGATTAATATTTTGCTGTGCGTTTTGAGAAAGGAGGTGCTCATATTGTAGATATCATTAGTTTTTGAGTTTGACTGTTTTAACAATACCAGCAATTAACTTCTCATTTACCTCATCGATGTGAAAAGTATCTGTTGGAAGTATGGAATTTGTGTTGTTGAGCACATTTGGCAGCACAAAAATTTTTGTTAAGTCTTCCACAGAGCCCACAAAGTGTGAATTAAATTCATTTGCCAAAGTAGCCTTGTCACTGACGGTCTTGCCATTGATTCTAAGTTCCTTTACCCCCTTCTGATCGTTTTTTTTATTAGTTAAGTTATTTAAATGCCTCCATAGGGAACTGTTGTTACCCTTTGCATGATCTATCAGTTTATTGTAATAAGATATTTTTGATTTTCGCAGCTCATGTACCACTTTATTTCTTAAACTTTTGTACACAAGGTGATCATTTTGTAGTTTGGAGGTTAGTGATGTTTTCAGTGCATAGTCTCGCCTCTTCATAAGTTTTCTTATTTCATTATTTAACCATGGTAGGCTAATCTTCTGTTGTCTACTTTTAATTTGCTTTGAAAATTTTTCTATAGACTTTGTGATTGTTGCAGTTATAAAATTACAACAATCATCTACTTCACATGTTGACATGAGCTGCTCCCAATTTTGATTCTCTAAGTAATGTTCAAACTCCTCATTTTTTGATTTGGGGATAATAAAATTTGATTTGTCAATATCGACTCCCCCAAAATACTGTAGTCGCTTTTTAGTAAGTTTCCTGACAGCAAGAACCATGTTATGATCTGAGAGACCAGTTACAAGATTATAGGTTCTGGTTATTCGTTCTGGTTTATTAGTAAATACCATGTCAATAAGTGTTCTGGATTGTTTGGTTATCCTGGTGGGTCCTTTGATGATTTGCTGGTAATTAAATTTAGTCATGAGGCTTTTCAGTTTTTGTTTGTCTTTTTTATCAGACCAGTTGATATTAAAGTCACCATGAATTATTGTTTCTCTGTTCTTCTCAAGTTGTTTAACCAGATCACTTAATTCATTATAAAAGGAAGAGTTGTGTGACGGTGGGTTGTACACTACTGCAATGTTGAAATTCATTACCGGAGAGAGACATACATTAACAGCTAAACATTCAAGTGAAGTATTCAAATCAACCAGTTGACATTTATATTTGTCTTTGATGTAAATTAAAACACCTCCTCCCCTCCCTACCTGCCTGTCTTTTCTAAAACACTGGTAGCCCACAATATCGATCATATTAGTGTCTATGTTACTGTGTAGCCAGCTTTCTGAGAGACAAAGGTAGTCCAGATTTGAGTCCAACAGCAACACCGAAATCTCATCTCTTTTGGGGATTATGCTCCGTATGTTTAAATGACCGCCGAGGATCCCCTTTGGTTTAGCCTTGGTGTCCCAAAGAACTCGTGCATGGTTAACAGTTTGGAAAAATAAATGTTGTTTTTGCTTTTGTACAGCTCGGTTTTGTGCTAACCCAGTGGTCTGCTGTTTAATAGTGGCAGGTCCAGGGTTAAGGTGAATATCTCCTGCCAGAAGTAGCAGAACTAACAGAACTTTAATTGTATATCCTCTGCCATATTGTGATTTTTGCTTAACAGCCATGTTTGCCTTAATTTGGAAGTTTTTGCTCAGGGCTTTTAAAGACCACATAGAGTGTAGGGTGAGATGTCCAAGCCCAAATCCATACAGATAAAACTTTTTAACTTCACCTTTGGTTGAGTTTGTCGGAAAATCCTTCTTGTTGCAGGTCCAGACACACAAAGACAAAACGAAGAGGAAGTAGAGAAGTAGAGAAGGCTTATTAGTGGTGCCCATCAGCCCACTTTTTAATCCGGTGGCCGCCATCTTCAGTCTTTCTTGGAAAGAAGGAAAAAGAAAATCTGTGGATAGTAAAATAAATTCTGCTTATATCGCCAGAATCTGATCCGATCGTCCTCGAATCCAGCTGGGCCTCAGCTAGCCAACTAGCCCCTTCCGTTGCTGGTCTCGTTGCTCATAGTCGCCGTAACTGGTCTCCCGTCCCGCTCCTCCAACCGAGTCTCGTCACACACCGCCGCTGCCACCGAGCTCCGCTGAGGTCACGGTAAGTCCTCCGCTAGGCACCGCCACCTACCGTTGTCTGCCTGGGTGAAATCTCTGCTGAGCCCCGTCAACAAATAGCCGCTTGCCTGGTAGTATCTCCGCTGGGCCTCGCAGCTGGGCTTCGATTCCGGCTGGTGTAAGGTGGAATGACTGGCGCCAGCATTAAGCTAACTAGCGTTAGCTTAGCAATCGCTTCGGGTAGTCTCGTCGCACACCGCCGCTGCAGTCACGGTAAGTCCTCCGCTGGGCACCGCCGCCTACCGCCGTCTGCCTGGGTGAAATCTCTGCTGAGCCCCGTCAAACAAATAGCCGCCTGCCTGGTAGTATCTCCGCTGGGCCTCGCAGCTGGGCTTTGATTCAGGCTGGTGTTAGGTGGAATGGCTGGCGCCAGCATTAAGCTAACTAGCGTTAGCTTAGCAATCGCTTCAGGTAGGGCACATCAGTGAATCACAAGGAAGCGCTGGAATCGCTGGTCAGTTTACTCACAGTGGCCGGATAAAAGCGATCAAAGGGGTAATCCACCGGAGGTATATCCGATCGCTGTAGGTTAGATTTTTAGAGACTGGCGCCAGCATTAAGCTAACTAGCGTTAGCTTAGCAATCGCTTCAGGTAGCATTAAGCTAACTAGTGTTAGCTTAGCAATCGCTTCAGGAAGGCGCAGGAAGTCCACCATTTGGTTTGGGGGTTGCCACCACGAGATGCACCGACCACCTTGCGGCCGCAGCTCTGGGCCACTGCTTCAACAACAGAGGTGGAGAACATGGCCCATTCAGACTCCATGTCTCCAGACTCCCTCGGAATGTGGTTGAAGTTCTTCCGGAGGTGGGAGTTGAAGACCTCCTGGACAGGGGCCTCAGCCAGACGTTCCCAGCACACCCTCACTATACGTTTGGGTCTACCAGGTTTGAATGGCTTCCTCCCCTGCCATCGGATCTAACTCACCACCAGGTGGTGATCAGTTGACAGCTCTGTACCTCTCTTTGCCCGAGTGTCAAAGACATATGGTCGCAGGTCTGATGAAACAATAACAAAATCGATCATTGACCTGCAACCTAGGGTGTCCTGGTGCCAGGTGTACATATGGACACCCTTATGCTTGAACATGGTGTTTGTTATGGACAAACTGTGGTTAGCACAGAAGTCCAATAACTGAACACCACTCGGGTTCAGATCGGGCAGGCCGTTCCTGCCAATCACCCCCCTCCAGGTTTCACTGTCGTTATCCACGTGCGCTTTCAAGTCCCCCAATAGGACAATGCACCCCGGTCACAGACTCCAAAAAGGGTGGGTACTCTGAAACATCATTTGGTGCATAAGCACAAATGATGGTCAGGACCCGTTTCCCAACCCGAAGGTGCAGGGAAGCAACCCTTTCATCCACCGGGGAAAACTCCAATATAGAGGCAGCAAGGTGGGGGGATGCAAGAATACCCACCCCTGCTCATCGCCTCTCGCCCGGGGAAACTCCAGAAAAGCCCAAGCTCCACCCCCTCTCCAGGAGACTGGTTCCGGAACTGGAGCTGTGTGTTGAGGTGAGGCCGACTATATCTAGCCGGTATCTCTCAACCTCGTACACCAGCTTAGGCTCCTTCCCCCCCAGAGAGGTGACATTCCACGTACCAAAAGCCAGTTTAGAAAGCTTGGGATCAGTCCGCCAAGGCCTCCGCCTTTGACCGCCACCTAATCCACATAGCATTGGACCCCCATGATCCCTCCTGCAGGTGGTGAGCCCACTGGAGGGCGGACCCATGTAACTCCTTCGGGCTGAGCCCGGCCGGGTCCCATGGGTGGAAACCCAGCCACCAGACGCTAGCCATCGAGCCCCTCCCCCAGGCCTGGCTCCAGGGTGGGGCCCCTGTAACCCCATACCGGGCGGGGTACAGTGAATCCTTGATATAGAATTTATCATGAGAGTCTGTTGGATCGTTCTTAGTCTGGCCCTTCACCCAGGACCAGTTTGTCTTAGGTGACCCTATCAGAGGCAAATTGCCCTGGACAGCATAGCTCCTGGGATCACTGGGGAACGCAACCCCCCCCCCCCCCCCCACCACGATAAGGTGACGATCCATGAGGGGAAACTGAAGAAATCCTGGGGTAAACCCACGCAGACATGGGGACAACATGCAAACTCCACACGGATCACTGCTGGTCAGGGGCCAGGATCGAACCCAGGATCCCCCGGCCAAGGGTGAGTTGTTGTGCTGCCGCAGTGCTAACCACTCTGCCACGGTGCTGTTTTAAAACACTGAAGGAAAACACCTGAATGTAGAAACATGTTTATGATCTGTTGTAGATCTGAGGCCAAAAAATATGAAACGTGAGCAAACTCTTTTGGGAGGGTGTCAAGGCAGCAGGTCGTGGATTTCAGGTGACGCATGATGTCATACAAGATTTTATGATTGATTGGGAAAAAAATTGCCATGGTGTTTATGGTACAAGAACAAATCTACAAATTTATTAGAAAATAGTTGCAAATTTAAAAGAAATAAGGTGAAGTTTTTGAAGAAAAATGGACCAGCAGTGTGTGACTGGCAAACAGCCGCCAAGTACACGCACTGCTGGTGATGGTGTGATGAGAAGCACCTGGGCGAGGACTGGGAAAGATGATCAGCGGCAGTTTGAATCAGCTGGTGATAATGAGAGAGGGGATGTGGCCGGACCAGCGAGCGTCAGCATGCGCTCACAGAAAGTAGGTCAAAGCTGCGCGTAAATCCATTAATCTTTCCCCTCCTCGTGCACTCCTCCTGCATAAAAGCGCACAAGGAGGCTTATGACAGTTGGAGCTGAAGCGTGTGACGTGATCTTTCACAGCCAGCTGTTTATCTAAGCCTGCGACACAACGTGAAGGCACAGCCGTAAAATTAAAACATGAAACCAGAGAAACTGTGAGCTACAAAGCTGCTATCATTCCAGTCAACAACACCAGAGTCCGTTCTGTTGCTTGCGTCATGGTGGTGCCTCCCTTAATTCGGTGGGCGGCACCACAGTCATCAGCAGCTGTGGTTTTTTGATAACTAGTTTATGCCGGTGCGGTTGTAAATATTATATTGATCATCGACAATGAGTTTTGGGTTTACACAACATGCTAAAAAAATGTCAAAATCGTGTCATCAGACCTTTAAAACCACGAGCAAAAGGATGATTTATTCTTAGGTATTGATTTCAATATTTAAAAAGTGCCAATATGAAACATTTCTTACTGAGAAAATCAAAAGTACTTTAAAAATTATGAATTGGGACAATACTGTATTAAAAAATCAATTAATATACACCTGTGGGTGCATTTTCAAATTGTGAAACATAGCATTCTTACTCACTCTAAAAAAAAAATAAAAATGCTTTATTCCTGAATATTTTTAAACATTTTCAACAACACAAACATTCTAATATGGACCACTCAAATAAAATTCATCAGCAGGTGCCGGCTGTATTTCAGAAGGACTTGAGCTCTTCTAAACTCACATCTGCTGCCACATCAATGCAGCATCATCTTATCACTTCAGTGTGTTGAACAGTTTCCATCAGTGAGCAGACCGGTGCTGCAGGGATCCAACCAGACAGCTGTATGCAGGAGTCTGTCCACTGAGGTTCACGCTAATGCACTCGTTTAAATGTTAATCTGTCAGTTTGGTTCTGAACTTTGATTTAATGGCATTCATGACAGAAACTGCAGACTCGCACAGATATGTCGACCCAAACCAAGCAGCCATTTTCAGATCAGCCTGATGAAGACTTTTGTCATTTTCTGGCTGCACCAAACCCCAGAAATGCTCTGAATGCTTCTGGGATTTTAGCTGGACATCATTTTGGAGGTTAATGACCTCCATCATCACCTCCGCAGGATCAACACAGAGAGGTTCAGCCATCTGTGCTGACAGCTCACTGATGTCCACATCCAGGAAGGGCTTCAAATAAATGTCACACAGGGCTACAGTTTCTCAAAGTCACAGAATCTGTCTGAAAACTCCTGTCCCAGCTTGGACAACAGATCACAATATCTGTGCACCTCTAACACGTTTTCTGCCTCTGATTGGCTTTCCAGCATATTTGCAGCTGAGGGAAGACACTGGAATCTTTTGTCTTCTATTTGCTGGATGTCAAATGAGAGTTTTGCTGTGAACGCCTTTACAGCACTGATCACGTGACGTATTTTTTGGTCTCTACTTTGCAACTGCTGGTTCAGGAGGTTCATTTTTTCAGTCACATCTGCCAGGAAAGCTAGATCCAACAGCCACTCAGCATCACTTAGTAATGTAGTACCCCCCCCCCCCAGTTTCCATGAAAGCCTTGATTTCACCAAGCAAGGACTGAAAGCGTTGTAGTATCTTACCCCTACTCAGCCATCTGACTTCAGTGTGAAGGAGGAGATCTCCATATTCTGCTGAACATTCCTCCAAGAAAACCTCGAAGCTCCGGTGTTGCTTGGCCTTTGCACGAATGGACTTGATGATTTTAACAGCTGCCATCATTGCATGATCAAATCCCATGGCCTTTGCACAGAGAGCCTATTGGTGGATGATGCAATGATAATTCAGGAATTCTGGAAAGTCTGGGTTCGCTTTGCAGTGAGCAACAAATCCTGAGTGACGTCCCGTCATAGCTGGTGTCCCGTCAGTTGTTACTGAGACCAGTTTTTCAATGGGAACCTTTTTTTGAACAAAGTACTGCTTTACAGCGTTGTAAATATCCGATCCCTTGGTGGTGGTTTTCAGTGGGAGTAACGTCAAAAACTCCTCTTTTGTGGAAAAGTCATCAAACACCATCCGTATGAAAACAGCCAGCTGTGCTGTATCACTGGAGTCCACAGACTCATCACACTGGACTGAAAACCAGAGACACCTGTTCAGGTCCGACTCCAGCTGTCTGACTGCATCTGCAGATAGCACACACACCCTCCATGCCACAGTGTTCACACCAAGCTGGACATCAGCAACAGTGGACAGAATCTCAGTCTTATTTTTATGGTCCCGGAATAATGATTCCACCACTGCGGTCATAGCCTCTTCAATTAGGCCTTTATGTGCTTGGCCAGGATGTGTGCCACTTTAAATCACTTTAAATGATGCCTCGGTTGAAGCTGTAGGATGAAGGCCTATAAAATTATTTGTCATAAGGTACAGGAATTATTTATTTTATTTAATAGTGGGTGTGAAAGGGGGCGGAGTTGAACCGTCACTTCTACACCCGCTAAATTAAATAAAAGCACTCGTAAAAGGGGCACCAGTCCTAACGGACAATAAAATTAACTTTAATTTTATTTAATTTTGTACCTTAAATTACTTAATGAATCAGTCTCAAAGTTTCAGTGAGTTTTTGTCCTGCCGTGATTAGGAAACCTGTATATGCGAAAGGAAAACGCTTCTACTGCTCTCATTCACTCTTTTATTAAAATCATTCAGGTTACATGTCATGGCGTTCAAATGATGAATAAACAGATTCAGATGACGACAGCGTAAACTAGAAAAGCACTCGGAGAGCACAAACCTCCGCCAAGCGGCACAGTTCCCCCCATAGAGTGTTAGTGTGTACGTTTTCAGATTCCCTGAGCATGAAAAGATATGAGTAGCAATTGGATTCACAATGATTATTTGTTTATTTGACATGGACAGTGCAATAAACAGACAATTAATGAATGACAATCAATGTGATAGTGATAGGATTAGTGGTTCAGTAGTGTAAAACGGGGCTATAAGGGACGGCGGGTTAATAAGGGACACTTTTCTGGGAAATGTTTTAAATGTAATTCTGCTTTTTTTATTTTGAGCAGGACGCTGAGTTGTGTTGTTATTGTCAAATATCCATGAATCCTTCATCAAATCTAGGCGGAAGCAAAATTAAAAAAGCAGAATTACATTTAGAAAAGTGTCCCATATTACCCCGCCGTCCCTTATAGCCCCGTTTTACGGTAGTAAAAGCATTGCCTCCTTGGCGGAGGTAATAAACTGAAGTGTTGGTGTGTCCATCTCCTCCACTGACGGATGCAGATTGGTTAGACAGGTTGCCGTGGGTTTTATATTATATTGGGGTTGCACTCCGCGGCAAAACAGAATTTAGAATCTTCCCCGGCAGAGAGGTCATTTTTACGCAGCGCCTATAGCTGGGCGGGGAATTTGTGGCAAATAGTCGGGCGGCGGACAGGTGGCCGTGTCAGGTTTTGCAGCGTGGCGCAAAAACAGGCACGCTGGCGGGCCCAGGCCAGCAGTGTTTTCCGCGTGCTTTTGTGCCTAAAACGTTGAAGAACGCGGAGTTTGTGTTGGTCAGACACGACGACCAGCGCAATGTGCGCAGCGCCTATGGCTGGCACAGGCACGCTGGCAGGCCCAGGCCAGCAGTGTTTTCCGCATGCTTTTGTGGCTAAAACGTTGAAGAAGGCGGAGTTTGTGTTGGTCAGACACGACGCCCAGCGCCCTCCATTGCGCCTGCGCACATGTTGAAAATGGCCGTATGTCACAGTGTGGAAAAATGCTTTAAAAAATTCCTGTATGCAGACGGTGATGCGGATCATCCCCAAAATTTAATCAGTTCTTCCTTGTACCATTTCCAACAACGCCTGAAAGTTTCATTGAAATCCGTCCAAAAGTTTTTGAGTTATCTTGCTAACCAACAGACAGACAGACAGACAGACAGACAGACAGACAGACAAACACACAGACAAACCCCGGCAAAAACATTACCTCCTCCTGGCCTTTCGGCCTGGCGGAGGTAAATATCACATCAACTGATATTGGGTTCCTGAACATAAAATCCAGCTTTACACCTCTGCAGAACCAAGGAGAAACTAGACATATGTTTCAACGGTAAATGAGGCTGGAATGTTTTAACAAAACATCGCAATTTTATGGGGAAAATTCATAAGCTAATTATCTAAAAATGACTCCTGAATTAATCTACAAAATTTAAGGGCAGTTACTTAAAAATGACTAAGAGTTTTTGCTTCAGTTTACAGCTCTATCCTGCGGCTGCGAGACTAATTGAGCCCTGAAATATGGGCCATATTCAATTGTAATTTAATTGTTAGGACATCACGTTTTAACCCAGGAAATAGGAGAAATAAGAGTCTCACTCACACAACGGCCGTTGGTCCAAGTTCCGCGGGTCGGTACCGCTGGGTTTTGAAGTTAGGACGTCGGGAGGAAGCGGCTGCAAGATGCCTCCTCACAGCCGTGGAAGTGTAAACTCAGCTGGGGGCTCTCCAGACAATGGCAGCAGTGGGTGGTCTGTCACAGAGCGGCGTGAAAAGTCCTTTGAAAAACAGTCCAAATTTGGGGTCTCTTGTAGTGGGATCGACCCGAAAACTGAAGAAAAATCTTCTCAGTCTCTGTTCACTTTAAACTAGGCAAATTAAAGGTCCACTTTAATGGCGTGAAAAGTCATAAAAAAAAGTGTTAGAAAAACATTTACTAGGATAAGAATGGCTTCTAAGGTGAAGAAAAAAAGTATGAAAATTTGATTCTCTAAAAAGGGACGAGCTCTAAAAAAAAAATGGTTTCTCCTCAGTTTCCAGAACATAAGAAAAGATTTGACAAACACACAGAGAATAAAATAAAACTTCACAGGGCCTTGAAACGGTGGAATAAAATCTTCTTCTGAGATCTAGATTACTATTCTGCTTCTTTAATCTTAATTTAGTTCCTAATCTTTCTCAAAATCTCTTTCTTTCTTCTTTCTGTGTTTCTAATTCTTAATTCTATTACCGCTTTGCTGTTCTAATCTTCCTGCCTGTTCTTTGTCTGATCTGTTCCTTTTTCTTTTTCTAACTCTTAACTTCTTCTGTTCTCTGCTGATCTCTCACTTTTTCAAAACTCTTAACTAAACTCAAATCTAACTCCTCTCTTTTAAAGTTACCTCGCCGGGTCGTAAAACTGATGATGTAGTCGCAAGACTGACCAATCGGCTTTTTCAGAAGCAGTTTGAAATGGCTGCTATCCAATGTGAGAACACTTCTTTGTTTGAGAGCAGCCAATCAAATGAAGACACCATCCCATGAAATTTCAGAGGGAAAATCAACAGTCATTTCTTTTGAGATAAATGCTCAATCTAAAATCTAACTAAATTAAATGACTTGGCTAATATATGGTGATCATGCATTTATACCATTACTCCAATAACACTCATGAATATAACATTTCTTATACATAATTATAATACATGCATTCACATTTAGATCAAGATTAGAACAGCAGAACATGCAGCAAACCATGGTTGGTGATAAGAGGGATGATTTTCAGTGTCCTTAGGATCCAGAGGATAAGCTGAAAGAAACTTAATATTTAGAACAAATTAAAAGTCATCCTACGTACTGAAAACACATTCCGTAGGTATCCGCTAGGAGGTACTGTTGAGCTGTAGATGATTTCCTTTAGTATCTGGCGAAGGTACCTGGACAGCATAGGCTATAAAACCGTCAGATTAAGTGGTTTATGACTCTTTTAAAAACATTGGTTTCCTGTGAAAAGGTACGTTATCAAATGCAGTGTTCATGTTGAGAGGTCTAGTCTCCTGAGTTTTATGTTCCTTTGAGCCTTTAAAAGCAAACTCTGATCCTTACAATCTCTGCAAGCGGCAACTGTTTACATTGGGGTCCTGGGAAAGCAAGCATCTTTGGTCAGGCCTGGAAGAAGCCTGCATGAGTCGACATAAAAGCCAGTGATATTCCTGAGAAGGCAGAAAGGTGATATTCTTGTGTAATGAATAAAATGAAATTCCTGTAAACTGGAGAGAAGTGATCTTCTGTCTCGGTTTTGAGGAGGACGATATTGCTACAAAGCATTAGCCTTTTTAGTCTGTTTAGTGAACAGAGATTGTTGTTTTTGGAGCGTAGCTTTAAGCTCTTTTACCTTCTCATTACGGGGTCTGCTTCCCGCTGGAAAGTCTCGGGAGAAGTTGTTGTAAACTTTGGTGAAATGCCGCCACACGTTGCATCTTTTACTGACTGCCAGGCTCGCACCACAGGTCAGACGCACACACACACACACACACACACACACACACACACACACACACACACACACACACACACACACACACACACACACTTGTCTTTCACATTTGTGAAGCAGAAGTCCGTTTCCCAGTCTTGGTGAAAATAATAAGTTTTGGGCCTCTTACGGGCACGACTGTACTTTCCTGCTGACATTATTGCTGGGCTAACCTGCTACCTGCCTGGCGCCTGGCTGGTCAGCCTGCTCCCCCCAACCTGCTCCAATGACAGACAGCAAATCAGTGCAAATGTTTGATTGACAGCTAGTTGACAAATAACCGTTTTGTGGAGAAAGGAAGCAGGCAAGACAATGAGCTAGACAACACATGAACTTTATTCCTTCTCCAACATCAAGAACAGTAAAATCCTTCTGGGTCTCTGTGCGTCCTCTTTTTATAACTTTTAATTCCACGCATTGAGACCCAGGAATCCCAACCATGATACATTGCGTGGAATAAAGACATGTGTGGCACATTAACATAACATGACGCCAGCAGCGCTTCTCACACCCTTTCCTCCTCCAGTGGCTCTGGCGCTTCCTCCTCTCCCTGGGGGACGAATAGTCATTACTGTCCCATCTGAGAACCCCCGGCAAAACTTCCTCCTTCAGCCTATTGTTTCCTCTTTCCCCAGCTGCTGTCTCTGGGTGGAGAATCAGAATCAGAATCAGAATCAGAATCAGAATCAGGTTTATTGCCATTGTTCATGTAGTACACAAACTAGGAATTTGTCTCGGTACAATGCTGCAACATTAAACATGATAAGATAAGAGAAATAAACTATACATGTAATAAAGTGTAGGATAAGATAATCCCCCACCCATGCCACCACAGTTTGATCTCAGGAGGGGGGGCGGGACACTTATAATTTTGACTGGATTGTAATTTAGACCTGATTTACCAAGTGATGAATCATATTTGTTTTGTTATAATATTAACACTTTGGCGAGCTACTGGAAAGGACCTCACAAGCTACCAGTGGCTCGCGATCAATGTGTTGGAGATGCCTGCCCTAAGTGTATCCAATAAGATTTATGATCCACCCAGAATTGGAGGGAAGTTAGACTGGGAGGGGGGCGGTCCCAGAGAGAGTCCGTCCCCCCTGAAGCCAGCTCCCAAACTGGCTCTGAAAGCCAAAGACTGCCACCAGTCCCTTCCCAGGGTGAGGGGCGCCATGCAGTGCAACCCAGGACCTGCCAATGGTGTACCGCAGCACTCTCCAGCACCACAGGCACAATGGGGCAGCCACGCTCACTCTCACACATCTTGTACATACCCTGTATGCACGTACACAAACATACACAGTAGCAATACAGTGATCCACAGATCAAGCAACATCCTAAAGTGCCTCCTGCAAGCCCACCCACCATCCACCCCAGACAGACATCGCAGGGAGTAGGCTACCACTGCAGCCACAGCTGCCCCAGGGCAAACCAATTGAAATGGGGCTACCAACCCAAACCAGCGGCCCCCCCGCCTGCCACTGAGCACCCACATATATCCATACCCGGCGCCACAGACACTGGAGACAATGTGGGCAAAAGTGCCAGGACACAACAGGAGGACGGCCAGGTAGAGCGGAAACCAAACCGCTAACCCACCGGTCACCAGATGCCCCTCCCGAAGACCCCACTGCCCAACAAGGTCTTCTCCTCACATACACACCCTTCACAACTGTGCATCCACTGGCAGGTACTTGCCCCTCCACACACACATGCCCACCCTCACGTATACTCCCACATACATACCATCACATATGTCTACCTACACCCACACACACCCTCGCATATTTACACACAACACACATACCCACATGCTCACACATACATACACACACCCATATCCACACCCACACACACCACACATATACATTGACATGCAAACCCACACACACCCACAATTGTGCATACATGCACATACGCTTGTGTACATACATTCATACACACCCACACACACACACGCATGCACACGCACACACACCCACACACGCAGAAACCGGAGGATGGGGGGTGTGATCCCCACAACCCCTCACCCCCGCTCCCCCACCCCGGGATGCAGGCATCAGCCCCTGGAGCACCGGCAAGGCCCCGGGGATAGCACGATGTTGCACCTGGGCCGACCCGCACCATGGGCGTGCACAGGACCCTGGCTCAGAGGAGAAGATGGCCCCCCGCAGCACCAGAAGCCAAAGTACAGACCCAGCCACACCCAGGGGACAAGGCCGGCAAGCCTTGGGCCATTGCCCACCTCCCTGGCCCACCCCGGAGCCCCTTCCCAAGCCAGACGCACAGCCACCCCAGGACAGGTGCCCAGGACACAGGATCCAGTGGGTCACAGAAAATCCTCCGTGGTCAGGGTGCAGCCAGTTGCCAGAGGCACCAAGAGCAAGCCACCACCCGCCACCCCTCAAGTTATAGAATCAAAACGCAGGGACAAGAGAGAATTGAATTCAGTCAGTTGGTTATTAGAGTTGGCATTCTTGCCAGACAAATATAATCTAATAGGAGGTTCAGTCAAAGTCAAGTCAAAGTCAAAGTCAACTTTATTGTCAATTCTGCCATATGTAAAGCACAAACAGAGAACTGAAATTACGTTACTGTGAGACCTATGGTGTAGCAAGGTAAACCTAAGTAGGAAATATGAATATAAAGTATAGCATCTAACATCAAACATTAAACATTGAACATAAAACATCAGTGCAAAGAAAACCAGCCCCAACCATAAGCAAACTAAAAATACAAAGGGTGTGCAAAATAACTAAATATGATAAACATTAAGACTGCATGTAGTGACTTAAAGCACATATCAGGGCACATATAGGGTTGAAGTTCCGTGTAAGTGCAAAGAGAGCAGTCCATTGCTGCATAAAATGGCTGGTGCAGCCCTGAGATCAGTGTGTGTGTGTGTGTGTGTGTGTGTGTGTGTGTGTGTGAGAGTGAACAGTACCTGGGGATGGCAGAGTTCAGTTGTTGGGGGGGGTTAGAGTCCAGGATTCATGTGGGGGGGGCAGAAGGGGGAGGGGGGAAAAGCAGGGAGAGAGATGTGCTTCCTGACAGCCTGGTGGATGAAGCTGCCCTTCAGTCTGTTGGTCCAGGCCCAGAGACTCCACAGTCTCCTCCTTGATGGCAGCAGACTGAAGAAGCTATGTGATGGGTGGGTGGGATCACCTGCAATGCAGAGGGCTTTGCAGGTGAGGCAGGTACTATAGATTGCCTCAAGAGGGGAGAGAGGCACCGACGATCTTCTCAGCTGTTCTCACTATGTGCTGGAGGGTCTTGTGGTAGGACATGGTGCAGGCGCCGTACCACACGGTGATGCAGCTGGTCAGGATGCTCTTGATGGTGCCTTTTTGGAAGGTACACATTATGGGGCCAGGGCTTTTGCTCTCCTCAGTTTGTGAAGGAAGTAGATATGCTGTTGAGCTTTCTTGGCCAGTTATACAGTGTTGGTGGTCCAGGAGAGGTCCTCTTCAATGTGCACACCCAGGAACTTGGTGCTGCTCACCCTGTCCAAAGCAGCAACATTGATGCTGAGGGGAGCATGTTGGGTGTGCGCTCTTCTGAAGTCCACAACAATCTCGTTCATCTTCCCCATGTTCAGAGAGAGATTATTGACTCTTCACCACATGGCCAGGTGTCTCACCTAGCTCCTGTAGTTTTTCTTATCTCTGTTGTTGATGAGACCCACCACAGTTGTGTCATCCGGAAACTTGATGAACATGTTGGAGCTGTGTGTCGTTGTACAGTCAGGGGTCAGCAAAGTGAAGAGGAGTGGGCTCAGCACACATCCTTGGGGTGCCAGCATGTTCAGAATGATGGTGCTGGATGTGTTAGTGCCAACTCACACTGCCTGCAGTCTTCTTATAGTGGGTTGTACATAAATTATTTCCTGATATCAAATTCATGAGGACAGTTTTCTTGGAGATGCATAAAGCAGTAAGAACTATGTGTGACATCTTTAGCTCTGTATTTATTTCACTTAAATCACCCAATATGCAAAGTGTGGGAGAGGTTGAGATACGACACCTAAGCCATGCCAATAGGTCTCCACATAGCTTCTGCCAGAACTTTTGGACCGGTGCACAAGACCAAATACCCCGACGATGCTGGTGCAGTGGGAGCATATATTTGTGTGACTCAGGCCCATTTTGAACATCTTTTGTTGTGTGTAATGAGTTTAATGTGGAACTTTGTCTTGCATGATTTGTAAATTAGAGTTTTTAGTCATCATTAAAGTGTTGAAGCATATTTGTGTCCAGAAGTGTTGTGATCCCCCATGCGCTATTACGCAGCACACAGAGGAAAAAATGTAAAACCCAATTGCAGGAGTATAATGTGCACTTTATTAACAAAAATCCCAAACAATTAGTCCAGCAACAGCCATGACATGAACAGAGAGTAGAGAAGATGCAATATAGGCCACCAGACAAACAGGGACGCTGCCCGGACACACAGCAGCCCAGAGAGAGGGAATACCTTGTGCCGCAGCATATTTGTCAGCACGAAGAGAAAGGCAGACATAACTTACGGGCTGCGGCGATCCAAGGCTGTCCGTGCTTTCTGGAGGATGGAGGTAAGGCAGGGTCAGCCGCTAACACCAAGGAAATATACAATCTTGACGTATTAGAGAAGACAGCGACATCAGGCTGAATGTAAACAAAGGTAGTGGGTACAAACATACACGGAGGGACACGCTGCCATTTATGAAGCTCAATGCTCCGACAGTATCTTCCTACTAACACAGCGTTTAAGTAATAATAATACTAACGACGGAAGAGACCGCCAGTGTGAGAGTGCGTGGGCTGAACCTGTTTGACACCATGTGTGTATGAGTGAGTGTCTGCGCGTATGAATGGGAGTGAATGAAGTGTGTGTATGTGTGTGAAACACCCGTAATGAGACACAGCTGATGGCACTGACAGGAGGAGGAGGCGTGCCCAAGCTGTCAGGGAGTGAAGGACCCAAATAGATCCCTGAAGCGAATGATGGAAAATAGGGCAAAACCAGCCATGGGTCAGAATTGGGTTTGGAACCACCAAATCCATGTTCATGACAAGAAGCTTTTATCTTTATTGATGGATAGGTCGGTCTCCCATTTATGTTTGGAAAATATACTGACTTATCCAGTTTTGATAACAGTCTGTGTGACAGGGCTTTGTGACCCAGTGACCAGACACAGACTCAAGAATGGATTCAATTAGGTTTATTAGCGTGAAGAGCGTGTGGATGCATGTGTGTAAGTGTAAGCAGGAACAACAGCAAGCAGAGCAGCACACCGTACGACCTGGCAACCCTAGGAACACACAGAAGCGGGACAGTTAGTGGCAGAAACTGTAGGTGATGGACAGTTCAGTCTGTGTCTTACTGTATGCAGAGATGGTGAAAGGCTCAGGTTCAGCGCAGCGGCTACGGCCCAGTGGACAGTGTCTGCAGATGTCGTTGCAGCTCCTGCTGGTGTGTTGGCTTGAAGGTGGAGGTGTAGAGTCGGAGGGAAGGAGAGGAATCCGCCACAACAGAGAAGGGGAGAGTCCGCTGCCACTGAGCTCAGCCTGTGCACAGGGGACTAATACAGATGATGTGTAGAATAGATGGGTCTTACGTGAGCTGCTGGAGAGGTCCTTCAGACTTTGGTGGCAGCAGGCTTGGAACAGGATCGACGATAGGCTTCGGCAAGAAGGCTGAGGGTGGCAGATGAAGCTTGTCTGGAGCATAGTGAGACAACTCCACACTGAAGCCTGGGCAGCACGGTATAAGTAGGCCAGGTGCTGATGGAGAGCAGGTGTGCACGCAGCTGATGGTGATAGGCACAGAGCAGACCATGACAGTACTCCCCCCCCATGGAACGCCTCTCGGCGGTCTTTCCAACCTACCAGGGTGCGTCCGGTGGAAGACTCTGATGAGGTTCTTATCAAACACAAAGGAGGGACGCACTCAGGACCTCCATTCTGGCCGTAGCCCCCCCCCCCCCCCAAGTCCACCAGGTACTGCAGGCCACTACCCCGACGATGGATGTCCAGGATGGCTGTGACCTTCCATGCCGGGTCACCGTCGATCACCATCAGAGGAGGTGGAGATCTGGGAGGGGGACACAGAGGGCTGGAACAGAAAGGTTTAATCTGGGAAACGTGGAAGGTGGGACATAACCGGAGGGAGAGTTAAGCGCACAGACACAGGATTGATATTGCGTGCGATGGCAAAGGGTCCAGGAAAGTGCTGGGTAATTTTCCTGGACTCTTTCTTTTCTTTCTTTCTGCCTTCAGATTGATATTCTTGGTAGACAACCCAACTTGCTGACCCACCTGGTAAGCTGGGGCTAGCGTCCTGTGGCAGTTGGCAACTGAAGAACTGTGTTCCTCCGTGAGTCATAGCATGGGCCGGGTCGCTCTCCACAGCCGGCGACAGCGTCTCAGGTGTGCTTGGAGAGACAGGACAGCGATGTCACCCTCCTCCTCAGGGAATAATGGAGGGGTGTAACCGAGTGAGGCCTGGAAGGGAGACACACCAATGGCCGAGGACACTGTCGAGTTGTGGGCATACTCAATTCAAGAGAGATGCGAGCTCCATGACGCCGGATTGGTGGTGGCCACACACCGCAGCACAGCCTCCAGCTCCTGGTTAGTCCGTTCACATTGGCCATTGGACTGGGGGTGGTAACCGGACGACAGGCTTACCGTAGCCCCAAGGTCATTGCAGAAAGACCTCCACACCTGGGAGGTAAACTGGGGACCCCGGTCGGAGACGATGTCCTGTGTAGCCTCACCACATGCTGGATGAGCAGGTCAGCTGTCTCCTTAGCCGTAGGTAGCCCCTGTAGAGGGACAAAATGAGCAGCCTCGGAAAACCTGTCAACAATGGTGAACACTACGGTGTAGTTATTAGAAGGTGGGAGGCCGGTGATGAAGTCCAACGCCACATGGGACCAAGGTCTGCCGGGAGTAGGGAGAGGATGGAGCAGCCTGGCTGGAGAGGAAGACGAAGATTTGCCGGCAGCGCGCTGGGGACAGGCACAAACATACTCCCTGACATCCTTCTGGAGAGAGGGCCACCAAAGCGTTCTTCGCAGAAGCTCCTCCATGCGTCTCCTCCCTGGGTGACAAGCAAACCTGGAGGCATGGGCCCAATGGATGACCTCACCCCAGACAGCCGAAGGAACAAACATCTTACCCACTGGTCCCCCGCCTGGGTCTGTTTCCATCTCTTGCGCCCTACGGACCTTCTCCTTGATGCCACATGAGAGGGCGCCCACGACACAGGAAGGAGGAAGGATGGGATGATCTTCAGGGCCCATGACATCAGTAGTGAACTGCCTGGAGAGGGCATCAGGCTTGGTGTTCTTGGACCCGGGACAGTACATGATGGTGAAGTCAAAGGGTCCAAAAAACAGGGACCAGTGGGCCTGGCGAGCATTCAGGCGCTTGGCCATCCGAAGGCACTCCAGGTTCCTGTGATCCGTCCATACCACAAACGGCTGAGAGGCCCCCCCCCCCAGCCAATGGCGCCACTCCTCCAGCGTAAGCTTGACTGCCAGGAGCTCCCTGTCACTGATGCTGTAATTGCATTCCACCGAGGACAGCCTCCGGGAGAAGAAGGCACATGGTCGAATCTTGCCATCCGTCAGGGAGTGCTGGGACAGGACGGCCCCCACTCCAGAATCCGAGGCATCCACCTCCACCAGACACTGGAGAGTCGGATCCATCTGAGCCAGGATGGGGGAATCACAGAACCGTTTCCTGAGCACCGAAAAGGCCGTAGCCGCCTCCTCCGTCCATTGAAAGGGGACTTTGGGTGAGGTGAGGCGCGTCAAGTGGAGAGCCAGCATGCTGAAGTTCTTAATAAAATGGCGGTAGAAATTTGCAAACCCCAAAAACTGTTGAAGCTGCTTCCTGGAGGAGGGAGTAGGCCATTCCAGCACTGCTGTGATCTTACCGGGATCCGGGAGTACCTCCTTGTGAGAGATGATGAACCCCAGAAAAGACGTCTTGGGAGCATGGAACTCACACTTCTCGGCCTTGACATATAGTTTATTCTCCAATAGCCACTGCAACACTTGCCGCACATGCACCCAATGTTCATCCAGGGACTGTGAGAAGATTAAGATATCATCAAGTTAAACAAACACAAACACACCCAGAAAATCCCTCAACACATCATTAATCAGGCGCTGAAAAACCGCTGGGGCATTGGTCAGACCGAAGGGCATCACTAGATATTCGAAGTGACCGGTGGGAGTCCGAAACCCCATCTTCCACTCATCGCCTTCCCGGATCCGCACCAGATGATAAGCGTTGTGAAGATCCAGCTTGGTGAACCAAGATGCCCCCTGGAGGGAGTCGAAGGCAGTGTTGAGCAAAGGAAGGGTGTATTTGTCCTTGATGGTGATATTATTCAGTTCCCTAAAGTTGATACATGGCCTCAGTGAACCGTCTTTTTTGCCAACAAAACAAAAATCCTGGCCCCACCACCAAAGAAGACGGCCAAATTATGCCAGAGCTTAAAAAGTCCTTAATATAAGCTTCAATGGTTTAATGAGGTTACTGGCACAATCATACGGGTGGTGGGAGGGAAGGGACAGGGCCTGGGTCTTGCTAAAGGCGGCTTCGAGGTCATGGTACTCCAGGGGAACTCTAGACAGGTCAGGAGGCGGGGCGATGGGAGCCCCCAAGGGCATGGACAGTGAGCAAGCGGCTGATTGTAGGCAGGCGCCAAGACAAAATGAACTACAGGACATAACACTCCCCATACGCCAATCAATAGATGGGTTATGGAGGCGCAACCAGGGAAAACCAAGAATGACTGGGGACGAGGAAACTGGTAGTACGAGGAACTGCAACTCCTCCCGATGATTACCAGAAATGATGACCGATACTGGGTTGGGAAAGTACGGCCATAGGTGCTTTGGACAGGGCAATGAGACATAGTGGGGACTTAAGTGGGTGACAGGGAAGGCCCAACTGGGTTGCCAGATCTCTAGAAACAAAACTTTGCTCTGCCCCTGAGTCGATCAATGCATGCGTGAGGATCTCTTTATGCTTGTGCATGAACCGTATAGGAAGGAGAAATCTAGAGAGGGGATTTGGGTGAGGTGAGTCCGTGAGTCCCCCTACTGTGACACACGGACTCCCCCTTTTGGCCAAAGATGACAGGACACTACTTCGTGCTCTTCTCTCCCACAATACAGACACAACCCCAACTCACGGTTCTGGGGCCTCAGGGGAATCGGAGAGAGGAAGGGGCCAATAGGGGAGACTGGGAGGAGTGGCGAAATTGGGCACCAGAGCGACCGGAAGATCTCCTTTCCGCTGCCCGTTCCCTTAACCTATTATCTAAGCTGATGGCTAGTGCAATTAGCTCGGATAGCCTAGTAGGTTTCTCTAGGGGTGCTAGCTCATCCCGAAGGCTAGGGCTGAAACTCATGATGAAAATATTAGACAGGGAAGAGTCCTCTCACAGAACCTCAGTAGCCACCACCCAGAAATCGACGGCATAGTCAGCCACGGCCTTGGTACCCTGTTTAAAATTTAACAACTGGGAGGTACACTGTCTCGGTCGGAATGTCAAATTACTTTGCCCTAGCCATAACAGCATAAGATCAAGCTAGCATTCACTATGGTCTGTGGTAAAGTCCTCGGGCACCCCCTGGAAAACTACCTCACACTGCATAACAAAACCCCTTGCCTCCCCTAGCTTACCATTAAAGCGATTAGGAGTTGGGACAGGGGTTAGCCAGGCAGAAGGCCCCGGTCTGAGCTGGTTAGCCGGGGAGCTAGCGGGAGCTGAGGAGCTACTTGGGGCAGAAGAAGCCGGGGGAAATGCCTGGGAACCAGTTAGCCTGTCCAGACGGTCGGTAACACAAGTTAATTTGGTGAGTATAGATTGTTGCTTATAAGCCAATTGATCTATTCGAGTCTCGATGTTATTAACCCGGCACACCAAAGCGCTGTCAGCTGGGTCGTTCTGGCAGAGTTGTACTAACATGGTTTTGTGACCCAGTGACCAGACACAGACTCAAGAATAGATTCAGTTAGGTTTATTAGCGTGAAGAGCGTGTGGATGCGTGTGTGTAAGTGTAAGCAGGAACAGCAGCAAGCAGAGCAGCACACCGTACGACCTGGCAACCCTAGGAACACACAGAAGCGGGACAGTTAGTGGCAGAAACTGTAGGTGATGGACAGTTCAGTCTGTGGCTTACTGTATGCAGAGATGGTGAAAGGCTCAGGTTCAGCGCAGCGGCTACGGCCCAGAGGACAGTGTCTGCAGATGTCATTGCAGCTCCTGCTGGTGTGTTGGCCTTGGAGGTGGAGGTGTAGAGTCGGAAGGAAGGAGAGGAATCCGCCGCCACAGAGAAGGGAAGAGTCCGCTGCCACGGAGCTCCGCCTGTGCACAGGGACTAATAGAGATGATGAGTAAGATAGATGGGTCTTACGTGAGCTGATGGAGAGGTCCTTCAAACGTTGGTGGCAGCAGGCTTGGAACAGGATCGACGATAGACTTTGGCAAGAAGGCTGAAGATGGCAGATGAAGCTCGTCTGGAGCATAGTGAGACAACTCTGCACTGAAACCTGGGCAGCACGGTATAAGTAGGCCAGGTGCTGATGGAGAGCAGATGTGCGCGCAGTTGATGGTGATAGGCACAGAGCAGACCATGACACTGTGTATTTTCAATATCAATTTAGAAGCACAAAGGTATAGAAACTCTGTCACCTTAACTGGTACTTCTAAATCTGTCTGGTTGAAATTGAATCTTGCTTTTATTATGGATTTAAGCTGTTGGTATTCAAGAAACTTTTTATCACTGATGTCATACTGTGACACCAGTTCCTGGAATTGGATAAAATTTCCACCTCCAATAAGATGCTTTAAGTTTTTATTCCTTTCTCATGCCAGAGTGGAAAATTTAACACCTTATTTTGCTGCAGGACATCAGGATTATTCCAAAAGGGCGTGAGTTTGCAAGGGACAAGTGAAGACCCCTTTATTTTTAAAAATTTTCACCAGGCTGTCAGAGAGGAGCTGATATTAATGCTTTTAAAACAGTCATGGAGTTTAATACAGGGACTCATAAAGGGTAAGTCAGAGATATTTAGCGACCCACAGAGAGCCTGTTCAGCATCTAACCATGGGTTTCCTGGCAGGGTTGATTTTGTCAGTTTAGAAACAAACTGCAGTCTATTGGCTAAGAAGTCATTTAAACATATTGGTTAATCTAAACCTCTGCACTCTTTTGCTTTTTGAAGAGTTTTTAAACTAATCAATGATGATTGATCCTTCTATAAAAATTTACTTATATTTGAGTCTAGAGACTTAAACCAGACCATAGATGGTTATGTAGGAATCATTGAGAACAAATAATTGATTTTAGGAAGGTTCGTCGTCGGCCTCCGTTGGTCTACGATGACCATGGAAGAGAATCCTAAACGTCTACTCTGCTGGAACAGCACCGCCTGTGGCTGAACAGGCCGATGCACACCGGTGTTCTACCTTCCAGCGTTGGGCGTTGGTAGGATTCAAGCCTGGGCAGGAAGATATGGAGGACAAGATGTTACCCATACAGCATGTCCCCCCTCTCCACGTCGCTGATGAATCCAAAGGAACAGCAGGGCTGCTATAGTTTGGCACCAGTGCCGTCGCAGGAGCTGCCAGAACGATGTTGAGCACAACAGAGAACTGCCTTAGGGGCTCCGACTCCGGATTTTTCCTCAAGGTTGACTCCCGAAGCCTTTCCTGTGACCGGGTGTGCCGCAAGGCAGCGGAAGTTTGAAATCAGGGTTTACCTTCCCCTAGATGGGCTACCTTCCCAGGTTGACGAGCCACCATCTACCCGAAGCATCTGGTTTTAAGGCGCCAGAGATGCGCCCTCGCCCATTCTCCTATTAGTAAAAGCAGTTCCGCCGGGCTTAGAGACTAAACCACACGGGCAGGCTAGGAGTTGGACTTAGTTGTCAAAAGCTTTTCGAGATGCACGCCGTAAGGAGCATTTTATGAGCACTGGGAGCTTAGCCCCAGTGCCGCTCCTGGCTATGACAACCTTGGAACCTTTTAGGAAGGACTAACTAACTAACTAACTAACCTGCACTTATATAGCGCTTTTCTAGTCACAAAGACCACTCAAAGCGCTTTCATTAATACTAACCCTCTATTCTAAGGGCCTATAGGAACATCATTTTAAACGGTTGCGACTCTTCCCATTAGCGATATAGGTAGTTACCGCCAGTGCACAAGGTCGTCTTGTATTGTTTTTAAAAAGGGAATGTGATATAGTGACAATAACCTGGAGCCTGGAGAAATATCTATTCCTCAATATTTAATATTACCTGACTGTATTGGAATAATCAATATATTTAAAAAAATTACAAATTATAGGTAAGACTGTTGATTTACCCCAGTTAATAGAGTAGTCTGATAGTGGTGAAAATTTATCACTGAGCACCACTGTCTGAAGAAGAGATCTTTGTGAGTTTTCAAGGAAAAATAATACATTATCAGCATAACGACTTATCTTGTGTTCTTTTTCTCAAGTTTGGATACCTCTGATATCAACATTTTGTCGTATGGCTGCTGCTAATGGTTCAGTAAAGATGGTAAAAAGTGAGGGAGAGAGTGGACACCCCTGCCTAGTACCTCTCTGGAGATTAAAGCTTCAGGAAGTCTGATCATTTGTTCGGACAGACGCAGCTGGACACCTATATAGTGTTTTAATCCAGTTTATGAAAGATGAACCAAACCAAACGTGGTTAACACCATAAAAAGAAATTTCCAATTATCTCGGTCAAAGGCTTTCTCTGCATCCAGAGATAAAATTGTAGTTTCAAAGTTATTAATCTTACATTAGTCTATTAAGATGAAGCCATCTCTATTGTCATTCAGTCTACACAGCCAATCATGTACAGTAGAACAAAATAATGTTTCTCCTATCTACAATGTTAATCACATGTAGAATCAGGGGGGTCGCTGCTATGCATGGCACCACCACAAACAACTTCTCCTTCCCCCATTCTATTACACTGAGTGTAGTAGTCTTAAGAATAAATATGTTCCTGCAGTAATGAACTTCCCAAAATGTCCGTGTTGTAAATATGTCAAGTGTTTCTGATGGGGCGATAATTAGTGTGACACATCTGGGAACTTCCTCACACGCTGGAAGCCTGGGAAGGGGTAAGTTGTGTGTAATTCCTCAGGGAACGAAATTGATTAATGTGATTGATTTACTGTAGTTTTCTTTAAGTTATTGTACTAATTTTGATTGTAAGATTTTCTGTTACATTTTCGTTTGCAATTCCGATGTAAAATATTCAAAGTAGCGTCATAAATACCGATACCGATGATTGATGGCTAGTTAAGTAGGCGCTAACGAGTCCATTGTTCTGTAGGAATGCCAGCACTGGTCCCCATTCCCGTGTCATGTGTAAATTGTCTGCCCCAATCTGTTTCAGGTATGTTAAAATGTTAAATGTACTGTTGTAAAAAATAGAAAAAACGATCAGTCATGTAACTCTGTCATGTAATGCTGTCATGTATTTGGTGCTAAACTTTTTCTTTGCTTGTGGTATACTGTAACTATACGATCTAAAGTTATGTAGTCCAAGTAGCTGAAAGCTATGTTTCTCACACGCTGGAAGCCTGGGAAGGGGAATGCCAGCACTGGTCCCCATTCCCGTGTCATGTGTAAATTGTCTGCCCCAATCTGTTTCAGAAATAAACAGACTACTGACTGATCGAGATCCTGCCTGACGTCTACTTCTCTGCATCGGCCAAGATTTATTTTATTTTGTTATTTTAATGTAGCTGACTAGTTCGAGTCCGTTACATAAACTGGTGCCGTGACCTTTCAAGGATTCTTCTGATCAGCCACAGCTGATCTCCGGGGTCCAGCTGCCTGCTGAGTGGAGGTTCGCAAGGAGAGTCCAGTCTTCATCAACACAACGCATCCTTCAGTTACTTAAGGTTTTTGACAGAAGCTCATTCAGTATTATTTGGCTTTGAATTTTATTTTATGTGTGTTATATCAGAGTAGCCTGTTTTGAAATTTCTATTTTGTGTTTATTACCATTTAATTGAGCTAGTTTTTAGTAATGGATGGTGATATGTCTCATAGCCTTTATTCTCACACCCCTGTAGCTGGGGCAGGTAGAGGCAGGGGTCTTTTTTTGTTGAGGGGTGGGGGAGTTAAACAGTTAACTTTCACTGACATGGTGGGAGAGGGTGGTACTATGCATACACACCTAGTGGGGGCTACTTATGTTGTACAGACACCACAGCCACATATCAGTGATGGGGAGGGGGATTTACCAGCACAGGCATGTGAGGTAGGGCCCGCATCCTCCACGCCCATGTTTCCTCCTGGTAGCAATGGCCCCTCAGCTGAGCTGCGTGATCTAATTACTGAATTAGGGAATCGAATTGGAGATTCCATAGCCAGTCGGCTGTTACCTTCTACTCAGCCTGTCACACAGTCATGTGACCCAGTCTCTCCAATGGCGCCAGACAGGCATGAACAATCTAGTAACATCAGTGGCACTCTTGATCTCACCAATGTCAATGTGGTAGTCAAGTCAGATGTTCGTGAGCCTGCTGTGTTCAGAGGGGAGGGGTCTGATAAATGCTCAGTACAGGAATGGATAGAGCTGATGGAAATGTATTTACGCAAAAAGAAATTCCCCACTTCGGATCAAGTTGATGAGATCCTGAGTCATCTGATGGGAAAGGCCAAGAAAATAGTTAAAGTGGGAATAAGGAGTAGCTTAACCCCAGACCATGCAGTCCAGCCAGACATGATCTATGATATCCTGCGGAAGTATTTCAGTGCGTCCCCTGCATCATGCTTACCGTTGGCTGATTTTCATGCCACTCAGCCCAGTGTGGGTGAGAATCCAGTGGATTATTGGGTGCGCTTGAATACAGCAGCAGAGCAGGCAGATCGTCTCCTGAAAAAGCAAGGCAGGAAATTGGAGAACATGAATGCTGAAATATCCATGATGTTTATTAGGAACTGCAGTGATCCTGAGCTGTCCAGTGTATTTAAGAGTAAACCTATGAGCAAGTGGTCTTTGACAGAGGTGCAGGAAGCGATCGATGAGTATCAGAGGGAGTTCCTGTCCAAGAGGAAGCCAGTGGAAGTTAAACCATCTAAGGTGACCGCGGCTGTCGCTTACTCCATGCCAGATGTTAAGGAGGAAGTGAGTGTTCGTGAGCCTAGTGCGTCTAGCCCGTCCAGATTCAGCGAGTCCTCCAGTGCGGAGGGGGGTGCGTTTGAGCGTGTCCTGTGTATGCTGGAGAGGGTGCTGGAGAAGACAAACCAGGCCACAGCACCGGGTGTTGCGCAACCAGCCCAGTGGGTTCGAGTCACTCCCTGCCGCGTCTGTGGCGACAGCACCCACTCTACAAGATCGCACTGCATGAGAGAAAAGCGATGCCTTGCTTGCTTTGAAACTGGACATCAAAAAAAGGACTGCTCCAAGCGCAGGACAGCAATGCCCAATACCACTGCGCCTACTCAGGGAAACTAGGCCACCCACATGTGGGAGGGGACGATGTGGGTGCATTTAGTCAGTCCCTCAGTTTTGAAGATGATGTGCAATCTACTTATGAAGAAAAATGCAAGTGTGCTCCTGCTGGAAATAAGATTGTTTATCAAAATGTGCACAAATTAGCAAATTCCGATTATTTATACTGACATCTCAGTGAAGAACCAAGTTTTGTTGCATGCATTAATTGACAGTGGGTCCATGGCCTGCACAATGAATGAAGAGGCCGAACAGAAACTACGTAGTGTGGGCTTATGTGCTGAGAGCATTACTGCAGACACAGGCATGGTACTGGTGGGGTGTGGTGGGGTTCAAGTGAAGCCGAAGTGCATTTATCAGCTGGAGATGACTGTGTATGGACAGGATGTGAGTGTTCCCACACTGGTCGTGCCAGGTCAGTGTGACGAAATGATTCTTGGCTCCAACGTGATAAAGCACTTGATTCATCACCTCAAACAAAACTCCAGTTACTGGAAAGTGATTGAGAAGCCTGAATCAACGAATGACCCAGGGGTTGAACATTTTCTTAACATGTTATCTGGAATTAACAGATGGAGGGGGAATGTGATTCCTGACATGATAGGTACAGCCAAGCTGACACAAGCCGTAACACTGCTGCCACATCATGAACACCTTGTGTGGGGTAGGCTCCCAGCCAACTCACCTGTTTCAGCAGGGAGCGCTATTCTCGTTGACGCTCCAAGTTCCAACACACACAAGAAGGGTATCATGGTGGGGAGGGCTGTCGCTACAATGTCAGGGGACAGATGGGTACCTATTAAAGTGATCAATCCAAGTGACAAACAAATTACATTGAAGCGAAACACTAAGTTAGCTGATGTGTTCCCGTGTGTTGCGTTGGAAGACCTGGATGTACCCACTTCCAAAACCCCCCCAAATGACCTTCTGGTGAACAGCCAGAGCCTACATGATGCTGACTCATCCTCCTCTACCCCTGATTTCAGTGATGCTCTGAATCGACTCGGATTGAGTGACCTCGACATTGATTCAGGTGATGCTACAGATTATTGGAAAGGCCAGTTGTTCGACTTGATACGGAAATATGAGAGCCTATTTTCTAGGAACAAGTTGGACTGCGGTGAGGCCACCGGTTTTGTTCATCGGATCCACCTGACTGATCCTCGGCCATTCAGACTCCCGTATCGACATGTCCCACCTGGTCATTACCAAAAGCTGAGACAGGTGCTGTCTGAGATGGAGGAAAAAGAAATCATCCGTAAGTCTTCCAGTGAGTGGGCGTCACCCCTGGTACTCGTATGGAAGAAGAACGGTGATCTGAGGGTTTGTGTGGATTACAGATGGCTGAATTCCAGGACTATCAAAGATGCCCACCCATTGCCTCATCAGGCGGATTGCCTGGCTGCTCTTTGGGGGAGTGCATTCTTCAGCACCATGGACTTAACATCAGGATATTACAATATCCCCATGTGTGAAGAGGATAAGAAACTGACTGCCTTTACCACGCCCATGGGGCTGCATGAGTTCAATCGCATGCCTCAGGGGCTATGTAGTGGGCCAGCCAGCTTTATGCGCCTCATGACAAACATCTTTGGCGACCAGAATTTTTTGACTCTGTTGTGTTATTTAGATGACCTCTTGGTTTTCGCGCCGAACGAAGGTGAGGCACTGAAGCGGCTCGATGTAGTGTTCAGCAGGCTGAGTGCGCACGGATTAAAGCTTGCGCCCAAAAAGTGCCATTTTCTTCAGCGCAGTGTGAAGTTTCTGGGCCATGTCGTTGACGAGAGTGGAATAGCGACTGATCCGGAGAAAGTACAAGCAATTGCTGCCATGACTGAACAAGCACTAATGCATGAAGATGGCGTGACCCCATCCCCAAGAAAAATAAAGTCCTTTTTGGGCATGGTCATGTATTATCAGCGCTTCATTCAGAATTGCTCTAGCATTGCTAAGCCTCTCTTTGCCCTCACTGCAACGCCAAAGAAGAGTAAAGGCCAGACAAGGCATGTGGCCTTTAAGAAACTCAAGCCGAGTGACTGGACAAGTGACCAACAGAAATCTTTTGAACAACTGAAGTTGGCCCTACTCGAGTCAGTCGTCTTAGCTCATCCAGATTTCAGCCGTCCCTTTATCCTGTCCACTGATGCGTCATTAGATGGGTTAGGGGCAGTCATCTCTCAAGTCCCGGAAGGGGAGAACAAGGCCCGTCCGATTGCTTTCGCAAGCAAGTCTCTGATGCAATCCCAGACCAAGTACCCAGTGCATCGTCTGGAGTTCTTGGCCCTTAAGTGGGCAGTCTGTGACAAATTTAGTCATTGGTTAAAAGGGCATGAGTTCACTGTCTGGACGGATAATAATCCATTGACATATATACTGACTAAGCCGAAGTTCGACGCATGCGAACAGAGATGGGTTGCGAAGTTAGCCCCGTACAACTTCAGTATCAAGTATATTCCTGGCAAGAAAAACATTGTGGCGGACGCCCTCAGCAGGCAGCCTTTCGTTCAGGGCTGTGTCAGCAAGAGGCTTGTGTCTGAGCCATACGGAGTGCTGCTGGAAGAAGCACAGCTGATTAAGGACAATATGATACAGGAAGTCTTTAGACTGAGTGCCAACCACCAGGAGGTCAGTTGTCTCTCGCAAGTCTCCAGGCTGGAGCGTTCCTCACTCAACAGCGAAAAAGTGAAGGCCGTGTTCGAGGGTCATGCTGAGTGGGAGATGGGATCAGCTGAGAGAGCCTCGTGTTGGCTTGTCCAGGACGTGCAGCAGCTGGCTGCCTGTGGTCAGAACCCCTTACCTGTGTTTTCCATTCAGGAGTTGCAAGGCCAGCAGCAGCAAGATGCCTGCCTCTCCAGAGTCATCTCTTTTGTGACACGCGGGAGACGACCGTCACGAAGAGAAAGGCCTCACGAGACAGATGACGTCTTGAGAATGTTGAAGCAGTGGGACAAACTCAAGATGTTAGATGGGCTACTGTACAGGGTGAGCAAAGATCCACTGACTGGCAAGAAAAGACACCAGTATGTTGTTCCAGCTTCATTGGTTCAGCGAGTGCTGCAAGGCATCCATGATGACGCAGGCCACCAGGGCCAGCAGAGAACTTTATACTTGGCAAGGCAGAGGTTCTTCTGGACTGACATGGAACAGGATGTCCATGAATATGTGAAAACATGCAAGCGTTGTGTGGTCAGTAAGACTCCTGAACCGGAAGCCAGAGCGCCCCTCGAAAGCATTAAGACCACGAGCCCATTAGAACTTGTGTGCATTGATTTTTGGTCCGCGGAGGACAGCAGTGGGAAAAGTGTGGATGTGCTAGTGGTCACTGACCATTTTACTAAAATGGCCCATGCCTACCCCTGCCGTGACCAATCTGCAAAACAAGTTGCCCGCCAGCTCTGGGACAAATACTTTTGTGTGTATGGGTTCCATGACAGAATTCACTCAGACCAGGGTGCCAATTTTGAAAGTGAGCTGATCAGGGAATTGTTGCAAGTTTGCTGGGGTCAAAAAGTCCCAAACTACTACCTATCACCCCATGGGGAATGGGAACGTTGAACGGTTCAATAGAACTATGGGCAGCATGATAAGAACCCTTTCCCCTAGAGCAAAGCAGAAATGGCCGCAGATGCTACAGACTCTAGCGTTTGCTTACAACTGCACTGCACACGAATCCACCGGTTACGCGCCATTCTTTTTAATGTATGGCAGAGTGCCACGTCTACCGGTGGATGTCATGTTTCAGAATGCTGTAAGGGACTGCGACACTGTGGACTATGACCAGTATGTTGCTAGGATGAGACAAGATCTGAAGGAGGCTCTGTCAGCTGCTCAGGCCAACGCTCTTTCAAGCCAGGAACGTCAAGCAGACTTGTACAATAGGAGAACTAAAGGACGTGACATTGTGGAAGGTGATCGAGTCTTGTTGGCAAACAAGGGTGAACGGGGGCGCAGGAAATTAGCAGACAAGTGGGGGTCCACCCCGTATGTCGTCGTCTCTGCCGACCCTAGGTGCCATACTTACCGTGTCAGGAACACAACCAATGGGCAAGAAAGGGTTGTTCACCGCAATCTGCTTCTCTTGGTCAACTTTCTGCCAATTGAAATGGACAGTGCTGCTCATGAAGTGACCCTGAGTGAGTCGTATGAGTCAGGTGATGATCTTGATTCACATGTTGCTGCATCAGAGATCGACAGGACTGCTTGGACAGCCAGTTGGGTGGCAGGGGCCTCTGCCTCCAATCAGCTACAAGAGGCTTCATGCACACAAGATTTTGACCTGCCCGTGCAGTTGAACACAGTGGTAGTTAAACCAGTGAATCGGCTGATTCAGAACATGGCCCAACCGTATACTCAACGCTCAAACAGTTCAGTTCTTAGTTTGGCTAGGGCACTGATGCCGTAGGGGAAGACACACACACACACACACACACACACCACATAGGCCTTCTGTCCAGTTGAAGAATGACAGCTTTGTTCTTTTTCTTTGTTTTTTCTTCTCTTTATTTCCTTTTCTCCAATTCATGTGAAGTCAACTGGTGGTATTTAGTCTGGTATGATATGGGTAGTGTATACGGCACTCCTGTAGCAAGTACACTATGGGGGGGTCTACGCAGCCCTCCGTAGTTGCTTTCCCTTTGAATTGGGTGACATACATGTTGCAGTATACTGTGGGATATACCTATCCAGTGGTTTTTTGGTGGTTGACTTGTAGTGGTATTTTGGTGAAGTTCAGAGGGGAGTATGTAGTAGTCTTAAGAATAAATATGTTCCTGCAGTAATGAACTTCCCAAAATGTCCGTGTTGTAAATATGTCAAGTGTTTCTGATGGGGTGATAATTAGTGTGACACATCTGGGAACTTCCTCACACGCTGGAAGCCTGGGAAGGGGTAAGTTGTGTGTAATTCCTCAGGGAATGAAATTGATTAATGTGATTGATTTACTGTAGTTTTCTTTAAGTTATTGTACTAATTTTGATTGTAAGATTTTCTGTTACATTTTCGTTTGCAATACCGATGTAAAATATTCAAAGTAGCGTCATAAATACCGATGATTGATGGCTAGTTAAGTAGGCGCTAACGAGTCCATTGTTCTGTAGGAATGCCAGCACTGGTCCCCATTCCCGTGTCATGTGTAAATTGTCTGCCCCAATCTGTTTCAGGTATGTTAAAATGTTAAATGTACTGTTGTAAAAAATAGAAAAAACGATCAGTCATGTAACTCTGTCATGTAATGCTGTCATGTATTTGGTGCTAAACTTTTTCTTTGCTTGTGGTATACTGTAACTATACGATCTAAAGTTATGTAGTCCAAGTAGCTGTAAGCTATGTTTCTCACACGCTGGAAGCCTGGGAAGGGGAATGCCAGCACTGGTCCCCATTCCCGTGTCATGTGTAAATTGTCTGCCCCAATCTGTTTCAGAAATAAACAGACTACTGACTGATCGAGATCCTGCCTGACGTCTACTTCTCTGCATCGGCCAAGATTTATTTTATTTTGTTATTTTAATGTAGCTGACTAGTTCGAGTCCGTTACATGAGCACCAAGCTAGAAGGCAGGAAGTACCACTTTTATATGGTCTTTGGCATAATGCTGCCGGGACTTCAACCCCAAACCTCATGGTTGTGGGGTGGATACTCTTTCAACAAGGCCACCACTCCGGTGGTTAATAGCCACAAATTAAACAGCCTGCGTGTATTATCAGCCGAGTGCCTACCCTTGGTGAAACCTGTTTGATCTGGGTGTATAATAAACGGAATTTTCCTTTCCAGTCTTTTGGCGAGAGCTTTGCAAATTATTTTAAGATCAACATTCATAAGTGAGATGGGACGGTAGCTGGATTGAAGCGTAGGTTCTTTTTCGGGTTTAACAAGCAGAATAATGCTAGCTAAATTCATATTTGGAGGGATTACATTATCTTCTTTAATTTGGTTCACCATTTTAAAGAAAGTAGGTGCCATCACAGGCCAGAATTCTTTATAAAATTCAACTGGAAAACCATCTGGTCCTGGAGCTTTGTTGTTTGGGATGTGCTTAAGTGCCTCAGGTTCAGGTTCAGGCTACTTTATTTGTACCCGTAGGTAGATTTGCTGTAGATTTGTGCCTCATGGAGTTCGGACATTAAAAGAGGTGAGTCCAGAGCTGCAATCTGTTTATTATTTAATGGTGGTATATTAATATTGTCCAGAAATTAATTTATCTCTGAGCCAGACGGATTCATCTGAGGTGAATAGAGGTTTTCATAAAACTTTCTGAAGGAGTTATTTATTTCTTCAGGATCATGGGTAATATTTCCAGTCGTGTCCTTAATAGAGTGGATAGTTGTTTTTTCTTTATTCACTTTAAGCTGGTTAGAAAGGCTCAGCGGAATGTTCCAGATGCAGATGGAAGCTGTGTAGCCACCCAGTGTTAGCACCAGGAGACGGAGAGACTGCCTACCCGACGCTTCACATCACCAGATGTTACAGACTATTAAAGCGTATCTGCAGCCACACCTGCTTCATATGCTACACATCCACATTTATTGTAAATTTGACCTTTTTTTCTGGTAAATTTTCAATTTTTTTTCTCATGATTTTTCTGTTAATGAGTTGGGAGTGTGCATGTGTCAGTGTCTGTTTGAAAAATTGGTATCTCTTACATGTATTGGTTATTTTATCTGTTTTTATTTATTTTACCTACTCCGTTTAACATTCTTATCTTTTTTATAAGACACGATAAGATAAGATAAGCCTTTAATAGTCATAATTAATTCAGACAAAAGCCCCATCAAATGATCCCCATGATAAGATAAAATAAGCCTTTATTAGTCCCACGATGGGGAAATTCCAGGATTGCAGCAGCAAAGGGACAGCAGCACTCAGAGCAATAGTTAATAAGATAAGAACTGGTTAGCCGAAGCAGTAAATAAATATACATATGTACACAGTTACATACACAGTGCAGGAGCATTGCAGCTAGGTGGTATCAGCAGCATTACAGTTTGTTAAATTACCCAGCAGACTAGAAATATGGACCCAGACAGTATATTTCGCATTTGAATCAACAGTGTTGTTGCCACCCTCAATAATAATTGCAATTGTTGCTGTTGTTGTGTATTAGAGGGGACAATCTCTATTGTGCAAAGTTGTTACATTTAGTATATTTAATATGACCTCTACAAGCAGCTCTTGTTAGGTTATAAAGTCTGACAGCCGTAGGTAGGAAGGGCCTGCAGAACCTCTCCCCCGTGCACCTAGGATGGCATAGCTTACCGCTAAATGAGCTCCTCAGTGTGTTCATCACGTCCTGCATGGGGTGGGACTCAGACTTCAGCAGAGATGACAGCTTAGCCGCCATCTTCCTATCTCCCCCTTATTGATATTAACATTTTACTTATTGCTATTAACTTTTTAAACTGGAGCTAGAACTTTATTGGTTAGCTATATTGATCATAAAGCTCCCAATGGCTGGACTCCTTATGTTTTAAAAGATAAAAATCAACATGGCAGTGCCTGGGAGTGACAAAATTCTTCTGCAGAAAGCACAAAAGAAAATTGCTGACCTGGAGGAGGATATCCGATGGCTTGCCTTTGAACTGCAGCAGAAAAATACGCTCCTCTCCAACTTCACCTTACGTCTCCCACTGCTGTCAAAGACTGAGACTTTTAGCGGCTCAAAAGTAAAAAAAAAAAAAAAAAAAAAAAAAACGCTCTTGAGTGACTCATCCCTTCCAGACACAGTCGCCTGGGATCCCTTCGCTTGTTCATGGCCGTACTCCTACTTAACGCCAAATCAGTCTGAAGTGGTGGTCCGGTGCTAAAAAAGGGTCTCAGACACAACTACCACCAGCCCTCCTCTGACTATCTCCAACCACTACGAGGCTCTGGCAACTGCTGACATTCCACCTTCCACTGATGCTCCTGCTTCACCGGTTCCAGTTCGTCCGGGCTCCATTCGGCAAGCAGCCCCCGCCGAGGTTGCAGCCCTCCCTTTGGTGGATGATCTGGCAGCCTTTCCTCCACTGAGGGCTGACTGCAGTGGTGTAGCTACCACGGCCCAAGCCAAGCCTCTGCAGCTCTGGCCTCACTCTGGAGTGCCGTGTACCTGGCGTATGATCCTGAGGGAGGCTGTTCACTTGCACTTGGAGAGGCCACACTTCACAAAGCAGTCAGGGAATCCCTTTTCTGGTTCTAGTACTGCCTCACTGCCCTGCTCATCGGCTGGTGAGGTACGGGGCCCTACCTGTTTCAACGACGGGACCCCCACTCTGCCGCCATCTCACTGCACTGTCTCTCGCCGAGAGATTCTGCAACCACCAACCTCCAACCCGCCTTTTATCCCAACCATGAAGATTGCCGGTGACTCCATCATAAGGCACATCAGGTATTTTAACTCTATCACTCACCGTTTCCCAGGAGCTACTGTCCCCGACCTTTTAGAAAAGCTCCTGGATTTGCTGCAGTCACAACTCCCCTCCGTTACATAGATTATTATTCACCTAAGGACCAACGACACCACGTGCAGACAGTGTGCAAGTGTTTTAATATTCTATCAAACAGTGTAAAGTCTGTTTTTATTTCTGGCCCATCCCCACACATGGATCAGATCATTTTAGTTGTGTTCTTGCCCTTTCAACTTGGCTCAAGTCCGCCTGCAGCAGCAACAACATTGATTTTATTGACAAATTTAAGTTGTTTTGGGGCCGCCACACAATCTGTAAATCTAACGGTATTCATCTAAACTTGTTGAGTAGCTGGCTTTTAGCAGCAAACCTGACGCATTGTAAGGATTCCTGCCTGCTCTGTTGTGTGGGTGTTTTTTCTCCCTGCTGATTAGCATCCTCTTTGCAGCCCTGATCTTCACCTGTTGCTAATTAGAGGAGGCCTTTATAAGGGAGACTCTCCTACCAGTCTGCCTGGTCGCGTTTGACTCTAAACCCGTCTGCATCCATGCTCTGCCAAATGTTGCTGCATGCAGTCTTGTCTGTCATGTTCTGACCTCTGTTTGGCCTAGACCCTTCCTCCAGCCTGTTGCTTCTGTGCCTCTGCTTGACAGTTATCCTTCTGCTGTGTATTGACCTCTCACCTGTCTTTGGACTGTGAATTTGGTTCTTAGACTTGGATTAGGACTTTCCTGAATTTGTGCACATCATCACCTCCCCCCACAAGTAAGTTGACCTACCACCGTGTATGTATCACTTCTCCCTGCATTGTTCTTTCAGCCCCCAGACCTGGCCAGCCTGTCACCATCACCTCCCTGCTGAACCCCAGCACTATCACCGTAGTGTGACAGAGATCATCCTGCGCAGTTCGCCCCACACGGGACACGAACCCGCGACCTCTCAGTCAACTACACAGTTCGAGCATGGGAGACACAGCACGATCGCGCTGAGCTAAAGGTCCGACCGATAGCTCAGCGCTACCGATACTGTATGAGGCTTTGGGAGGGAGGTTTTACTACCGTTCTACGCCGTACAGTACTAGTTGGCATCCGTTACAGTAGCAACCAACTTCTCAGCCTGGAGACTCCTCCCTTTGTTCCGACAGATTCTCCGGATGATCCTGTAAGCATAACCAGAATTATATTCTCTGTGTTTTCCAACCAGTGTCATTCATTGTCATCTCTGCTCTCCCCTCGCAGGGTTGCCAGATTCTCGACTCACATGTTCTTCACTTCAATGGCACAATTATTGTAATAAAGATTATTGTCACACACTTACCGGTTTCATCCTTGTTGCTCTTGGGTCTAAGTCTGACAATTCCTGACACGCATGTCATTCAAACCACAACACACGATTGACTTTTTACATTGATGATCCCCCCCCCCCCCAACAGATCCACTCACATCTCTGACCTCCAGGAAGACCACTGTCCAGCACCAGTCCTCTCTTAATCAGTCTCCGCCATCTAGTCTGGAAATTAATTCACTGCCCACCTTCCCCATTAGGACATTAATCGTGGACAGATCTCCATCCATAAAACACACAGTTCACAAGAACTCGTGCCCGCACTGCCTACGTTCTTTGGATCAGTCACCGAGTAATAATCCACAGAAAACAAATTACCCATCCATAAATAACTCACCATCTACCCTAAATATGGATCTTTTAAATATACACTACCGTTCAAAAGTTTGGGGTCACCCAGACAATTATTTTGTGTTTTCCATGAAAAGTCACACTTATTTACCACCATGAGTTGTAAAATGAATAGAAAATATAGTCAAGACATTGACAAGGTTAGAAATAATGATTTGTATTTGAAATAATATTTTTTTCCAGATACTCAACCTGCTCAAAGGAAGGTCAGTTTTATAGCTTCTCTAACCAGCTAAACTGTTTTCAGCTGTGCTAACATGATTGCACAAGGGTTTTCTAATCATCCATTAGCCTTCTGACGCAATGAGCAAACACATTGTACCATTAGAACACTGGAGTGATAGTTGCTGGAAATGGGCCTCTATACACCTATGTAGATATTGCACCAAAAACCAGACATTTGGAGCTAGAATAGTCATTTACCACATTAGCAATGTATATTAGATATTAGAGTGTATTTCTGATAAGTTTAAAGTTATCTTCATTGAAAAAAACAGTGCTTTTCTTTCAAAAATAAGGAAATTTCAAAGTGACCCCAAACTTTTGAACGGTAGTGTACGTTCACTTGTCAACAAGACTTTTATCATCAATGACCTGATTTTTGAAAAAAAGATTATTTATTTTTAACAGAGACATGGCTTGGCATGGATGCACCAGTGGTTCTCTCTGAGGCCTCTCCACCAAATTTTAGTTCATTTTTTTTTCATAAGAAAGGAAAGGAAGGGTGAGGGTACTGCTTCTATTTTTTTCTCCCTCACTTTCAGTAAAGCAAATCCTGCCCGATCAATATACCATATTTGAGCACCATGCTTTAGTCTTTAGCAATCCCACAATTGCATGTGTCATAGTTTACAGACCACACAAATACTGCCCTTTTTTATTACTGAGTTCTTTGAGTTTTTATCAATAATCAACTCTTCAAATAATTTTATTCTCATTTCTGATGATTTTAATCTACACACTGATAAGCAGGGTGACCATATGTCAGAAGAGTTTATTGACCTTCTCATGTCCATGAATTTTACTCAACATGTCATGCAGCCCACTCACAATGGGGGACACACTCTGGATCTTGTCTTTAGCCATGGCCTGCCTACTAGTGTGTTCTCTGTTGTTGACTTGGCTGTATCTGACCATTACTGTGTGTTTTTTAACATCACTGGTTTTATGCAATGGGAGACCTTGGTGTGAACTGTGAGGAAGCGCCATCTGACGCCTGAAGTGTCTGCTGAGTTCATCAAACTCTTACACAACACTCCCCCAGTTATTTTATCTGTGTCGTGTGGTTTTATTGTTGATAATTTTAACAGTAAACTGATCTACCATTGACAGAGTTGCCCCAGTAATGACAAGGATAGTTAAGAGTAAACCAAAGCCTCCATGGAGAAACAACCAAATCAAACAACAGAAAAGAGAGTGCAGGATGGCTGAGAGGAAATGGAGGAAAAAACAAATTAACTATCAATTACCAAGTACCACAGGTTAAATTAAAAAATATACAATGATGCAGTCAAAAAAACTGAGAACATAGTATTTTGCCAGCAAAATTTCAACCTATAACAATAACCCTAAAGTCCTTTTTGTAACCATTGATAACTTAATCAACCCAGATTTTAATAAAAACACAAAGCTGCCATCCAACTCTCTATGTGAGAGTTTTGCAGACCACTGCAGGTGCAAGGTTTATTATATTAGATCCAACATTTTAGCTGACCAGAAGACTGCTTTTAATGGAATCTTAGACTTGCCTTCAGCTGAGGAAACACAGGACTGTTTCACCCTGCCTGATGCTAAGATGCTTGGTAGATTTTTTTTTCCCAGGTAAACTTGACCTCCTACCTTTAAGATCTGAATCCCACATCACTTTTTAAACATTTTATGGATTCTTCAAACATAAAGTTTTAAACATTGTAAATTGCACTCTTTGGATTGGTGTTTTCCCCACTGCCTTTAAAACGGCTGTGGTGAAGCCCCTTTTGAAGAACAGTAATTTAGATCCTGATATCCTCTGTAAATATTGACCTTTATCCAACTTGACTTTTTTTAAGTAAAGTTTAAGAAAAATTCATTTTTATCCAGTTAAACAATTTTCTTATTGATCACAACATTTTTGAAAGATTTCAATCTGTTTTTTGGACAAACGACAATACCAAGATGGCCCTTTTAAAAATTAATGATATCAGATGTAATTTGGACTCCCACAAATTGTCAGTCCTGGTGCTGCTGGATCTCAGCACTGCCTTTGATACAGTACACCACCACATTTTGTTAAGCAGACTGAAACACCTGGTGGAATACATGTCCTTCATGAATCCAAAAAAATCAAGTGTGGGATACCTCAAGGTTCAATTTTAGGACCAATACTTTTTAATCTTAATATGTTGCAATTTTGGGATGTTTTCAGGAGACACGGCATCAATTTTCATTGCTATGCTGATGATACACAGCTAAGTCTCCTGATGACACAAAACCAATTAATGCTGTTTTGAGCTGTATTAAAGATATAAAGTCATGGATGGCAGAGAACTTCCTACACCTCAACCAGGACAAAACAGAAGCTTTAACCTCTTGCACTCCGTTGTACCGTGGACGGGCAAGTCTCTGCATCCTAGAGTGCACGAGGGCGCATGACAGCGCCCTCGTGCGCTCTAGGATGCATGATGGAGATTGTGATGTAGATGGTGTATGGCGTCCAAGCGCACACTGAAAATAAAAACTGCAGACACAGCCACGAACAGATTAGTTCATCTGATTGACCTCTCATTCGACTAATAAGAGCCTTGAATTGGGTTTCTGAAACCTTGAAGAACCAATGACTGAAAACCTAGCAAGAAGGACCGCCTACCAAAGCTGTGAATGCAGTGAGCCAATTGAAGCAGAGAAGTTCGTGAGCTGTTTTTTTAAGGCTGGGTGAAGACAGACTGCTGCTGCAGAGAAAAAAAGGACCCGCAGGAAGAACCCCACAGACCCAGCAGCATGGAGACCATCCACAAGTGCAACCTCTGTGACAGCGACTGACATTCGCACAACGGCATGTTCGGCCAGGCGGTGCTTGTTTTGTTTTGTTTTTGTCCCAGCAGAATAGACGTTAGGATTGCCTTCCATGGTCATCATAGACCGACGGAGGCTGAAGACGAAGGCTGAGTGACACACACGTGTTTGCCAATCTATTTTTAATTACTACTGTTATTTGTTTTGAAAAATCGTTTGCCAAAAATCACAATCATGGAAGCGCAAAACCGCAATAATGGAATTATGTTTTGATCGGGTCACGAGACCAGCGTCGCGTTCGTCTGACAATGAGGAAGAAGTTCGCCAGCTCCGCTTCTGCTGTGAAGAGGTAAGGTGTTCTAAGCTAAATTATCCTTTATCCCTGAAAATTGTAATCAAAATGACTTTTGACCGATCGGTAAATTACAGCTGTGCATCATTGCTGCATGACGGACCATGGTGCAACGGGCGATGTCTTTCCTCTGTAGCGAGGGGGACGACAACCCCCCCCACACACACACACAGACACAGCCCTGAGTGTCACCTTTCATTAGAGCCCAAAATGAAGCTTCTACATTGAAGCATTCAAAAGTTTCAGACGTTTTTCCAAACTGTGCCATTTGGCACAGTTTGGCACAGTTCCAAAATGCCTGGGAACTACCTGAGAAAAAAGCTGTGTAATATATTCATTTTTTGTGGTATTGTTACAACATTTTGACCTCAGCTGGATAACACTTGGTTCTACATTTCTGTTGCATTTTCCAGCCCGGATCAGAAGCTATGTGTTATTTGCAAGCATTTGTATCCAAAAAAACACCCAGGCCAAATTTATTTTCTTCAAGTTCACTATGTTTAGATGACTGTAACTCAGTGGCCAGAGCACTTAGTGAGATTATGACTGTTTTGCCAAAAAAATCAAAGTGTTTTCTTTTAAATGAGACCAACCCCATGAAGATGCTGCAAAGGGTTGAAAAACAGCTTTGGATTTAATTTGGGCATATTATTTTTTGGCGTTTTTAGGGAAATTGACCGGAGCGCAAGGGGTTAATTACCTGTCCTGAAGATAAGACAGAGAAACTTTTACTCAGATTGCTAGGTTTAAAACCTACACATTGTGTGAGGAACCTGGGCATTCTTTTAGACTCTGACTTTAATTTTATTTCACACATTAAAAATATAACAAAAATTTGATTTTACCATCTTTGGAATGTAGCCAGAGTCCACCCTATTCTCTCTCTCTTGCCAGCACGGAGGTCTTGATGCATGCTTTTATTACCGTCAAACCGTTATACAGTTATACCGTTATACAGTCATATACGTAGACTACTGTAATGCACTGCTTTCTGGTCTTCCCCAAAAAAGGATATCACATTTCAAACTGCTCCAAAATTCATCAGCACTAGTGTTGACGAGCACCAGGGAGTGGCTGCATATTAAACCAGTTTTAGAATCGCTGCATTGGCTCCCCATGCATTTTAGGATCGATTTTAAGGTTCTTTTAGTAGTTTTTAAATGCCTCAATGGTCTTGGGCCTTCTTATCTATCTGAGCTGGTTTTACTTTATGAGCCCTCACAAACCCTGAGGTCCTGTGGTGCTGGCCTTTTAATGATTCCCAAAGTCAAGACGAAGACCTGTGGTGAAGCCTCCTTTCACTATTATGGTCCTCGTCTGTGGAATAGCCTGCCAGAGAGCTTCAGGGCCGCAGAGTCAATAGATGTTTTTAAGAACAAGCTAAAGACCCACCTTTTTAATTTGGCTTTTAACAGACCTGTTTAACTCATACTGAAGTAGTCATTTATGTTCTATTGTTTTACGTTCATCTTAGCTCCATTTGTTTTTAGATTTCCTCAACTCTTTTTATTTTGATGTGATTTTTAGCTCAGTTTATAAATATGGGTCTTTAGTTACTTTTGTTTTATGTGTTCTTAGTTTTATCTTGTATTTTATGTATTTTAGCTCCAGTGTTTCCTCAGTGGAGACCCTCATGCCGGATGCTGCTTGGCCCATCTGCAGGTGTGTTGGTCTCGTGGGTCACTCTAGCTTAGGTGGGCGAGGGCTTTATGCCACTGCCTACAGCTGTGGTGTGGGTCCCGGCCTGTCCTGGTAAGGGTTGCCTATGTGGCATGCCCTGTGGTTATGGGCTGTGTGCTCTCCTGGTGTGGGGGGGCTCCACAGGATGGTTGCTCCTTCACATGGTGCCTCGGTGCCAAGCTATGTCTATTTTATTTTATATGTATGTCTCTTTTATTTTATACGAACACAGGGAACACGGAGTGGGCTTCGCAGTGAAGAACACCTTGCTGAAGATGGTGGAACCGGGCAGCAATGGCTCTGCACGACTCCTCACCCTCCGCCTTAATACCACTCAAGGCCCAGTCACCCTCGTCAGTGTGTATGCCCCAACACTGACAGCCACACCAGAGGCAAAAGACGAGTTCTACGAGAATCTCGCAACAACTGTCAGGATCATCCCCAACTCTGAACAACTCATTCTCCTTGGAGACTTCAATGCCAGAGTGGGTGCTGACCACGACTCCTGGCCCTCCTGTCTTGGACCATTTGGCATGGGCAGAATGAACGACAATGGACAGCGGCTGCTTGAGTTCTGCACATATCACGATCTGTGCATCACAAACTTGTTCTTCAAGACCAAGCCCCAACACAAGGTTTCCTGGCAACATCCGCACTCAAAGCACTGGCACCAGCTGGACTTGATCCTGACCAGGCACACCTCACTGAAGAACGTGCTAATCACCCGTTCGTTCCAGAGTGCAGATTGCGACACAGACCATTCATTGGTGTGTTGCAAGGTCAAGCTGCAGCTGAAGAAATTCCATCATGCTAGACAGCCTGGAAAGGCACGGATTGACACCAGCAAGATGGCCCAACCAGAACTTGTTGAGCAGTTTGCCTTCACCTTTGAGAAGGAACTTGGTGTACCACAAGAAGGAGACTCTGCAAAGCAGAAGTGGGAAGAGCTGCGAAAAACCATCCACCGCACAGCCTTAGCTACCTTTGGGAGGAAGACCTCGAAGTCACAGGATTGGTTTGATGCCAAGTTTACCGAGATGACCCCCGTCATTGAAGCCAAGCGCTCAGCACTTGCTGAGTACAAGAAGTACCCAAACAAGAAGAATCTCCAGATTCTCAGGGCTGCGAGAAGCAAAGTTCAGCAGACTGCTTGGCGCTGTGCCAACGAGTACTGGACTCAGCTCAGCCAAGACATTCAAACCGCTGCCATAACAGGGAACATCCGTGGTATGTACGATGGCATCAAGAAAGCACTTGGTCCGGCTCAGAGCAAGACGGCCCCCCTCAAATCCTCCACTGGGGAGATGATCACAGAAAAGAACAAGCAGATGGAGAGATGGGTGGAACACTACTCCGACCTCTACTCCAGACAGAACACCATGACACCGTCAGCTCTTGATGCCATCGACTGCCTGCCATCCATGGACAAACTTGACGCCGAGCCAACCATCGACGAACTCAGCAAGGCCATTGATAGCTTGGCCGCTGGCAAGGCACCCGGCAACGACGGCATACCCCCCGACCTGATCAAGCACTGCAAGACCGTCTTACTGCTGCCATTGCATGACGTCCTCTGCCAGTGCTGGAAGGAAGGTGTCGTTTCACAGGACATGAGGGACACCAAGATCATCACCCTCTACAAAAACAAAGGGGAGTGAATCAGTTCATGTACCTGGGGTCCACGATCAGCAACAACCTCTCCCTTGATACAGAGATCGACAAGAGGATTGGAAAATCAGCCTTCACACTCACTCGCCTCACCACACGAGTGTGGGAGAATCCCAAACTCTCTTTCAAGACGAAGATGGCAGTGTCCAATGACTGCGTCATCAGCCCACTGCTCTATGGGAGTGAGACATGGACAACATATGCCCGGCAGGAAAAGAAACTGAACTCCTTCCACTTGCGCTGCATTCACCACATCCTGGACATATCCTGGCAGGACAAAGTGCCCAACACAGAAGTTCTGTCCCGCGCCGGCCTTTCCTCCATGTTCACTCTACTCAGGCAGCGCAGGCTCCGCTGGCTAGGCCACGTTCACCGTATGGAGGATGGCAGAATCCCCAAAGACGTCCTCTACGGAGAACTGGCTACTGGCAGGAGAGACGTTGGCCGCCCACAGCTGCGCTTTAGAGACGTCTGCAAGAGAGACATGAAGGCCCTGGAGATCAACACAGAGCGCTGGGAGGACCTTGCAACGGACCGCTCACAATGGAGAGGCACCCTGACCAGACAGCTCAAGGCGGGTGAAGAGAGACTGACTGCTTCAGCAGATGAAAAAAGGACCCGCAGGAAGAACCGCCACAGACCCAGCAGCATGGAGACCACCCACAAGTGCGACCTGTGTGACAGGGACTGCCATTCGCGCATCGGCCTGTTCAGCCACAGGCGGTGCTGTTCCAGCAGAGTAGACGTTTAGGATTCACTTCCATGGTCATCATAGACCGACGGAGGCCGACAAGATGTCTCTTTTATTTTATATGTGTCTGAGAGAAGTAGGGAGCGGTGCATTTGCCTGTGTGTGTGTGGGGGGGTTTGTGGGTGTGTGTCTGAGAGGGTTGGAAGGGGCAAGATGTATCGTCTAAATACATGTAACTAAATTTATTTACTCATCTATGTAAAGCACGTTGCGCAAAATCCAATATTTGAAAAGTGCTCTAAAAACACAGTTTGATTGATTGATGAATTGATGATTTTTTTTTCTTATAAATTTGTAATTTGTGCTTTAAAAATTTGTGACTTCTCAGAAAGTTGCAGCTTTTGTCTCAAAAAAATTTCAATTTCATTTTCAATTTTTTATGGTAATTTTTTCATGAATGCTTTCAAGTTTTTTTCTTGTAAACTTGTGACTTTTTTTCTCAAAATTTGCCATTTTTTTCTGTGAATTTTCAACTTTTTTCTTAAAAATTGTCAACTTTTCCTTATAAATTTACAATCAAAATTTGCAATATGAGGGTATCACGGCAACATCTAGCCTATGTCTTGCCAATGATCAGATGACCTAATCAGATTTATTCTCAACTCAAACTTGCTGACATTGTCATATCTGGAAACATTATGTTCATTTATTGTTTTTTCTGTGTTTATGTATGATTGTCTTTTGCTTTTATTACCCTCTGTGTTCCCCTGAGTGCTCTGTCATTGTCTTCTGTGTCATCCCCTGTCTGGCCTGAGGCGTTGTGTGTACTTCTTCACCTACTGTTTCAGATCCTCATGTTTTCTGTACCCCTAGCCACTGTCTTCCCTGTATTATGACATAATGCACGGCCCAGGAGACACACACGCAGGCTCAGGATAGATTTAACAGCTTTATTAGCAACAAGGAAGTGTATGGCTGCGTGTCTGTGGAATAAGAATGTATTGGTGGTGGCGTCTGCGTCAGGCACGGGGGCAGGAGGCCGTACAGCCGGACAACCCTGTGGGAGAGAGCAGAGAGAGAAGGGTAACGGGCACCACACCAATACAGGGAATAATGATGATAGCTGGCTTACTTGGTTATGACAGGTGGCTGGCGTCGACAAGGGCGAGGCCCGGGAGACAGCGACCTGCAGTACCTGTGGCAGCAGCGTAGAGCCAACGGCAAGGTGAGGAAGTCCGCCGCCGGGAATGTCCACCTGTGCACAGGGGAAGGCTAGAGGAGAGAGGTAAGGGGAGCTTACCCAAGTTATCTTCACTAGTCGGTTTGAGATCCGTAGTAGCAAAGGGGCCGAAGTTGAGAGACGGCTTCAGGCCGAAGCCCAGGGCAGAGTGGATTAAATACCTCGCCGCTGACGAGGAGCAGGTGTGCGCACGGCTGGCGCCACTGATGAGCGGCGAGTCATGACAGTACTCCCCCCTCTAGCAGCGCCTCCTGGCGATGGTCTTTCCGGGTGCGCTCGATGAAACTCAGAAATGAGTGACCGGTCCAACACCAGCGAGGAAGGCACCCACTGTCTCCACTCGGGTCCATAGCCCTCCCAATCCACCAGGTACTGCAATTCGCGACCCTGGCGTCGGGCGTCCAAGATTTCAGTGACGGTCCAGGCCGGATGGCCACCAATCATCCGGGGAGCGGGGTGCGCCACAGGTGGAGGGCAAAGGGGATCAGAGACCACCGGTTTAATTTTGGAGACGTGGAAGGTGGAATGGATGCGGAGGGAGGAGGGAATAGCCACACGCACAGCCACTGGGTTGATGATCCTGGTTATGGGATAAGGACCGATGAACCGTTGGGCCAGCTTTCTCCTCTCACCCTTTAGGTTAACGTCCTGTGTGGATACCCAAACTTGCTGTCCCACCTGGTAGGCAGGTGCAGGTCTCCTATGTCGGTCCACCGTAGACTTATTGCGCTCCACCGTGCATAAAAGCGCATTACGCACCGTGGACCAAAGGGAGCGACACCGCCTCAGATGTGCCTGGACAGAGGGGACAGCCAACTCGCCCTCCTGCGCGGGGAATAGAGGTGGATCATAGCCCAAGGATGCTTTAAAGGGCGACATCCCGATGGCAGTAGAGCGAGAGGTGTTGTGGGCGTACTCCACCCAGGCGAGGTGAGAACTCCAGGACGTGGGTTTGGATGAAGTGACGCAGCGGAGCGGATCCTCCAGCTCCTGGTTAGTCCGCTCACACTGCCCGTTAGACTGGGGGTGATAGCCGGAGGAGAGGCTTACCTTGGCTCCAAGGGCGTTGCAAAATGACCTCCAGACGTCCGAAGAGAACTGGGGGCCGCGGTTGGAGACCACGTCGACCGGGATTCCATGCTGTCTGACCACGTGCTGGATGAGGAGGTCCGCCGTCTCCAAGGCTGAGGGGAGCCCACGTAGGGGCACAAAGTGGGCGGCCTTGGAAAAACGGTCTACAATGGTCAGAACTGTGTCAAAGTTGTTGGAGACCGGGAGCCCGGTGACGAAGTCTAGGGCGATGTGCGACCAGGGCCTGCCAGGGACGGGCAGGGGCTGGAGCAGACCCACAGGGGGAGCGTTACCTGACTTATTGGTTGCACAGACGGGGCAGGCCCGGGCGTAACGGGCGGCATCCTTCAGCAGGCCTGGCCACCAAAAGGATCGCTGGAGAAGGTCAATCATCCGTGAAGCTCCAGGATGGCAGGTGAGCTTGGAGGTATGGAGCCAGTGTATAACGTCCCCCCGGATGGCAGATGGCACGAAGAGCCTCCCCTCCAGTCCACCGCCAGGGTCCGGTTCCGACTCCTGCACCCTCCGGATCTTGTCTTCTATGTCCCATGAAACAGCCCCCATGACGCACGACCTGGGCAAGATGGTGTGAGCAACGTCTTCTGCGGCCTCCGGGGCAAATTGCCTGGAGAGGGTGTCGGGCAGGCCGTTCTTGGAGCCAGGCCTATATGTGATGCTGAACTTAAACCTTGCAAAGAACAGGGACCAACGCGCCTGGCGGGCATTCAGATGCTTGGCAGATCTCAGGTACTCCAGGTTCTTGTGGTCAGTGAGGACCACAAAAGGCAAGGCTGCCCCCTCCAGCCAGTGATACCATTCTTGAAGGGCAAGCTTGATGGCAAGAAGCTCTCTGTCCCCCACATCGTAGTTTCGTTCCGCCGGGGACAGGCGCCGAGAGAAGAAGGCGCAGGGTCGCTTGACTCCGTTGGCTGGGGACCGCTGGGACAACACCGCCCCCACCCCCGTGTCTGAAGCGTCCACCTCCACAATGCACTGCAGCGTGGGGTCGACCTGGCTGAGGACCCGGGAGGAGGAGAACTCCGTCTTCAGCGCCTGGAAGGCCGTAGCGGCCTCTTCAGTCCACCGGAACGGGGTCTTAGGAGAGGTGAGGCGGGTCAGGGGCCCGACGATGGCTCCAAAGTTCGTGACAAAGCGGCGGTAGAAATTGGCGAACCCGATGAATTGCTGAACCTGTTTCCGAGAGGTAGGTGTGGGCCAATCCACCACCGCTTTGATCTTTGCTGGGTCCGGAAGCACCTGGTCATGGGAGATGACGAACCCCAGGAAGGAAGTCGTTTTGGCGTAGAATTCACATTTTTCCGCCTTGACGTACAGACGGCTCTCCAGCAGTCTCTGCAGGACCCGCCTCACATGGACCCGGTGTTCATCCCTGGACCTGGAGAAGATGAGAATATCGTCCAGGTAGACGAATACAAACAGGCCGATGAAGTCCCGGAGGACGTCATTGATGAGGCGCTGAAAGACGGCTGGAGCGTTGGTCAACCCAAACGGCATCACGAGGTATTCAAAATGACCGTTTGGGGTACAGAAGGCGGTCTTCCACTCATCTCCCTCCCGGATCCGGACGAGGTGGTAAGCGCTGCGGAGATCCAGCTTAGTAAACCAGGTCACCCCCTTGAGGGAGTGGAAGGCAGTATCCATAAGGGGCAGGGTATACCGGTCCTTCTCCGTGATATCGTTGAGAGCTCGATAATCGATACAAGGATGAAGAGATCCGTCCTTCTTTCCCACGAAGAAGAACCCTGCACCTACTGGAGAGGAGGATGGTCGGATGATCCCAGCACTGAGCGACTCCTTCAAATAGCTGTTCATTGCCTCCTTCTCCGGCGCTGACAGGCTATAGAGGCGTCCTGAAGGTAAGGGCGCCCCCTGGCGGATGTTAATGGCGCAGTCGTAGGGCCGGTGAGGAGGCAGAGACATCACCTTGGACTTACTGAAAACAGCACCCAGGTCATGGAACTCTGAGGGCACAAGGGTGAGATCCGGGGGCGCGGTGTCCAGAGCTGTGGGAGGCGAGGACGGGGCGCAGGCCGCGGATTGGAGGCAGGTGCCCATCCAGAAAGTGCTCCACGCTGACACCTTCCCAGTCTTCCAGTACAAGGCGGGGTTGTGGAGGCGGAGCCAGGGATATCCGAGGATGACAGGAGTTACTGAGGTGGGCAGGACGTAGAAGGAGATATCCTCCCGATGGTTTCCAGAGATGATCACCGGGACGGGGGATGTTCGGTGAGTTACTTTTCCCAGGGAAACTCGGGAGAGATTAACCAGGGCGAGAGGAGTGTTGAGGGGGTGACAATGGATGCCCAGTCGGGTTGCCAGGCTTTGTGAAATAAAGCTACCCTCCGCGCCTGAATCCACCAGTGCATGTGTGAGGTGCCCAGTGAGGTTGTGACAGAAGCGGATCGGCAGCGTTAAATGTGTGAGGGGATTTAACCGATTAGCGTCCGCGAGGCCCCCTACAGTGACTCGCGGACCACCTCGTTTGGCTTCTCCGGACAATGCTCCACCGTGTGCTGGCTACCTCCGCAATACATGCAGAGGCCCAGGTCACGACGGCGCTGTTTCTCCGCCAGGGGGAGCTTTGTCTGGCCCGTCACCATTGGTTCTGACTCCTCGGAGACCTCCGGCGGCTGCAATGCCAGGTGGCGAGCTTGGGACAGGCGTGCAGAGGCGCCCCGCGAGCGAGAAGACTGCTTCCGCTCGGAGGCGCGCTCGCGCAGCCTGTTATCCAAACTGATGGTGAGAGAAATCAGCTCCGCCAGCGTCTCCGGGGTATCCCGTCCGGCCAGCTCATCCCTCAGACCAGAATTTAGGCTGCGGAGGAAGATGCCGCAGAGCGCATGCTCTTCCCAGCCAACTTCCTCCGCGGTAACCCGGAAGTCGATCGCGTAGACCGCTGCCGATCGGCTCCCCTGTTGGAGTCCGAGAAGGCGGTCGACCTGGACACTGTCCAAACGCGAATGATCGAACTCTTCCAGAAGCTGTCGCAAGAACTGGCCATAGGTGAGGGTGGCGTAGCTGGGCTTCACCATAATGGTGTAAGCCCAGGTAAGCGCACGACCCTCAAGGAGATTACCTATATAGCCAATTCTGCTATGGTCTGAGGGAAAATCTCCGGCAACACGAAGAAACACGGACTCACACTGCATAATAAAACCCCGAGCTCCACCCAGCTTACCACTAGAGCGAGCAAGAGTGGGGATTGGTGTGAGCCGTGTTGGCGCACCCGGAGCGGGCTGGACGGCCACCGGAGCCGCAGGAGCCGCGCCACCCGGACGAGCCGAGTGGAGCGGCTGCTGGGGGTCCAGGCGGTCTAATCGGTTAGTAATGACAATTAATTGATTTAATATCACCTGTTGCTGATGGGCTATTAAATCCACCCGAGCCTCAAGGGTGGAAAGACGGCGTGCGAGCCCGTTGTCTGCCGAACCGCTCTGCTGAAGCCGTACTGACATAATGCACGGCCCAGGAGACACACACGCAGGCTCAGGATAGATTTAACAGCTTTATTAGCAACAAGGAAGTGTATGGCTGCGTGTCTGTGGAATAAGAATGTATTGGTGGTGGCGTCTGCGTCAGGCATGGGGGCAGGAGGCCGTACAGCCGGACAACCCTGTGGGAGAGAGCAGAGGGAGAAGGGTAACGGGCACCACACCAATACAGGGAATAATGATGATAGCTGGCTTACTTGGTTATGACAGGTGGCTGGTGTCGACAAGGGCGAGGCCCAGGAGACAGCGACCTGCAGTACCTGTGGCAGCAGCGTAGAGCCAACGGCGAGGTGAGGAAGTCCACCGCCGGGAATGTCCACCTGTGCACAGGGGAAGGCTAGAGGAGAGAGGTAAGGGGAGCTTACCCAAGTTATCTTCACTAGTCGGTTTGAGATCCGTAGTAGCAAAGGGGCCGAAGTTGAGAGACGGCTTCAGGCCGAAGCCCAGGGCAGAGTGGATTAAATACCTCGCCGCTGACGAGGAGCAGGTGTGCGCGCGGCTGGCGCCGCTGATGAGCGGCGAGTCATGACATATTACTCCTGTTTCATGTGCATCCCCTGTCTCTGTTTATCTGTACAGCCCCGTCCATCGTGTGCTCCTCACCTGCAACCACTTCCCTGCTCAGAATCAGAATCAGAATCAGGTTTATTGCCATTGTTCATGTAGTACACAAACTAGGAATTTGTCTCGGTACAATGCTGCAACATTAAACATGATAAGATAAAAGAAATAAACTATACATGTAATAAAGTGTAGGATAAGATTAAGTGATACTGGTCAACAGTTAAAATATATTAGCCAGCAGCAGATACTGTGGAGAACTATATAGTGCAGTCGGTAATGCAGGAAGAAAACAGTGATGATTGACATGAGTCTGGTTGAGCTGCTGTACATGGTGCACGAGAGTCAATAAGTCACTTAGTGTTCAGCAGTCTGATGGCAGAGGGGAAGAAGCTGTTCATGTGACGGGAGGTTTTAGTCTGGATGGACCGAAGTCTTCTACCAGAGGGGAGGGGAGCAAACAGTACGTGACCAGGGTGTGAGGGATCGGCTATGATCCGGCCAGCACGCCTCCGGGTCCTGGAGATGTACAGATCCAGGAGAGATGGGAGCTTGCAGCCGATCACCTTCTCAGCAGTGCGCACGACGCGCTGCAGCCTTAGTCTGTCCCTGGCAGTGGCTCCTGCGTACCACACGGTTATGGAGGTGGTGAGGATGGACTCGATGATGGCTGTGTAGAACTGCACAGTGCTACACTTGATTGTTCCCCAGCTGTCTCTTGTCTGTGATTATCTGTTTTTGTATAAATGTGAGTGTTGAGTGGCTGTCTGGAGTGGCATCGTCATCTATATTCCCTGCCTGTACCCCAGTAAGTTTAGTTTCCAGTTGTGTATTGAGTTATTTTCCAGCTCACGTGCTGTGTTGTGTTTGTTCATTTATGTTTATAAAATTATCATGTTACACTGGAGTTCTTCCTGCACATCTAAATCCTTTCCTCCTCTTCTATCGTAGGTGCTTCATGACAGTATGAAGCCACAAGATGTGGACTTAGCAGGTACAGACTTTTATTTCTATTTGGTCTGGATGAGAAGGAGTGCTGGGTAGCTCAGCTCATCGAGGGTCTGATCTCCGATGCCCAATCTTCCCACACACAAGAGAGAGTGATGGGGTTTTCCGACAAGGCTGCTGCAGTAATCAAGGATAACCCCAGTCTAAGGAGATATCACAGTCTGGTCGAACTGCTGATTTTGGTACCTAATTTGAAAACTTCGGTCCATGGACTAGTGAGAAGCCCGAAACCTGTGCGGACGGCAGAGTGTCCCCTTGTTTCAGTATCATTGGGTCCAGTGCCATTTGTGAGATGTAGCCTTGCTTCGTTACACACATCTCCTTGCTCCACTCAAGCCCCAGCTCTCAGTTCCCCTGCTCCAAGGCCAGCCTCTCCTGTCCCACAGCCACCACACATGGACTCTACATGTGAGACTGGCAAGAGGAGGAAGAAGTGGAGTCGGGAGGAGCAACAGCTACTTTTGGTGATAGAGGATTTAGCGGCCGCAACTCGGAGCTGCTCCTCCCAGGAAAATGAGATGAATTGTCGGGGGGGAGTCACAAACCTGTTGGAAGCCAGGCCGTCCCTGCGCTTCCACCCTTGGGTGCTTGAACTCACTTTCCCGGCACTGCCACCACTACCCACCATCTCCTCCTTGCCATAGCCAGTAATTCCAAACCTGCCACCGGCTGCCGTTCCTTTCATCCCCATGAAGAACAACGGGACCTGCTCTGCACACAGCGGTCCGGGTTGGAAGGGAGGCTCCAGGAGATGCCGCTCCTCCAGGCGTTCCACTGCTACTCCTACATATGCCCTCAGCTCCAGTTCCACAGAGTGTTCCACCCCCACAACCACTCCACGGGAAGAAGGAGAACTCACCATATGCGCCACAGCCTGCGTTGATGACAAGCGTCCCCTTGTGCACTGATGACAAGCGTCTGGCACCTCTGTCAACCACATCCCCTCACACCGCTTCAACTCCAAAGCTCCTTGCAATGCCAGCTCCTACATTTTATTTATGCTGGTGCCCACGCCAACTGCTGTGCCTCAGATTCTCTTATCCATGATTCATCCAGCATCCCCAGGAGTGGAATTCGCCTTTTCAGCAGCGGAGTCACCAGGGACCTCACCGACAATGGAGCGGGAGGTAAGGCAGGTACCTCCATTAGTATTATTAATATATGTACTTAAAGAGCCTTGCCTTACTCCTTATGGAGGGACCCAGTTGCAGTCCGTCCGCCGGGCTCCACTGGTGGTTCCTGTACTGATCACTCCACCATCTCCCCCTTCACATCTGAGGTGTCTACATCAGGAATGGAGGTGCATACCAAAGCTACAGCTATCTCTGAGTTGCACACTTTGTCTTCAGCTGTGTCCGTGATGCACATCCCAGCTCCAGTGCCTTCTCCACGGCACCTTCCAGTTCCAGTACCTCCTCCATGGTGCCTTCCAGCTCCAGTAACTGCTCCACAGCTCCTTCCAGCTCCAGTACCTACTCCACGGTGCCTCCCAGCTCCAGTACCCCTTCCACCTGTAGCTCACTCAGAGCCCGCCACTCCAGCTTCTTATCCTGAGGTTGTCACCCCTTCAGCTGGAGACCAGGAGTTAAGGCAAGTACCTTGTCATTTATTGTCAACCACCATTTTTGAAAGGACTTGCCTTACTTCTGGTAGGGGGACCCAAGCGCACAATCCACCTGCTGCTGAGTCCTCCCCACCAGTCTCTGCTGCTTGTGACTGTGGTGTCGCCTCACTGACCAGTTCTTTCCCTCCATCATCCAAGGTGACCATGTCAAGGATGGAGCAGCAGGAGGACCACACTCCAGCCATTGTTCCAGAGGTCAGGGGGCCTCCAGCCATTGTGTCAGTTGTCCAAGAGGTCAGGGGACCTCCACTTATCATCCAAGAGGTCAAGCCATCTGCTCCACCCACCGTCCAAGAGGATAAGCAGTCCACTTCACCTTTCATCCAAGAGGTTGAGCAGTCCGCTAAACCTTCATCACCTTGGGTTGCCGCTTCTCAGCTGGTTTTAGCCCCTGCACCGAAGTCCCCTCAGGTACTATCTTCTGAACTAGAAATTTCTCTATTGATATCTTGTGAACTAAGAACTCCTGTGTTTCCTGAGTGGAAAGTTCATATATTGGTTCCCTCAGAGCTAGAATCTCCTATACTGGTACCTCCAGAGCTAAAAGTTCCTATGTTGCTGTCTCCGGAGCTAAGAGCTCCTATGTTAGTGTCTTGGGAGTTAAGAGTTTCTGCATTGGTATCTCCAGAGCTAAAAACTCCTAGGTTGTTGTCCCCAGACCAATAAGCTCCTTTATGGTCTCCAGAGCAAAGAGCCCCAATGTCATCTTCTAAGTATAAAATCCCCATGTTGTTTTCTTTTGAGCAGGAGGTACCTTTGTGACCACTTCCTGAGTTTAAAGGTTTTATCTTGCCACTACCTGAGTTTAAAGGTACTAAGTTGTCACCTCCTGAGTTGAAAGATTTTATAAGGGATAAGGACCTGTACTTATCCAGCACTTTTTCTAGTCTCAAAGACCACTCAAAGTTCTTCACTAATACTAACCCTCTATTCTAAGGGCCTATAGGAGACATATATCTAGGGGCAATTTAGGGTCACCAATTAACCTAACATGCATGTCTTTTGGATTGTGGGAGGAAACCGGAACCCCCAGAGTAAATCCATGCAGCACAGGGAGAACATGCAAACTCCACACAGAATGGTCCCTACCCCTGCCAGCCTGGGGATTTATGTTGTCACCTCCTGAGTTTAAAAGGTTTTCTTCTGAGCAAGAAATTCCAGTGTTTTGTTTTTTTTTCCCCAGAGTCTAGAGCTCCTACATAGTTTTTTTTCCCAGAGAGCTCCTATATCATTTCCCCCAGAGCAGAGAGCTCCTGTATTGGTTTCTGCAGAACAAAGAGCTCCCAGTTAATTTCCTAAGTTTAGACCCGCTATGTTATTATCCTCAGGGTAAAGAGCCCCTGCATTGGTTTCCCCAGAGCAAAGGGCTCCTACTTTGTTTTCCCCAGAGCAAAAGACTCTTACTTTTTGTTGTTCTGGGCAAGACGCTCCAATTTTTGATTTCTTCAGAGCAAGGGGCTCCTAAAATTGTTTTCTCTAGGGCGGGGAGTTCCTATGTTGATTGCTCCTGAGGTTAAAATTCCTGTGTTGTTGTTATCTCCTGAGGTTAACGGTTCCATATTGACACCTCCTGAGGTTAAAAATTTCATGTTTTCACCTTCTGAGGTTAGACGTTCCATGTTGACATTTCCTGAGGTTAAAATTCCATGCTGACACTTCCTGAGGTTAGAGGTTCCATGTTGACACCTCCTGAGGTTAGAGGTTCCATGCTGTCATCTCCAGGGCAAGAGACCCCTATGTTGTTTTGTCTTGAGCAAAAAATCCTATCTTCTGTGCAAAAAGTGCCAATATTGTGTAACGGAAATATGGAATATTAATAAATAATAAATATGATCAGGTATGAATTATTTATTTTATACTGATGTATTGGAGTCTGAGCTCAAATCTCATTTCATATACATCAGAAAAGTTAATAACACTCATAAGGGGCACCAGCTTCTATCTTTAAGAAGCAATTTGATCTTTAATTTCACTTTATACCTGTTTGATCACTCAATAAATTAATCAATAATCAGTCTCAAAAATTTTCCGTGAATTCGATACCTGGGCTTGAAACAGACTCAGAATGAAATAAATTCCCAACAACTTCTCTTATTTTTAAATATTTATTAAATGAAATGATTAACAGACATTGTAGTAATTTCATTTATCATAAAATCAATCTTGTAAATGATAGATTAACAATGTCAATATTTTCGGAACCAGGGTTAAACTGAGAGATGAATTTCTATCAGTTTGAGTTAACAGATTATTAAAAAATGCAAATTTATGGAGAAAGTTTATTACTTATATGAAGAAGTCCTAAATTAATCTTAAGAAAATAAAAACGGAATTTTAATGAAAAGAAGAGTTATGTTAAGGGCTTCTTAATTTGCATCTGATTAGATGTATAAATTATTACCGAACCTCAGACGTTAATTCAGCAGTGGAATTAAAGTTTGCAGCTCACGTGCTCCTTGGTCGATGATAGTTCTGTCGTCGTCCTCAGCCCAAGATTTCGTGGATGTTAGGGGAAATATCTGCCCGCAGATATTTCAGCATCCACAGTTCGACCTTTAAATTCAAGCAGTCTAAGAGGCTGGATTCTGGGCTGTATGACCCAGAGTTGTAACTGAGCTCGGAGCCAGATGGTGACATTTCTTCAGCGCGATGTGGGAGCTGCTTCTTTTCTTCCTGGTAGACAAGCCGCTGCAGAGGTCTTCGATAATAATTAGAAGATATCTAATCCGATTTCAAATTAGAAAAGAAAACTTTCGGACTTTAGATAAAAAAATAGTAGCTTCTGGTGGGTGCTTGGTCAAGAAGAATATTATAAAATAAAGTCAAGATTAAGTTTACATTAAAATCAAACAAACGGTGGTTTTACAGAAAGTTTAACAAAGAAAAAGTGATGAATAAAAATTGGAGTTTAACTCCGATTAAGAATTGAGCTCAAAGAAATAGGAATTCCTAGGTATTTAAGAGGAAAAGAAAATACAAAGTTACATAAATTACGAGTTATCTGCTCTGTGTTCAGAAAAGCGACATGTGGTCGGACGGTCCTTTGTTCTTCCTTGCTGTGTGTAGACAATGGAGGAGATCAGAAAAACAAGCAGCCAGAAAGAAATCCAGGGAAAAAGAGGGGGAGGCGAGCCGGACAGAGGATCTGCCAAGAGTGTCCGGAGCAGAAGAAGGGCTGACGAAAAAGAGACTGAAGCCGGAGTCTCTCTCCTTTATATAAGCTCTGTTGAGTTTCGCGGGCTTCTGGCCTGACCGGAATCTCAGCCAATGAGCGTCCTTCGTGGGCGGGCTCGATGAACTTTTAGTCCAATGAACAAACAGTCTATTATTCGGAGTCCTTTGGGGTGAAGAGTTGTCATGCAGAGATTGGCTGTTGGAGTCACATGTGATATCGAGGCAAAACTCATACATACTGGAAGTTAATATTTCCCTTTATGTATTAAACTAAGATAACTTTAGTGATTAGTATAAATTATAAGCAGTGCTTCTAAATCAACATGCAGGAATAAACATTCATATAAACATTAGCATGCATATATATAAAATCACAGATTAATGCATTTCACACATATTTTCCACATCAAAAACATCAGAGTCCATCTGCATTTTCATAGTTCTGAAAAGAATGAAGGTTTAGAATTGAGTTTGGAATAATGTAAAGTTCACTGTTTAAATCCAGCATGTCCACAGTTTAAGGAAATTAGCTGAGTCGTGGATCTGTGTAGGTTTTATGGGGGCAATAAAAGTGAAGCCGGACATTGGGGAAATTCCTTAGGCTGGTTTTAACAAAAGAAAGGGGATTTCAGCTGTGGCCTGGGGGAAGAAAATCCATTTCTTTGCATTATTCCTGGATGAAACAAAAATGTCTTTAAGCAGAAAAATAATTGTTGCTGAGCCAAAGTGAGATGATGCTACAATTGCCATCTGCTGACCTCAAAGCTCCCATGCTGTTACCTACTGAGCAAAAAGATCCTATGTTATTTTCTGAATCTAAAGTTTCTATGTTGATTCCTTTGTGAGATGCTTCTGTGTTATCTCCTGAGTTTAAAGCTATGATGTTATCTCTTGAGTTCAAGGGCTTTATGATGTTAATTTCAGACCAGAAATCTCCTATTTTTCTCCTTTCTGGTGGCCCTCTGACTTTGGTAGGCCACTTAACGCACCATGTCCATCCAGCCCGTGGCCCTGGGACTTTGGCCGACCATCAGATGAACATTTCTTCCTTGTTTTTGTTCTTGTTTTTCCCCACCATGCCTATGTCTCCCTCCTCCCACCCGACTGAAGTATGCTCTGTTTTGTTTGAAGGGTGTGTGGAATCTGCCCTTGGCGGTGGTGGTGGTGGGGGGTCATATCTGGGCCCACACTTTATGTTCATTTATTGTTTGTTTTTTTCTGTGTTTATGTATGATTATCATTTGCATTTATTAACCTCTGTGTTCCCGAGTTCTCTGTCATTGTCTTCTGTGTCATCCCCTATCTGGCTTGAGGCATTGTGTGTACCTGTTTACCTATTGTTCAGGCTCCTTATGTTTTCCTTACCCCTAGCCACTGATGTCTCTGTATTACTCCTGTTTCATGTGTATCCCCTCTCTGTGTTTGTCTGTACAGCTCCGTCCATGGTGTGCTTCTCACCTGCAGCCACTTCCCCACTGCCCTTGATTTTTCCCCAGCTGTCTCTTGTTTGTGATTATCTGTTTTTGTATATATGTGAGTGTTCAGTGTCTGTCTGGTGTGTCATCATCATTTATATTCTCTGCTGGCACTCCAGTAATTTTAGTTTCCAATTGTGTGTTTAGTTCTTTTCCAGTCCACATGCTGTATTTTGTTTGTTCATTTATGTCTATATAATTAATCACCATGTTGGCATCATGTTAACATTCATGTTTCATGGAGTTCTGCTTGCACGTCTTAGTCCTTGCGTCCTGTCCTACTGGAGGTGCTTCATAACAGACATTGGCCTAGCATGCATGTGCTGTTGTGGGTCTTCCTAACAAAATTGCATTAAATATTGTTATAACAAATGCATCTTTTAACCACTGATCTGATCAGTGTTCTCATTTTTAATTAAAGTTCCTTCACCTCATTTGCTTGTATGAGGGAGGTTTGAAAAGGTCATAGGCTGAAAAGTTCATAGTGGTCAAATTTGACCAAATGTGGTTTAGTTTTCAACCACAAGGATCCAAGCACTGCAACACAGATGGAAGAAGTGTGTGGACCAAAGGGGACACTATGTGTATGTAATATATGTCTATGTAATATATAAGACTTTGTAATATATGAAGGGGAGACTAAGCCTAACCCTTCTAACCGGAGTGGTAGCCTAGACGTAGAGCATCATCGCCACAACTTGGAGGTCGGGGTTCAAGTCCTTGCTAGGTCTGCAAAATGGAACAGAGGAGGCAAATGTGGGCGGCAGTGACTCATGAGGTAGTGCGGGTCGTCCAATAACCAGAGAGTTTGAATCCCGCTCTCCCCTGTCACTAGCCACGTTTACATGGACACAAGTAACCGGATTAAAAGCCTGATCAGAATAAAAATGCTTCATGTATACACGCCAATCTGAATATTCTGACCCAATCACGCTCATTCTGATCAAAATTTCATTCCGATTGAGACGGGTGGGTTATGCCAATTGTTAATCCAAATGGTGCGCATATAAACACTTATTCCAAAGTCTGGGCAGAAAATATGTTTACTGAGCATGTCTGTATGTCAGCCACACGTAAATGTGATTTCCGCCTTTACAGCAGCTAGCGGAAGACGTAGCAGGAGTAAAACAAAACTGGTCTGTATCGTCCTGCTGTGTCACTCTGTTCGTCATATGCAGAAGTATGTACTTGTAGCTTCAATACGGAGACCAGCAGAAGCAAAAGTACAGTCTGAATAACACAATACAGGTCCATTTCAAAAAGAGAAAGACACGAAGCGGGGCTTGTTTACACCGGAAGTTGCTTCTTCTTCTACTATTTTTGGAATGTTGAAATGTCGACGTGCACATGTCAGAAGGATTTAGTCCGTTCAAACATGTGACACATGGAAACGCACGTCCAAATCGGACCAGCTTTTTCAGGATCCATGTAAACAGTAATGTTGTGATCTGAATTGTAATCAGATTGAATACATTTTGCCCATGTAACCGTGGCTATTGTGTCCCTGGGCAAGACACTTCATCCACCTTGCCTCCAGTGTCCATGACACTGGGTATGAATGCATATAAATGTTTGGTAGTGGTCAGAGAGACCCTTGGCACAGATTGGCAGCCATGTTTCCATCAGTCTTCCCCAGGGCAGCTTTGGCTACAGTAGTAGCTTACCACTACCATTGTCTGTGGAATGAATGAATAATGTATCCATTATAAAGTGTCTATGAAAAGCGCTATGTAAATCTGATGCATTATTGTTATGTTTAAAAATAAAACACATTTCAACAAATTTGACCACGATGAACTTTTCAGTCTCCCCGCATAGACTGGTTCTTCCCTGAGTCCTGATCTTTGTCCACACAGAAGATCCAGCGGTAAACACTCACATTAGCATATTTCATTAAACCTCTTCCTGTAAAACTTCAGAGCCTGATTCTGTCATCTTCCTCCATTTCTTCTTCCCCCTCAGTTCCTCCCAGCAGAATCACTTGTAGCGTTGTCCTGGGGGGTGAGTTTTGAGGGAAAAATAGATTAACTTTGATATTCTAATGAGGGGTTTCCACCAGGATCTAAAGCAGGTCAGGGCTCCGGAGGATCAAAGACAAACAGCGCTGTATGTTAAATGGGATTTTGGATCTAGGCGGCAGGGGAAGGGGGAGGGTAAAGTTCTCCGCTGGCATGTTGTAAGTGTAGAGTTAACTGTTGTCGGGCAGACTTTACACACCAGAATTTATTAGGAGGCAAAGTTTTCATTAGTTTCTCAAAAACAGTCTTGTCAAGAGGTTATAAACATGCTAATGTGGAAGCTAATGTCACCAATTCATTAGCTGTTTTCAGAGTTTCAGAGTTTTTTCAGACTGTCATAAGAAGGAAACAAGACTCACGCTAAAGTAGCACTAGGAACCTGCTAACATAAAAAACATTTGAATACATGGTAAGTGGCGTCCACTAATGTAGTGCTTTTTCTCATCTCTAGAAAAGCACTTTACAGATCCCGCTGTCCACCCATTCACACACTGATGGTGGCAGAGCTGCCATGCACCAGCACTGGCCTGACCCACCAGGAGCAATTGGGGGTTCAGTGTCTTGCTCAAGGGCACTTCGATATGTAGACACAGTGGGAATCGAACCCCTGACCCTCCAATCAGTAGTCAGCCACACTACACTGCAGCACTAGAAATTAAGGACAGGAAACATGCTAACATAGTAAATATTTGATTACAGCTCTCGAAACAAGTGTTATGCACCCATCCATAGGGAATTAGTCAGTGGTGCAGTCCCTGACACCTTAGAGTACACCTCCATTACTAGCCAAGCGCTAGTGAGGAACTCCTCTTTGGCTCGGTGGTAGAGTAGAAGTTTTCAGACAATGGTGTCATGCGTTCAAGACTCAGCCTGGGATATTAGGAGGTATATGTCTACCTTGCCTGAAGGTGAACGTGACTTTGGTATGTTCACCTTGACTGAGGGTTGAAATGGACTTTGTGATTCATGATTCTGGCCTTGGCCCAGAGAGTGGGTTGTAACACAAGCTAATGAAGCACAGGAAACATAATAAACATTTGAATACAGTTCTGGAAGCTGTACATTTTAATGCAGCTTGGTGGTGCAGTGGTTAGCAAAGTAAGAAGGTCACACTATTGGCTCCGCCCCTGACGATCAGTGACCCTTCTGTGTGGAGTTTACATTTTCTCCCCATGGCTGCGTGGGTTTTCTCCGGTTTCCTCCCACAGGCCAAAAACATGCAAGTTAAGTTAAATGGAGACTCTAAAGAGGTCCTAGGTGTGAATGTGTGTGTGAAGGGATTGCACCATACCATGGCTGCTTCATCCATCTAGGTGGATGCCCTGAATTTCCCTCTGGGATTAATAAAGTACACAAAATAATAAAAAAAAAATAGAAACAAGCTAATGAAGCATAGGAAACATGCTAACATAATAAACATTTGAATACAGCACAGGAAACAAGCTAATATCTATACTTAAGATGATTTATTTTTAGGACAGTCTATGACAAGTTTTAAACAGTCAAGATTTTTGTAGGAATAGGACTATCTACACTAATGTTACAGATCGTGTGAACTTAACCTTAGCGGCAAAGCAAGGTATAAACAATCCCCATTCTCAATGTATATCAGTGGAAATGTTAGCTACATTTGAAAAGGGAATATGGGGAAATGGTGCTCGAATGGCTCATGTAGCAATCACCATCTTTTGATGGATGATAATGAAAAAACATTTTTTTTTTTTACATTCCCATTGGCCAGCAGAGATTACCGAAGTAGGACCAAACAGAATCAGAGGCTGAACATTATCGAGACCAAAGAGATGGTGACTGACTTCAATTCAGTTCAATTCAACTTTATTTATATAGCTTCATTACACAACAACAGTCATCTCATAGCACTTTCAACTGTAGGGGGAACCCCCACAATTGCAGAAAGACCCCAGCAATCAGGCGATCCCCTGTGAGCAAGCGCCTGGCGACGGTGGAGGGGAAAAACTCCCTTTTTAAAGGACGAAACCTCCAGCAGAACCAGGGAGGGGCAGTCATCTGTTGCGACTGGCTGGGGGGTGAGGGGATAGAGAAGATGAAAAGAACAGACATGTAGAGAGCAAACAGCACGATGGGGGCTCATTCTATGGGAGAGAACAAACAGATGTTAATGACCAGTAAAAAAAAAAATATTTCATTGAGAGTGAAAAAAGAAGTGAGGCCCAGTGCATTATTGGAGGTCCCCCGGCTGTCTAAACCTATTAGCAGCATAACTAAGGGAGGGTTCAGAGACACATGATCCCTCCCTAATTGTAGGCTATATCAAAAAGGAAGGTTTTAACCCTATTCTTAAAAACAGAGATCAAGTCTGACTCTCGAATCCAGATTGGCAGCTGGTTCCACAGGAGAGGAGCTTGATAACTGAAGGCCCTGCATCCCATTCTAGGAATTACAAGTAATCCAGCATTTTGGGAGAGTAGTGCTCTGTTAGCATAATACGGTAGTATCAGATATTTTAAATAAGAAGGGGCCTGATTGTTTAGAGCTTTGAAAGTGAGAAGAACGATTTTAAACTTAATTCTAAACTCTTATCTGAATTTAATAGCAGGAAATTACGTCATCCAAGCTTTGATTTCCTTAAGACAGGCTTCTAACTTGGCTAATTGATTACTATCATCTGGCTCCATTGACAGGTATAATTGTGTGTCATCTGCATAAAAATGAAAATGTATACAATGCTTTCTAATAGTGTTGCCTAACAGAAGCATATATAAACTTAAAAGAGTAGGGCCTAGCACAGATCCCTGTGGAACTGCCATGAACCTGGGTTTGGCTTCCAAACCCAGTTCTGACTTATTATGTTTTGCCCTAGCTTCCACCTGGCTCTTCAGGGAAGCTATTGAGCCTCCGCTCCCTGACAGCTTGGGCACACCTCCTCCTGTCAAGTGTCATCAGCTGTGCTGTCACAGGTGTTTACACACATGCACACGCTCCATTCATTTCCATTCACATATGCTCTCTCACACACCAGGTCCAATCAAGTTCAGCCCATGCTTTTTCGCACTGGCAATCTCTTTCCTCATTAGCTTCAGGAGTATTTGTTCGCTGCAATTGTGGAAAGAGATTGTCGGAGCATTCACCTCCATACACAGCAGCTAACTCTCCATGTATGAGTTTTCATCACCTGCTAATTATTCAGCCAGCACTTGAAGTTTGGTTAATCCCTTGGTGTGATCGGCTGATTCTGCTTACCCTCTGCATCCTCCAGACTGCACGGTTTGCCCCGGGATCACTCCAGCCCTGTAAGTGTCACAATCGCCTTTCCTTTTGTGTTTAGCAGCCCTGCAGCACAAGGCTGATCACCATTCCTTTTGTGCGTAGCTGTCCTGCTGCACTAGGCTCCCTTTTTGACCGGGCTGTAGAGCATCCCGCTGGTGCCCTGTACGTCTGGTGGCCGTTACTTCATCAATTGCATCTCTCTGTATTTTGTGGTTAACTGGATTTGGTTCTTTGTTGTTCTATTTAATAAAATGGCACTTTTTACTTGGGTTTTTCATTCTCTCCCTCATGCACTGCACAATGACGCATGGGGGTTTGTGACAGGAACTCCATGACTAAGCTTTGAGTTAAAAGAAAACTCATTATTGACATGAACAAACAGGAACCTATCAGATAAATAAGATCTAAACCACTGCAACGAAGTTCCATTAAGACCAACATAGTGTTCTAATCTATCAAGTAGAATATTGTGATCAATAGTATCAAAAGCTGCACTAAGGTCTAAAAGAACAAGTACAGAAACAAGTCCATTATCAAATGTGATAAGGAGGTCATTAGTGACCTTCACTAAGGCTGTTTCAGTACTATGATTGATTCTAAACCCAGATTGAAACTCCTCAAATAAACCATTTCCCTGCAAGTGATCAAATTTCAGTGCAAGGAGTCAGATTATGGAACGATTTTGGACCTGAATTAAAATGCTGCGTATGGAGGTGTTTATGTTTATGTTTATACAGTATATCTATATATTTATTCCATCTAGCTACAATGCTCCGCACTGTGTGTTTACATATTCATATATTTATTCCATCCAGCTACAATGCTCTGCACTGTGTGTTTATATATCTACATATTATTCCATCTAGCTACAATGCTCTGCACTGTGTGTCTGTGTCTGTGTATATATATACAGTATTTTATAGTAATATGTACATATGTATATTAGCTGCTCTTGCTTGCTTGTTTTTTTTTTCTTGCCTTCTGATTGTTGCTCTGAGTGTTGCTATCCCTGTGCTGTTGCAATTCTGGAATTTCCCCGTTGTGGGACTAATAAAGGCTTATCTTATCTTATCTTATCTTATCTTAAATCATGTACAACGCTTGGACAATTTAAACAAAAACTAAAGGAAGAAATACTCCAAACATATTTACAAGACGACATGTAAACTCACATAAGGATTGACATATCCAGCCTGTGTTGTGTTGTAGCTTAGGTTTTTTTTGTTTTTGTTTTTGTTTTTGTTTTTGTTTTTTGTTTTTTTTTTCTCTGTCACATTTTGTCTTAGATTTGTTTTTGAATAGTAACCGCTTAACTTAGCCTAGCTTAGTTTTCTTTTTTCTCTCAGTCACATTTTGTCTTAGTTTTGTTTTGAATTGTAATCGCTCTTGTCTTGTTTTCTCTTTTTTCTCTTTTGAATCCTTGGATGGAATATGGATGGGCAATATAAGCTGCGGCTTCAGCCATCACCCATTTCGGATAACTTACGTGGAATTGTATAATAAGAGGAGTCTTCGTCTAATTTGACCTTGTTGTTATATTATTCAGTTTCTTTTAACCTGTACTGTACTATCCGAAATAAATTCATTCATTCATTCATTCATTCATTCAAATAATTGCGTAGCAACAACTCTTTCTAAGATTTTTGAAATGAAAGGGAGATTAGAGATTGGTCGATAGTTAGCTAAAACTCCTGGATCCAGCATTGGCTTTTTGAGTAAGGGTTTAATTACAGCAGTTTTAAAAGCCTGCAGTACATGGCCTAAAGTTAATGAAGAATTGATTATTTGAAGAATAAAGCAACCAATAAATGGGAAGACTTCTTTAAATAACCTGGTAGGAATAGGGTCTAAAAGACAAGTTGAAGGCTTGGATGCTGAAATTATTTTATCTAACTCTAAAAGGTAAATTGGAGTAAACTCATCCAAACAGATGTCACCTGAAGGAGTTGTAGTAGTTCCTGTATTTAAGTTATCGGTGGAAAGAATCTGATTGATTTTATCTCTGATAGATGAAATTTTATTATTGAAAAAGTTCATAAAGTCCTGACTAGTAAGCTCTAAGGGAATGCTAGGATTGACAGAGTCCAGACTCTTTGTCAACCTGGCTACAGTGCTGAAAAGAAACCTGGGATTATTCTTGTTCTCTTCTATGAATGCAGAATAATAACTCGTTCTAGCTTTTCTAAGAGATTTTTTTTATAAATTAAAAGATGATTTCCTCAAGCTAAATAGTTTTTATCTAAATTATCGGAGCGTCATTTTCTTTCTAATTGATGAGTCTTCTGTTTTAAGCTACGAGTTTCTGTGTTGAACCAAGGAGTTAGAAATCTCTGATTAGACTTTTTCTTGTTTAAAGGGGCCACCATAGCCTAGAGTCTGATGCAGAGAAGCTGTAACACTATCTACCATGCTATCAATTACAGAAGAAGCAAGCTGTCTATAGCTTATTTCCGTTGTGTTGACACATGGCAACACAACGGAATGAGCCCCCAATGCATCCATGAGCCCCCTCATGGATCATCACCTTATCGTGGTGGGGGGGTTAGCCTGCCCCATTGATCCCAGCAGCTATGTTGTCTGGGGAAATATGCCTCTGATAGGGTCACCAAAGACAAACTGGTCTTGGGTTAAGGGCCAGACTAAGAACGATTCAACAGACTCTCATGATAAATTCTAGATCAAGGATTCAGTGTACCCCGCCCGGCATGGGGTTACTGGGGCCCCACCCTAGAGCCAGGCGTGGAGGAGGGGCTCGAAGGCTAGCATCTGGTGGCCGGGTTTCCACCCATGGGACCCGGCTGGGCTCAGCCCAAAGGAGTTACATGGTTCCCCCCTCCAGTGGGTTCACCACCTGCAGAAGGGATCATGGGGGTCCGGTGCTAAGTGGATTAGGTGGCGGTCAAAGGCAGAGACCTTAGCAGACTGATCCCAAGCTTCCTAAACTGACTTTTGGTACGTGGAATGTCACCTCTCTGGTGGGGAAGGAGCCTGAGCTGGTGTACAAGGTTGAGAGATACAGGCTAGATATAGTCGGCCTTACCTCAACACACAGCTCCGGTTCCGGAACCAGTCGTCTGGAGAGGGGCTCAAGCTTGGCTATTCTGGAGTTACCCCCTGGCGAGAGGCGACAGGCAGGGGTGGGTATTCTTGTATCCCCCCACCTTGCTGCCTCTATATTGGAGTTTTCCCCGGTGGACAAAAGGGTTGCTTCCCTGCGCCTTCGGGTTGGGAAACAGGTCCTGACCATCATTTGTGCCTATGCACCAAATGATGGTTCAGACTACCCACCCTTTTTGAAGTCTGTGACTGGGGTGCTGGAGGGTGCTCCTCTTGGAGACTCCATTGTCCTACTGGGGGACTTCAATGCGCACGTGGGCAACGACAGTGTAACCTGGAGGGGGTGATTGGGAGGAACGGCCTGCCCGATCTGAACCCGAGTGGTGTTCAGTTATTGGACTTCTGTGCTAACCAAAGTTTGTCCATAACGAACACCATGTTCAAGCATAAGGGTGTCCATATGTGCACCTGGCACCAGGACACCCTAGGTCCTAGGTCGATGATCGATTTTGTTATCGTGTCATCAGACCTGCGACCATATGTCTGGGACACCCGGGTAAAGAGAGGTGCAGAGCTGTCAACTGATCACCACCTGGTGGTGAGTTGGATTCGATGGCAGGGAAGGAAGCCATTCAGACCTGGTAGACCCAAACGTATAGTGATGGTGTGCTGGGAACGTCTGGCTGAGGCCCCTGTCCGGGAGGTCTTCAACTCCCACCTCTGGAAGAACTTCAACCCCATTCTGAGGGAGTCTGGAGACATGGAGACTGAATGGGCCATGTTCTCCACCTCTGTTGTTGAAGCGGCGGCCCAGAGCTGCGGCCACAAGGTGGTCGGAGCATCTCGTGGTGGCAACCCCTGAACCAAGTGGTGGACACCAGTAGTGAGGGGGGCCATTAAGCTGAAGAAGGAGTCGTATCAAGCTTGGTTGGCTTGTGGGACTCCCGAAGTAGCTGAGGTGTACCGGCAGGCCAAGCAGAGTGCAGCTCGGGTGGTTGCTGAAGCAAAAACCCGAGTATGGGAGGAGTGCGGTGAGGCCACAGAACAAGACCTTCGGTTGGCCTGGAAGACATTCTGGCAAACTGTCTGGCGGCTCAGGAGGGGAAAGCAGCTCCCTGTCCACACTGTGTATGGTGCGGATGGGACATTGTTGACTTTGACTGGGGATACCGTCGGGCGGTGGACGGAATACTTCAAGGATCTCCTTAATCCCACTGATACGCCTTCCACAGAGGAAGCAGGGTTTGGGGACGAGGGGGATGACTCGCCTATCACAGGGGCTGAGGTCGCCAAGGTGGTTAAAAATCTCCTTGGTGGCCTGGCCCCGGGGGTGGACGAGATTCGCCCTGAGTACCTCAAGGCCCTGGATGTTGTTGGGCTGTCATGGTTGACACGCCTCTGTAACATTGCATGGAGGTCGGGGGCAGTGCCTTTGGCATGGCAAACCGGGGTGGTGGTTCCTCTCTTCAAAAAAGGGGACCGGAGGGTGTGCTCCAACTTTAGAGGGATCACACTCTTCAGCCTCCCTGGGAAGGTCTATGCCAAGGTGCTGGAGAGGAGAGTCCGAACATTGGTCAAACCTCGGATTGAGGAGGAGCAATGTGGTTTTCGTCCTGGCCGTGGCACGTCGGTCCAGCTCTTTACCCTCTCGAGAATTCTTGAGGGTTCTTGGGAGTTTGCCCAACTAGTTTACATATGTTTTGTGGACTTGGAGAAGGCATTTGACCACGTCCCTCGTGGTTTTTTGTTGGGGGTGCTTCGGGAGTATGGGGTATCGGGCTTGTTGTTACGAGCTATTCGGTCTCTGTACGACCGTTGTGAGAGTTTGGTTCGTATTACCAACACTCGGTCAGACTCATTCCCAGTGAGAGTTGGACTCCGCCAGGGCTGCCCTTTGTCACTGATCCTGTTCATAATTTTTATGGACAGGATTTCTAGGTGCAGCCAGGGAATGGAGGGCGTCATGCTTGGTGACCACAGGATCTCATCTCTGTTGTTTGCAGATGATGTTGTCCTGTTGGCTTCATCCAGCAATGACCTACAGGTCTTACTGGGGTGGTTTTCCGCTGAGTGTGAAGCGGCTGGGATGAGAATCAGCACCTCCAAGTCCGAGTCCATTGTCCTCAGCCGGAAAAATGTGGATTGTCCTCTCTGGTTTGGAGACAGGCTCCTGCTCCAAGTGGAGGAGTTTAAGTATCTTGGGGTCTTGTTCATGAGTGAGGGGAAAATGGAGCGAGAGATTGACAGACGGATTAGAGCAGCATCTGCAGTGATGCGGAAGTTGTACTGGTCTGTTGTGGTGAAGAGGGAGCTGAGTTCTAAGCCAAAGCTGTTGATTTACCAGTCAATCTACGTTCCTACTCTCACCTATGGTCACGAGCTTTGGGTAATGACCGAAAGAACAAGATCGCGGATACAAGCGGCTGAAATGAGCTTTCTCCTTAGGATTGCTGGACTCACCCTCAGAGACAGGGTGAGGAGCTCAGTCATCCGGGAGAGGCTCAGAGTAGAACTGCTGCTCCTCCACATTGAAAGGAGTCAGTTGAGGTGGTATGGCCATCTGATTAGGATGCCTCCTGGATGCCTCCCAGTTGAGGTGTTTCAGGCATGTCCCACTAGGAGGAGACCCCGGGGCAGGCCCAGGACTCGGTGGAGAGACTATGTCTCCCAGCTGGTCTGGGAACGCCTTGGTATCCTCTCTGAAGAGCTGGAGCAGGTGGCTGGGGAGAGGGAAGTCTGGGCTTCTCTGCTTGAACTGCTGCCTCCGCGACCCGGACCTCCGGAAAAGCGGTAGAAGATGGATGGATGGATGGATCACACATGGCATAGAGGAAACAAGCTGCATAAATTTGGTAACAACATCATCTGAGAGGCATCTACTGTAGTAATATTTTTCCTTAGGAGCCAAATAGTCAAAAATAGTAAAATCAAAGGTTTACAGACAATGGTCTGACAGTTGAGGGCTATGAGGAGACACTACCAGATTTTCTATTTCTATGCCATATGTCAGAACAAGGTCCAACGTGTGATGGAGATAATGGGTAGAATTTCCTACTTTCTGAGAAAACCCCATTGAGTCTAATATTGAATTAAATGCCATATTAAGGCAATCACTATCTACATCTACATGTATATTAAAGTCCCCTACTATAATTATTCTATCAGATTTCAGCACTAAATCAGCTAAGAATTTGGCAAATTCGGATAAAAACTCTGAGTAGGTTGATGGAGGATGATAAACTATGCCAAATAAAATTGGGTTTAGCCTAAAATTGCTAAAATGCTCAATACTGAGGACCAGGCCCTCAAAGGAATTATATTGTGCTTTTTGCTTTACATTAACTAGTAATTTGGAATGGTAAATTGTTGCTGCTCCTCCTCCACGACCAGAACTTCTGGGACTTTGACAGTTTAAATAGCCAGAGGGAGTTGATTCATTTAAACTAACATAATCCTCTTGCCCTAACCAAGTCTCTGTAAGGGAAATTAAATCAATCTGATGATCAATTAACAGATCATGGACTAACAGAGACTTGGGAGTTAGAGACCTAATATTTAACAAACCGTATTTAATTTTTAAATTATGAAGAGGAACAGAGGCCAAGTCATTAAATTTAGAGGCTTCATGTTTAATTTGAGTTTTACCAACTTTTTGTTTAATCACTTTGGGATGGTTATACATTATATTTTTCTTTACTTTGGAGGGAGCAGACAATGATTCTCTGATGGGGAAGACGGAGGCTAAGTTGAGGGGTGGCGGATGAAGAGGAGCTGCAGAGAGGAGTGTAAGACTGCGACTCTGCTTCCTGGTCCCAAATCCCAACCACTGCAGTCACTGCGCATGTGTCGGCGTCTGTAAACGTCACGTTGCGTCAAAGCGTTATCTTGTCCGCTTTTGTTTGTTTTTATTAACTCCATTTTTAATTTTTTTGTCTCTTTTTACTGATATTAGCTTTTTACTTAGTGTTAACTTAGTGTTGGCCTAGCAGAAAGCCCGATCAGGCACACAGGTGAATCAGACCCTGGGCAGGGCTGTTTTCACCAGGCTAGGCTAACCTGTTTTTAACCCGTTTTTAGCTGTTCTTAGCTGTTTTTTGCGAGCTAGCTATCCACTTCTCGCCTGGAATGTCATGGCTCCATCCCTGATGTGTGTCAGCTGTGTGGCCTTCCTTAAGAAGGTTTCTGAGTTGGAAATGAGACTCTCCAACCTCTATAAGATTCAGGAGGCTGAAGACCATCTAGATACTATAATTCCAGGGCGGACAATGGCCCCAGGAACCGACTCACAGCTGGCAGAGACGGCTACTTACCTGGGTGAATTTAACATATCTCCATGCACTTCCACCCCTGCTCCAGTCTCCTCAGCTGTCCAGGACTCCAGCAATAAACACTGGCTTCAGCTTGGAGCTAAACCCAAAGCCCCGGGTGGTTTTTCACATCCTCAATGCGCATCCTGGCCCTTGGTTGGGCCAACTAGCAAACATCAGGGATTGACCAGACATGGCCACACTTCCTCTCTTCCCTTGTTACTGGAAAACAAGATTCGACATCCTTTTCCTGGAAGACTTTTCCCCACGTGAACGTCGATCATCCTCCCATGGCTTCCCCTCCTCCTTCAGCAGCCACCCAAACCCGCAAGCCCTGGATTAAAACTACTTTAGGTGTGCCAAACTATACACCAGCCCCCCAAAAAAGAGAGCGCATCACCCCTCCATCACACCAAAGGCAAAATTATTCACAATTTCAGAAGCCACCAGCAAGGCCCCCCCAGATGTCGTTGGTAATTGGTGATTCGATTATGAGGAACGTCAGAAGCAGGTACTGTGTCACTAAATTTTTTCCTGGGGCTAAAGTGTCAGACATTGAGGGTCTTCCCCCTGACCTATTAAATGAATACCCCCACGCTAAAACTGTCATTGTGCATGTTGGATGCAACAACATCCCAGATGAAGCGTCGGCGATCTTAAAGAGAGACTTCAAGAGCCTTCTGTCCACTCATGAACTGTTGCAGACGTGTGTTTATTTCTGGGCCACTGGCACCTTTCAGACGAGGTTGCAATTATTTTGCAGAACTCTCAGCCTTAACACCTGGTCGTGTTCTACATGTCCTACTTTTAACATTGGTTTGTAGACAATTTCAACCTGTTTTGGAACCGCCCATCATTTATGAGGCCAGATGGCATCCATCCAAACAGATTTGTGCACGTGTTTTAAGGGACAATCTGTTCTATTCCATTCAGCGTTTTTTAGTATAGTGACTGAAATTTGGTGCGTTAACTCACCGCAAAGTTCCTGGGTCTGCCAACCAGCCTTTCTTTGTTTCCACCTCTCATATTAATTCTATTAATCCAAATGATCCTCACTGTTTAGATCAGTCTTCAATTTATAACCACATAGAGATTGTGTCTGTCTCCTGTTACCCAAAATATTATAACCCAAGACAAATACAACATAATTTGATAAATACACGCCTCTCTGCAGCTCCTCCTCATCTGCCACCCCTCAACTTAGCCCCTGTCTTCCCCATCAGAGAATCATTGTCTGCTCCCCCCAAAGTTGATAAAAATATTATGTATAAACATCCCAAAGTCGTCGTCGGCCTCCGTCGGTCTATGATGACCATGGAAGAGAATCCTAAACGTCTACTCTGCTGGAACAGCACCGCCTGTGGCTGAACAGGCTGATGCACACCGGTGTTCTACCTTCCAGCATTGGGCATTGGTAGGATTCAAGCCTGGGCAGGAAGATGTGGAGGACAAGATGTTACCCATGCAGCATGTCCCCCCTCTCCATGTCACTGATGAATCCAAAGGAACAGCAGGGCTGCTATAGTTTGGCACCAGCACCGTCGCAGGAGCTGCCAGAACGATGTTGAGCACAACAGAGAACTGCCTTAGGGGCTCCGACTCCGGATTTTTCCTCAGGGTTGACTCCCGAAGCCTTTCCCATGACCGGGTGTGCCGCAAGGCAGCGGAGGTTTGAAATCAGGGTTTACCTTCCCCTAGATGGGCTACCTTCCCAGGTTGACGAGCCACCATCTACCCGAAGCATCTGGTTTTAAGGCGCCAGAGATCCGCCCTCGCCCCTTCTCCTATTAGTAAAAGCAGTTCCACCGGGCTTAGAGACTAAACCACACGGGCAGGCTATGAGTTGGACTTAGTTGTCAGAGGCTTTTTGAGACGCACGCCATAAGGAGCATTTTATGAGCACTGGGAGCTTAACCCCAGTACCGCTCCTGGCTATGACAACCTTGAAACCACATCCCAAAGTGATTAAACAAAAAGATGGTGAAACTCATATTAAACACCAAGTTTCTGAATTTAATGATTTGGCCTCTCTTCCTCCGCATAATTTAAAAATTAAATGCAGTTTGTTAAATATTAGGTCTCTAACTCCCAAGTCTCTACTAGTCCATGATCTGTTACTTGATCATCAGATTGATTTAATATCCCTTACAGAGACTTAGCAAGGGGAAGAGGATTATGTTGGTTTAAATGAATCAACTCCCTCTGGTTATCTAAACTATCATAATCCTAGAAGTTCTGGTTCTGGAGGTGGAGTAGTGGCAATTTACCATTCTAAATTACTAGTTAATGTAAAGCAAAAACATGTTTTAATTCCTTTGAGGGCCTGGTCCTCAGTATGGGGCATGCTAGCAATCTTAGCTTAAACCCTATTTTCTTTGCCATAGTTTTCCATCCTCCCACAGTCTACTCAGAGTTTTTATCCGAATTTGCCGAATTCTTAGCTGATTTAGTGCTGAAATCAGATAGAATAATTATAGTAGGGGATTTTAATTTTAATATACATGTTGATGTAGATAGTGACTGTCTTAATAAGGCATTCAATTCAATATTAGACTCAATGGGGTTTTCCCAGAAAGTAGAAAATTCTACCCATTATCTCCATCACACATTGGACCTTGTTCTGACTTATGGCATAGAAATAGAAAATCTGGTAGTGTCTCCTCATAATCCTGTACTGTCAGACCATTGTCTGTTAACCTTTGATTTCACTATTCCTGACTATTTGACTCCTAAAGAAAAATATTACTTCAGCAGATGTCTTTCAGATGATGTTGTTACAAAATTTATGCAGATTGTCATCTCTATGCCATGTGTCAACACAACGGAAATAAAAGATGGAGAGCTTGCTCCTTCCGTAATTGATAGCATGGTAGATAGTGTTGCAGCCTCTCTGCATCAGACTCCAGACATGGTGGCTCCTTTAAAAAAGAAAAAGTCTAATCAGAGATTTCTAACCCCTTGGTTTAACACAGAAGCTTATAACTTAAAACAGAAGATTTGTCAATTAGAAAGAAAATGGTGTTCCACTAAATTAGATGAAATCAATTTAGCTTGGAGAAATCATCTCTTAATTTATAAAAAAAAAATCTCTTAGAAAAGCTAGAACAAGTTACTACTCTGCATTAATAGAAGAGAATAAGAATAATCCCAGGTTTCTTTTCAGCACTGTAGCCAGGCTGACAAAGAGTCAGGACTCTGTCAATCCTCGCATCCCCCTAGAGCTTTCTAGTCAGGACTTTTTGAATTTTTTCAATCACAAAATTTTATCTTATTAGAGATTAAATCAGTCAAATTCTTCCCACCGTAAACTTAGGTACAGCAACTACTACAACTCCTTCAACTGAAATCTGTTTGGATAAGTTTACTCCAATTGACCTTTTAGAGTTAGATAAAATCATCTCCTCATCCAACCCTTCAGCTTGTCTTTTAGACCCTATTCCTACCAGGTTATTTAAAAAAAAGTCTTCCCATTTATCGGTAGCCGTATTCTTCAAATAATCAATTCTTCATTAACTTTAGGTCATGTACCGCAGGCTTTTAAAATTGCTGTCATTAAACCCTTACTCAAAAAGCCAACACTGGATCCAGGAGTTTTAGCTAACTATCGACCAATCTCTAATCTCCCTTTCATTTCAAAAATCTTAGAAAGAGTTGTTGCTTCACAATAATTTGACCACTTGCAGGGAAATGGTTTATTTGAAGAATTCAATCTGGTTTCAGAATTCATCATAGTACTGAAACAGCCTTAGTGAAGGTCACTAATGACTTCCTGATCGCATCTGCTAATGGACTTGCATCTGCACTTGTCCTTTTAGATCTTAGTGCAGCCTTTGATTCTATTGACCATGATATTCTACTTGAGAGATTAGAACACTATGTTGGACTAAATGGAACTTCGCTGCAGTGGTTTAGATCTTATTTGTACAATAGACTTCAGTTTGTTCATATCAATAATGAGTTTTCTTCCAACTCTAAGCTCAGTTATGGAGCTCTACAGGGATCTGTGTTAGGCCCTACTCTTTTTCGTTTATACATGCTTCCATTAGGCAACATCATTAGAAAGCACTGTATACATTTTCATTGTTATGCAGATGACACACAATTATACGTGTCAATGAAGCCTGATGATAGTAATCAATGAGCCATGTTAGATTCCTGTCTTTAGGAAATTGATTTCAGCTTAGATGACTTGTAATTTTCTGCTATTAAACCCAGATAAGACTGATTATTCTTGTTGGTCCAGAAAAACTTAGAAATATCTTTCCAAATCAAACTCTTAATTTGGATGTGGCTACTCTTTTTCTGAATAGTTCTGTGAGGAACCTTGGAGATTTTATTTATCAAGATCTGATTTTTAATTCACATATTAAATTTGTTTCTAAGACTGCCTTCTATCATCTGCGTATTATTGCCAAGATTAGAAGCATCTTGTCTCTGAATGGTGCTGAGAAACTGATCCACACTTTAGTTGGCTGTAGATTAGATTATTGTAACTCTTTATTATCAGGTTGTCCTAAAATATCTTTAAAAAGTCTTCAGTTGATCCAACATGCTGCTGCAAGAGTTTAAACAGGGACTAGAAAGAGAGATCATATCTCTCCGGTTCTGGCCTCTCTTCACTGGCTTCCCATAGAGTTTAGAATTAAGTTTAAAATCCTTCTACTCACTTACAAAGCTCTTAATAATCAGGCCCCTTTTTATATAAAAGATCTGATATTACACTATTATCCTAACAGAGCACTATGCTCCCGAAATGCAGGATTACTTGTAATACCTAGAATCTCCAAAAGTACAATGGGCAGCAGAGCCTTCAGCTATCAAGCTGTTTTCCTGTGGAACCAGTTACCATTCTGGGTTCGGGAGTCAGACTCGATCTCTATTTTTAAGAATAGGGTAAAAACCTTCCTCTTCAATATGGCCTATCATTAGGGAGGGATCGTGTGTCTCTGAACCCTCCCTTTGTTTTGCTGTTAATAGATTTAGACTACCGGGTGACTTCCAATAATGTTCTTGGCTTCTCTCCTTTAATATTTGCTCTCTTTATGCCTGTTCTTTTCATCTTCTCTACCCCCTCACCCCCCAGCCAGTAGCAGCAGATGACTGCCCCTCCCTGAGCCTGGTTCTGCTGGAGGTTTCTTCCTGTTAAAAGGGAGTTTTTCCTCTCCACCGTCGCCAAGTGCTTGTTCACAGGGGATCGCCTGATTGCTGGAGTCTTTCTGCAGTTGTGGGGTTTCCCCTACATTGAAAGTGCTATGAGATGACTATTGTTGTGATATGGTGCTATATAAATAAAGTTGAATTGAATTGAATTGAATTGAATTGAACTGAATTGAACTGAATTGAACTCTGAGTTGTCAAGGTTTTGGAAATTTGGATTAAAATGATGCCAGATTGGTAGATAAATGAGACGCACCATCCAAAGTGAGATGGACGCCGTCTCATCTAATAAGACCAGGTTTTCCCCAAAATGAGTTCCAGTTGTCTATGTAGCCCACATTGTTTGCAGGACACCACACAGACAGCCAGCGGTTGAAGGATGACAAGCGGCTAAACATGTCATCACTGGTCAGATTGGGGAGGGGCCCAGAGAATACTATAGAGGCAGACATTGTTTTGGCAAAGTCACACACCGATTCCACATTAAGTTTCGTGACTTCCGACTGCCGGAGTCGGATGTCTTTAATGTCGGTGTGGATAACAATTGTGGAGTATTTACAGTGACTTTTAGCCAGCATTTTCAAATTTGACTCGATGTCGCCTGCTCTGGCCTCAGAAATGCATTTGACGATGGCCACTTGAGTCTCTAGGTTAACGTTTCTGACTACAGAGTTGCCAGTGGTCAGAGTTTTTTCCTCAGCGGGTGTGTCGCTGAGGGGGAAAAGCAATTAGAAAAATGAACAGGTTGGTGATGAACCAGGGTCTTGCGACTATGCTTCCTTCTCACCATCACCCACCTAGTCTCCTCGCTGCTGAGGAGGACCGGAGGACCGCTAGCAGGCCCTATGCTAGGGAGCTCCACTGCAGCTAAGGGACGGACGTCCATCATTATTAACTGGCGCAGATGGTGTTTCAATGCAATGGAGCCGGGATTCCAAATCAGACAACCTCGCCTCGAGCACCTCAAAAAGACAACATTTATTACATTTACCGTTATCGCTAAAAGAGGCAGAGGTGTAGCTCAACACCTGACAGAGAGAGCACACCAGGGGAGGAGAGGAAGGAGAGCTAGTAGCAATAGCTAGTGGCTATCCCGAAGCTAACAAAAACACCGATGAAAGGTGAACAGAAGGCTTAAGAGGGTGATTAGATGACACTGAGTGCGCACACAGGTGCAAGAGCCTTGATAAACAGAAGTGAGAGCTAATGGTAGAAGGAAAAAAGTGATTAAAATACAATTAAAGGCAAAAATCCTCAGGAGAATGAGGAGAGCTAGCCACAGAGCAAACCACACAGACAGACAGCAACACAGGAAGTGATGATGTGTTACCACAGGAAGCCGCCAGGAGCAACCCACTTCAGGAAGAAGAGGAGGGCTACACAGCCATCCATTGTGGATTGGGGGGAGGATGTGAACGTTAGTGGAGGACTGCAGATACCTGGGTGTTGTGATCAGCAACAGACTGGACTGTAAGTCTAACTTTGAGGCTGTGTACAAGAAGGGGATGAGCAGACTCTAGTTTGTGAGGAAGCTGAGATCATTCAACATGTGCAACAAGTTGTTGGAGCTCTTCTACCAAACCGTTATTGCCAGCACCATCTTCTTTGCTGCTGTCTGTTGGAGTCATAGTATCAGAGCCAGCAACACCAACAGACTTGACAAGATTATCGAGAAGGCTGGATCTGTAATTGGTCTCAGTCTAGAGACCTTTGAGACTGTGGTGGAGAGGAGGATACTTATCGATATATATTCTATACATGTCATCCTTTATTTTTAGTTTTTAGTTAGTTTAGTGTTGTGTGTTGTTCTTTTCTAGGTAATTCCTTTTTCTATACTATTCTACAATGCTGTGGGTATTTTTGTCTGTTTTGTCTGGTTACTGTATGTCATGCTGCTGTTAAACTGATATTTTCCAGTTTGGTATCAATAAAGTACAACCATCAATCCATCAAACCATCAATCCTCCTATCTATCTATCTATCTATCTATCTATCTATCTATCTATCTATCTATCTATCTATCTATCTATCTATCTATCTATCAGAGAAAGATCAGAGAAGGCAAGGACAGCTTCAGGAAGAAGATGGAGGACAAGCTGCAACAGAGCGACATCAGCGGGGTCTGGAGAAACCTCAAAACCATCTCGGGGCTCCAGAATACCTCCCCCCAGGCCACAGGGGGCAGGGAGTGGGCGAACAACCTGAATCTGTTTTTCAATAGATTTGACCAACCGCCCTCCCCCCTGACTGCACAACAACCACTGCTGCCTCTAAAGAAATCAAGTCCTGCTGCCCACTCCCCACTCCACCAACACCCCCCCACTCCCAACACACAGCCCCCCATCCTGACCCTGACCAGGACCCAGGTGAGGACGGAGCTGAGGAAGATCAAGGCGAGGAAGGCGCCGGGACCGGACGGCATCAGCGCAAAGCTCCTCAAGTCCTGTGCAGACCAGCTGTGTGGGATTGTGATGTATATCTTCAACATGAGCCTGAAACTGGGGAGGGTACCACAGCTGTGGAAAACATCTTGTGTGGTACCTGTACCAAAAACTTCCCACCCCAAAGACCTGAACAGCTACAGACCGGTGGCCTTGACGTCCCACTTGATGAAGACCCTGGAGAGACTGCTCCTTGCTCACCTCCGCCCCCTGGTGGAACCAGCGATGGATCCACTCCAGTTCGCCTACCAGCATGGCATTGGGGTGGAGGATGCGGTGATCTTCCTCCTTCACCGTTCTCTGTCCCACCTGGAGAAGCCCGGGAATATGGTGAGGATCATGTTCTTTGACTTCTCCAGTGCTTTCAACACCATCCAACCGATGATCCTGAAGGACAAGCTGCTGCGCGCAGGGGTGGACCAGCACCTGTCATCATGGATCCTGGACTACCTCACGAACCGGCCTCAGTTTGTGAGAACCCGGGACTGTGTGTCCGACACGATCATCAGTAGCACGGGGGCCCCCCAGGGAACGGTGCTGGCTCCCTTCCTGTTCACTCTTTATACTGCGGACTTCTCACACAACACAACACACTGCCATCTACAGAAGTTCTCTGATGACTCTGCGATCGTTGGCCTCATCTCCAATGGAGATGAAGCTGAGTACAGAGGGCTTATCCAGGACTTCGTGGACTGGTGCCATCGGAACTGCCTCCAGATCAACGCGAGGAAAACTAAGGAGCTGGTGGTGGACTGCCGCAGGCATGGGCAGCCCCTCACAGTACCAGTAAATATACAGGGAACAGACATCGAGATGGTGACATCCTATAAGTACCTGGGTATTCATCTGAACAATAAACTAGACTGGTCACACAATACTGATGCACTCTACAAGAAGGGACAGCGCAGGCTGTTCCTGCTGAGGAGACTCAGGTCTTTTGGTGTACAAGGGGCGCTGCTGAAGTCATTCTATGACACGGTGGTGGCATCAGCCATCACTTTTGGAGTGGTCTGCTGGGGCAGTGGCATTACTGCAGCCGATAGGAAGAGACTGAACAAACTGATTAAGAAAGCTAGCTCTGTCCTGGGGCAGCGCCTTGATCCGATGGAGGAGATAGGAGAGAGAAGGACGGTGGCTAAACTGTCATCTCTGCTGGAGTCCGAGTTCCACCCTATGCAGGACATACTGAATGCACTGAGGAGCTCATTTAGCAGCAGACTACATCATCCCAGGTGCACAACCGAGAGGTTTCGTAGGTCCTTCCTACCAACGGCTGTCAGACTGTACAACCTAAGCAGGGCTGCTCGCAGAGATAGCAAAAAGACGTAACAAACTAATAGTTTTTTGAATGCAAAAGATGCAATAGACTTACACAATGGTCCCCTCCGGCATACAACTAGGAACATACCGGTCGCTATGGAGGGTGAGAATATGTATGGGCACATAATCATACCATGTAGGATAACTAAGTAGACGGTTATGCTGTTTCATTCCATCTAGCAACACTGCTCTGCACTGTGTGTGTTTATATATTTGCATATTTATTCCATCTAGCTACAATGCTCAGCACTGGGTGTGTTTATATATTTATATATCTACATATTATTCCATCTAGCTACATTGCTCCGCACTGTGTGTGTTTATATACTTGCATATTTATTCCACCTAGCTGCAATGCTCCGTACTGTGGGTGTTTATATATTTACATATTTATTCCATCTAGCTACAATGCTCTGCACTGTGTGTTCATATATTCATATATTTATTCCATCCAGCTACAATGCTCTGCACTGTGTGTCTGTGTGTGTGTGTATATATATATATTTTATAGTAATACGTACATATGTTTATTAGCTGCTCTTGCTTGCTTGTTTTTTTTTTTTTTTTTTTTTTTTTTTTTTTTTCTTGCCTTCTGATTGTTGCTCTGAGTGTTGCTATCCCTGTGCTGTTGCAATCCTGGAATTTCCCCGTTGTGGGACTAATAAAGGCTTATCTTATCTTATCTTATCTTATCTATCTATCTATCTATCTATCAGGCTAACGACTGCTAACGGAGAATGTCTTTTCATAAAGGGATGTGTAGTCTGAGGGATGATGTGACTAGGGCTGCCAACTGTCCTGGTTTACCTGGGACGTCCCCTTTATTGGCTAAATATGTTTGTCCATATCAGGATATATGTTGCCACGTATATTTAAGGCAGCCTGAATGAAAGGGCTAGGCTGGGCTGAAGCCCATGGGCCTATGAAGATCAGGGCCTATCATGAGCCAGTGAAAAATCCCATTGTTGTTAACTGATAAATTTCTATGTCCATCACTTTATATTCATGTGTGGCTGCTGATTGGTCTAATTTACAAGTGCTTCACGTGGGTATCAGTAACAAAAGCCTATCAGAGGAATTGTTTTGACATGTGACTATGCAAGCGCCTGTGAGAGTAAGAAGTAATTAGCTTGGTCAGAATGTCTGAAAAAAGTTTGAAAATGATGCTCATAAAATTATTGTGGAAAAGAGATTAGGGGGAAAGGAATTGCTCAAAAAATCCCAAAACATAAAGGATTTTTCTAAGCTGGAGCACTGAAAGGAGGGGGCTGCTAATTACACACGGAGGAGACAGGTGGGCACTCACCTAGAGGAGAAGGGAGAAGAAAGGCCATGATTGCTTACATCAGACAGCTGTGTGTAAGACAGTGGACTCCGAACTTGCAAAGAAGTAGAGTGGATCAAGCATTCATCCATAGAGTATGACGATATTCATGAGCTGGACTTAAAGGACGTAATGAAGGATTTGTCATTAAGGCAAAAAGAAAGCAGTTCTACAAAGGGAAGACATGCTTTTTGCAGTGTTTTCAGCCACCTGTGGAGGTTTTCCATTGCTGCCGTTGTGCTTGTTTGAATCAGGAATACTTCACTAATGTAATTTTATCCTGAAGGCAGCATCTGCCAACACTGTTAAAAGGGAAATTTCAGTAAGATAAAATATCCTATATAAGATAAGATATAAGATCTTTATTGTCCATTTACACTGAAATTTGTATTGCAACACCCGTTCATTAAAATACATGAAAAACAAAACACATAAAAAACTCATAACCAAAAACACCAAGACACAGTCCAATCCAAGTTAGGAGATGGATGGGGAAGGGGAAAGGGAACTCCTATATTATGTATGTGTGTATACATTTATGTGTGCCTGTATGCGTAGATGTATGTATATCTATATGCATGTGTACTTATGTGAGTGCAAAGGAAGGGGGAAAGGAAAAAGGCATCTCTTTATACTCCACTGTTTGTTCAATAAGGATGTGGAGTAAGGAATGAAGGAATACTTGTGTCTATTCCTTTTGTTTCTTGGTATCCTAAAAATCAAGGCTTTATGCTTGTTTTTCTCTCCAAACATAATTTTGACAAGACAATAATTTCTTTTTGTTCTGCAGTTTTCTGTAAGATTTACAAAAGTTTTATATTTGTTTTCAGCAATTTAATCTTACTTTGTTGAAGGGGAAAAGGACTTGTATCTATTGGATAGACAGAGAGATGGAGCTGGAAAGGATGTACAGTAGGTCAGGGTGATGAAGGACAGAAATGGTAATGTACTAACAAATGATGAGAGTGTATTGAGAAGGTGGAATGAGTACTTTGAAGAGCTGATTGATAAAGAAAATGAGATTGAGGAGGCTGGATGAAGGAAAGATGGTGAACAAGGAAGTCCTGAGGATTAGCAAGACAGAAGTGAGGATAGCTTTGAAGAGGATGAAGAATGGAAAGGCGGTTGGTCGAGATGACATACCTGTGGAGGTATGGAGATGTTTAGGAGAGATAGCAGTGGACTTTTTAACCAGATTGTTTAACACAATCTTGGAATTATTGAGCAAATAAAGCACTGGACTCCAGAGACTGAGAGCACCCTACAAGACTGTTTTGTCTTCAAAGACTGGGATGTATTTAAAGGTGCAGCCACCTGAGAGGACTATTTTGTAAACATACAGGATTATACTGAATATGTGACTGGGTACATCAGCACATGCGTTGATACCATTGTACACACCATACAAGTCAGGAAGTTCCCCAACCAGAAGCCCTGGATCAACAGCCAGGTACATCAGATGCTGAATGCTCGCTCTCATACATTTAAATCTGGCTGTGAGGTTGAGTACAAAGCTGCAAAATATGGACTGAGAAAGGCTATAACAACAGCCAAGAGGCAGTACAGAGAAACGCTGGACAGCCTCTACTCCACTCCTGACCTGGGGCGCATGTGGCAAGGCCTGCAACACATCACAGACTACAAGAGGACCAGCAGCATCACCACTAGCTACACAGACAGCCTGCTGGAAGATTTCAACATCTTTTACACCCGCTTTGAGACCACCAGCTACAGTACAGAGAAGAGACACACACTCAGGCACCCCCCCTTCCCCCCATCAAGAGTTTTACCAGGCCAGTTAAAAAAAAGCACTGACTTACGTGCCTGACTGTTGATCCAGGGCTTCTGGTTGGGGAACCTCCTGACCTCTATGGTGGGTACCATCGTACCCACCATAGAGGAGGTACAATGGGGAGCATAGTATCAACGCATGTGCTGATGTACTCAGTCACGCATTCAGCATAATCCTGCATGTTTCTAGCTCACAGTTGCATTTTTTCTCCATAAGGAACAAAAATGAGGCCGTAGTGGCTCAGAAGGTAGAGCAGGTCACCCAATAACCAGAGGGTTGGTGGTCTGAATTCCACTCCCCTCCCCCACCTTGTAGTGTACTTGGGGAAGACACTTTACCCACCTTGGCTCCAGTGTGTTCATAGTTCTTGACACTGATGTATGAATGTGAATAAATGTTGGGTGGTGGTCGGAGAGGCCGTTGGCATGGATTGGCAGCCATTTTTCCATCAGTCTGCCCCAGGGACGCTGTGGCTACAGAGGTAGCTTACCACTATTTTTGTCTGTGGAGTGAATGAGTAATGGAATGATTGTAAAGTGTCTCTGGGTGTCATGAAAAGTGCTATATAAATGCAATCCATTGTTAAAAACATAGCTATTACACATTTTTAAAGTGACATTCTGTATTCTGTACTCCCAGGCCATAGTTGTAAATAAGAATGTGGTCTTAATCTGTCTTGCCTGGTTAAATAAAGCTTTAATAAAATAAATAAAAATTCTGTAAAATCTGCAGTTTCTAGGTATACAGTGTGGTATTTTTTCCTTGTAGTATTAAACACGATATTGAATATCATTATTGTTAAGGTATTATCAAGGTAAAAAATCCCAGTATTGTGACAACACTAATGCCCAAGACATCGTGGCACCGAGCAATAGTTAAAATTTTCTGTCCCTTATTTGGCTGTGAAAAAGATGGCAACCCTAAATGTGACACACATCTTTGTCTGTTCTGACCACAAAAAAACCCTGAATCTGCATCCAAGGTAGTAGGAATACTCATTGCAATTTGAGACACTAATCAGCCTCAGAGTAAACGTATCGACACTGCAGTTAAACTAGTTTAAAATGATAATGACACTCACCTGGACCAAAGCCCTGCAGAGATGAAAAGAAGTGTTGGGATTAACGAGGGTAGAAGGGTAAGTAAACTGCAGTCTCCCGTCTTTGTTGGGACAAGTAATATTTTCTCAATTGTGATGTCCAATGGCTAAATTTTGCAAAACTAAACATGACTTTTTGGGGGATTTCCACTGCAGCTACAATTTATTTTCTGTTATTAGAGTGTTTCCTCAAAGGGCAGCAAAGCTAGAGAATGTATTCGGTAGTTTAAACAGTAAATATTTTAGTGGAATTTGCTTATCTGTATTTTTTCCTTTCAGTTTCCATAAAAGACAATAATGAGTGACTTGAACAAAATATTTATTTTTCCCACAATATTTTTTATTGAACCTTTTTTTTTTTTTTTTACAAACATGGCACAGTCAGAACAGACAAAGATGTGTGTCATCTCACTTCTGTTTATCAAGGCTCTTGCACCTGTGTGCGCACTCAGTGTCATCTAATCACCCTCTTCAGCCTTCTGTTCACCTTTCATCGGTGTTTTTGTTAGCTTCGGGATAGCCACTAGCTATTGCTACTAGCTCTCCTTCCTCTCCTCCCCTGGTGTGCTCTCTCTGTCAGGTGTTGAGCTACACCTCTGCCTCTTTTAGCGATAACGGTAAATGTAATAAATGTTGTCTTTTTGAGGTGCTCGAGGCGAGGTTGTCTGATTTGGAATCCCGGCTCCATTGCATTGAAACACCATCTGCGCCAGTTAATAATGATGGACGTCCGTCCCTTAGCTGCAGTGGAGCTCCCTAGCATAGGGCCTGCTAGCGGTCCTCCGGTCCTCCTCAGCAGCGAGGAGACTAGGTGGGTGATGGTGAGAAGGAAGCATACTCGCAAGACCCTGGTTCATCACCAACCTGTTCATTTTTCTAATTGCTTTTCCCCCTCAGCGACACACCCGCTGAGGAAAAAACTCTGACCACTGGCAACTCTGTAGTCAGAAACGTTAACCTAGAGACTCAAGTGGCCATCGTCACATGCATTTCTGGGGCCAGAGCAGGCGACATCGAGTCAAATTTGAAAATGCTGGCTAAAAGTCACTGTAAATACTCCACAATTGTTATTCACACAGGCATTAAAGACATCCGACTCCGGCAGTCGGAAGTCACGAAACTTAATGTGGAATCGGTGTGTGACTTTGCCAAAACAATGTCTGCCTCTATAGTATTCTCTGGGCCCCTCCCCAATCTGACCAGTGATGACATGTTTAGCCGCTTGTCATCCTTCAACTGCTGGCTGTCTGTGTGGTGTCCTGCAAACAATGTGGGCTACATAGACAACTGGAACTCATTTTGGGGAAAACCTGGTCTTATTAGATGAGACGGCGTCCATCTCACTTTGGATGGTGCGTCTCATTTATCTACCAATCTGGCATCATTTTAATCCAAATTTCCAAAACATTGACAACTCAGAGTTCAATTCAATTCAATTCAATTCAACTTTATTTACATAGCACCATATCACAACAATAGTCATCTCATAGCACTTTCAATGTAGGGGAAACCCCACAACTGCAGAAAGACTCCAGCAATCAGGCGATCCCCTGTGAGCAAGCACTTGGCGACGGTGGAGAGGAAAAACTCCCTTTTAACAGGAAGAAACCTCCAGCAGAACCAGGCTCAGGGAGGGGCAGTCATCTGCTGCTACTGGCTGGGGGGTGAGGGGATAGAGAAGAAGAAAAGAACAGGCATAAAGAGAGCAAACATTAAAGGAGAGAAGCCAAGAACATTATTGGAAGTCACCCGGTAGTCTAAATCTATTAACAGCAAAACAAAGGGAGGGTTCAGAGACACACGATCCCTCCCTAATGATAGGCCATATTGAAGAGGAAGGTTTTTACCCTATTCTTAAAAATAGAGATCGAGTCTGACTCCCGAACCCAGATTGTTAACTGGTTTCACAGGAAAAGAGCTTGATAGCTGAAGGCTCTGCTGCCCATTATACTTTTGGAGATTCTAGGTATTACAAGTAATCCTGCATTTCAGGAGTGTAATGCTCTGTTAGGATAATAGTGTAATATCAGATCTTTTAGATAAAAAGGGGCCTGATTATTAAGAGCTTTGTAAGTGAGTAGAAGGATTTTAAACTTAATTCTAAACTCTATGGGAAGCCAGTGAAGAGAGGCCAGAACCGGAGAGATATGATCTCTCTTTCTAGTCCCTGTTTAAACTCTTGCAGCAGCATTTTGGATCAACTGAAGACTTTTTTAAGATATTTTAGGACAACCTGATAATAAAGAGTTACAATAATCTAATCTACAGCCAACTAAAGTGTGGATCAGTTTCTCAGCACCATTCAGAGACAAGATGCTTCTAATCTTGGCAATATTACGCAGATGATAGAAGGCAGTCTTAGAAACAAATTTAATATGTCAATTAAAAATCAGATCTTGATAAATAAAATCTCCAAGGTTCCTCACAGAACTATTCAGAAAAAGAGTAGCCACATCCAAATTAAGAGTTTGATTTGGAAAGATATTTCTAAGTTTTTTTGGACCAACAAGAATAATCAGTCTTATCTGGGTTTAATAGCAGAAAATTACAAGTCATCTAAGCTGAAATCAATTTCCTTAAGACAGGAATCTAACGTGGCTCATTGATTACTGTTATATCTTTCACCCGTTACGTTACTCGATATAACAAATAATAAGTCGGACTCTTCAACGTAGTGTAACGTCGGGGCCATTTTAAGGGAGCCAGGGATTTCCCAGCATGCTTTGCCAGTTTGAAACGTTACTGTGTGTGTTAAATGTGTTATTTCTGAGTTATACTGCTGTGTCATTATAACTGCATTATAATGACCCAGCAGTGTTTAGCAGGATTAGGGCAAGATGTATCATGTGTGTGTAACCATGATTCAAACAGGGGTCTGGGGGAATGACCTCCACTCCACTCTGTAACACAGAGGCAGGTTGGGGGTCGGGGTGTGAAAAATAAATCTGGTTGATCACAGCCATCTGCTCCATTTTCTTTGTGTGAACCTTGCAGACGTCACACTGGTGTCAGGAGTGGGATATGGAGCAAGATGAGGATCCAGGCGGAGGTCCAGCGGCCGGAGCGATTCATCGCTCAGCCGGGAACGGAGTGTAGAGCCGAGACGCCGGCCCCTGAAGAGCTTCGCCGCGATGGATGGAGCAGAGCAAACCAGCCCCGTTTCCCGCCCTTTTCAGGGCAGGACGGGCTGGCAATTCCAGAGCGATTAGGAGCGGCAATCGACCAGGAGATGACAGTCTCATCCATCCAGCAGCGGGCCAAGATTCCCCGCTACAATGGCGAGAACCTGTTGGATGACCGCCTGGCCCAGGTCGAGTTGGCTGCCGCGCTGATCATCAAAGGAAACCATCGTGCTGAGAGTGAGTGGAGGAGGAGCTACGGCAGATCACAGCAGCGCGCGCACGAAGGAAACAGCCGTGGCGACGCGAGGAAGGACGGCTTCCACTGCACAGAGCCAGGGTACATGGCATGGTACTGCCCCGCACACAGCGCACAACAAACTGGCCCCTCGCCGACGTTAAATTAGAGCGAGGTGGCATGGACGGGGAAAAAGCCGCCTCCTGCAGATGCTTCCCCCGGCAGGTGATGTCACAGAGGCCTTTGGAGCGCAGCAGCAGTGGAGCGAGCAGGACAGATCCGGTCTTTTCTCGGGATCGGCAGGGGCTGGACGCCTGGACGCGGGCCAGCGGCCGACTGGGAGGTCCTGGCAGCGGTAGGAGTCATGGGACTCCCGCTGCCAGAGGAGGAACTGTGCGTGTCCTACCGCTACCCGATGCTTTTCCTTTCAGTGACGTCACGGAGGCCCTCGGCGCAGGAGCGACGCAGCGGAGCGAGCAGGACGAAGATGCGGCCACTTTCCAGGCGCGGCAAGGGCTGGACGCATGGACGCGGGCCAGCGGCCGCCTGGGAGAACTGGCAGCGGTGGGAGTCGGCCGGAGCGGGCCTGGGACTCCCGCTGCCAGGGAAGGGACTGTGCGTGGTCCTACAGAGGCTGTCAGATGTGTCCATCCGCCCGCTGATGGCCAAACCGGAACCCTACCCCAACCAGATGCTCTGACCGAGACTCAGATGGCCCGTGCATGCCGCCCTGGCACCGGGCTGACTCGCGTTGGATTTCTGAAAGTGGACTTTGAATTTTCTGGGGACAGAAACCAGTCCAGGGGGGGGCAGTGTAACGTCGGGGCCATTTTAAGGGAGCCAGGGATTTCCCAGCATGCTTTGCCAGTTTGAAACGTTACTGTGTGTGTTAAATGTGTTACTTCTGAGTTATACTGCTGTGTCATTATAACTGCATTATAATGACCCAGCAGTGTTTAGTAGGATTAGGGCAAGATGTAGCGTGTGTGTGTAACCATGATTCAAACAGGGGTCTGGGGGAATGACCTCCACTCCACTCTGTAGCACAGAGGCAAGTTGGGGTTGGGGTGTACAAAATAAATCTGGTTAATCACAGCCATCTGCTCCATTTTCTTTGTGTGAACCTTGCAGACGTCACAGTATCGTTAACGGTTTATTAGCGAGCAGCCACTCATAGCACACAGCCAACGACAACACACTCTCAACATACACTACATTACCCATAATGCTTTGCACAAGACACTACGACGGGTGCCGCAGTAAGACAAAATACACAACATCTCCTCCCCTCTTACAATAAATGTCCTATGGGAGATATCAAGTGTCTGCTGCAGTTCTTGTGTCTTTGTTTGTCTCTTTTTTTTTTTCTTTAATTATTATGCTACCTTAGGAGTGAGGGTAGACTACCTCATCCCATAACTGTACCCCTGGGGATTATTCTGCCCCATAAATGTGGGTCAGTTGCTATCTAGTCTAATAACTCAGACGGACAGGAGGTCGTCGCTCCCTGGTAGGGTATCGGCGCTCTACAGGAACATGAGTCTGTGTTCTTTCTAATGTGGAGGTTGCTTCTGGTGCTGATGCAGAAGAAGATGTCACATCTCCAGCTGGAACTCCGGTCTCTGAAGTGGTTGAGTTCTGTACTGGTGTAGGTGGACAAAGTGGTGAATTGGTGAGTGCATCGTTAGGATATCCAAGAGACGGTTCTGCAGGCGCTGGCGGTGTCTGCAGGAGTTGATCCACGTGCCTTTTCCAAACACTGTCCGTGGTTTGAACTGTATATGAGACTGGTCCAGTTTGTGCGATAACAGTTGCAGGAACCCACTTAGGTTCACCTCTGTAGTTCCTGGCCAGCACAGATTCTCCTGACGTGAACGCTCTGTCCTTTGCCCGATGTTCTCTGTGCATAATTTGTTTCTCTTGTTGCTTTTGCACAGTGTCCTTTAATCCTGAGGGTTTCAAAAGGTCAAAGGTAGTGCGCAGATCTCTCTTGAACATCAGACTAGCAGGGGTTGTCTTTGTGATTGCATGTGGAGTGTTGCGGTAGTTTAGCAGGAACTTGTGCAGCCTCTGATGCAGTGTTCCTTGACCTTGTGATGCTTTCAATGCATGTTTCATTGTCTGCACAAACCTTTCTGCAAGGCCGTTCGTCGCAGGATGGTATGGAGCTGATTTAATGTGCTGCACTCCATTAGCTTGTAGAAACGCATCCATTTCTTGTGAAACCAACTGAGGTCCATTGTCAGAAACTAGTTGTATAGGAGACCCGAAACGACTAAACATTTCTCCTAATGCCTCTGTGGTCTTCTCTGTGGTGGTTGACCTCATAATAGCCACTTCAGGCCATTTACTTGGAGATAAGAAGGAAGAAGATAAGATAAGATAATAAGATAAGATAAGAAGGAAGGATAAGAAGGCTTGGATGAGGAAATTGTTTTGTCCAACTCTCAAAGGTCAATTGGAGTAATTTCATCCAAACAGATATCAACTGAAGGAGTTGTAGCAGTTACTGTATTTAACGGTGGGAAGAATCTGACTGATTTTATCTCTGATAGATGAAATTTTATTATTGAAAAAGTTCATAAAGTCCTGACTAGTAAGCTCTAAGGGAATGCTAGGATTGACAGAGTCCTGACTCTTTGTCAACCTGGCTACAGTGCTGAAAAGAAACCTGGGATTATTCTTGTTCTCTTCTAGTAATGCAGAATAATAACTCGTTCTAGCTTTTCTAAGAGATTTTTTTTATAAATTAGAAGATGATTTCTCCAAGCTAAATAGATTTCATCTAAATTAGCGGAGCGCCATTTTCTTTCTAATTGACGAGTCTTCTGTTTTAAGCTACGAGTTTCTGTGTTGAACCAAGGAGTCAGTTGAGATGGTATGGGCATCTGATCAGGATGCGTCCTGGTGCCTCCCACTTGAGGTGTTTCGGGCACGTTGAACTGGTAGGAGACTGCGGGGCAGGCCCAGGACTCGCTGGAGAGACTATGTCTCTCAGCTGGTCTGGGATATCTTGGTATCCTCTCTGAAGAGCTGGAGCAGGTGGCTGGGGAAGTCTGGGCTTCTCTGCTTGAACTGCTGCCTCTGTGACCTGGACCTCCGGAAAAGTGGAAGTAGAAGATGGATGGATGGATGGATGGATGGTAAAAAACTCACTTTTACCATCAAAGAATTTTTGACCAGAACAAAAGTTACATTTGTTCTTTTTTTTTTAGATTTTAGATTTAGTATACTTTATTGATCTCCAGAGGGGAAATTGAGGGCATCCACCACCTGGATGGATGAAGCAGCCATGATACGGCGCTATCCCTTAACCATTCACACACACATTCACACCTAGGGCCACTTTAGAGTCTCCAATTAGCCTAACCTGCATGTTTTTGGCATGTGGGAGGAAACCGGAGAAATCCCAGAGTAAACCCACGCAAACACGGGGAGAACATGCAAATTCCACACAGATCACTGTTGGTCGGGGGCTGGGATCGAACCCACGATCCCCACGATCCCCCGGCCAAGGGTAAACTGTGCTGCCGCAGTGCTAACCACTGCGCCACCGTGCAGCCCCAAATTGTTTTTTTTTTGTCTTTTGTTCTGCTGTCGACTCATTAACCCCTTGACGCCTGAATTTATTTCCAATTGTGAACAATTTTTTTTTAATTATTTTTTTCATAATTGAAAATATTTTTTTTTTTGGATTGATGCGAATTCGTGACAACAGGCGTCAAGGAGTTAAAGTTTGATGAATCTGATACATTTGAATTTTAGAGGATAAAATGCTATAAATCATCACTATATTATTATTATTATTATTATTATTATTATTATTAATGCTAATGTCATAAATTGCTCCTCGAGGCAGAGAGAAAGACCCAGACGCTGAACTGCTAGATCGTGAGGTTTATTAAAGGAACAAAAGCACAAGTCCATACAGTGTATGAAAACAAAAACTTATACAAGGCAAACAGGAGTAGTCAGGTAGACCGTCAGTACAGGAATGGCTTCTGACGGGGAATCAAACTCGAGAGTCCAGCATTGAGTGAAAGAAATGGCAAACTCAAATAGGGCATGAAATCAGAGCTATCAAATGATTGCAGGTGAATCACATGAGCGGGGGAGTTGACCTAATTACAGGCAGGTGCCAGCAGGGACGACCTGCGAGTTAAACCAACAATAAATACAGAGGGCAGGCTGGGGAAAAAGGTCAGAACACAACATTACAGTGAGAACAAGATGATTAAGGACACCAAAAGAAACTAGCAGAATAATGATGAGCACAAGAATTAGAGAAACAACCGAGAACCCAAAACACGCAGTAAAATAATCACACAGCACTAAGGAAATACAGGAAATAATGAGAAATAAGTTAAGGGCCTGAGCATGGGGACACACAGCGCTCAGCCTCGTGACAGTTAATAAATGATCAGAATCAGCCTGATGTTTTTCCCAGCTGATCTACAGCAGTGACACATTTCCAGGATGAAGGATGACTGGAGGTCAGACTGTGCTTCCGTGGTTACTGTCTCCCAGGTAACCGCAGCATTTCCCCCATCATCTCCATCTTTATCATCCTCCTTCCTCCTCCCATTTTCCTTCATTATCCTTTCATCTCCTCCTCCTGGTTTCTCCTTCTTTGCCTCCTCCGTTCCTCCTCCTCTTCACTGATGGTTGAAATGTGGAGAGAGGTTTTTTTTGTTTTTTTGGAGGGGGGCTACATCCTGATTAGAATCAGTTAATTAGTCTCAGAGAGGAAGCGGGTTAAATATATGAGCTGATCTACACGCTGATACATGTATGAATCATTTTCTGATGGATTTTTATCACCGACGACCAGGAAATGATCGGCTGATCAGACATGACTGCAGGAAAACAATGGGGGGATGGGGATAATTAAAAATTAAGAAGTCACTTAACATGTTGGATGACATGACATCACAAAGATCATGATTAAAAACATGTATTTAACTTGTCAAAAATAAACACATAAAAATAAATATAAATATAAGAATAAATGTATGAAAGCCTGAAAAGTAAAAAAGGGGCGGGCAGAAATGGATAATAAGAGGAAAATATGGAGAAAACATGAAAAAAGTGGGGAAAATCCTAGTAAAAACAAGTAAAGTGTAAAATCAGGAGAAACAAGGTTATTGTTGTTAAAATAAATGACAAAAAAAGGAAGAAATGGGAAACTACAATAAAAGTGTGATGATCAAGCGAGTGTGCTGCCCCTCCCCTCCTGTTCCTGTTTCCCCAGCTCCAGAGTGATCAACACACCTGCATGATTTGCTGCACCTGCTGCCCTCTGGGTCACCAGTGTATTTAAGGTCCAGTGAGTGGATACGGCGCCGCTGGACCATTGGGTTTGCTGCCATCTCAGCGGTGTGTTGTCCGGGGCCGGTAACGCTCGTCTGACTGTCTACCAAAAGACATCGGATTCTCCACCAAGGTCATCTGTGTTTCCCTTCTTCCCCTGGTCCCATGCAGGAGTCCCCTGCCGGGTCCTCTGCTCAACGCAGTAAGAATTTATCTCCCTTCTTAGCTTCCTCCTGTGGAGTTTCCTGCCTCTAATAATCTCTCTCTTTTCCCTCCCCCCAGGCTGTATGCGTTCCAGCGTGCTCCTGTGTTTTGTTTGTCTATTTAAGTTTGTGTCTAGTATGCACTCTTCCTTAGTTGTGCACTTTTATTTAAGTTTGTGTTTTTTGAGTTTTGTGGTTTTCATTAAAGGTGTGAATTTTTTACCATCTGAGTCTGAGTGTTCATCTGGTGTGGTTGCTCTGCATTTGAGCGTCTCTTGTGTTGAATCATGACAGAACGATCCAGTCAGGATTGAGGATCAGCGGGCGCTCCACCAGGTGTGCAGTCGGCACTCTCATGCTTGGACGCCACGGAACGCCAGGTCATGTTTCTCTGTCCAACTCCAAACCATCACCTAACAATTGGCAACCATCACCGAGCATTTGTGTCAGCTTCCTGGTGCGGCGTCTCCCCCAGCACCTGCTGCTCCAGCAGTCTCTTCCATTTGCAACACCATTTCTGTTCCTTCACCTGGACCCTATGGGAGGGTAGGTGAGGGGATGCAAAGGGTTCTTGCTTAACTGTGAGCCTTATTTCCATCAGATGAAGGGGGAGTATAGGACGATTCAGCCAAGATTCATTTTGTGACCTTGTTGCTGAAACACTAGGCACTTAAGTGGGCACAGTCCATCTTGAGCACTCCAGCCGGTTCACCTTACACATTCGAATGGTTTGTGCTCGAATTTTCGGAAGCTTTCGACCATACAGAGAGTGAGGGGAATATTGTTAACCAGCTGACGGGACTCTGGCAGGGGAATCGGTCTGTAGGCAATTTCTCCGTCAAGTTCTCAGTCGCTGCGTCAGACTCCAGATCGAATGACGATGCTTTGCACAGCGTCTTCCTCTGGGGCCTTAACGCTATCTTCCGTGACGAGCTGGCTATTCGAGCATCTCCCTCCTCTCTGGATGAGCTTATTGAGCAGGCGGTGGCCCTCGATAACCGGTTTAGGGAGAGCGTGAGGGAGCAGAAGGCCGCTGCTCCTTCGTCCGGTTCAAGGCCGGACCCCTGTCCTCTGATGCTGCTCCACCAGCGTCGTCACCAGAGCCGATGGCCCTCGGTAGGGCTTGTCTGACTCCAGGAAAACACCAGCGTCAAAAGAGGGTGGGGTTGTACATATATTGCGGGTCCCTGGCCACACGATATCAAAATGCCCAATTCAACCCGAAATATCTGGCCCATCAGTAGCCGTGGGGGGTCTGGGGGGAAGATCTTCCAAAAATCCTCCCAACCGTTTTGAACTCCTGGCCCTCATTCAGTTACTGGGGACTGAGCTCAAAACGTCCGCCCTGGTTGACTCCGGGGCGGAGCAGAATTTCATTCATCTGGTACTGGTCCAAAAATTTCAGATTCCTACAAGGAACCTCCCGGTGCCACTGAATGTCTCGGACATATCTGGCAGTAGGATCGCAGCGATTACTGTGTGTGTTTATATATTTACATATTTATTCCATCTAGCTACAATACTCCGCACTGTGTGTTTATATATTCACATATTCATTCCATCTAGCTCCGCACTGTGTTTATATACTCATATATTTATTCCATCCAGCTACAATGCTCCGCACTGTGTTTATATATTGATATATCTATCCCATCTAGCTACAATGCTCCGCACTGTGTGTCTATATATATATTTATATTTATATGTACAAATGTATACTTGCTGTTCTTGTTTTTTCTCTTGCTTTCTGATTGTCCGCCCTGGTTGACTCCGGGGCGGAGCAGAATTTCATTCATCTGGTACTGGTCCAAAAATTTCAGATTCCTACAAGGAACCTCCCGGTGCCACTGAATGTCAATTATTCAATTTCGAAATTATTCAATTTCGCCGTTTTGATGTATGGACATCAATGTATGCTAGGATGGATGGGTGTTAATGTTGATATGTACAAAATACAGTTAATTGTTTACTTGGGGTCTTAAATGTGGTAATTTGTATATAATTCACATGGGTGTATTTATGGAAAAGAAGAGATGGAATTAATAAGTGTTCACTTCTTCCTTCTCACTTTCGAACACTGTATACTGTTTCTTTATTGCATTTGTCATTTGTTTTGTTTTTGTTATACTTTTTTGTTCGAAATAAAGTATCTATCTATCTATCTATCTATCTATCTATCTATCTATCTATCTATCTATCTATCTATCTATCTATTGTTGCTCTGAGTGTTGCTATCCCTGTGCTGTTGCAATCCTGGAATTTCCCCATTGTGGGACTAATAAAGGCTTATCTTATCTTATCTTATCTTATTACCGTATAAACTGAATCCATTTTGGTCATTTTGACCGGTAACCACCACGAGACTGTTCGGTTTTATGTGCTGCCTCAGTCTTCTACCCCCATGATTCTGGGGTATCCATGACTCCAAATTCATAACCACCTAATTAATTGGAGTCAGGGCTCCATTTCGTCCTGGAATCCCATTTGTTTTTCTTTGCATTTCCTTTTGGCTGCATACTCGCCCTCTCTCCAAATCTCCTCCCCAAAGCCTGAACCGGAAGATCTCAGCTCCGTGCCTGAGGTCTATCATAACTTAGGGGAGGTCTTTATCAAGTCCAATGCCCTATCTTTACCACCTCACTGGGCCTACGATTGTGCTATTGACCTCCTTCACAGCATGCGGCTGCCATCCAGCCGGCTCTACAGTTTAACTGGACCAGAGAAGGAGGTGATGGAGACCTACATTAAAGACTCCCTCACTGCCAGCCTTATCCTTCAATCATCTGCCCCTCTCAGTGCTAGGTTCTTTTTTTGTAGGCAAAAAGGATGGAACGTTGCGGCCATGCATTGATTACCAAGAACTTAACCCTATCACTTGTAAGGATAAATATCCTCTGTCCCTTATAAACTCAGCTTTTGAGCTTCTCCAGTGGGCACGTTATTTCACCAAACTTGACCTCCGCAATGCATACCACCTGGTCCGCTTTCGGGAGGGAGACGAGGGGAAGACGGCATCCAAAACACATCTGGGCAAATTTGAATGTTTGCTCATGCCATTCGGCCTGACCAACACCCCTGCCGTCTTCCAGCAGTTAATCAGTGATGTTCTGCGGGACACGGTGAACCAGTTTTTTTTTTTTTTGGTTATTTGGACAATATTTTGATTTTTTTTCCTGCACACTAGAGGAGCACGTAGTCCACATCCAGTCCATCCTGCAGCGGCTGCTGGAGAATCAGCTTTTTGTTGAAGCTGAGAAGTGTGAATTCACCACATGTTCCACTTCTTTCCTGGGGTTCATCACCGCCAAGGGCGCATTAAAGGCCGATTCGGCGAAAATCAAGGCGGTAGTAGATTAGCTTACCCCCCAGTCCAGGAAGCAACTTCAGCGCTTCCTGGGCTTTGCCAACTTCTACCGCTGATTTATCTGCGACTACAGCAAGGTGGTACAACCTCTTACCCAACTGACATCAACCAAAAGCCTGTTCAAGTGGTCCGAGGCCACTGAACAAGCTTTTGCAACCCTGAAAGGCCTCTTCACCAACGTGCGCATCCAGGAACAGGTGGATCCTCAGGTGCAGTTCATGGTCGAGGTGGATGCTTCCGACTCGGGGGTGGGCACTGTCCTCTCCCAGCGCTCCAGCTCCGACCAGAAGCTCCATCCGTGTGCATATTTCTCCAGGAGGCTAACGCTGACCGAGAGGAACTACAACGTGGGGGACCGCAAATTGTTAGCTATTAAATTGCCGTTGGAGGAGTGGAGGAACTGGCTCGAGGGGACTAGCCAACCAGTCATTGTCTGGACTAATCATAAAAATTTTGAATATCTTTGATCTGCCAGGCGGTTGAATTCTCGGCAGGCTCAGTGGGCCCTTTTCTTTCTTAGATACAATCTTTCCATCTCATATTGCCAATGGTCCTGTAATGCCAAGGTTGATGCCCTCTCGTGCCAGTTCTCTCCCAACTCCTCCTCATCCTCTCCCACCTCAGCTGCTGTGTCTCCCCTGGAGACCATCCTCCCCTTCTCCTGCTTTCTCGCGGCTCTCTAGCTGGAGATCGAGCAGAGGGTCCAGTCCTCCAAACCAATCCTAGAGGGAGGTCAGGCCGACAGACTATATGTGCCTTCATCTTTACGCAGCAAGGTTATAAAGTGGGGGCACACCAGCTTCTTCGCCTGCTATCCCGGAATTTCTCGGACAGTCGAGTTGTGGAAGCGAGCGTTTTGGTGGCCCACACCCGGGAGGGATGTGTGGGAGTATGTCAAGGCCTGCCACATCTGCGCTACAAAAAAACCAGACTCTTGCCCCCCAGCTGGCCTCCTCCATCCCCTCCAGGTGCCGAGTCGTCCATGGTCCCACATCGCTCTGGATTTCATCACGGACCTACCTCCATCCCAGGGCAACTAGTCATTCTCACCATCATTGACCGTTTCTCCAAGGACATCCACCTTGATCCTCTCCCCAAATTGCCATCAGCTGTGGAAACAGCCAATTTACTGACCCAACATGTCATCCACCTGAATAGGATTCCTATAGACATTGTCTCAGACCGTGGCCTCCAGTTTACATCACAGGTATGGAAGATGTTCTGTCGGTTCCTGGGTGCTACAGCTAGCCTGAAATCTGGATACCATCCGTATAACAATTGTCAGGCCGAGAGTGCCAACCAGTCCTTGGAGATCACCCAGAGATGTCTGGCATCCTTCAACCTGACCACCTGGAGCTCCTACCTGACCTGGGTGGAGTACACCCATAGCATTGCCGTCTCCTCCACTACTGGGCTGATGCTGTCTGAGCTGTCGATGGGGTATACTCCGCCCCTGCTTCCTATGGCAGAGAGGGGAATCACCGTCCCATCTGTGAAGGTCCATGCATGCCGTCTGTGGAGGGCCATGCAAGCTGCTCTCCTCCACTCAGCCGAGCGCAATGAGCATTACGCGAACCACAGACATGCTGGTGTCGAAGTACGCAGTGGGACAGAAGATCTGGCTGTCTGCCGAGCAGATTCCACTAAAAACAGAGTGCCAGAAGCTGTCGCCGTGCTATCTGGGTCCTTTTTCTATCAAGTGCATCATCAATGATGTTACTGTTCGGCTGGACCTGCCACCTTTGCTGCGCATCCATCCGACCTTCCATGTCCCCTGCATTATATCCCCTCCACCAGCCCTCTCTGCCCTCCTCCAGACACCCCAGTGCCCCCCTGGGTCATCGACGGTCAAACTACCTACACCGTTCAGAAGATCCAGGACATCCGTCGACAGGATCGTGGTGTCCAGTATCTCATACACTGGAAAGGGTACAGTCTGTAGGAGAGGTCCTGGATCCCAGGCTTGTACATCCTGGACAAGGGCATGGTGCGGGCATTCCATAAGGCGCACCCTCAGAAACCAAAGGGGCCCCCCTTGAGGGTGGGGCACTATGATGAGCTGGCGAGCGTGCTCCCTCTGCCCTCCTGTTCCTATTTCCCTTTTTTTCTCTTGTGGAGATTCCTGACTCTAATAATCTCAATCTTTTCTCTTCCCCCAGCCTACGTGCATTCCAGTCTGCTCTTGTGTTTTGTGTGCCTATTTAAGTTTGTGTCTAGTTTGTGTTCTTCCTTAGTTGTGCACTTTTATTTAAGTTTGTGTATTTTGAGTTTTGTGGTTTTCATTAAAATGGTGAATATTTTACCATCTAAGGCTGAGTGTTCATCTGTTGTGGTGGCTCTACGTTTGAGCCTCTCTTGTGTTGAATCATGACAAAAAGCAGAGGAAGAACTTTATCAATGTGGGAAACGGAAATATGTTGTAAAATATGTTAAAAACAAGGAAAAAACTTGATAAAAACAAGGAAACATGCTAAAAACATTGAAAAAATGTGGTGCAAAGCAAGGAAACAAAATGATAAAAACAAGGAGACAGCATTGTATAAAAAAGGAAAAAACCTTTTCTGAACAAAGAAACAACATGGTAAAAACAAGGAAAAACTGTAAAAACAAGAAAACAACATGGTAAAAACAAGGAAACAACATTGTACAAACAAGGGAAAAAATAATAAAACCAAGAGGGAAAAAACTTGGTAAAAAATAAGGAAAAAAGAGTAAAAACAAAGAAAACAACATGGTAAAAACAGAGAAACAACACGGTTAAAAACCAGGAAAAAATGGTAAAAACAAGTGGAAAAAAATTGCGAAAAATAAATTAACAACATGGTAAAAACAAGGAAACAACTTGATAAAAACAAGGAAATAAAATCATAAAAACAAGGAAAAACATTAAAAACGAGGAAACAACATGGTAAAACAAGGAAAAACTGTATAAACAAAGAAAAAAAACATGGTGAAACAACGAAACAACACAGTTAAAAACCAGGAAAAAGTGGTAAAAACCAGGGGGGGAAACTTGCAAAAAACAAGGAAAGAACATGACAAAAGCAAGGAAACAACTTGATAAAAACAAGGAAATAAACAAGGAAAAATACTAAAAACGAGGAAAAAACATAGTAAAACAAGGAAAAACTGTATAAACAAAGAAAAAAAACATGGTGAAACAAAGAAACAACACGGTTAAAAACCAGGAAAAAGTGGTAAAAACCAGGGGGGGGGGCTTGCAAAAAACAAGGAAAGAACATGGTAAAAACAAGGAAACAACTTGATAAAAACAAGGAAATAAACAAGGAACAAACTAAAAATGAGGAAAAAACATGGTAAAACAAGGAAAAACTGTAAAAAAAAAAAAACAAACAAACGGTGAAACAAAGAAACAACACGGTTAAAAACCAGGAAAAAAGTGGTAAAAACCAGGAGGGGAACTTGCAAAAAATCAAGGAAAGAACATGGTAAAAACAAGGAAACAACTTGATAAAAACAAGGAAATAAACAAGGAAAAAACATTAACAACAAGGAAACATGGTAAAAAACAAGGATAAACCTTGTAAAAAAAGTGTAAACAACATGGTAAAAACAAGGAAAAAACAATAAAAACAAAAAAGCTTGGAAAAAACAAGGAAACAACACAGCAAAAAAGAAAAACTATAAATACAAGGAAAGAACAGGGTAAAAACAAGTGAAAAATTGTATAAACAAGGAAACAGCTGCTGGCTAATATATATTTTAACTGTTGACCAGTATCACTTAATCTTATCCTACACTTTATTACATGTATAGTTTATTTCTCTTATCTTATCATGTTTAATGTTGCAGCATTGTACCGAGACAAATTCCTAGTTTGTGTACTACATGAACAATGGCAATAAACCTGATTCTGATTCTGATTCTGAAACAGCATGGTACAAACAAGGAAAAAACATGGTAAAAACTAGGAAGAAACATGGAAAAAACAAAGAAACAACATGGTAAAAACAATTAAACAACAGGGTGAAAACAAGGAAAAAACCTTAAAGATTCAAGATTCAAAGGCATTATTATCATGTGCACAGTTAAGAAATGCAACATTTCCTGAGCAATGAAATCCTTACTCTGCTCTCAGAATGAATGACAAGGCAATAGATATACATCAATAATAATAAGGTAATAACACACCTAATACTAATGAATACTAAAACACACACTAATAACACACATTAGGCAATTAGGACAGTTAAAGCACTTAAACTAGAGGAAACAAGAAGAATGGAAATTGAAATTCACTGGATGACTATAATGGACAATGGTATATTAATATCAGAGATGACATGAACCTGACATGGCATAAGCATATGTACAGTCTGCAAATGATCAATGTGCAAATGAGCAATGTAAAAACTAGCACCTAGTGTGAGAATATCTCTGTAATGATAATACCCAGTAGTCTGTACAATGACAATATAGCAGCAGAGATGATATGGACATGACACGGGGTGAGACTACGTAAACTGTGCAAGTGAGAAATTTGCAAATTTAGCAACCAGTGTGTGAATTCCTATTTGCAAAGCTGTGTCTGGAGTTTGTTATTTATTCAGGAGTCTGATGGAAGTGGGAAAGAAGGCGTTTTTTAGTCTGGATGTCCTGCATTTCACACTTCTGTACCTCCGGCCTGAGGGTAGAAGTGTGAACATTCTGTGCTTGGGGTAAGTGGGGTCCTGGAGGATGGCGGCAGCTCTCCTTTAGACTCTGCGGTGGTTGATGCTCTGCAGAGAGGGGAGTGGATCCCTGATGATCTTCTCCACTGTCTTCACCACTCTCTGCAGGTGTTTGCGGTCCAGGGCAGTAGTGCTGATGTACCATGCAGTGATGCAGCTGGTCAAGATGCGCTCGATGATACAGCTGTACAAATTGTTGAGGATCTTTGGGGACATGCCAAACTTCTTCAGCCTCGTCAGAAAGTACAGCCGCTGTTGAGCTCGTTTAACCAGCTCTGTGATGTTGAGTGCCAACGTAAGGTCCTCGCTGATGTGGATGCCCAGGTATTTAAAGCTGCTCATGCTTTCCACCTCAAGTTTCCAGTTGAACAGCGGCTGATGGGGTCTCTTCCTCCCCTTCCTCAGGTCCACTATTATCTCCTTTGTCTTGTCTGTGTTGAGGGTAAGGTTTTTGTCCTCACACCATGACACAAGGCTGGCTACCTCCCTCCTGTAGGATGCTTCATCACCACCAGTGATGAAGTGTGTCAGTGTGTCAGTGTGTCATCTGCAAACTTGATAATGTCCTTTTGGGAGGCAACACAGTCATGGGTGAAGAGGCTGTAGAGGATGGGGCTGAGGACACAACCCTGTGAGACACCCGTGTTTGTGATAATGCTAGCTGAGGTCCTGTTACTCATCCTGACAGACTGAGGGCTGCCAGGCAGAAAGTCCAGTAGCCAGTCACGGAGGGTGGGGTGCAGGCCAAGTGAAGACAGTTTGTCGGTGAGTTTGTGGGGGATGACCGTACTGAAGGTGGAGCTGCAGTCGACAAAGAGCATCCTAATGTAGGAGTCTTTATCTTTCAGGTGAGAGAGAGAATAATGGAGTGCTGCAGTGATTGCATCTGAGGTGTACCTGTTGGGGCGGTAGGCATTCTGCAGAGGGTCCAGGGTATCCTGTAAGCTGTCATGAATGAGAGGCAGCACCACTCTCTCAAAGCACTTCATGATAATTGGAGTGAGTGCTACAGGCCTGTAATCATTCAGGCAGGTCGGCGGGCTCCTTTTGGGGAGGGGATGATGGTTGTGGTTTTGAAGCAGGAGGGGGACTATGTTCTGGTTGAGGGAGAGGTTGAAGATGGATGTGAGAACGTCAGTCAGCTAGGCAGCATATGCTCTGAGAGCCTTTCCAGGGATGTTTTCTGGTCCTTCTGCCTTGTGGGGGTTGATATCCCCCAGTGCTCTGTTTACCTGGCCTGATGAGACGTTTAGTGGGTGTGTGTGTGTGGGGGGGGGGGGGGTGCATGTGTGTGTGTCTCCTCTCTGCACTGTAGCTGGAGGTTTCAAAGCAGGTGTAAAAGATGTTGAGATCATCCGGCAGGTTGTCTTTGGAGCTAGTGGTGCTGCTGTTGGTCCTCTTGTAGTCTGTGATGTGTTGCAGGCCTTCCCATATGTTCCCCAGGTCAGGAGTGAAGTAGAAGCTTTCCAGCTTTTCTCTGTACTGCCTCTTGGTGTCACGACTCGCCGCTCATCAGCGGCTTCAGCTGCGCGCACACCTGCGCCTCGTCAGCAGCGGGCTATTTAGCCCACTCGGCCCGGTGCTGCGGTCTGGAGCCGTCTGTTCGCATCAGCATCTTGTAGCTCGTGCATCAACCTATGATCACCAGCAGAACCTCAACCAAACGTAAGCATTCCTTACCTTTCTCCAAGCTCTTCACCCCTGTGCACAGGTGGATTCCTCGGCGGCGGATCTCCCCGTCATCGCCTACCAATCCCCACCATCAGCGCAGGCTCAGCAGGACACTGTCTTCCGGACTTCTCCCTTGCCAACGCCAGCCACCTGCATTCACAAGTAAGCGTCACACAGACTCATATCCCTGTCTAGGTGTGGTGCCCTTTACCCCTCGTCCTCTGCTCTCTCTCCATAGGGTTGTCCGGCTGTATGGCGCGCTGCTCTGCTTCCTGCACACCGGCGTTCACCCCCAACACATACACATACCGCATACATCCATTCAGACACACCTGCTTGTTGAATAAAGCTGTTAAATCTATCCTGAGTCTGTGTGCGTGTCTCCTGGGCCAGACGTTATGTCAGTACGGCTCCAGCAGAGCGGTTCAGCAGACAGCGGGCTCGCACGCCGTCTTTCCACCCTCGAGGCTCGGGTAGATTTAATTGCCCATCAACAGCAGGTGATTCTTAACCAGTTGGTTAGTATAACTCACCGGTTAGACCGCTTGGACTCCCAGCAGGCGTTCCCCTCGGCTCACCGGGGGGGTTAGCTCCTGCCGCTCCGGTGCCCGGTCAGCCTGTCCCCGGGACGCCCACTCGACTCACACCAATTCCAACCCCCGCCCGCTTTAGCGGGAAGCTCGGCGGAGCGCGGGGATTCATTATGCAGCGTGAGTCGGTGTTTCTGCGCATTCCCGGGGATTTTCCCTCGGACCACAACCGAATTGGCTACATCGGCAATCTTCTGGAGGGGCGAGCGCTAACCTGGGCTTACGCCGTCATGGCGAAGCCCAGTTACGCAAACCTCTCCTATAGCCAGTTCGTGCAGAGCTTTCTCGAGGTTTTTGATCATTCCCGGCGCGATAGCGTCCTCACTGACTGGCTCCTTGGTCTCCAACAGGGAAGCCGGTCAGCGGCGGATTATGCTATCGACTTCCGGGTCGCAGCGAAGGAGGTTGGCTGGGGTGAAGCCGCACTCTGTGGCATCTTCCTCCGCAGCCTCAGCTCTGGTCTGAGGGACGAGCTGGCTGGTCGAGATATCCTGGAGACGCTCGTGGAGCTGATCTCCACAACCATTAGCTTAGACAATAGGCTGCGTGAACGGTCCACCGAGCGGAAGTCTAGCAGCCGCTCGCGTGGAGGGCCCGTCCGCACGCCTCAAGCCCGCCCCCTGGCGTTACCTCCACCGGAATCTTCCGAGGAATCGGAGGTGATGGTGGTTGGACGGTCAAAGCTCCCCCTAGCAGAGAAACAGCGCCGCCGGCAGTTGGGCCTCTGCATGTATTGCGGAGGAGGTCAACACACCGTGGAGCATTGCCCGGAGAAGCCAAACGGGGAGGTCCGCGAGTCACTGTAGGGGGCCTCACGGACTCTAACCGGTCAAATCCCCTCACAAGTTTATCCTTGCCCATCCGATTCTGTCACAACACCACGGGGCATCTCACACACGCACTGGTGGACTCAGGAGCAGAGCATTTCAAAGAGCCTGGCAACCCAATTGGGTATCCCCTGCCACCCTCTGGCCGCTCCTTTCAGCCTGATCACCCTATCTCGTGCGCCCCTCGGACAAGTGACTCATCGCACGCAACCAGTCCCTGTCATTATCTCTGGTAACCACCGGGAGGATCTCATCCTGTACGTCCTGTCCTCCTCTGTGACACCTGTCATCCTCGGGTACCCCTGGTTGCGTCTGCACAACCCCGTGCTGGATTGGCAGACGGGAAGAGTCGCCTCCTGGAGTTCTTTCTGCATGGGCACTTGTTTACAATCCGCAGCCTGCGCCCCGTCCTCTCCTCCCCCGGCTAAGGACGCCGCACCTCCGGATCTCACCCTGGTGCCCTTGGAGTTCCATGACCTGGGCCTCGTCTTCAGCAAGTCCAGGGCGATGTCTCTTCCTCCTCACCGGCCCTACGACTGCGCCATCAACCTCCGCCCGGGGGCGCCCCTGCCTTCTGGACGCCTTTACAGCTTGTCAGCGCCAAAGCGGGAAGCGATGGATAGTTACATCAAGGAGTCACTCAACGCAGGAATCATCTGTCCCTCCTTGTCCCCGCTTGGCGCAGGGTTCTTCTTCGTGTCGAAGAAGGATGGGTCACTCCGCCCATGTATCGACTTCCGGGACTTGAATGACATCACGGAGAAGGATCGGTATACCCTGCCACTTATGGACATTGCCTTCCACTCCCTGCAGGGGGCGACCTGGTTCACCAAATTGGATCTTCGCAGTGCATATCATCTCATCCGGATCAGGGAGGGGGATGAGTGGAAGACAGCCTTTAGAACACCAAGTGGGCATTTCGAGTACCTGGTAATGCCTTTTGGACTGACCAACGCTCCCGCTGTTTTCCAACGCCTAATCAATGACGTCCTGCGTGATTTCCTCGGCCTCTTCGTGTTTGTATACCTGGATGACATTCTCATCTTCTCCAGGTCACGGGAGGAACATCAGGTGCATGTGAGGCGGGTCTTGCAGCAGCTGCTGGAAAACAGGCTTTATGTCAAAGCTGAGAAGTGTGAGTTTTACACCAAGACCACCTCCTTCTTAGGGTTTGTCATCTCACATAACCAGGTCCTACCTGACCCCGCAAAGGTTAAAGCGGTGGTTGAATGGCCCACGCCGACCTCCAGGAAGCAGGTCCAGCAATTCATTGGGTCTGCCAATTTCTACCGCCGCTTTGTGCCTAACTTCGGTGCCATCGTTGCCCCGCTGACCTGTCTCACGTCACCCAAGAACACTTTCCGCTGGACCGAGGAGGTTGCTGCGGCATTCCAGGCGCTGAAGACGGAGTTCTCCTCCTCCCGGGTCCTGACCCAGGTTGACCCCGCTCTGCAGTGCCTGGTGAAAGTCGACGCGTCAGATACGGGAGTGGGGGCGGTGCTGTCCCAACGATCACCCACCGATGGGGCCAAGCGACCCTGCGCCTTCTTCTCACGGCGTTTGTCTCCGGCCGAGCGGAATTATGACGTTGGGGACAGGGAGCTTCTTGCCATCAAGCTCGCCCTGCAGGAGTGGCGCCATTGGCTGGAGGGGGCTGCTTTACCATTCGTGGTGCTGACGGACCATAAGAACTTGGAGTATCTTCGATCTGCTAGACGTCTGAATGCCCGCCAGGCGCGCTGGTCCTTGTTCTTCGCCCGGTTCCGCTTCACCATTACCTATCGCCCTGGCTCTAAGAACGGTCTACCCGATGCCCTCTCCAGGCAGTTTGCCCCTGAGACGTCAGAGGAGCCAGGTCATACCATCCTACCCAGCTCGTGTGTGGTGGGGGCAATTTCCTGGGCCATCAAGGACAGGATCCGGAGGGCGCAGGAGACTGAACCGGACTCTGGTGGCGGACTGGAGGGAAGACTGTTCGGGTCTTCTGTCTTCTCTGTCCGGGGGGAGGTCATCCACTGGGTACACACCTCCAAACTCGCCTGCCACCCTGGCGTTTCCCGGCTAGTGGCCCTCCTCCAGCGTTCCTTCTGGTGGCCAGGTTTACAGAAGGACGCCGCCAACTACGTCCGGGCGTGCCCTGTGTGTGCCACCGCCAAGTCAGGTAATTCTCCACCCGCGGGTCTGCTCCATCCCCTGCCGACCCCTGGCAGGCCCTGGTCCCACATAGCCCTAGACTTCGTCACCGGTCTTCCAACCTCTAACTCCTATAACACCGTTTTGACCATCGTGGATCGATTCTCCAAGGCCGCCCACTTCATGCCACTTCGGGGTCTTCCAACGGCGCGGGAGACAGCAGACCTCCTTGTTCAGCACATGGTCAGGCTACAGGGGATACCAGTGGACGTTGTCTCCGATCGGGGGCCCCAGTTTGTCTCAGAGGTGTGGAAGTGTTTTTGCAATGCCCTGGGGGCCACAGTTAGCCTCTCCTCCGGTCACCACCTGCAATCCAACGGGCAGTGCGAACGGGCCAACCAGGAGCTGGAAGCTGCCCTAAGCTGTGTCACTTCCTCTAACCCGTCCTCCTGGAGCACGCACCTGTCTTGGGTAGAGTACGCCCATAACACAGCTTGGTCTTCTGCCATAGGGATGTCCCCCTTCAAGGCGTCCTTGGGTTATGATCCACCTTTGTTCCCGGAGCAGGAGGCGGAACTGGCGGTTCCTTCCATCCAAGCGCACCTGAGACGGTGTCGGGCTCTGTGGACCAAGACACGCGACGTGCTCTTGCGCACGGCGGCGCGCAACAGCACCACGGCTAATCGCCACAGGAGACCAGCCCCTGCCTACCGGGTGGGACAACAGGTCTGGTTGGCCACTCAGGATATCCATCTTAAGGGTGAGAAGAGGAAGTTGGCCCCACGCTTCGTTGGCCCCCACACCATTTCTAAAATTGTTAATCCGGTGGCTGTGCGTCTGGCCCTCCCCCCCTCCCTCCGCATTTGTCCCACTTTCCACGTATCCAGAATTAAACCCTATGTCTCCGACCCTCTCTGCCCCCCGCCCGCAGTGCCGCCCGCGCCTATGATGATCGATGGCCACCCGACCTGGGGAGTCGTCTCCCTCTTGGACTCCCGGCGCTGAGGTTGCGGGCTGCAGTATTTGGTGAACTGGGAGGGATTTGGTCCTGAGTGGAGGTCCTGGGTGCGCTCTTCTTTGGTGTTGGACAAGAGTCTCATCACGGAGTTCCACCGGGCGCATCCGGACAAACCAGCACCAGGAGGTGCTGCTGGGGGGGGGGGGGGGAGTACTGTCACGACTCGCTGCTCATCAGCGGCTTCAGGCACAGGCACACCTGCGCCTCGTCAGCAGCGGGATATTTAGCCCACTCGGCCCGGTGCTGCGGTCTGGAACCGTCTGTTCGCATCAGCATCTTGTAGCTCGTGCATCAACCTATGATCACCAGCAGAACCTCAACCAAACGTAAGCATTCCTTACCTTTCTCCAAGCTCTTCACCCCTGTGCACAGGTGGATTCCTCGGCGGCGGATCTCCCCATCATCGCCTACCAATCTCCACCATCAGCGCAGGCTCAGCAGGACGCTGTCTTCCGGACTTCTCCCTTGCCAACGCCAGCCACCTGCATTCACAAGTAAGCGTCACACAGACTCATATCCCTGTCTAGGTGTGGTGCCCTTTACCCCTCGTCCTCTGATCTCTCTCTATAGGGTTGTCCGGCTGTACGGCGCACTGCTCTGCTTCCTGCACACCGGCGTTCACCCCCAACACATACACATACCGCATACATCCATTCAGACACACCTGCTTGTTGAATAAAGCTGTTAAATCTATCCTGAGTCTGTGTGCGTGTCTCCTGGGCCAGGCATTATGTCACTTGGCTGTTATTATAGCCTTCCTCAGTCCATACTTTACAGCTTTTTACTCGACCTCATTGCCTGTTCTTAATGCAAGAGAGCATGCACTCAGCATCTGACGTACCTGATTGCTGATCCAGGGCTTCTGGTTGGGGAAATTCCTGACTTGAATGGTTGGCACGATGGTATCAACACGCGTGCTGATGTACCCTGTCACATACTCAGCATAGTCCTGTATGTTTACAGAAGAGTCCTCCTGGATGGCTGCAGCTTTAAACACATCCCAGTCTTTACAAGCAAAACAGTCTTGCAGGGTGCTCTCAGCCTCTGGAGTCCAGTGTTTAATGTCTTTAATGACAGGGTTTGTTTGTCTTAGCTTTTGTCTGTAGGCTGGGTACATAAACATTGAGATGTGATCTGACTGTTCGAAGTGAGGGCGGGGTGCCGCTCTGTATGCATCGCATATGTTAGTGTAAACATGATCCAGTGTGTTCTTATTGCGGGTGGGAATGTCCACATGCTGGTAATATTTGGGAAGTACAGTCCGTAAATTGCACTGGTTAAAGTCAACAGCAACAATAAAAACAGAATCTGGATGGGTCGTCTCTACTGCGCTGATGATGTCATGGAGTTTGTGTAGCGCTGCTGTGCTGTTGCTTTGAGGGCAGATGTAAACAACAGCCAAAAACACAGCAGTGAATCCCCAGTGAATTGGGGTAAATGGTTGTCAGCAGGTGGTGCTGCGGCTTCCTGTGGTAACGAATCATCACTTACTGTATTGCTGGCTGTCTGTGGTTTGCTCTGTTGTTAGCTCTCCTCATTCTCCTGAGGATTTTGCCTTTAATTGTATTTTATCACTTTTTTCCATCTACCGTTAGCTCTCACTTCTGTTTATCAAGCCTCTTGCACCTGTGTGCACACTCAGTGTCATCTAATCACTCTCTTTAGCCTTCTGTTCACCTTCCATCTGTGTTTTTGTTAGCTTCGGGTTAGCCACTAGCTATGGCTACTAGCTCTCCTTCCCCTTCTCCTCTGGTGTGCTCTCTCTGTCAGATGTTGAGCTACACCTCTGTCTCTTTTAGTGATAACGGTAAATGTAATAAATGTTGTCTTTTTGAGGTGCTCGAGGTAAGGTTGTCTGATTTGGAATCCCGGCTCCACTGCATTGAAACACTGTCTGCGCCAGTTAATAACAACATATGCCTCCTAGCTGCAGCGGAGCTCCCTAACTTAGGGCAGCCTGCTAGCGGTCCTCCGGTCCTCCTCAGCAGCGAGGAGACTGGGTGGGTGATGGTAAGAAGGAAGCCTAGTCGCAAAGCCCAGGTTCACCACCAACCTGTTCATGTTTCTAATCATTTTTCCCCGCTCAGCGACACACCCGCTGAGAAAAAACTCGAATCATTGGCGACTCTCTTGTCAGAAACGTGAACCTAGAGACTCCAGCAGCCATAGTCAAATACATTCCCGGGGCCAGAGCAGGCGTAAAAACAAGGAAAAAACCATACAAACAAGGAAAACCAGTAAAAACAAGGAAGCAATATGGTGCAAACAAGAAAAAAAACCAGTAAACCTAAGGAAACAACATGGTAAAAACCAGGAAAAAACATGGTAAAAAAAAAAACAAAAAAAACAAGGAAACAACATGGTTAAAACAAGGAAAAAAGCCACGGTAAAACAAAGAAAAAACATGGTAAAAATAAGGACAAATGTGGTAAAAACAAAGAAAAACATGGTAATAACAAGGAAACAACATGGTTAATTCAAGGAAAAAGCTTGGTTAAAAACAAGGACAAAACTGGAAAAACAAAGAAACAACATGGTTAAAACAAGGAAAAACTTGGTTAAAAACAAGGACAAAAAAGTGAAACCAAGGAAACATTTTTTTTAACAAAGAAAAAAACATGGTAAAAACAAGGAAAAAGCTTGCTTAAAAACAAGGACAAAACAGGAAAAACAAGGAAACAACATGGTTAAAACCAGGGAAAAACATCGTAAAAACAAGGAAAAAGCTGTCACGATCATGGGGGAGCATGGGGGAATTCCACCATGCTCAGTCTCTTCCTTTTTTCATATTTGTATAGTGTTGTGTTTTTGAGTTCTAATTTGTGTTATTTTATCTTTGGTTGGTTTTCACATTTTCTGTATTGTTTCTTAGTGTGACTAATTTTCCTGTGTACGTTCCTTGTAATTTTGTCATTTATATATTTGGGTTTACTTGTGTCTTTATTTGTCATCGCATTACATTTGTGTCTTACCGTTTTTTTTCTCTCTCTCACCGGGGTTGTAGCTGTCAGAGGCACTTCCAGGTTTGTCCCTGGTTGTAGGCAGTGCCCCTGTCAAGCTGTCAGCCCTGTCTCCTCTCCTCATGGCTCACAACTGATTTTAATCATCTTTACCTCCTTCCCGCTCGTGTGATCCACACCTGCTATCATTTATGTTTATTGGTTGCTTGTCTTATTTAAGGACTGTGGTTCTTGTCACTCATTGCTGGAGTCTTAAGATTCCTTTTAAGTAGAACCCTGTTCCCGTTGTGACATTTTGTTACCAGCGGATTCCTGTCTCCTCCTTTGCCGTTTTTGTTTATAAGTTTACTTTTTGCACAGTTTGGATTTTGTGTTTGTGCACTTTCTGGACTTTGTGTTTTGTTAATAAAAATCACAAACTGCAGTTTGGGTCTTTCCTCTCCACCCCGAGGGGCAATTCATGTCAAAAGCTTAGTTAAAAACAGGAACAAAACAGGAAAAACAAGGAAACAGCATGATAAAGACAAGGAAAAAAAAAGCTTGGTAAAAACAAGGAAACAACATGTCACGCCGCGCCGCTCATCAGCGGCGCCACCTGCTCGCACACCTGCTCATCATCAGCGGCGAGGGATATAAGCCGCCTCGCCCTGAGCTTCGGCCTGAAGCCGTCAGATTTCGCTCATCATTATTGCTGTGAGAACTATTACCTCTTCAGCCATCATTTCGGTAAGAATCCCTTACCTTTTCCCTTTGAAGTCTGCTCCCCTGTGCACAGGTGGATTTCCCGGCGGCGGACTTTTCCTCTCCATCTCCATCACCTCGCTGCTGCACCGGGCCCTGCAGGTGGCTGTCTACCGGGTCTCGTCCCTTGCTGTGCCAGCCATCTATCCCATCCAAGTAAGCTCTTCTCTCACTATCATATCTCCTGTGTTGGTGTGTGCCCGTCACCCTTCTCCTTGTGCTTTTCCCATAGGGTTGTCCGGCTGTACGGTCTCCTGCCTCTGTGCCCGAAGCAGACGCTGCCACCAACACATCTACATCTCGCAGACACACATCCATTCACTCCTGTTGCTAATAAACTATTTGAACTACTCTGAGCCCGTGTGTGTGCGTCTCCTGAGCCGTGCATCATGTCAGTACGGCTTCAGCAGAGCGGCTCGGCAGACGGCGGGCTCGCACACCGGTTTTCCACTCTCGAGGCTCGAGTGGATCAGATAGCCTATCAGCAACAGGTGATTTTTAATCAGTTGTTAAATTTAACTAACCGGTTGGGCCGCTTGGACCCCCAACAGCCGTTCCCCCCGGCTCGTCAGGGTGGCGCAGCTCCTGCAGCTCCAGTGGCCGTCCAGCAGACTCCGGGTGCACCGGTTCGGCTCACGCCCATTCCAACCCCCGCCCGCTTTAGCGGTAAGCTCGGCGGAGCGCGGGGGTTTATTATGCAGTGTGAGTCCGTTTTCCACCATGTGCCCGGAGTCTTTCCCTCAGATCATAGCCGAATTGGTTATATCGGGAATCTCCTGGAGGGACGAGCATTAACATGGACCTACGCCGTAATGGCGAGGCCCAGTTATGCCACCCTCACATATGACCAATTCATGAGACGCTTCCTGGAGGTCTTTGACCACACTCTTACCGAGACAGTCCAGGTCGATCGGCTTCTCGCCCTCCAGCAGGGAAGCCGGTTGGCAGCGGACTACGCGGTTGACTTCCGGGTAGCGGCGGAGGAATTAGGCTGGGAGGAACGCTCCCTCTGCGGCCTTTTCCTCCGCAGTCTCAATGATGATCTGAGGGATGAACTGGCTGGGTGGGATATCCCTGAGACGCTAGCGGAGCTGACATCCTTAGCGATTAGTTTGGACAACAGGCTGCGCGAGCGCTCCTCGGGATGGAAGTCGTCTTCTTCTAGCCCTCGTGGAGTCTCGCCGCGCCTGTCCCAAGCTCGCCCCCTGGTGGCGCCGCCACCATCGTGCCCCGAGGAGTCGGAGCCGATGGTGACGGGCTGGACAAAGCTTTCCCCTGCGGAGAAACAACGCCGCCGTGAGTTGGATCTCTGCATGTATTGCGGAGATGACCAACACACGGTGAAGCTTTGCCCACAGAAAGCCAGTCGGCAGGGTCCGCGAGTCACTGTAGGGGTCCTCGCGGATGTCAACCGGTTAAATACTCTCACTCAATTGAAGCTGCCCATCCGTTTCTGCCACAACCCCACTGGGCATCTCACCCACGCACTGGTGGATTCGGGCGCAGAAGGCAGCTTTATTTCACAAAGCCTGGCAACCCGATTGGGCATCCGCTGCCAGGCACTCAAAAACCCCATCTCCCTGGTCAACCTCTCCCGTGCTTCCCTTGGGAGAGTCACGCACCAGACCATCCCGGTCCCGGTGATCATCTCTGGTAACCACCGGGAGGAGATAACCTTTCTCATCCTGCCCAACTCTGTGTCGCCCGTCATCCTGGGGTATCCCTGGCTATGCCTCCACAACCCTGTCCTGGATTGGAAGTCAGCTGGGGTGTCGGCATGGAGCACGTTCTGCATGGGCACCTGTCTTCAGTCCGCTGCCTGCTCTCCGTCCGCTTCTTCCCCTGCTACGGACGCTGCACCCCCGGACCTGTCCCTGGTGCCTCTGGAATTTCACGACCTGGGTATGGTATTTAGCAAGACCAAAGCTATGTCTCTCCCTCCTCATCGGCCCTATGACTGCGCCATCAACCTCCGCCAGGGGGCACCCTTACCTTCTGGTCGGCTCTACAGTCTGTCGGCGCCGGAGAAGGAGACGATGAACGCCTACCTTAAGGAGTCGCTGAGCGCGGGGATAATCCGCCCATCGTCATCACCCGTGGGGGCAGGGTTCTTCTTCGTTGGAAAGAAGGACGGATCCCTCCGCCCTTGCATAGACTATCGGGCTCTAAATGACATCACGGAGAAGGATCGTTACACCCTGCCCCTCATGGACACTGCTTTCCACTCCCTCCAGGGGGCGACCTGGTTCACCAAGCTGGATCTACGCAGCGCGTACCACCTCGTCCGGATCCGGGAGGGAGATGAGTGGAAGACAGCCTTCCGTACCCCGAACGGCCACTTTGAATACCTGGTAATGCCGTTCGGGTTGACCAACGCTCCTGCCGTCTTTCAGCGCCTCATCAATGACGTCCTCCGGGACTTCATCGGCCTCTTTGTGTTCGTCTACCTGGACGATATACTCATCTTCTCCAAGTCCAGGGACGAGCACCAGGTCCATGTGAGGCGGGTCCTCCAAAGACTGCTGGAGAACCGGCTATACGTGAAGGCTGAAAAGTGTGAATTTTATGCTAAGACTACATCCTTCCTGGGATTCATCATCTCACATGACCAGGTGCGTCCAGACCCAGAGAAGGTGAAGGCGGTGGTAGAATGGCCTACACCTGCATCGAGGAAACAGGTGCAACAGTTCGTTGGTTTTGCGAACTTCTACCGCCGCTTTGTCCCTAACTTCAGCTCCATCGTCGGACCACTGACCCGCCTCACGTCCCCTAAGGTCCCGTTCCGGTGGACCGAAGAGGCCGCAGCTGCCTTTCAGGCGCTGAAGGCGGAGTTCTCCTCCTCCCGGGTCCTTCGCCAGGTCGACCCCGCGCTGCAGTGCATCGTGGAGGTGGACGCCTCGGACACGGGAGTGGGGGTGGTGCTATCTCAGCGGTCGCCTGACGACGGCGCCAAACGGCCCTGCGCCTTCTTCTCCCGGCGCTTGTCCCCGGCGGAGAGAAACTACGACGTGGGGGACAGAGAGCTCCTGGCCATCAAGCTCGCGCTGCAAGAATGGCGCCACTGGCTAGAGGGGGCGGACCTGCCGTTCGTGGTCCTGACGGACCACAAGAACTTGGAGTACCTTCGCTCATCAGCGGCGCCACCTGCTCGCACACCTGCTCGTCATCAGCGGCGAGGGATATAAGCCGCCTCGCCCTGAGCTTCGGCCTGAAGCCGTCAGATTTCGCTCATCATTATTGCTGTGAGAACTACTACCTCTTCAGCCATCATTTCGGTAAGAAGCCCTTACCTTTTCCCTTTGAAGTCTGCTCCCCTGTGCACAGGTGGATTTCCCGGCGGCGGACTTTTCCTCTCCGTCTCCATCTCCTCGCTGCTGCACCGGGCCCTGCAGGTGGCTGTCTACTGGGTCTCGTCCCTTGCTGTGCCAGTCATCTATCCCATCCAAGTAAGCTCTTCTCTCGCTATCATATCTCCTGTGTCGGTGTGTGCCCGTCACCCTTCTCCTTGTGCTTTTCCCATAGGGTTGTCCGGCTGTACGGTCTCCTGCCTCTGTGCCCGAAGCAGACGCCGCCACCAACACATCTACATCTCGCAGACACACATCCATTCACTCCTGTTGCTAATAAACTATTTGAACTACTCTGAGCCTGTGTGTGTGCGTCTCCTGAGCCGTGCGTCATGTCACAACATGTCAAAAACAAGGAAAAAATTGTAAAAACAAGGAAACAATATGGTAAAAACAAGAAAAAAAAACTGTTTAAAAAAGGAAAACAACCGTTAAAAAAAGAAGAAGAAAGAAACAACATTGTAACAAGAGCCAAATAACAGAATAAAAATAGTAAAATATGAGAGCAGTGGAAAAAAATGGTAAAATCAGGGAAAAACTGCTACAAACAAAGAAAATCATGGTAAAAAGCAAGGAAAAAGCATGGTTAAAAGTGGGAAATAATGTGATAAAACTGGGAAACTGTAAGAGCAATGGGAAATGTGGAAAATTTTGGTCATCCAGAGATGAAAAAAGTAGAATGGAAAAAGGGAAAATGTGAGCGCAGAAGAAAATATGGTAAAATCAGGAAAATTTATGACTTTTTTTCTCTAAAAGTTGAGCCTTTGACCCTTGTTTTACTTTTGTTGGCACTTTCTTTAGTTTAACAGGTGTGAATTCTTCTCCATCACTAAAACATGGCTGCCCAAACAAAGTCCTTCTATCCCCCCAAAACGCAGGCGTGGCCCTGACGTTACGTCAGCAGGCTGAACCTGATAAGCGGAGCTAACAGCTGACGCTAACAGCTAATGCTAACAGCTAATGCTAACAGCTAACGCTAGCATCAGCCACAGATCTCAGAACAGAAACCCTGGTCCGGACAAACCCCTGATCCTGTCTCCATCCAGACGCCACTCCCTCCCATCTCTGACTTTATGTCTGATTTTAACAGTCATCTAAAACTTTGAAGTCGTTTCAGATGGAGATAGTGACCTGTCAGCTTCTCCTCGGTTGGGTCATCAAACCAGCTTCCTGTCCTCATAATGAGCCGCTCTAATCTTCAGTTCCAGGCTGAGAACCTCTTCCAGTGACTCGTAAAGAACACAGAAGCTCATCAGCAGCTTAGCCTCCGTCTGAATGTTCCAGAACAGACGGCAGAAATCGCCTCCAAAATAGAAAACCCATTAACAGCGGCCCCAAAGATTTGTCCGCCGACTCGGTCCCCCCCACACCCACCACCACCCCACTCATCAAATCGCTGCATTTCTCCACTCTCATCAAACACGCTTCTTCTTCTTCTACTGTGGGAACGAGGCTGAGCTGCTGAACTCACATGTGGAGGGATTATGAGGATGGGGGTTCAGTTTGGGGGGGGGGGGCCGGGTGTAGGAAACAAGTTTGTCAGCACGCTGCTGCCAAGGGCAGCAGGTGATTGGACGGGAGATGAGGGGGTGCCGTTAAGCTGACACCCCTCATCCCCATTCATAGATGGGGGGTTGGGGGGGGTGCCATTCCCCCCACATCTGGAAAAAAAAAGAGAATTGTCCCTCAGTGTCATCATAAACCTTCTGTTACTCCACTGAATAAAATTACTTTAAAACAATAACTGAATGAATAACTGAATGAATAATTGAATGAATGAATGAATGAATGTGAATTTTATGCAATAATGAACATACAATAAAACAATACAAATATGTAGAACACATGTAAGAACAAGTCAGAATCAGAATCAGAATCAGATTCAGAATCAGATTTATTGCCATTGTTCATGTAGTACACAAACTAGGAATTTGTCTCGGTGCAATGCTACAACATTAAAACATGATAAGATAAAGAGATTTTAAAAAAAAAAATAAAGACTAAAACCATGCAATAAGTGTAGAATAATAAATAATAATAATAATAATAATAATAATAATAATAATAATAATGAGTAATACTAGTCACAGCAGTTTTAAATAAATTAGCAAGTAGCAGATGATGTGCAGTCAATAATGCAACAGAAAAACAGTGATGAATGTCATGAGTCTGGTTGAGCTGCTGTACATAGTACACGAGAGTCAATAAGTCACTTAATGTTCAGCAGTCTGATGGCAGAGGGGAAGAAGCTGTTCATGTGCCGGGAGGTTTTAGTCTGAATGGACCGAAGTCTTCTACCTGAGGGGAGGGTGGCAAACAGTACGTGACCAGGGTGTGAAGGATCGGCTATGATCCAGCCAGCACGCCTCCGGGTCCTGGAGATGTACAGATCCTGGAGAGATGGGAGCTTGCAGCCAATCACCTTCTCAGCAGTGCGCACGACACGCTGCAGTCTTAGTCTGTCCCTGGCAGTGGCTGCTGCGTACCACACGATTATGGAGGAGGTGAGATGGACTCGATGATGGCCGTGTAGAACTGCACTAACATCTTGGTGGGTAGCTTGAGCTTCCTCAGCTGCCGCAGAAAGAACATTCTCTGCTGGGCCTTTTTGATGAAGGAGCTGATGGTCGGCTCCCACTTGAGGTCCCGGGTGATGGTGGTGCCCAAGAAGCGGAAGGAATCTGCAATGGTGATGGGAGAGCCTGTGATGGTGAGGGGGGGGCAGGGGGGTTGTGACTTTCCTGAAGTCCACAATCATCTCCGCTGTCTTCAGAGCGTTCAGCTGCAGGTTGTTGTGGCTGCCCCAGGACACCAGCTGAGCCACCTCTCTCCTGTAGACAGACTCATCGCCGTTGGAGATGAGCCCGATGAGGGTGGTGTCGTCCGCAAACTTGATCAGCTTAACAGACTGGTGGGTGGAGGTGCAGGAGTTGGTATAAAGGGAGAAGAGTAGGGGGGAAAGTACACAGCCCTGGGGTGATCCGATGCTGATGCTAACAGAGTCTGAGACAGACTTCCCCAGCCGCACATGCTGCCTCTGGTCCGTCAGGAAGTCGGTGATCCACCTGCAGAGGGAGTCAGGCACGCCGAGCAGGGACAGCTTGTCCTGGAGCAGAGCGGGGCGGATGGTGTTGAATGCAGAGCTGAAGTCCACAAACAGGATCCTGGCGTAGGTTCCCGGGGAGTCCAGGTGCTGCAGGATGGAGTGGAGGGCCAGGTTGACTGCATCGTCCACAGACCTGTTGGCACGGTAGGCAAACTGCAGCGGGTCCAGGAGGGGAGTGGTGATGGACTTGAGGTGGGACAGGACCAGGCGCTCAAAGGACTTCATGACTACAGAGGTGAGCGCTACAGGTCTGTAGTCGTTAAGTCCAGTGATCCGTGGCTTCTTGAGGACAGGGATGATGGTGGAGGATTTGAGGCAGGTCAGCACGTGGCATTGCTTAAGGGAGGTGTTAAAAATGTCTGTGAAGACAGGAGCCAGCTCTTTCGCACAGTGTCTCAGGGTGGAGGGAGACATGCCGTCCAGACCGGGGGCCTTGCGTGGGTTCAGTCTGGAGAACTGTCTGTGCACGTCCTGCACACTGATGACAAGGGCGGGGGGGGGTGGGGGAGTGGGGGGACCGCTTTTGATGAATTAGCGGCCAAGAAGGCAGTGGAGCTGGGTGTGGGGGGGGAGCTGGACACAGCTGACGAGGTGTCAAAACGGGCGTAATGTCGGGACAGTTTTTGACAAAGGGCTTTGTCATCCTGACCTTTAGAAGCCTGAGGCCAATAGTTGGTGATTTGCCTCAGTTCTCTCCACACAGAAGCCGAGTCATTAGCAGTGAACTGCTGCTGGAGTCTCTCAGAATACACAGATTTAGCTCTCCTCAGCTCTCTGCTAAACTGATATTTAACCTCCCTGTAGCAGTCCCTGTCTCCACTTTTCAACGCTGCTTCCTTCTCCTTCCTGATCTGTCTGAGCTTGGCAGTGAACCAGGGCTTATCATTAGAGTATCTCACCTTGGTGCGCGATGGAAGAATGCTCTCCTCACAAAAGTTGATGTATGAGTTCACAGTGTCTGTGTACTCATTAAGATCATGTGTGGCTCCTTTAAACATGTGCCAGTCAGTTATTTCCATGCATGTGTTCAGTTTCTCTCCAGCTTCACTGGTCAATTTCTTCCTGGTGGTCACAACAGGTTTAGTGAGCTTCAGTCTCTGTCTGTATGTGGGAATGAGGTGGACCATCACGTGATCAGATAATCCAAGCGCAGCGCGGGGAACAGCGCGATATGCGTCCTTCACTGTGGTGTAACAGTGATCTAGTGTGTTCTCACCTCTGGTTGGACATTTAATAAACTGTTTGTATCGGGGGAGCTCGTGACTCAGATTGCTCTGGTTAAAGTCACCAACCACAATAACCAGGGAGTCCGGGAAAGTCCGCTCCGCATGTTGGATGTGATCTGCGAGCGCGCGCTGAGCGGGAGGGGCATACACGGCGATCAATACAAATGAAGCAAACTCCCGCGGGGAATAAAATGGCTTGCAGTTAATGGAGAGAAATTCTAGGTCGGGAGAACAGTGCTGGGAAATCACGGTTACATCAGAGCACCAGCTGCTGTTAATGTAAAAGCATACTCCTCCTCCTTTAGACTTACCGGAGAGCTCTGTGACGCGATCAGCACGAAACAGCTGAAATCCCTCAAGGCTGATCGCGCTGTCCGGAGTAGAATCATTAAGCCAAGTCTCAGTAAAACAGAGGGCGGACGAATTAACGAGGTCCTTAAATCGCATCAGCAGTCTCAGTTCGTCTACCTTGTTTGAGAGAGAGTTGGTATTGGTCAGAAATATTCCAGGCAAGGCTGTGCGCGTGCCCCTCTTCTGAAGCCGTTCGAGAGCTCCCGCACATTTTCCTCTCTTCCGCCGTCTCACTTTTTGGGCTAGAAAGTGGACCAGATCGGCGGCAGGAGCCAAAAAAACCGGGAGAAGGTCCGTGGGAGTGAAAGACCTGATATCTAGAAGCTCTTCTCGGGTATAAGAGCAGGCAGACACACAACTGATGAACAGAAACAAACAAATTAAAGGGCAGCGAAGCACCATGGCGGCCACTGTGGGCGCCATCTTGGATCGAAGGGTCTAGGCTGAAAGGGTCTAGGCTAAAGCTAGCGCTTATATAGCGCCTACTGTGTTACAATTTTAAAATCAAAAACATAAAAGTTACAAGTTTAGCTCCCAGCATTTATAGTGAGACGCTGAGAGATTTTCTCATCTTTGTACAATTTTTTGAATTGTTTCAGAGTTGAACATGTTTTAATATTTTCAGAGCAACAGTTCCACAGTTTAACTCCAGTGACAGACATGCGATGATACTTTGTATTTGTTCTAACCTTTGGTTTGTTAAAAACAGAGTTAATTCAATTCAATTCAATTCAATTCAACTTTATTTATATAGCGCCATTTCACAACAACAGTCATCTCATAGCACTATCAACTGTAGGGAGGACCCCCACAGTTGCAGAAAGACCCCAACAATCAGGCGATCCCCTGTGAGCAAGCACTTGGCGACGGTGGAGAGGAAAAACTCCCTTTTAACAGGAAGAAACCTCCAGCAGAACCAGGCTCAGGGAGGGGCAGTCATCTGCTGCGACTGGCTGGGGGGTGAGGGGATAGAGAAGAAGAAAAGAACAGACATTTAGAGAGCAAACAGCACGATGGGGACTCAATCTATGGGAGAGAACAAACAAATGTTAATGACCAGCAAAAAAAAAAAAATATTTCATAGAGAGTGAGGAAAGGAGTGATGCCCAGTGCATTACTGGAGGTCCCCCGGCTGACTAAACCTATTAGCAGCATAACTAAGGGAGGGTTCAGAAAACACATGATCCCTCCCTAATTGTAGGCTATATCAAAAAGGTAGGTTTTAGCCCTATATAGTTACCTCTTAGCTCATATTTGCTTCCCCTATTTTCAATCCATCCATCCATCCATCTTCTTCTGCTTAATCCCTTTCAGGTCGCAGGGGGCTGGAGCCTATCCCAACATCTTTGGGCGAGAGGCAGGGTCCACCCTGGACAGATCACCAGTCCATCGCAGGGCCAACAGAGAGACAGACAACCATTCACTCTCACAGTCACACCTAAGGACAATTTAGAATCCCCAGTTTGATGCCAATTAACCTAACTTGCATGTTTTTGGCATGTGGAAGGAAACCGGAGAAATCCCGGAGTAAACCCACGCAGACACGGGGAGAACATGCAAACTCCACACAGATCACTGTTGGTTGGGGGCTGGGATCGAACCCAAGATCCCCCGGCCAAGGGTGAGTTGCTGTGCTGCCGCAGCGCTAACCACTCCGCCACCGTGCTGCCCCCCTATTTTTAAACAGTCTCTTAATATTAACAGGTAATTGGTGATTATTTGCTTTGTACATGATTTGAATGATGTTATAATCTACCAGATTTCTAAATTTAGGAGTACTTGTGCATAACCGTGCATGCCTGTAGAAACCAAGTGTAAGCAAGTATTTCTGCATGCCCGTAGAAAGTTACTGTTACCATGGCAACAGTAACCATGGGGATGCCTGCCTTTGATTTTTGACATGGTTACCATGGCAACAGTACCCATTGTTAAACCTGCCTTTGATCTTTGACGTCACCACTTATTCAGTGATGCCTGCCTTTGATCTTAGATGATGTGTCTGCCTGGAAACTGTAACCATGGCGATGCCTGCCTTTGATGTCTCCCTGGCCCATAGCCCATGAACGCCCATAGCCCCTCTTTGGACATTCAAAAAAGATTTCCCCTCCTAAACTTCCGCTTATCCGGGGAGGCTAAAATTCAGCGATGCACACCCTTGTAACCTCAGCACAGCACGTATCAAATCTGAGGCCAGTAAGATGAACGGTTCAGGAGATATGCACGAAACACACACACAGACATACAGACAGAGATTTCTTGCATTATAATATGATGTAATTGAATGAATATTGGATTCATTGGTGTCATATCCGGCTCTAGGGAGCCGGGCAATCAGAGCCAGGGGCAAGCCAGTGAGTCGAGATGGTTTATTTTGGGTAAGGGATAAGGGATGAGGAGAGCACAGATACTCATGCAGAGGTACACTCACAGGTTGCACAGCGCAGAGGTAAGCAGCTCGTACCGGACGTGGGGGTAGCAAGACGTACATCCTCACAGCGGGATACAAACACAGGAATGCTGCAAGGGGAGTTGAGGCTGACACCAGACGAAGGGGCTTCAGCCTAGCAGTGCTTATGTCGCAGCCCCGAGTCATCGAGGCTGCTCCTATTTATCCTCATTGGCAGCGCCCCAGCTGATGAAGACTAATTGGCCCCAGCCGTCCATAATGCTGCCAGCTGGGGGCCCAGCTGAGACGCCGCTCAATGGGAGGCAGGGATGAGGGAAAACATGGGCTCAGTGCCGAGACGGCATCTCAACCCATGGTGACAGAGCCCCTCCCTCAAGGTCGGGCTCCTGAACGACCAGGAACATCCCAGCCCCCCCCCCCCCCCCACCTAGGGTGGGAGGAAGGGAGGCGGACCGAAGGGGAAGAAGCCAAGGGAAGGACAACACCAATGGGGCAATGTAGGGTAGCGGGAAAGAAAAACCCAAATACAATACTGACAAAACTGAATAATTAACCCAGGTACAGATGGGGAGAAGAACTGGGTCAACACGCCGGTTACATACTACCCAGAGAGTACCAACCATGCGTGACCCAGAGCAAGAAAAAAAAAGAACCACCAAAAAGGTACAGGGCAAAAAATGCTGAGTATGGTCAAATAAAGGGAAAACACAATACACAGCACCAATATAAGTACATACACACAGTCACCAAGAAAAGTGACTGGAACAAATGGACAATTACAGAGCATGGTGTTACGGAAAACAAGGCACATGACTCTATAATGAACCAACAGGGCATAAAAAAGAAATACTGAGTGCAGGCAAAGAAAAACCCACACACATGAATATATAAATACCCACAGTCACCTAAAGAAATGAAAGTGACTGGAATGAATGGGCAACTGCAGAGTATGGTCTGAAAGGGAACAAAACATAACTCTACAATGCAAAAACGAGACTAAAAACATGGTACAAAAAATAAAATGCTGGGTACGAGGGAAGGAAAACGCACAGCACTATAAATACACATCCACCAACAGGACAGACATTACACCCAAGTGACCTTAATAACGATAAAAGAAAAAGTGACACCCGAGGTGTATGGCAGGCAGAGTCCAAAAATAGCCGAGATGGCTCCGGAGATCTCCCCGCCCATTGTCCAGCTGGCGAATCAGGGGAAGAGAAATGTTCGGACGGCGAACTCTGGACCCAGATCCCAGGAATCCAGTCCAACGGCTGCCGAACCAGGCCGCCCAAAGGCAAACACAGACCAGTGGGGGGAAACCAGATCGCCGAACCGAAAGTTTTGCGGGTCGGGTCGTCGACCCGCATCACTCAACCACCAGGACCGTTGAGACGGACGAAGGGTCAGAGCGGATCCCGGTGGAAGAGGCTCAGGGGAGAGCCGATGACGAGGGCGGCGGGCCTCAGGGAAACGGCCACCTCCTCACCGGACCTGGACAACACTGGGGCAGCACCCACGTCGGACCCCGATCGGGCCTCAGGCGAACCCACGTTGGACCCCGATTGGGTCTCGGGCGAACCCACGTTGGACACTGCACCAGAACCGACCTCCAACGTTGAACCCGGACCCTCCAGCACCACGAGGAACAGCAACTCCTCGCCGGTGACCCTGGAAGAAGGCTCAGAAGAGAAAACAGAACCGGGATCAGGATCACCGGCAGCGCCAGAACCCGGCGAGACGAGCTCAGACGCAGCGGGCGGCTGCACCCTGCTCGTCTCCCCTGGAGATAGGCTGAAGTGCTCAAAGATAAAAAGAGAGAAAAGAAAGGAGAGCACTCGCCTGATCTCGGGTTCTGACGCCGTCCAGGACTGCGAAGATCCAGGATCCGTCGTCAGGAGGTCGTTGTCAGGCTCCCATCTAGCCGCGTCGGGCCCCGCAGCCAGCACGATGGTCAGCGCAGCTTGAGATCCCTCCAGCTCAGGTAACCCCGCCGACGACCCACTCGGCGTGAAGCCAGAAGAATCTCGTCCCGCTGGACCGAACCGCTCCTCCGTGGAGACCCAGGGACGCTCAGTCGTCAGCGTAGACTCCACGCAGCAGTCAGTCCCCCTCCTCCGTCCGCAATGTAGCTGCGGAACCACAGGCCCTCTCCATATCCCACCACGTTGACCCGGAGCCGGGGACCGCTCGGCGGAGAGAGACACAGAGGATGCGGGATTAGGAAAACAGGTTACAGCAGGTGGGGAGAGTTCAGGGAGCTGCGAACCCTGAACTTCTCCTCCAGGGATGTGACAGAGCAAATCATTAAGCAGGTGTGAAAAAACAATGACTTGCCTGCCCCCTGGAGGTTGAGTATCGCCTGCTGTAGTGGAATCTGCTTCTTCCTCTCCCCGCCCGGCGATAACGGAGGACCCCCCGGGAATTCGTCTGAGGATCGCTCGCGTTGTCTCCAGCAGAGAGCTCACCAGGCCGGGATTCCAGGCACACACAGCGGTCAGGAAGCGCGTCGAGGAGGAGGGGGAAACAGCCGGGGTGAGCCAGCCCGAATGTCCAGGAATGACAGCGGGGGAACGAGGCTCAGGGGACGGGGCTGTAGGATCTCCACACTGACGAGGCGAAGGGATGACAGCTGCGTGGGAGGAACGGTCCTGACGATGACCCAGAACTGGATCCGGACGAGGTTCGTGCAGAGGTGACTCGGCGATGTGATGACGACTACTCCCAGGGGACGAAGCGAGGGGGAAACCCAGGATTCGCCGCTCCAGATCGGAGATCGAGACGAGGAAGGCGTCGAGCACGGGAAAGCTTCGTAGCCCTGAAGTCCTCACCATCAATCTCACTGCCGCCGCCACATGCCTGAAGGTGGTGACAGGAAACACAGTAGAGCTCGCGACAGCCACTCGACCCCGGACATAACTGCTGTCAGCTGCGGCTCCTAGAAGGGAATCCCGAGTGACGTGGCGCAGGTCGGGGGAAGTCCTCTGGTTGGCGCGAACTCCCGGACTGGAATGGCGGCAGGAACGGGACTCCGAAGCGGGGAAAGACGTCGCCCACTTCGACTCCCTGCCGGGATTTCCATCCACCCCGTGGAGCTTCTCTCGCTGTGTACCTGCAACGTCTATCCTGGCACTGTCCTCCAGATGGTACAGAGAGTGAGGGTGACAGTCCAGGAGTTCCTCAGCACGGCCCGGATGCCAGCGTCTCGCGTTGGAGGCGTCGTGCAGGGTGAAGAATGTCCCGTCGACAGCCTCCGAGATGGACCTTAGCTCGTCGCCCTGGCGCCGGAAGTGACTCCTGGGAAACGGCATGCTAGCAGCGCTGACACCCGGACAGAAAGGTACATTTCCACAGCGACTCACGGCCGCCGGCAACTCTTCTGGCTGCGACATACTGTCATATCCGGCTCTAGGGAGCCGGGCAATCAGAGCCAGGGGCAAGCCAGTGAGTCGAGATGGTTTATTTTGGGTAAGGGATAAGGGATGAGGAGAGCACAGATACTCATGCAGAGGTACACTCACAGGTTGCACAGCGCAGAGGTAAGCAGCTCGTACCGGACGTGGGGGTAGCAAGACGTACATCCTCACAGCGGGATACAAACACAGGAATGCTGCAAGGGGAGTTGAGGCTGACACCAGACGAAGGGGCTTCAGCCTAGCAGTGCTTATGTCGCAGCCCCGAGTCATCGAGGCTGCTCCTATTTATCCTCATTGGCAGCGCCCCAGCTGATGAAGACTAATTGGCCCCAGCCGTCCATAATGCTGCCAGCTGGGGGCCCAGCTGAGACGCCGCTCAATGGGAGGCAGGGATGAGGGAAAACATGGGCTCAGTGCCGAGACGGCATCTCAACCCATGGTGACAATTGGTTCACGGTAAGTTTTCAGTGATACAATGCGTACGGCTTTTTTCTGTAGTAAAAAGATTAAGTTTGTGTTTGTTTGTATGTGTCATGACGCCCGCAGGGCCATCATCAGTCTCAGCTGCACACACACCTGCTGCCAATCGTCAGCGGGCTTTAAGAGCCGGACCTGCCTGTGACTCAGCACGGAGCAGTCTGTCAAACTCCCACGGACACGTCTCTCGTCTACAGCCACATCCTAGCTCTTCTCCTAACCAAGAGCAACGCGTCACCACACGTAAGCTTAATCTCTTCTTACCTTGTCAAGTTCATCTCCCCTGTGCACAGGTGGATCTCCCTGGCGGCGGATTCCCTCTTCCCGGCGGCGGTCCAGCTCCACTCCAGCATCAAGGAAATTCGCACTCCTCCCTGCACAGAGCCAGACGTTGTCTCCCCGGCTATCGCCCTCAAGGCAAACCAGAGCCCAGCACCACCATCTGCAAAAGTAAGCGGCGGTCATAATTACACCCTTAGCGCTGGTGCTGAGTTAACACCTCTGCTTTATCTCCATAGGGTTGCCAGGCCGGACGGCATCCAGCTCTCCCCCAGCACGAGTCCTGCACCACACACACCACACTGTACATACACGCACGCATACACAAGACACGAGTTACTAATAAAAGGATAATTGTAATTCCCTCGAGTCTGTCTTCTGTCCCCTGGGTCCAGAATTATGTCAGTATGTGTTTCCCCAGATCTCCACACAGTATGTCATATAAGGAACTAACAGTGAATTACGCAAAATGCAAAGAGATTTCTGACACAGGAATTCCTTAACTTTATACAGTACGACAATGGATTTAGACATTTTAGTTTCAACATCATTTATGTGTGATTTCCATTTTAGTTTGTAATCAACAATGACCCCCAAGAACTCGGTTTCCAAAACTATGTCAATATCAGCATTGTTTATTTTAATTTTTCTGTGATTATATAGTTTGCGGTTTCCAAATAATATACATTTTGTTTTACCAAGGTGAATAGATAATTTGTTGGCAGTGAACCATTGATTGAATTAAGTTCATTTTCTACTGAATCCAGAAACTGCTTAAGATTTTCTCCACTACAAAAAAAGTTATGTCATCTGCAAATAAAGATACACTTGAGCAATTTAGACGCAGAACATAAATCATTAGTATACAAAATAATGGACCGAGTACAGAACCTTTTTTTTTTTTTTGTTACTTATTTATACCCGTAGGTAGATTTGTTTTGCGGTCTGGTAACAAGCCACCAGCTGCCGGTCGCTGCGTGCGCAAGCGCCCCGTATCCCTAACCTGCATGTTTTTGGCATGTGGGAGGAAACCGGAGAAATCCCGGAGTAAACCCACGCAACACGGGGGGAATATGCAAACTCCACACAGATCACTGTTGGTCGGGGGCTGGGATCGAACCCACGATCCCCGCACTCCCCCGGCCGAGGGTAAAACTGTGCTGCCACAGTGCTAACCACTGCGCCACCGTGCAGCCCTTGTGGCAGAACCTTGTGGTACCCCACGTCATCTTCAGCAACTCAGAGTATGTATTAATTACATGAACATATTGACATAATGTAGCACACAGGCCCAGGAAACACGCACGCAGGCTCAGGATAGATTTAACAGCTTTATTCAACGAGCAGGTGTGTGTGGATGGATGTATGCGGTACGAGAATGTGCTGGGGTGAACGCCGATGCGCAGGCAGCAGAGCAGCGCACCGTTCAGCCAGACAACCCTATGGAGACAAGAACAAAGGACAAGGGTAACGGGCACCACACCGAGACAGGGGATATAAGTGACGGTGTTGCTTACTTGCAGGGACAGGTGGCTGGCGTCGGCAGGCGATGAGCCCGGGAGACAGCGTCCTGCTGGGTCTGCGCAGAAGATGGAGATGCTATGGCGATGACGGGGGAAATCCGCCGCCAGGAGGGTCCACCTGTGCACAGGGGTGAGAACTTGGAAGACAAGGTAAGGAGTTCTTACGTGTCGTTGAATCTTTGCTGTTGATCTGAGGTAGAAACACGAGCTTTGGAAACACTGATGAGAACAGACGGCTCCAGACTGCAGCAGAGGGCAGAGTGGGCTAAATAGCCCGCTGCTGACGAGACGCAGGTGTGCGCGCAGCTGAAGCCGCTGATGAGCGGTGGGTCGTGACAGTACTCCCCCCTCTAGCAGCGCCTCCTGGCGCTGGTTTGTCCGGATGTGCCCGATGGAACTCCCTGATGAGGCTCTTGTCTAACACCCAAGAGGAGGGCACCCAGGATCTAAACTCCGGACCAAACCCCTCCCAGTCCACCAGATACTGCAACCCGCGCCCTCGGCGCCGGGAGTCCAGGAAGGAGGCGACTCTCCAGGCCGGGTGGCCGTCGATCATCATAGGCGCGGGCGGCGCTGCGGGCGGGGGGCGGAGGGGGTCAGACACATAGGGCTTGATCCTGGAAACGTGGAAAGTAGGACAAATGCGAAGGGAGAGGGGAGGGCCAGACGCACAGCCACCGGTTGATAATCCTGGAAATGGTGTGAGGACCAACGAAGCATGGTGCCAACTTCTTCTTCTCCCCCTTAAGGTGGAAATCCTGAGTGGCCAACCAGACTCATTGACCCACCTGGTAGGCAGGGGCCGGTCTCCTGCGGCGGTTGGCAGTGATGCTATTACGCACAGCCGTGCATAAAAGCGCGTCCCGTGTCCTGGACCACAGAGACCGACAACGTCTCAGGTGCGCCTGGACGGAAGGAACAGCGAGCTTTGCCTCCTGGTCTGGAAACAAGGGTGGATCATAGCCCAGGGACACCTTAAAAGGAGACATACCTGTAGCAGAAGACCGGGCGGTGTTGTGGGCGTATTCAACCCAGGCCAGATGTGAACTCCAGGAGGATGGGTCCGATGACATGACGCAGCGCAGGGCAGCCTCCAACTCCTGGTTGGCCCTCTCACACTGCCCGTTGGATTGTGGGTGATGGCCGGATGAAAGGCTAACTGTGGCCCCCAGGGCATTGCAAAAGCACCTCCAGACCTCTGAGACAAACTGGGGACCCCGATCCGAGACGACATCTACTGGTATCCCGTGTAACCTGACCACGTGCTGCACCAGGAGATCCCCCGTCTCCTGCGCCGTTGGAAGACCCCGCAGTGGCACGAAGTGGGCGGCCTTGGAGAAACGGTCCACAATGGTTCAGCACGGCATTATAGGAGTTGGAAGTGGGGAGACCAGTGACAAAGTCGAGGGCAATATGGGACCAGGGTCTGCCAGGGGTCGGCAGAGGCTGGAGTAGACCGGCGGGAGGAGAATTACCCGACTTGGCAGAGGCGCACACAGGGCAAGCCCGGACGTAGTTGGAGGCACCCTTCTGCAGACCCGGCCACCAGAAGGAGCGTTGGAGGAGATCCACTAGCCGAGATACCCCCGGGTGACAGGCGAGCTTGGAGATGTGGACCCAATTAAAGACCTCCCCCCGGACAGAAGATGGAACAAACAACCTTCCCTTCGGTCCGCTGCCAGGATCCGGTTCAGCCTCCTGCACCCTCCGGATCTTGTCCCTGATGGACCAGGAGATGGCACCTACCATACACGAACTGGGCAGGATGGGGTGGCCCGACTCCTCCAATGTCTCAGGGGCGAACTGCCTGGAGAGGGCATCAGGTAGGATGTTCTTAGAGCCGGGGCGATAGGTAATGGTGAAGCGGAACCAGGCAAAGAATAGAGACCAGCGCGCCTGGCGGGCATTCAGGCGTCTAGCAGATCGAAGATACTCCAAGTTCTTGTGGTCCGTCATCGCCACGAATGGTAGCGCTGCCCCCTCCAGCCAGTGGCGCCACTCCTGCAGGGCGAGCTTGATGGCAAGAAGCTCCCTGTCCCCGACGTCATAATTCCGCTCGGCCGGAGACAGATGCCGTGAGAAGAAGGCGCAGGGTCGTTTGGTCCCGTCAGTGGGTGAACGCTGGGACAGCACCGCCCCCACCCCCGTGTCTGATGCGTCGACCTCAACCAAGCACTGCAGCGCGGGGTCGACCTGGGTCAGGACCCGGGAGGAGGAGAACTCCGTCTTCAGCGCCTGAAACGCCACAGCGACCTCTTCAGTCCAGCGAAAGGCGTTCTTGGGTGACGTGAGACGGGGCAGCGGGGCAGCGATGGCACCAAAGTTGGGCACAAAACGGCGGTAGAAATTAGCGAACCCAAGGAATTGTTGGACCTGCTTCCTGGAGGTCGGCGTCGGCCAGTCCACCACCGCTTTGACCTTAGCGGGGTCGGGCAGAACCTGATTATGTGAGATCACAAATCCTAGAAAGGAGGTGGTCTTGGCGTAAAACTCACATTTTTCTGCCTTCACATATAACCTGTTCTCCAGCAGCCACTGTAAGACCCGTCTCACATGCACCTGGTGTTCTTCACGTGACCTGGAGAAGATGAGGATATCATCTAGGTACACGAATACAAAGAGACCCAGGAAATCACGCAGAACGTCATTTATTAGGCGCTGAAAGACAGCTGGGACGTTGGTCAGACCAAAGGGCATTATGAGGTATTCAAAATGTCCACTTGGCGTTCTGAATGCAGTTTTCCACTCATCCCCCTCCCTGATCCGGACGAGATGGTAGGCGCTGCTGAGGTCCAATTTGGTAAACCAGGTCACCCCCTGCAGGGAGTGGAAGGCAGTGTCCATCAGCGGCAGAGTGTACCGGTCCTTCTCAGTGATGTCATTCAACGCTCGGAAGTCGATACAAGGGTGGAGGGACCCGTCCTTTTTTGATACGAAGAAGAAACCGGCTCCGAGCGGGGACGAGGAGGGGCGGATGATACCTGCGCTGAGAGACTCCTTTATATAACTGTCCATCGCCTCCCGCTCCGGCGCTGACAGGCTATACAGGCGACCTGACGGCAGGGGAGCCCCTGGGCGGAGGTTGATGGCACAATCATAGGGCCGATGAGGAGGGAGAGACATCGCCCTGGATTTGCTGAAGACCAAGCCCAGATTGTGGAATTCCGAGGGCACCAAGGTGAGGTCCGGAGGCGCGGCGTCCTTGGTCGGGGGAGGAGCAGACGGGGCGCAGGCTGCGGATTGTAAACAGGTGCCCATACAGAATGCACTCCAGGCGGCGATCTTCCCGGTCTGCCAATCCAGGACCGGGTTGTGCAGGCGCAGCCAGGGGTACCCAAGGATAACAGGCGTCACAGAGGAGGACAAAACGTAGAAGGAGAGTTCCTCTCGGTGATTGCCCAAGATAATGACTGGGACGGACTGCGTGCGATGAGTCACTTGGCCAAGGGGAGCACGGGAGAGGGTGATAAGGCTCAGAGGAGCGGGCAGAGGGTGGCAGGGGATGCCCAATCGGGTTGCCAGGCTCTTTGAAATGAAGCTCTGCTCTGCTCCTGAGTCCACCAGTGCGTGTGTGAGATGCCCCGTGGCATTGTGACAAAATCGGATGGGCAAGGATAGGCTTGTGAGGGGATTTGACCGGTTAGAGTCCGCGAGGCCCCCTACAGTGACTCGCGGACCTCCCCGTTTGGTTTCTCCGGGCAATGCTCCACGGAATGTTGGCCTCCTCCGCAATACATGCAGAGACCCAACTTCCGGCGGCGCTGTTTCTCCACTAGAGGGAGCTTTGACCGGGCCACCACCATCGCCTCTGACTCCTCAGAGGCCTCCGGTGGAGGTGTCGCCAGGGGGCGGTCTTGAGGCGTGTGGACGGAGCCTCCACGTGAGCGGCTGCTAAACTTCCGCTCGGTGGACCGTTCACGCAGCCTATTATCCAAACTAATGGCGGTGGAGATTAACTCCGCCAATGTCTCCGGAAGATCCCGACCAGCCAGTTCATCCCTCAGACCCGAGCTGAGGCTGCAGAGGAAGATGCCACAGAGAGCGGCTTCGCCCCAGCCCACCTCCTACACTGCAACCCGGAAGTCGATAGCATAGTCCGCTGCTGACCGACTTCCCTGCTGGAGGGCGAGAAGCCGGTCAGTTAGGACGCTATCGCGCCGGGAATGATCAAAGACCTCTAAAAAGCTCTGCACGTACTGGCTGTAGGAGAGGCTCGCGTAGCTGGGCTTCGCCATTACGGCGTAAGCCCAGGTTAACGCTCGCCCCTCCAAGAGATTTCCAATATAGCCAATTTGGCAGTGGTCTGAGGGAAAGTCCCCGGGAACGCGCAAAAACACCGACTCACACTGCATTATAAACCCCCGCGCCCCTCCGAGCTTTCCGCTGAAGCGGGCGGGGGTCGGGATTGGTGTGAGGCGGGTTGGCGTTCCCGAGGTAGACTGACCGGGCATCGGAACGGCAGGAGCTGGCCTGCCCTGGCGAGCCATGGGGAACGCCTGCTGGGGGTCCAGGCGGTCTAACCGGTGAGTGATGTTAACCAACTGGTTGAGTATCACCTGCTGTTGATGAGCTATTAAATCCACCCGAGCCTCGAGGGTGGAAAGACGGCGTGCAAGCCCGCTGTCTGCTGGGCCGCTTTGCTGGAGCCGTACTGACATAATGTAGCACACAGACCCAGGAAACATGCACGCAGGCTCAGGATAGATTTAACAGCTTTATTCAACAAGCAGGTGTGTGTGGATGGATGTATGCGGTATGGGAATGTGCTGGGGTGAACGCCGATGTGCAGGCAGCAGAGCAGCGCACCGTACAGCCGGACAACCCTATGGAGACAAGAACAAAGGACAAGGGTAACGGGCACCACACCGAGACAGGGGATATAAGTGACGGTGTTGCTTACTTGCAAGGACAGGTGGCTGGCGTCGGCAGGTGATGAGCCCGGGAGACAGAATCCTGCTGGGTCTGCACAGAAGATGGAGATGCTATGGCGATGACGGGGGAAATCCGCCACCAGGAGGGTCCACCTGTGCACAGGGGTGAGAAGTTGGAAGACAAGGTAAGGAGTTCTTACGTGTCCTTGAATCTTTGCTGGTGATCTGAGGTAGAATCATGAGCTTTGGAAACACTGATGAGAACAGACGGCTCCAGACTGCAGCAGAGGGCAGAGTGGGCTAAATAACCCGCTGCTGACGAGACGCAGGTGTGCGCGCAGCTGAAGCCGCTGATGAGCGGCAGGTCGTGACACATATTGTCAGGAGGCTGAGCGCAGTGCTCAGGCTTTTAACTTATTTCTAATTATTTCCTGTATTTTCCCTGTGTTGTGTGTTTATTTTACTGTGTGTTGGTTTAGTACGTGTTCTTAGCTGTCAGTTGTTCGGTTATGTATTCTTATTATTATTATTATTATTATTATTATTATTATTATTATTATTATTATTATTATTATCCTGGCATTTAGTTCTTAGTATTTATATTTTGCTTCTTTGTGACACGAGCCCTTCACCTCTGTTTCCAGACACTCCTACCTTGTAATCGTCTCGTGTGTTGCTCAGCTGCTCCTGCCTGTAATTAGGTCAACTTACCCAATCAGGTGAGCCACACCTGAGATCACTTGCTATGATTGATTCCATGCCTTATTTAACACTAGCTGTTTCACCCATTCATTGCCTTGTCAGAAACTCGTTGTTGCTACCTGCTTCTCCAGTTTGAACCCATTCCCCATTGCAATGTGTATTCCTGCATTCACTTCGTTTTCTGCCTGTTAATCTCATTTGTAAGTTTATTTTTTGTGGACTGTAAGAACTTGTGTTTTCTTTATTAAATTCCACAATTAGCAGTTCAGCGTCTGGGTCTCCCTCTCTGCCCTGAGGGGTAATTCATGACAGTAGGTTCTGACCAGTTTGAAACCCAGCTGCTGCTAGTTTGTGGATTTTTTTTTATTTTCACTCACCTTTTGTTTCGGAGCTATCATCATGTCCCCAGCACGCCGGCATTCAGCCGTAAAAGGGAGATCGGCAGCTGGTTCCTCGAGCCGGGAGGAGGAATAGGCTACTGAATTCATCCAGAGCTTTGTGGATGAAGCTCTCGCCTCCTGTGGGCCAAAGAAGGTCTGGGCAAGCATCAATGGAGTGGTGAGGATTGTGGAGGCACATCCCAGCTTGAGGAGGTATCCCCAATTCGTGGAACCGTTGTCCACGGTCTCCTCACTTCAGCTGTCATTTCCCGGGCTGACGATAGAACCGCCACCAGTGGGACAGAAGCCAACGTGGAGGCACTCTCCATGGCAGACGTCCTTCTCTTCCCCCTGTCCGCCTGTTTCTGCCTCCGTTCTGCTGGCTCCTAAAAACCGGCATCCAACTTTGGACCGCCGGAGGAACACTTCCGCCTCTCAGGCAGCAGTTTTCCCTGCACCAAGTAAGACAGTCCCCGCAGCAGTTCCTTCCTTCAGTTCACCTTCGCCGGCTGTCCCGTCAGACTCCTCCTCCTCCTTTGCTGCTGTCACTCCCATCTCCTTGACGTTTCCTCCTGCTGCTGAGGGTCCGCTCATTCCCTCCCCGGCTCCACCTGTCACTGTGTCTGCAAGGGTGGCTCCTCCACGTTCCTCTGAGGGACCCACAACCACTGAAGTTACGGAGAGGGCCAATTCCCAACCAGCTGCAGCAGAAGACATCACTCCCCGGGAACTCAAGCAAGTGTTCTTTCACTCTCATTCACCTAAAAATGAATAACCTTGCCTAATTCCCGGTGGGAGGGCTTAGACTAGGCAGTCCTCTGAGTCCTCTCAGCCTGCCACAGCTATAGACTGCTCACCTGCTTTCTGCTTGTTTCCTCCTTTGCCCCTTGAGTGTCTGCTGGTCCCAGGACTGAGCCACTGGATGATGGAGGGGCCTGTGGCCCTGGAGGACCTGGTCTCAGCCTGGATGGAGGGAGAGCACTGTTACTGAGGTGGAGCCTGCCCCGACAATGGAGCATCCCCTGGCTTCAGCAGTCCAGGAACCAGCACTAGCAGGAAGCCCACCTCCTGTTGCCACGCTGGGCAGGCCACCTGCGTCGGTCACTTTGCTGGGGGGGTTCCGGGACTGCACCAACCACCATGTCTGCTGCAGGGGCCGCCAAAGCAGGGCCAGAGTTGGACCTCCAAAGGGCTGGGCCCAAGACATCGCCGCCTGGATCAATGGAGTCCTTGATGGCGGTGGAGCTTGAGCTCAAGCAAGTACTCTCCTTTGTTTTCATTGTTTCAATTTTGGAGCAATCTTGTCTGGCTCTTGGTGGGGAGAGCCAAGTGCAGTCATCAGCTGCAACTGAGCTCACTTCTCTGGGCTCCACTGCCACCAGTGACCCTGACCCTGTCTCTTTGTTCCTCTAATCAAAAACTTTCCACAGGGTCACCAAGGTTTGTTCAACTTCGCCAGAGGTCACCATGGGTCCAGTATCACTACCTGACATCTCCGTGGGTCCAGCTCTTCCAGCTGAGGTCGTCGCAGGTGCTGTGTTCGAGCCCGGGCCCTACCTGGGTGCTGCTCCCCCTTCTGCTGAGGTTGTCGCAGGTGCTCTGTCCCAGCCTAGGACCTCTGTGGATGCTGCTCCCCCTCCAGCTGAGGCCTTCGCCGGAGTGCCGACCCAGCTCGGGCCCTCCATGGGTGCTGCTCCCCCTTCAGCTGAGGTCTCCATGGGTGCTCAGTTCCAGCCCAGGGCCTCCGTGGGTGCTGCTCCCCCTTCTGCCAAGGTCATCGCAGGTGCTCCGTCCCAGACCAGGACCTCCATGTGTGCTGCTCCCCCTCCAACTGAGGCCTTCGCAGGTGCTCCGTCCCAGCTCAGGACCTCCGTGGGTGCAGCTCAAATCAAATCAAATCAATCAAATCAAATCAAATCAAACTTTATTGTCATATTGCTGTACATACAACTGTAGTGCAGGCAAGATGAAATTGCGTTTCTCTCGGCATCCATATAAGAAGCAGCATGATTTAAGACACATTCCCACATAGCTCCCCCCCACCCCCACCCCCCCATCCATTCACACATCCCTGAGACATACTTGGGGAAAAAAAGAATAACTAACTATAATATACAAAATGTCCGTAGGTGCAGTAGTGTGTATGAGAGATTCCGGGTCAACTGTTCAGCATCCTGACAGCTTGTGGAAGGAAGCTGTTGATCAGTCTGGTGGTTCTGCCTCTGATGCTCCGGAATCGTTTACCAGATGGAAGAAGTTCAAAGTGTTTATGCAGAGGGTGAGAACGGTCCTTGACAATGTTCAGTGCCCTGCTCCTACAACGGTTCTGAAAAAGTTCTTGGACAGAGGGGAGGGAGACTCCAATTACCCTCTCCGCCCCCTTGACTATCCTCTGCAGGGCTTTTTTGTCTGACATACTGCAGCTGGAGTACCATGTAGCAATGCAGTACGTCAGAACACTCTCCACCACACCTCTGTAGAAGGTCCTGAGGATGCAGATGGGGAGAGAGGCCTGTTTGAGTTTCCTCAAGAAGCTCCTCCTCAGTCTGAGTTTCCGTGGGTGCTATGTCCCAGTCGGGGACCATCATGGGTGCTGCATCCCAGCTTCAGACCAACATGGGTGGTGCGCTCCAGCTTTGGTCCACCATGGGTGCTGTGCTCCAGCCAGGGCTCCACCATGGGTGCAGCTATGGCCAGGTCCGGGTCCACCGTGGCTGCAGCTATGGCCTAGTCCAGGTCCACTGTCGGTGCAGCTGTAGCCCTGTCCAGGCCAACCATGGGTGCAGCTACACTTCCGTTTGGAGCCCCCGCAGATGCAGCTTTGCTCCAGCCTGAAGCCCCTGTGGATTAAGCTTTGATCCAGCCTGGAACCCCTGCGGGTGCTGCTATGTTCCAGTCCAGGACCACCAAAGGTGCTGCAGGCTGGTCTGAACGTATCGGGGTCCCTTTTCCTCTGCCTGTCGCCGTTGGGGTCCCACCTCCTCTGCCTGACGCTGTCGTGGTCCCCTCTCCTCTGCCTGAGACCGTCGTGGTCCCCTCTTCTCTGCTCAAGGCCTCCGTGGCCCCTCTTCTGTGCCCGAGGCCGTCGTGGTTCCCTCTCCTCCACCTGATGTCATTGTGGTTTCCTTTACTCCTCCGTCCTCTTCATTGCTGGTTTTCCCAGTTGGGAAGTTGCCCCCTGGACCACTATGTCTGTTTAGGTGGTTAAAGATCTCTGGCAGACCACCTGACAGATTGTGCCATTGGGTTGGGTGGCCCACGATCTCCAGTAGGCCACTCAACTCTTTCTACCCCGCCATCTGCCAGGTCTTTGACTGTAGCCAACCACCTGAAGTGTCCAGCTCTCTGGTTCGGGGGGCCTAGGCACCTTGTTTTGCTTGGGTGTGGGTCCTGAGCGGGGTTTTTGTTTCGTTCCCTCCTAGCCTGGTCACCCACCGCCCTCCCAGGTTGGTTCATTGTTTTTTCTCCTTTTTTGGGGGGGAGGGGGGAGGGTTGTTTCTTTTTCTTTGATGTTAATCTGCAGTGTCTGGAATCCACCCCCTGGGGTTGGGGGGCTCTGTCACAAGGCTGAGCGCGGTGTTCCACTGTGCTCAGGCTCTTGATTTATTTCTGATTATTTCCTGTATTTTCCCAGTGCGGTGTGTTTATTTTACTCTGTGTTGGTTTAGGATGTGTTCTGAGCTGCCAATTGTTTGGTTTTGCATTTGTGTCCTTATTATTTTTGGCATTTAGTTCTTAGTGTTTATATTTTGCTTCTTTGTGACACTAGCCCTCCACCCATGCTTCCAGACACTCCTACCTTATTACTGTCTCGTGTGTTGCTCTGCTGCTCCTGCCTGTAATTAGGTCAGCTTGCCTGCTCAAGTGATCCACACCTGAGATCACTTGCTATGATTGATTCCATGCCTTATTTAAGACTAGCGGTTTCACCCACTCATTATTAGAACCTCATTGTTGCTACCTGCTTCTCCAGTTGGAACCCTTTCCTCATTCTGACTCGTATTCCGGCATTCACCTCATTTTCTGCCTGTTTCTCTCATTTGTAAGTTTATTTTTTTGCATTCTAAGGACTTGTGGTTTCTTTATTATAATCCACAACTAGCAGTTCAGCGTCTCCGTCTCCCTCTCTGCCCCAAGGGGCATTCATGACACATATTTATATCTGCCTTCTAAATAGCTTTGTAACCAGTCAAAAGCAATTCCTCTGATGTCAAACTTGTGTAATTTACTGAGGAGTAATTTATGGTCAACTGTATTGAATACCTTTTTTAAGTCCAGAAATATTCCAACTGTGTATTCTCTTCTGTCTGTTGCATCCGTAATTCTAAGCAGAAATACAAATACATTTTCAACTTTTTTTGTAGATTTGCAACATTTTTCTTATAAATGTACTGCTTTTTTTTCCCAAAACATTTGTAGCTGCTTTTTCATACATTTGTAGATTTGCAATTTTTTTCTCATAAATTTGCTGCTTTTTAGGCAAAATATTTGTAGCTTTTCTCTTATAAATTTACAACTGTTTTCCATTAAATTTTAAACTTTTTTCATGTATGTTTGCAACTTTTTCCTCAAAATTTTGCATTTTTCTCAAAAATTTGTCATTTGTTTGTCACCATGGGATGAGACGCCATCTCGGCGCTCAGCCCATGTCTCCTCGTTTCCGCCTCTCATTGGACAGCGTCTCAGCTGGCTCCCAGCTGTCAGTATTACGGGATGGCTGGGGCCAATTAATCCTCATCAGCTGGGGCGCTGCTAAGGAGAATAAAAAGGAGCAGCCTCGATCACTCGGGGCTGCGACTTAAAGCACTACAGGCTGAAACCCCTATTCCCGGCGTCAGCCCTTACTCCTCTTGCAGTAACCTTGTGAGTGTTCCCTGCTGTGAGTATTATGCCTTGGTATCCTATTCTCCGGTGCCAGCCCTTTACTCCTGTACCGTTCTACTCGTGAGTTTAATCTGTTTATGAGTAGCTGTGCTTTGGGTCTACAACGACCGTGTTCCTTACCCCGTGTCCTTATCCCTTGTTCCTAACCCTTCCTTATAATAAACATCTCAACACACTGGCTCGCCCTTGGCTCTCATTGTGTGGCTCCCTAGAGCCACATGTAACAGTAAGTCGCAGCCAGACGAGTTGCCGGCGGCCGTGAGTTTGTGGAACTGTACCTTCCTTGTCCGGGTGTTAGCGCCATTAGCGCGCCGTTTCCCAGGAGTCACTCCCGACACCAGGGCGACGAGCTGAGGTCCATCTCGGGGGTTGTCGACAGGACACTCTTCACCCTGCACAACGCCTCCAATTCGAGACGCTGGCATCCGGGCCGTGCTGAGGGTCTCCTGGACTGTCACCCTCTTTCTTTGTTCCATCTCGAGGTCAGTGCCAGGATTGACGCCATGGTCACACAGCGAGAGAAGCTTCACGGGTTGGATGGAAACCCCGGCAGGACGCCGAAGTGGATGACGTTGCCCCCCGCTTCGGGACCCCGTTCCTGCTGCCATTCCAGCCCGGGAGTCCGCGGGTTGGAGGGAAACCCCGGCAGGACGCCGAAGTGGATGACGTTGCCCCCCACTTCGGGACCCCATTCCTGCTGCCATTCCAGCCCGGGAGTCCGCGCCACCCAGAAGGCTTCCCCCATTCTGCATTACGTCACTCGGGATTCCCCCCATGGAGCCACAGCTGACAGCAGTTACGTCCGGGACCGAGCGGCTGACGTGATTCCCGCTGTGCATCCATTCACCACCTTCTGGCATGTGACGGCAGTGAGATTGATGGAGAGGACTCCAGGGCAACGAAGCCTTCCCAAGCTCAACGCCTTCCTCGCCTCGGTCTCTGATCAGAAGCGGCGATTCCTGGGTTCCCCCCTCGCTTCGTCCCCTGGGAGAAGTCGTCATCACATCGCCAAGTCACCTCAGCATGAACCCCGTCCGGACCCAGTTCTGGTCTTCTGCCAGGACCTCTCCTCCCACGCAGCTGTCACCTTCTCGCCTCGTCAGTGTGGAGATCTCACAGCCTCGCTCCCTGAGCCTCATTCCCCCGCTGTCATCCCAGGACATTCGGGCTGGCTCACCGCGGCTGTCACCCCCTCCTCCTCGACGCGTCTCCTGACTATTGTGTGTGCCTGGAACCCCGGCCTGGTGAGCCCTCTCCTGGAGACAATGCGATGCGAACGGTCCCCAGACGATTTCCCAGGGGGTCCTCCGTTATCGCCTGGCGGGGAGAGGAAGAAGCTATGTCCACGACAGCAGGCGCCATCGAACCTCCAGGAGGCAGGCAAGTCTTAGTTTATTTACATCAGTTTTATGATTTGCTCTGTCACACTCCTGGAGGTGGAGTTCGGGGTCCGCAGCTCCCTGAACTCCCACCACCTGCTGTAACCTGTGCCTTTAATCCTGCATCCTCTGTGTCTCTCTCCGCCGAGCGATCCCCGGCTCCGGGTCAACGTGGTGGGATAAGGAGAGGGCCTGCAGTTCCGCAGCTACGTTGTGGATGGAGGAGGAGGACTGACTGCTACGTGGAGTCTGCGCCGACGACCAAGCGTCCCCGGGTCTCCACGGAGGTGCGGTTCAGTCCAGCGGGACGAGGTTCTCCTGCCATCACGCCGCGTGGACCGTCGGTGTGGTTACCAACGCGGGAGGAGCCTCAAGCTGCGCTGATCATCGTGCTGGCTGCGGGGCCCGACGCAGCCGAGTGGGAGCCTGACAACGACCTCCGGACGACTGATCCTGGATCTTCGCAGTCCTGGATGGTGTCGGAACCCGAGATCAGGCGAGTGCTCTCCTCTCTTTTCTCCCTCTATTTCTCTGAGCACTTTAGCCTGTCTCTAGGGGGGATGAGCCGGGTGCAGCCGCCCGCTGCATCCAAGCTCGTTTCGCCGGGTTCTGGCGCTGCCGGTGATCCTGATCCCGGTTCTGTTTTTTCTCCCGAGCCTTCTTCCAGGGTCACCGGCGAGGAGTTGCCATTCCTCGTGATGCTGGAGGGTCCAGGTTCAATGTTGGAGGTCAGTTCTGGTGCGGTGCCGGCCCAGTCGAGGTCCGACGCGGGTGCTGCTTCGGCGGTGTCCGACGTGGGTTCGCCTAAGACCCAATCGGGGTCCGACGTGGGTGCTGCCCACGTCCTCACCTCCGGTGAGGAGGTGGCTGTTTCCCAGCGGCCTGACGCTCGTTGCCCTCGTCATCGGCTCTCCCCTGTGCCTCGTCCACCGGGACCCGCTTTGACTCTTCGTCCGTCTCAACGGTCCTGGTGGTTGAGTGATGCGGGTCGACGGCTCGACCCGCAAGACGTCCGGTTCGGCGATCTGGTCTAACTCCCTGACGGACTTTGTGCTTCTGGGTGGCCTGGCACGGCTACCGGCGGACTGGTTTCTCGGGATCTGGGTTTGGACTTAGCCGCCCGAACATTTTCCTCTTCCTCGTATATTTAGCGCTGTGTATTGTGTTTTTTCCCGTATTAACCGTACTCAGCATCTTATCCCATTGTTATCCTATGTACCTGTCACCAGTATTTCCCTAGGTGACCCCCCGTATATTTGGCGCTGTGTATTGTGTTCTCTCCTTATCAACCATACTCAGCATCTTACCTCATTATCCTGTGAACCTGTCACCATTCTCCCTCTAGGGGACCTCCCGTATATTTAGCGCTATGTATTGTGTTTTCCCCTTATTGACCATACTCAGCTTTTTACCTTATTGTTGTCCTGTTATCCTGTCACTGTTATTCAGGAACCGGCCTCAGTTTGTGAGAACCCGGGACTGTGTGTCCGACACGATCATCAGTAGCACGGGGGCCCCCCAGGGAACGGTGCTGGCTCCCTTCCTGTTCACTCTTTATACTGCGGACTTCTCACACAACACAACACACTGCCATCTACAGAAGTTCTCTGATGACTCTGCGATCGTTGGCCTCATCTCCAATGGAGATGAAGCTGAGTACAGAGGGCTTATCCAGGACTTCGTGGACTGGTGCCATCGGAACTGCCTCCAGATCAACGCGAGGAAAACTAAGGAGCTGGTGGTGGACTGCCGCAGGCATGGGCAGCCCCTCACAGTACCAGTAAATATACAGGGAACAGACATCGAGATGGTGACATCCTATAAGTACCTGGGTATTCATCTGAACAATAAACTAGACTGGTCACACAATACTGATGCACTCTACAAGAAGGGACAGCGCAGGCTGTTCCTGCTGAGGAGACTCAGGTCTTTTGGTGTACAAGGGGCGCTGCTGAAGTCATTCTATGACACGGTGGTGGCATCAGCCATCACTTTTGGAGTGGTCTGCTGGGGCAGTGGCATTACTGCAGCAGATAGGAAGAGACTGAACAAACTGATTAAGAAAGCTAGCTCTGTCCTGGGGCAGCGCCTTGATCCGATGGAGGAGATAGGAGAGAGAAGGACGGTGGCTAAACTGTCATCTCTGCTGGAGTCCGAGTTCCACCCTATGCAGGACATACTGAATGCACTGAGGAGCTCATTTAGCAGCAGACTACATCATCCCAGGTGCACAACCGAGAGGTTTCGTAGGTCCTTCCTACCAACGGCTGTCAGACTGTACAACCTAAGCAGGGCTGCTCGCAGAGATAGCAAAAAGACGTAACAAACTAATAGTTTTTTGAATGCAAAAGATGCAATAGACTTACACAATGGTCCTCTCCGGCATACAACTAGGAACATACCGGTCGCTATGGAGGGTGAGAATATGTATGGGCACATAATCATACCATGTAGGATAACTAAGTAGACGGTTATGCTGTTTCATTCCATCTAGCAACAATGCTCTGCACTGTGTGTGTTTATATATTTGCATATTTATTCCATCTAGCTACAATGCTCCGTACTGTGGGTGTTTATATATTTATATATCTACATATTATTCCATCTAGCTACATTGCTCCGCACTGTGTGTGTTTATATACTTGCATATTTATTCCACCTAGCTGCAATGCTCCGTACTGTGGGTGTTTATATATTTACATATTTATTCCATCTAGCTACAATGCTCTGCACTGTGTGTTCATATATTCATATATTTATTCCATCCAGCTACAATGCTCTGCACTGTGTGTCTGTGTGTGTGTGTATATATATATATTTTATAGTAATACGTACATATGTTTATTAGCTGCTCTTGCTTGCTTGTTTTTTTTCTTGCCTTCTGATTGTTGCTCTGAGTGTTGCTATCCCTGTGCTGTTGCAATCCTGGAATTTCCCCGTTGTGGGACTAATAAAGGCTTATCTTATCTTATCTTATCTTATTCCCCTAGGTGACCTCCCGTTTATTTAGTGCTGTGTATTGACCGTACTCACCATCTTATCTTACTGTTGTCCTGTTACCCTGTCACCGTTACTTTCCTAGGTGTCCTTCTTTGCATATGGTACCATGTATTTTGTTATCTTGGGATCTCCTGGGATCTGGGATCGTCACTTCCTTGTGGTAACGTATCGTCACTTCCTGTTTTGCTGTCTGCCTGTGTGGTTTGCTCTCCAGCCACTAGCTAGCCACTAGCTATGGCTACTAGCTCTCCTTCCTCTCCTCCTCTGGTGTGCTCTCTCTGTCAGACGTTTAGCTACACCTCTGCCTCTTTTAGTGATAACGGTAAATGTAATAAATGTTGTCTTTTTGAGGCGCTCGAGGCGAGGTTGTCTGATTTGGAATCCCGGCTCCGCTGCATTGAAACACCGTCTGTGCCAGTTAATCTCGACGGACGCCCCTTAGCTGCAGCGGAGCTAGCTAGCTTAGGCCCCCCTGTCAGCGGTTCCCCGGCTCTCCTCAGCAGCGAGGAGACTGGGTGGGTGACGGTGAGAAAGAAGCCTAGTCGCAAAACCCCGGTACACCACCAACCTGTTCATGTTTCTAATCGTTTTTCCCCGCTCAGCAACACACCCGCTGAGGAAAAAACTCTGATCATTGGCGACGCTGTAGTCAGAAACGTGAACCTAGAGACTCCAGCGGCCGTAGTCAAATGCATTCCTGGGGCCAGAGCAGGCGACATCGAGTCAAATCTGAAAATGCTGGCTAAAAGTAACTGTAAATACTCCACAATTGTTATTCACGCCGGCATTAATGACATCCGTCTCCGGCAGTCGGAAGTCACGAAACTTAATATAGAATCGGTGTGTGAGTTTGCAAAAACGATGTCTGCCACTGTAGTATTCTCTGGGCCCCTCCCCAATCTGACCAGTGATGACATGTTTAGCCGCTCGTCATCCTTGAACCGCTGGCTGTCTGTGTGGTGTCCTAAAAATGACGTGGGCTACATTGACCAGCTCCTAGTTTCCCTTGTAGCTTTTCTATTTACTAGTGTAAGAGATGCTGGATGGTGATTGCAAATAGCTTGATTTGAACATACTTCAGTTTCTGTGATGTCCCTCACAATAGTTACTGGCTAAAAAGAAATCTAGACGTGAATGTGAACTATGAACTTATGACAAAAAAGTGTACTCCAGAAGAGATGGGTGAAGAGAACGCCATTCATCACAAAGACCAAAATCATTCATGTATTGTTTGAGAGTGTCAGTAGCCTGCCATTTTCGGTAATTCCCGATAATGTACTGAGCCTGTCAATTGCAGGGTTTAATACCAGGTTGAAGTCTCCTCCTATTATTAGTGTAGTGTCCAAGTGCTCAGAAAGAGAAGTGAAAAAAATGTGAAAATAGGATGGGTCGTCAACATTTGGGCCATAAACGCTTGCAATACATAGATCCAAATTTTGAACTGCGATTTTTAGTATTATAAATCTACCTTCTGGGTCTTTTATGGTATTATTCACAACAAAGCATATTCTTCTGTTTACCAGTATAGCTACCCCCTGTTTAGAATTAAAGCTGGCTGAGTACATGAGGGGGAATTCCGGGGAGGTGAGCTCATCTAGAGACAACTTAGAGACATGTGTCTCCTTCAATAAGACAAAGTCTGCCGGTAGATCCTTCAGTCAATTAAAAACTTTTAGCGTCTTCTCCCTGGTACCAATTCCACGTATGTTCCACGTGACAAACTTAAATGTGGATATGTTTTCACTAACTGGTTATGTACTAAAGACTAAAATCTAAAACTAAAAACTAAATTTGCCTATGTGATTATATGTCCGTTGTTGTGTGTAAAATATATACCTATACATACTGTATCTGATTGGGTGTGCGCGCATGATGTCTCTGTTCCATTTGCCTGCAACTGCAAGAAAATGGGGTGCAAGTACTTAAAGTTATTTCCTGTCATGTTCGGGGTCGTCACCCCAAGCATGACTTGTGACTGTTAGGTTTAATTATTGATTATTAATTCCAGCTGATGGATTGAGCCTTGCTCTCCATCAGTCTCACAGCCACGCCTCCTCCTTTTACCAGGCATTCACCAGTTTTCTGGTTCACCACATACACACACACACACTCATGCACGCACGCACACATACACACACTCACATTCACACTCAAGCACACACACACACTGTTCAATCAGTCACGCATCGGGTGGCCACACAGCTGTGTCCATTTGCCCTCATTCTGGGTTTGTGTATTTATAGGGTAGAATGCGACCAGCTGGTGTGGCAACATAGCATGTCAACTCTGGACATCCAGTCTGGCATTTGTTGGTTTACCCCTGGACTGAAGCATGTTGTTCCTTCAGAGCCTTTCCACTCCAACACTGTAAGTCTTCGCTTGTGCCTTTTTTTCCGCTCCTGCCTAATGGGGGCGCGTGAGGCATACCTGTCCACCAACTGAGTTTGTAGCAGGGTGTCTTCCCCTTTCCGTTGTGACTGTTTTTGGACATTCAATACATTCACCCATTGTAAATAAACACGTTACTTACTCTGCGTTTTGGGCTCGCTGCCATTTCATATGTTCGCTGCAGAGTTACGCAGTGAATATGACAATTTCCTATAAACCAGAAGTACAGACGTGGACAAAATTGTTGGTACCCCTCTGTTAATGAAAGAAAAAAACACAGTGGTCACAGAAATAACTTGAGTCTGACAAAAGTGGTAATAAATAAAAATTCTACGAAAATTAACCAATGTAAATCAGACAATGCTTTTGAATTGTGGTTCAACAGAATTATTTTCAATTCAATTCAATTCAACTTTATTTATATAGCGCCATTTCACAACAACAGTCATCTCATAGCACTATCAACTGTAGGGGGGAACCCCCACAGTTGCAGAAAGACCCCAGCAATCAGGCGATCCCCTGTGAGCAAGCACTTGGTGACGGTGGAGAGGAAAAACTCCCTTTTAACAGGATGAAACCTCCAGCAGAACCAGGCTCAGAGAGGGGCAGTCATCTGCTGCGACTGGCTGGGGGGTGAGGGGATAGAGAAGAAGAAAAGAACAGACATGTAGAGAGCAAACAACACGATGGGGACTCAATCTATGGGAGAGAACAAACAGATGTTAATGACCAGCAAAAAAAAAAATATTTCATTGAGAGTGAGGAAAGGAGTGAGGCCCAGTGCATTACTGGAGGTCTCCCGGCTGACTAAACCTATTAGCAGCATAACTAAGGGAGGGTTCAGAAACACATGATCCCTCCCTAATTGTAGGCTATATCAAAAAGGTAGGTTTTAGCCCTATTCTTAAAAACAGAGATAGAGTCTGACTCCCGAATCCAGATTGGCAGCTGATTCCACAGGAGAGGAGCTTGATAACTGAAGGCTCTGCCTCCCATTGTACTTTTGGAGATTCCAGGTATTACAAGTAATCCTGCATTTTGGGAGCGTAGTGCTCTGTTAGAATAATACGGTAGTATCAGATCTTTTAAATAAAAAGGAGCCTGATTGTTTAGAGCTTTGTAAGTAAGAAGAAGGATTTTAAACTTAATTCTAAACTCTATGGGAAGCCGGTGAAGGGAGGCCAGAACCGGAGAGATATGATCTCTCTTTCTAGTACCTGTTAAAACTCTTGCTGCAGCATTTTGGATCAGCTGAAGACTTTTTAAAGATGTTTTAGGACAGCCTGATAATAAAGAATTACAATAATCTAATCTCGAGCTAACAAAGGCGTGGATCAGTTTGTCAGCATCACTCTGAGACAAGATGCTCCTAATCTTGGCAATATTACGCAAATGATAGAAGGCAGTCTTAGAAACAAATTTAATATGTGAATTGAAGGACAAATCCTGATCAAAAATAACTCCAAGGTTCCTCACAGAGCTATTAAGAGAAAGAGTAACCGCATCCAAACTGAAAGTTTGATTTGGGAAGGAATTTCTAAGGTTTTTTGGACCAACAAGAATGACTTCAGTCTTATCTGAATTTAATAGCAGGAAATTACAAGTCATCCAAGCTTTGATTTCCTTAAGACAGGCTTCTAACTTGGCTAATTGATTACTATCATCTGGCTTCATTGACAGGTATAATTGTGTGTCATCTGCATAACAATGAAAATGTATACAGTGCTTTCTAATAATGTTGCCTAACGGAAGCATATATAAACTAAAAAGAGTAGGGCCTAGCACAGATCCCTGTGGAACTCCATGACTAAGCTTTGAGTTGAAAGAAAACTCATTATTTACATGAACAAACTGGAACCTATCAGATAAATAAGATCTAAACCACTGCAACGAAGTTCCATTAAGTCCAACATAGTGTTCTAATCTATCAAGTAGAATATTATGATCGATAGTATCAAAAGCTGCACTAAGGTCTTAAAGGACAAGTACAGAAACTAGTCCATTATCAGATGCAATGAGGAGGTCGTTAGTGACCTTCGCTAAGGCTGTTTCAGTACTATGATGGATTCTAAACCCAGATTGAAACTCTTCAGGTAAACCATTTCCCTGCAGGTGGTCAAATAATTGTGTAGCAACAACTCTTTCTAAGATTTTTGAAATGAAAGGGAGATTAGAGATTGGTCTATAGTTAGCTAAAGCTCCTGGATCTAGCGTTGGCTTTTTGAGTAAGGGTTTAATTACAGCCGTTTTAAAAGCCTGCGGTACATGGCCTAAAGTTAATGAAGAATTGATTATATGAAGAATAAAGCTACCAATAAGTGGGAAGACTTCTTTAAATAACCTGGTAGGAATAGGATCTAAAAGACAAGTTGAAGGTTTGGATGAGGAAACTATTTTGTCTAACTCACAAAGGTCGATTGGAGTAAACTCATCAAGACAGACATCAATAGAAGGAGTTATAGTAGTTAGAGTATTTAAGTTAACTGTGGGAAGAATCTGATTGATTTTATCTCTGATGGATGAAATTTTATTATTGAAAAAGTTCATAAAGTCCTGACTAGTAAGCTCTAAGGGAATGCTAGGATTGACAGAGTCCTGACTCTTTGTCAACCTGGCTACAGTACTGAAAAGAAACCTGGGATTATTCTTGTTCTCTTCTATTAATGCAGAGTAATAACTCGTTCTAGCTTCTCTAAGAGATTTTTTATAAATTAAAAGATGATTTCTCCAAGCTAAATAGATTTCATCTAAATTAGTGGAGCGCCATTTTCTTTCTAATTGACGAGTCTTCTGTTTTAAGCTACGAGTTTCTGTGTTGAACCAAGGAGTTAGAAATCTCTGATTAGACTTTTTCTTTTTTAAGGGGGCCACCAAGTCTAGAGTCTGATGCAGAGAAGCTGAAACACTATCCACCATGTTATCAATTACAGAAGGAGCAAGCTGTCTATAGCTTATTTCCGTTGTGTTGACACATGGCATAGAGGAAACAATCTGCATAAATTTGGTAACAGCATCATCTGAGAGGCATCTACTGTAATAATATTTTTCTTTAGGAGCCAAATAGTCAGAAATAGTAAAATCAAAGGTTAACAGACAATGGTCTGACAGTACAGGGTTATGAGGAGACACTACAAGATTTTCTATTTCTATGCCATATGTCAGAACAAGGTCCAATGTATGGTGGAGGTAATGAGTAGAATTTCCTACTTTCTGAGAAAACCCAATCGAGTCTAATATTGAATTAAATGCCACATTAAGGCAGTCACTATCTACATCCACATGTATATTAAAGTCCCCTACTATAATTATTCTATCAGATTTCAGCACTAAATCAGCTAAGAAATCAGCAAATTCGGATAAAAATTCTGAGTAGGTTGATGGGGGACGATAAACTATGGCAAATAAAATTGGGTTTAACCTAAAATTGCTAAAGTGCCCAATACTGAGGACCAGGCCCTCAAAGGAATTATAACATGTTTTTTGCTTTACATTTACTAGTAATTTGGAATGGTAAATTGTTGCTACTCCTACTCCACGAGCAGAACTTCTGGGATTTTGACAGTTTAAATAACCAGAGGGAGTTGATTCATTTAAACCAACATAATCCTCTTGCCCTAACCAAGTCTCTGTAAGGGAAATTAAATCAATCTGATGATCAATTAACAGATCATGGACTAACAGAGACTTGGGAGTTAGAGACCTAATATTTAATAAACCACATTTAATTTTTAAATTATGAGGAGGAACAGAGGCCAAATCATTCAATTTAGATTAGATTAGATTAGATTAGATTCAACTTTATTGTCATTACACATGTATGAATACAAGGTAACGAAACACAGTTTAGCATCCAATCAGAAGTGCAAAGGACAGCAGTGCAGTATATACGGTAATTAACAGTATGTGCAATTTAAGCAAATATATGCAAATATATGCAGCAGTGCAGAAAGTTAAGAGTACGGTTATGTGCAAATAATGTGCAATAAGTTAGATGTAGTTATGTAGTTATGCAGTTATGTACAGGTGAGGATGGTAAGAGATGATGGTAAGAGAGTCAGCGGGGAACTAAGTTCAATAATGTGACAGCTGTTGGAAAGAAACTGTTCCTAAACCTGCTGGTTCTAGTCCGAAGGCTTCTGAAACGTCTTCTGGAGGGGAGAAGCTGGAACAGTCCATGAGCAGGATGGTTGGAGTCCCTAAGAATGCTGCGTGCCCGGCGCAGACATCTTTTCCTGTAGACGTCCTCTATAACTGGAAGTGGAGTCCCTGTGATGCGTTGGGCGGTTTTCACCACCCGCTGCAGCGCCTTGCGGTCAGCGACAGAGCAGCTCCCATACCAGACTGTGATACAGTTGGTCGGGGTGCTCTCTACCACGCAGCGGTAGAAGTTGCCCAGGATGTCAGTTGACAGATGGTTCTTCTTCAGTGTCCTCAAGAAGAAGAGGCGCTGATGGGCCTTCTTGATCAGGCTGGTGGTGTTAACTGACCAGGACAGGTCCTCTGAGATGTGGGTCCCCAGGAATTTGAAGCTGGGGACACGTTCAACAGCTATGCCATTGATATGGATGGGGTCATGTGTCTCTTCCCTCTCCTTCCTGTAGTCCACTATGAGCTCCTTGGTTTTGCTGGTGTTAAGGAGCAGGTTATTGTCAGCGCACCAAGTAGCCAAGTGCTCAACCTCTGCCTTGTAATCTGACTCGTCGTTGTCCCTGATGAGTCCAATCACCGTGGTGTCATCTGCGAACTTTATGATGGAATTGGATCCATACATAGGCCTGCAGTCATAGGTGTAGAGGGAGTAGAGGAATGGGCTGAGCACACAGCCCTGTGGTACACCAGTGTTGAGTGTGATGACGGAAGAACGGTTGGGGCCTGACCTAACATGCTGGGGTCTGTTGGTCAGAAAATCCATGATCCAGTTGCAGGTGGAGGTACTGATTCCCAGGTCCCCAAATTTAGTGAGCAACTTGGAGGGGATAACTGTGTTGAATGCTGAGCTGAAGTCAACAAACAGCATTCTTGCATAGGTGTTCTTGTCATCCAGGTGTGAGAGTACATAGTGCAGTGCTGTAGAAACCGCATCCTCTGTACTCCTGTTGCTCCGGTAGGCGAACTGATGAGGGTCCAGTGCAGGGGGCAGGCATTTTTTGAGCTGTGCCAAGACCAGTCGCTCAAAGCACTTCATGACTATGGGCGTCAGTGCCACAGGGCGATAGTCATTTAGGCACGATGGTGTTGAATGTTTCGGCACTGGTACTATTGAAATGGTCTTGAAGCACGCTGGTACCACAGCCTGGGCCAGGGACAGATTGAAGATGTCTGTGAAGACCCCTGCCAGCTGTTCAGCGCATGCCCTCAGCACACGCCCAGGAGTGCCATCAGGGCCAGCAGCCTTACGTACGTTGACATGACTCAGTGCGTTACGGACATCGTGTGGGTGAGTGTGAGGTGGTGGAGGTCATCAGAGGGTGGAAAATTGATGTTCTTTTCGTTGTTGTCCTTGTCAAAACGAGCATAGAAGTCATTTAGCTCACTGAGAAAGGGCACAGTCATGGCTATAGGTATGGAGTTGCTGGGCTTATAATCAGAGATAGCTTGAATGCCCTGCCACATACGTCGGGGGTCAGAGTCCCCAAAATGTTCCTCCACCTTCAGCTTGTAGCTGTGCTTGGCCTTCTTGATGCCCCTCTTCAGATCTGCCCTGGATGAACTGTAGGCCTGTGCATCACCAGATCTAAAGGCATTGTTACGTGCTTTTAGCAGAAGTCGCACTTCTCTGTTCATCCACGGCTTCTGATTTGGGTATGTGGTGATCTGTCTTTCCGTGGTGACACTGTCAATAGTGGTGTTGATATGGTCCAGGACTGAGTGGGTGTAAGAGTTGATGTTTATGTGGGAGCCACAGGTAGCCTGAGAGGTGAACATACTCCAGTCTGTGTTTCTAAACTTCTCCTGGAGTACAGAGTCAACCCCCTCTGGCCACACTTTGATGGTCCTCACTGATGGCTTCACCCGGTTGATGAGCAGTACATACTTGGGGGTAAGGAACAAGGATAAGTGATCAGACTGACCTAGGTGGGGGAGGGGAGTTGCTGTGTAGGCTCCCACAATATTGGTGTAAACATGGTCCAATGTTTTGTCCCCTCTTGTGTGACAGGAGACATGCTGGTAGAATTTAGGAAGCACTGTCTTGAGGTTAGAGTGGTTAAAATCACCCGCCACAATAAATGCTGCCTCTGGGTGTGCAGTTTGTTGTTTGCTAATAGCTGCATGCAGTTCTTTCATAGCAAGCTTAGCATTAGCATCCGGAGAAATGTAAGCGGCTGTTATGATGGTACAAGTGAACTCGAGTGGCAGATAGAAAGGTCTACATTTAACCATGAGAAACTCCAGGTTAGCTGAGCAGTGTTTCTCAACAGTGACAGAGTTCGTACACCAAGCCTTGTTAATATAAATGCACACTCCCCCCCCTCTTGTCTTACCGGAGTCAACTGTTGCTCTGTCTGCCCGGAGCGTGTGTAGGCCGGCTAGCTCGATAGCATTGTCGGGTATTCCACTGTGAAGCCATGTTTCCGTAAAAATCATGATATTGCAGTTCATAAGTCTCTTATTGTTGGTGAGCCGAAGCCGTAGTTCACTCATTTTGCTCGCCAGAGACTGTACATTAGCAAGGAAAATACTGGGTAGCGATAGCCGGTGCGGTGTTAGCTTTAGCTTAGCTCTTAGCCCACCGCGCTTACCCCTCCTTTGTTTACGATCTTTACGCCGCCTGCGAGCACTTCCGGTCGGCCGGGAAGCCTGCCGAGCGTCGGGAGTTCTCCAGAGCTCCGGGATGAGACGTAGATTCAGATGTAGGTTGCTGATAAAAAGGTCGTTATCGTTGCTTTGTAATCCAATATTCAAAAGCTCATCTCGGGTGTAAGATGTAAAAGCAGAGCTGTTCTGAACGAACATACCCGAAATGAGCAGAAATAACACTGCTAGTCCCCAGAATCTGGTAGGACGCTGAGCCTCGTGTTGTGCACGCACCGCCATCTTGCGCCATGAATTTAGAGGCTTTATGTTTAATTTGAGTTTTACCAAAATTTTGCTTAATCACTCTGGGATGCTTATACATTATATTTTTATTTACTTTGGGGGGAGCAGACAACGATTCTCTGATGGGGAAGACAGGGGCTAAGTTGAGGGGTGGCGGATGAAGAGGAGCTGCAGAGAGGCGTGTAAGACTGCGACTCTGCTTCCTGGTCCCAACTCTGAGTAGTCAGGGTTTTGGAAATTTGGATAAAAAAGATGCCAGATTGTTAGATAAATGAGAAGCACCATCCAAAGTGGGATGAATGCTGTCTCTTCTCATAAGACCAGGTTTTCCCCAAAATGAGCTCCAATTGTCAATGTAGCCCACGTCATTTTTAGGACACCACACAGACAGCCAGCGGTTCAAGGATGACGAGCGGCTAAACATGTCATCACTGGTCAGATTGGGGAGGGGCCCAGAGAATACTACAGTGGCAGACATCGTTTTTGCAAAGTCACACACCGATTCTATATTAAGTTCCGTGACTTCCGACTGTTCGTTAAAAAACGAACTCATGAAACAGGCCTGGACAAAATGATGGTACCCTTAACTTAATATTTTGTTGCACAACCTTTTGAGGCAATCACTGCAATCAAACGATTTCTGTAACTGTCAATGAGATTTCTGACAACAATTTTGTCCACGTCTGTATGAGAGAAAACAGTCATAAAGGTTAGTAAGTGGTGAAAAAATGCAGATAGCATACAACAACGACCTAACAACTTCAAAAAAATTAACTACAACAGACAAACAACCTCAGCAACAAAGAAAAAAACATTTTGACAAATGTTAACAAATTAAACTGAGATCGAGTAAGAGACCTGCACACAATTGCACTCTTTTTCCACCTGTAGCTAAAAAAAAAAAAAAAAAAAAAAAACATCCATAAACAGCTTGCCATCTATATTCAGTCTATCCACAGAAACAATAGCTCATTTACCTTCTTGGATGTTTTGTTTCCTAATGGGAAAAAGCCTCCTTCAACTTTTCTGTGGAAATTGATCATTTAGACCATAATTGGTGTATTTAAGCTGCCTGCCCTGCCTCTGTACCAACATCTTTTGCTTGAAATGCTCAAATTTGGCAAGAACAGGTCTGGAACGTTTATTCTGGGAATTTTTTTTTGCCCAATTCAGTGGACTCGGTGGAAGGTAATTGAATTTGTGACTTTGGGGGATAGTTTCAGTTGTGTTGACATAAATTCACAGACCAGCTGTTCTGGATTTTCATTATTTTTTTCAACAATTCCAGAAAAAACAAGGTTATCTCTCAAGCTGCGTTACTGCAAACTAAGAACTGTCTCCTTCATTTTTCGGTTTTCTCCCTCAACAATGCCAAGCCTCATGGTTAGTGTGTTTACTGACTTTTTTAGGCTATTATTTTCCTCTATGAGAGAGACGAGCAGTGCTTGACTGAACTCTAAACTCTCACGCAAACTCTGGAACTCTTGATGAAGGCGCTTGACCAGAGCTAGTCTACCATCCATGCTAGTAAGTTTATTCTCAATAGAGAAAAGGATGTCACTAACCTCGGTACCCTCGCGTAATTTCTCGGGCATTATTTTTGGAGAGTCTGCGGGTCTCGGTCATTTAGACTGAGAAACAGGGATGGGACACACACTCGTCTGCTCCATGACACAGCAACGGTAATGAAACTTGTTGATATAATTCTCTAGTTCCTCCAGCTCCATACGAATAAAGAAAGATAAGCACAGACAGTCAGTTAATGGATTAATTACACAAAGAGAAAAAAAAAACTACCTGTGGAAAAGTTTGTTTAAGCTCGTTCGACGGGAGTCGCCATTTTGGATTATTGTGCAATAGTCTCAAAACGTCTCATGATCACAGCATCGGCCCCGCCTCACAACACTGGTTACCATTTTTTGTATCATCATCATAGCAGTCTGTCGTGGGCGACAATGACTGTTTCATTTAGGTCTGATCAGATTCCTCCACACAGCTCTGTCCTTAGCCTTCGCTGCCAGGAACTCCTGTCTATGTTCAACTTCTTCAAGTTTCTTTTTACAGTGTCTTTAAATCTGAGCCTTGGTCTACCCTGATTGCATTTGCCCTCGCATAAGTGTGAGTAGAGTAACTGCCGAGGGAGATGCTGGTGGTCCATCCTCTCAACATGTCCGAGCCATCTCAGGTTCATCTGTATTAGCATGTCCTCCATTGATGGTAGACCAGCTCGTTTCAACACTTCTATGTTGGTTATCTTGTCTTTCCATGAGATGTTCATTATGGCTCGAAGGTGTCTCATCACGTATGCATGGAGTTTCTTCACCTGCCCTCTGTAGACAGTCCAAGTTTCAGCACCGTACAATAGAGTAGCCAGTACTGTCGCTCTGTACACTTTGCATTTCACACGGATAGACACATGTCGATTGTTCCGCAGTCTCTCCCTCAAGTTTCCAAACACAGCGCTCGCTCTTCCCATTCTGATAGATAGTTCATCCTCCAGCCTAGCATTCTCTGAAACAGTACTCCCTAGGTACTTGAAAGTCTTGCACTTGACTAGTGGCTCTGTACCAATGCTGATCTCTTCTGGTAGTGATGTTGATAATTGGAACTTTGGTGGTTGATAAAGGCACTCTGTCTTCTTGATGTTGATTTTGAGGGGGAATTGGTTAGCTGCTCTTGTGAATTTCTCCACTAAAGATTGCATATCTTCCACGCTGTGTGCAACTAGAGCACTGTTGTCGGCAAAGAGCATTTCTCTTACTATCTTTATCGGTCTTACTCTTGGCTTTAAACTGTGCCACATTGAACAGGTCTGCTTCTTTCCTTGTTTGAATGTATACTCCTTCTGAAGTATCTTTGAAGGCCACCTCAAGCATGGCTACCAGATATAGTGAGAAGAGTATAGGTGCCAGCACACACCCTTGTTTCACCCCGTTGCTTACTGAAAAGTCTTTAGATACTGAACCACTCATCGCCACGCTTGCTTGCATACCTGTATGGAGTGCCTCGATCAGGCTGACAAACTTCTCTGTACAGCCATATTTCTTGAGTATCTGCCAAAGGCCTTGTCGCGAAACAGTATCGAAGGCTTTACTGAAGTCTATGAAGACTACATAAAGCGGCATGTTCTGTTCAATACACTTTTCTTGAACCTGTTTCAAGCAGAAAATCATGTCAATTGTGCTTCTTCCACTTCTAAAGCCGCACTGGGTTTCCGGTAGTACATTCTACAAAATGTGTTAACTGTTTAGTAGTACACGTGAGAGAATCTTACCAACAGTGGCTAGCAGTGATATACCTCAGTAATTTCCACAATCCTTCCTGTCACCTTTCTTGAACAAAGGCATAATACTTGCATCCTTCCAGTCTTGAGGTACTTTCTGGGCATCCCATATCTCTTGGATGAGCTTGTGCAGGCAGTTGGTCAGCTGAACACCACCAAATTTCCACACTTCTGCTAGAATTCCATCCCTTCCTGGAGCTTTACCATCCTGTGTTGTCCTGATAGCTGCCATTAGTTCATCAAAATTTGGTGGTTCATCCAGACTTGATACAGCTGGTCGCTGCACTAGAGCTTCTTTAGCCTCTTCAGTGAGATCTCCAGGGTTGTTTAGTAGTTGGTCAAAGTGGTCTGCAAATCTGTCCAGGATCTTGTCTTTCTCCTGCAAAACTGTTTCACCATCCATAGCCTTTAGTTGGATCAGTCCTCTTGGTTTAGGGACGTAGATTTCTCTCAAACCTGTGAAGAATGTTTTCATGTCCTTCCCGTCTGCTGCAGTTTGAAGTTTCTCCGCTTTTTCATCCCACCTGTTGGACTTTCTCTCTCTGGTGTACTTCTGTAGCTCACTCTGAGCCCATTTCTCTTCTATGTCATTCTCTGAGTTGTTGCTGTCCCAGTCTTTCAAGTTTTCATCCATTTCCTGTGTAAGTTCTTCCTGCTTCTTTTGGCCTTTCAGTGCACTAGTGTTTAGCTTCTGTGGTGGCTTCGCACCTGTCCTGCAGTGCTGTTTTCATATCTAAATCCTTAATCTAGCTCTCAGCATAACATGATCAGCGCCACAGTCCGCGCCTCTCATTGCTCTGGTGTCCAATACATCTCTTCTGTCTCTCTGCCTGACTATGATGTAGTCTAATAAGTGCCATTGCTTGGATCTTGGGTGCATCTATGTCTTCTTGTGTGTGTCCTTGTGCTTAAATAGAGTGTTGGTTATCACAAGGTCGTACTCTGAACATAGTGCAAGTAGAAGTTCTCCATTAGCATTGCACTTGCCTACTCCATAACTGCCTAGCACTCCTTTTCATTTCTCGGTGTCCGAACCAACTCTGGCATTAAAATCTCCAACGAGTATCAGCCTGTCATCAGTCGGTACATGCCTGATAGTCTCACGTAAATCACTGTAGAACTCCTCCTTCACCTCCTCTGTGTTGGTCTTTGTTGGGGCATATACACTGATGAGTGTGGCATACATCTTTTACTGTAGTGGGAGTCTCATAGTCATTATCCTGTCGTTGATTGGCACCAGTTCCTCATCAAGCATTGCTGCTATCTCCTTTCTAACTGCAAAGCCCACTCCTGCTTCTCTCCTCTCTTGAGTTTATCTCCCACTCCAAAAGAAGATGTACCCATGGTCTTCCAAGCTGCCATATCCAGGCAATCTTTTTTCACTTGGTGCAGCTATGTCTACATTGTACCTGTTCATTTCCAGGGCCACAAGTGCGGTCTGTCTTTCTGGGCAATGTGATGTTGTTCTGTCCAACAGAATGCGTACCTTCCATTCTGCTACACACAAGGTTGCTGCTTTCCACTTCTTTTGTCTTCCTGCTCCTAGCTTACTTTTCGCTGCCTGTCAGAGTGTGAACAGATCAGATACTGCCACTGATACTGCACTCCAGAAGAAGCTAAAGTAATAATGATTAGCGATTTGGAGGAATTAGGCAAATTTAAACCATAGCTTTTATGCAAAGTTTTTAGAGTTGAAACAATTCAACACCTGCTTCTCAAGAGTGTGTGATTCTCCCAATGTCTCATCCTCCCCATCCTGGTTATCAATTCCAGCTGTCACACATGCATAGGAGTGGTGTCTGGTGTTAAGACCACTCACAATGACATCATCTATTCCTGTATACTGTTCTAATTCATCCACAAATCCATTCATCCACATTTTTTGTATATATAACATTTTAAACACACATACAGTATGTCGGGTTTACATAGGGAATACATCTTATAGAGGTCATTTGTACATTGGCAAGACATTGTAATCTGGCAACTTTTTTCTTGTGAATTTATACTTTTTTACCTGTAAATTTGCTTTAATGGGGCTTTTTTGTAAATTTAAACCCTTTTTTTGTAAATTTGTAACATCAGTGTTTGAGCCTAAAGAATTTTTTCATCATGAGAAAGAATAAAATTCTTTTGAAAACTGACTAATAATTCTAAAGATGCATAAATGTTTGAAAAGAGAAATAAACAAGCATGATACTGTAGCGACACTATTCTATGTTTTATTCTCACTCTTGTTAATTATATCATGGGCACCTCAGCTGGAACTGAGGACCTGGTGAGCAGTGGCTCTATTGTCAACAGAGATGAACTGGGCAGCTTGGTGGTGCAGTGTAGCACTGTTTCAGCACAGCAAGAAGGTCAAGGGTTCAATCCCACCCTATGACCATTGTGGGTTCAATCCCATCCCTGATCATTGTGGCTTCAATCCCACCCCTGACCGTTATGGGTTCAATCCCACCCCTGACCATCATGAGTTCAATCCCACCCTGTGATCATTGTGGTTCAATCCCTCACCTGATCATTGTAGGTTCAATCCAACCCATGATCATTGTGGGTTCAATCCCACCCCATGATCATTGTGGGGTCAATCCCACCCCATGACCATTGTGGGTTCAATCCCATCCCTGATCATTGTGAGATCAATCCCACCCCGTGATCATTGTGGTTCAATCCCACACCTGATCATTGTAGGTTCAATTCCACCTCCTGACCATTTTGGGTTCAATCCCACACCTGACCATCGTGGGTTCAATCCCACCCCATGAGCACTGTGGGAACAATCCCACCCTTGATCATTGTGGGTTCAATCCCACCCCAGATCATTGTGGGATCAAGCCCAGCTCTGATCATTGTGGGTTTAATCCCACCCCATGACCATTGTGGGTTCAATCCCACCCCGATCAATGTGGGTTAAATCCTACCCCATGATCATTGTAGGGTTGATCCCACCCTTGATCATTGTGGGTTCAATCCCACCCCAAATCATTGTGGGGTCAATCCCACCTCTGGTCATTGTGGGTTCAAACCCACCCCTTCATCATTGTGGGTTCAATCCCACCCTTGATCATTGTGGGGTCAATCCCACCCCTGATCATTGTGGGTTAAATCCTACCCCATGATCATTGTGGGGTCAATCCCACCCTTGATCATTGTGGGTTCAATCCCACCCCAGATCATTGTGGGATCAATCCCACCCCTTGACCATTGTGGGTTCAATCCTACCCTTGATCATTGTGGGTTCAATCCCACCCCATGACCATTGTGGGTTCAATCCCTCCCCTGATCAATGTGGGTTAAATCCTACCCCATGATCATTGTCGGATCAATCCCACCCCTTGACCATTGTGGGTTCAATCCTACCCCATGATCATTGTAGGGTCGATCCCACCCTTGATCATTGTAGGTTCAATCCCACCCCAGATCATTGTGGGATTAATCCCACCTCTGGTCATTGTAGGTTCAATCCCACCCCTGATCGTTGTGGGTTCAATCCCACCCCTGATCATTGTGGGTTCAATCCCACCCATGACCATCGTGGGTTTGATCCCACCTTTGACCATCAGAATCAGAATCAGAATCAGATTTATTGCCATTGTTCATGTAGTACACAAACTAGGAATTTGTCTCGGTGCAATGCTGCAACATTAAACATGATAAAATAAAAGAAATAAACTATACATGCAATAAAGTGTAGAATAAGAATGAGTAATACTAGTCAGCAGTTTAAATATATTAGCGAGCAGCAGATAATGTGGAGAACCATATAGTGCAGTCGGTAATGCAAGAAGAAAACAGTGATGATTGACAGTCTGGTTGAGCTGTTGTACATAGTGCACGAGAGTCAATAAGTCACTTAGTGTTCAGCAGTCTGATGGCAGAGGGGAAGAAGCTGTTCATGTGACGGGAGGTTTTAGTCTGAATGGACCGAAGTCTTCTACCTGAGGGGAGAGGGGCAAACAGTACGTGACCAGGGTGTGAAGGATCGGCTATGATCCGGCCAGCACGCCTCCGGGTCCTGGAGATGTACAGATCCTGGAGAGATGGGAGCTTGCACCTTCTCAGCAGTGCGCACGACGCGCTGCAGCCTTAGTCTGTCCCTGGCAGTGGCTTCTGCGTACCACACGGTTATGGAGGTGGTGAGGATGGACTCGATGATGGCTGTGTAGAACTGCACTAACATCTTGGTGGGTAGCTTGAGCTTCCTCAGCTGCCGCAGGAAGAACATCCTCTGCTGGGCCTTTTTGATGAGGGAGCTGATGGTCGGCTCCCACTTGAGGTCACGGGTGATGGTGGTGCCTAGGAAGCGGAAGGAATCCGCAGTGGTGATGGGAGAGCCTGAGAGGGTGAGGGGGGGCAGAGGGGTTGTGACTTTCCTGAAGTCCACAATCATCTCCACTGTCTTCAGAGCGTTCAGCTGCAGGATGTTGTTGTTGCACCAGGATGCCAGCTGGGCCACCTCTCTCCTGTAGGCGGACTCGTCGCCGTTGGAGATGAGCCCGATGAGGGTGGTGTCGTCCGCAAACTTGATCAACTTGACAGACTGGTGGCTGGAGGTGCAGGAGTTGGTATAAAGGGAGAAGAGTAGGGGGGAAAGTACACAGCCCTGGGGTGATCCGGTGCTGATGCTAACAGAGTCTGAGACAGTCTTTCCCAGCTGCACATGCTGCCTCCGGTCCATCAGGAAGTCGGTGATCCACCTGCAGAGGGAGTCAGGGACGTTGAGCAGGGACAGCTTGTCCCGGAGCAGAGCGGGGCGGATGGTGTTGAATGCGGAGCTGAAGTCCACAAACAGGATCCTGGCGTAGGTTCCCGGGGAGTCCAGGTGCTGCAGGATGGAATGGAGGGCCAGGTTGACTGCATCGTCTACAGACCTGTTGGCTTGGTAGGCGAACTGCAGCGGGTCCAGGAGGGGAGTGGTGATGGACTTGAGGTGGGGCAGGACCAGGCCCTCAAAGGACTTCATGACTACAGAGGTGAGCGCTACAGGTCTGTAGTCGTTAAGTCCAGTGATCCGTGGCTTCATGGGGACAGGGATGATGGTGGAGGATTTGAGGCAGGTCGGCACGTGGCATAGCTTAAGGGAGGTGTTAAAAATGTCTGTGAAGACAGGAGCCAGCTCTTTCGCACAGTGTCTCAGGGTGGAGGGAGACACGCCGTCCGGACCGGGGGCCTTGGCGGGTTCAGTCTGGAGAACTGTTTGAGCACATCCTGCTCACTGATGACAAGGGCAGGGGGGGAGGGGGGGCCGTCTTTGATGAAGTAGGGACCGTGGAGGCTGTGGAGCTGGAGGGAGGGGGGGAGTTCTACACAGATGACGAGGTGTCAAAACGGGCGTAATGTTGGGACAGTCTTTGACAAAGGGCTTTGTCATCCTTACCTTTAGGAGCCTGAGGCCGATAATTGGTGATTTGCCTCAGTCCTCTCCACACAGAAGCCGAGTCATTAGCAGTGAACTGCTGCTGGAGTCTCTCAGAATACACAGATTTAGCTCTCCTCAGCTCTCTGCTAAACCGATATTTAACCTCCCTGTAGCAGTCCCTGTCTCCACTTTTCAGCGCTGCTTCCTTCTCCTTCCTGATCTGTCTGTGCTTAGCAGTGAACCAGGGCTTATCATTAGAGTACCTCACCCTGGTGCGCGATGGAAGAATGCTCTCCTCACAAAAGTGGATATATGAGTTCACAGTGTCCGTGTACTCATCCAAATCATGCGTGGCTCCTTTAAACATGCCCCAATCAGTTATTTCCATGCACGTTTCCAGCTTCTCCTCAGCTTCACTGGTCCATTTCTTCGTAGTGCTCACAACAGGTTTAGTGAGCTTCAGTCTCTGTCTGTAAGTGGGAATGAGGTGGACCATCACATGATCAGATAGTCCGAGCGCAGCGCGGGGAATAGCGCGATACGCGTCCTTCACTGTGGTGTAACAGTGATCCAGCGTGTTTATTCCTCTGGTGGGGCATTTCATAAACTGTTTGTAGTGAGGGAGATCGTGGCTCAGATTGCTCTGGTTAAAGTCACCAACCACAATAACCAGAGAGTCCGGGAAAGTCCGCTCCGTATGTTGGATGTGATCCGCGAGCGTGCGCTGAGCTTCGCACGCGTCCGCGTCGGGAGGGACGTAGACAGCGGCGAGGATGAATGAGGTGAACTCCCGCGGGGAATATAATGGCTTGCAGTTAATAAAAAGAAATTCCAGGGCGGGAGAACAGTGTTTGGAAATTACCGTTACATCAGAGCACCAGCTGCTGTTGATGTAAAAGCAGACTCCTCCTCCTGAGGATTTACCAGAGAGCTCTGTGTCACGATCAGCACGAAACAGCTGAAATCCCTCGAGGCGCAGCGCGCTGTCCGGTGTATTTTCCCTGAGCCAGGTCTCAGTAAAACAGAGGGCAGCCAAGGAAGAGAGGTCCTTAAAACGCATCAGCAGTCTCAGTTCATCTACCTTGTTAGAGAGAGAATTGGCATTGGACAGAAATATGCCAGGCAAAGCCGTGCGCGTGCCTCTCCTGCGGAGCCGAACGAGAGCGCCCGCTCGTCTTCCTCTCTTTTGCCGTCTCACTTTCCGAGCCAAGCAATGAACCAGATCAGCGGCAGGAGCTAAAAAAACTGGGAGTAGGTCCGTGGGAGTGAAAGTCCTGATATTTAGAAGCTCTTCACAGGTATAAGAGCAGGCAGACACACAATTGACAAACAAAAACAAACAAAGGGTGCAACAAAGCACCATGGCGACCACTGCAAGATGGCGCCCATCATGGTTCATGGCGACCATCATGGTTCAATCGCATTCCTGACCATCATGGGTTCATTCCCACCGCTGACCATTGTGGGTTTGATCCCACCTCTAAACAATGTGGGTTCAATCCCACCCCTTACCATCATGGGTTCGATCCCACCATTGACAATCGTGGGGTCGATCCAACGTCTTACCAATGTGGGTTCAATCCCACCCCTGACCATTGTGGGGTCGATCCCACTTCTTTACGATGTGGGTTCAGTCCCACCTCTGACCAATTTGGGCTCAGTCCCACCTCTTACTAATGTGGGTTCTATGCCACCTCTGACCATTGTGGGTTCAATCCCAACCCTTATCATCATGGGTTCGATACCTCACTCTCTGAGAGCTTTTCTCGTTTTATATATGGTCTTTGGTATGATCACACCAGGGCTTGAACCAACGACTTCCCGGCTGTGGAGCAGATACTCTACCAAAAGGCCTTTGTCTACAATATGAAGTGTGTGTGTGTGTGTGGGGGGGGGGGGGGGGGGGGCTGAAAAGTTCACTATTGTCAGATTTGACTAAATGTGGTTTATTTTTCAACATTGTGTCTTCTTTGGTCCACACACTTCTTCCGCTGGTGTTGCAGCCCTTGGATCCTCATGGTTGAAAAATAGACCAGAATAGAATAGAATAGAATAGAATAGAATAGAATAGAATAGAATAGAATAGGCTTTATTGTCATTGTACAGTTGCACAGCATAACAAAATTGTGGGTGCTCCACCAGGCTACTGCACAATAAAGTAAGAGAGAAGGATTAGATCAAACATGGTTACAGAGCACATGACTAAACACACGAGTGAAATAAAAATAGCCAGGATGATGGAAATATACACCGGATGGATCTACTGTATGTACATAAGAGTGTGGAGGTCAGAGGACACAACTGAACACATGATTGAGTAAAATACCCCAAGGATTATGGAAAATATATATAGTTGTGGTTTTATGGATGGGTTAATATACATGAATAAAATAAACCACATTTGGTCAAATTTAACCACGATGAACTTTTCAGCCCCCTTTGTATATTGCTGGGTAATTTAACTTAACTGCAATGCTCTTGCACTCTGTAAATACAGTGGTGAGAAAAAGTATGTGCCCCCTTCCCAGTTCCTCATTTTTTTGCGTGTTTGTCACACTTAAATGCTTCAGATCATCAAACAAATTTAAATATTAGACAAAGATAACACAAGTAAACACAAAATGCAGTATTTAAATGAAGGTGTTTATTAAAAAGGGGGGAAAAAAAAGCCAAACCTACATGGCCTTTTGTGAAAAAGGCGAAGGGCCAAACGGCAGCCAGCAAAATACTGAGAATGTCTGTGCATAGTGGCAAAGTTGGGCGCAGCATACTTCCAGTTGTCCGACGGCTCATCGAGGCATGCCAGTCAGCTTTGGCATGTCCAGGAGAGCGCTCCAGGTGATGAGGCTGGACAGGGGTCAGGGTTGGTGGTGAAGGAGGCGGCTCCGCCATCCAGGAGATCAGCCATCATCCCGGGGTCTTGCTGCTCCCAGGGGTGCGCTTGCTGAGGGGCTGCCCTTGGCCCCCCCAGCGGGGTCTACCTCTCCCACTCAAGTGACTGTGCTGTAAAGTAGTGTTAATAGTGCTGTGTGTGCATGTTTTGTTAAGGGGTTGTATATACAGTATATGTTTGTCTCTTAGTTTAGGAGCACGGCAGTGATTTTTAGTTTACTGAAGGACTTTTTAGTTTATTTGGTGGCAAAATAATCCACCATGCCCTGCAGGCTGTGTGGCAGTCCACCCACATGCCCTATTTTAGTTTTTTGGGTTTTTTTGAATGAGTGTTGTTAGACTAGTTGAGTAGATTAGTTTCCGTTATTTTAGAGCGTGATTCAGGTTCTAAATTGGGGTGGGTTTCAATTGTGTGTGTGGTTTTGGACCTTTCTAAGGGGGGAGGAAATGTGGTAAAAGGATTTGTGGCACTTTATTGTGAAGTGCAGTGTGGTGACTTGGACTTGCTGTCACGTCACCACACTCGCCGCGGTTACATGGGCAAAATTTCTTCAATCTGATTACAATTCAGATCAGAATTTTACTGTTTACATGGATGCTGAAAAAGCTGATGTGATTAGGACGTGCGTTTCCAAGTGTCACACGTTTGAACGGAATAAATCATTTTGACATGGGCACATCGACATTTCGACATTCTGAAAATAGTAGAAGAAGAAGCAACTTCCAGTGTTAGCAAGCCCCGCTTCGTGTCGAAATTGACCTGTATTGTGTTATTCAGACTGTACTTTTGCTTCTGCTGGTCTCCATAATGAAGCTACAGGTACGTACTTCTGTATATGACCAACAGAGGGAGACAGCAGGACGATACAAACCAGTTTTGTTTTACTCCCGCTATGTCTTCCGCTAGTTGCTGCTAAGGCGGAAATACGTCACGTCGACATGCGGCTGGTGTACAGACATGCGCAGTAAACATATTTTCTGCCCTACGTTCAGAGTAAGTGTTTTCATGCGCACCATTCCGATTAACAATCGGCATAACCCACCGGAATGAAATTTTGATCCGAATGAGCGTGATCGGGTTAGAATATTCAGATTGCCGTGTTTACATGAAGCATTTTTATTTCAGTCAGGCTTTTAATCCGGTTACTTGTGTCCACGTAAATATAGCCACTGCCCTATATAGATTCAAAGACTCAAAGGCTTTATTGTCATGTGCACAGTTAAGAAATGCAGCATTTACTGAGCAATTAAATTCTTACACTGCTCTCCAAACAAATGCCACAAATAAAGGTAATAAACACTAATAAAGATAATAAAGGTAAAAAACACAAAATTTAATAATAAATACTAATACTAATAGATACTAATAACACACATTAGACAATTAGGACAGTTAAAGCAGTTGAACCGGAGAAAACAAGAAGAATGAAAATTGAAATTCACTGGATGACTATAATGGACAATGGTATTTTAATATCAGAGATCAGAATCAGAATCAGAATGAGATTTATTGCCATTGTTCATGTAGTACACAAACTAGGAATTTGTCGGTGTATTTGTCGGTGCAATGCTGCAACATTAAACATAGAGTAACACTAAAGATAAAAACTATGCATGCAATAAAAGGTAGAATAAGAATAAGTAATGCTAATCTATGCAATTTTTAAATATATTAACAAGAGCAGCAGATATTGTGGAGTACCACATAGTGCAGTCGGTAGTGCAAAAAGAAAACAGTGATAATTGTCATGAGTCCGGTTGAGCTGCTGTACGTAGTGCACGAGAGTCTAATAAGTCACTTAGTGTTCAGCAGTCTGATGGCAGAGAGGAAGAAGCTGTTCATGTAGCAGGAGGTTTTAGTCTGAATGGACCAAAGTCTCCTGCCTGAGGGGAGGGGGGCAAACAGTGCGTGTCCAGGGTGTGAAGGGTCGGCTATGATCCGACCTGCACGCCTCCGGGTCCTGGAGATGTACAGGTCCTGGAGGGATGGGAGCTTGCAGCCGATCACCTTCTCAGCAGCGCGCACGATGCGCTGCAGTCTTAGTCTGTCCCTGGTGGTGGCTCCTGCGTACCACACGGTGATGGAGGTAGTGAGGATGGACTCGATGATGGCCGTGTAGAACTGCACCAACATCTTGGTGGGCAGCTTGAGCTTCCTCAGCTGCCTCAGGAAGAACATCCTCTGCTGGGCCTTTTTGATGAGGGAGCTGATGGTCGGCTCCCACTTGAGGTCCCGGGTGATGGTTGTGCCCAGGAAGCGGAAGGAATCCGCAGTGGTGATGGGAGAGTCTATGAGGGTGAGGGGGGGCAGAGGGGCTGTGACTTTTCTGAAGTCCACAATCATCTCCACTGTCTTCAGAGCGTTCAGCTGCAGGTTGTTGTGGACCAGGACGCCAGCTGGGCCACCTCTCTCCTGTAGACGGACTCATCGCCGCTGGAGATGAGCCCGATGAGGGTGGTGTTGTCCGCAAACTTGATCAGCTTGACAGACTGGTGGCTGGAGGTGCAGGAGTTGGTGTACAGGGAGAAGAGCAGGGAGGAAAGTACACAGCCCTGGTGTGATCCGGTGCTGATGCTTACAGAGTCTGAGACAGTCTTTCCCAGCCGCACATGCTGCCTCCGGTCCATCAGGAAGTCGGTGATCCACCTGCAGAGGGAGTCAGGCACATTGAGCAGGGACAGCTTGTCCTGGAGCAGAGCGGGGCGGATGGTGTTGAATGCAGAGCTGAAGTCCACAAACAGGATCCTGACGTAGGTTCCCGGGGAGTCCAGGTGCTGCAGGATGGAGTGGAGGACCAGGTTGACTGCGTTGTCCACAGACCTGTTGGCTCTGTAGGCGAACTGCAGCGGGTCCAGGAAGGGAGTGGTGATGGTCTTGAGGTGGGGCAGGACCAGGTGCTCAAAGGACTTCATGACTACAGAGGTGAGCGCTACAGGTCTGTAGTCATTAAGTCCAGTGATCCGTGGCTTCTTGGGGACAGGGACGATGGTAGAGGTTTTGAGGCAGGCCGGCACGTGGCATGACTCCAGGGAGGTGTTAAAGATGTCTGTGAAGACAGGAGTCAGCTCCTCCGCACAGTGTCTCAGGGTGGAGGGAGACACGCCGTCCGGACCGGGGGCCTTGCGCAGGTTCAGTCTGGAGAACTGTCTGTGCACGTCCTGCTCACTGATGGCAAGGGCAGGGGGGGAGGGGGGGCCGCCTTTGATGAAGTGGGGACCATGGAGGCAGTGACTCTGGGGGGAGGGGGGAGTTGGGCACAGCTGACGAGGTGTCAAAACGGGCATAGTGTTGGGACAGTCTTTGACGAAGGGCTTTGTCATCCTGTCCCTTAGAAGCCTGAGGCCGATAGTTGGTGATTTGCCTCAGTCCTCTCCACACAGAAGCAGAGTCGTTAGCAGTGAACTGTTGCTGGAGTCTCTCAGAATACACAGATTTAGCTCTCCTCAGCTCTCTGCTAAACCGGTATTTGGCCTCCTTGTAGCAGTCTCTGTCTCCACTTTTCAACGCTGCTTCCTTCTCCTTCTTGATCTGTCTGAGCTTAGCTGTGAACCAGGGCTTGTCGTTGGAGTAACTCACCCTGGTGTGCGATGGAAGAATGCACTCCTCACAAAAGTGGATATATTAGGTCACAGTGTCCGTGTACTCATCCAGATCATGCGTGGCTCCTTTAAACATGTCCCAGTCAGTTGGTTCCAAGCACGTGCGCAGCTCCTCCACAGCTTCACTGGTCCATTTTCTCGTAGTCCTCACAACAGGTTTTGTGAGCTTCAGTCTCTGTCTGTATGTGGGGATCAGGTGGACCATCACGTGATCAGATAGTCCGAGCGCAGTGTGGGGAACAGCGTGATACCTGTCCTTAACTGCAGTGTAACAGTGATCCAGCGTGTTCTCTCCTCTGGTGGGGCATTTAATAAACTGTTCAGGTTGCTGTTGTTAAAGTCGCCAAGCACAATAACCAGAGAGTCCGGGAAAGTCCGCTCCGCTTGCTGAATGTGATCCGCGAGCGCGCGCTGAGCCTCGCGCACGTCCGCGTCGGGAGGGATGTAAATAGCGGCCAGAATGAATGAAGCAAACTCACGCGGGGAATAAAATTGCTTGTAGTTGATGAAAAAATATTCCAGAGCAGGAGAACAGTGTTGGGAGATCACAGTTACATCGGAGCACCAGCTGCTGTTGATGTAGAAGCAGACTCCTCCTCCTGTGGTCTTGCCGGAGAGCCCCGTGTCTCGGTCAGCACGAAACAGCTGAAATCCCTCGAGGAGGAGCGCGCTGTCCGGTGTCTTTTCCTTGAGCCAGGTCTCAGTGAAGCAGAGGGCACACGGGGTGGAGAGGTCCTTAAATCGCATCAGCAGTCTCAGCTCATCTACCTTGTTATAAAGTGAGTTGACGTTGGACAGAAAGATCCCAGGCAAAGCCGTGCGCGTGCCTCTGATGATGATGATATGAACCTGAGATGGCATAAGCCTATGTACAGTGTGCAAATGAGCAATATGCAAATTAGCACCCAGTGTGAGAATATCTCTGTAATGATAATACCCAGTAGAGTGTACAATGACAATATAGCAGCAGAGATGATATGGACATGAGACGGGGTGAGCCTATGTACAATGTGCAAGTGAGCAATGTGCAAATTTAGCAACCAGTGTGTGATTTTTATTTGCAAATATTTGCAAATCTATTTGCAAATCTGTGTCCGGAGTTTGTTATTTATTCAGGAGTCTGATGGCACGGAGAAAGAAAGAGTTTTTTTTTAGTTTGGATGTCCTGCATTTCACACTTCTTGTACCTCCGGTCTGAGGGTAAAAGTGTGAACATTCTGTGCTGGGGGTGGGTGGGGTCCTGGAGGATGGAGGCAGGTCTCCTTTGGACTCTGCGGTGGTAGATGCTCTGTAGAGAGGGGAGTGGACTCCTGATGATCTTCTCTGCTGTCTTCACCACTCTCTGCATGCATTTGCTATCCAAAGCAGTAGTGTTGCTGTACCAAGCAGTGATGCAGTTGGTCAAGATGCTTTGATGATGCAGCTGTAGAAGTTGTTGAGGATCTTGGGGGACATGCCAAACTTCCTCAGTCTCCTCAAAAAGTAAAGCTGCTGTTGAGCTCTCTTAGCCAGCTCTGTGGTTTTGAGCGCCCACATATGGTCCTCACTGATGTGGATGCCCAGGTATTTAAAGATGCTCACCCTCGCCACCTCAAGCTCCCGGATGAACAGCAGCCGATGAGGTCTCCTCCCCTTCCTCATATCCATTATCATCTCCTTCGTCTTGTCCGTGTTGAGGGTGAGGTTGTTGTCCTTACACCATGACACCAGGCTGGCCACCTCCCTCCTGTAGGATGCTTCATCACCACCAGTGATGCGTCCTATCACTGCTGTGTCATCCGTAAACTTTAAGATGACATTATCCTTGTGGGAGGTAACACAGTCATGGGTGAAGAGGCTGTAGAGGATTGGGCTGAGGACACAACCCTGTAGGACACCTGTGTTTGTGATAATGCTGGCTGAGGTCTTGTTACCCATCCTGACAGACTGAGGCCTGCCAGGCAGAAAGTCCAGTAGCCAGTCACAGAGGGTGGGGTGCAGGCCAAGTGAAGACAGTTTGTCAGTGAGTTTGTGGGGGATGACCGTGTTGAAGGTGGAGCTGTAGTCAACAAAGAGCATCCTGATGTAGGAGTCTTTATCTTCCAGGTGGGAGAGAGAATAATGGAGTGCTGCAGCAATGTCATCTGAGGTGGACCTGTTGGGCCTGTAGACGTACTGCAGGGGGTCCAGGGTATCTGGTATGCTGTTCTGAATGAGGGGCAGCACCACTCTCTCGAAGCACTTAATGATGATTGGAGTGAGTGCTACTGGCCTCTAATTATTCAGGCAGGTTGCCGGGCTCGTTTTGGAGAGGGGATGATGGTTGTGGTTTTGAAGCTGGAGGCGACTGTGTTCTGGTTGAGGGAGAAGTTACAAATGGATGTGAGAATGTCAGTCAGACCGGCAGCACATGCTCTGAGAGTCCGTTCAGGGATGCTGTCTTGTTCTGTTGCCTTGCGGGGGTTGATATTCCTCAGTGCTTTCTTTACCGGGCCTGATGAGACTTTTAGTGGAAGGGGGAAGGGTGTATGTGTCTCCTCTCTGCACTGTAGCTGGAGGTCTCAAAGTGGGTGTAAAAGATGTTGAGATCATCCGGCAGGCTGTCTGTGGAGTTAGTGGTGTTTCTGTTGGTCCTCTTGTAGTCTGTGACGTGTTGCAGGCCTTGCCACATGCGCCCCAGGTAAGGAGTGGAGTAGAGGCTGTCCAGCTTTTCCCTGTACTGCCTCTTGGCTGCTGTTATAGCCCTCCTCAGTCCATACTTTGCAGCTTTGTACTCAACCTCACAGCCTGATTTAAATGCAAGAGAGCGAGCACACAGCATCTGACATACCTGACTGTTGATCCAGGGCTTCTGGTTGGGGAACTTCCTGACTTGTATGGTGAGTACGATGGTATCAACACAAGTACTGATGTACCCAATCACATATTCAGCATATTCCTGTATGTTTACACAAGAGTCCTTCCGGTTGGCTGCAGCTTTAAAGACATCCCAGTCTGTTCGGGCAAAACAGTCTTGCAGGGTGCTCTCAGCCTCTGGAGTCCAGCGTTTGATTTGTTTAATAACATGGTTTGTTTGTTTCACTCTTTGTCTGTAGGCCAGGCACATAAACAGGGACATGTGATCTGACTGTCCAAAGTGGGGGCGGGGTGCTGCTCTGTATGCACGGCGTACATTTGTGTAAACATGATCCAGTGTGTTCTTATCACTGGCGGGAATGTCTACATGCTGGTAATATTTGGGAAGTACAGTCCATAAACTGCACTGGTTAAAGTCACCAGCAACAATAAAAACAGTGTATAGTGGGGCGGGTTTCAATGTTATGGCCTCTTACACCAGTGCCCATGCCAGGTGCCTGCCATGTTACCGCTGTGTTCATTTTCCATCAATAAAGCTGTGTTCGACGCAACCTTCAGCTTGCCTCATTCATCACCAGGTATTACATACATAATAGCCTGCTCACCCCGTTCTTGTACACAGCATCTATGTCAGATTTCCAGTCCAGTCCATTGCTGATCATGACTCCCAGGTATTTGTAATCCTCCATTAGCTCCACTTCCTCCCCCCTAATCTGCAATGGCTGTGAAGGCGTCCTCTTCTTCCTGAAGTCAATCACCATCTCTCCGGTCTTGCTGATGTTCACCCTCAGGTGATTCTGCTCGGTCCACTCCACAAATCTTTCTACCAGTGCCCTGTACTCTCCCTCCTCTCCCCCTCTTATACACCCAACAACAGCTGAGTCATCAGATAATTTCTGTAGGTGGCATGACTTTGAGTTTTAGTGAAACTTGGTGGTGTATAAGGTGAAGAGAAAAGGAGAAAGTACAGCACCCTGTGGAGCTCCCGTATCACTAACCACCACATCAGACAAGACACTGCCCACCCAGACAAACAGTGGCCTGCCTGTCAGGTAGTCAGTAATTCAGGAGATCATAGAGCTGCTGACACCCACCACTCCAGCTTCTCACCCAGCAGCAGTGGCTGCTGGATTAAAGTCAGTGCCATATTCACCGTAAGTCAGTGCTCCAGTGCCATACTAAAGGCACTGGAGAAATCAAAAAATGTGATTCTCACAGTGTCTCCTCTGCCATCCATGTATGCTGCCATCAGTGTGTGAATGGGTGGACAGCAGGATCTGTAAAATGCTTTGGTCATCTAGAGATGAGAATAAAAGCACTATATAAGTGAATGCCATTTACCATTTTCAATCCAGGTGCAGATGGGCTCATTGCAGCAGGTACATGTCAGCATCTTCAACTCCTAAATGAGGCTGATATGCAAACTGTAGAGGGTCCAGCCACGTCTTCACCTTTGGCCTCAGGTGGGCTAAGACCAGTCTCTCCAGAACCTCATCACAGGAGATGTGAGGGCAACTGGTTGATGGTCATTCTGGTCCAATGGAGATGACTTCTTGGCAACAGGAACCAGGCAGGATGTCTTCTACAGCACCGGTACTCTGTCCAGACTCAGGCTCAGGTTGTACAGGTGTTTCAGTAGAGGAGATAGCTTGTTGGCACAGGTCCTCAGGATTCTGGCAGAGATCCCATCAGGGCCAGCCGCCTTCTGCTGGTGAAGTCTATCCAGCTGTTTCTTAACCTTGCCTGTAGTCACAGTGATGTGGGGGTTAGTGCTGATTTCTTCAGAGAAGGGTGAGGACGTGAAGGGGAGAGAGAGAGAGAGGTGCTGCACAGGAGAGTGAAGGGTGTGTGGGGATCTGGCTGTATCGTGGAGGTGACAGACGGTGAGTCGAACCTATTAAAAAACAGATTCAGCTCATCAGCTCTCTCAAGGCTCCACAATGTCTGTTTTTCTCTCCCCTTACACCCAGTGTTCTTTTAAATTCCAGTCCACATATCCCTCACATTTTTCTGCTGGAGTTTATCCTCCAACTTCCTCCTGTAATTGTCCTCCTCAGCATCTCTCTCAGTTCACGCTACACTCTCCTTAGTTCCTCCTTGTCTCCAGACCTAATAGCTCTCTTCTTCTTGTAAAGAAGTGCTTTCAGGTCACTGGTAATCCATAGTTTGTTGTGGGGAAAATGTGCATGGTCTGAGTTGGCATGGTTGTGTGTTCACAGAATCTGATGTATTCAGTGATGTAGTCGGTCATACCTCATATGGTTCACAGAGTACATCCCAGTCTGCTGTCTCGAAGCAGTCCTGTAGTGCATCAGTAGCCTCCTGTGTCCACTTCCTCTACATGAACAAATTAGCTGGTGGTGAATTGGATGAGCCCCCAAACCCACATGAAACGTGGATTCCCCCCACCCCCCACCCCCACCCCCCGAAGTGGAGCTGATTTTCACAGTGAATTAATGATGTTTAAGTGTGTTTTAGTGATTTTGTTCATGTAATCTGCAGCAGACTGACCCCTGACCATTTTATTCAGCTGTTGTTAACATTTTAAACACAAACTGATGGTGGAATAATGAGCTCTTTATTCTGATGGCTGCTGTTTCTCTGTGTTTATCAGGTTTCTCTTCAGTCTCTCTTCCCCTGGATAATCTGTCTGTGGCAGTGAGAGAATAAAGGGACACATAATGGGGGTGGTGACCTCCTAAAACATACAGCGGCATACATGTGCTGCTCGTACTGAAAGTGTGTGTAGTGAGGATGAATCAGCAGCAGCAGGAAAATGTTGCCGTTCAGGTGAGAGGTCAGGAGATGCTTCCATCAGTCTTCATGGGGTCAGAGGAAAGAGTGTGTGTGGACGAGATGGTGGAATTAGAGTAGCTCTGTCATGAACTGAGCCGGCTTTTCTCCCAGGCTCAGTTCCATGACTTTCCTCTCTATTTCATATTCATCTGTGTATTGTTGTATTTTGTACTGAGCCAGGTTTCCCCCAGGCTCAGTTTCATGGCTTTTCACGGTTGTGTATTTATTTGTGCCTTGTTATGCTTTTTGAGTTTTCATATGTACAGTATTTGTGTATTGCTTTGCCTTTAAGTTTTCATATGGTCTCCATTTAGTTTTCTTTTGCCATATCATGACTTATTTTGCAATCCATTTCTAGTCTGCTTCTGAGTTTGTTTGTTTAGGATTGGTTCTCTGACTGACAGCTGTCAGGCAGCATGTTGGTCCTGCACTTGGTGTGGGCGTTGCCTACCAGTCTGCAAGCCTGACTACGCCCCCTCTCCTGAGTTTCAGCTGATTCCTCTCTCCTTACTTTCCCCGCTTCCTCACTCAGGTTCATCCCACCACCATGCCATTAGTTTGTGTATTTAGTCAGTTCCTTGTGTTTCATCCATTGCTGTATTATTTGTTTGTCGCTGCCATGCTTCGTCGTGGTTTTCCTCTGCACGTCTCGTTGTGCGTTTCTATTATCACGTCTCGTTCGTGTTCCCCTGCTTCTTCTGCATCCGCTGGGCTGTTTTGGCCCAGGGACATCAATGAAAGTGTATTTGTGTCTGTATTTTTTGTCTGTTGCACCATTTTGGGACTTTAGTGCTTTGTGTTAATAAATCTGCCTTGGGTGTAATTCTGTGCGGGAATCTGTCTCACTCTCTGCGCCTCACTAGAGGCGCATACATGACAAGCTCTGCTCAGGTTTTACTGTGGAGTTATAGGAAAACACACAACAGCAGGATTAATGGGTGGTCTTTTCTTTTATAGTCAGATAAGGCCTGTCAGGACACGGTCTGGCCCCCATGTCCTCGCCTTGATTTATAATGTATATTCCTTGTTTCCAGGGCATGGATTCCAGCCCTCGTCCTTGTTTTATGTTGTATTTTGGGATTTTCTGTATTACAAGTTATTATTATTATCATGGATGCCATTATTTTTATTATCATTATTACATAGTGTATATACGTATATGTCTTGTATATTCATTTCTCAGTTTGTCTTCCTCTTTGCCTAAGTTTATTATTATTATTATTATCATCCTTACTTGCCACAGTCTTCTCTTCCCACTTATCCCCTGTCTTTGATTGTCTGTGCAGCCCCACCCATCCTGTTCTCCATACTGCCGCCTCTGTTTTCCTCATGTGTCAGTTGTCAGTCATGATTGGTCTCCCCACCTGTCCCATGTTGTCTTCATTGCCCCATTGTCTATTCATGTCAGCATGAGTCTCTCTCTAGTGTGGTGTCCTCAGTCATGTTACTGTCATGGGGTGGAAGTATTTGATTGTGTTTTATGGGTTTTATATAGTTTTAAGTTTATGTTGCATGTTTTATAACTTTCCATATTTTGTAGTTGTGCTTCCCCGAATTACTGATCAGCAGCACCTGTGTTGATTGGGGGTGTGCAGCACTTGTGGCAGCACATGATATAAAAGGCATTCTGGCATTCAAGAGGAGAGCCCTGCCTTAGGAGAGAGCCTGCCTGAGGGGAACCTGGCTGGATGAGGGCCTGCTTAGAGGAGAGCCCTGCTTGAGGATATGCCCCAGCCGGAGGAGAGCCCTGCCAGGACAGTTGGCCAAATAAGAGCTCTCCTGGACAAGAGGAGACTGCTGGTCCCAGGAAAATGGTTGATGAAGGGCATGACTGAGGAGGAGGAGGAGCAGTCACAGTCCAGGACCACCATGACCTGCATTTGGTGTAGAAACACTTCTGTGTGGAGCAGTTGGGATGCTGCAAGCGAAAGATGGCAAGAGGCGGAGTGAAGAGCTCTGCCTGGGCTGCAAGTATCCTGGTTTCCAGATAGCAGCAATCCATGATGTTGATGATGATGAAATATGGATATACTGCTGGCAAGCGTCTTCCCCTGTACAGGTTTCCTGAGGATGTCAGTGTCGTGGTGGCAGATGAGTATGGTGCCTGAAGAGCGGCTCCTCATCCTTAGCATTTTAGGGACTTTTATTGTTTGAGGTATTTTTCATTGGTGGACAGTGTATTTTACAATTAGGCCTTCAGTGGTGATCTAACTTATTTAAGTGCGTTTCATACCAAGCACCCTAAAACTAGCCTATAGGGCTGTCCACACAAAGCATGTTAAAGATAACTTTAACTATAAAATTGTAGTTTTTAAAATCTTTACCTTTTCCTTGTGGAGCTTCGTTTCCCTGCACACTTTTTCATTTGGCTGAAGAGCCACTCTTTTTTCCCCAAAGGTTTAACAGTACTGTTGTTTGTAAATATAGGGTTTTATAGGTGTTTATTATTGGTACAAGTATTAATGTAAATATGTATGTCCATCCATCCATCCATCCATCCATCTTCTACCGCTTTTCCGGAGGTCCGGGTCGCGGAGGCAGCAGTTCAAGCAGAGAAGCCCAGACTTCCCTCTTCCCAGCCACCTGCTCCAGCTCTTCAGAGAGGATAACAAGGCGTTCCCAGACCAGCTGGGTGACATAGTCTCTCTACTGAGTCCTGGGTCTGCCCCGGGGTCTCCTCCCAGTGGGACGTGCCTGAAACACCTCAAGTGTTTGGGCGGCACTGGCTCAAGAAGTAGAGCAGGTTGTCTAATAACCCGATGGTTGGCGGTTCGAATCCCGCTCTCCCCAGATATCTGCCGTTGTGTCCCTGGGCAAGACACTTCACCCGCATTGCCTCCAGTGCCCATAACACTGGGTATGAATGTGTAAAAATGTTTAAATGTTCGGTGGTGGCCGGAGAGGCAGTTGGCGTGGATTGGCAGCCACGTTTCTGTCAGCCTGCCCCAGGACAGCTGTGGCTACAGTAGTAGCTTGCCACTACCATTGTCTGTCTGGAGTCAATGAATAATGTATCTACTTGTAAAGCGTCTTTGAGTGTCTATGATAAAGCGCTATATAAATCTGATGCATTATTATTATTATTATTATTATTAAGTGGGAGGCATCCAGGAGGCATCCTAATCAGATGCCCATACCACCTCCACTGACTCCTTTCAATGTGGAGGTGCAGCGGTTCTACTGTGAGCCTCTCCCGGATGACTGAGCTCCTCACCCTATCTCTGAGGGTGAGTCCAGCAATCCTACGGAGAAAGCTCATTTCAGCCTCTTGTAAAGCTTGTAAAGCTCTCATTGCATTCAGCACTGTAGAGTGGGAATCACTGGGAGTCATCATTTAAAATGGAGGTAGCCATCCTCTGTACTTATCTGGTGTACAGGGATGTCAGGCTCAGCTGTGACTCACCAAGCAAACGACTGGACCATCTAACTACCTGATGAAAGGATTTCCTCTGTTTCAGTTTTATCTGACCAAACCATGACACTAAAGAAAAGGATAAAACAGATTCAATAAAAGCCCGATAAAACATTGTCATTATGGTTCGGTCAATTTGGAAGCGTGCAAGTTTTCTCAAGCAATGCAAATGTTGCTGACCCTTTTTGCACACCCTTTCACAGTTCACTTCAAAGTTTAAATTACTATCAATAATCGTCCCAAGATATTTGTAGGATTGTACACATTCGGTGGTCTGGCATTTTAGTACGGTGACTTTGTGCCTGGGAGTTTTCCTCCTAAAGTCAATTATCATGTCTTTAGTTTTTGTCGTATTCAGCTGCAGGTAGGAATCCTCACACCAGTGAACAAAATCATCAACTACTGGGCCGTGGCCACTCTCACCATCCTGGAGGAGACTGACAATAACTGAGTCATCAGCATACTTTATAATGTGTCTGTTGTCATGTCTGCTCCGACACATGTTTGTGTACAGGATGAAGAGTAGTGGTGACAACACACGCCCCTGAGGAGAGCCAGTAGAAGAGCACTTTAGGTCAGACAATGTACCATTGACCCTTACTCTCTGCGTCCTGTTGGTTAAGAAATCTAGAAAATCTAGAAATCTCCAACCCACCAGATTAATTCTCAAATAAAATTGTTGCAGGAGCCTTTCAACTAAAATATGAAGTTGGATTGTATTAAAGGCAGAGGAAAAGTCCACAAATAAAAGCCTGGCGTGTGTCCCATTAAAATCCAGATGTTTAAAAAGCATGTTAAACAGAGTGACAGTGGCGTCCTCCACTCCTCTGTGAGACCTATAGGCAAACTGCAGAGGATCCAATGCATGCTCAGTCTGCTTTAGGATCTCACATCTGACCAGTTTTTCAAAAATTTTCATTAAAATTGAAGTCAAAGCAACTGGTCTAAAGTCGTTTACCGTTTTAGGACAGCTGGATTTTGGAACGGGAACAACCACGGCTTCCTTCCAGATCTTAGGCACATGTTGTCCAAGGCTTTGGAAGTAAACCTCGAGGATAAATCCGAAATGGAGCCCTAAGGCAGTTGGCATATGCTCAGCATTACTTCCGGCAACTCCTGCAGTGGAACTGGTCCCAAACTGTATTGGATCATCCTTTCCTTTGGACTCAGCCAGTGACACCGAGAGGTGGACACTGACATATGGGCAGCCCAGTGTCTCCATACTACCCCGCCTAGGTTTTTTAGTGTAAAGTGGAGAGGCCACACCAGCGGCGTTGCAAGATTCCGGCACAACACGGGACGAAGCAGTTACTGGTTATAAGCTCCCACCAATTGGCATAGGGAGGAGTGCCAGGGCTCTCGTCCGACGGAGGGAGAAGCCTTCGCAGCTTCATTGGACAGCTACTGCCCACCTCAAGCTGGGCAGCCTCCAGCCAGTAAGGTGCCGCCCCTCCATGGCTTGCCTGCTCTACTGGGTGCGTAGAGCTTAGTGGTTTCTCCCGACAAGCAAGCGTCAGTCTGCACCAGGCAGTCAAAAGGAGAAAGATACAAAGACTCCAGCTCTTCGATTTGCAAGCTGGAACGTTTGCACCATGTGACCCGGACTTACCGCTGATCACCAACAAATGGATGACTCTCACAAGACCGCCATCATCAATAAGGAACTGGCACGACTTAACATTGATGTTGCCTGCCTTCAGGAAACCCGCATGGCCAACAACGACTCTCTTAGAGAATCAGACTACACTTTTTATTGGCAGGGCCTGTCCCAGGACGAGTCCAGGCAGCATGGTGCAGGTTTTTCTGTGAGGAACTCACTGATCGCCACCACAGAAACCCCTACAGGAGGGTCTGAAGGAATCCTCGCCCTCCGCATGAAGACATCGTCGGGCTTTGTGAACATCCTTTCTGTGTATGTCCCGACCCTCACATCCACTCCAGAATCCAAAGATCAGTTCTACTAGGCGCTAGAGGAAGTGCTATCTAGAATCCCCTGCTCTGAAGGCTTATTTTTGCTAGGCGACTTCAACACTCGCGTCGGGGCAGACTGGCAAGTGTGGCCATCTTTTCTTGGCCACATTGGCATAGGCAGAATGAACGAGAGCAGACAGAGGCTGTTGGAATTCTGTTGTCATCTTGGTCTCTGCATTACAAACTCCTACTTCAAGTGTAAAGAACTGTGGAAAGTGTTTTGGAGACACCCCCGGTCCCGTCGCTGGCACCAGCTAGATCTTGTCATCACCAGAAGAGCGGACCTCAGCAGTGTTCTTCACATGAGAAGCTATCACAGCACTGATTGTGATAAAGATCATTCCCTTGTTGCCAGTAAGGTTGGAATGAAGCCAAGGAAAATCCACCATGCCAAGACTAAGGGTTGCCCCCATATCAACTCTTGCGGAATTTCCAATCTGATCAAGGCTCAGACCTTCGCTGACAGCTTTCAGAGGAAACAAAGCTCACCTCCAGTCTGATATCCCAGGCGAAGTGGATGCCAAATGGAACCACCTTCGCGACGCCATCTACAACTCAGCCATGACCGCATTCGGAAAGAAAGAACGCAAGAATGCTGACTGGTTTGAGGCTCACTGGGGAGAAATGCAGCCAGTCACAGAGACCAAAAGAGAAGCACTGCTGGCTCACAAGCAGAACCCTTGCCCTGGCACACGTGACACCCATCGAGCAGCAAGGAGCAAGGCCCAGCAGATTATCCGCCGTTGCACCAGTGAGTACTAGCAGAACCTGTGCACCAACATCCAGGTAGCTGCTAATTGCGGATACGCCAAAGGAATGTATGAGGGCATCAAAACAGCTATCGGACCCACGAGCATCAAAACAGCACCGTTCAAAGCTAAGACAGGCGAAGCCATCACCGACAAGAGCAAGCAACTCCAGCGTTGGGTCAAGCATTATCTTGAATTGTACTCGACCCAGAACATCATGACAGATGTTGCCCTCAACGCCTTGCCTGGCCTACCAGTCATGGAGGAGCTTGACGAAATGCCCACGCTGGAAGAGCTCAGCAAAGCCATAGACTGTCTCGTCTGTGGCAAGGCTCCAGGGAAAGACGGTATCCCCCCAGAAGTTCTGAAACACAGGAAAACAGCCATCTTGGGGGCAGCAGTGGCTCAGGAGGTAGATCAGGTCATCCAATAACCACATGGTTGGCAGTTCAAATCCCGCTCTCCCCAGATATCCTGCCATTGTGTCCCTGGACAAGACACTTCACCCCAATTGCTCTGGTGGGTCTGGAAGCGCCATGTTAGGCAGCATGCCACCATCAGTGTGTGAATGTGTGTGTGAATGGATGGATAGCAGGATCTGTAAAATGCTTTGGTCATCAAGAGATGAGAATAAAAGCGCTATATAAGTGAGTACAACCAGTACCATCTTGCAACCACTATATGATCTCCTCTGCCTTTGCTGGGAGCAAGGTCACATTCCCCAAGGTATGAGAGATGCCAACATAGTCATGTTGTATAAGAACAAAGGTGACCACAGTGACTGCAACAATTACTGCGGCATCTCTCTTCTGAGCATTGTTGACAAAGTCTTCTCCCAGGTCACCCTGTTCCGCCTGCAGAGTCTCACTTCGCAAGTCTATCCTGAGTCCTAGTGTGGCTTCAGAGCTGGAAGGTCCATAGTGGATATGATCTTCTCCCTCCGTCAGCTGCAGGAGAAGTGTCGAGAGCAGCAGCAGCCATTGTTCCTTGCGTTCGTGGACCTGTCCAAAGCCTTTGATTTAGTTAGTCGAAGCGGGCTTTTCCAGATCCTGCAAAAGATCGGTTATCCCCCAAAGCTCCTTGCAATCATCTCTTCCTTCCACATGGACATGCACTGTACTGTTTGCTTTAAAGGAGCCACCTCAGATGCCTTCCCAGTCAGCAGTGGAGTGAAGCAGGGTTGCGTTCTACCACCGACTCTCTTTGGGATTTTTTTCTCAATGCTCCTCCACTAGGCCTTCTCCGACTGTCCTGAAGGTGTCTACGTCCGCACGAGATCAGATTGAAAACTCTGCAACATCGCAAGACTTCGTGCTAAAACCAAAGTCTACGAGGTCCTCATACGTGAGCTGCTGTTTGCAGACAACGCTACTCTAGCATCGCACAGCGAGGAGGGCCTGCAGCACCTGGTTGACAAACTGTCCCATGCCTGCAAGGAGTTTGGGCTCATGTACGTACAGCCTCAAGAAAACCAACATCATGGTGCAAGATGCTGTCTCCTCTCCTGTCATTACCATTGACAGCACACAACTGGAGGCTGTGAACGCCTTCACCCACCTAGGGTCCATCGTTTCAAACACACTCTCTCTGGACACCGAGATCAGCTCCAGAATCACCAAAGCAGCTGCTGTCATGGCCAAACTCAACAAGCGTGTGTGGAACAACAATCTGCTGAGTTTGAAGACCAAGCTACTTGTATACCAAGCTTGCGTCCTGTCCACTCTCCTGTACGGCAGCGTGGCCTGGACAGCCTATGCCAGGCAGGAGAAGCGGTTAAATGAGTTTCACCTCCGCTGTCTTCGGCACCTTATGCACATCAAGTGGCAGGGCAGAGTCCCCAAAACCAAGGTCCTTGAGCGCGCTGACTTGCCAAGCAGCCCTGCATTTCTCAGCCAGAGACGACTCCGGTGGCTCAGCCATGTGCGCCGCATGGAGCCTGACCGTCTGCCAAGAGAAATCCTTTATGGAGAACTACAGGTGGGCAGCCGTCATGTGGGATGGCCGTTGTTGCATTTTAAAGATGTCTCCAAACGCAACATGAGGTGTGCGCAGATCAATGCCAATAACTGGGAGGTTATTGCCAAAGATCGAGCCACCTGGCGCCACAGTGTCAAAGAAGGTGTTCTCAAGATGGAAGCAAACACAAGAGTCCAGATGGCAATGAAGCATGCGGAAAGAACATGCAGCATCAGCATGTGCACCATTCATCTTCATCTGCACCAACTGCTCCAAAGACTGCCACTCATGGACTGGGCTGTATAGTCATTCTAGGTGTTGCTCCAACTCTTGACATGCTAACCATCGTCTCTTCGAGACGAGGATGCCAGAGAGAGATTGCCTTATTAGAACTGATGTGTATCTGTTACCTTGGCATTCATTCAGAGAGCAGAGTGAGAATTTTATTGCTCAGGAAATATTAAATTTCTTAACTGTGCACATGATAATAAAACCTTTGAATCTGTTACCTTGGCATTCATTCAGAGAGCAGAGTGAGAATTTTATTGCTCAGGAAATATTGCATTTCTTAACTGTGCACATGATAATAAAACCTTTGAATCTTGAATCTTGAATCAACCTGCAGAGATTTTCCTCAGCCATAGTAGAGGACAGGATTTGTCTGATTAGGTCAACTTCATCGAGAGAAGTAGCACGGTTTCTCGACCAGCAGCCAGCAGGCACCCAAAGTCATTACACTCTCCTCCACAAAGTCCTGGAATGTAAATTTTCAATTGACCATCTCCAATCCAGGCTCACTGCAGCCTTAGCTGTAAAGCAGGGGCAGTGCAAGCCCCCACAAATGTATCACCATAGGCTCCTGCAAGGCTTCTATGGGTATAGGAATGAAATATCCATGGAAGAAGCTTCAAACTTCAAAAGCTTGTTCATTCGCAACCATCACCCCATGACAAGCCACCATCTTGGAGGGATTGCTAGTCCAAAAACCTCTTCCATCCAGCACTTGCGCAAACTTGTTTCTCTGGCTTTCCAAAAGGAAAAGCAGGAACAGGACAAACACACAGAGATTCCCACAGCATTAGCTGTGGATGCTACTCTCCCATCTCTTGAATTGGAAGGGGACCCTGTCCCTGTTCCACCATCTACATCCCATGCCCAGGAAAATGCTAACTCTTTCGCCAGACGACCTCATCAAAATCACAACTCGATCAGGTTCTCTGGGTCACATTCAAGACCTCCCTGGCCAAAATTTGACTATCATCAAAGGAATTTCCATTCAGACAGGTCCAACTACCCTGCACCTAGGATCAGGAATGGGAGATACTGACCACGGAACACGCACCACCATGGTAGGGGGTCTCCACCATCATTCCACCATGATCATTCAGAAGAAGAGGATAGACCTGCATATATTGAATCCAGGACAATTCATAATTTTTATGGACAGAATTTCTAGGCACAGCCAGGGAACGGAGGGTGTCATGCTTGGTGACCACAAGATCTCATCTCTGTTGTTTGCAGATGATGTTGTCCTGTTGGCTTCATCCAGCAATGACCTACAGCTCTTGCTGGGACAGTTTGCCGCTGAGTGTGAAGAGGCTGGGATGAGAATCAGCACCTCCAAGTCCGAGTCCATGGTCCTCAGCCGGAAAAAGGTGGATTGTCCTCTCTGGGTTGGGGACAGGCTCCTGCCCCAAGTGGAGGAGTTTAAGTATCTTGGGGTCTTGTTCACGAGTGAGGGGAAAATGGATTTCAGCCGCTTGTATCCGTGATCTCGTTCTTTAGGTAATTACCCAAAGCTCATGACCATAGGTGAGAGTAGGAATGTAGATTGACTGGTAAATCGACAGCTTTGCCTTAGAACTCAGCTCCCTCTTCACCACAACAGACCCGTACAATGTCTGCATCACTACAGATGCTGCTCCGATCCGTCTGTCAATCTCTCGCTCCTTTCTCCCCTCACTCATGAATAAGACCCCAAGATACTTAAACTCCTCCACTTGGGGCAGGAGCCTGTCCCCAACCCAGAGAGGACAATCTACTTTTTTCCGGCTGAGGACCATGGACTAGGACTTGGAGGTGCTGATTCTCATCCCAGCCGCTTCAGACTCAGCGGCAAACCGTCCCAGCAAGAACTGTAGTTCATTGCTGGATGAAGCCAATAGGACAACATAATCTGCAAATAACAGAGATGAGATCCTGTGGTCATCAAGCATGAAACCCTCCATTCCCTGGCTGTGCCTAGAAATCCTTTCCATAAAAATTATGAACAGGATCGGTGACAAAGGGGAGCCCTGGCGGAGTCCATCTCTCACTGGGAATGAGTCTGACCGAGTGTTGGCAATACGAACCAAACTCTCACAACGGTCATACAGAGACCGAATAGCTCATAATAACAAGCCCGATACCCCATACTCCCGAAGCACCCCCCACAAAAAACCATGAGGGACGTGGTCGAATGCCTTCTCCAAGTCCACAAAACACAAGTAAACTGGTTGGGCAAACTCCCACGAACCCTCAAGAATTCTCGAGAGGGTAAAGAGCTGGTCCGATGTGCCACGGCCAGGACGAAAGCCACATTGCTCCTTCTGAATCCAAGGTTTGACCAACGGCCGGACTCTCCTCTCCAGTACCTTGGCATAGACCTTCCCACGGAGGCTGAGGAGTGTGATCCCTCTAAAGTTGGAGCACACCGTCCAGTCCACTTTTTTGAAGAGAGGAACCACCACCACGTTTTGCCATGCCAAAGGCTCTGCCCCCGACCTCCGTGCAATGTTGCAGAGGCGTGTCAACCATGACACCCCTACAACATCCAGGGCCTTGAGGTACTCAGGGCGAATCTTGTCCACCCCCGGGGCCCGGACACCAAGGAGATTTTTAACCACCTTGGCAACCTCAGCCCCTGTGATAGGCGAGTCACCCCCCTCATCCACAAACACTGCTTCCTCTGTGGAAGGCGTATCAGTGAGATTGAGGTTATCTTCAAAGTATTCCTTCCACCACCCGACGATATCCCCAGTCGAAGTCAACAACGCCCCATCCGCACCATATGCATTGGGGACAGGGAGCTGCTTTCCCCTCCTGAGCCACCGGACAGTTTGCCAGAATCTCTTCGAGGCCAGCCGAAAGTCTTGTTCCATGGCCTCACCGAACTCCTCCCATACCCGGGTTTTTTCTTCAGCAACCACTTGAGCTGCACTCTGCTTGGCCTGCCAGTGCACCTCAGCTGCTTCGGGAGTCCCAGAAGCCAACCAAGCCTGATAGGACTCCTTCTTCAACTTAATGGTCCCCCTCACCACTGGTGTCCACCACTTGGTTCGGGGTTTTCCACCACGAGATGCACCGACCACCTTGCGGTCGCAGCTCTGGGCCACCGTTTCAACAACAGAGGTGGAGAACATGGCCCATTCAGTCTCCATGTCTCCATACTCCCTCGGAATGTGGTTAAAGTTCTTCCGGAGGTGGGAGTTGAAGACGTCCAGGACAGGGGCCTCAGCCAGACATTCCTAGCACACCCTTACTATACGTTTGGGTCTACCAGGTCTGAATGGCATCCTCCCCTGCCATTGGATCCAACTCACCACCAGGTGGTGATCAGTTTATTTTATTTTTATTTATATATTTTACCTTTATTTAACCAGGAAAAAAAACCTGTTGAGATTAAAAACCTCTTTTTCAAGGGAGTCCTGGCCAAGAGGCAGTAAAAAAAAAATCACAAATACACTTACAATGACATACAAATCATATAAAACAGTTACAAATTAGTGAGGCCGTCTCAAGTGTTCTCAATCTGGTTTTAAAGTCATTCAATGAAACAAGTTCCGTTAGTTTCCAGTCTTTTTGCCACATGTTCCATGTAGACGGGGCTGAGAACATGAAAGCTCTTTTTCCCAGCTCAGTACGGGCAAATGGAACAGAAAGCAACAAATGATCATTAGAACGCAAACCATAAGAATCAACACTTCTCAGTGTGATCAAATTACAAATGTAAGGGGGCAACAGTCCAAGCATGGCCTTGTAAATAAAAAAGTACCAGTGAGTCAACCTCCTGGTGGACAAAGAGGGCCATCCCACTCTAGAATACAGTTCACAGTGATGGGTCAAGGCTCTACAGTTTGTAACAAACCTCAAAACAGCATGATATACAGAGTCAATCTTACTCAGACACTGAGCTGAAGCGTTCATATACAAGAGGTCTCCATAATCTAAAATAGATAAAAAAAAAGTTGCAGTAACAAGACGCTTTTTAACCTCAAAAGAAAAACAACATTTATTTCGAAATAAAAAACCCAGTTTCAGTTTAAGTTTCTTCACAAGTTTTTCAACACGGGGCTTAAAAGTCAGAGTGTCATCAAGCAAGATACCAAGATACTTGTACGAGTGAACCACCTCAATTTCATTTCCCTCAAAAGTGGACACTGTGGGAAAAATTTGTGGACTCTTCCTAAAATTTGAAAACCACATCAGTTTAGTTTTGTCAGCATTAAGTTGACAGCAGTTGACAGCTCAACACCTCTCTTTACCCGAGTGTCCAAGACATACGGTCGCAGGTCTGATGACACGATAACAAAATCAATCACTGACCTGCGACCTAGGGTGTCCTTGTGCCAGGTGCACATATGGACACCCTTATGCTTGAACATGGTATTTGTTATGGACAAACTGTGGTTAGCACAGAAGTCCAATAACTGAACAGCACTTGGGTTCAGATCGGGCAGGCCGTTCCTCCCAGTCACCCCCCTCCAGGTTTCACTGTCATTGCCCATGTGCGCATTGAAGTCCCCCAGTAGGATAATGGAGTCTCCAAGAGGAGCACCCTCCAGCACCCCAGTCACAGACTCCAAAAAGGGTGGGTACTCTGAAACATCATTTGATGCATAGGCATAAATGATGGTCAGGACCCGTTTCCCAACCCGAAGGCGTAGGGAAGCAACGCTTTCGTCCACCGGCGAAAACTCCAATATAGAGGCAGCAAGGTGGGGGATACAAGAATACCCACCCCTGCTCATCGCTTCTCGCCCGGGGCAACTCCAGAAAAGGCCAAGCTCCAGCCCCTCTTCAGGAGACTGGTTCCGGAACCGGAGCTGTGTGTTTTGGTAAGGCCGACTATATCTAGCCGGTATCGCTCAACCTTGTACACCAGCTCAGGCTCCTTCCCCACCAGAGAGGGGTAGGACTTTCAAAAGTCTGACTTCCAGATGGAGTTTTCTTGAAAAGTCTGTCTGGAAAATTGATTTTTTAAAATATAAGCAACCAAATCATCTTCCCTTCACCTGTCAGCCTTTGTGGGTGGAAAAACAGCTATTATATTTAAACACAGTATATTGCAGCTGCTTAAGCAAGTCCTTGCACAGGCATTTTGCTAGCTAGGATCCTATGCATTGACGGTTGAGGAATCTAACCATCCAATCAAAAAATGTGAAAATGCCAATGTTCCTGAATGCATTCTATGCGTACCCCTGGATGTACAAAAAACATCTGACTGGTTAAAGCAACCGGATAAGTTTAACCCTCTGATTGTGTATGTTGCCGAACTGTGACATAACCCCTAGTGGTCAAGAGTGGTAAATATTTTTTGTCAGATTTCCAAGGCTATAACTTGAAAGTTGCAAGAGATATTGGCATACTGTCTATTAGAAAGATACGAAATATGATCCAAAGTTTCAGATAGGAATAAATTTACGCATCTAATTTGCATAATGTCTTGGCACCTCTTTAAATTCCATAACTCAGTCAAAACTGGACTTTGGATGTATTTACAAAAAGAATGGTTCTGTGGTGATCTGAGCGCTGATTCCATCCGCTTTCAGGTTGCTCAGTATTTCTCTTTTTCCACCGTTGATTCCGGGGTTTGCTATTAGGATCACTCAGGGGCTTTTATTGTGATAGCGTCATGGCCACACTTCCGGCGCTGTGACAGCTGTTTGTCATTTTGTTGATTACTTTACCTCTTTTCTGATTTGTTTGTGCCCTGTTCTTAAGGGAACAACTGAGGCTCACTCCTCGCTGCGACCTACACAACCTTACCTCATTGTATCTATGGACTGGAGCGCCTACTCCCGACTCCACTCTTCCCCTGCATCGTGAACTCTTTGCTGCATGTCTTTGTAAGTGTTTTGCACAGCGCAGGCTCCATCCTCGCTGTCCCTCCTCGTTTATCATCAGAGTTTGTTATTTTGTATCTCAGTATATGTTGGTGTTTTGCCCCACATGGCTGTTTATTTTCTCATTTCATCTTCTTGTAAATAAATGAGCAAACTTACTGTTTGGCATCTGGCGTCTCACTAATGCCCTGCAAGGGGCATTCATAACAGGTTCAGTCTTTTGACACTGTTTTTTTTACAGAGGAACCTCATCATCTTATCTTCAAAGTACAGTATATGAACAAGAAATCAATACATTTAAAAAAAAAAAGAAATAAGTCACTTACTGTTGACAAATGGGGACTGGGTGGCCGGGTGAATGGCTGGCTAGCATGGTCACTGCGTTTTCACACATCATGGTCCATATTTTGCATTCTGTCTGTAATTTAAAGTCTGTACCACATCTACAAAGTCTTATGATTATCCCACATAAATTTCACTTGTGTCCCATAGCTATTTTCAGTATACAAAGCCAAAAAAGTGACGGTAACAATCGTGGACATATTAGCTTTCTGGGATAAATGCTAAAACAGGAAAAGGAAATGAGGAGTTCTTCTTCTTTGGTGTATTACAGTGGGGTAAAAAAGTATTTAGTCAGCCACCAATTGTGCAAGTTCTCGCACTTAAAAGATGAGAGAGGTCTCCAATTTTCATCATAGGTATACCTCAACTATGAGAGACAAAATAAGAAAAAAAAATGCAGAAAATCTCATTGAAGGATTTTTAATGAATTAATTGGTAAATTCCTCTGTAAAATAAGTATTTGGTCAATAACAAAAGTTCATTTCAATACTTTGTTATATACCCTTTGTTGGCAATGACAGAGGTCAAACGTTTTCTGTAAGTTTTCACAAGTTTTTCACACACTGTTGCTGGTATTTTGGCCCATTCCTCCATGTAGATCTCCTCTAGAGCAGTGATGTTTTGGGGCTGTCGCTGGGCAACACAGACTTTCAACTCCCTCCAAAGATTTTCTATGGGGTTGAGATCTGGAGACTGGCTAAGTCACTCCAGGACCTTGAAATGCTTCTTACAAAGCCACTCCATCATTGCCCAGGCGGTGTGTTTGGGATCATTGTCATGCTGAAAGACCCAGCCATGTTTCATCTTCAATGCCCTTGCTGGTGGAAGGTTTTCACTCAAAATCTCACGATTCATGGCCCCATTCATTCTTTCCTTTACATGGATCAGTCGTTCTGGTCCCTTTGCAGAAAAACAGCCCCAAAAACAGCCCCAAGTATGATGTTTCCACCCCCATGCTTCACAGTAGGTATGATGTTCTTTCTCCTCCAAACATGACAAGTTGAGTTTTTACCAAAAAGTTCTATTTTGGTTTCATCTGACCATATGACATTCTCCCAATCCTCTTCTGGATCATCCAAATTCTCTCTAGCAAACTTCAGACGGGCCTGGACATGTACTGGCTTAAGCAGGGGGACACATCTGGCACTGCAGGATTTGGGTCCCTGGCGGCGTAGTGTGTTTCTGATGTAGCCATTGTTACTTCGGTCCCAGCTCTCTGCAGGTCATTCACTAGGTCCCCCCATGTGGTTCTGGCATTTTTGCTCACCATTCTCATGATAACTTTGACCCCACGGGGTGAGATCTTGCGTGGAACCCCAGATCGAGGGAGATTATCAGTGGTCTTGTATGTCTTCCATTTTCTAATAATTGCTCCCACAGTTGATTTCTTCACACCAAGCTGCTTACCTATTGCAGATTCAGTCTTCCCAGCCTGGTGCAGATCTACAATTTTGTTTCTGGTGTCCTTTGACAGCTCTTTGGTCTTGGCCATAGTGGAGTTTGGAGTCTGACTGTTTGAGGTTGTGGACAGGTGTCTTTTATACTGATAACAAGTTCAAACAGGTGCCATTAATGCAGGTAACAAGTGGAGGACAGAGGAGCCTCTTAAAGAAGAAGTTACAGGTCTGTGAGACTTCCGCTTCTGAGAGAGAGCAGACGCTTTTCTTCCCTCTCCCTCCTAATCCTCTCCCTTCTGATCCCAGCTTGCAATGTCACTCTTCTCCTGGCTGAATCTTAATCCAAATGGAAATTATGGATCTGGAAAGCGGCTTATATGCGATTGTCACCACTTTAAAAGAAGAAGATCGGGTCAGGGGGAACCCAAGGGAGACTCATGGCATTGGAATTCATGTGTCTGTGTGATTCGACTGAGATTGAACTGATCACAGGATCTTCTGTTTGGCCCCTGGAGTTTTCCTAGTGTATCGAAATTATCTGGGTGAGCTAATCAAATGCGGACCCCGGCGTAGCTCCCTTAACAAATTCAACAATTCGTCCAGCTGGGGGGAGCACTGACTGTCAGCGGCAGGATTAACATGGAATTTACTATCTGGCATGCATTGAAGAGAGAACGAACTCTCTGGACATGTTTTACCTATGTTTCGGTAGGTGGATAACATCTGTGGATCGCTGAGTGCTCTCCAGAGAATGATCTAAAGTATGATTCAAGCCTGTATGAAACTGAAGCACAGAATCGAAGAGAGAGAATTTTTTTATTCTGAGTGCACTGTGCAGATTTGACCTTGTGTTTTGGTGCCCTTGTTTACATTCCTCCTCGATGAAGATAACGCCGGAGAAGTGGCTTATGTCTACCCATACATCAACAATCAGTTGTTGTCGTCAGCGGATTGGTCTCTCAAGGACAATGCCCATGTGCCTTCTGCAAGGAAGAGGAAAAGAGAGATAGACTCTGATCTCTGGACTTGTTTATAAGTCACATGATTATAACATCTATCCACTGCCAGGAGGCGCCCTCTGCTGCTCACTAACAACTGTTACACTCACACTACACAATGACATGCAAATATACACACACTGCTCTCCCTCCCTCTGCTGTGTGATTGTATCTATTGTCTGCTAATGTGCATAGAGGGTTTTTTTCTGTGTAATCAAAATTTGGCTCATGAGCTTATATGAGCTTATACGAGCGTGATTCTGATAACTATGTTTTTTCTCTCTGCCTATTGTGTTTCCCCCCCCTTCCCCCCTTTACCCCCACTGCAGACAGGCGCCTTTATGGCTGCCGTGTCATTGGATGCGCCTAACGTGCGCGCCCAATGTCAAGTCAAATTCCTTGTGTGTTTACTTGTAAATATACTTGGCAATTAAGCTGATTCTGATTCTGATTCTGATTCTGATTCTGAGAGCCAGAAATCTTGCTTGTTTGTAGGTGACCAAAGACTTATTTTACTCAGGAATTTACCAATTAATTAATTAAAAATTCTTTAATGTGATTTTCTGGATTTTTTTTTCTCATTTTTTCTCTCATAGTTGAGGTATACCTATGATGAAAATTGGAGACCTCTCTCATCTTTTGAGTGGGAGAACTTGCACAATTGGTGGCTGACTAAATACTTTTTTGCCCCACTGTACATGTCATCCACTGAGTCCTCCAACGGATGTCTGCCACCTTTTGAAATTGGCAAATCAGTACAATCAGTACAAATTCCCAAGGCAGGCGATCATGTCAGTGAGAAGACAGGCGCAGTGCCGCACTCTGCCACTAGGGGCACAAAAATTCTCACACTCAAAAAGTTAACAGTTAATTTAACCTCGTAACTGTGTATGTTGCCAAACTGCGACATAACCCCTAGTGGTCAACTGTGGTAAAGATTTTTCTCAAGAAATTATTCAGATCAGATGTCAGAACTTTCCAAGGCTATAACTTGAAAGTGGTAAGAGAAAATGGCTTACTGTCAACTAGAAAGATATAGAATATGATCCAAAGTTTCAGACAGGAGTAAATTTGCGCATCTAATTTGCATACAAACAAACAAAGACATTTGTCACTTTCTGCTGGCAAGGCGGCATCCTTTTGCAGCATTCTGGCTGCTATTTTGTCTTCCCCTGGTAATTTTAGCTTTCTCTCCTACATCCAGAAACTGTTATTGATTATTCCACTTTAATTTCACTTTTTTTCCATGGCAATTTATCTTAGATGACGACATGCAACCCGCAATTACTCTACAGTCATATGGCATTCCGGGCGCCGGCAGGTGAAATCAATGAGCTTCACACTCCCTGTGTTATCAAAACATGTAAGGTTCAGGTTCAGGTTACTTTATTTGTACCCATAGGTAGATTTGTTTTCGAGTCTGGTGACATCCATATTTACAAACCACAATTACATTCAACATAAACACAAACACAGGCACACATGAAGCTAACTATAAACATGATAAACATCTACCTTCATAAGCTTAATAATCTCTTTTTAGAATCATAGTTGGCAAATTTGAGACTAAATCCTCTGAATTTAAAAATGGGAAAAACACTGCATTTTTATACAAAAAGTAGGCCAATTTACAAGAAAAAAAAATTATCCGATTTACAAGAAAACCTGTAAAACTGACAAAAAGTTGCATGCATGAAAAAGTGGCATGAGAAATGTCACAGTGTTACATAAAACACTGAACACACAAACACACAGTGAAAACACTGGAGTTTATTAAGCTAGAGAAAAGCTTGGAGAGAATATGTGGAGCCCCAAAAGTTGGAAGTGAAGACAGCTCTAACTTTAAATGGGCTTGTAATATAATAATAATAATAATAATAATAATAATAATAATAATAATAATAATAATAATAATAATAATAATAATAATGCATCGGTTTTATATAGCGCTTTATCATATATACTCAAAGACGCTTTACAAATAGGTACATTATTCATTCACTCCAGACAGGCAATGGTAGTGGCAGCTACTTCTGCAGCCACAGCTGCCCTGGGGCAGGCTGACGGAAACGTGGCAGCCAATCTGCGCCAACGGCCTTTCCGGCCACCACCGAACATTTTATACATTTATACACATTCACACCCACTGTTATGAGCACTGGAGGCAATGCGGGTGGAGTGTCTTGCCCAGGGACACAACGGCAGGATATCTGGGGAGAGCGGGATTCAAACCGCCAACCATTGGGTTATTAGACGACCTGCTCTACCTCCTGAGCCACTGCCGCCCCTAATATGCTTTTAGTTGACATATAATACATATACATACACACACGCATGTTCAGTACTGAAGTGACCATACAGGAAAAGCGACAGGCTGGAGGAGGTGACAAATGCTGCAAGAACAAAAATGCTAGAAGAAGCATTTCAACTTTTTAGCCATTAATTTATTTATATTTTTAGATTCAGATTCTGTCATGAGCCTGGGTTTGGCAGTTCCAAACCTAGTCCTGTACCATGGGTTTTGGCCCGCTTTCTTATTTATTTTCCATCTGGCGCTTCAGGGAACCCTTGGGGTCGTTGCTCCCTGACAGCTCGGCCACGCCTCCTCCTCTTGTCAGTATCACCAGCTGATCCGCATTATGGGTGTTCACAAACATACACGCACACACTTCATTCATTCTCATTCACACGCTCTTACACTCACTCAAACACACGTGTTGTCTATGATGTCCAGCCCACTTTTCTTCACACCGGCGGTCTCTTTCCTCATTAGTGTTACCATTATTTTAGGGCCCGGAGAGCTGAGAGAGGTCACCGGAGCATTCAGTGTGCTTCATTTACAATAGCGTGTTCCTCCGTGAATGTAAGTTGTCATTCCCTTCATTACTTTCAGCCTGACTATATAGCCTTGTCTTACGCTTCGTGGTTGTTTCAGTTTGTTGGTGTAAGTGGCTGTTCCTGCTTTTTTTCTTCATCCATCAGACTGCACAGACCGCTCCGGATCGCTCCAGCTCGGAAAGCCTTTATTGCCTTTCTCCCCGTGCAGACAGCAGTCCTGCAGTACTAGGAATTCCTCTCCTCGGCCTGTAGAGCATCCAGGTGGCGTCCCTGTAGGTTTGGTGGCAAAACTCATCATTTTCATTACCCGTTCTTTGTGAGACTGTTTGCTAGACATGGTGGGGGGGGGGGAGGGGTTGATAATAAAGTGCACAAACAAATCTCTGCTCGTGGGCTTGTCATTCCTCCTTCCGTGCACTGTGTAATAGAGCACGGGGGATCATAACAGATTCAGATTCAAAGGCTTTATTATCATGTGCACAGTTAAGAAATTTTACATTTCCTGAGCAATGAAATTCTTACTTTGCTCTCTGAATGAATGCCATGGTAATAGATACACAACGATACTAATAAAGTAATAACACAATAACTGAATCCTTATACTAATGGATGCTAATAAGACACACACCAACACACAGTTAGGTAATTGGGACTCCTAAGCATGCCTTGATGCTAAATACTAATGAGTACTAATAACACACATTAGGCAATATGGACAGCTAAAGCAGTTGATGCAGTCAAACAAGAGGAATGAAATTTAAAATTAACTGGATGACTATAGTGATAGTGGCATATTGATATCAGAGATGATGTCAACCTGAGATGGCTTAAACCTATGTACAGTGTGCAAATGACCATTGTGCAGCAAGCAGTATATTATTATAAATTACAAATTAACACCCGGTGCTAATTTCTCTGTAGCGGTAGTACCAGTAGACTGTACATGATAAATAGCAGCAGAGATGATAATTAGAAGCAGTGATGATATGGACATCAGACGGGTGAGACTATATCTACTGTACAGGTGAGCAGTGTGCAAATTTAGCAGCCGGTGTGTGAGTTCCTATATGCAAAGCTGTGTTGTGGAGTTTTGGGAGTTGTTATTTGTTCAGGAGTCTGATGGCAGTGGGAAAGAAGAAGTTTTTCAGTCTGGTGGACTTGCATTTCACACTTCTGTACCTCTGACCTGAGAGTAGGTAGTGTGAACAATCTGTGCTGGGAGTGGGTGGGGTCCTGGAAGATGGTGTCAGCTTTGCTTTGGACTCTGCAGTGGTAGATGCTCTGCAGAGAGGGGAGTGTCCTGATAATCTTCTCCACTGTCTTCACCACTCTCTGCAGGCAGTGGTGGTCCAGGGCAGTGGTGCTGCTGTACCACGCAGTGATGCAGTTGGTCAGGATGCGCTCAATGATGCAGCTGTAGAAATTGTTGAGGATCCTGGAGGACATGCCAAACTTCTTCAGCCTCTTCAGGGAGTACAGTCACTGTTAAGCTCTCTTAACCAGCTCTGTGGTGTTGTGTGTCCACTTAAGCTTCAACTTTAGCATTCCCTTTATTGCAAATGGACCCTCAATGGCACCTCAATGGTGGAGGATGCTGTGAGAATCACATTCTTTGATATGTCCAGTGTCTTTAACATCATCCAGCCACTGCTGCTGGGTGAGAAGTTGTGGGTGATGTGGGTTAACAGCTCTGTGATCTCCTGGATTACTGACTACCTGACAGGCAGGCCACTGTTTGTCTGGCTGGGCAGTGACTTGACTGATGTCATTGTTAGTCATACAGGAGATCTATAGGGAATGTACTTTCTCCTTTTCGCTTCACCTTATACACCATTGACTTTAGTACACACCGATTCATGCCACCTGCAGAAATTCTCCAATGACTCGGCTGTTGTTCGGTGTATAAGAGAGGGAGAGGAGGGGGAATACAGGTCACTGGTAGACAGATTTGTGGAATGGACCAAGCAGAATCACTTGAGGCTTAACATCAGCAAGACCAGAGAGATGGTGATTGACTTCAGGAAGAAGAGGACGCCTTCACAGCCATTGCAGATTAGGGGGGAGGATGTGGAAGTAGTGGAGGTCTACAAACATCTGGGTGTGATGGTCAGCAATGGACTGAACTCCGGTGCCACCACCAGCATGGTGGTGCAGTGGTTAGCACTGTTACTTTACAGCTAGAAGGTTCCTGGTTCAAATCCCCAGGTTGGCAGGGGTTGGAACCTTTCTGTGCGGAGTTTGCATGTTCTCCCTGTGCTGCGTGGGTTTACTCAATTCAATTCAATTCAACTTTCTTTATATAGCGTCATTTCACAACAAAAGTCATCTCATAGCACTATCAACTGTAGGGGGGGAACCCCCTCAGTTGCAGAAAGACCCCAGCAATCAGGCGACCCCCTGTGAGCAAGCACTTGGCGACGGTGGAGAGGAAAAACTCCCTTTTAACAGGAAGAAACCTCCAGCAGAACCAGGCTCAGGGAGGGGCAGTCATCTGCTGCGACTGGCTGGGGGGTGAGGGGATAGAGAAGAAAAAAAGAACAGACATGTAGAGAGAAAACAGCACGATGGGGACTCAATCTATGGGAGAGAACAAACAAATGTTAATGACCAGCAAAAAAAAAAAATATTTCATAGAGAGTGAGGAAAGGAGTGAGGCCCAGTGCATTACTGGAGGTCCCCCGGCTGACTAAACCTATTAGCAGCATAACTAAGGGAGGGTTCAGAAACACATGATCCCTCCCTAATTGTAGGCTATATCAAAAAGGTAGGTTTTAGCCCTATTCTTAAAAACAGAGATCGAGTCTGACTCCCGAATCCAGATTGGCAGCTGATTCCACAGGAGAGGAGCTTAATAACTGAAGGCTCTGCCTCCCATTGTACTTTTGGAGATTCTAGGTATTACAAGTAATCCTGCATTTTGGGAGCGTAGTGCTCTGTTAGGATAATACGGTAGTATCAGATCTTTTAAATAAAAAGGAGCCTGATTGTTTAGAGCTTTGTAAGTAAGAAGAAGGATTTTAAACTTAATTCTAAACTCTATGGGAAGCCAATGAAGGGAGGCCAGGACCGGAGAGATATGATCTCTCTTTCTAGTACCTTTTAAAACTCTTGCTGCAGCATTTTGGATCAGCTGAAGACTTTGTAAAGATGTTTTAGGACAGCCTGATAATAAAGAATTACAATAATCTAATCTCGAGCTAACAAAAGCGTGGATCAGTTTCTCAGCATCACTCTGAGACAAGATGCTCCTAATCTTGGCAATATTACGCAAATGATATAAGGCAGTCTTAGAAACAAATTTAATATGTGAATTGAAGGACAAATCCTGATCAAAAATAACTCCAAGGTTCCTCACAGAGCTATTAAGAGAAAGAGTAACCACATCCAAACTGAAAGTTTGATTTGGAAAGGAATTTCTAAGGTTTTTTGGACCAACAAGAATGACTTCAGTCTTATCTGAATTTAATAGCAGGAAATTACAAGTCATCCAAGCTTTGATTTCCTTAAGACAGGCTTCTAACTTGGCTAATTGATTACTATCATCTGGCTTCATTGACAGGTATAATTGTGTGTCATCTGCATAACAATGAAAATGTATACAGTGCTTTCTAATAATGTTGCCTAACGGAAGCATATATAAACTAAAAAGAGCAGGGCCTAACACAGATCCCTGTGGAACTCCATGACTAAGCTTTGAGTTGAAAGAAAACTCATTATTTACATGAACAAACTGGAACCTATCAGATAAATAAGATCTAAACCATTGCAACGAAGTTCCATTAAGTCCAACATAGTGTTCTAATCTATCAAGTAGAATATTATGATCGATAGTATCAAAAGCTGCACTAAGGTCTAAAAGGACAAGTACAGAAACTAGTCCATTATCAGATGCAATGAGGAGGTCATTAGTGACCTTCGCTAAGGCTGTTTCAGTACTATGATGGATTCTAAACCCAGATTGAAACTCTTCAAGTAAACCATTTCCCTGCAGGTGGTCAAATAATTGCGTAGCAACAACTCTTTCTAAGATTTTTGAAATGAAAGGGAGATTAGAGATTGGTCTATAGTTAGCTAAAGCTCCTGGATCTAGCGTTGGCTTTTTGAGTAAGGGTTTAATTACAGCCGTTTTAAAAGCCTGCGGTACATGGCCTAAAGTTAATGAAGAATTGATTATATGAAGAATAAAGCTACCAATAAGTGGGAAGACTTCTTTAAATAACCTGGTAGGAATAGGATCTAAAAGACAAGTTGAAGGTTTGGATGAGGAAACTATTTTGTCTAACTCACAAAGGTCGATTGGAGTAAACTCATCAAGACAGAGATCAATAGAAGGCGTTGTAGTAGTTACAGTATTTAAGTTAACTGTGGGAAGAATCTGATTGATTTTATCTCTGATGGATGAAATTTTATTATTGAAAAAGTTCATAAAGTCCTGACTAGTAAGCTCTAAGGGAATGCTAGGATTGACAGAGTCCTGACTCTTTGTCAACCTGGCTACAGTACTGAAAAGAAACCTGGGATTATTCTTGTTCTCTTCTATTAATGCAGAGTAATAACTCGTTCTAGCTTTTCTAAGAGATTTTTTTATAAATTAAAAGATGATTTCTCCAAGCTAAATAGATTTCATCTAAATTAGTGGAGCACCATTTTCTTTCTAATTGACGAGTCTTCTGTTTTAAGCAACGAGTTTCTGTGTTGAACCAAGGAGTTAGAAATCTCTGATTAGACTTTTTCTTTTTTTAAGGGGGCCACCAAGTCTAGAGTCTGATGCAGAGAAGCTGAAACACTATCCACCATGTTATCAATTACAGAAGGAGCAAGCTGTCTATAGCTTATTTCTGTTGTGTTGACACATGGCATAGAGGAAACAATCTGCATAAATTTGGTAACAGCATCATCTGAGAGGCATCTACTGTAATAATATTTTTCTTTAGGAGCCAAATAGTCAGAAATAGTAAAATCAAAGGTTAACAGACAATGGTCTGACAGTACAGGGTTATGAGGAGACACTACAAGATTTTCTATTTCTATGCCATATGTCAAAACAAGATCCAATGTATGGTGGAGGTAATGAGTAGAATTTCCTACTTTCTGAGAAAACCCAATCGAGTCTAATATTGAATTGAATGCCACATTAAGGCAGTCACTATCTACATCCACATGTATATTAAAGTCCAGATTTCAGCACTAAATCAGCTAAGAAATCAGCAAATTCGGATAAAAATTCTGAGTAGGTTGATGGGGGACGATAAACTATGGCAAATAAAATTGGGTTTAACCTAAAATTGCTAAAGTGCCCAATACTGAGGACCAGGCCCTCAAAGGAATTATAACATGTTTTTTGCTTTACATTAACTAGTAATTTGGAATGGTAAATTGTTGCTACTCCTCCTCCACGACCAGAACTTCTGGGATTTTGACAGTTTAAATAACCAGAGGGAGTTGATTCATTTAAACCAACATAATCCTCTTGCCCTAACCAAGTCTCTGTAAGGGAAATTAAATCAATCTGATGATCAATTAACAAATCATGGACTAACAGAGACTTGGGAGTTAGAGACCTAATATTTAATAAACCACATTTAATTTTTAAATTATGAGGAGGAACACAGGCCAAATCATTCAATTTAGAGGCTTTATGTTTAATTTGAGTTTTACCAATATTTTGCTTTATCACTTTGGGATGCTTATACATTATATTTTTATTCACTTTGGAGGGAGCAGACAACGATTCTCTGATGGGGAAGACAGGGGCTAAGCTGAGGGGTGGCGGATGAAGAGGAGCTGCAGAGAGGCGTGTAAGACTGCGACTCTGCTTCCTGGTCCCAACTCTGAGTAGTCAGGGTTTTGGAAATTTGGATAAAAAAGATGCCAGATTGTTAGATAAATGAGAAGCACCATCCAAAGTGGGATGAATGCTGTCTCGTCTCATAAGACCAGGTTTTCCCCAAAAAGAGCTCCAATTGTCAATGTAGCCCACGTCATTTGCAGGACACCACACAGACAGCCAGCGGTTCAAGGATGACGAGCGGCTAAACATGTCATCACTGGTCAGATTGGGGAGGGGCCCAGAGAATACTACAGTGGCAGACATCGTTTTTGCAAAGTCACACACCGATTCTACATTAAGTTTCGTGACTTCCGACTGCCGGAGACGGATGTCATTAATGCCGGCGTGAATAACAATTGTGGAATATTTACAGTTACTTTTAGCCAGCATTTTCAAATTTGACTCGATGTCGCCTGCTCTGGCCCCAGGAATGCATTTGACTATGGCCGCTGGAGTTTCTAGGTTCACGTTTCTGACTACAGAGTCGCCAATGATCAGAGTTTTTTCCTCAGCGGGTGTGTTGCTGAGCGGGGAAAAACGATTAGAAATGTGAACAGGTTGGTGGTGTACCGGGGCTTTGCGACTAGGCTTCCTTCTCACCGTCACCCACCCAGTCTCCTCGCTGCTGAGGAGAGCCGGGGAACCGCTGACAGTGGGACCTAAGCTAGCTAGCTCCGCTGCAGCTAATGGGCGTCTGTCAAGATTAACTGGCGTAGACGGTGTTTCAATGCAGCGGAGCCGGGATTCCAAATCAGACAACCTTGCCTCGAGCGCCTCAAAAAGACAACATTTATTACATTTACCGTTATCGCTAAAAGAGGCAGAGGTGTAGCTAAACATCTGACAGAGAGAGCACACCAGAGGAGGAGAGGAAAGAGCGCTAGTAGCCATAGCTAGTGGCTAGAGAGCAAACCACAAAGCAAACCACACAGGCAGACAGCAAAACAGGAAGTGACGATACGTTACCACAAGGAAGTGACGATCACCACCGGTGGGCTCCAGTTTCCTCCCACAATCCAAAGACATGCATGTTAGGTTAATTGGCTGTTCTAAATTGTCCCTAGATATCTGTTTCCTATAGGCCCTTAGAATAGAGGGTTAGTATTAGTGAAAGCGCTTTGAGTGGTCTTTGTGACTAGAAAAGTGCTATATAAGTGCAGGTTAGTTAGTTAGTTAGTTAGTTAGTTAGTTAGTTAGTTAGTTAGTTAGTTTTTCCAGAGGGCAGGGGGCTGAAGAGGGAGTGTGAGGGGTGGGAGGTGTTCCTCGCAATGATGATGGTTTTGCAGGTGAGGCAGGTGAGGTACATGTCCGAGAGGGGGGGCAGGGGGCACCAATGATCTTGCTGGCTACTTTCACTGTGCGTTGTAGTGTCTTCCGGCAGGAGGCAGTGCAGCTTCCATACCACACCGTGATGAGGATGCTCTCAATGGTGCCCCGGTAGAATGAGCACATGATGGGGAGTGGGACTCATGCTCTCCTCAGATTGTGGAGGAAATGGAGGAGAGTTATAGCCTTCTTGGCCAATGATGTGGTGTTGTTGGACCAGGTCCTCAGAGATGTGCACCCCCAGGAACCTGGTACTGCTCTCCCTCTCCACAGGTGCTCCATCGATAATCAGAGGGGGTGCTGTGTGTGTCTTCTCCTGAAGTCGACCACAATCTCCTTGGTTTTTCCCACGTTCAGAAAGAGATTTTTGTCTTTGCACCACTGGACCAGTTGGCTCACCTCATTTCTGTAGTTGCCCTCCTCATTGTTGGTGATGAGGCCCACCTGTCACGATCGGGGGCACGGTTAGGACTTTGCCCAAACGTTATGTTTATTTATGGGTTTGGTTTCATTGTATTATTATTATTATTATTATTATTATTATTATTATTATTATTATTATTATGAGTATGAGGTTGCTTATGATTTAGTCTCTTATTTATTGTTATCATGTTTTCCCCTGTCATCTGATGTCTGTGTTTTATGTTTGTCCTTTATTACCTTCGCCAAGGTTCCAAGGTTGTCATGGCCAGGAGCGGTACTGGGGTTAAGCTCCCAGTGCTCATAAAATGCTCCTTACAGCGTGCGTCTCGAAAAGCCTCTGACAACTAAGTCCAACTCCTAGCCTGCCTGTGTGGTTTAGTCTCTAAGCCCGGCGGAACTGCTTTTACTAATAGGAGAAAGGGTGAAGGCGGATCTCTGGCGCCTTAAAACCAGATGCTTCGGGTAGATGGTGGCTCGTCAACCTGGGAAGGTAGCCCATCTAGGGGAAGGTAAACCCTGATTTCAAACCTCCGCTGCCTTGCGGCACACCCGGTCACGGGAAAGGCTTTGGGAGTCAACCCTGAGGAAAAATCCGGAGTCGGAGCCCCTAAGGCAGTTCTCTGTTGTGCTCAACATCGTTCTGGCAGCTCCTGCGACGGCGCTGGTGCCAAACTATAGCAGCCCTGCTGTTCCTTTGGATCCATCAGTGACGTGGAGAGGGGGGACATGCTGCATGGGTAACATCTTGTCCTCCATATCTTCCTGCCCAGGCTTGAATCCTACCAACGCCCAACACTGGAAGGTAGAACACCGGTGCGCATCGGCCTGTTCATCCACAGGCGGTGCTGTTCCAGCAGAGTAGACGTTGAGAATTCTCTTCCATGGTCATCATAGACCGACGGAGGCCGACGAACTATTACCTTCGCCAAGGAGGTAATGTTTTTACTGGGGTTTGTCTGTCTGTCTATCGGTTTGTCTGTTACCAACATAACTTAAAAAGTTATGAACGGATTTGGATGAAATTTTCAGGAAGGGTGTGTAATGGCACGGGGAATAGATGATTAGATTTTGGTGATGATCTACAGTGCATACCTCCACCAAGGGCTTTGTTTGTATTTGTGCAGCAGGATTACACAAAAACTACTGGATGGATTTGGATGAAATTTTCACCAGAGGTGGTTCTTGGGCTAGAGAGGAACCCATTATATTTTGGTGATGATCTGAGAATGCATACCTCAGCCAAGGCTCTTATCTTCTCACAGTGTGTTAGCAACAATACTCCAAAAACTGATGGACAGACTTTGATGCAATTTTCACCACAAAGGCTATAGGCCTACACACAAACCCATTACATTTTGGAGGTCATCCATGAGAAACGGAAGGAGCCTTGGCGGAGGTATGCGCTCTATGAGTGCTTTTCTCGTATTCTATTATACTTTTGTTGGTTCCCTGCATGTTCTGTTTGTCTGTCTCCCTGTCTGTGAGTGTGTCATTGTGCTGCCCCCCCCCCCATGCTGTGAGTCCACCTGTTGCCCTGACTACCTTCCCAGCTGTTCTGTGTTTCCCCAGTTATGAATTCACTATTTATGTCTCTCCCCTTTCAGTGTTCTTTGTGCGGGCATGGCTCTGTTTCGATGTCAAGCTCTATGTTCATGCCACGTAAGTTTTTGCCACACTATGCCATGCTATCTTTAAGTTATGTTTGCCCAGTTTTAGTTCAGTTAAGTTCTGTTAATAAATCACTGTTTGCACCTTACCCTGCCTGCATCTCTAAGTCCTCCTTCTGCACTTTTGTCTGCTCAGAGGGCAAATCGTGACACCACCACCCTCGTGACATCCGCTATCTATCTATCTATCTATCTATCTATCTATCTATCTATCTATCTATCTATCTATCTATCTGTATGCATTGATCAGATATATCTATATATGCATACATATATTAATCAGGTATATGTATACATTCTTCTTCTTCTTCTTTTGGCTTCTCCGTTTAGGGGTCGCCACAGTGGATGATCTGTTTCCATCTCTATCCCTTGCATCTTCCTCTGTACGCGTAGTGCCGGTGCCAAGCACGGGAAAATGGGGAGGGTTGTGACAGGAAGGGCATTTGACGTAAAACCTTTGCCAAATGAAACATCTCGATCATGATGAATGAGACTTCCGTACTTGATTAGTCAAGTCCTTGGTTAACAATGACCGATACCAGTGCTGATAACTGACAGGGTGCCGGTGGAAACTGGGCTACTGTTGGTCAAAGATCAAGGAGGAGGAGAGAGGGAAGGCATGTTAAGAGGAAGAGAGAGAGAAAAGGAAAGGTAGAAGTGTGGAGGTGAGAGTAGGGACGTTAAATGTAGGGACTATGACTGGTAAAGGTGAGAGTTGTCTGATATGATGGAGAGAAGAAAGGTAGATATACTGTGTGTTCAAGAAACCAGATTGAAGGGAAGCAAGGCTAGGAGCATTGGTAGTGGATTTAAACTGTTCTACCATGGCGTAGATAGGAATAGAAATGGAGTAGGATTAATCTTGAAGGAAGAGTATGTGAATAGTCTTCAGGAGGTAAAGAGGGAGTCAGGACAGAATCATGAGCTTGAAGCTAGAAATCAAAGGTGTGATGTTGAATGTTGTCAGTGCGTATGCCCCACAAGTTGGATGTCAGGTAAAAGAGAAAGAGGAATTCTGGAGTAAGTTAGATGAAGTGGTAGAGAGTTCCAAGGGGGGAGAGAGTGGTGATTGGAGCGGACTTTAATTGACATGTAGTTGAAGGGAACAGAAGTGATAAGGAGGTCCTGGGTAGGTATGGTCTTAAATATAGAAATGTGGAAGAACAGATGGTTGTCGATTTTGCTAAGAGGATGGAAATGGCTGTGGTGAACACATACTTCAAGAAGAGAGAGGAACATAGGGTGACTTACAAGAGTGGAGGAAGGTGCACACAGGTGGACCACATCTTAAGCAGAAGGAGAAATCTGAAAGAGATAGGAGACTGTTCTTTGGTAGCAGGGGAGAATGTAGGTAGACAGCATTGGATGGTCATCTTTAGGATGACTTTGGAAAGCAAGAAGAGGAAGCGAGTGAAGGCAGAGCCAAAGATTAAGTGGGGGAAGTTACAAAAGGAAGAAGGTCGCACAGAGTTCAGGAAGGAGTTGATACAGGCTGTGGGTGTTGGGGAAGAATTACCAGATGACTGGGAAAGTACAGCAAACGTATTGAGGGAAACGGGTAGAAAGGTATGTGGTGGACTTGTATTGACTGGCTAGACAGGCGGAACAAGCTGGAAAGGATGTACAGCAGGTTAGGCTTATTAAGGAAAGAAATTGTTATGTATTAACAAATGATGAAAGTGTGTTGAAAAGGTGGAAGGAGTACTTTGAAGAACTGATGAATAAAAAAATGGATTGATGGATGAAGGAAAGATGGTGAACAAGAAAGTCCCAAGGATTAGCAAAGCAGAAGTGAGGGCAGCTTTGAAAATGATGAAGAATGGAAAGGTGGTTGGTCCAGATGACATACCTGTTGAGCTATGGAGATTTTTAGGAGCGATGGCAGTGGATTTTTTAAACAGATTGTTTTACACGGTCTTGGAGAGTGAGAGGATGCCTGAGGAGTGGAGAAGAAGGTGAACAGCTTTGTCCCCAGGCTATCAGGACTCTGAACTCTTCCCACTTCCCCTCCACCCCTGGACCATAACACACTTCCCCACACAATAACGACCTGAGCTATTTGTACAGAAAGACTTGGCACACCAGCAGTACCACATCTGCTTCTGTATGTCTGCACCTTCCTGCAACCATTTGCACAAATGCCATACCTGCTGCTGTCTGGCTGTATTGCAGTACTGATCATGTGCAGTCCAATCTGTCCCTATCTGCACCGACACTCCAAGTGACTCGAAGGGACAAGATTAGAAATGAGTATATCAGAGGGACAGCTCAGGTTGAGTGGTTTGGAGACAAAGTCAGAGAGTTAAGGCTGAGATGGTTTGGACATGTGCAGATGAGAGAGAGTGGAGATACTGGACAAAGGACATTGAAGATGGAGCAGCAAGACAGGAAGAAAAGAGGAAGACCACAGAGAAGATTGATGGATGTAGTGAAGGAGGACATGGAGAGGGTTGGGGTTACAGAGGAAGATGAAGGGATGGAGGCAGATGATCCACTGTGGAGACCCCTGAAGGGAGCAGCTGGAAGAAGAAGAAGAAGAAGAAGAAGAAGAAGAAGAAGAAGAAGAAGAAGAAGAAGAAGAAGAAGAAGAAGAAGAAGAAGAAGAAGAAGACAAAGAAGACGGAGAAGAAGAAGAAGACGAAGAAGACGAAGAAGAAGAAGAAGAAGAAGATGTCACGTGGGGCTCTAGGGAGCCACGCAATAAGAGCCAAGGGCGAGCCAGTGAGTCATGATGTTTTATTAAAGGTAAGGGGTGAGGGATGAGGAAAGCACAGATACTCGTACAGAGGTACACTCACGAGTTGCACAGCGCAGGAGCAGGGAGCTCGTACCGGATGTAGGGGTAACAAGGCAAACATACTCACAGCGGGTAACAATCACAGGAATGCTGTAAGAGGAGTAGAGACTGACACCAGACGAAGGGGCTTCAGCCTAGCAGTGTTTATGTCGCAGCCCCGAGTGATCGAGGCTGCTCCTATTTATTCTCATTGGCAGCGCCCAGCTGATGAAGATTAATTGGCCCCAGCCGTCCCGTAATGCTGCCAGCTGGGAGCCTGCTGAGACGCTGCTCAATGAGAAGCAGGGATGATGAGAAACATGGGCTGAGCGCCGAGATGGCGTCTCATCCCATGGTGACAGAGCCTCCCCCTCAAGGTCAGGCTCCTGAACGACCAGGAACATCCCACCCCCCCCCACCCCGCCCCCTCCCACCTAGGGTGGGTGGAAGGGAGGCAGGACCGGAGGGGAAGAAGCAAAGGGAAGGACAACACCAATGGACCAATGTAGAGTAACAGGGCAGAGAAAAAAAAACCAAATACGGTACTCTACATCGCACAAGAAAAAAAAAAAAAACAGGGCACAGATTGGGAGAATACAGAACACGGGAACAGATAACAACCCACCAAAAGAATGACAAAAACGGATAAAGCAATTACAGAGTATGGATAACAGAACAAACACTACTCCATAATGCACAGACAAAACTAAGAACAGGACAAGAGTGATAAAAAACGCTGAGTACGGATAATGAAGAGGGGGGGGAATAAGCCCACAATACACAGCACCGTATACTGTATATATATACACACACAGTCACCTAGAGGAGTGAAGGTGACTGGGACAAACGGACAATTACAGAGTATGGTTTGATGGGAAACAAAACACATAACTCTATAACGCACAGACAAAGCTACGAACAAGGCACAAAAAGGAAAATGCTGAGTACGGACAATGGAAAACAATACACAGCACTATGAATATACATTCACCAAAAGGACAAAATATTACACCCGAGTGACCTTAATAATAACAAAAGAAAAGCGACACCCGAGGAATATGGCAGGCAGAGTCCAAAATGGCTGAGGTGGCTCCAGAGGTCTCCCCGCCCATTGTCCAGTTGGCGAACCGGGGAAAGGGAAATGTTCGCAAATGTCCGGACCCAGATCCCAGGAACCCAGTCCACCGGTAGCCGAGCCAGGCCACCCAGAAGCAAACACAGATCATCGGGGGGTTGGACCAGATCACCGAACCAAAAGTCTTGCGGGTCGGGCCGTCGACCCGCATCACTCAACCACCAGGACCGTTGAGACGAACGAAGGGTCAAAGCGGGTCCCGGTGGAAGAGGCTCAGGGGAGAGCCGATGACAAGGACGACGAGCGTCAGGACGCAGGGAAACGGCCACCTCCTCACCGGACCTGGACAACACTGGGGCAGCACCCACGTCGGACCCCGATTGGGCCTTAGGTGAACCCACATCGGACACCGCTGGAACAGCACCCACGTCGGACCCCGATTGGGTCTCAGGCGAACCCACGTTGGACACCGCACCAGAACCGACCTCCAACGTTGAACCTGGACCCTCCAGCACCACGAGGAACAGCAACTCCTCGCCGGTGACCCTGGAAGAAGGCTCAGGAGAGAAAACAGAACCGGGATCAGGATCACCGGCAGCGCCAGAACCCGGCGAGACGAGCTCGGACGCAGCGGGCGGCTGCACCCGGCTCATCTCCCCTAGAGACAGGCTAAAGTGCTCAAAGATATAAAGGGAGAAAAGAAAGGAGAGCACTCGCCTGATCTCGGGTTCTGATGCCGTCCAGGACTGCGAAGATCCAGGATCCGTCGTCAGGAAGTCGTTGTCAGGCTCCCATTCAGCTGCGTCGGGCCCCGCAGCCAGCACGATGGTCAGCGCAGCTTGAGATTCCTCCAGCTCCGGTAACCCCGCCGACAATCCACACGGCGTGAAGCCAGAAGAATCTCGTCCTGCTGGATCGAACCACTCCTCCGTGGAGACCCGGGGACGCTTAGTCGTCGGCGCAGACTTCACGCAGCAGTCAGTCCTCCTCCTCCGTCCGCAACATAGCTGCGGAACCGCAGGCCCTCTCCTTATCCCACCACGTTGACCCGGAACCGGGGATCGCTCACCGGAGAGAGACACAGAGGATGCAGGATTAGGAACACAGGTTACAGCAGGTGGGGGGAGTTCAGGGAGCTGCGAACCCTGAACTCCTCCTCCAGGAATGTGACAGAACAAATCATTAAGCCGATATGAATAAACTATGACTTGCCTGTCTCCTGGAGGTTGGATATTGCCTGCTGTGGTGGACACTGCTTCTTCCTCTCCCCGCCCGGCGATAACGGAGGACCCCCTGAGAAACCGTCTGAGGATCGCTCGCGTAGTCTCCAGCAGAGAGCTCACCAGACCGAGATTCCAGGCACACACAGCAGTCAGGAAGCGCGTCAAGGAGGAGGGGGAAACAGCCGGGATGAGCCAGCCCGAATGTCCAGGAGTGACAGTGGGGGAACGAGGCTCAGGGAACGAGGCTGTGAAATCTCCACACTGACGAGACGAGGAGGTGACAGCTGCGTGGGGGGAACAGTCCTGGCGGCAGCCCAGAACTGGATCCGGACGAGGTTCGTGCAGAGGTGACTCGGCGATGTGATGACGGCTATTCCCAGGGGACGAAGCAAGGGGGGAACCCAGGAATTGCCGCTCCTGATCGGAGATCGAGGCGAGGAAGGCGTCGAGCACAGGAAAGCTTCGTAGCCCTGGAGTCCTCTCCACCAATGTCACTGCCGCCGCCACATGCCCGAAGATGGTGACAGGATGCACAGTGGAGCTCGTGACAGCCGCTCGGCCCCAGACATAACTGCTGTCAGCTGCGGCTCCTTGGAGGGAATCCCGAGTGACGTGGTGCAGGTCGGGGGAAGCCCTCTGGTTGGCGCGAACTCCCGAGCTGGAATGGCAGCAGGAACGGGATCCCGAAGCGGGGGGCAACGTCATCCACTTCGGCTTCCTGTCGGGATTTCCATCCAACCCGCGGAGCTTCTCTCGCTGTGTACCTGTGGCGTCTATCCTGGCACTGTCCTCGAGATGGAACAAAGAATGAGGGTAACAGTCCAGGAGATCCTCAGCACGGCCCGGATGCCAGCGTCTCGAGTTGGAGGCGTCGTGCAGGGTGAAGAGCGTCCTGTCGACAGCGCCCGAGATGGACCTCAGCTCGTCGCCCTGGCGTCGGGAGTGACTCCTGGGAAACGGCATGCTAGCAGCGCTGACGCCCGGACAGAAAGGTACAATTCCACAGCGACTCACGGCCGCCGGCAACTCGTCTGGCTGCGACATACTGTCACGCGGGGCTGTAGGGAACCACGCAATAAGAGCCAAGAGCGAGCCAGTGAGTCGTGATGTTTTATTAAAGGTAAGGGGTGAGGGATGAGGAAAGCACAGATACTCGTACAGAGGTACACTCACGAGTTGCACAGCACAGGAGCAGGGAGCTCATACCGGACGTAGGGGTAACAAAGCATACATACTCTCAGCGGGTAACAATCACAGGAATGCTGTAAGAGGAGTAGAGACTGACACCAGATGAAGGGGCTTCAGCCTAGCAGTGCTTATGTCGCAGCCCCGAGTGATCGAGGCTGCTCCTATTTATTCTCATTGGCAGCGCCCCAGCTGATGAGGATTAATTGGCCCCGGCCGTCCCGTAATGCTGCCAGCTGGGAGCCTGCTGAGACGCTGCTCAATGAGAAGCAGGGATGAGGAGAAACATGGGCTGAGCGCCGAGACGGCGTCTCATCCCATGGTGACAGAAGAAGAAGAAGAAGAAGAAGAAGAAGAAGAAGAAGAAGAAGAAGAAGAAGAAGAAGAAGAAGAAGAAGAAGAAGAAGAAGAAGAAGAAGAATTACTCAGATATATGTATATACCTTATTGTATGGTATATGGATATATTAACAAGGTATTTGCAGTGGTGTGAAAAAGTTTTTCCCCCTTCCTGATTTTGTATTTTTTTTGTATGTTTGTCACACTTAAATGTTTCAGATCATCAAACTAATTCAAATATTAGACAAAGATAACAAGTAAAAACAAAATGCAGTTTATAAATTAAGGTGTTTATTATTAAGGGTAAAAAAAAACCTCCAAACCTACATGGCCCTGTGTGAAAAAGTGATTGCCCCCCCCCCCACCAGTAAAAACATAAATTAACTGTGGTTTAGCTGAGTTCCATTTCTCTAGCCACACCCAGGCCTGATTACTGCCCCACCTGTTCTCAATAAAGAAATCACTTAAATAGGACCTGCCTGAAAAAAGTGAAGTAGACCAAAAGATACTCAAAAGCTAGACATCATTCTGCAATCCAAAGAAATTCAGGAACAAATGAGAAACAAAGTAATTGAGACCTATCAGTCTGGAAAAGGTTATAAAGCCATTTCTAAAGCTTTGGGACTCCAGTGAACCACAGTGAGAGCCATTATCCACAAATGGTGAAAACATGGAACAGTGGTGAACCCAGGAGCGGCTGGCCGACCAAAATTACCCCAAGAGCGCAGCAACGACTCATCCAAGAGGTCACAAAAGACCCCAAAACAGCATCCAAAGATCTGCAGGCCTCACTTGCCTCAGTTAAGGTTAAGTTCATGACTCCACCATAAGATAGAGACTGGGCAAAAATGGCCTGCATGACAGAGTTCCAAGATGAAAATTAATGATGAGCAAAAAGAACATAAAGGCTCATCTCAGTTTTGCCAGAAAACATCTTGATGATCCCCAAGACATTTCGAAAAATACTCTGTGGACTGATGAGACAAAAGTTTAACTTTTTGGAAGGTGTGTGTCCCATTACATCCGACATAAAAGTAACACAGTATTTCAGAAAAGGAACATCATACCAACAGTAAAATATGGAGGTGGTAGTGTGATGGTCTGGGGCTGTTTTGCTGCTTCAGGACCTGGAAGACTTGCTGTGGTAAATGGAACCATGAATTCTGCTGTCTACCAAAAAATCCTGAAGGAGAATGTCCAGCCATCTGTTCGTGACCTCAAGCTGAAGCACACTTGGGTTCTGCAGCAGGACAATGATCCAAAACACACCAGCAAGTCCACCTTTGAATGGCTTAAGAAAAACAAAATGAAGTCTTTGGAGTGGCCTAGTCAAAGTCCTGACCTGAATCTGATTGAGATGCTGTGGGATGACCTTAAAAAGGCGGTTCATGCTTGAAAAACCTCCAATGTGGCTGAATTACAACAATTCTGCAAAGATGAGTGAGCCAAAATTCCTCCACAGTGCTGTAAAAGACTCATTGCCAGTTATCACAAACGCTTGATTGCAGTTGTTGCTGCTAAGGGTGGCCCAACCAGTTATTAGGTTTAGGGGGCAATCACTTTTTCATACAGGGCCATATAGGTTTGGAATTTTTTTTCCCCTTAATAACAAACACCTTCATTTAAAAACTGCATTTTGTGTTTGCTTGTGTTATCTTTGTCTAATATTTAAATTTGTTTGATCTGAAACATTTAAGTGTGACAAACATACAAAAAATGAGAAATCAGGAAGGGGGCAAACACTTTTTCACACCACTGTATATACGTATATGTATGTTTTAATCAGGCATATCTATACTGTAAATCCATCATGATTTTTCAGTCTAAAATCATTTTCAGGTTTACTTCTGATCAGCTGTTTTCTTCTGTTTTAGTCTCCAGTCTGTTTCTGCTGCAGCCAAAGTTAAGTTCATCAGATCCTGAATGTAATTCTCCTCCACCTCCCTCCCTCCCTCCCATCTGCTCCTCCCAGCATGCACCTCTCCCACAGATGGCTTTCCTCCCTGCCATAGCTCTCCCTGCAGGAGGAGGAAATGGACCTCTGCAGGTGAGAAAGAGGAGCGGGTTGGGCCCCGCCGTGTGAGGCGCCGACCTGCCGCGCCTCATCGTTGGCCGACCTACGACACGCGGACGGCTCCGAACGCCCCGTAACCATGGTGAAGCTGCAGGAACAAACACTTGGAGATTATGGAGGTTTGAGGGTTGTGGAGAAATGTTTGAGAGAATAAATGAGTCCTGATGAAGCTGCTATGGTCGGTTTGAATGTTTTCGAGCCTCAGCAGTGACGGTGTCGGCGCCGTTTCAGCAGACGTAGAAAGTTCTAAATGAAAAGGGTCAGAGCTGTTTCCAAGGCTGTAGCCATCAAATTACTTAAAACATGTAAACATTTCCAGGCCAAAAAAAAAAAAAAAAAAATAGAAATTACACTTGTTTTAAACAATCACTAAACTTTTCATTTTCCATTGGCACCAGTTTAACTTAAAACCAGATTAAATTGATTAAAAGAAGTAAAGGTTTCTTAGAACAAGTAAAAAATCTTATTACAGAAAACTGCAAAACAAGAAAATGTCTTGTCAGAGAAAAAACAAGCAAATATAGTCTTAACATATTTCATCAAACTAAGATTTGTGTTTTTGCTTTGTAAACTTTGATAATAAACCCATGAAAAGAAGACCTACTCTTGTTTTAAGCAGAGGGAGTTTTTTAATGCATTAATCACCTCACATTAACCTAAACAGTCAACATGTTAAACACATGCAGAAGTCAGAGTCAGGCTTCCGGCAATGCTCGGACTTTATTAACGTTCAGCTGGATTAAGATGGCCGACGGTTCTACACCTGATGATTCCACAAAGATGGACGTGACCTTCTCTTCCTCCGCCGACTCATTTAACGCCCATGTGACCAGAAGACATCAGCCGACAGATTCCACATCTGTCCACAGCTGGACATAGACACTCTCTGTCTCAGTGTCTCACGTCCCCCCTTCATTTCCCCCCATCTTTAACCTTCTCTACGTCCTTGTGTCTCTGTCTGATGGGCCATTCTGTCCGCCGGACCATCAGCCGCCGGACCACCGAGAGCTGTGACATCATCGACCTCTGGAGCCTCGTTAACCTGACACTCAGCAAATGAATGTTGAGGAAATCAAAACTTAATTACACAGAATAAAAAATTAACAAGAATTCAGATAAGTGTCGAAAAATTAGCTGAAAAAAGATGAAAGTTTACAGAAAAGTTAGAAATTTATGAGAAAAAAAAAATGAAAATTGAAAAGAAAAAAATGCAAATTTGCAAGAAAACATTTGAAAGGTTTTGAAAAAAGTGACAATTTTTTAGAGAAAAAAATTGCAAATTAAGAAAAATGCGAACTTTCAAGAAAAAAATGCTAATTTATAAGTAAAAACATGCAAATTCACAAAAAAAATGAAAATTTACGAGAAGAAAATTTAAAATTTATGAGAAAAAATTCAGAGATTTCAGAGATTTTACAGAAAAAATGTAAATTTATGAGGAAAAAGTTACAATTTTGGGAGGAAAAAAAATGTAAATTTACAAGGAAGAAAATACAAGTTTATGAGAAGAAATTTGCAAATTCAGAAAAGCTGAAAAATTATAGAAAAAAATTGCAAATTTTAAAGTAAAAGTTGTGAATTTATGAGAAAAAATTGCAAATTTAGAGAAAAGCTGAAAATTTAAAAGAAAACAAATACAATTTTACTAGAAAATCGTTATAGATTTATGATGAAAATGTTGCAAATTTACAAGACAAAAGTTTCAAACCAAGTAAAAGTTGCAGATTTACAGGAAAAAAAATCTTTGCATTTTTCAGAAGAGGGGCTGAAGGGGGCAGTAGCGTGCCCCCCCCCCCCCCGTCACCGGATCTTTTTGGTCCGCTGGTCCAGTGGTGGAACGTTCTCTCCTCTCTGACACTCAGCACGTTTGCCGCCTTCATTAACGGCGGGCCGGCGGCCATTAACGCCGTCATCAGGATTCAGGGGCGGCATATGAAGAGGCCATCTGGGCTATTAACAACCAACCTGCCTGCAGACGGAGGGACGGGGGGGACGACCCAGACATGTGGAGTGGGGGACGAAGGACCGCAGAGAAGAAATAAAAGGGGGGAGATTTGGCAAGCTAGCCTCAGTAGTTAGCACTTCCTGTTAGCATTAATTACCCACACACGGAGGAGGATGGAGGAGTGTGTGGAGATGGTCTGGGGGGGGGGGGGGGCTGTTATTACCAGCTGGTGATGTGGGGGGTATGTTCCCGTTAGTAAAATGACCAGAATCATCCCGCTGTTAAGCTGCTGTCCCCCATCACCATTTATAGGTGTTAATAAGCGGGGGACAGGGGAGACCTGGCCCCCCCGACCTGAACGAACAGGACTGGCCCCCCAGTACAGCCGTTACATCCTGTGACACCACTGAGCACCGTGACTGTGAACCAAAGCTCAGCACAAACACACAAATCAAGTATTTATCTCATACATTTCATACTTCTCACAAATTCTTGACTTTTTTTCTTGCAAATTTGCTATTTTTTTTTTCTTGTAAACTTTAAACATTTTTCTCAATTTGCAATTTTTTCCTTTTAAATTTGCCAAAACAGTTTTCATAAAATTGAAACCTTTCACTTTAAATGTTCAGCTTTCTCTTGATTTGCAACTTTGTTGTAATTTTGCAACAATTTTCTCATTTTGCAGCTTCTTCTCCTCATAAATGTCCAACTTTTTTCCTGTAAAGTTTCAATTTTTTCTCATAAATTTGCTAAAATTATTCTCATCTAACTTCGGTCATGAAGCTAAAATTTTTTTTTTTTTTTCTTGTAGATTAGAAACTTTTTTGTGGTAAATTTCCAACTTTTTTCTGTAAATATTTGCCTTTTCCTTGATGTTCCACTTTTTTCTTGTAAATTCTCGACACTGCCCCGTCCTCCTTGTTGAAACATGCTGGCTATACGGATGTGCAGGAGGATGCTGTTACCATGGATACGCCTGTGACCTGCAGTGACCCTGCTCTGATGGTTTGTGTCTGTCTCAGTGTGGAGTGACGAGGAAACAAAGGACGAGGAGGAGCCTCCTGCAATCAGGCCAACAGCTTAATGACAGGGTGAGACTCTACCGCTGCTGCTACCATGTGGTTATTAATCAATGAGCCATTAACGCCTCTCAAGTATTTAAAGATCCCCTGCGGGCGTTTTCACAGACGACAAAATGAGACGTTCTGAGTCACCACGACAACGCAGACGAGAGCGGAGACAGCAGAGATAAAAACGGAACGAAGACACAAGTTTGATGGATGAGATAAACGTCTCTGAGCCACCTAAAACTAATATGAAACACGGATGATGTATGGATAGACAGACACATGGATGCATGAATGCACGTGTGCATTGATGGATGGATGGATGGACGGACGGACAGATGGAAATAAAACATTTATGATTCTAAAACTGCTGATTTTCAGCTTCCAGGATGTAAATTGATGAGTAAAACAACACCAGTTAACTGTAAAGAAAAAGATTAAACATGATGGAAAAAGTAGTAGAACTATGCGCCAACCTCACACAAGGTTCTTCAAAGAAAAATTACTTTATGGATAACCATTGACTAGACCAACGTTTTCCAACCACAGTTCCTTAGAACCTGGAGGTTCTTTAAGAGAACATTGAGGGTTCCACAGGAAATTATCTAATTTCATTTCTTAGTGAAGTGACATTCATCCATGTCAGCAGGTGGCAGCACCAGTGAAGCTCTCCTTCTCCTTCTTCTTCTTCTTCTTCTTCTTCTTCTTCTTCTTCTTCTTCTTCTTCCCAATAAAAAACATTCCTGCGGAGAGGCGGGGGAACCTCACATCCACCAAGGAGAGCCAAAAAAAACCAAGAAAGCCCCACCGTGAAACCACACCACTGTCTAGATGGGAACAACACCAAGTGAGCATCGTGAGGAAGGGTCAAGTGAAGTTTTGGTCTGAGTGGAGCAAAATCAGCCTGACGCACAGGTGAACTTGTGTGTGTGTGTGTGTGTGTGTGCTTCAAGTAAATTTCTGACTTTTTCTACTGATTAAAATTGTTGTTATAAATTTGGGACATTTTTCTCTTTAAGGTGAAACGTTTTTTCCTCATCAGTTTTCTCTTCTTTCTTTCTGGTGGTAACAGGTCGTGGCCATTTAAGTTCAATTCATCACCAACTACTGAGGACGTAGAGCAGCCTGGAAGGAGGTCCCAGTTCACATGGGTCATTCTCAGCCCTAAAGGGCCACGGGATAGAGGTACAAATGAGGTGGGACCGACCCCAAATCTACCTGTACTTCACTCTCACTTTGCAAATATTTTTCTCCACTGTTTTACAGTATTTACTGCTGTTCATAAATAATTAGACAGTGTTTCTATTTTTATGTATATAGTGTAAGGGTCTTGAACATTTAAAAAGGTTGTACATTTACTTCAAGTAAATTTTATCATGCAATAGTCAAATTCAGTCATTGCAAACAATTTTCCAACCACAAAATTATGGCTAGCGGAAAGGCTGAGTGGCTAGTAACTTTGGAAAATCACTAGCCACAGTGGCTGGTGAGTAAAAAAGTTCATGTCAAGCTCTGCTTACGTTTCATATTGTTAGGAAGGCGTTAGCACAGACTGCTCGTAGCAGACGCTGATTGTCAGCCAGCCGCTGTGGCTGTTTGAATTCCAGAGAAAGAAGTTTTGGTATAAAATATTAAAGCCAAGCAGTGACTGTTTTTATGCATCGCCACGTACCATGTTCACTCACTAGAAGCCAGGGAGGAGATGAATGAAAGATGATAACGCTAACAAAATAACACGTGTGTGTGTGTGTGTGTGTGTGTGTGTGTGTGTGTGTGTGTGTGTGTGTGTGTGTGTGTGTGTGTGTGTGTGTGTGTGTGTGTGGCCTGCCCGTCCCCCATCATCCTCATGGACATCAGAAAGTTTTTTCACAGAAAAGAGCCAGGTTGAGGCGTTCATAAACCCAACAATATAACCTTCATTCTAACAGCTGACAAGCACCTTTAAAAGGACCTGCCAGTTTGTGTCTTTACATCATATCCTTAGAATCTGTAAATGATCTCATAACATCAAGAGAAGATTATCAGTGTCCGTTTTCAATCTAAATTATTTGCATTTTTCTGATAAAACACACTTCAACTCTCCTGCCCCGAATTTTACTAATTCAATTCTATTCTATTTAATTTCTGGTTGATCACATTATATGTGTTTGATTGTCATAATTTATTTACATAAAAGATATGCAAATGCCCACCAAAATAAAAAGCCTAAGCTAAAACCTAAGCTAAAAAAAAGACTAAAAGTGGGCTAAAAATAAGTGAAAGTCCATAAAAGCTGAGGAGGAGGAACCACTCTTCCAGGCCAGGCTCCATCTGCCACCACGACACCGACGCCCTCAGCAAACCTGTGCAGCGGAAGACACTTGCCAACAGTACAGTATATTCATATTTCTCATTGTCATCAACATCAAATTCATCATGGGGTGCTGCTATCTGAGAACCAGATACTTAAGCGAAGGCAGAGCTCCTCACTCTGCGTCTTGCTGTCTCTCGCCTGCAGCACCCGTGCTACTCTGCACAGAAGTTTCTTCCCCCAAATGCCGACATCATGGTGGTCCTGGCCGTTGCTGCTCCTCCTCGTCAGTCATGCCCTCTTGCTGCCATTTCCTCTGCCACCAGCAGCCTCCTCTTGTCCAGCAGGGCTTTCATCTGGCTGGCTATCCAGGCAGGGCTCTCCTCCAAGCAGGCCCTCCTCTGGCCGGGCTCTCTCCTCCAGGCAAAAAGCTTTCTCCTTTGGCAGGGCTTTCCTCTGGACTGCCAGAGCTCCTTTTATATCATGTGCAGCCACAGGTTCTGCACATCCCCAATCAACACAGGTGCTGCTGATTAGTAATTAGGGGAAGCACAGGGTGGAAGCAGACAACATTTCAAATTTAAAAACACACTTATTAAATATAAAAACTACAAAACATGCAAAGCTATAATCATGCAACACAAATTTAAAAATTATATAAAACACAAAAAAATACTTCCACCCCGTGACACAAACACAACACTGCTGATCACCAAAAGAACACCATACCTACAGTGAAGCATGGTGGTGGCAGCATCATGCTTTGGAGCTGTTTTTTTTTTTTTTTTTTTTTTTTTTTTCATGTGGAACTAGGGCCTTAGTCAAGGTGGAGGGAATTATGAACAGTTCCAAATACCAGTCAGTGTTGGTACTAAATCTTCAGGCTTCTGCTGAAAAGTTGAAGATGAAGAGGAACTTCATCTTCCAGCATGACAATGACCCAAAGCACACATCCAAATCAGCAAAAAATAACTTCACCAGAAGAAGATTAAAGTTTTGGAATGGCCCAGCCAGAGACCAGACCTGAATCCCACTATACATGTGGGTTGATCTGAAGAGGGCTGTGCACAGGAGATGCCCTCGCAATCTGACAGATTTGGAGCATTTTAGCAAAGAAGAGTGGGCAAATATTTCCACATCAACATGTGCCACGTTGATAGACTCCTAGCCAAGAAGACTGAGTGCTGTAATAAAAGCCAAAGGTGCTGCAACAAAGTATTAGTTTAAGGGTGTGCATATTTATGCAACCAGATTATTGTAAGTTTTTTTTATTTTTTATTTTTCCCCTTAAAAGGTTTCAGTTTGTTTTCCAATTGGGTTGTACAGGTTATAGGTCACATTAATGGTAGAAAAAGTTTTGAAATAATTTATCTTGGTCTCATTTTTTTACATCACAAAAACCTGGCATTTGAACAGGGGTGTGTAGACTTTATGTCCACTGTATTCCTTCTTTTCTTATATATTGCACACACCACTAAGAGAGAGAAGTAACATTTCCACTCTCCTGTATGTCCTGTACATATAGAAGTACTGACAAATAAAAATATTTGAATCTTTGAATAATAATAACTGACCAAAGACTGGCCACAGTTTGTCAGAACCTAGGACTGTGTGTCTGATACCATCATCTGCAGTACGGGAGCACCTCAGGGAACAGTTCTGGCTCCCTTCCTGTTCACCCTCTACACTGCTGACTTTTCACACAACACATCATACTGCCATCTACAGAAGTTCTCTGATGACTCTGCAATCTGTGCCTGGTGATGCTAGTGTCATGGATAAAGAACAAGAAAAGATCCAAAAATACCAGGATCTCAGAACAGAGGTTGCATGTTTATGGAGCACCAACATGCATCGCTCTGGTGGTGGTTGGACCCCTGGTCATGGTCACTAAGAACATTGCCAAAAACCAAACAAAAATCTGGATCCAAACAAAGAAAGAGCTTCTACAAAAAGCAGCACTACCCGGCTCTGCAAGAATCCTTAGAAACATACAGGTCTAAGGCTGTGGGTTACAGCATGGCCTCTTTGTAAATGATTTTCAAGCCTACATCTATGCTGTAATTGCTTAATAATAATAATAATAATAATAATAATAATAATAATAATAGATTTCATTTTTAGTACCTTTGAATAAATAAAAAAAAATTGCAAATTTATGAGAAAATTTTAAAATTTACAGCAAAATTTTGCCAATTTACAGAAAAAAGTTTCAAATGTAGCAGTCCAACACACATCTGTCAGCAAGTTTACATCAGGAACACATCTGATAGAGGATGTTTGCATGTTGGCTAGACATCAGCGTTGTCATGGCTGTAGTTATTATTAACAGGTTAATGGTTCCAGGAAGTTTAATTTCACACATCAGTGTTTGGGGGGCGACGCCCGTCAGAGTTCACCTGACACCACCGCATGGTAACAAACACAAAAGGAAGCAACACAAACACTGACAGATCCTATAACCTCATCAGGTAAGAAGACGCTAAGAAGAACCACCATTAACACATCCCTGCATTATAGATGAAGGCTGCAGAACAGTCAGGGAACAGGATGAAAGATGAAAATTGGCTCTGTTATTAACCCTCAAGTACATTCACCTTGTACAAAGGCAGCCTGCTTACACACGAACTGTGAGGAGATGGACACAGGAGGCTGCTGATGCACTACAGGACTGCTTTGAGACAATGGATTGGGACGTACTCTGTGAACCACATGGGGTGGACATAGACAATATGACCGACTGCATCACAGAATAAATCAGATTCTGTGAAGACACGACCATGCCAGCTCGTACTGTACACTGTTTCCCCAACAACAGATCATGGATCACCAGTGACCTGAAAGCACTTCTTAACAAGAAGAAGAGAGGTTTTAGGTCTGGAGACAAGGAGGAACTGAGGGGAGTGCAGCATGAACTGAGAGAGATGCTGAGGAGGTGTAAAGACAGTTACAGGAGGAAGTTGGAGGATAAACTCTAACAGAAAATTGTGAGGAATGTGTGGACTGGAATGAAACACATCAACCATTGCATGGGTGTAAGAGGAGGGACAGAAAGACATTGGGGAGCCTTGAGAGAACTGATGAGCTGAATCTGTTTTTTAAAAGGTTCAGCTCACTGTTTGTCACCCCCACACCACAGTCAGACCACACACACCCATCCCCCTCACCGTCCTGTGAAGCACCTCGCTCTCTCTCCCCCCTCACCCTGCTCTTAAGACAACAGCACCAACCCCACATCACTGTGACTACAGGCTAGGTTAAGAAACAGCTGGAGAGACTCCACCAGCGGAAGGCTGCAGGTCCTGATGGCATCTCTGCCAGGATCCTGAGGACTTGTGCCAGCCAGCCATCTCCTGTATTGAAACATCTGTACAACCTTAACCTGGGTCTGGAGAGAGTACCGGTGCTGTGGAAGACATCCTGCCTGGTACCTGTCCTGAAGAAGTCATCTCCATCTGACCTGAATGACTACCGACCAGTTGCCCTCACATCTCATGTGATGAAGGCCCTGGAGAGACTGGTCTTAGCCCAACTGAGGCCACAGGTGAAGACGTGGCTGGACCCTCTGCAGTTTGCATATCAGCCCCATTTAGGACTTGAAGATGCTGTCATCTACCTGCTGCAACAAGTCCATCTGCACCTGGATGGCGGAGGAGATGCTGTGAGAATCAGGTTCTTTGATATCTTCAGTGCCTTTAACACCATCCAGCCACTGCTGCTGGGTGAGAAGCTGCGGATGATGGGGGTCGACAGCTCTGTGATCTGGATTACTGACTACCTGGCAGCCAGGCCACGGTTTGTCTGGCTGGGCAGTGTCTTGTCTAATGTGGTGGTTAGTGATACAGGAGCTCCAAAGGGGTCTGTGCTTTCTCCCTTTCTCTTCACCTTGTACACCACTGACTTTCACTACAACACCGAATCATGACACCTGCAGAAATTCTCTGATGACTCGGCTGTTGTTGAGTGTATAAGAGGGGGAGAGGAGGGGGAGTACAGGGCACTGGTAGACAGATTTGTGGAGTGGACAGAGCAGAATCACCTGAGGCTGAACATCATCAAGATCAGAGAGATGGTGATTGACTTCAGGAAGAAGAGGACGCCTTCACATCCATTGCAGATTGGGGGTAGGATGTGGAGGTAGTGGATGACTACAAATACCTGGAAGTCAGGATCAACAGTGGACTGGACTGGAAATCCAACACTGATGCTGTGTACAAGAAGGGGATGAGCAGACTCTTCTTTCTGAGGAAGCTGAGATCCTTCAGTGTGTGCAACAAGATGCTGAAGCTTTCCTGTCAGGCCATTGTTGCCACCGCCATCTTCTTTGCTGTTGTTTGTTGGGGTGGCAGTATCAGAGCCAGAGGCACCAACAAACTTGACAAGATTATCAAGAAGGCTGGCTCTTTAATTGGTCTCAGGCTTTAAACTTTTGAGACTTTTGTGGGGATGAGGAGACTGAACAAACCGATCCATCATGGACAACCCTGATCACCCCCTCCACCACACACTGTACAAACAGCGGAGCACTTTTTCCAGCAGACTGCTACAGTTTTGCTGTCAAACGGTTAGATACAGGAAATCTTTCCTGCCACATGCCCTTTCATTGTACAATAACACACTCTAATCTTGAATTCTGATCATAGCTATGCTGCCATACTGCATCTTACAGTTTAATTGGTACCTCACATTTCCCTCTGTGCCTAATAGTCCTGCATTGCACTGCTCGTACATTCCATGTATCTACACGGGTCATTATCTATTCATGTTAGTGGTGGTCTGCGATGCATATAAAGTTACCTAGGCAGTTTTGCTTTCTGTGGGTAATTCTATTTTCTATTATGCTGTGTGTTTTTTGGTTGTTTTGGTCGTCTACTGTCACGCTGCTGTTACACTTTAATTTCCAAGTTTGGGCTCAATAAGTACATCTATCTATCTATCTATCTATCTATCTATCATCTATCTATCTATCTATCTATGTATCTATCTATCTATCTATCTATGTATCTATCTATCTATCTATCTATCTATCTATCTATCTATCTATCTATCTATCTATCTATCTATCTATCTATCTATCTATCAAGGAACTGTCAACAGAACCATTACGATTCATTATAGATGAAGGCTGTAGAACAGTCATCAAACGAGCTTTGAATGGAACCACTACTCTTAATTACCAAGGTTGCTTTTCTTCTTTGTTAACCAGTTTCTTGATAATTTCTCTAGTTTCCACATTCTAGTTTTGTCTGTAAGTTCCATTAAACCCTTCAGACGGTTCTCTGAGCATGGTTCCCAGCCTCCTTCTGTGTGTCTTGGCTACCTTTGTGTGTTTTTTTGAATGTTTTAAGACAGATTAATATTGCTCAGCTCATCACTGGCTCATAACTTTCTACAAAGGTCCAGAAAGGCAGTGTTAGAGACAGTTGGTGGATCCATGTCTGGTGTTTTCTTCACAAAGATGTTCCTGTGACAGACAGAGATTTCTTGAATTATACAGTATATAGTGCGATGATGATATAGAGTGAGTGATGTCTGATAATCGTTGGTGGCGGTAATGCACCTGTAAGCTTGTTGCCAACCTCCAATCAGATCTAAAAGAAGAAGAAGAAGAGATGTTCCTGTAGTGGAACGCATCTCTTGTTTTTTATTGGCAGTATCTGTTTTTCTGAGCTGCAGTCAAACAAATGGCCGCAGGATTCTGCTCACATGGCAGCAGCAGGATTCTAGTTCCAGAGCAGCACCAGGGCCTTGCGCCACGGAGGCAGCCATTCCTCGCATGAGGACGGATAATTTTTTCACACATAAAGAGTTGTTCAAAACTCCTTATACAAAGATATGAAGAGTGATGATAAACAAGTCAGTGGCGGTAACGCACCTGTGAGCTGGTTGCCCACCTCCAATCAAATCTAAAAGAAGCACAAGGATTCTTGTCCCAGAGCAGCAGCAGTATTCTGGTCCCATGGAAGCACCAGACACAGAATGGCGTCGCTGGGTGTGACAGCTGTTCCGCTGCAGTCCGGCTGCCAATACCCTGCTGAATTATTCAGCCAAATCCCATGATCGTGAGTGATGCCTGTCTTCATCAAAGCCATCATCATCAAGACCAAATGCAAGCGCCACAGGAGTTGCTATGACATCATCAAAGATCATAGGACTCACTATGACATCATCAAAGATCAAAGGCAGTCAGACAGAGATTTCTTGAATTATATATAGAATAATGAGTGATGCCTGCCTTTGATCTTTGATGATGTCATACCAAGTGCTATGATCTTTGATGATGTCATAACGAGTCCTATGATCGTGAGTGATGACTGCCTTTGATCTTTGATGATGTCATAGCGAGTCCTATGATCGTGAGTGATGCCTATATAGACATCATGTAGAGTTCATAGGAACATCATAGGCGGTCCTATGATCTTTTAGTGAGTCCTATGATCGTGACAGACAGACAGACAGACACAAAGACAGACACAGAGATTTCTTGAAATTATAGAGTGATGTAGAAGATTAAATGATGCATTCTCCTGATAATCTAGGCTCAGTGGTGGGCGGCAGCAGAACAACCTCATAGAAAACTTTCTGCTGCATCATGCTTTTTGTCTTTGAAGATGTTCCTTTTTCTTCTCTGCCTTTTCTCTGCTGATTTGGATCAATAAATCAGACTTTATTTAAAAAGCCCTTGTCATACAATGTAGCAGCTCAAACTGCTGTACAAAGCAATAAGCAACATACACCAAAAGCCAAAACGTCTCACCCACGCACGCACGCACGCACGCACGCACACACACCCACACCCACACACACACACACAATCACAACACACTGGGCAGCACGGTGGTGCAGTGGTTTGCACTGTTGTCTTACAGCTAGAAGGTTCCTGGTTCGAATCCCCAGGCTGGCAGGGGTTGGAACCTTTCTGTGTGGAGTTTGCATGTTCTCCCTGTGCTGCGTGGGTTTACTCCGGGGGCTCCGGTTTCCTCCCACAATTCAAATACATGCAGGTTAGGTTAATTGGTTGTTCTAAATTATCCCTAGATATCTGTCTCCTATAGGCCCTTAGAATGGAGGGTTAGTACTAGTGAAGCTCTTTGAGTGGTCTTTAAGACTAGAAAAGTGCTATATAAGTACAGGTCCTTACCGACTAGTTTCCATGTTCTAGTTTGGTCTCTTCTTCTTTTGAATTTGATTGGCGGTTGGCAACCAGCCTACAGGTGCTTTACCGCCACGTACTTCACTCTATATCATCACTCTATATATCTTTCTCTACCACTCTATATCTTCACTCTATATATCTTGGCCGTGGCAACTGCCACCGACATCTTCTTCTCCTAGACCGGACCGGCGGCTGGCAAGTCAATTCTGTGGTGAACCTCACAGAATGAAGATTCCAGTAAACCCTTCAGACAGTTCTTTGAGCACGGTTCCCAGCCTCCTTCTGTGCCGGGGTTACCTTTGTTTGTTTTTCTGAATGTTTTAAGGCAGATTAATATAACCCAGCTCATCACTGGCTCATAAATTTCTATAAAAATCAAGAACGGCAGCGTTAGAGAGTCCCACGGCAACAGCAGGATTCTGGTCCCACGGCAGCAGCAGGATTCTGGTCCCACAGCGGCAGAAGCAGGATTCTGGTCCTATGGCAGCTGCAGGATTTTGGTCCAAATGTCAGCAGCAGGATTCTGGTCCTATGGCAGCAGCAGGATTCTGGTCCCACGGCAACAGCAAGATGCTGGTCTCACGGCAGCAGCAGCAGGATTCTTGTCCAATGGCAGCTGAAGGATTCTGGTCCCATGACAACAGCAGGATTCTGGTCCCATGGCAGCAGCAGGATTCTGGTCTCACGACACCAGCAGCAGGGTTCTTGTCCCATGGCAGCAGCAGGATTCTGGTCCAAACGGCAGCAGCAGGATTCTGGTCCCATGGCAGCAGCAGGATTCTGGTCCAAACGTTAGCAACAGGATTCTGGTCCCACGGCAACAACAAGATTCTGGTCTCACGGCAGCAGCAGCAGGATTCTGGTCCGATGGCAGCTGAAGGATTCTGGTCCCATGACAACAGCAGGATTCTGGTCCCATGGCAGCAGCAGGATTCTGGTGTCACGACACCAGCAGCAGGGTTCTTGTCCCATGGCAGCAGCAGGATTCTGGTCCAAACGGCAGCAGCAGGATTCTGGTCCCATGGCAGCAGCAGGATTCTGGTCCAAACGTTAGCAACAGGATTCTGGTCCCACGGCAACAGCAAGATTCTGGTCTCACGGCAGCAGCAGCAGGATTCTGGTCCGATGGCAGCTGCAGGATTCTGGTCCCATGACAACAGCAGGATTCTGGTCCCACGGCAGCGGCAGCAGGATTCTTGTCCAATGGCAGCTGAAGGATTCTGGTCCCATGACAACAGCAGGATTCTGGTCCCACGGCAGCAGCAGGATTCTGGTCTCACGACAGCAGCAGCAGGATTCTTGTCCCATGGCAGCAGCAGGATTCTGGTCCCATGGCAGCAACAGGATTCTGGTCCAAACGTTAGCAACAGGATTCTGGTCCCATGGCAACAGCAAGATTCTGGTCTCACGGCAGCAGCAGCAGGATTCTGGTCCGATGGCAGCTGCAGGATTCTGGTCCCATGACAACAGCAGGATTCTGGTCCCACGGCAGCAGCAGGATTGTGGTCCCACGACAACAGCAGGATTCTGGTCCCACGGCAACGGCATGATTGTGGTCCCACGGCAGCAGCAGGATTCTGGTCCTATGGCAGCAGCAGGATTCTGGTCCCACGGCAACAGCAAGATTCTGGTCACACGGCAGCAGCAGCAGGATTCTTGTCCAATGGCAGCTGCAGGATTCTGGTCCCATGACAACAGCAGGATTCTGGTCCCATGGCAGCAGCAGGATTCTGGTCTCACGACAGCAGCAGCAGAATTCTTGTCCCATGGCAGCAGCAGGGTTCTGGTCCAAATGTTAGCAACAGGATTCTGGTCCCACGGCAACAGCAAGATTCTGGTCTCACGGCAGCAGCAGCAGGATTTTTGTCCCATGGCAGCAGCAGGATTCTGGTCCCACGGCAACAGCATGATTCTGGTCCCATGGCAGCACTAGACACAGACACACACAGACACACAGACAGAGATTTCTTGAATTATATATAGAGTGATATAGAGTTGTTGGAGACGAGCTCCTGACCAGATAGAGTGATGATATAGAGTGAAGTACGTGGCGGTAAAGCACCTGGAAGCTGGTTGCCAACCGCCAATCAAACATAAAAGAAGCACTAGACACAGAACGGCGTCACTGGTTGAGACAGCTGCTCTGCTGCAGCCCGGCTGACAATATACTGCTTAATTATTCAGCGCTGGCGAAAAACACAGAGGCCTTCTAAGACCTGCAAAACACAACAACTCACAGGAATGCTTTAGGACCGTGACGGGAACCCTTTAAGAATGAAAAGAGGTGCTGAGTTTATTTACAGTCGTGAAAAAATTTCGACACCCCTTTAAATATTCAGTTCATTATTAAGACATGTTCACATATTTATGTCTAATCTTGTTTTGTTTTTTAGTTGCCTTTTTTAAAATGCATTTTGGCCATTTTAAGTTGGAATGAATGTGGGGGTGTCCTAAAATGTATTACTTATTACTTTTAATATTTATTTTTTTTTTTTTACTTATTCCGCACTATTTGTTAAGAATTACATTTTACAGAAAATGTGAAAAAAGTCTTTAATTCATTTTTAATTGTTTTGTTGTATTACATGAATCTCACAGTATTTTTAACATTTATAGTAAATATCCATATGTCCAAATATGTAAAAACAAAAAAAAAAATAGGTTTATACAGAGTGTTCTAATTTTTTCACGACTGTATGGTCAGGTGTTGGACGGACAAACGCAGACCAGCACTGAGACCAGCGTCTTCCAGCAGCAGAAACATGCATCCAGCAGAGTAGAACCTTAAATGATGTGTTCTCCTGATAATCTGGGTTCAGTGGTGGACTACAGCCAAGCCATCTCATAGAAAACATTCTGCTGCATCGTGCTTTTGTCTTTGAAGATGCTTATTTTTCTTTTCTGCCTTTTCTCTGCTGATCTGGATCAATCAATGTATGTCTCTGCACCTTACTGCAGCCATTTGCACAAATGCCGTGCATGCTGCCGTCTGTTATTGCAATACTGAACTGATGCAGTCCAGTCTGTCACTGTCTACACCTACACTACTGCATTGAACTTGCAACTACAACTATTGCTGCTCTGCCTTTTCCTGTATACAGGATTGTTGGGTTTTGTCATTTATCTTTTTTTGCATTACGGGTAGCATTACTGTACATAGACTGCTGTTGTTGTTTTTCCAGCCGTATTCCTTTTTTGATATATTGCGCACACAACTGAAGCGAGAGAAACAGCATTTCAATTCTTCTGTATGTCCTGTACATATATTAGAATTGACAAATAAAATCTTTGAGTCTTGAATCTTGAATCAGTCAATCAGACTTTATTTATAAAGCACTTTTCATACAGTGAAGCAGCTCATAGTGCTGTACAAAATAATAAGGAACATACATCAAAAGCCATAACAAAGTCTCTTTCGCACACACACACATAAAATCCCAAGACACCGACTAATCAACCTGTCATATAGAGCCATGTAAAAAAAAAATAAATAAAAAATTAAAAAAACACCATATAAAACATTAAAACTTAACCAAGGAAGTGCTATCAGTGAGGAAAAAACAGAGCTAATATGACATAAAACCAAACAATAACAACAGGATAAATTCAGATAAAAACATTTTAAAAATAGTTAAAAAAAAAGGATAAAAGGTGTAAGGAAAGGTTAAGAAAAAAGGGGAGGGGAAAAAGTTAAAACAGGATAAACAGATGAAAAGAAGATAAAAAAAATATTAAAAACAGGATAAAAGGAGTAAGAAAAGGTAAAAGATGGAAAAGCAAAATTAATTTAAATAAAAGCCACGTTAAAAAGGTAGGTCTTTAGTTTTAAAAGTCTGAACATTCTCTGCAGCCCTCAGGTCTTCAGGAAGGCTGTTCCACAGACGTGGATCATGATGACAGAACGCCGTCTCACCGTGAGTTTCTGTTCTGACTTTAGGAATGATTAAAAAACCTTGACCTGAAGATCTGGGGGTTCTTGAAGGCTCGTAATGTAAAAGCAGTTTTGATAAATTATCAGGGCTAAGACCATTAAGAGCCTTAAAAACCAATAAAAAAAACCTTAAAATCTATTCTGAAGCTGGAAGGAAGCCAATACAGAGACTTTAAAATGGGTCTCATGTGTGCTTCTTTCTGGTATTGGTCAGAACCCGGGTGGCTGAGTTCTGGAGTAGTTGAAGGGGGGAATGTAGTCTTTTTAGGAAGACCAGGAAGAAGAGCATTGCAATAATCTATTCTAGATGAAATAAAAGCGTGTCTGTATCAGCTTGAGAGAGAAACTGCCGCACCCTGGAGATATTCTTTAGATGATCAAAACCAGCCTGAGCTACATTTTTAATATGTTGTTTAAAACGAAGCTCCTGATCAAAGATCACTACCAAATTTTTCACAGTTTTGGAGGACTTTGTTGCTAGTATCTGTAAATGAGCTGACAGTTTCTCTCTCTGAGCTGCAGTCCCAATAACAAACTTTTTTGTCCTGGTTGAGCTGTAAAAAGGTGTCTGCCATCCACTGTTTGAAGAGAGAATCAATAGGTCCATGTACACCAGGAGACATGGCCATGTACAGCTCGGTGTCATCAGCATAACTATGGAAATTTATGCCGTGCCTCTTGATGACCTCACCAAGTGGTAACATATAGAGATTAAAAAGTGATGGACCTAAACTTGAACCTTGCGGAACACCATAATTTATCCTATAGATGACTGACCCTCAATATTTACAAAGAACTCAGTTAGTGAGACATGATTGAAACCATTTTAAAACTGAACCAGAAAGGCCAATAAAATGAAATCTATCTGAAAGAACTGAGTGGTCCACAGTATCAAAGGCTGCAGTTAAGTCAAGTAGCACTAAGACTGAAGGCTTATTCTGATCCATATTGGATCTGAGATCATTTAAAATCTTGACTAATGTAATCTCTGTACTGTGGTAAGGCCGAAACCCAGATTGATATTTCTTACATATATTGTGTGAAATTAAAAAGTTATATTGCGGCGGCAATGTGATAAAGTGGCGTTGTTGGAGGTTTTAAGTAGAGTTTTATTATCATACCGCCGTCACAAGCTCCGCTCCCGGCGCCGTGCATGAGCGCCGGTGAGCGAGCCCACGGCTCTCAGAGAAGGAGAGGAGAGGAGGACACGTGTGTGTGTGTCTACCAGTTGCAGGATCAGAGTGAGAGAGAGAGTTTGCGTTACAGAGTTGCAGCATATATACTCGACCACAACAATACATCAAAAGGACATACCCCAGCAGTTGGTATGATCAAAGAGATAACAGAACAGGCATAAGACATTTGCATTTGAGAGACATATTGATCTCAGTTCCTAGGTCACAATAAGGACAGGACGCATGAGCACAATGCATGAAAGGCAACATTAACATCACAGAAGTGAGCCAGACGAAACGCGTCTGCCTGTAGACATTAATACGCATTACACTGTTCTGTTATTTGCTCTAGCCGAGAGCTGTGTTTGACCAGTCTTTTTGTGGAGATTTACCTCAAAGCACATCTACATATGTAAGATGCTCAGAAGAAGCACAGTAAGGACAAGATGCATGAACACTTTTAACTTCACGGCTGTAAACGCAGCATGCAGCGGAAAAACCCAGGAGTGTGAGCTGACTGTCTCTGTGTTCTGTCTGTGTGTTGTGGGGGGTTGAATTAACCCGCTACAATATAACTGAATAGAAACAATTTTCATTAAAAATTTATTTAAAAATGGTAAATTAGATATTGGCCTATAATGGTTCAGCTGGGAAGTTTCTGAGTTTTTTTTTTTCTCTTCAGAAGGGGCTGAACCACAGCAATCTTTAGCACTGAGGGAAAGACTCCAGTCTGAAAAGAATAGTTTACAATGTTACGAACATCATCTTTAAAGAAGCCATAAATTTTTTTGAAAAGTCAGTGGGGATGGGATCTAAAGGACAACTAGCTGAATTGAGTGAAGAAATAATTCTAAAAAGCATTTCAGCATCAACCAGGACAAACTCCTCCAGTTTTTCCACCTGCAGGACCACACCAGAGTTCACCATTTGATTCGAACTGAGACCACCTCTTTCAGGTGGTCTTGGTACGTTTGTTTTGGTACATACTTGAGTGCGATTACCGTGTTCTCACCAGACAAAATGAACCACACTAATGGAGAAAACAAACTTGAGTTCGATTGAAACGAAATAAAGCCTGCAGGTGTGAAAGCACCCCAAGTGTCTCATGATAATTTTGAATGAATTGGCAAGGCACTGTATATGTGTATTGGTTAGTTGTGAGTTTCAATCAATCAATCAATCAACTTTATTTATAAAGCACTTTAAAAGCAACACTTGCTACACAAAGTGCTGTACAGCAAGAGAACATAAAAGCAGGGCACTAACACAAAAGGCACTAACACAAGAAAAAAAAAAGTAAAATAAATAAAAATCCATTTCATTGAATAAAATCAATGTCTCATACTGGGTCGAAGGCCAGGGAGTAAAAATGTGTTTTAAGACGTGTTTTAAAAGTGGACAGTGAAGGTGCTTGTCTGATGTCCAGGGGTAAATCATTCCATAACCTGGGGGCCATGATTGAAAAGGCTCTGTCCCCTCTGAGCTTGCGCCTCGCCTTTGATACCTCCAAAAGCAGCTGTTCAGCTGACCTAAGGGACCGGGTGGGAGCGTAGGGATGTAGAAGCTCAGAGAGGTAAGGTGGAGCAAGACCATTCAAGGATTTAAAAACAAATAAAAGAATTTTAAAATGAACTCTAAAATACACGGGCAGCCAGTGGAGTGAAGCTAAGATGGGTGTGATGTGATCTCTTCCACGTGTACCTGTCAAAAGACGAGCAGCGGCGTTTTGAACCAGCTGCAAACGGGAAAGAGATGACTGGCTGACACCGGCGTAAAGTGCATTACAGTAATCCAGCCAAGATGAAATAAAAGCATGGATTACTGTTTCCAAGTGTGGTCTAGAGAGAATGGGTTTTACTTTTGCTAAACACCTTGGATGAAAGAAGCTGGATTTTACCACAGAACAAAGTTTGAAAGATATGTTATTTCTATTCTAGGAGGCAGACAGTTCACAGTCAGGGACAGTGGTGGAAGGGCCAACCAGAGACCAACAGACTTCATTTGACAGCCCAGGGGACAGGGATACAGCAGGTCAAGATCAGAATTGTTCTACCAGCAGCAGGACCGGCACAGTGACAGGGGACAGAGGCACAGCAGAGAAATCAGATTTCAGTGACTGTACCAAACCATATCAACCACATCCACAATTTATTGAACCACAAACTCTTACTCATAGAACACTTACATTCCAAGACAAATGGTTTCGGGATTTTCCATGGTTACATTACTGTCCATCACTTAAGGGGGTCATGTGTTTTTACTGCAGCAAAGGCTACTCTCACCAGTCCTCTTTTGGACGAAGAGCTGATGCTGCATTCATCAGTACAGACTTCACAAATTGGAAAAAGGCCATTGAAAAATTCACAGCACACCAAAACTCCCAAGCCCACCACCACTATGTAGGTGTGAGTGCACATCAGCCGAATCCCATCAGTGCCCAGTTATCCAGCACATGGGGTAAACAGCAGGAGGTAGCAAGACATTGCTTAGCAAAAATTGTTAGTTCTGTGTGGCATGTAGCAAGACAGGGACAAGCCTTAAGAGGCCACACTATTGAAAGTGGTAATCTAGATCAGCTCTTGAAACTTACAGCAGAAGAGGATGACCCACTGTTGCAAAAGTGGTTAACGGGGCACAGCACAATGTACACAAGTCCCAAATCTCAAAATGAAATTCTGAATATCATGGCCAATACCATAATTTGCGGCACTGCAGCTGAAATTAGGTCTCTTCCCATTGTTCAGTTTTCAGTGATTGTTGATGGTTCTCAGGATGTTTCTGGTGCTGCTTCTTCTTCTTCTTCTTTTAGATTTGATTGGCGGTTGGCAACCAGCTTACAGGTGCATTACCGCCACGTACTTCACTCTACAGTTAGGCCCAAAAGTATTTAGACAGTGACACAAGTTTTGTTATTTTAGCTGTTTATGAAAACATATTCAGGATACAATTATATAATCAATATGGGCTTAAAGTGCAGCTGTAATTTGAGAGTATTCACATCCAAATTGGAGCAAGGGTTTAGGAATTACAGCTCTTTAATATGTAGCCGCCTCTTTTTCAAGGGACCAAAAATAATTGGACAATTGACTCAGAAGGCTGCAAAAAAAAAAAAATAACAAGGCTGCATGGGCTCTTCCCTCGTTAACCTGTCATCAATTAAGCAGTTAAAAGGTCTGGAGTTGATTCCAGGTGTGGCGTTTGCATTTGGAAGCTGTTGCTGTGAACACACAACATGCAGTCAAAGGAGCTCTCAATGGAGGTGAAACAGACCATCCTGAGGCTGAAAAAAAAGAAGAAATCCATCAGAGAGATAGCAGAAATGTTAGGAGTGGCCAAATCAACAGTTTGGTACATTCTGAGAAAAAAAGAGTGCACTGGGAACTCAAAAAGGCCTGGACGTCCACGGAAGACAACAGTGGTGGATGATCGCAGAATCCTTTCCATGGTGAAGAACAACCCCTTCACAACATCCACTCAAGTGAAGAACACTCTCCAGGAAGTAGGTGTATCAGTATCTAAGTCTACCATAAAGAGAAGACTTCATGAGAGTAAATACAAAGGATTCACCACAAGGTGCAAACCATTATTCAGCCTCAAAAATAGAAAGGCCAGAATTGACTTTGCCAAAAAACACCGGAAGAAGCCAGCCCAATTCTGGAACAGCATTCTTTGGACAGATGAGACTAAGATCAACCTGTACCAGAATGATGGGAAGAAGAAAGTTTGGAGAAGAATTGGAACAGCTCATGATCCAAAGCACTACATCTTCTGTAAAACATGGTGGAGGCAGTATGATGGCATGGGCATGCATGGCTTCCAATGGCACTGGGTCACTTGTGTTTATTGATGATGTGACAAAAGACAGAAGCAGCCGGATGAATTCTGAAGTGTATAGGGATATACTTTCTGCTCAGATTCAGCTAAATGCAGCAAAGTTGATTGGACGGCACTTCACAGTACAGATGGACAATGATCCAAAATGTACTGCAAAAGAAACCCAGGAGTTTTTTAAAGCAAATAAGTGGAATATTCTGCAATGGCCGAGTCAATCACCAGATCTCAACCCAATCGAGCATGCATTTCACTTGCTCAAGACAAAACTTAAGGCAGAAAGACCCACAAACAAGCAACAACTGAAGACAGCTGCAGTAAAGGCCTGGCAAAGCATCACAAAGGAGGAAACCCAGCGTTTGGTGATGTCCGTGGGTTCCAGACTTCAGGCAGTCATTGCCTGCAAAGGATTCTCAACAAAATATTGAAAAGTAACATTTTACTTAGGATTATGTTTATTTGTCCAATTACTTTTGAGCCCCTGAAATGAGGAGCATTTGTATAAAAATAGCTACAATTCCTACATGTTTAATCATATATTTTTGTTCAACCCCTCAAATTAAACCTTAAAGTCTGCACTTCAATTCCGTTGTAGTTGTTTCATTTCAAATCCAATGTGGTGGCATGCAGAGCCCAAATCATGAAGATTGTGTCACTGTCCAAATATTTCTGGGCCTAACTGTGTATCATCACTCTATGCTCGTGTGTCCTATCCACGTAGAGGTCTCATAAGGAGCTCCGAACAACTCCCCATGTTCAAAAAAAAAAAACCCTGTCCCTGGACTGCGTCCCAAAGGAAAGTGTCTGTCTGCACTATGTGGACCATGACCTCGTCCCACACAAGGAGTTTGTTGGGCTGTATGAGGCATCTGAGACAACAGGCCAGGGCATATTTATTTATTTAGCGAATGCAAAGTCCTTAAGCCAAGCAGTTGCCTCCTGGTTTGCTGTATGGAGGGTGTGTAATCCTCCTTCCAGTCTTTGGAGCGGGCAAGCCTCTATGATGTGTTCCATTGTTTGCTCCTCTCCACATGCGCACAGTGGGCTAGGGCTACTGCCCCATCTGTGAAGGCTGGCCAAGCAGGGGCCATGTCCAGTCCTGAAGCGATTGAGTGTAGACCACTGTCTCCTTGGGAGGTTGGTGCCCGGGACCTGTTGGTTGGGGTTTATCACCAGCTGTTTATTTGGGACCTCCTTGGTCTCCCATTCCTCTTGCCAAGCTGTCTGGATGGTAAAGTCAGCTGGGGGAGGGTTTTTCCAAATCGGCCGTCTGGATGAAAGTCGGGCAGTGGGTGGGGTGTAGATATCTGCATGGATTGGTAAGTGAGGAAAATCTTTAACTTTTTGGAGCATCCTTTGAGTTAATGCTGCTCGCCGGACGTGTGGAGGGGCTATGTTTGACAGTACAGAGAGCCAGGGGAGTGGTGTTGAGCGGATTGTTCCAGTTATAGTTCTCATGGTTGAGTTGAGCTGGGTGTCTACATGGTGTGTGTAAGATGACCTGGACCAGACAGGGGCACAATATTCTGCTACAGAGTATGAAAGGGCCAGTGCTGAGGTGCGCAGGGTGGAGACTGCCGCCCCCCATTTTGCACCAGCGAGCTTGCAGAGCAGGTTGTTTCGTACTTTCACCTTAGCAGCCGTCCCCTTTAGATGTTCCTTGAAGGATAAGGTCCTATCAAGGGTCACTCCAAGATAAGTTGGATTTGGGGCATGCTTAAGCTTGAGTCCGCTCAGGTGGATGTTTAGTTCTCTGGCAGCTTTTGCATTGTGGAGATGAAATACACTGGAGACGGTTTTTGCTGGGCTTGGTTTTAGGCGCCAGATTTTGCAGAACTGGTCCAGTTTAGCAAGATCTTCTGTGAGCACCCGTTCCAGTGGTTCAAAGTCTGGTGCTTGGAATGCCAAACAGATGTCGTCTGCATAGATGAATTTGCGGGATTTTGTAGTAGGCAGGTCGTTTATGTAGAGGTTGAACAGAGTTGGAGCTAGAACTGAGCCTTGTGGGAGTCCGTTTTTCTGCATTCTCCATGCACTTGTGTTCTGACTGAGGTGGACTCTGAACCTTCGGTTGGTCAGCAGGGTTTTTATAATTGCTGTTGCCCAAGCAGGGATCGCCTTTATAAGTTTCAGGAGGAGGCCTTTGTGCCAGACCGTATCATAGGCGGCTGTAAGATCGAGAAACACAGCCCCTGTCTTCAGTCTGCTCTCGAAGCCATTTTCAATGAAGGTGGTTAGGGCCAGTACTTGTTCTCCTGTACTGCGGTCCTTGCGGAAACCTGCTTGATCCACACTTAGAATATCCTCTATTTCTGGGGAAATGCGTTGCAGTATTAGGCGTTCCATGATTTTGTAAGGAACGCTGAGTAGGGAGATTGGGCGGTAGCTTGCTGGTAGTTTGTGGTCTTTGCCAGGTTTTGGGATGGCAATGACCTTTGCTGCCCGCCATTTCTTTGGGATCGAGTTCGTTTGTGTGATCCTTGTGTAGAATTGTGTCAACCAGGTTAGGGCTCGGGGACCAAGATTTTTCATGAATTCTGGGAAGATGTTATCGTATCCTGCTGCCTTTCCACATTTCAGGCCCTGTAGGACTTTCTCCAGTTCAGCAGCCTCGAAGGGTTCAGGGTTCGTTTCCTCTACAGGCATTTTTTGGTGTTTTTTTAGCTCAGTTGTAACTGCTCTTCTGGTGTCTTTGTCTTGGGGTGCTTTGGCGATAGTCAGTAGGTGGGATGCAACTTGGTTGGGTGTGACGGATGCTCGGCTTTGGCTAGGGGGCTTCTGTGTAGCTCCTAGGCGACGGATGAGGCTCCAACATTTCCTGCTAGAGTGGGTAAAGCTCCGGTCAGCAACTGTCTCCTCCCATTTCTTTCGCCGGGCTGTATTTAGCGATTCAATGAGATGGTCTGCTATCTCTGGGTCCCCTGATGTTTGATAGGATTGTAGGAGGGCAGCACTTTCTCCGTCCAAACATGGGACATAGAGGGGTCGGTAGCCTCGTGGGATTGCAGTATGGGCAGCCTTGAAGATTGCGCTGCAGAAGCGGTTGTATGCTTCATCTACAGTGATGGTGTGGAGTGGGATGGTAACAACGCTCCGGTCCAGAGTTTCACTGAATTTCTTCCAGTTGGCTTTGCGGAAGTTACAGCGCATCTTCCTTGTGCTGTATATGACTGGAAGTTGTAGGCCAATGTGTACAAGCAGGGGCCGGTGTTGGCTGTGTGGAAAATCATCAAGAATGAGGATCTGTGTAGGATATGGCTCCCCATTCAAAGAGCTGACCCAACACAGGTCAGGAGAATAGTCCTTCTTCCACCTAGCAGAGTGGAAGGTTCCTCTTTGTTTGGGGTCGTATATCAAAGCGAGGTCATTTCTGGATGCCCAGTCTGAATGTGCCTCCCCATCACTGTCCACTGCTGGGTACCCCCAGTCAGGGTGATGGCTGTTAAAGTCCCCCACATAGATGGCAGGGTGGGGTAGGGTGGGTAAGACCTGCAGATCCCAGTTGGCATTAGGGGGCTTGTACACATTCCGTTGTAGTTGTTTCATTTCAAATCCAATGTGGTGGCATGCAGAGCCCAAATCATGAAGATTGTGTCACTGTCCAAATATTTCTGGGCCTAACTGTGTATCATCACTCTATGCTCGTGTGTCCTATCCACGTAGAGGTCTCATAAGGAGCTCCGAACAACTCCCCATGTTCAAAAAAAAAAAAACCCTGTCCCTGGACTGCGTCCCAAAGGAAAGTGTCTGTCTGCACTATGTGGACCATGACCTCGTCCCACACAAGGAGTTTGTTGGGCTGTATGAGGCATCTGAGACAACAGGCCAGGGCATAGCAAAGGTGGTAGTTGATTTGTTGTTGCGGCTTAATCTACCTATGTCTTGTTCATGTGGGCAGACTTATGATGGCGCCTCAAACATGGCAGGATGGTTCACAGGCACACAGGTAATACTGAGGAGGGAGCAGCCATTATCCCTCTATGTGCCTTGTGGTGCTCATTGTGTAAATATAATTACACAGGCTGGCTGCATGTCCTCTCCACTGATTCAAGACTGCCTTTTTGGGTCAACCAGTTAGGTGTCGTCTTTGGCCAGTCAGGCAAGTTCAAGAGCATGTTTGAAAACATTGGTACGTGTGAAGATATACCTCTGACCACACTGAAACAACTGTGCCCAAAAAGGTGGACTGTGTGGAATTCCGCAATAATGTCTGTGCTAGGGCAGTAGGAGGGGTATTAAAAAGCCGAGAGGAGATGGCAGAAAGCACATCTAGGACAGGTTCAACTGCCAGTAGTTAATTTGGCCATTTTAGTAAAGGCAAGACTATGTTGGGCCTCGCACTTGCCACTGCTGTTGTTGGAGAGCTGGGATGCCTGAGCATTTCTCTACAAAAGAAAGCCCAGACTGTCTCAGGTATGCAGGCTGCAGTTAATTGTGTGAGGTCTTCTCCTGATGGAAAGAGAAATGACAACAGCTACCTTGCACTATAGGAGAAAGCTACAACATTTGTTGACTCCATTGAAGCCACTGAATCTATTGAGTTGAAACATCCAAGATGCTTTGCTGGGAAAATAATAGATTTCCACAGGGCAGAGTTCCTTAAAGTGTTGGACAGTGTGGAGGTTCAGTTTGGTGAATGTTTTGACCGGGAGAGTCTAAAGCTTCTGCAAAAGTTGGAGAGTGCACTCCTCACTGGGGAATTAGGTGACTCTCTAGATCAGTACCGTGAGCTGAACAGACCTTCTCTCTCCATGCAGTTGCCCCTCTTTTGCAACAAATACCCCTGTAGCAGCAGTGTAGAGGCAGCAGTGATTCTCATGGGGCTGTCAGTGGCGGTAAGGGGGTTGTTCAATCAAGTGGAGGTATTCATCAGAATCTTGTTGGTAGTGCCAGTCTTCATGTAAAGCTGAGAGCAGTTTTAGTGCACTGCACAGTCTTAAGAGTTGGCTTTGGGCTACTATGGTCCAAGACAGACTGAACAATGTGGTTGTCTGTAATGTCCATAAGGAGAGACTGGACAAACTGGACATAAAAATGATCTACCAGGAGTTTGTTGGATCCAGTGACACCAGAAAAAAAACAAAACAAAACATTTTGTTCTTTTGTTTAAAGAGATGGAGACCTGTCCTACTGGGGGACTTCAATGCGCATGTGGGCAATGACAGTGAAACCTGGAGGGGGGTGATTGGGAGGAGCGGCCTGCCCAATCTGAACCTGAGTGTGTTCAGTTATTGGACTTCTGTGCTAACCAAAGTTTGTCCATAATGAACACCATGTTCAAGCATAAGGGTGTCAATATGTGCACCTGGCACCAGGACACCCTAGGTCACAGGTCGATGATAGATTTTTTTTTTTTTTTATCGTGTCATCAGACCTGCGACCATATGTCTTGGACACTCGGGTAAAGAGAGGTCCAGAGCTGTCAACTGATCACCACCAGGTGGTGAGTTGGATCCGATGGAAGGGGAGGAAGCCATTCAGACCTGGTAGACCCAAACATATAGTGAGGGTGTGCTGGGAATGTCTGGCTGAGGCCTCTGTCCGGGAGGTCTACAACTCCCACCTCCGGAAGAACTTTGACCACATTCCAAGGGAGTCTGGAGACATGGAGTCTGAATGAGCCATGCTCTCCACCAGCAATGTTGAAGCAGCTGCCCAGAGTTGTGGCTGCAAGGTCGTTGGTGCATCTCTTGGTGGCAACCCCAAACCAAGTTGTGGACACTAATGGTGAGGGGTGCCATTAAGCTGAAGAAGGCGTCCTATTGAGCTTGGTTGGCTTGTGAGACTCCCAAAGCAGCTGAGGTGTACCAGCAGGCCAAACGGAGTGCAGCTCGGGTGGTTGCTGAAGAAAAAACTTGGGTGTGGGAGGAGTTTGGTGAAGCCATGGAACAAGACTTTCGGTCGGCCTTGAAGAGATTCTGGCAAATTGTCCTGCAGCTCTGGAGGGGGAAGCAGCTCCCTGCCCGCACTGTGTATGGTGCAGATGGGCTGCTGTTAACTTCAACTGGGGACATTGTTGGGCGATGGAAGGAATACGTTGAGGATATCAACAATCCCACTGACATGCCTTCTAAAGAGGAAGCAGGGCTTGTGGACGAGGGTGACGACTTGCCCATCAAAGGGGCTGAGGTTGCCAAGGTGTTTAAAAAGCTCCTTGATGGCCGGGCCCCGGGAGTGGATGAGATTTGCCCTTAGTACCTCAAGGCCCTGGATGTTGGAGGGCTGTCATGGTTGACATGCCTCTGCAACATTGCATGGACATCGGGGACAGTGCCTTTGGCATGGCAAACTGGGGTGGTGGTTCCTCTCTTCAAGAAAAGGGTAAGGAGGATGTGTTCAAGCTTTAGAGGGATCACACCCCTCAGCATCGCTGGGAAGGTCTATGCCAAGGTACTGGAGAGGAGAGTCCAACTGTTGGTCGAACCTCGGATTCATGAGGAGCAATGTGGTTTTCGTCCTGGCCGTGGCACATCGGACCAACTCTTTACCATCTCAAGAATCCTCAAGGGTTTGTGGGAGTTTTCCCAACAATTTTGATTTGTGGACTTGGAGAAGGCATTCGACTGCGTCCCTCGTGGTATTTTGTGGGGGGTGTTTTGGGAGTATGGAGTATCGGGCTTGTTGTTATGAGCTATCCAGTCTCTATATGACCATTGTGAGAGTTTCGTCCGTATTGCCAACACTCCGTCATTCCCAGTGAGAGTTGGACTCCGCCAGGGCTGCCCTTTGTCATGGATACTTTTCATTATTTTTATGGACAGGATTTGTAGGTGCAGCCAGGGAACGGAGAGTGTCATGCTTGGTGACCACAGGATCTCATCTCTGTTTGTTTGCAGATGATGTTGTCCTGTTGGCTTCATCCAGCAATGACCTACAGGTCTTACTGGGACAGTTTGCTGCTGAGTGTGAAGCGGCTGGGATGAGAACCAGCACCTTCAAGTCTGAGACCATGGTCCTCAGCCGGAAAAAGGTGGCTTGTCCTCTCCGGGTTGGCGATGAGCTCCTGCCCCAAATGGAGGAGTTTAAGTATCTTGAGGTGTTATTCACGAGTGAGGGGAGAAGGGAGCGAGAGATTGACTGACGCATCGAAGCAGCATCAGCAGTGAAGCGAACGTTGAACCAGTCCTTTTTGGTGAAGAGGGAGCTGAGCTCTAAGACAAAGCTGTCGATTTACTGGTCAATTTACGTTCCTACACTCACCTATGGTCATGAGCGTTTGGTTATGACTGAAAGAATTAGATTGCAGATACAAGTGTTTGAAATCAGCTTCCTCCTTAGGATTGCTGGACTCATCCTCAGAGACAGGGTGAGTAGCTCAGTCATCTGGGCGAGGCTGAGAGTAGAACCTTTGCTCCTCCACACTGAAAGGAACCAGTTGAGGTGGTTTGGGCATCTGATCAGTCTCCTGGATGCCTCCCACTTGAGATGTTTTGGACACGTCCCACTGGGAGGAGACCCCGGGGTAGACCCAGGACTCCCTGGAGAGACTACGTCTCCCAGCTGGTCTGGGAATTCCTTGGTATCCTCTCTGAAGAGCTGGAGCAGGTGGCTGGGGAGAGGGAAGTCTGGGCTTCTCTGCTTGATCTGCTGCCTCCGTGACCCGGACCTCTGGAAAAGCGGGTGGAGATGGATGGATGGAAAGTTTGCAACTTTTTTCTCATAAATTTGCAACTTTTCTCATAAGAAATTTGTAACTTTCTCATGAACTTGTAACTTTTTTCCTCGTAGATTGCAAGCTTGTTTCTTGTAAATTTGCAACATTCACAGAAATTGGTGACTTTCTTTCAAAACTACAATATTTGTCTGGTAAAATTGCTGAAAAAGCTGCAAATTTTTTTATATAAAAGATTCAAACTTTCTCCAAAAAAATTTGTAAATTTACAGGAAAAAGTTGCAGATTTTTCATTAAAATGTTGAAAATCGGCAAGATAAACTTTACAGTAAAAAAACTGCAAATGTATGAGAAAAAAATTGGAAAATTTGAGGAAATAAGTTGCATGTTTGAGAAGAGTTGCAAATTTTCATGAAAAAAGTTGCATTTTTCTCAGGAAAGCTGCAAGTTTACAAGAAAAAGGTGCAGATTTTTTTGGAAGAAAAGTTCCAAATCAAGGAAAAAAATTACATAAAAATGCAAAACATTAGAAACTTTTCAAGTAGAGACAAGACAAGATAAGATAAGATAAGATAAGACTTTTGTCATGATCCTGGGGCATGGGGGGGGCAGTTTCTGGTTTAGTGTTTTTCTGTCCGCTTGTTTCTTGTTTTCATGTCTGTTGTATTTTGTTCCTGTTTTTGCTTCTGTCATTTTGAATCTGTAGTATTATTATGTACATTTTGTGTTCTGTTGTGTTTGTATCTTTATGGTTTCCAGTTGTGTTTTATTTTGACAGTACTGTGCAGCTTCCAGCTGTCAAAGTGTTCGGAGCTGCACATGTTATGACCCGAGTGCCAATGTTATTTGTGCTCGGGCTATTCCTGTCAGGTCTTGACAGCGGCGTTGTCATTCCGGCTCTCCGAGCTCTTATTGTGACAGCGCTCGGGGAGGCTTCTGCTCAGCTGTCAAGACCTGAACAGCTGTTCTGCATTTGCGGTCGTTAGCGGCCGGCTTCTTAAACCGACGCTAGTGGCTGCATCCTTGCAGCAGTGTCCGTCGCTGATCGTCGGAGCGATCGTACGTTATGGATTAATACTACATTGCCTGTGTGTGGTATGACCGTCTCATCCCGTGGACCCGTGAGTGAGCTTATTAGCCTTACGCCTCCCTGTGTGTAGACTTGTTGGCGTCATAGCCTCAGCGGCCTGTATTATTGTGATTTTCACCGTAATAAAGACTTTAACACAACTCTCTGGTGACGGTGTGGCATCTTATGGTGGCTCGCGAGGGCCACCGCATGACAGCACAGCTGCTATTCATTCTGTTACTCATTGATCCACACCTGCGTCTAATTATGTATCACACATAAGGGCACGGCAAACCACTGGGAATTGTTGTGTCCTTCTTCCACGTTACCCCTTCCGCAGAAGCAGCGCTGTTCATCCTGAGGGTGTTTGGGGCCGCTGTAGAGGAGAGTAGGAGAGCTCCGTCAAGGTATGTGTTTCCCTTATTTCCCACCGTGAGCCCTGCTGCCTTCAGGAGAGCTCCGGCTGGATTCTGCTCACTGCTTGGTGTTCCCGGTTTCATGTCCCCCTGGACGTCGAGCCCCACTCTCCTCCAGTGATTGTCATTGTATACTTGTTTGATAGCGCCACACACTCCATGCTTTAGTTTTTATATGTTAATGTTCTTGTCTGCTTTTACATTAATAAATGTGCAGAAACAACAGTGTGCATTTGGAGTCCTTCAATAGCCCTTGAAAAGGGCCGGTTACGACACCTTTATTAGTCCCACAATAGAGAAATTCCAGGATTACAGCAGCAAAGGGGTAGCAGCACTCAGACAAATAGTTGATAAGATAATAAGAACTGGTTATCAAAAGCAATTCAGTTCAATTCAACTTTGTTCATATAGGGCCATATCACAACAACAGTCATCTCATGGCACTTTCAAATGTAGGGGAAACCCCACAATTGCAGAAAGACCCCAGCAATCAGGCGATCCCCTGTGAGCAAGCACTTGGAGATGGTGGAGAGGAAAAACTCCCTTTTAACAGGAAGAAACCTCTAGCAGAGCCAGGCGCAGGGAGGGGCAGTCATCTGCTGCGACTGGCTGGGGGGGTGAGGGGATAGAGAAGATGAAAAGAACAGACATAAAGAGAGCAAACATTAACAGAGAGAAGCCGAGGACATTATTGGCTGTCACCCGGCAGTCTAAATCTATTAACAGCAAAACAAAGGGAGGGTTAAGAGACACAAGAGCCCTCCCTAATCGTAGGCTACATTGAAGAGGGAGGTTTTTACCCTGCTCTTAAAAATAGAGATTGTGTCTGACTCCTGAACCCAGATTGGTAACTGGTTCCACAGGAAAGGAGCTTGATAGCTGAAGGCTCGGCCTCCCATTGTACTTTTGGAGATTCTAGGTATTACAAGTAATCCTGCATTTTGGGAGCGTAGTGCTCTGTTAGGATGATAGGATAGTATCACATCTTTTATATAAAAGGGGGCCTGATTATTAAGAGTTTTGTCAGTGAGAAGACGGATTTTAAACTTAATTCTAAACTCTATGGGAAGCCAATGAAGGGAGGCCAGAACCGGAGAGATATGATCTCTCTTTCTATCACCCTTATTGTCATTCAACGGTACAACCAATCATGTACAGTCGAACGAGATTGTGCTTTACCTATCTACAGTGTCAAATCACACACCCCAGTGCAGAATCAGAGGACCGCTGCCATACAAGGCGCCGCCACAGATTTCCCTCCTCCATTCCGTTATTGCTGAGCACCAAGCTGGATGGCAGGAAGTTCCACTTTTATATGGTCTTTGGCATGACCGGGATTTCAACCCCTGCCTCCCGGGTGTGGGGCGGATGCTCTACCAACTGAGCCACCACTCCGGTGGTGGCTAGTACCTGTTAAAACTCTTGCTGCAGCATTTTGGATCAACTGAAGACTTTTTAAAGATATTTTAGGACAACCTGATAATAACGACTTACAATAATGTAATCTAGAGCTAGCAAAACCATGGATCAGTTTCTCAGCATCACTCAGAGACAAGATGCTCCTAATCTTGGCAATATTGTGCAGATGATAGAAAGCAGTCTTAGAAAAAAATTTAATATGTGAATTAAAAAACAGATCTTGATCAAAAATAACTCCAAGGTTCCTCACAGAACTATTCAGAGTAAGAGTAGCCGCATCCAAATAAAGAGTTTGATTTGGAAAGGTATTTCTAAAGTTTTTTGGACCAACAAGAATGACTTCGGTCTTCTCTGGGTTTAATAGCAGAAAATTATAAGTCATCCAAGCTTTGATTTCCTTAAGACAGGCATCTAACTTGGCTAATTGATTACAATCATCGGGCTTCATTGACAGGTATAATTGTGTGTCATCTGTATAACAATGAAAATGTATACAGTGCTTTCTAATGATGTTGCCCAACGGAAGCATATATAAACTAAAAAGAGTAGGGCCTAGCACAGATCCCCGTGGAACTCCATGACTGAGCTTAGAGTTGGAAGAAAACTCATTATTGATATGAACAAACTGAAATCTATAGGACAAATAAGATCTAAACCACTGCAGTGAAGTACCCTTTAGTCCAACATAGTGTTCTAATCTATCAAGTAGAATATCATGATCGATAGTATCAAAGGCTGCACTAAGATCTAAAAAGACAAGTACAGAAGCAAGTCCATTACCAGATGCAATAAGACGGTCATTTGTGACCTTCACTAAGGTTGTTTCAGTACTATGATGAATTCTGAACCCAGATTGAAACTCTTCAAATAAACCATGTCCCTGTAAGTGGTCCAATAATTGCGTGGCAACAACTCTTTCTAAGACTTTTGAAATGAAAGGCAGATTAGAGATTGATCGATAGTTAGCTAAAACTCCTGGGTCAAGCGTTGGCTTTTTGAGTAAGGGTTTAATTACAGCAACTTTAAAAGCCTGCGGTACAAGACCTAAGGTTAAAGAAGAATTGATTATTTGAAGAATAGGGCTACCAATAAATGGGAAGACTTTTTTAAATGACCTGGTAGGAATAGGGTCTAAAAGACAAGTTGAAGGCTTGGATGAGGAGATTATTTTATCTAACTCTAAAAGGTCAGTTGGAGTTAACATCCAAACAGATGTCAATTGAAGGAGTTGTAGTAGTTGTACTTAAACTGTAAAAAAAAAAAAATGGCCAGCTCAGCATATCAGGCCGGCTTGGTGGAGCTGACAGATCTACTGAGCTGGCCCTGCCTACAAAAGTCAGCTGATAAATGTCACCTGGCAGCAATCAGCTGACTCTTCTGACGAAGGCTGCAGTGTACAGTCGAAACATGTTAAGAAGGTAAAGACATCTCCTTTCTATTTTATTTTTGTCTTTTATAAGAACAAAAGGTAAATAATTAAAAGAAGACAAAATGAACCTATTTGACCTACAATCCTGTGCTGTCGGATGGCAACCCTCAGCGATTTTCATCATCAGTATAACAGATTTGATGTTCTCGTGTAAGATGTACTAGTGCATCTCAGTAAAATACAATATCATGATTATAATTTAATTCTAAAATCTACAGCAATAATCTTCAATATTAAATTAAACTAGTTTGAAATGTTTCACTCTGCCTGTAATGAAAATTGAGAATGCTTTTTAAATTATCTTGCAAAAAGACATTAACTTCTTCAAAAAACTACTTAATTGAAATGCAAGTAGTTTTACTGTTAACCTCTAATAGATAAAATTTTATGATTGAAAAAGTTCAAAAAGTCCTGACTAGTAAGCTCTTGGGGGATGCGAGGATTGACAGAGTCCTGACTCTTTGTCAGCCTGGCTACAGTGCTGAAAAGAAACCTGGGATTATTCTTGTTCTCTTCTATTAATGCAGAGTAATAATGTTCTAGCTTTTCTAAGAGATTTTTTTTATAAATTAGGAGATGATTTCTCTACGCTAAATAGAATTCATCTAAATTAGTGGAATGCCATTTTCTTTCTAGTAGACGAGTCTTCAGTTTTAAGCTACGAGTTTCTTGTTAAACCAAGGGGTTATAAATCTCTGATTAGACTTTTTCTTTTTTAAAGGGGCCACCAAGTCTAGAGTCTGATGCAGAGAGGCTGTAACACTATCTATCATACTATCAATTACGGAAGGAGCAAGCGCTCCATCTTTTATTTCCGTTGTGCTGACACATGGCATAGAGGAAACAATCTGCAAAAATTTGGTAACAACACCATCTGAAAGACATCTGCTGTAATAATATTATAAATATATATAATATATAAAATATATTCTTTAGGAGTCAAATAATCAGAAATACTAAAATCAGAGGTTAACAGACAATGGTCTGACAGTAGAGGGTTATGAGGAGACACTACCAGATTTTCTATTTCTATACCATAAATCAGAACAAGGTCCAACGTATGGTGGAGATAATGGGTAGAATTTTCTACCTTCTGGGAAAACCCCATTGAGTCTAATATTGAATTGAATGCCTTATTAAGACAGTCACTATCTACATCAACATGTATATTAAAATCCCCTACTATAATTATTCTATCTGATTTCAGCACTAAATCAGCTAAAAATTTGGCAAATTTGGATAAAAACTCTGAGTAGGTTGAGAACGGTAAACTATGGCCAAGAAAATTGGGTTTAAGCTAAGATTACTAACATGCCCCATAGTGAGGACCAGGCCCTTGAAGGAATTAAAACATGTTTTTTGTTTTACATTAACTAGCAATTTAGAATGGTAAATTGCTGCTACTCCACCTCCATGACCAGAACTTCTAGGATTATGATAGTTTAGATAACCAGAGGGAGTTGATTAATTCAAACCAACATAATCATCTTGCCCTAGCCAAGTCTCTGTAAGGGAAATTAAATCGATCTGATGATCAATTAATAGATCTTGAACTAGTAGAGACTTGGGAGATAGAGACCTAATATTTAACAAACCACATTTAATTTTCACATTATGAGGAGGAAGAGAAGCCACATCATTAAATTTAGAGACTTGTTGCTTAATTTGAGATTTACCAACTTTTTGTTTAATCATTTTGGGATGTTTATACATTATATTTTTATTAACTTTGGGGGGGGGAGTAGACAAAGGTTCTCTGAGGGGGAAGACAGGGGCTAAGTTGAGGGGTGGCAGATGAGAAGGAGCTGCAGAAAGGGGTGAATTTATCAAGTTATGTTGTACAGTATTTGTCTTGGGTTATAATATTTTGGGTAATGGGAGACTGACACAATCTCTGTGGGGTTATAAATTGAAGACTGATCTAAACAGTGAGGATTATTTGGATTAATATGAGAAGTGGAAACAAAGAAAGGCTGGTTGGCAGACCCAGGAACTTCGGGGTGAGTTAACGCACCAAATTTCAGTCACTGTACTAAAAAACGCTGAATGGAATAGAACAGATTGTCCGTTAAAACACGTGCACCAAGTCTATTTGGATGGATGCCATCTGGCCTCATAAATGATGGGCGGTTCCAAAACAGGTTAAAATTGTCTACAAAACCAATGTTAAAAGTAGGACATGTAGAACACAACCAGGTATTAAGGCTGAGAGTTCTGCTAAAATAATTACAACCTTGTCTGAAAGGTGTCAATGGCCCGGAGATAAACACACGTCTGCCACAGTCCATAAGAGTGGACAGAAGGCTCCTGGAGTCACTCTTAAAGATCTCCGACGCTTGATCTAGGATGTTGTTGCATCCAACATGTACAATGACAGTTTTAGCGTGGGGGTATTCATTTAATATGTCTGACACTTTAGCCACAGGAAAAAATTTAGTGACACAGTACCTGCTTCTGATGTTCCTCATAATCGAATCACCAATTACCAACGTCGTCTGGGGGAGCCTCACCGGTGGTTTCTGAAGTGGTGGATAATTTTGCCGATGTTGTTGTTGTGATGGTGGGGTGATGCGCTCTCTTCTTTTTGGAGCTGGTGTATAGTTTGTCACATCTAAAGTAGTTTTAATCCGGGGCTTGCAGGCCGCTGCTGAAGGAGGAGGAGGAGGGGGGCGACCATGGGAGGGTGGTCGACGTCCAGGTGGGGAAAATCTTCCAGGGAAAGGATGTCGAATCTGTTTTCCAGTAGCAAGGGAAGAGAGGAGGCGCGGCCGTGTCTGGTCAATCACCGATGTTTGCTAGCTTGCTCAACCAAGGTCCAGTGCGCGGATGTGAAAGACCACCCGGGGCTTTGGGTTTAGCTCTGAGCTGAAGCCAGTGTTTATTGCTGGGGTCCTGGACAGCTGAGGAGACCGGAACAGGGGTGGAAGTGGATGGCGAAGTGCTAATTTCACCCAGGTAAGTAGCCGTCTCTGCTAGCTGCGAGTCGGTTGCCAGGGCAGATGTTCTCCCGAGGATTATAGTGTCTAGGTGGTCTTCAGCGTCCCGAATCTTATAGAGGTTGGGGAGTCTCAGTTCCAACTCAGAAACTTTCTTAAGGAGGGACACACAACTGACACATGTCGGGGATGGAGTCATGACGTTCCAGGCGAGAAGTGGATAGCTAGCTAGCTAAAAACAGCTAAAAACAGGTTAGCCTAGCCTAGCTAGCTAGCTAAAAACAGATAAAAACAGGTTAGTCTAGCCTGGTGAAAACAGCCCTGCCCAGGGTCTGATTCACCTGTGTGCCAGTCGGGCTTTCTGCTAGGCCAACACCAAGCTAACACTAAGTAAAAAGCTAATATCAGTAAAAAGAGATAAAAATTTAAAAACGAAGTTAATAAAAACAAACAAAAGCGGACAAGATAACGCTTTGACGCAATGCAATGTGACGTGACGCATGACTCAGCTGTGGACTCCAATCGATGAATATCCCTATGTACACAGATGTATACACAGTGAAGGAGCATTGCAGCTAGATGCCATAACAGTATTATGGTTTGTTAAATTACCCTGCAGAATATGAATATGTACACAGACATAAATTTTGTATTTGAATCAAGTGTTGTTGCCACCCTCAGTAATGATTGATATTGTCCTAGTTGTATAATGGAGGGGACTGTCACAAACCCCCGTGCGCCATAACATGGCGCACTCCATCTCCATCTCAGTCTTCTTGTCCGCAGACTGAGGGGACGGTGGCCCAGGAGATGAAGAGGATCCGAGGAGGGAGAAAGTCTTCCTCTGATGAGGGGCCGGCTCCGATCGTGGAGAGGCATCCTCCGGCCCTACGTCAGGAGCGGGGAGGATGGCGGGGAGGATGGCGTCCACCCTATGAATGCCCCGGAGGTTAAGATGGCACCGCTCAACATCCTCTGTGACGAATCGCGCCCCCTCGTGGGCTTCCAGCTCCTCGTCCGTTCCAATCATCATGTCCACGTATGGATGAGAAAAAAGGAGAAGGGGAAAAAAAACACAACTCTACTCCGTTGGGTTTTTTTCACTGGTCAGGGCATTCTGTCACAAACCCCCGTGCGCCATAACACGGCGCATGAGGGAGAGAATGGAAAACCCAAATGCAGGAGTAGAGTGTGTCATATTTATTAAAGTTCACAAAAACCACAAGTTCAATTCCACCACAGGAATACAGAGAGATGCAATGATAGATTAGGCCACCAAACATACAGGGCGCCAGCCGGACGCTCAACAGTCCGGTCTATAGAGAGCCTAGTGCCGCAGGGCTGTGTTACACACAAAAACAGGAAAGGCAATCAACCTAGTGCACAGGGCTGCTTAGCACAGAAGAAAAGGCAAACAAGACACTTATAAGGCTGGAGCGATTCTGGGGCAAAACGTGCAGTCTGGAGGAGGAGGCAGTGAAGCGGAATTAGCTGAAACACCAAGGGATGGATCGTCTTGAATGTCCGGCTAAGTTGAGTGCAGGGAGTGATACTCATAAGGGGAGAACTGGCTGCCGTGTATGGAGGCGAATGCCCCAACAATCTCTTCCCTCTGGAGCGGCCAACAAATACTCCTAAAGCTAAAGAGGAAAGAGATTGCTGGTGTAAGAATGCGTGGGCAGAACTGATTGGCACCTGGTGTGTGAGAGAGCGTGTGAATGTGAATGAATGGAGCGTGTGCATGTGTGTGGGTGTGTGTATGTGTGTAAACACCGGTGACAGTGTAGCTGGCGGTACTTGATGGGAGGAGGGGGCGTGCCAGAGCTGTCAGGAGGAAAACTAGGCCAAAGCATAACAATGAGTCAGAATCGGGTTTGGTCTCCAAACCCGGATTCATGACAGGGACGATATATTGTGCAAGGTTGTTACTTTTAGAACATTCAGTATGACCTCTCCAAGCAGCCCTGGTTAGGTTATAAAGTCTAACAGCCGCAGGTAGGAAGGACCTGCAGAACCTCTCCGTCGTGCACTTAGGATACTTCAGTTGATCTAGGACTAGGACTCTTACTCCCACGGACCTTCTCCCAGTATTTTTAGCTCCTGCCGCCGATCTGATTTATTGTTTGGCTCAAAGAGTAAGACGGCGTAAAAGGGGAAAGCGAGGGGGGATTCTCGCACGGCTGCGAAGGAGAGGCACGCGGACAGCCTTGCCTGGCATATTTCTATCCAATGCCAATTCTCTCTTGAACAAGGTAGAAGAATTAAGACTGCTGATGCGATTTAAGGACCTCGCTTCCTCGTCTGTCATCTGTTTCTCTGAGACCTGGCTTAAAGGGAACATACCAGACTGCGCGATCAGCCTCGAGGGATTTCAGCTGTTTCGTGCTGATCGCGTCACAGAGCTCTCCGGTAAGTCTATTGGAGGAGGAGTGTGCTTCTATATTAACAACAGCTGGTGCTCTGATGTAACGGTGATTTCCAAACACTGTTCTCCCGCCCTGGAATTTCTTTTTATTAACTGCAAGCCATTTTATTCCCCGCGGGAGTTCGCCTCATTCATCCTCGTCACTGTGTATGTCCCTCCCGACGCGGACACGCGCGAAGCTCAGCGCGTGCTCGCGGATCACATCCAACACATGGAGCGGAATTTTCCAGACTACTTGGTTATTGTGGTAGGCGACTTTAACCAGAGCAATCTGAGTCACGAGCTCCCCCGCTACAAACAGTTTATTAAATGTCCAACCAGAGGAAAGAACATGCTGGATCACTGTTACACTACAGTGAAGGACGCATGTCGCGCTGTTCCCCGCGCTGCGCTCGGATTATCTGATCACGTGATGGTCCACCTCATTCCCACATACAGACAGAGACTGAAGCTCACTAAACCTGTTGTGACCACCACGAAGAAATTGACCAGTGAAGCTGGAGAGAAACTGAATACATGCATGGAAATAACTGACTGGGGCATGTTTAAAGGAGCCACACATGATCTTAATGAGTACACAGACACTGTGAACTCATATATCAACTTCTGTGAGGAGAACATTCTTCCATCGCGCACCAGGGTGAGGTACTCTAATGATAAGCCCTGGTTCACTGCCAAGCTCAGACAGATCAGGAAGGAGAAGGAAGCAGCGTTGAAAAGTGGAGACAGAGACTGCTACAGAGAGGTCAAATATCGGTTTAACAGAGAGCTGAGGAGAGCTAAATCTGTGTATTCTGAGAGACTCCAGCAGCAGTTCACTGCTAATGACTCTGCTTCTGTGTGGAGAGGACTGAGGCAAATCACCAACTATCGGCCTCAGGCTTCTAAAGGCCAGGATGACAAAGCCCTTTGTCAAAAACTGTCCCAACATTACGCCCGTTTTGACACCTCGTCAGCTGTGTCCAACTCACCCACTCCACCCAGCTCCACTGCCTCCTCGGCCCCTAATTCATCAAAAGCGCCCCCCCCTCCTCCTCCTCCTCCTCCTTCCCCCCTGCCCTTGTCATCAGTGAGCAGGACATGCACAGACAGTTCTCCAGACTTAACCCGCGCAAGGCCCCCGGGCCGGATGGTGTGTCTCCCTCCACCCTGAGACACTGTGCGAAAGAGCTGGCTCCTGTCTTCACAGACATTTTTAACACCTCCCTTAAGCAATGTCACGTGCCGACCTGCCTCAAATCCTCCACCATCATCCCTGTCCCCAAGAAGCCACGGATTACTGGACTTAACGACTACAGACCTGTAGCGCTCACCTCTGTAGTCATGAAGTCCTTTGAGCGCCTGGTCCTGTCTCACCTCAAGTCCATCACCACTCCCCTCCTGGACCCGCTGCAGTTTGCCTACCGTGCTAACAGGTCTGTGGACGACGCAGTCAACCTGGCCCTCCACTCCATCCTGCAGCACCTGGACTCCCCGGGAACCTACGCCAGGATTCTGTTTGTGGACTTCAGCTCCGCATTCAACACCATCCGCCCCGATCTGCTCCAGGACAAGCTGTCCCTGCTCGATGTGCCTGACTCCCTCTGCAGGTGGATCACCGACTTCCTGACGGACCGGAGGCAGCATGTGCGGCTGGGGAAGTCTGTCTCGGACTCTGTTAGCATCAGCATTGGATCACCCCAGGGCTGTGTACTTTCCCCCCTACTCTTCTCCCTTTATACCAACTCCTGCACCTCCTCCCACCAGTCTGTTAAGCTGATTAAGTTTGCGGACGACACCACCCTCATCGGGCTCATCTCCAACGGCGACGAGTCCGTCTACAGGAAAGAGGTGGCCCAGCTGGTGTCCTGGTGCAGCCACAACAACCTGCAGCTGAACGCTCTGAAGACAGCGGAGATGATTGTGGACTTCAGGAAAGTCACAACCCCCCTGCCCCCCCTCACCATCACAGGCTCTCCCATCACCATTGCAGATTCCTTCCGCTTCTTGGGCACCACCATCACCCGGGACCTCAAATGGGAGCCAACCATCAGCTCCCTCATCAAAAAGGCCCAGCAGAGGATGTTCTTTCTGCGGCAGCTGAGGAAGCTCAAGCTACCCACCAAGATGTTAGTGCAGTTCTACACGGCCATCATCGAGTCCATCCTCACCTCCTCCATAACTGTGTGGTATGCAGGAGCCACTGCCAGGGACAGACTAAGGCTGCAGCGCGTTGTGCGCACTGCTGAGAAGGTGATCGGCTGCAAGCTCCCATCTCTCCAGGACCTGTACATCTCCAGGACCCGGAGGCGTGCTGGCTGGATCATAGCCGATCCTTCACACCCTGGTCACGTACTGTTTGCCCCCCTCCCCTCAGGTAGAAGACTTCGGTCCATTCGGACTAAAACCTCCCGGCACATGAATAGCTTTTTCCCCTCTGCCATCAGACTGCTGAACATTAAGTGACTTATTGACTCTCGTGCACTATGTACAGCAGCTCAACCAGACTCATGACATTCATCACTGTTTTTCTGTTGCATTATCAACTGCACTGTGGTACCCCATATTATCTGCTACTTGCTAATTTATTTAAAACTGCCTTGACTAGTATTACTCATTATTACTATTATTATTATTATTATTATTATTACTTATTTTTCTACACTTATTGCACGTTTTTAGTCCTTTAGTTTTTTAGTTTATCTCTTTATCTCATCATGTTTTTAATGTTGCAGCATGGCACCGAGACAAATTCCTAGTTTGTGTACTACATGAACAATGGCAATAAACCTGATTCTGATTCTGATTCTGATTGATCAGTCTGTTCAGTCTCTTCCTGTCAGCTGCCGTGATGCTGCTGCCCCAGCAGACCACTTCAAATGTGATGGCTGATGCCACCACAGAATCATGGAAGGCCTTCAGGAGTGCCCCCTGCACTCCAAAAAACCTGAGTCTCCTCAGGAGGAACAGCCTGTGCTGCCCCTTCTTGTAGAGTGCGTTGGTGTTGTGTGACCAGTCCAGTTTAATCAAATCAAATCAAATCAACCTTTATTGTCATGTTGCTGTACATACAACTGTAGTGCAGGCAAGATGAAATTACGTTTCTCTAGGCATCCATATAAGTAAAAAGAACATAATTTAAGACACACTCACACACACCCTCACCCCCCACCCCAACACAGCCATTCACACATCCCTGAGACATACTTGAAACTAACTAGAACTATAGACTTAACTAACTATAGTATACATAATGTCCATAAGGTGCAGTAGTATGTATGAAAGATTCCAGATCAACTGTTCAGCATCCAAACACCTTGTGGGAGGAAGCTGTTAATCAGTCTGGTGGTTCTGCCTCTGATGCTCCGGAATCGTTTGCCAGATGGCAGCAGTTCAAAGTGTTTATGCAGAGGGTGAGAGACAATGTTCAGTGCCCTGCTCCTACAACAGTTCTGAAAAAGTTTGTGGACAGAGGGGAGTGAAACTCCAATTACCCTCTCAGCTCTCTTAACTATCCTCTGCAGGGCTTTTTTTGTCTGACATACTGCAACTGGAGTACCATGTTGCAATTCAGTACGTCAGAACACTCTCCACCACACCTCTGTAGAAGGTCCTGAGGATGCAGATGGGGAGAGAGGCCTGTTTGAGTTTCCTCAAGAAGTGCAGTCTCTGCTGGGCCCGCTTCCTGATCCCCAAGGAATTCTTACTCCAGGTCAGGTCCTGCGAGATCTGCACTCCGAGGAACTTGATGTTCTCCACTCTCTCCTCCAAACGGCCGCTGATGCTGAGAGGGACATGTTCAGGCCGTGACCGCCAGAAGTCGATAATCATCTCCTTCGTTTTGTCCACGTTGAGCACCAGATTGTTCTCCCTGCACCAGTCCTCCAGGTCTCTAACTTCTTCCCTGTACACTGATTCCTCATCCCTCTGAATAAGTCCCACCACTGTGGTGTCGTCCGCAAACTTAATAATCTGATTCCCCTCGTGTCTGGATACACAGTCATGTGTTATAAGTGTAAACGACAGTGGACTGAGTACGCAGCCTTGAGGGGATCCAGTGCTCAGCGTGATAGAGTTGGAGATGTTGTTTCCAACATGGACAGACTGAGGTCTCTCGGTCAGGAAGTCCAGGATCCAGAGACATGTGGTGGTGTTTACACCGAGAAGGAGTAATTTCTCCATCAGTCTCTGGGGAATAATGGTATTGAATGCTGAACTGAAATCAATGTACAGGAGTCTGGCGTAGGTGTCTTTCTGATCCAGGTTGGTGATGACAGAGTGCAGGGTGGTGACTATTGCATCCTCCGTGGAGCTATTTGAACAATACGCAAACTGGAGCAGGTCATGTGATGCAGGGAGGCAGGCTGTGATGTGTGGTTTGACAAGCCGTTCAAAACACTTCATCACAATTGGTGTCAGTGCAACAGGACGATAGTCATTCAGACAGGACACAACAGGTTTCTTTGCCACCGGTACTATGGTAGAGGTCTTAAAGCATCTGGGAACGATGGCCTGACTCAGGGAGATGTTATAAATGTCAGTCAGGACATCCGCCAACTTGCTTGCGCAGACTCAGCGCACACGTCCCGGGATGTTGTCCGGACCTGCAGCTTTACGTGGGTTGACCCTAATTAGGGTCCTCCATGTGTCCGCTACGTTGATGATGATAGCTGGCCCAACAGATGGTGGAGATGGGCCAGCCCTTCCTCTGATTGTCGGGTTTGATGCTTCAAAACGTGCAAAGAAGTTGTTGAGCCTGTCTGGAAGTGAAGCGTCATCATCATCGACCCCCTGCCTATAATTATAATCCATCAGCGCCCGAACCCCCTGCCACATCCGTTTGGTGTTCCTTGTGTCACAGAAATGTCCCTGGATTTTCTCCGCATAGGCACGTTTTGCTGTCTTAATTCCCTTTGCGAGCGCAGACCTGGCTGAGCAGAGAGCAATCCTGTCCTTCGCTCTGAAGGCTGCATCTCTGGCTGTGAGCAGCGAGCGCACCTCTGCAGTCATCCAGGGTTTATAGTTGCGCCGTGCAGTGAAAGTCTTCGCTATAGTGACATCCTCTGTGCACTTCGTGATGTAGCTGGTGACCGTTTCAGCGTACTCCTCCACATCTGTCCTGTCTCCCTGGGAGGCTGCTATTTTGATAACCTCCCAGTCTGTGTGCAGAAAACAGTCCTGAAGTGCCGAGGCTGCACCCTCTGGCCAAGTCCTGATTTGTTTCTTTACTGGCCTGCTGCACTTTATTAAAGGTTTGTAGGCAGGCACCAGCATCACAGATAGGTGGTCAGAATGACCGAGGTGGGGGTGAGATGTTGCCTTGTATGCGTCTGGGAAGTTTGTATTCACCAAGTCCAACATATTCTCTCCTGTGGTCTTAAAGTCTACACATTGTTTAAACTTGGGGAGCACAGTCTTTAAACTGGTGTGATTAAAATCCCCTGCAACCACCACAAAACTGTCCGGGTGTGAAGTTTGAAATTCACTGATAGCGTCGTGCAGCTCTCCGAGTGCCTTGTTAGCATTACCTGTAGCATTAGCGCTATGCGCTACATAAGCAGCAGCTACAAACATGTTGGTGAATTCCCTCGACAGGTAGAATGGCCGGCAATTCACGATTAGGAAGTCCGCCAACGGAGAGCAGTGTTTAGTTGCTAACGTGGCGTTAACACACCAGTTCTTATTTATTTAGCGAATGCAAAGTCCTTAAGCCAAGCAGTTGCCTCCTGGTTTGCTGTATGGAGGGTGTGTAATCCTCCTTCCAGTCTTTGGAGCGGGCAAGCCTCTATGATGTGTTCCATAGTTTGCTCCTCTCCACATGCGCACAGTGGGCTAGGGCTACTGCCCCATCTGTGAAGGCTGGCCAAGCAGGGGCCATGTCCAGTCCTGAAGCGATTGAGTGTAGACCACTGTCTCCTTGGGAGGTTGGTGCCCGGGACCTGTTGGTTGGGGTTTATCACCAGCTGTTTGTTTGGGACCTCCTTGGTTTCCCATTCCTCTTGCCAAGCTGTCTGGATGGTAAAGTCAGCTGGGGGAGGGTTTTTCCAAATCGGCCGTCTGGATGAAAGTCGGGCAGTGGGTGGGGTGTAGATATCTGCATGGATTGGTAAGTGAGGAAAATCTTTAACTTTTTGGAGCATCCTTTGAGTTAATGCTGCTCGCCGGATGTGTGGAGGGGCTATGTTTGACAGTACAGAGAGCCAGGGGAGTGGAGTTGAGCGGATTGTTCCAGTTATAGTTCTCATGGTTGAGTTGAGCTGGGTGTCTACATGGTGTGTGTAAGATGACCCGGACCAGACAGGGGCACAATATTCTGCTACAGAGTATGAAAGGGCCAGTGCTGAGGTGCGCAGGGTGGAGACTGCCGCCCCCCATTTTGCACCAGCGAGCTTGCAGAGCAGGTTGTTTCGTACTTTCACCTTAGCAGCCGTCCCCTTTAGATGTTCCTTGAAGGATAAGGTCCTATCAAGGGTCACTCCAAGATAAGTTGGATTTGGGGCATGCTTAAGCTTGAGTCCGCTCAGGTGGATGTTTAGTTCTCTGGCAGCTTTTGCATTGTGGAGATGAAATACACTGGAGACGGTTTTTGCTGGGCTTGGTTTTAGGCGCCAGATTTTGCAGAACTGGTCCAGTTTAGCAAGATCTTCCGTGAGCACCCGTTCCAGTGGTTCAAAGTCTGGTGCTTGGAATGCCAAACAGATGTCGTCTGCATAGATGAATTTGCGGGATTTTGTAGTAGGCAGGTCGTTTATGTAGAGGTTGAACAGAGTTGGAGCTAGAACTGAGCCTTGTGGGAGTCCGTTTTTCTGCATTCTCCATGCACTTGTGTTCTGACTGAGGTGGACTCTGAACCTTCGGTTGGTCAGCAGGGTTTTTATAATTGCTGTTGCCCAAGCAGGGATCGCCTTTATAAGTTTCAGGAGGAGGCCTTTGTGCCAGACCGTATCATAGGCGGCTGTAAGATCGAGAAACACAGCCCCTGTCTTCAGTCTGCTCTCGAAGCCATTTTCAATGAAGGTGGTTAGGGCCAGTACTTGTTCTCCTGTACTGCGGTCCTTGCGGAAACCTGCTTGATCCACACTTAGAATATCCTCTATTTCTGGGGAAATGCGTTGCAGTATTAGGCGCTCCATGATTTTGTAAGGAACGCTGAGTAGGGAGATTGGGCGGTAGCTTGCTGGTAGTTTGTGGTCTTTGCCAGGTTTTGGGATGGCAATGACCTTTGCTGTCCGCCATTTCTTTGGGATCGAGTTCGTTTGTGTGATCCTTGTGTAGAATTGTGTCAACCAGGTTAGGGCTCGGGGGCCAAGATTCTTCATGAATTCTGGGAAGATGTTATCGTATCCTGCTGCCTTTCCACATTTCAGGCCCTGTAGGACTTTCTCCAGTTCAGCAGCCTCGAAGGGTTCAGGGTTCGTTTCCTCTACAGGCATTTTTTGGTGTTTTTTTAGCTCAGTTGTAACTGCTCTTCTGGTGTCTTTGTCTTGGGGTGCTTTGGCGATAGTCAGTAGGTGGGATGCAACTTGGTTGGGTGTGACGGATGCTCGGCTTTGGCTAGGGGGCTTCTGTGCAGCTCCTAGGCGACGGATGAGGCTCCAACATTTCCTGCTAGAGTGGGTAAAGCTCCGGTCAGCAACTGTCTCCTCCCATTTCTTTCGCCGGGCTGTATTTAGCGATTCAATGAGATGGTCTGCTATCTCTGGGTCCCCTGATGTTTGATAGGATTGTAGGAGGGCAGCACTTTCTCCGTCCAAACATGGGACATAGAGGGGTCGGTAGCCTCGTGGGATTGCAGTATGGGCAGCCTTGAAGATTGCGCTGCAGAAGCGGTTGTATGCTTCATCTACAGTGATGGTGTGGAGTGGGATGGTAACAATGCTCCGGTCCAGAGTTTCACTGAATTTCTTCCAGTTGGCTTTGCGGAAGTTCCAGCGCATCTTCCTTGGGCTGTATATGACTGGAAGTTGTAGGCCAATGTGTACAAGCAGGGGCCGGTGTTGGCTGTGTGGAAAATCATCAAGAATGAGGATCTGTGTAGGATATGGCTCCCCATTCAAAGAGCTGACCCAACACAGGTCAGGAGAATAGTCCTTCCACCTAGCAGAGTGGAAGGTTCCTCTTTGTTTGGGGTCGTATATCAAAGCGAGGTCATTTCTGGATGCCCAGTCTGAAAGTGCCTCCCCATCACTGTCCACTGCTGGGTACCCCCAGTCAGGGTGATGGCTGTTAAAGTCCCCCACATAGATGGCAGGGTGGGGTAGGGTGGGTAAGACCTGCAGATCCCAGTTGGCATTAGGGGGCTTGTACACATTGACAATATGGAAGCCACCAATGATTATGGTGTCTGAGAAATGTGTTGTTATCAGGTGATTTGCTTCAACTATGTCAGAACGCACATAGGTGGCACGTCCATGTTTAGCATGTAGAACATAGCACAGGAGGTCAAAGCCTTTGATGGTGAAGCGGCCAGCTTCCTCTGTGCCAATATGAGTCTCTTGGAGGCAGATTACATCAATCGAATGTTGGAAGGCGAGGACTTCGATAAGGCTTCGCTTGGCTGCAGATAGGCCTTCAACGTTTAGTTGTAATATGCGAAGGGCAGATCCTACCACAAAGTGCTCTTGGGGCTGTTTGCTTTCGGCTTTAGGACTGTGACTAGGATTCTTCTTTGACTTGGCACAGAGGCGTCGTCTCTTTGAATTTAGTCTGCTGGTAGGATCATTAGCTTCCCCAGGCAAGCCCGGGTACTGGCGGAGGGCGCGACGAGAACGCTGATCCATTGCCCCCCACCAGTTCTTATTAATATAAATACATACCCCCCCCCCCCCCCCCCCCAGCTCTTACCAGAGCTAGCAGCTTCCCTGTCTGCTCGGAACGATGTCATCCCTTCCAGCTGAATGGCCACATCAGGGATGTTGTCATGGAGCCATGTCTCCGTGAACGCAAACACACAGCAGTCCCTCCACTCTCTCTGGGTTTCTCTCAACAGACGCATCTCGTCCAGCTTGTTGTCGAGGGAGCAGACATTGGAAAGTAGGAGCGACGGTACTGCTGGTCTGGAGGGGTTAGCCTTTAGCCTAGCATGAATCCCGGCTCTCTTTCCTCTCCTTTGTTTGCGTTCGTGCCGCTTAAGCTTCCTCCTCTCCCGGGTAGCTGCCAGCGAAACCTCCGATAGTATTCCATGCTGGCATAGAATGTCCAAGTCACACCCGAGCGCCGCAATTCTTGCAGCGTACGTTACCTTGATGTTTAATAAGGTGTCACGGTTGTAAGTTTTACAGAATCTATGTCTGGGATGATTAAAACACTCAAAACTCTCACACTCACTGATGCCTAGAGGGGCCGCAGCATCCATGTGCGCCGCCATCTTGTAAAAAAAAAAAAGTGTTCAGCTGAACACCCAGGTACTTGTAAGATGTCACCGTCTCAATGTCTGTTCCCTGGATGTTTACCGGTGCTGTGGGGGTTGTCCTCACCTGTGGCAGTCCACCACCAGTTCCTTAGTTTTTCTCGCATTGATCTTGAGGCAGTTCCATTGGCACCAGTCCATGAAGTCCTGGATAAGTCCTCTGTACTCCACATCATCTCTATCAGAGATGAGGCCGACTATTGTAGAGTCAACAGAGAACTTCTGTAGGTGACAGTGTGGTGTGTTGTGTGAAAAGTCAATAGTGTAATAGTGTAGAGGGTGAACAGGAAGGGAGCCAGAACTGTTCCCTGGGGGGCCCCCCGTACTGCAGATGATGGTATCAGACACACAGTCCTGGGTTTTCACAAACTGTGGTCAGGTTGTGAGGCTGCAAATTTACATGAAAAAGTGGTAGATTTTTCAGAAAAAAAGTTCCAAATTGATGAGGAAAAAAATAGCAAATATACAGGAAAAATAGATAAAATGTATAGGAAAAAAGTTGCAAATCAATAAGAAAAAATTTACAGTAAAAAAAAATTACAAATGTATGGGGAACAAAATTTGATGAAAAACATGTTTATTGTAAAAACAAGCTGCAAATTTTTGAAAAAATCTACAGTATAAACAATTACAAATTTATGAGAAAAACAGCAAATTTACAGGAAAAAAGTTTAATATTTTTAGTTAAAAAGTTGCTGATTTCTGAGAAAAAAGTTTCAAATCGCCGAGAAAAAAAATTTACATTCAAAAAATGTGCAAATTTATGAGAAAAAGTTGCAAATTTAAAGGAAAAATATTACAAATTTTTTGAGATAAGCTGCAAATTTACAGGAAAAATTAGCAGATTTTTCATAAAAAAATTTTTTGAATTGATGAGAAAAAAATTTACATTAAAAAAATGCAAATTTATGAGAAAAAAATCTGCTTAGAATTGTTCCTTCAGACTGGTTTTGTACAGTTACAGAACATCATTGTTCCGTAACTGAACGCAGGTGATGATGTTGGGGTGAATGGTGATGGGGCAGCACCTTCATCATGACGACAGTGGTGCAGTGGTTAGCACTGTTGCCTTACAGCTAGAAGGTTCCTGGTTCGAATCCCCAGGTTGGCAGGGGTTGGAACCTTTCTGTGTGGAGTTTGCATGTTCTCCCTGTGCTGCGTGGGTTTACTCCGGGGGCTCCGGTTTCCTCCCACAATCCAAAGACATGCATATTAGGTTAATTGGCTGTTCTAAATTGTCCCTAGATATCTGTTTCCTATAGGCCCTTAGAATAGAGGGTTAGTATTAGTGAAAGCGCTTTGAGTGGTCTTTGTGACTAGAAAAGCGCTATATAAGTGCAGGTTAGTTAGTAAAGGGAGGATTAACAAAGCAGGTTAATTAATCACATCAACCGTGTTAATTGTGTTGAAGCAGCTCCAGCATCACGAACCAATAAAACTGCAGCGTTCCGTGTCGCTCGGTAAACGTTCCGTCAGCAGCATCAATATTTGATGTGTTTCGTCCCCCAGGATCCGCTGCTCACTCTTCCTGTTCCTGGTGAAGAAAACACGCCGTCGCTCCTCTCAGCTGTTTGTGTTCTGATGTAAGAATGTAGGACGCTGAAATATTCATCCGTCTAAATATAATAGAAACTTGCCGTCGCTGCAGAATCTTTGAGGAGCCGATCAAACGGCGCCACAGACCCGCCACAACACAGGTGTGTTTTATGTTTCCCACCGCGCTCCGCAGCGCTGCGTTCCTGCCGCAGGGCCAAAAGGCTGCAAACACCTCCATCGCCGTGAATCATACATGACTCATTTCTGATAGAGCCCCGGCGGAGCACAGAGAAGAAGGGGGGGGGGGGGGGGGTGAGTCACCACTGGAGAGGGAGGATGGGAGGATTGTAGTCTGTCTGCAGGAGAGACATGTCCTGATGAACCATGGTGATGGTGGAGACACAGCTTCATGGAGGTGGTGGAGAAACGTCTTGATGATGTTTATTTTTACTGCTTTTATTTATTTTATTGCTTTTATTATATGATTGTTATTTTACCCGTTTTGTTTTATACTTTTTTTAGTTGCATTTTATTTATTTTTATGTCCTACATGTCCTTCACATTTTATCTATTCCTCATGTACATCACTTTGTATCAGCTGTAGTTGTTTTTAAAGTGCTTTAGAAATAAACTTGGATTGATTGATTGATTGATTGATTGTGGAGCATGCCTACATGATGATAGACACAGGTCTTCATGGTGGTAGAGACACATCATGATGATAGAGACACGTCTTCATGATGGTGGTGGAGACATGTCTACATGATGATAGACACATCTTCATGGTGGGGCATCGGCTTCCTGTCGTAACGTATCATCACTTCCTATGTTGCTGGCTGTCTGTGTGGTTTGCTCTCCTCACTCTCCTGAGGATTTTTGCCTTTAATTGTATTTTAATCACTTTTTTCCATCTACCTTTAGCTCTCACTTCTGTTTATCAGGCCTCTTGCACACTCAGTGTCATCTACTCACCCTCTTCAGCCTTCTGTTCACCTTTCATCGGTGTTTTTGTTAGCTTTGGTTTAGCCATTAGCTATGGCTACTAGCTCTCCTTCCTCTCCTCCGCTGGTGTGCTCTCTCTGTCAGATGTTTAGCTACACCTCTGCCTCTTTTAGTGATAACGGTAAATGTAATAAATGTTGTCTTTTTGAGGCGCTCGAGGCGAGGTTGTCTGATTTGGAATCCCGGCTCCGCTGCATTGAAACACCGTCTGTGCCAGTTAATAACAACATACGCCTCCTAGCTGCAGCGGAGCTCCCTAGCATAGGGCAGCCTGTTAGCGGTCCTCCGGTCCTCCTCAGCGGCGAGGAGACTGGGCGGGTGACGGTGAGAAGGAAGCCTAATCGCAAGGCCCCAGTTAACCACCAACCTGTTCACGTTTCTAATCGTTTTTCCCTGCTCAGCAAGACACCCGCTGAGGAAAAAACTCTGATCATTGGCGACTCTGTAGTCAGAAACGTGAACCTAGAGACTCCAGCGGCCATAGTCAAATGCATTCCTGGGGCCAGAGCAGGCGACATTGAGTCAAATTTGAAAATGCTGGCTAAAAGTAACTGTAAATACTCCACGATTGTTATCCACGCCAGCATTAATGACATCTGACTCCGGCAGTCAGAAGTCACAAAACTTAATGTAGAATCGGTGTGTGACTTTGCCAAAACGATGTCTGCCACTGTAGTATTCTCTGGGCCCCTCCCCAATCTGACCAGTGATGACATGTTTAGCCGCTTGTCATCCTTCAACCGCTGGCTGTCTGTGTGGTGTCCTGCAAACAATGTGGGCTACATAGACAATTGAAGCTCATTTTGGGGAAAACCTGGTCTTATTAGACAAGACAGCATCCATCCCACTTTAGATGGTGCTTCTCTTTTATCTAACAATCTGCCATCATTTTTATCCAAATTTCCAAAACCATGACAACTCAGAGTTGGGACCAGGAAGCAGAGTTGCAGTCTTACACGCCTCTCTGCAGCTCCTCTTCATCCACCACCCCTCAACTTAGCCCCTGACTTCCCCATCAGAGAATCGTTGTCTGCTCCCTCCAAAGTAAATAAAAATATTGTAGAGGATGCGTTCAATGATGAGGCTGAGTTTTATTTCTCAGGTTCAGCTTTATTGACAGAACACATACTCTAGCATTCTCAAAGCAGGAAGAAGAGAGAGAACTATATCACATCACCTCTTTATATCTTTCCAGCATCGGAACTCAAGTCACATGGTGCTTCAGTAAACATACAGTCACATGGTACTTAATCCCAGCCACAATGTAACCCTTTGAACTTTCACCATTGTCTCTTATTCATTGATGAACCAGAAATCTCTCTGGGGCATCTTCTCCTAGACAAAGGCCAAATCTCACACCTCCTCGTCATCCTCTGCAGATTCCAGCTTTTTGTCATTCAAGCCTCCAATAAACATGCAGTCATACCTTTGTGGAAAATGTGAGCCCAACATATGTGCCACAATATAATGTATAAGCATCCCAAAGTGATTAAACAAAAAGTTGGTGAAACTCAAATTAAACATGAAGCCTCTAAATTGAATGATCTGTTCTTCCTCATAATTTAAAAAATTAAATGTGGTTTGTTAAATATTTGGTCTCTAACTCCCAAGTCTCTGTTAGTCCATGATCTGTTAATTGATTATCAGATTGATTTAATATCCCTTACAGAGACTTGGTTAGAGCAAGAGGATTATGTTGGTTTAAATGAATCAACTCCCTCTGGTTATTTAAACAGTAAAAATCCCAGAAGTTCTGGTTGTGGAGGAGGAGGAGCAACAATTTACCATTCCAAATTACTAGTTTATGTAAAGCAAAAAACACATTATAATTCCTTTGAGGGCCTGGTCCTCAGTATTGGGCATTTTAGCAATGTTAGGCTAAACCCAATTTTATTTGCCATAGTTCATCATCCTCCATCAACCTACTCAGAGTTTTTATCCGAATTTGCTGAATTCTTAGCTGATTTAGTGCTGAAATCAGACAGAATAATTATAGTAGGGGACTTCAATATACATGTAGATGTAGATAGTGACTGCCTTAATTTGGCATTTGATTCAATATTAGACTCGATGGGGTTTACTCAGAAAGTGGGAAATTCTACCCGTTATCTCCACCATACGTTGGAACTTGTTCTGACATATGGCATAAAAATAGAAAAGCTGGTAGTGTCTCCTCATAACCCTGTACTGTCAGATCATTGTCTGTTAACCTTTGATTTTTCTATTTCTGACTATTTGGCTCCTAAGGAAAAATATTACTACAGTAGATGCCTCTCAGATGATGCCATTATCAAATTTATGCAGATTGTTTCCTCTATGCCATGTGTCAACACAACGGAAATAAGCTATAGACAGCTTGCTCCTTCTGTAATTGATAGCATGGTAGCTAGTGTTACAGCTTCTCTGCAACAGACTCTAGACATGATGGCCCCTTTAAAAAAGACAAAGTCTAATCAGAGATTTCTAACTCCTTGGTTCAACACAGAAACTCGTAGCTTAAAACAGAAGACTGGTCAATTAGAAAGAAAATGGTGCTCCACTAATTTAGATGAAATCTATTTAGCTTGGAGAAATCATCTTTTTATTTATAAAAAAATCTCTTAGAAACGCTAGAACAAGTTATTATTCTGCATTAATAGAAGAGAACAAGAATAATCCCAGGTTTCTTTTCAGCACTGTAGCCAGGCTGACAAAGAGTCAGAACTCTGTCAATCCTAGCATTCCCTTAGAGCTTACTAGTCAGGACTTTATGAACTTTTTCAATAATAAAATTTCATCAATCAGAGATAAAATCAGATTCTTCCCACCATTAACTTAAATACAGTAACTACTACAACTCCTTCAATTGACATCTGTTTGGATCAGTTTATTCCAATTGACCTTTTAGAGTTAGACAAAATAGTTTCCTCATCCAAACCTTCAATTTATCTTTTAGACTTTATTCCTACCAGGTTATTTAAAGAAGTCTTCCCATTTATTGGTAGCTTTATTCTTCAAATAATCAATTCTTAATTAACATTAGGCCATGTACCGCAGGCTTTTAAAACTGCTGTAATTAAACCCTTACTCAAAAAGCCAATGCTGGATCCAGGAGTTTTAGCTAACTATCAACCAGTCTCTAATCTCCCTTTAATTTCAAAAATCTTAGAAAGAGTTGTTGCTATGCAATTATTTGACCACTTGCTAGGGTAATGGTTTATTTGAAGAGTTTCAATCTGGGTTTAGAATCCATCATAGTACTGAAACAGCCTTAGTGAAGGTCACTAATGACCTCCTGATCGCATCTGATAATGGACTTGTTTCTGTACTTGTCCTTTTAGACATTAGTGCAGCTTTTGATACTATTGATCATAGTATTTTACTTGATAGATTAGAACACTATGTTGGACTTAATGGAACATTGTTGCAGTGGTTTAGATCTTATTTATCTGATAGGTTCCAGTTTGTTCATGTCAATCGTGAGTTTTCTTTCAACTCACAGCTCAGTCATGGAGTTCCACAGGGATCTGTGCAAGGCCCTTCTCTTTTTAGTTTATATATGCTTCCGTTAGGCAACATTATTAGAAAATACTGTATACATTTTCATTGTTATGCAGATGACACACAATTATACCTGTCAATGAAGCCGGGAAATAGTAATCAATTAGCCAAGTTAGAAGCCTGTCTTAAGGAAACCCAAGCTTGGATGACTTGTAATTTCCTGCTATTAAATTCAGATAAGACTGAAGTCATTCTTGTTGGTCCAAAAAAAAACTTTGGAATACCTTTCCAAATAAAACTCTTAGTTTGGATGCAGTTACTGTTTCTCTTAATAGTTCTGTGAGGAACCTTGGAGTTATTTTTGATCAAGATCTGTTCATCAGTTCACTGACATGATTCTTGACCCAGGAGACAGACAACAGACACGAGTAGGACAGTTAACAATATTATTTATTAACTCGATGAGTTGTGTGGGTGTGTGAATGTGAGGGTGAGTGTGATGCTGGAACAGTGCTGGAGCTGAGCGAGTCCTGCTGCAACCTGGCAACCCTAGGAACACAAAGCACAGGTGTTAATACTGTTCGCAGCTGAGAGGTGTAATGATGACTGCTGCTTACTTGCAGGTATCGCCTGGAGACTCTTGCTGGCTCTGGGAGCGAGTGCTGGGAGGTGAGCGGGAAACTTGGCGTTGTAACGAGGTGGAGAGGTTCCGAGGAGGAGGAGGCGAAGCCCCACTGCTTTGGGTAATTGGTCCGCTGCCAGGGAGGTCTACCTGTGCACAGGGGAGAATACTTTGGCAAGGTAAGGATGAATGTGGCTTACGTGACGAGGCTTGATGCGCTGGAGCTCTGGTACGAGGTCGAGAGCATGGAGCGTTGCACAGTGGTGATGACAGATGACTCCGTGCTGAGCTGTCAGTGGATCTGGCTTTTAAGGCCCACTGAGGATTGGAAGCAGGTGTGTGCGCAGCCGGGGCTGATGACGGCCCAGCGGCCGCCATGACATTCACATATTAAATTTGTTTCTAAGACTGCCTTCTATCATTTGCGTAATATTGCGAAGATTAGGAGCATCTTGTCTCAGAGTGATGCTGAGAAACTGATCCACGCTTTTGTTAGCTCTAGATTAGATTATTGTAACTCTTTATTATCAGGTTGTCCTAAAACATTTCTAAAAAGTCTTCAAGACAAGAGTTCAAAACTTCAAGAGTTTTCACAGGTACTAGAAAGAGAGATCATATTTCTCCAGTTCTGACCCCCTTCATTGGCTTCCCATTGAGTTTAGAATTAAGTTTAAAATCCTTCTTCTCGGACTTCCGGGAAGATGGCGGAGAGGCATAACGCTTAAACAGAGAGCTCTCCCTAGTCGAATTAAAAATCTTTGGTAAATGGCCAACTCGACATAAATAGGTCAATAAACCAAGGGATGAAAACACGAAGAAGCCGGGCACACGGACAAAAGCAGGGTAAAACTAAAGAATCCCTCTTCAACAACACTGGAGAAATCGCTGAACACGAGGCCAACAAAAACGAGGAGACTTCAAAGAAAATGGAAGACGCCAACCTTGATGTTATGAACACTGGCTTCACCAATATAAGTAAGGACATAAAAGACCTCAAGCGACAACTCCAACAGGATTTAACAGCTCTTAAGGAAGAACTGAAAAAAGAGATGAAGGAGGAAATTATGGGTCTCCGAAAAGAAATGGACCGCAAGCTAGCAGAGAACATGTCTGTTCTTTTCATCTTCTCTGTCCCCTCACCCCCCAGCCAGTCGCAGCAGATGACTGTCCATCCCTGAGCCTGGTTCTGCTGGAGGTTTCTTCCTGTTAAAAGGGAGTTTTTCCTCTCCACTGTCGCCAAGTGCTTGCTCACAGGGGATCACCTGATTGCTGGGGTCTTTCTGTAACTGTGGGGTCCCCCCTACAGTTGATAGTGCTATGAGATGACTGTTGTTGTGAAATGGCGCTATATAAATAAGGTTGAATTGAATTGAATAGAACATGGAGTAGCTGCACACTCAACGGGCATCTGTGGTAGAAGCACAGGCTCGAATATCAGAGTTGGAAGACTGGAAGACCGAGGCAAGCGAGCTGCTACAGACCCTGACGGCACAAACACAGAGGATGCAGGAAAAAATAGCCGACCTGGAGAGCAGGTCCAGGCGGAGCAATATACACATCTTTGGGATTCCAGAGGGCACTGAAGGCAACTCGATGACGAAATTCATAGATCAATTCTTAACAAAAGAGCTTGAGCTGCCCAATGAAACAGACTTGCAGATCCAACGTGCGCACAGAGCCTTGGCACAGAACCCGAACTCAAACTCTACACCCAGGTCAGTTGTGGTAAACTTTTTAAAATACGACGTAAAGGAAAGAATCCTGACACAAGCGTGGAAAAAAAAGATACGAGTTGGCGACAAACAGATATTCTTTGACCATGACTACCCGACAGAAATTGTGCAGCAGCGAAAGAAATATGCCAACATTAAAAAAATGCTGAAAGAGAAAAAAATTAGATTCCAAACACCACTAACGAAGATGAGAATTCATTGGGATGACGGCGTAAAAACCTACAACACGGCCAGAGAGGCAGTGCGGGACATGACGGAGCGAGGCTTTGTGGTGAGCGTACCCGAGGAAGCGGCTGGAGCAGCGGCGGCACGGAGCGCACCGAGACAGCCGGAATGGAGGCGAGTGAGCGGCAGAGGGCGGGAGACAGACGTGGCGCACCGAACCCAAGAAAAACTGCAAGGCTTTTAACGGAAAGCCTAGATTATAACAAAGATTAAGAAGGGCACAGAAGAAATGAAGGCCAAGAAGACAAGGTAAAAGAGAAACAAACGGCTAAGAGAGGTTAAAGTGATTTTTGTTGGACATTTCTAGACTAATGACTATTACTCGGATAGTAACTAGAGGTCTAGGGAGGGCCCCTCACTCGATGAGGACATTCTCTCCACCCTCCAACAGGGACCAGTGGGCAGAAGAAAGGCCCAAAGTGCGGAGGTCGAGATTCGTTAATGTGTTTTTGTACATATATGTGTTAGTTTTGTTGTTAAAGGGGCTAGGAGCACAAGTTAAAAAAATGGAAAAACATGAATATGGTTAAAAATCTTAAGATAATGACATTAAACATGAATGGTCTGAACTCACTTGTTAAAAGGGAAAGAATAATAAGAAAATTCAAGAAGGAAAAAGCCGAAATTATATTTATGCAAGAGACACATTTGAACAAGACAGAACATGAGAAACTAAAGAGATTTGGCTGTAAGAACTCCTACTACAGTTCATTTAAGGGAGGAACTAAAAGGGGGGTTATGATACTAACTTCAAATAAAATACAATTTGAATGTGAACAAGAAATCCAGGATAAAGAAGGCAGATATGTAATAGTTGTCACCACTCGCCGCTCTCAGGCATCCACCTCAGTTGCGCGCACACCTGCACCTCGTTAGCGCTGAACTATTTATTCCACCTCGCCCTGAGCATCAGCCTGGAGCCGTCTGTCTTACAATGCGCTCAATCCCTCAGCAGAATCCTTCCTTCAGGCCTGCTATTCATCGCTGCAACACGTAAGCTGTCTCATTACTCACCTGTTCTCTCAGCCTTCCCCTGTGCACAGGTGGATTCCCTGGTGGCGGAAATTCTCTCCCTCGCCATCATCTCCTCCCCGCATCTCTACACCTCGTTGGATGCTCAGCAGGGCGCTGTCTCCCAGGCTTGGAATCCTCACCAACGCCAGCCACCTATATCTCTGCAAATAAGCACATCACTGTATCACTCTCCCGTGTGGTTTGCCCAGCTCACTCCCTGTTTGTGTCTTTCCCATAGGGTTGCCTGGCCGCACGGCGTGCTGCTCTGTTTCTGTCCTCATCTTCCACCTACAATACATTACCATATCACATACACGCGTCCAAACACGTTTCACTGGTTGAATAAAGCTTTCAAATCAACCTGAGCCTGCGTGCGTGTTTCCTGGCCCGAGAATTATGTCAGTACGGCTCCAGCCAAGCTGCCCAGTGGACAGCGGGCTCGCACGCCATCTTTCCACCCTCGAGGCTCGGGTGGATATGATTGCACATCAACAACAGGTCATATTCAACCAATTAACTATAATCACTCACCGGTTAGACCGCCTTGACCCCCAGCAGGCGTTCCCCCCGGCTCGTCAAGGCGGCTCGGCTTCGCCCGCTTCCACGGCTGGCCAACCTAGCTCGGGAGCGCCGACCCGGCTCACACCTATTCCGACCCCCACTCGCGTCAACGGGAAGCTCGGTGGGGCACGGGAGTTTATTTTACAGTGTGAGTCGGTGTTCTTACGCGTCCCCGGGGATTTCCCCTCAGACCATAGCCGAATCGGCTACATGGCTAATCTCCTGGAGGGGCGAGCGTTAGCTTGGGCTTACGCCGTTATGTCGAAGCCCAGCTACGCGACCCTCTCCTATGACCGGTTTGTGCAAGACTTCCTAGAGGTGTTTGACCACTCGCGTCGTGACAGCGTCCTCGCCGATCGGCTTCTTAGCCTCCAACAGGGAAGCCGGTCGGCGGCAGATCACGCTGTTGACTTCCGGGTGGCAGCGGAGGAGGTTGGTTGGGGAGAGGCTTCTCTCTGCAGCATCTTCCTCCGTAGCCTCAATTCAAGTCTGCGGGATGAATTGGCCAGTCAGGATCTCCCAGGGCGGCTGTCCGAGCTAATCTCCCTAACGATTAGTTTGGACAATAGGCTATGAGAGCGGGCCGCGGAGCGGAAGTCAGTCAGCCGCTCGCGCGGATCTTCCGCCCGCTCTACTCAGTCTCGCCCCCTGGCGTTACCCGCTCCGGAGTCCGCCGATGAGTCAGAGGCCATGTCGATCGGGCGCACCAGGTTCCCTCTTGCAGAGAGACAACGCCGGCGGGAACTGGGTCTCTGCATGTATTGCGGAGACAACCAGCATACCGTGGAGCTGTGCCCGGTCAAGCCAAACGGGGGAGTCCGCGAGTCACTGTAGGGGGCCTCGCGGACTCTAACTGGTCAAATCCCCTATCAAGTTGCATACTACCCATCAAATTCTGCCATAACTCCATCGGGCACCTCACTCATGCACTGGTGGACTCAGGGGCAGAGCAAAATTTCATTTCCAAAAGCCTGGCAACCCATTTGGGCATACCCTGTCAGCCATTATCAACTCCCCTTAACCTGGTCACCCTCTCTCGCTCTCCCCTGGGGGTAGTGATGCATCGCACCAAGCCGGTCCCCATAATAATCTCTGGCAACCACCATGAGGACCTAACTCTATATGTCCTGTCCTCCTCTTCGGACCGTGTCATTCTGGGCTACCCATGGCTGCGCCTGCACAACCCTGTCCTCAATTGGAGATCAGGTAGTGTCCTATCGTGGAGCTCCTTCTGCCTGAGCACGATGGGCCCCTTCGCCCCTGCATTGACTTCAGAGCACTCAATGACATTACGGTTAAGGACCGCTACACCCTGCCTCTGATGAACACCGCCTTCCACTCCCTCCAGGGGGCGACCTGGTTCACGAAATTAGATCTCCGCAGCGCCTACCACCTCGTTCGGATCCGGGAGGGCGATGAGTGGAAGACGGCCTTCAGGACGCCCAGCGGCCACTTCGAGTACTTAGTGATGCCGTTTGGGCTCACCAACACACCTGCCGTCTTTCAGCAACTCATAAATGACATCCTACGAGATTTCCTGGGGGTCTTTGTCTTCGTCTGCTTGGATGATATACTCATCTTCTCCAGGTCACGGGAGGAGCACCAGGCTCATGTGAGGCGGGTCCTGCAGTGGCTGCTGGAGAACAGGCTCTACATCAAGGCAGAGAAATGCGAATTCTACACCAAGACCACCTCTTTCCTGGGGTTTGTCATCTCTCACAATCAGATCCTCCCCGACCCCGCTAAGGTAAAAGTGGTGGTTGAGTGGCCCACGCCTACCTCCAGGAAACATGTGCAACAGTTCATCGGCTTCACTAATTTCTACCGTCGCTTTGTCCCCAACTTCGGCGCCATTGTCACTCCCCTGACTCGCCTCACTTCTTCAAAGGTGCCCTTCCACCTGGACTACCTTCCAGTGGGAAGGCAGTGGCTGCCTCCTCGGAGGCAACCACTGCCTTCAAGACCCTCAAGGCGGAGTTCTCGTCCTCCCGGGTCCTAACCCAAGTTGATCTTGCGCTGCAGTGCTTGGTGGAGGTTGATGCATCTGACACAGGGGTGGGGGCTGTGCTCTCCCAGCGTTCACCAGTAGATGGAGTCAAGCGGCCCTGCGCCTTCTTCTCCCGACGGTTGTCTGCAGCCGAGCGAAATTATGACATCGGCGACAGGGAACTCCTTGCTGTCAAGCTCGCACTGCAGGAGTGGCGCCACTGGCTGGAGGGAGCAGCTCAGCCTTTTGTGGTCTGGACGGACCACAAGAATCTTGAGTATTTGAGATCAGCGAGGCGTCTGAATGCCCGCCAGGCGCGCTGGTCTCTATTCTTCGCTCGATTCCAGTTTACCATCACTTACCATCCAGGCTCAAAGAATGGGTTGCCCGACGCCTTGTTCAGACAGTTTGCTCCTGAGGGCCCAGAGGAGTCAGACCACACCATTCTTCCCAGCTCGTGCGTTGTGGGGGAAGTCTCCTGGTCCATCAGGGACAAGATCCGAAAGGTGCAGGAGGCGGAATCGGACCCTGGCAGTGTCCCGGAGGGCAGGCTCTTCGTTCCTTCAGCTGTTCGGGGGGAAGTCATTCACTGGGCCCACACGTCCAAGCTCGCCTGTCACCCTGGCGTCTCCCGACTGGTGGACCTTCTTCAACGCTTGTTCTGGTGGCCGGGTCTCCAAAAGGACGTCGCCAACTATGTCCGGGCTTGCCCCCAGTGTGCCACTGGCAAGTCTCAGAACTCTCCACCTGCGGGCCTGCTCCAGCCCCTGCCGGTCCCAGGCAAGCCCTGGTCACACATCGCTCTTGACTTCGTCACTGGTCTCCCGGTCTCTAACACCTATGACTCGGTCTGACGATTGTGGATCGGTTCTCTAAGGCCGCCCACTTTGTGCCTCTTCGGGGTCTTCCTTCGGCACGTGAGACGGCTGACCTCCTCGTCCTACATGTGGTCAGACTGCACGGGATTCCGTTGGACGTTGTTTCGGATCGTGGGCCTCAGTTTGTCTCCCAGGTGTGGAGGTGCTTCTGTAATGCCCTGGGACCACAGTGAGTCTCTCCTCTGGTCACCACCCCCAGTCCAATGGACAGTGTGAACGTACTAATCAGGAGCTGGAGGCTGCCCTGCGCTGTGTGACCTCCTCTAACCTGTCCTCCTGGAGCTCCTCCTTGGCCTGGATGGAGTACGCCCACAACACGGCATGGTCTTCGGCCACTGGTGTGTCCCCCTTCAAGGCGTCGTTGGGGTACGATCCCCCTCTGTTCCCCGAGCAGGAGGGTGAGTTGGCTGTTCCCTCCATTCAGACACATATGAGACGCTGCCGGAGTTTGTGGACCAGGACGAGAGAGGCGCTTTTACGCACGGCGGTGCGCAACAGCTCCACTGCCAATCGCCACAGGAGGCCGGCTCCTAATTACCAGGTGGGTCAACGGGTCTGGCTCTCTTCGCAGGACATCAACCTCAAGGCCGAGAAGAGTAAGCTGGCTCCACGGTTTCTCGGTCCCTTCGTGATTACCAAGATTGTCAACCCGGTGGCTGTGCGTTTGCCCCCCCCCCCCCCCGTGTGTGTGCCACCTTCCATGTTTCCAAAGTTAAGCCTGTTGTCCCCAGTCCACTCTGTCCTCCTCCTAGGTCGCCACCCGCTCCCATGATGATCAACGGTCACCCGGCGTGGGGTGTTGCTTCCAGCCCACTCCCGGCGCCGAGGTCATGGGCTGCAATACTTGGTGGATTGGGAGGGTTATGGCCCAGAGTGGAGATCCTGGGTGCGCTCTTCTTGGGTGCTGGATCGAGATCTCATCACGGAGTTCCACCGGGCGCACCCGGGTAAGCCAGTGCCAGGAGGCGCTGTTAGGGGGGGGACTACTGTCACCACTCGCCACTCTCAGGAATCCACCTCAGCTGCGCGTACACCTACACCTCATTAGCGCTGAACTATTTATTCCACCTCGCCCTGAGCATCGGCCTGGAGCCGTCTGTCTTACAACGCGCTAAATCCCTCAGCAGAATCCTTCCTTCAGGCCTGCTATTCATTGCTGCGACACGTAAACTGTCTCATTACTCACCTGTTCTCTCAGCCTTCCCCTGTGCACAGGTGGATTCCCTGGCGGCAGAAATTCTCTCCCTCGCCATCATCTCCTCCCCGCATCTCTACACCTCGTTGGATGCTCAGCAGGGCGCTGTCTCCCAGGCTTGGAATCCTCGCCAACGCCAGCCACCTATATCTCTGCAAGTAAGCACATCACTGTATCACTCTTCTGTGTGGTTTGCCCAGCTCACTCCCTGTTTGTGTCTCTCCCATAGGGTTGCCTGGCCGCACGGCGTGCTGCTCTGTTCCTGTCCTCATCTTCCACCCACAATACATTACCATATCACATACACGCATCCAAACACGTTTCACTGGTTGAATAAAGCTTTCAAATCTACCTGAGCCTGCGTGCGTGTTTCCTGGGCCGAGAATTATGTCAATAGTAAAGGGAAGAATAGATGGTATGCAGATCACATTAGTGAACATCTATGCTCCACCAGAAAGTGACAAGGCTTTTTTTCAACATCTGTTTGATCTCATAGCAACACACAGTGAAGGAGTCCTAATTTGTGGAGGACACTTAAATGCTGTCATGGATCATGAAGTTGATACAACAAGTGTTAAGAAGACAAAAAAAACATGTAACAAAGTTCATAAGAACTTCACTGGCAGAAATGGGTATGGTAGACATATGGAGGGACCTGCACCCACTCGAAAAAGACTATACACATTATTCAGCAGTCCATAAAGTACACTCTAGAATAGATTACTTCCTTATGAATGAAGGTGACAGACACAGGGTGAGAAATTGTCAGATTGAAGGGGCAGAAACATCAGATCATAATACTATATACATGGAAATATATTTAAACAATAGAAAACGACAAACAACATGGAAACTTAATGTAGGACTATTAAATGATGAGAAAATGAAAGAAAGAATAAAGTTAAACATAAATGAGTATATCGAGGAGAATGATAATGGAGAAGTGGACCCAACAATACTATGGGACGCACTAAAAGCTGTGTTAAGGGGTAAATTAACTGTTGAATCAGGAAAAGCAAAAAAGTCTAAACTGGAATCATATGAACAAAGATGTGAGATACTGAGGGAATTAGAAAGTAAACATCAAAACACAAATGACCCAAAAATATATCAAGAAATTAAGGAAGAAAAAATAAAGATAAAAGAAATACAAATAGATGAAATTGAAAGGAAAAATAGATATTTAAAACAAAAATATTATGAAATGGGGCCAAAGGCCATAAAACTGCTGGCAAAACGGTTAAGAAAACAACAAACAGTGAATAATGTATATAAGATTAAGGACCCCATCACAAATAAATCCACAGTTACCCCAGAAAACATCAAAGAAATATTCCATAAATTCTATCAAGAACTATACTCGCAACCTGAAGAGACAAATGTTAAGGATATTAAAAAATTTCTAAACACACTGGACTTGCCATCAATGGGAAACCAACAAAATGAAGAGCTAACAGCAGAAATAACAACACAAGAGATTAAAAATGTGATTAAGTCACTAAAAAATGGTAAATCTCCAGGTAGTGATGGATACCTCTGAGTTTTATAAACTGTTTATAGAAGAACTCACGCCACAGCTCCTAAAGTCATTTAATTGGACATTAAACAACAACAAAATACCTCCATCATGGAACGAAGCCATTATTTCAGTTATTTTAAAGCCAGGGAAAGATAGGGAACAATGCGGAAACTAATAGGCCAATCTCTTTATTAAATGTGGATTATAAAATATATACAACAATTATCTGTAAACGAATAAAGACATTCTTGACAGAATTGATAGAGGATGATCAAACTGGTTTCATAGAGGGACGCCAAACACATGATAATATCAGGAGAACAATACACATAATTAATCAAATACATAAAGAAAAGAAAAGTGCAGTAATAATGAGTTTAGACGCAGAAAAGCATTTGATAGGGTTAATTGGATGTTCCTATATAATGTGCTGGAACGCTTTGGATTTAACGAAAAGTCAGTGCAATTCATAAAGACACTGTATCAAAAACCTGTGGCAAGAATCAAGATAAACGGTAGCTTAACAGACAAAGTAAATATACAAAGATCAACTGCCTATCGCCCACCTTGTTTGCTCTGTTCATAGAGCCACTGGCTCAAGCGATACGACAAAATAAGAAATTAAAAGGTGTAACAATAAAGGGAGCGGAACACAAGATTGGGCTAGTTGTAGACGATATTGTAGTTTACCTTGAACAACCAGATGAATCAATAACGGAAATGATGGACTTGATAGAAAATTTTGGAAAATTATCAGAATACAAGATAAACATAACAAAAACACAAATACTGACATTCCACTATAACCCTTTAAACCAGATAACTGATAAGATCAAACTAAACTGGAAACAAAAAGAAATAAAATACCTTGGAGTGAACATACCTAAAGATTTAAGCAAAACCTATAAAGCAAACTATGATAGATTAGAACAAGAAATAAAAAAAAGATATTGATAGATGGTCAATCTTAAACATGGATCTGAATTCAAAAATTAAGACAGTCAAAATCAGCATACAACCTAGACTGCTTTACCTCTTCCAAGCTCTACCAACAGAGATTCCTGGTGCCCAGTTCTCAAAGTGGGACAGGATGATATCGAGATTTGTTTGGGGAGGTAAAAAGCCAAGAGTGAAATATAAAACTCTCCAATTACCAAAAGTGAAAGGAGGCATGGGCCTACCGAGTCTAAAGGAATATTACTACTCAGCACAAATAAGATATATCATATGTTGGTGCGACGGAGGATATGAGGCAAAATGGAAAGAAATGGAAAAGGAAATTGAGGGACTCCCAGTACAAAGCATAATAGGAGATAAAGATGCATATAAGCAAATCAAACAAATAGACCCAATCACTAAATTTACTTTGGAACTGTGGTATAAAATAGTACAAAAGTATAATATAAAGGAGGACATAAAACTATTGAAATGGGTAGCATTTGACAGTCAGTTTGAACCGGCAAAGCAAGATAGGGGATACAAAAATCTGGTGAACAAGGGAATCACAGCATGGGGCAATATCGGAAAAAAAAGATTTTGGGAGTTTTGTAAACATGAGAAGAAAATTTAAACTAGAAAAATCTGAATTCTTCAGATATCTGCAGATGAGAGATTATTATATGAGGAAAATTAGACATAACCTCCACAGAGATGTGAGTGAGATTATACAATTCATTTTAAGCTCGTATGCAGGAAATAAAATAAGAATTATTTCAAAGCTATATCAGAAACTTATGGCAAACAAACATTCAAGTAACTATATAAAGGAGAAATGGGAGAAAGAGCTAAATTTAAACATAACAGAAGAAAACTGGCAAGAAATATGGAAAACACAACACACATCAACAAGTTCAAGGACATGGAGGGAATTTGGATGGAAAAACCTGATTCGCTATTTCATTACACCACAGATTCAAAGAAAATATACAAATACCCAATCTATATGCTGGAGGGGCTGTGGGGCTCAAAATGCAGACCACTCACATATGTTTTGGAAATGCTGCAAAATCTCATCATTCTGGAAATCTATACATGTGACAATACAGAGGGTATTAGGATATAATGTACCAATGAGCTGTAATGTATTTATGTGATCTTAAAAGAGACAATGTAATGCAGGCTGAGGACAGATATCTAGTTAAAATATTGCTGATTGCATGTAAAAAAACAATCACAAGAAAATGGCAATCAGAAGTTCTTCCTGACCAAGCGCAATGGACTGACATTGTTGAAGAAATACGTTTAATGGAAAAACTAACATATCGACAAAGAATGCAAGAAGGACAATATGAAAAAAAATGGTGGAAATGGGCACACTACAAAGTGCAACAATGAGACAGAAATTGAAAGAATAATCAAAGACACTGGAAAAACCAGAAGAATTAAGAGATGGAAACTAAAAACTTGATGCTCCAACATTTGCCCCCCCCTCCCTTTTTTTCTTTTCTTCTTCTAGCTCATTTTTTTTAAAATATAGAGACTGTGATCTGAATGTAATATGAATGATGAAAAATGAATAAAAATCAAAGTTACAAAAAAAAATCCTTCTTCTCACTTTCAGAGCTCTAAACAATCAGGCCCCTTTTTATTTAAAAGATCTAATATTACCCTATTATCCTAACAGAGCACTACACTCCCAAAATGCAGGATTACTTGTAATACCTAGAATCTCCAAAAGTACAATGGGAGGCAGAGCCTTCAGTTATCAAGCTCCTCTCCTGTGGATCCAGCTGCCACTCTGGATTCAGGACTCGATCTCTGTTTTTAAAAATTGGGTTAAAACCTTCCTTTTTGATATAGCCTACAATTAGGGAGGAATCATGTGTCTCTGAACCCTCCCTAAATTAGGCTGCTAATATGTTTAGACAGCTGGGGGACCTCCAATAATTGCACTGGGCATCACTCCTTTCTTCACTCTCAATGAAATATTTTTTTTTTTGCTGATCATTAACATCTGTTTGTTCTCTCCCATAGATTGAGTCCCCATCGTGCTGTTTGCTCTCTACATGTCTGTTCTTTTCATCTTCTATGTCTCTTCACCCCCCAGCCAGTCGCAGCAGATGACTGCCCCTCCCTGAGCCTGGTTCTGCTGGAGGTTTCTTCCTGTTAAAAGGGAGTTTTTCCTCTCCATCGCCGCCAAGCGCTTGATCACAGGGGGTCGCCTGATTGCTGAGGTCTTCCTGCAATTGTGGGGGTCCCCCCTACAGTTGAAAGTGCTATGAGATGACTGTTGTTGTGAAATGGCGCTATATAAATAAAGTTGAATTGAATTGAATTGAACCAAATTAAATATATACATTTTTTTTTATAACAGAGGGTGGGTGAAGCTGGTTGATGTTCACCTGCCATCGCCCCAGTGCCTTGTGACTGGAGAGGACAATCGCGCCAGTTCCGTGTTGTCATATAAGATAAATAGCGGAGGGATAAAAGCGAAATTAAGGTGGAATAATTATAGCAGTTTCTGGATGTGAGGGAGAAAATAAAATGACCAACAGAAGAGAAAACAATGACCAGGGCAAAGCAAGCGAGCCGCCCGGCCAGCTTAAGTGACAAATTTCTTTGTTTGTTTACATTGTACTGATTTTCTGGTTCATTTACTTTGAAGATAATAAAATGTCCAAAACAAGAAACAGTGACAAAAAGCAAAACCATTCTTTGTATAAATATGTCCAAAGTCCACTTTTGACTGAAAGTTATGTAATTCAATATGGCTGCTGTGGCATTATGCAAATTAGGTGCGTAAATTTACTCCTATCTCAAACTTTGGATCATATTCTACATCTTTCTAATTGACAGAAAGCCATTATCTCTTACTTTTCAAATTATAGTCTTGGAAATCTCTGACATCTGCACTGAATATTTTCTTGAAAAAAAGCTTGACAACTAGGGACTCATGGTGCAACGGAGCTCCTGTGGCAGTCATTGGGTTAAGTTTTGACCCTTTTCTTATCCTACTGTTCCTTGTTTTGTCTTGATCATGTTCTTACCCTGTTGTTCCATGTTTAGTCCTGACCATGCTCCTACCCTGTTGCTCCTTGTTTAGTCCTGACCCTGTTTTTACCCTGTTGTTCCATGTTTTGTCCTGACTCTGTTCTTATCATGTTCTTCCGTGGTTTGTCCTGACTCTGTTCTTACCCTGTTGTTCTGTGTTTTGTCCTGACTCTATTCTAACCCTGTTGTTCCATGTTAAGTTTTGACCCTGTACTTACCCTGTTGCTCCTTGTTTAGTCCTGACCATTTTCTTACACTGTTGTTCCATGTTTTGTTCTTACCATGTTCTTTCCCTGTTGTTCCGTGTTTAGTCCTGACCCCGTTCTTACCCTGTTGTTCTGTTTTGTCTTTACTCTGTTCTTATCATGTTGTTCCGTCTTTTGTCCTGACTCTGTTTCTACCCTTTTTTTCTGTCTTTTGTTGTGATTCTGTTCTAACATTGATGTTCCGTGCTTTGTCCTTAATCTGTTCTTACCCTGTTGTTCCATGTTCAGTCCTGACCCAGTTCGTACCCTGCTTTTTTCTTGTTTAGTCCTTACCCTGTTCTTACCCTGTTGTTCCATGTCTGACGTAACTTTGCTCTGACCCTATTGTTTTGTGTTCTGTCCTGACGCTGTTCTTACCCTGTTGGTCCATCTTTTGCCTGACTCTGTTCTTATCCGGTTGTTCCATGGTTTATCTTGACCCTTTCCTTACCCTGTTGTTCCTTGTTTAGTCCTCACGCTGTTCTTTACCTGCTGTCCCATGTTTTGCCCTTACCCTGTTATTCTGTGTTTTGTCCTAAGCCTGTTCTTACCCTGTTTTTCTGTGTTTTGCCCTGACCTTTACTTACCCTTTTGTTCCTTGTTTAGGCCTGACCCTGTTCTTAACCTTTTGTTCTGTGTTTAGTCCTGAACCTGGTTCCAAGGTTGTGATAGCCAGGAGCGGCACTGGGGTTAAGCTCCCAGTGCTCATAAAATGCTCCTTACGGCGTGCGTCTCGAAAAGCCTCTGACAACTAAGTCCAACTCCTAGCCTGCCTGTGTGGTTTAGTCTCTAAGCCCAGCGGAACTGCTTTTACTAATAGGAGAAGGGGTGAGGGCAGATCTCTGGCGCCTTAAAACCAGATGCTTCAGGTAGATGGTGGCTCGTCATCCTGGGAAGGTAGCCCATCTAGGGGAAGGTAAACCCTGATTTCAAACCTCCGCTGCCTTGCAGCACACCCGGTCACGGGAAAGGCTTCGGGAGTCAACCCTGAAGAAAAATCCGGAGTCGGAGCCCCTAAGGCAGTTCTATGTTGTGCTCAACATCGTTCTGGCAGCTCCTGTGACGGCGTTGGTGCCAAACTATAGCAGCCCTGCTGTTCCTTTGGATTCATCAGTGACTTGGAGAGGGGGGACATGCTGCATGGGTAACATCTTGTCCTCCATATCTTCCTGCCCAGGCTTGAATCCTACCAACGCCCAACGCTGGAAGGTAGAACACCAGTGTGCATCAGCCTGTTCAGCCACAGGCAGTGCTGTTCCAGCAGAGTAGACATTTAGGATTCTCTTCCATGGTCATCATAGACCGACGGAGGCCGACGATAGTCCTGAACCTGCTCTTAGCCTGTTGTTTTGTGTTTTGTCCTGACACTGTTCTGACCCTGTTGTTCCATATTTAGACCTGATCCTGTTCTTACTCTGTTGTTCCATGTTTTGTCCTGACTCCATTCTTAGCCTGTTGTTCCGTGTTTTGTCCTGAATCATCAATTTTTAGATTTGATTGGCGGTTGGCAACCAGGTACAGGTGCATTACTGCCACGTACTTCACTCTATATCATCACTCTATATATCTTTGTATAAGGAGTTCTTAATAACTCCCCATGTGGGAAAAAATTATCGGTCCTTGGACTGTGTCCTCGGCGGTGTTCTGCATCTGTTCTCACCTTTTTGTTAGTGTTTTGTCCTGACTCTGTACTTAGCCTATTGTTCCATGTTTAATTATAGCCTTGGAAAGTTCTGACATCTGATCTGACTAGTTTCTTGAAAAAAATCATTACCACTGTTGACCACTAGGGGTTATGTCACAGTTTGGTGACAGCCACACTCAAATGGTTAAGTCATAGAGATAGATAGAGAGATAGAGAGATAGATAGATAGATAGATAGATAGATAGATACTTTATTTCAAACAAAAAAGTATAACAAAAACAAAACAAATGACAAATGCAATAAAGTAACAGTATACAGTGTTCGAAAGGGAGAAGGAAGAAGTGAACACTTATTAATTCCAACTCCTCTTTTCCATAAATACACCCATGTGAATTATATACAAATTACCACATTTAAGACCCCAAGTAAACAATTAACTGTATTTTGTACGTATCAACATTAACACCCATCCATCCTAACATACATTGATGTCCATACATCAAAACCAGCCTCAACAACACAGATATACACAGTGCTGTCCCACCCACCATTCCATAGTGTCCCAGAGTGAGCATAGTGAATCGTACATATAAATACTACCCTTCTAACATATATCCTTTCAGCAAATAATGTTTATACCTCTTTTTGAATTGATTTCTGTTTGTACATAGTTTCAGTTCCGGCTCCAGACTGTTCCACAAATCCACCCCACAGACAGATATGCACATACTTTTCTTGGTTGTTCGTATCTCGGGTTTTGTAAAGTTTAAGTCTCCTCTCAAATTATGATTATTGTCTCTTTTTTTAAATATTTTTTGTATATTAGTTGGGAGTTGATTATTAATTGCCCTGTACATTACTTGTGCTGTCTTAAATTTAACTAAATCAATGAACTTTATGACATGTGACTTTAAAAACAATGAATTGGTATGGTCTCTATATCCTACATTATTTATTAACCTTATAGCTCTTTTTTGTAATGTGCATATTGACTGTAGGTTGGTCTTGTAGGTGTTTCCCCAGACTTCGACACAGTAGTTAAGATAAGGTAGAAACAGTGAATTGTACAGTAAGACCAATGATTTATAGTCCAAGATGTGTCTTGTCTTCCCCAGTATCCCTATACATTTTGCTAATTTGGCCCGGATGTGACTGATGTGAGGTTTCCAGCAGATTTTATTGTCTAGCGTCACCCCCAGAAACTTATTTTCCTGTACTGTTTCTATTCTGGTATCATCTATCGTTACCATTATTTCATGATTTATTTTATAATTTCCAAACAACATAATCTTTGTTTATTTTAGATTCAGAGATAATTTATTTTAGTTGAACCACTGCGTTAACTTTTTCATTTCAGTTGTGACCACCTCTATAACCTGCTGCAAATTCTCACCAGTGCAAAGGATATTTGTGTCATCTGCAAACAAAATAAATTTCAGAATTTTTGATACTTGGCATATGTCATTTATATACAAAATAAAGAGTTTGGGTCCCAAAACTGACCCCTGGGGCACACCACAAGTGATGTCCATGAAGGGTGATTTGTGCTCACCAATTTGTACAAATTGTTGTCTGTTACTTAAATAACTTTCCACCCAACTCAGTCCGACCCCTCTTATCCCATACCTTTCCAGTTTCCTTAGTAGTATTCTGTGGTCAATAGTGTCAAAAGCTTTCTTTAAATCTATAAATACGCCTACAGCAAACTTTTTTTTTAATCTATACAACTAGTAATTTCTTCAATAAGTTCGATCAGTGCCAAAGATGTAGATTTATCTGCTCTAAAACCATACTGGCTGTCTGTAAGGAGGTTGTGTTTTTCAATGAAATCATCCAGTCTCTTAGTGAAGATTTTTTCAAGTATTTTGGAGAATTGTGAGAGTAAAGAGACTGGCCTGTAATTTGTGAAACAATGACTGTCTCCTGTTTTGTATAGAGGTATTACTTTTGCTATTTTCATTTTGTTTGGAAATTTACCAGTTTGAAATGACAAGTTACAGATGTGGGTGAGTGGCTTAACAATTCCTTCAATTACTTTTTTCACTATTGTCATGTCAATTTCATTCCAGTCCGTTGATTTTTTGTTCTTAAATTTACTCACAGTCTCGATAATTTCCTTTTCAGTAACTGCACCCAAAAAGATTGTGTTTGGATTTCTATCTTCTATTTCATTTACAGAACCACTGTTGTTTGTTTCTGTTGTCATTATTGATTTTGCTAATTCAGGACCAACATTTACAAAAAAATTATTGAAACCACTGACCACATCCTCCATATTATTTATCAAATTGTCATTGGTATGAAGATCTTGTAATGCAACTTTCAGCACATTTTGTCAGCACAAATGTTGCACGAATGATGGACTTCCGCCTTATGAGGGCCTCCATACTCACTTACTCATGCTGTATGAATCTCCATACAAACAGGGATTAGTATGCCATTTCCTACAACCGCTGTAAGGGACCCTCAAGAACAACTTAAGGTGTTCTTGAGGCATACTTATGGCCAACGTCTTGCATATAGTTCTTATGTTGTTCCTATGCCATTTGTATGGCCACCCTACAATGAGGGTTTTTTGGGGGGGGGTCATAGAAATCTTGGACAAGACCATCGACCTGGCCATGAACCTATTAACAGTCTACGAATGCTGGATTCTTCTATGGCCACTTTAAGAAGGCCTTACAAAATTGTCCAAAAATCCTTCATATGGTGTTTGCAGTCATTTGTGAGGAGATTTATGACCGTAGCTTAAGCTAGTAGAATAGCGAGTTATTGCAGCTTGTAGCCATGTGCTTTTGCTGCTTCTCCACATCCTAACACAGTAGATGAGGAGTTTTCTACAGTTCTGGACACATCAGTCACCACACTGTAAGCTGAAGTCAGAGAGGACTGCACCACGTTAACACGTGAGCAAGTTTAGTGAGGCTAGAACATTGTCCAGGTCTTCATTGAAAAGGACATATGATCTTCTTGTTTTAAATTTTAATTTCTGTCAAATCTTCTGCTGAGATCCTGCTGTGGTACATTTTCAATCTTCTCAGCTGCCTTAACTTCTGGTATTTCATCCAAAAGTCTGAACTTTTCTAAAAACTGCTTTCACACTAGAAACAAACCAGTCCACAGTTGTGTTTGGTCTGGACTGACACAACCTATTTTTACCAGACCTGGACTGTGGTCCAGCTGAAGTTTTATATTAATAACTCTGGTCTGGATCAAACTGAAGAGTCCTGAAGTCCTGATCAAACAGCTTGGTACCACTGCTCTCCCTATGGTATCAGCACCACTCTTAGATGAGGTGTTTCAGGAAAAAAGGCAGTGAATCAGTGTAGAAAAAAGCCAGCTGGAGATTAAACCATGTTAATGATTTAACAATGAAGGAGTGACTGATCAGACGGTGCGTTCCTCTCACAATCAGATACATTCCTCAATTTTTCGCTCATTTCTTCTCTCCTGCCTCTCTTGTGTCAGACCTCTGCTTTTCTGATTGCTCCTGTTTTTAGAAATCATTTCTCTTTCACTGCCTTGCTTTTGTTGCTTTTGTTTCACACTCTCTCCTCCATCTTTGTTTGGCCTTTATTATTTTCCTCTTCTGTCACTCTAATTTGGTTTTCTCAGTTTCTACGCAGTCTCTCTGAGTCATCTGTCTGTATGTTTTGCTAAAGAGAACCTGTGATGTTTTTTGTTTGACTGATTGATTGTTTTTGTAGCATCATTCCTTTGGCTATAATCTATAAAAATTACTTTTCACCTTGAAGAAACTTTCACCCAAAAAGTCTGGTAAAGAATTGTTTTTCTTCATCTTAAGGACCACCGGTTTGGAAAGACATTCCATGGTAAAAGGTACGAAAGACAAGGATCACATCTCATGCAAGGAACGGATTAGTTTGCCATCATAAATAAACTGGAGCTTCCTCCCAACCAGACAGGTTTATGCATTAGCAATCTTTGATGCATTCCAGAGACTTTGGATTGCCCTCCACAGGTCGCTAGGAATAATCCACAGCTCAACATTACCCCCTGGTGGACAACTCTGGAATATGCTCACTTTTGACTCTACAAGCTGAACGGAGGTTAATGATTGAAATAACTTCCTTTGTTACAAAATTCTCAACTCTCAGATTTTCTTTTTCAGGACACCCTGGAAAATCAAGTGGGACTCGACATATCATTCTGGTTTGAAACATTTCCATAATCCTTGATTTTAAATGTGTGCATGTTTGAAAAATGCTTAAATGACCCTTATTCTAATGCATGTTAATTAAATAGGTACAAGTTTATAAAATGTATGCTCACTGAAGTTAGTCATGAATCACTGAGGTGTTATTAAGATGTGTTTATCTTCTGAAAAAAGTTTCCTCAAGTCATCTGACTGGTTCAGCCAGTCACCAGCTAGTCTCTGTTAGGCAACGCTCCTTTGGGGGCAATGGATCAGCATTCTCGTCGCGCCCTCCGCCAGTACCCGGGCTCGCCTGGGGAAGCTAATGATCCTACCAGCAGACTAAATTCGAAGAGACGACGCCTCTGTGCCAAGTCAAAGAAGAATCCTAGTCAAAGTCCTACACACCCTCCATACAGCAAACCAGGAGGCAACTGCTTGGCTTAAGGACTTTGCATTCGCTAAATAAATAAATAAAGCTCCTTTCATTCTATTGGTCAGTTCAAGACAAAGAACTGTTTTCTTATTGAATTCAATTCAATTCAACTTTATTTATATAGCGCCATTTCACAACAACAGTCATCTCATAGCACTATCAACTGTAGGGGGGACCCCCACAGTTGCAGAAAGACCCCAGCAATCAGGCAATCCCCTGTGAGCAAGCACTTGGCGACGGTGGAGAGGAAAAACTCCCTTTTAACAGGAAGAAACCTCCAGCAGAACCAGGCTCAGGGAGGGGCAGTCATCTGCTGCGACTGGCTGGGGGGTGAGGGGATAGAGAAGAAGAACAGAACAGACATGTAGAGAGCAAACAGCACGATGGGGACTCAATCTATGGAAGAGAACAAACAAATGTTAATGACCAGCAAAAAAAAAAAATATTTCATAGAGAGTGAGGAAAGGAGTGAGGCCCAGTGCATTACTGGAGGTCCCCCAGCTGACTAAACCTATTAGCAGCATAACTAAGGGAGGGTTCAGAAACACATGATCCCTCCTTAATTGTAGGCTATATCAAAAAGGTAGGTTTTAGCCCTATTCTTAAAAACAGAGATCGAGTCTGACTCCCGAATCCAGATTGGCAGCTGATTCCACAGGAGAGGAGCTTGATAACTGAAGGCTCTGCCTCCCATTGTACTTTTGGAGATTCTAGGTATTACAAGTAATCCTGCATTTTGGGAGCGTAGTGCTCTGTTAGGATGATACCGTAGCATCAGATCTTTTAAATAAAAAGGAGCCTGATTGTTTAGAGCTTTGTAAGTAAGAAGAAGGATTTTAAACTTAATTCTAAACTCTATGGGAAGCCGATGAAGGGAGGTCAGAACCGGAGAGATATGATCTCTCTTTCTAGTACCTGTTAAAACTCTTGCTGCAGCATTTTGGATCAGCTGAAGACTTTTTAAAGATGTTTTAGGACAGCCTGATAATAAAGAATTACAATAATCTAATCTCGAGCTAACAAAAGCGTGGATCAGTTTCTCAGCATCACTCTGAGACAAGATGCTCCTAATCTTGGCAATATTACGCAAATGATAGAAGGCAGTCTTAGAAACAAATTTAATATGTGAATTGAAGGACAAATCCTGATCAAAAATAACTCCAAGGTTCCTCACAAAGCTATTAAGAGAAAGAGTAACCGCATCCAAACTGAAAGTTTGATTTGGAAAGGTATTTCTAAGGTTTTTTGGACCAACAAGAATGACTTCAGTCTTATCTGAATTTAATTGCAGGAAATTACAAGTCATCCAAGCTTTGATTTCCTTAAGACAGGCTTCAAACTTGGCTAATTGATTACTATCATCTGGCTTCATTGACAGGTATAATTGTGTGTCATCAGCATTACAATGAAAATGTATACAGTGCTTTCTAATAATGTTGCCTAATGGAAGCATATATAAACTAAAAAGAGTCGGGCCTAGCACAGATCCCTGTGGAACTCCATGACTGAGCTTTGAGTTGAAAGAAAACTCATTATTTACATGAACAAACTGGAACCTATCAGATAAATAAGATCTAAACCACTGCAACGAAGTTCCATTAAGTCCAACATAGTGTTCTAATCTATCAAGTAGAATATTATGATCGATAGTATCAAAAGCTGCACTAAGGTCTAAAAGGACAAGTACAGAAACTAGTCCATTATCAGATGCAATGAGGAGGTCGTTAGTGACCTTCGCTAAGGCTGTTTCAGTACTATGATGGATTCTAAACCCAGACTGAAACTCTTCAAGTAAACCATTTCCCTGCAGGTGGTCAAATAATTGTGTAGCAACAACTCTTTCTAAGATTTTTGAAATGAAAGGGAGATTAGAGATTGGTCTATAGTTAGCTAAAGCTCCTGGATCTAGCGTTGGCTTTTTGAGTAAGGGTTTAATTACAGCTGTTTTAAAAGCCTGCGGTACATGGCCTAAAGTTAATGAAGAATTGATTATATGAAGAATAAGGCTACCAATAAGTGGGAAGACTTCTTTAAATAACCTGGTAGGAATAGGGTCTAAAAGACAAGTTGAAGGTTTGGATGAGGAAACTATTTTGTCTAACTCACAAAGGTCGATTGGAGTAAACTCATCAAGACAGAGATCAATAGAAGGAGTTGTAGTAGTTACAGTATTTAAGTTAACTGTGGGAAGAATCTGATTGATTTTATCTCTGATGGATGAAATTTTATTATTGAAAAAGTTCATAAAGTCCTGACTAGTAAGCTCTAAGGGGATGCTAGGATAGACAGAGTCCTGACTCTTTGTCAACCTGGCTACAGTACTGAAAAGAAACCTGGGATTATTCTTGTTCTCTTCTATTAATGCAGAGTAATAACTCGTTCTAGCTTTTCTAAGAGATTTTTTTATAAATTAAAAGATGATTTCTCCAAGCTAAATAGATTTCATCTAAATTAGTAGAGCGCCATTTTCTTTCTAATTGACGAGTCTTCTGTTTTAAGCTACGAGTTTCTGTGTTGAACCAAGGAGTTAGAAATCTCTGATTAGACTTTTTCTTTTTTAAGGGGGCCACCAAGTCTAGAGTCTGATGCAGAGAAGCTGAAACACTATCCACCATGTTATCAATTACAGAAGGAGCAAGCTGTCTATAGCTTATTTCCGTTGTGTTGACACATGGCATAGAGGAAACAATCTGCATAAATTTGGTAACAGCATCATCTGAGAGGCATCTACTGTAATAATATTTTTCTTTAGGAGCCAAGTAGTCAGAAATAGTAAAATCAAAGGTTAACAGACAATGGTCTGACAGTACAGGGTTATGAGGAGACACTACAAGATTTTCTATTTCTATGCCATATGTCAGAACAAGGTCCAATGTATGGTGGAGGTAATGAGTAGAATTTCCTACTTTCTGAGAAAACCCAATCGAGTCTAATATTGAATTAAATGCCACATTAAGGCAGTCACTATCTACATCCACATGTATATTAAAGTCTCCTACTATAATTATTCTATCAGATTTCAGCACTAAATCAGCTAAGAAATCAGCAAATTCGGATAAAAATTCTGAGTAGGTTTATGGGGGACGATAAACTATGGCAAATAAAATTGGGTTTAACCTAAAATTGCTAAAGTGCCCAACACTGAGGACCAGGCCCTCAAAGGAATTAACATGTTTTTTGCTTTACATTAACTAGTAATTTGGAATGGTAAATTGTTGCTACTCCTCCTCCACGACCAGAACTTCTGGGATTTTGACAGTTTAAATAACCAGAGGGAGTTGATTCATTTAAACCAACATAATCCTCTTGCCCTAACCAAGTCTCTGTAAGGGAAATTAAATCAATCTGATGATCAATTAACAGATCATGGACTAACAGAGACTTGGGAGTTAGAGACCTAATATTTAATAAACTACATTTAATTTTTGTATTATGAGGAGGAACAGAGGCCAATTCATTCAATTTAGAGGCTTTATGTTTAATTTGAGTTTTACCAATATTTTGCTTTATCACTTTGGGATGCTTATGCATTATATTTTTATTTACTTTGGAGGGAGCAGACAACGATTCTCTGATGGGGAAGACAGGGGCTAAGCTGAGGGGTGGCGGATGAAGAGGAGCTGCAGAGAGGCGTGTAAGACTGCGACTCTGCTTCCTGGTCCCAACTCTGAGTAGTCAGGGTTTTGGAAATTTGGATAAAAAAGATGCCAGATTGTTAGATAAATGAGAAGCACCATCCAAAGTGGGATGAATGCTGTCTCGTCTCATAAGACCAGGTTTTCCCCAAAAAGAGCTCCAATTGTCAATGTAGCCCACGTCATTTATAGGACACCACACAGACAGCCAGCGGTTCAAGGATGACGAGCGGCTAAACATGTCATCACTGGTCAGATTGGGGAGGGGCCCAGAGAATACTACAGTGGCAGACATCGTTTTTGCAAAGTCACACACCGATTCTATATTAAGTTTCGTGACTTCCGACTGCCGGAGACGGATGTCATTAATGCCGGCGTGAATAACAATTGTGGAGTATTTACAGTTACTTTTAGCCAGCATTTTCAAATTTGACTCGATGTCGCCTGCTCTGGCGCCAGGAATGCATTGGACTATGGCCGCTGGAGTCTCTAGGTTCACGTTTCTGACTACAGAGTCGCCACTGATCAGAGTTTTTTCCTCAGCGGGTGTGTCGCTGAGCGGGGAAAAACGATTAGAAACGTGAACAGGTTGGTGGTGTACCAGGGCTTTGCGACTAGGCTTCCTTCTCACCGTCACCCACCCAGTCTCCTCGCTGCTGAGGAGAGCCGGGGAACCGCTGACAGGGGGGCCTAAGCTAGCTAGCGCCGCTGCAGCTAAGGGGCGTCCGTCGAGATTAACTGGCGCAGACGGTGTTTCAATGCAGCGGAGCCGGGATTCCAAATCAGACAACCTCGCCTCGAGCGCCTCAAAAAGACAACATTTATTACATTTACCGTTATCACTAAAAGAGGCAGAGGTGTAGCTAAACATCTGACAGAGAGAGCACACCAGAGGAGAGGAAGGAGAGCTAGTGGCCATAGCTAGTGGCTAACTAGTGGCTGGAGAGCAAACCACACAGGCAGACAGCAAAACAGGAAGTGACAATACGTTACCACAAGGAAGTGACGACCCCCGTAGTAATAGTAGCAATAAATTACATCTACTTTTATAATTGTTACCCCAGACCTCTATATAATAGGTCAAGTATGGAAGTACAAATGAGCAATACAAGATATGAGGCGATTTGAGTTCTAGGGCTTGCTTAATTTTATTTATAATTGCAATATTTTTTTGCCACTTTGTTTTTTTATATATATCTGACGTGCGGTTTCCAACTAATTTTATCATCTAGTATTACACCTGAAAATTTGATCACCCTTGGGGGGTCAGTTGCATATTTTCCTTGATCTAATGCATGTATTATTTCCTCTGTGGCTTCTATTGTTGCTAATGATGTTGTACTCTTTGCTCTAAATCCATATTGATTCTGATTAAGCAGATCATGTTTATTTAAAAAGTTTTCTAATTTGTTGTTGAAAAGTTTTTCCAGAATCTTTGAAAATTGTGGGAGGAGCCATACTGGTCTGTAGTTTGTGTATTGGTGTTTATTTCCTTGCTTGAATAATGGTATTACTTTTGCTATTTTCATTTTCTTCGGGATTAAGCCAGTTTGAAATGATAGATTACAAATATATGTTAATGGTTTTAATATGCCATAAACAGTTCTTATTGCTCGTGCCAAATCAATACCATCACAATCAGTAGATAATTTATTTTTACACTTTCCAACAACAGATTTTACCTCCAGTTCATCCACTGCTGCGAGAAAGATTGACCGAGGGTTATTTCCAATCAATGTTTCACTCACAGTGTCTCTTCCTTGGTTTGGAATTTTTACAGCCAACTCTGGTCCAACATTTACAAAAAATTTATTCATTCTATTTACTTCCATGTTCTTATAATTATCACCACAATTATCAGTAAAATACTCTGGATATATTGTTTTCTTAGTTCCATTTTTCCTTAATTTATTTAATATGTCCCAGTCTCCTTTTATAGCAATCTTGTTTTCATTTAACATTTTCCTATAGTATAATTTTTTACTATTTTGTATTATTTCAGTTAATTTATTTTTATATGTTTTATATCTTTTTTCAGATTCTTTACTTCTTAATTTAATAAAATTTTTATAGAGATAATTTTTCTTTTTACAAGCATTTTGTAGTCCCCTGGTTAACCACGGGAATTTTTTGTATTCATATTTTTTTTATTAATTTCTTTAATTGGACAGTTTTTAACATATAATGATGTAAATAGATCAATAAATTTATCGTATGCCATGTCCACTTCTTTCTCTCTATAGACCACCTCCCAATTCTGTAATATTAAGTCATCTTTTAAAGCAATGGTTGTATCTTCTGTTCATATTCTTTTATAAATAACCTTTTTACATGGTTTACTATTATTCTTACTGTCATTAACTCCATAATTAACAACTAAAGAAACAAATACAGGCAAGTGGCCACTAATGGAATTTATTAGAATATCACTCACCATATTATATTCAATAACATTGGTAAAAATGTTGTCTGTCAAGGTAGCACAGCGTGTTGTTATTGTCAGATGTTTTGTAATCTTTGGAAGTAAGGCAAAGCTATACATTGTATCTAAGAAATTTTCAGTTGGTTTGTGTTATTTTGTTTTCATTAAATCTATATTAAAGTCACCACAAATAAAGATATATTTTGTCTTGTTTTTGTATACATCTTTTCCATACCATTTCTAAATTTTTCCATATCAGATCCAGGTGCTCTATATATACAACTTACTATTATGTTTGTGTTTGTTTGTTTGTTTGTTTTTCTATTTTCCATAGTAATTTCAGTTGTTAAATACTCCATTATTTCATTCACTGTTGTCATGCTGTCCACTTTTTTCTTTTTAAATTTCTATCAACATACAATGCTACCCCCCATCACCATTTTTAAATTCCCTATTTTGTGTATACATCTCATATCCATGTAATTCAAAATTTACATCTTTTTCTGATTAATCCATGTTTTACTTATTGCTATAATCCTAAATGGGGTGTTAAATTGATTTAAAAACTCCTTAATACTATCAAAGTTGGCATAGAGACTCCTACTATTAATATGTATTACTGTCAATGTCTGATCCGAGTTCATAATTCCATTTAATTGTTGTTCATCATAAGTAAACTTATTGTTAATACGATTAAAGTGTTATCTGGGTCAATATCACCTAAAATATCTTGTGGTTGCTGTTCAGTATTGACAAAGGTTTCAGCTTCAATTTGCCCTAATACACTTCCATTGTTAAATGAGGAAGGATGATTTGTTAAAGTGCTGATCATAAGTTGTGTCGACAATGTACACCAAAAAGAAAAAAGAGAGAAAAAAAACTAAAACTTCCACTCAATGTTACTGCGCTGTATTTCGTACATAACAGCTATGGTTTAAATTTTTTTAATTCCTCCATATCTCTAATCATTATGACTTTAGCTTCTTCTGGAGTTCCAAGCAGTTTTATCCACACCTTACAGTTCTTTCAGGTTCAGGTTCCTTTATTTGTACCCGTAGGTAGATTTGTTTTGCAGTCAGGTGACATCCATATTTACAAACCACATTTACATTCAACATGAACACAAACACAGGCACACATGAAGCTGACTATAGACATGATAAAAATACTCAAGGCTCCATCAATCAGGACATAAGACAAAGAGATGAGAGAAAAAACGAGATAAGAGAGAAGGGTCATATTAAAAAGTTAGACTAGTCAAAGAGATTAAAAACTCAAAAGTCTAAAACCCAATAAAAGATTTAGAACCCCAATAAAAAACCTACAAAAATAAATAAATATAAAATCAAATTAATAAATAGGAAACTAAATTATGTGCAATATATTGCTACATCTTGTTCAACTCTCTGACAGCAGCAGGAACAAAGCTGTTTTTGTAGCGCTGGGTTCTACTTTTTGGGACAGCAAACCTCCGTCTTGAGGGAAGAAGCTGAAAGTTGCAGTGCAAAGGGTGGGAGTCATCATTTAAAATGGAGGTAGCCATCCTCTGTAGCTGTCTGGTGTACAGGGATGTCAGGCTCAGCTGTGACTCACCAAGCAAATGACTGGACCATCTAACTACCTGATCCAAGGATTTCCTCTGTTTTTATCTGACCAAACCATGACACTAAAGAAAAGGATAAAACAGATTCAATAAAAGCCCGATAAAACATTGTCATTATGGTTTGGTCAGTTTGAAAGCGTGCAAGTTTTCTCAAACAATGCAAATGTTGCTGACCCTTTTTGCACACCCTTTCACAGTTCTCTTCAAAGTTTAAATTACTATCAATAACCGTCCCAAGATATTTGTAGGATTGTACACATTCAGTGGTCTGGTCTTTTAGTACGGTGACTTTGTACAATCAACATGCCTTTGTCCATGTTGATTGTATTTTTCCTGTTTTCTGAGAGCCCTGGCTTGTCCAGCTATTTCAGAGTTATTTTTTGTTAAATGTTCGTTTACATAGACAGCCGTTCCTCTCAGTTTTCTTGCTTGTCGCAGAAGATCAGTTTTTGCTTTCCTGTTGACAAATCGGAGGATAATCGTTGGTTTTCCTTTTCTGTTTTTTCTAGGTAATGCATGGCAAGCCAAAATAGTCTTATTGTCCTCAACAGTCCCCTCCAGGGACAAGAGTTGCAAATTAGCTAATAGCTATACACTCTATGTGCAACACATCAGATTGATTGTCTTTGATTAATTGTCTATGTTTATTGCACTGTCCCTGTCAAATAAACTAATCTACTACTAACAATGTTTTTAGAGTTGAAAAAAATTAATATCTGCTGCTCAAGAGTGTGTGATTCTGCCAATGTCTCATCCTCCCCATCCTGGTGCAGAGGAGCGGGGTCTGGTGTTAAAACCGCTCACAGTGACATCATCCATTCTTGTATATTGTTCTAATTCATCCACACGACTTTCTAAGAAATTAATTTCTTGTCTTTTTCCATAATTTCAGCCTTTAATTCACGCACTTGTTCCATAAGGCCAATAAGCAGAGTTTGTTGTTTTGCTATCTTAGATATTTCTTCAGACATAAAATTTAGTGAGAGTTTGATCTCCTCCAACTCCTCTCCATTTGTCTGATTCTTTTTCGGAGGCATAATGACTAGTTTTATTAGGATCAAAGGAGAGGCTCACCTGTTGGCTAGTACAGGGGCGGAAGTACGCCCGATGGCTAATGGAGGTCGTCAGCTGGCTTTGTTGTCTAATTATAGCTGTTATCTGGTGGTCACTAGCCATCTCCTGATGGCTAGTGAAGGCTGCTAACTGGTGTCATCATCTAGTAGATGAATCTGCCGGTGAAGCCGAAGAAGCCAAGGCTCCCTCGGTAGCTATTGGAGGCCTCTAGCTAGCGTTGTCCTTTCTGGCGGTGAATCCGAAGCTCCCCCGGTGGTTTATGGAGACCGTTAGCTTGGGTCGTAGCCTCGTAGTGGGTATCTGGCGGTGAAGCCAAAGTTCTCCCGGTGGCTAATGGAGACCGCCAGCTGGTGTCGCAGCCTGATAGCGGGCATCCGACAGTGAAGCCGAAGCTCCCTCGGTCCAAATGGGTGCCTCCAGCTAGCGACGTCATCTGGTAGGTGGTATGTTCCCCAGTTCTCCTGCTTCTGTCATCTCCTTTCTTCCTTCCAATGTTCATCAGTGCTTTTCTTTTAATCCAAGAAAGAGGAGCCACTCATCGTGGCCTGAGCTGTATTAATCTGCTCTGCTGGGTCATGATGACAGCTGTTTTCCCGGTAGGACAGACTGGTCCATCTTTGTTGTGCTGAAGTTGTCATCTTCTAATCTTTCATGTAGAGCCACATTAACCCCTTGCACTCTAGTCAATTTTCCTAAAAACGCAAAAAAAATAACGTACCCAAAGTAAATCAAAAGCTGTTCTTCAACCCTTTGCAGCATCTTCATGGGGTTGGTCTCATTTAAAAGAAAACACTTTAAATTTTTGGGCAAAACAGTCACAATCTCTCTAAGTGCTCCTGCCACTGAGTAACAGTCACCTAAACATACTGAACTTGAAGAAAATAAATTTCGCCTGGGTGTTTTTTTGGATACAAATGCTTGCAAATAACACACAGCTTCAGATACTGGCTGGAAAATGCATCAGAAATGTAGAACCAAGTGTTATCCAGCTGAGGTCACAATTTTGTAACAATACCACAAAAAATGAATACAGTATATTACACAGCTTTTTTCTTAGGTTGTTCCCAGGCGTTTTTGAACTGTGCCAAATTGTGCCAAATGGCACAGTTTGGACAAACGTCTGTAACTTTTGAATGACTCAATATAGAAGCTTCATCTTGGGCTCTAATGAAAGGTGAAGGGCTGTGTGTGTGTGTGTGGGGGGGGTTGTTTATTCATTCATGAATGAATGAATGAACAAACAAGCCCCCACACACAAAGAAGCATGCCACGTCAAAAATGTGTGGCTTTTTTTTTACAAGAAAAAATAACCTACAGTGCACTAAAAATTATACTTAAAATATTTGTAATGTAGAAGATAACAACTCCCATCCCCCCACCCCCCGCTACAGAGGACGGACATCGCCCATCGCTACATGACGGAAAGCGGTCCGGGTCCGTCATGTTGCAATAACGCACAGTTGTAATTTACCAATCGGTCAAAAGTCATTTGGATTACAATTTTCAGGGATAAAGAATAATTTAGCTTATAACGCTTACCTGTCCACAACAGCAAAGTCGCTGGCGAACTTCTCTTCCTCATTGTCAGATGAACATGACGCTGGTCCGCTTGTTACGGACTCATGGTTCTGGTCACGCGACCCAGTCAAACCATAATTCCATTATTGCGGTTTTGCGCTTCCATGATTGCGGTTTTGGAGAACGATTTTTCAAAACAAATAAGAACAGTAGTAAGAAAAAAAGCCTGTGTGTCACCCAGCCTTACACAAAACAGCTTTCGAACTTCTGTGCTTCAATTGGCTGGCTGTATTCGCAGCCGTTGGAAGGCGGGTCCTTCTTGCTAGGTTTTCAGTCATTGGTTCTTCAAGGTTTCAGAAACCCAATTCAAGGCTCTTATTAGTCGAATGAGAGGTCAATCACATCTAAACCAATCAAAGCACTCCTTTGGCTTTCTGTTCGCGGCTGTGTCTGTAGTGGAAGAACAGAAATGCAGCTTTTTTTTTTCAGTGCGCTATAGGACGCAGCGCCCTCGTGCACCCTCGTGCGCTTTAGG